>OV702291.1:121587464-122863920 GCA_916181665.1 Avena sativa | reverse complement strand
AGACAACAATTCAAGATACTTGATCGATGGGTTGGTGAAAACTGAAGTCCGACTTTACTCCATACACCAAGACCCTACAGATATATCCTGGCATCCATCTCAATAGAATCATGTGAGCACTCATGAGAGAGAGAACAACTTTTTCCAATAAAGAACTAGAGAAAAATATCTAGATGTATGAAGATAGCACAAGAGGTGCTTAATCATGCCCGGTAATTCACCCGTGATAATTACTCTGAATAGGATGCATTGGGAGAATTTGACCATTACACTTTGATCCAGACTACTCGCCTGGCCTGCTAATTGGAACAGTCCTCGTGGGTGACTTAGTAGCCATATGCAAGTCGGCATAGCTCGTGGGTGTGTTAGATCGCAGTACCATGTTTGCCCACTTGGGGCCAGGCTCCTGCACAAGATTGATCTTTAGTTCCCGTAAAATTTGGTTATTTTCTATAATTCGCGGGGTCAAGCATCCCTCCTAGGCTAGGTTGTGGTGTGCTTTAGGGTTCGTGCTCGCCAGTCCAGGCACTCGTGCAGATAAGCAAGCGGCAAAATATAGCACCCGCTAAACCTGGATGGAGGTGATGGGGGCAACAAAACATGCCCTAAGTGGAGAACACACACATTCAATCCATATCTTACCAAAGTGCGCCATTCGCTCTATTAAGTACTGTGAGGAAAAAATACGGAGTGCCAAAAGTTGTGATATCTCCAAACTATAGCACCATCATTTTACTACTTCAGTCTGTTCATGAAAAATATTCATGGAAAAAATATGTGTTCATGATAATATATATAGCTACAAAAGGCGCGTGAAGCCTTCCAGATATTGCCTCATCTTTGGCTAATTGAATAAGCTATGTAATAGAAATTTCAAATTACCTGGAAATATATGAGGATGGTTCAGAACTTTTTGAACTTCTTTTCTAGAATACTCAAATTCTCATACACATGTTACTGATTACTAGGCACCTACCATCCCCCAGGCATTTAATTAAGCAATGTCAAACATAAAATTGTTATAGGCTCTGGGTTTATGATTGTCATATATAGTACTACTCAAATAACATATTCTCGAAACACATCAATCATAGATTTCGAGATAGTTGGTCGACCAATTGGTGAAAACTGAAGATTAAATTTATGCCATACACCAAGACCTGGTAGATATATATCTTGCATGCATCTCAACAAGGAAGAATAATTATCTGCTAGACTAAAGAAAAGAACTTACTTTCTATCAAGAAAACAATTAGCTAGATATATGAACATAGCATGATATAGGAACCGAATCACGCCCGGCGATTCGACCGGGTCAATTATTAGCAGGCTAGGTTCAGTTCCTATATCATGCTATCTGCTAGACTAAAGAAAAGAACTTACTTTCTATCAAGACTTCCCATCATAGCATCATGACCGTCTACTCTATTATTTCTTTTATCCATTAACCATTTTAAAACGAAAAAATAAGTAGTGGGTGTTAGACCGCGTTATCATGCAGATGATCTTCCATTCATGTATAGTTCGATTTTTTGCTGTAATTCGTGGAGATAAGCATTTTGTTTTCTTAATTTGCATTCATTCTTTATCTTTTTGTTTTGTACTTTTAAATTGATGGACTGGTTATGCCTTTAGAAAAATGTGTTTATGTATTCCTTCTCATAATAAATATGTACATTTTGCATCCACATGTAGTGTGTGATAATGTAATCTCACAAATCAAGGCGTAAAGTGATCATCAATTCAGACCCACTATGTTACGCTCGCATGTGACAGCGTCTTCGACGTGGACAAGTGCATGTTCTCACCGGTGCCTGTGCTAGATCAACATGGTGTGAGGTGCCATAGACAAAATATAAATTATCTTCGAGACATGAATACAACAAATGGATCTGAGTACACAATGAACTCAAATGAAGTACAATGCATACTACTGGAGGAAACCTCGAATACAAAGCCTGTTATTTTTATGTTAATTTTTTTTTATGTTAAACCAAATGAGCCACATTGACTCTATAGCTCATGAAAGTGCGCCTTTCGCTCTAGTAAGTACCGGGAGAAAAAAAAAAGTTCAAAGTGCCAACAGTTGTGATATCCCCATACTGTAGTACCATCATTTTATTATTTCATTTTGTTCATGGAAAATGTTTATGGAAAATAGTGTGTTCATGCATGATAATGTATATAGCTGCAAAAGGCGCGTAAAACCTTCCCGTCATTCCCTTATATCCAGCTAATCGGATTAGCTACATAACACAAGTTTCAAATTGCTAGGAAACATATCTATCACTTATATACTAAAAGCAATATAAGGGCGTTTTTCGAAGCACCAGGTTGATCCACATCACCTAAATTATATTAGCCATTAGATCTAAATCTGAAGGACTGGATTTAATTATCGGTGCCCCAGGTTTTCCTCCAGCCAGACATATTCGCTTGACGCAAAGACCTCCGGAGTGCCACCAGATCGATTAGTAGCGCCGCCATCTTACTTCCCCGAAGATTCATGGCAGACCCATGCATGTCCTTGCCCAATCCCGCTGCCATACAATTCCATCACCGGCAGCAGATATCTCACTCGAGCTCTCGGCCTTCCCGCACCATTGTGATGAAACCTGCAATTTCACAAGGCGCACATCAAGGATTATCTTGCTGCTGGGAAGAGGCTACTGGGATATGCGGACAAAGATGTGGTTGCTCCTGTTCGCAACGATGGAGGGGATAAACATGCTGCAATTCATCCATCTGATCTCTGCCGGAACGATAGCCCAACGAGAAGATGCATTCATGCAACGAGCGCATAGAGAGGCCTCGGGTCTCCTTTTTCCAATAAAAAATTAGTTCCAGGTCCAGGGGACTAATTATTGTGATGGAAAAATCTACAAGTTTTTCATGAGGTAATTGTTCTATACCTAGCTTTCTCTAGGTCCACGACTTTGGTGTTTTCCTGCAATTTAGGTCAAGGTGGTCTTAGATGGAAAACTGAAGACAGAAAATTAGTATTGTGATGAGCTGATTCATGTCATGCCCGCTGCTCTTTGATGGTGATGCACTGTTAACGTTTTGTGGGTTTTTCATGTTCAAAAGTAGCAAGATTACGAAAAAGGACAAAATATATGCATGAGACTGAACATGGCGAGTTCCTGAGTGATTTTAGAACGCCCTTGACCTGGCTCTGTTCAAAGGGAGCTGGTAACATATATGGCAGTGGTAATATATACCAAGGTTTCCTGTCTTTGTTTATAGAAACCGTGTGCTGATATTCTACTTGCAAAAGTAACTCCAAAGTTCATTCCTCTTAGGCAGTACTACCTTCTGGATGAACTAAAGGGATCTTAGTTTGGATATGATAGAGACCAAAATCTGATTTATTGAGAACAAGGTACATAATGAGAGAATTTTCCACGATGACTTTCACTCCCGAGCATTATGACCCAAAGTGGATTTCCGGTTAGGTATCCACTTGCATTAGTTCATTTTCTAGGAACCAGTTTGTCAGTTCTCATTTAGGTGTCGGTTGCCGGTTACTCTCATCTTAGTATTAATGGTCGTCTCTTTCCTAATATGCAAACCTAATTCTTTGATTTGGCTGCGCTCTTACAATGGGTTGCTAACTGTTTGGTCACACGAAAAATTTTTAGATGTATCTGACGGCTCTAAGAAAATGATCTTAGTATGTCATCAAATTTATGTTTGTAGAATAACAAGTGACTGCATTACTATTTGTGCTCGAGCACTCATTTCACGGGAAGATATACCTTATTATACATGCTCTTAGTTGCCGTGCTGGATAAAAATGACAATACAAATACAGCTTTGTTGGTAATGATTATAATTGTGCTTACATTGAAATTGCATTTTCCTGTATATGACACTCAATACTGTTCTTTTTTTTGGAGCTCACTCTCAACAATAGAATGTTCATCACTAACATAGAATCATCGCTTTTATATGTTGTACTAAATGCCTAGACAGAAGTATAAAACCTTATGCAAACTCTAAAATACTTAAAAAATCCATCCCCACAATCTTGTGAGGCTACCTTCAGGTTATGAAAAACTCATCGATTCGTATTGGTTTAGGAAAATTATCGTGCTTGAGACAAAGAACGAATGTTCAACATTCCTATGCCATAGGCTTTGAGTGTAGTCAATGTGGAGATTGAATGTCTAAAGTATAGTAGCTTGCTTCGATATCTTCCATGGCTCGATTATATTGTCTCATTGTACACCCATACTCCATTTATTCCCATTTTTATAATGTATAAACATTTATTGAAAATTTCTTATCTTTGCCAAAGTTTCATGGAAAACTGTCAATGTGTACATCTGGATCACTATCACCGGATTGATCATGAAATTTATTTTTGTATTTTATGTATTTAAGGTTGTAAAGTTTGCTAGATTTTTCTATACTCTTGGTTAAAGATATAAACTTGTGAACCTTAAAAAGTTATTACATACAATTAGTAAAAAGAACAAAGGGGTTATGTTTTATTAGCTGTATTTAGTTTCATATGTTACTCTAGAAGGATTAAAATATTTTATTTTACGTAATAAAGGAAATAATCGTGATGAGAGTGGTCCTGGCAGGCATCTCTGACTTTGCATCTCCCCTCCTGTTCTTGCAATGCTACAATTTTGTTTGCCAAAACCCATGTTCAGGACAACTACTAGCTAGAAATGAAGAGTCTTCACCAGACCATATCGGAGGATACATGTCTAACTGTTTTGTGATTTTATATGTTGATTAGTAGGAAATATTAGTGGATTGTTTTCGATTTGGTTGTTGCAATATCTTCATCTCTCATGTACTCCCTCCATCTAGAAATAACTGACTTAGATTTGTCTAAATTCGAATGCATCTAGACACGTTTAAGTATATAGATACATTCATCTCTAGATAAACTCATGTCAGTTATTTCTGGACGGAGGGAGTACATGAAATTGTTAGGCTAGAGGCATGCGACTTTACAAACCTTTGCGACCCTATGCGACTCTAATATAATTAAGTATCTAATTGGTCCAATTCTGTGTTATAACCAGTTTTAATCTGGATCAACTTACATGTTTGTTGTGTTGTTGAAGGTGTTGTGAAGATGTTCAGGACACCCTTAACAATAGAGACCAAACATGCGTAGATTAGTTCGATGTATTAACATAATATGATTTTTTGGTTGTAGCATTATTAACTATCGGGTTAATTTGTTGTAGTTGGCTTGATGGAACTAAAACATTCACTTAAGTTTCTTCTCTACATTATTAATTGCCTCTTTGTATAAACATGATCATGTGTTCCTTTTGTTCGTGATGTGCCATCCTAAGATTTTGCAAACACTTAACGCTGAGGATGTACCTTGGATTGTTTTGGATTACATAGTCCAGAGTCTAAAATTGAGAAGTAATATGTGCCATCTTTTTTTGAAGGAAAGATCCATTAATCAATACTCATTTTGCACGACGATATGAACGATGTGTATAGCAAATTGTCATCACTAAGTCACGTAAATCTAATTTCACATATATGCAAGAAATTACACTAAAACTGTTGGAGAATAGGTATAAAGATGTAACCATGTATTAGAGCATCGTATATTTTTGCAATAAAGGGGATAAATAGGATAAAATGTGTAATATAAATAAAGATGAACAATTAACAATTTTAACATCATACGGTTGATGCCCTAGCATTTGCGAGGGCCACCATTCTAGTTCTGACAATTATAACTTCGATTTTAGGTTACTCAGGCACCTACCGTTCTCTAGGCATTTAAGCAATGTCGAAACATAAAAGCGTTGTAAGCTTGAAATTTACAGTTGTCATATAATTGGCACTCGGATAGAGTACTCTTAGAACACAACGGCCAGCTTTTCAAGATAGTTGGTCGATTTTGGTTGGTAAAAACTAAAGTCCGATTTTACTCCATGCACCAAGACCCTCTAGATATATATTGACCTTATATCTGAACAGATAAGAATTATATATCATCCTCTAGTTTGAAGAAACCACTAGCTAGATATATGAAATAGCATGATATCATGGCCGACCATTCACCAGCGAAAATCACTCGGAATAGGATGCACCGGGAGAAGTTGGCAAGGACACTCTAAACAAAGCTGCTCATCTAGCGTGCTAATATGAACATCACTTGGTGGCTTAGTTGTTGCATGCAAGTCGACATGGAGCAGTTCATGGTGCGATGGCTGAAGATCAAGATAATGTTGAGTGAGCCTTTCTTATTTTTTCACATGGTTGTCCTGTCGGAGGAGGTTTGCCGCCCGCATGGTGGACTGGTGGTTGGTTCACTCGAGCTTCATCTGCAGCCATCGAGACTATTTCAGCAACATCTCCGGCCCCGGTGAAACAAGATGAACAAACACCAATCGAGGAGAGTAGATGTGTGTGCGTGTAAACATCTGGTGGTACGATGTTGAGAGAAATATAGAAGAATCCTCAATAGTTCAGAGCGTGAAAAGATGGTGTACCATTGAGGCATTTTACTACCCCTCCGTCTAGAAATAGCTGACTTGGGTTTGTCTAGATTCGAATATATCTAAACGTATTTTAGTATATAGATACATTCAAATCTGGACAAACGCAAGTCAGTTATTTCTGGACGGAGGGATTACTATTTTAGTTTTTATCACCGTAAATACTCACGAAGGCAAAAAAACGCTTGTTCATGATAAAGCAGATAGCTGCAAAAGGCCCTTAAGACTTCCTGTCATTGGGGGCATCTCTGACTACTCTCTTTTTTTCCATTAAACATTTGAAAGGAATAAAATAAGCTGTGGGTGTTAGCTGCGCAGCAGCATGGTTGTCCTACAAAATATAAATATATGGTTGTCCTACCAAATCCCCCTCCCTCCCGCGGCGCACCCATAAGCTGTGGGTGTTAGTTGCGCGCTATCATGGTTGTCCTACAAAATATAAATATATGGTTGTCCTACCAAATCCCCCTCCCTCCCGCGGCGCACCCTAGGGCGCCGCCGGTGCGCTGCCGGGGGATCCCTACTCGTCGCCAACCCCTCCCCCTCCTTGGTCTACCATCCCTCCGCCGCTGCCGCCGGCGCCGACCGCGGTGGCGGCGGGCCTGGCGCCGAAGGGGCCAGGGAGAGTATAAATCGCGGTGGCTGTTTCGCCGGTGGCGGCTCAGGTCGGCGCTGGTTCTTCGGCCGCGCATGGCGGCCGGGGTGGCGCCCCTGGTCGTGTGGCGGAGGTGGCTGCCCCCGGACGCGAGATCCGATCGTGGAGATCGGTTGCTTGCGGCGGCTGGGCCGATGCCTGGATCTTGTTGCCGCGACGGCTTTCCCATCGGGTTTCAGCGCAAGGTGTGGCGGCTGTGGTCGTAGGTCTAGGCTTCTGCCTAGATCCGCCATTGCCGCAGCCTTTTGGTTGCCCGAAGGTGCGTGGGGAGGTGGCACGATGCTTCTTGCTCGGGCCGACAGACCGGCAGGGGCACGTGGTTATTGCAGGCTCGTCTCCTCTTTCGCCGGAGGGGGCGAGTGGCGGACGACGGCGTGGGGGCTTGTTTCTCTGTCCAATAATGGTGGGCGGTCATAGGGTTCCTTCGACGTGAAGATAAAGATCTGCGTGTTGCTTGCTCTCGTTGATCTAGCCTGGAGAGGCGGTTCCGGAAGGCTCCGTCGGTGAACTCTCATGGGCGCATTATGCCTGGAGATTGCTGGATCAGAAGGTATTTGGTCGTGCGTACCCATGTTTTCCTAGCCATTTGGTTTCAGTGGGAGTGTTGCGAAGCTCCGTTGTTTGTTACCATCATGTTTCATGTCTTCGACGATCCATGGTGAAGTCATATGCGGAGAATGTCAGGAAAGCAGGAACATGAGGGCAGCAATGGTGATTTGGGTCTTTGAGGCGACGAGGAACTGACTGCGTGACCTGTGACTCGCGGCAGCGACTATTTGTGGGGGCGACAACACGGGAGGAGTTCCTTGTCTTACCTTGCAGGGTGAAAATCCAAGGTCTAACCTTAATTGGTTGTGCCTGGCAATGACCTTGTTGAAGGCGTTGTTTTGCGAGCGAAGACTTTTTCCAGGATAAAAATCTATGATCTTTGATCGGGTAACGACGACGCTTTTGCACTGTTTCCTTCTTGAAGGCGTTTCTATTGGAGTGGTTGGACTACTGGTATTGTTCTGGTGGTGTTAGTGTCGTTGCTTTGAGAAATAGTTCTCTGTAGCGGGACTATTCTTTTTTTTAATTCTTCTTCCTTGTTTGTGGACTGTGTGCATCCGTAAGGCCGCTAGGGCATGCATTGTTGCAGAGGCTAGGTGTAATTGGTATCTCCACGATATTAATATATACTCTTTTCCAAAAATAAATAAATAAATATATGTATAGTTCTATTATTTGCTATAATTAGCGGAGCTAAGTTTTTTTTCTTTGTTTCGCTTTGTTTTTTTAATTTAGTTTGTGCTTGGAGTAAGTAGTGCACGTTCTCACTAGCGGCTGTACTAGATCAACATGATGTGATGTGCTATAGAGAAGATACAAATTATGTTCCATACAGGCATACACCAAATGTTGAAATTTGGGGTATTTTGGTATTAGGCCTTTAGCCCATAATCAATACAAATTCTGAAATTCTCTTTGGCCATTAGGTAAGAGCTCATGGCTGTACTAATGATGCTAAAGTTTAGTCTCACATTGCTAGTGGAAGGTTGGTTGCACCACCTTATATACTAGGCTATTTTACTACTACTAAAGTGTGAGAAAATGGAGTTGCTCTCGTGCACTCCTCCTCCGACGCTGCCCGCCTCCTCACGACACGCGCGTCCTGCAGGTTGCGGGAATGAGCCGAGCCGATCTCCTGTGTTGGTTTTGCTGTTTGGTAATCTGTTTGGGAACACTCTAAAATATATCTCTCTAGAGATATTTTTCCTTGTCGTTTCTATCTAGATTTTCTCGGTCCTTGCGTCCGGGTTTTCTCGGACCTTGTCCCCACGAAGCTTCCCTGGGACAGAGGATCTTATCATTTATAAGCAGAGAGTAGAGGCATCAGAGGAGAGACACACGAGAACATACACACTTTCAGTTTTAGTTCCTTGCGTAGTCGCCTTCGTATTCTCCATCCCGATCGCGGCGTACACCGCAGATTGGGACAGTAGGCCTCCGGAACCCCGCCTCACGAGAACCTGTACGGTTGAGGGCGATCAGATATTTGGCGAGCGCTCAACATGACTACTGGCAACCACGACATCGTCCTACGACGAGTTCCCCGACGACGACTTCTTCCTAGACATCGACGGTCTCTACATCAACCTGAACATGGTGACATCTCAGCTGCTGCTGCTGCATCCGCCGCTGCTCAGGCCGCACCATACGTGTCCCTAAATTTCCTTTTTAAATTCTGCTAGTAGAATATCTTGTTCTAGTACTTGGAGTAAATCTGGTTGGTTTATCTTATATAAATGCAATCGGTTTATCTACTCTGTTAGTTTGCATAATTAGTTTAATTACTATCAATTTAATCATGCTTTACCAGTTTATTCAGATTAAATCATATTGATTGTTGCTCATATATTCAACAACAAATAGATCAGAATACAATGAACTCAAATACTGCATATTACAGGAAAAAGTGTGTTGCAAGTCGGAAGTCGCCTTGACACGTAACACATCATTGTGTACCCACTGGCGCAAGGTTGATGCACCGCAATGCATCCGCGGAAGGCCAAACTTACAACAAGATACATAATAAAGTAAGTCGGTGTGTTTATTGACCATAAACCCTTGTTCTTTAGGAGAGATCCCATCGGAGGTTCGGACGACTATAGGTTGATTAGGTGTGTATCACTTTGTAACCTCAAAACAATAGGCTTTGTAACCCCAAAAAATTGGCTATATATAGACCTCATACGGAGTAAGTGTTACCCATCGGAGTATCTGGCAGGCTAAACAATGTCCGATCAAATGTCCGCCGCCAAGGAAAAGAGCGCTACGTAAAACCCATCTAGGGTTCCGCCTCCTTGCCGGCGACGTCACCGGTCCGCTCCGCCTCCGGTGGCCCTAGGGCCTTGGAGGTGTGGCGGACCACGACGTCTCGCCGGCGGGAGGTTTTTCGATCTTTGTTTTAGTCAGTTTTTTAGTGTCTTCTTCAGGATGTTGAGGCAATGGCTATGTCTTGAAGTCAGAATAAGATCCTCCCCGCTCTATCCTCGCTCCGGTGGTGTTTCTAGCACTGACGAAGGGCGCGTGATGTCGTTTGTCCGGCGGATCTCCTAGGATTCTGTCCGTTTTCGTCTTCGTTGGTGTGATTTCAGGTTAGTCTCTTCCGATCTACGATTGTCATCATTGGCGATAGTTGCTGCTCTGGTGCGCTGGTCCATTGTGGCCTTAGCACGGCGACTTCCCGTCTGTCTACTACAACAAGCTCTACTACGAGAACCTTTGTCCGATTACGGTGATGGAGGGGCGAGGATGGCGGCGCGCCTTCGCCTCACGCTAGTGTTTGTAGTCGTCGCTAGGTGGTCCATTGACCTATTTATAATTTTTATTACTTTTAGGCCTCTTTGTACTAATGTTGATGATTTTTAATAGATCGGTGGAATTTCTAAAAAAAAAATTTCTAAGGCTAAACCCATGAACACCTACTGTATTTATTTTTGTTTTTCTTTCTCACATATAAGCCAAAATGTAAAAGGCGGAAGTAAGCCCAACGGAGCAACTAATAACCACTTAATTTAGCTAAGAGTGGCTTGTAATCCCATCCCAAAAAAGGTATAAATAAATACAGACCCCCAAAGATTTAGCTCGTGTTGACCCATGCCGTACGAAGAATGAGTTTAGAATCAAAACAAAACAAACAGGCGTCTTGTCTCGCTCCCCGCGGGCGACGAGGCGGGTCTGTCCGCGCCGCTCTCTTCTAGGTCCCCTCTCCACCCCTCTCCCCCGCCGCCGTCGGCGTGCACCGCCGGGCAAAGCCCGCGCGGGGCCGGCGGCGGTGGGCTTTCTTCCTCCGGTGGCGGCTGGGTGCGCGGGGCGCCGGTGCTGGCAGCAGTGCGCCATGGTGGGTTCGGCGGGGTAGCTGAGGGGCGAGGCGGCGGCGATTATGGCTCCTCCGAGCGGCGTGGCGGCCGGCAGCCGGGCAGGCAGGCGGCGGACGGGGCCGCAGGTTCCCCCGACGGCGTGCTCAGCAGGGCCCGATCTGGGCCATGCGGGCCCCTGATCAGGGACCTCGACTCCTGCATGGCGGCAAGTGGCAGTCGGCCTCATCTGGTTGTAACGCATTCAGCACACCGGATCTAGGCCGGGCGGGCCTAGGTTGGGTGGTCGGCGGTCAATTCCTGCCCGGGTGGCACGGGAGGCGGCACGGAGGTGTCGTGTTCGCCGTGTTCGTCCCTCCTCGCCCCTGCGGGTCCAGATGGTGATCCTTAGACCGGCGGTGGACCGGTAATCCCGGATGAACACAGTGGCAAGTGCGCTGCTGCTTGGTGACGCGGATCTGCGGTGGCAGTGGATCCACTGGCGGGCGGTGAGGTAGGGACTAGTGCTAGGGGCGGCGGCGACGGTGACACCCTTGTTGCAATGTGGCAGTGGGGCTTCACGAGTCCTTTAGACTCGGCCAGACCAGTGAGGGCCTGGTTTGCCCCCGCTGCTTCATCCGGTCGGTTATCGCCTCCGGCGGTGGAGGTAGTTCCCTCCCGCGTGACATTGTACCGTCGACCCTCGCCGGAGTTTCTTCTTCTCGGTCGTTCCAGCCTCGCTCTGTGGGCCATGGTGAGGCGACGATGGTGATTTCAAGACCGTGGTGGCTTGTGTTGGTTGGTAGCGAGCTGGTGGAGCTTCGAAGTGTCCAGGAGTGTGGTTTTCTTAGGGGTCGGGAGAAATCCTTGTCGTCTTGATACCGTCGTGGCGACGCCCGCGGGTGTAGCTTTTCTTCTTGAAGGGCGTCGGGTGTACCTCTTCTCCTCCTCCCGTAGCGTATCAGGGGAAACCCTAGGACTCGTCCGGACAGCAGCGTCGTCGGATTATTGCTAGCGAAGCGGCCCAAGATACCATGTCTGCCCTTTTTCCTCCGTGTTGTTTTCATGCATGTTCTAGAATTGTGCCAGGCAACACACGTCCTGCGCATGGCTGCTCGACCGGAAGTGCTTATTACTCTCTCCATGTACGCCACTCCCAGGAATAGAACCATTTTGGTGCGTGTCCAAGGATCCAACCTAGCTCTGTCTTCCACCCGCCGACGGCGCACCACAAATGAAAAAAATGTGTGTTCATGACAATGTACATATAGCTGCAAAAAGCGCGTGAATCCTTCCCTGTCATTGCCTCATATCCGGCTAAACGACGAGTTAGCTACGTAACACAAGTTCCAAACTGCCTTGAGACATATATATTATGGTGATTCACAACTTCTTTTGTAGAATTCCCAGCTTGTCAAACTCAGTTTACTGGTTAAGAGGCACCTACTGTTCTCTAGGAATTTTAACAAATGTCAAAATATAGAAGTACTATAAGCTCTAAGTTTACAATTGTCATATAATTTCTACTCAGATAGTGTACTCTCGGAACACATCAGCCAGCTATTCAAGATAGTTGGTCCATCAGTTGGTGAAAACTTTACTCCATACATCAAGACCCTGCAGATATATATCTGGCATCCGTCTCAATGGGGAAGAGAAATTTATCTGCTAGAGTGAAGAGAAAAACGGCCTTCCTTTCTAGAGAACAATTAGATAGACATATGAAGATAATAACTCCGTGATTCACCTCCTGCAATTGCTACGAATAGGATGCACTGTGAGAATTTAGGCAGGACACTCAGATCCAAACTGAACGTCTAGCCTACTAATTTGAACAGGACTTCTGGATGTGGTAGTTGCCATATGCAAGTAGGCATACGGTGGTTCATGATACCATGGTTGAAGAGCGAGATAATGATGACTGAATCTTCCTAGATTTTTGAGTTTCACATTGTTGTCCTGTCGGAGGAGGTTTGGCCGTTTTGTGCATGCACGGTGGTTGGTTTGACTCGAGCTCGATCGTGGAGCCGTGAAGACTATAGTGGACATATACTTGCTGGGAGAAACAGAAGAATCCTCACCAAGTCTATAGGACGAAAAGTCTATAGAACAAAAGGCTGTGACATCTTAACAATAAAGCACTAGCATTTTACCATTTCAGTATGCTCATAGAAAATATTCATGGAGACAAAAAATGTTTATTCATGATAAGCATACATATAGCTGCAAAAGGAGCCTCCAAGAGTTCCCATTATTGTGTCATGTCCGGCTACTCTTTTATTTTAGCCATTAACCATTTTCAAACGAAGAAAATAAGCTGTGGGTGTTAGACTGCGATATCGTGTATGCCCGCTTTGCTGGTTCTGCACAAGATTTTGTTTTCCTTCATTTTTCTTTTTCAGTTTGTGCCTGTAAGTAGTGCAGATTTCTTGCTAGATCAACATGATGTGATGTGCGATAGACAAAAGATAAATTATCTTGGGGACAGGCATAAAACGAATTGATCAGGATACACTGAACGAATTGGAATATAATGAACTGAAATACAGCATACTAGAGGCAAAAGCCTCGAAGAGATGCAAATTTAGTTCTTAGTCGTAGGAGTTACTTTGTAATTTCTTAGATAATGTATCCAAAACAGTGTACCTATAATGATTATGGGTATGAGTAAAGTCGTCACAGGCGTTCCTCAAAAGAAATATTTATTGACATGATTTGTTCGGATCCGGCCGGGTCTTTTGCGGAGTAGTAATACTTTTTGATCCTGTGTCGTTCCGTTGTTTGCCACCTTACCTTTCAGTTTGACATGCATGTCGATGGCCGGAGCAAAGCCTGAATTTGATCTTGGCGTTTGGCATGTGGATGGATGCAGTCTTTGCTAGTATCTGGATGCCCTTCTCGGCAGCTAGCTTAATGACGACGACGACACCTTTCGTTTCCATCGTTGACAGGAAGCGATGAACGTCTCGAGCCATCTGATTTACTAAGTAGGAAAAACGTCTCGATCTATTTGATCCGAAGGAAATGTCTCGATCTATCACACGTAGGCTCCACTGAGCTGGGCTGAACTCGCCGGATTGCAGCGAAGCGGCCGATCGAAGATACCGTGTCTGCCCTTTTCCTCCGTGTGCAGGCTTTCTTTTCCAGAACTGCGCCAGGCAAGGCAACACGTGCTGCTGGGTTACTGCGTGTCCAAGCCTCCAAGCCTCCAAGCTAGCTCTCTGTATTCCACCGCGCCACAAATGGCCAGGGATCGTCGAGGACAGAGGAGGACGATGCCGACATGCACCTGGGTGGATTTTTGTCGCCTCAAGCAAGCAAGAAAGGAGCGTCTGGGTCGAGCGAGTGAGCCGCTGGAGATATCCTGTCCCCCGCGTGTCTTTCCGGTTTTTTCACCTGGGTTTCCGCATTTGGCAATCGCCTCAGTCATCGTATCTTTTAGGTCGTTCGGTGCAATTGCCAGGCAACTAGCTAGCTACCAATGCCAAGCAACTAGCTAGCACGACTTTGAGGCGTACACGCCTGCTAGACCACTCTCCTTGTTGGCCGGTGGTCTTCCACCTCAGGCTTGCACAGGTATGCATGGCTCTCAAAAGTATCTTGAGAGTTGAGATACATCCTAGTACCAGCAATTGTTAAAACATATTGTAATCTCTTGCCTTGTTCAAAAAAAAAATCATATTAATATTATAATCTAAAATGAACATTAAATCGCGCGGCAAGCACGATCAGCAATCTACAAAATCTCAGATTATGAATGAATTCTCCTAAAATGAACATTAAAATCTAAAACTATGGAACTTCTTTTGCTGCACCCAGAAAGCCAAAAAAACACACTCATAATTCAGAGCCATCCGTGTAGGCGGTAGTTATTTTTTAAGCTACAAGTGGTAATATTGTAATACTTTTGGTTCTGTATTCGTTCAAGGACATCCCCAGCCACGAGCCCTAAACGGCGTCTAGCAACAGCTGGTGCCAGATCAGGCGTTTGAGGGTGCGAGCACCCGCGTTTGAATGGTGCGCGTCAACCCAACCGCGCAACCCATAGATGGCTTCTGATGGGCTTTCCAAAACTTTTTTTTTTTGGCATTTTGAAATCAAAACAAAGCCCAAGAGAGGAGCGACCTCCATAGGAGTAGCAAGAGTAGGATCACCCGCTTGGGCAATGAGATTAGGTTTACTTAGATTGTTAGTAAGTTCCACCATTTCATCAAATTTGGACATCATAGATGACTCCAATTGCTTGAGGCCGTCCATAGTGGACAAATTCTTAGAGACGGCATCACCTTCCACACCCTCTTGGCTGGCCATATTCCCTTATGCGGTAAAACCCGAATTAAGAGCCTACTCTCTAATACCAATTGAAAAGATAGAATCTGTCAACTAGATGGTGGGGGAGAGGTGAATATGCGACTATCAGTTTTTAGTTTCTTTTCAATTTAGGATTGACAATAAAAATAGATTGTCTAGATATGCAACTAGGTTATAGTCCTATATGATAGGGAACACGAAAGTTACAAGCACAAGATAATTGCAAGTAATTAAGGTAGAGGAACGAAGTAACCGAGAGTAGACACAAAGATATAATTCTTGTAGTTCCTTACTTTTAATAGGAAGTGCGTCCACGTTGGAGGGATGTGTCACCGCAAAAGCCACCAACGCTACAAAGGCTTCACCCTATTCTCCCAAGGACACATCACAAAGGCGGGCTCAAGATCAACTATGCAGTGACCATGAAGACGACGACCGAAACAGTTACCACAAGACTGGGGCTATCTCCATAACTCATTTGGAGGCTCCCAACGACTCCATGAAGCCTAACAGCAAATGACACGATCCCCAAGGAATTCCAACTCCATCTAGGGTTCCAAGAACCCAAGAGTAACAAGATCCACAAAGGATGGTTGGGGGAATCAAGTTTCTCTTTGGTGGAAAGGTAGAACCAAATCTTCTCTCTAAATCTTCAAAACATCAAGAAGTTCGGGTGGCTAGGGAGAGAGATCTAGGAATTTGAAGCTCTTGAATTAATGGACAAAATAGTGTGTGAAAGTTAGGTAGGAAGGAGGAAGAAGCCCTATTTTTAAAGGGGCTTCGAATCTAGTCGTTCGAGTCCTATCGCATAGACCCAGTACTACCGCTGCAGCGGCAATACAACCGGTAGTCGGTTCTACAATGGTTCTAAATGAGTGGAGTGAGGGGCTACTATAGCCAAACTGGTGGTACTACCATCAGGGCTGGGGCGGTACCAAGTTGGCGGTGCTATCGCCTCACTACCAGATATAAATTGAACCATGACTGACGGGTGACATACCCTCAACGGTACTGACCCAGAACTAGCCTGGTAGTACTGCTAAGCCTCTAGTGGTAGTTTTTCCCAACTTCCGGGTGAATTCTGAATTAAAATCCGAACCATCCAGAAGGGTGACATGTCCGCGGCAGAACTGGCCCAGAGCTTAACTAGGAACTACCGCCAACGATAGTATTGTCATACTAACGATACTATGAGGGGCGGCGGTATTACTGGCGATGTCTAGGAACTACCGGGAAGCTCAGACAAGGCTCAAACAACACATAATTCAGAGAGTAAACATGAAGATAGGATGGTTGTGGGGGTGCAAATCTCAGTTGGTGCATGTGTGATTCCACATACCTTTCAGATAGTATCCCCTCTTGATAGTATGGGTTCCCTAAACACACACAAAAAAAAAGAAAACTCCGGGAACTCCATCTTCAACCTTCTTCAAGAGAAAACTCCTACTTCCCATGACCATAAGCAAAACGAACCTACAAACTTCATGCACACAATCAGACCAGACATGGAGTTGTCATCTATACCAAAACAAATGGAGAGATCAATGTCCTTTCAACTAGGCTTCTCAAACTAAGGTTATTCATTACAAGGCACCTACCATCCTCTAGGCATTCAAGCAATGTCAAAACATAAAATCCTTGCAATATCTAAGTTTACGCCTATCATATACTTCCTCCGTTCACAAATAGGTTTACTTGTAGGTTTTGTGCTAAGTCAAATATGTTTAAGTTTGACCAAATTTAATGAACGAATTAGCAATATTTACAACACCAAATTAGTACCTCTATATGCATCTTCAAATTTAGTTCCAAAATACACTAATTTCATAGTATAACAAATATTTCCAGAATTTTTTATAATATGAGTCAAACATAACAAAGTTTGAGTTAACATAAAACGTGGAAGTACATTTGTGGACGGAGAGAGTAATTATTACCGCTACTAACATATCATACTTTTGGGACACAATAGTCAACAATTCAAGATACTTGATCGATCAATTGGTGAAAAATGAAGTTTGATTTTACTCCATACACTAAGACCCTACAGATATATAGGTGATATCCATCCCAACGGGGAAGAATAATCATGTGCTAGACTCATGAGGGAGAGAGCAACTTTTTTGGATAAAGAACTAGAGAAACCACCTGGATATATGAAGATATAATGAGAGGTGCTTAATCATGCCCCGTGATTCACACGCGATAATTACTTTGAATAGGATGCACCGGGATAATTTGACCAGGACATGCTGAACCAGATTGCTCATCTGACCTGCTAATTGGAACTGTCATGGTCAGTGACTTAGTAGCCACATGCAAGTCGGCATGGCTCGTTGGTGTGTTAGACTGCGGTACCATGTTTGTCCACTCAGGGTCGGGCTCCTGCACAAGATCGATCTTTCATTCCCGTATAGTTTGGTTATTTGCTGTAGTTTGCTGCACAAGACCCTACATATTCGACACGACACCGGTGGAACGAGATGATCAAACATCAACCAAGGAGAGGAATAGAAGAATCCCCAACAAGTTCATCCCGTGAAAAGCTGTTGTACAACATAGGCATTTTACTATTTCAGATTCAGATTGCATCACAGTAAATAATATTCATGGAGACAAAAAAACGCTTGCTCATGGTAAAACAGATAGCTGCAAAAGGCCCCTCAAGACATCCTATCAACTGTCATTGCGGCATCGATGGATGCACTCTTTGCTAGCTCGATGCCCTTGGCCCTAGGCAGCTAGCTTAGTTATTAGCTGAGCCGCTGTCTGACGACGACGACGACACCTTGATTTCTGTTGGCAACGTCTCGATCTGTTTGATCCAAAATAAACGACTCCATCTATCACTCCACCGAGCTGAGCTGAGCTCAGGTCGTCGGATTGCTAGAGAAGCAGCCAAAGATACCGTGTCTGCCCGTTTCCTCCGCCCGTCTACTTTTCTTTTCCAGAATAGCGCCAAGCAACAAGTACGCCCTGCGGACGGCTGCGTCGCCTCTCCACGTACGCCACTGCCAGGAAAACCATTTTGGTGTGTGTCCAAGGCTCCAAGCTATCTCTCTGTCTTCCACCGCTCTCACCGCGCCAGAAATGGCCGTGGATCATCGATTGTGGTGTTCCTCCTCAATGCTTATTGTTTATGGGTTTTAATACTTTTGAGGTCAAGACCTTATTCATTTCTATGACTGATTTTGAGACAGAGGGACTAGAACTTCTTTTCCAGAATACTCAACTTCTCAAACTCAGTTTACCGATAAAGAGGCACCGGCTGTTCTCTAGGCACTTAAAAAATAGTTCAAATATAAAGGCATTGTAAGCTCTAAGTTTACAGTTGTCATATAACTACTACCCGGATAGTGTACTCTCGGAACACATCAGCCAACTATTCAAGATAGTTGGTCCATCAGTTGGTGAAAACTTTACTCCATACACCAAGAACCTGCAGATATATCCGGCATCTATCTCAGCGCTTCAACGGGCAAGAATAATCATCTGCTAGACTGAAGAGAAAAACTTCCTTCCTTTCTAAGAGAACAACTAGCTAGACATATGAAGATAACATGATAGGAGTTGAACCACACCCCATGATTCACCTGCGGCAATTGCTATGAATATGATGCACCGGGAGAATTTAGGCAGGACACTCTGATCAAAACTGAACGTCTAGCCTGCTAATTTGAACAAGATCCCTGGCAATTTTCTGCAACGTCATAGACAATTTTCTGCACGATACATAACTTTCAGTGAATGTGCGGTAAATCGTGGTTGTTTGTGTCGCCGGAAGTTTCTTTTGTAATCTAGTAATGGTAATGCCTATCGTTCCGTTGTGTGCTATCTTACCCCTCATTTTGACACGTCGACGGCCAGGGCAAGGCTGAATTTGATTTTGACGTGCGGGTTATATTATCGCGAGACAATATCCAGTCAAGAGTAAAAATGCTAAATCCAGAAGCATCTATTTAGTTCCTTTCGTGGCTTACAAATAAAAGTGTAAAAGGTCAAAAAATAATCCCGCAGGTTTGCTTGTCCAGAACTGCGCCAGGCACGGCTGCTCGACCCCGCAGAGTGTTCGCTCTCTCCACGTACGAGATACTCCCTCCATCCAGGTTTATTAGGCTATTAGCCCTATGCAACGCGACCAAGGTAGTTAGCCATTGGGCTGAAAAATTGATTTATAAGTGGATGGATGGGTAGAAAAAGAGACATGCAAACAATTCCCATCGTTTTCACACATGCATGCAGTACTACTCCCGTGCATGCAAACACACCGATTGGCTGAGGAGAAAGGTCCAACGAACCGAGGAGTAATTGACGACAATTAATACTGCTATTAGCATAATATTTAGGTCTAACTTCAAAACGGCTAATAGCCCAATAAACCTGGACGGAGGGAGTACGCCACTGCCAGGAATAGAGCCATTTTGGCGTGTGGCCAAGGCTCCAAGCCAGCTCTCTGTCGGAAGGAGGTTAAAAACTATGGGATATATTGATTCGGATGGAATTCAGAATACCTCAACAATACAATCAATTCAATTCTGAATTGCAATAAACAAGTGGGGTCTCTTAAACAGAGCATAACTGCTAGACTACTACCCCGAGTGATGAATTCAATAGATTAAAAAAAAACTAAGGTGCTCAAGCAAGAAATAGAATTTGCGTACTTTTTATGCTAAGACCTCATTCCTTTTTGTTTACTGATAGCAACCCTCCTCCATGTACGCTACACACCGATTCGGCCGTTCCTCCTAGAGTAGGCTCTCGTGTGCTTTAGGGTTCGCTCTATGTCGGGCATGGCACCCGTGCGAGCAAACTAGCGGTAAAATCTCG
This sequence comes from Avena sativa, assembly GCA_916181665.1. Lineage (NCBI taxonomy): Eukaryota > Viridiplantae > Streptophyta > Magnoliopsida > Poales > Poaceae > Avena > Avena sativa. The sequence continues at coordinate 122,843,797 of OV702291.1, read as the reverse complement.
CACTCGCCAAGTCTGCATGGAGGTAATGGGGCAATCATACACGCCCAAAGTGCAGACCACATGCACACACTGACTCTACGACACAGCAATGCGTGCCATTCGCTCTAGCTAGTAAGCAGCAGAGAGAAAACAACTTCAGAGTGCCAAAAGTTGTGATATTTCCAAACTATAGTACCATCCTTTCACAATCTCAATTTGTTCACGGAAAAGATGCATGATAATGTATATAGCTGCAAAAAGTGCGTGAATCCTTCCCGTCATTGCCTCATATCCGGCTAAACGAATTAGCTACGTAATATAAGTTCCAGACTGCCTTGACACATATTATGATGATTCAGAACTTCTACAACTTCTTCTCTAGCTAGAGTTCTCAGCTTGTCAAACTCAGGTTACAGGCTAACAATCACTTATTCTCTAGGCATTTAAACAAATGTTCAAAATATAAAATCATCAGATAGTGTACTCTCCGAACAGATCAGCTAGCTATTAAAGATAGTTGGTCCATCGGTTGGTGAAAACTTTACTCCATACACCAAGAGCCTGCATATATATATCTCTGACATCCATCTCAACGGGGAAGAACAGTCATCTGCTAGACTGAAGAGAAAAACTTCCTTCCTTTCTAGAGAGCAACTACCTAGACATATGAAGATGAATCTCACACCGTGATTCACCTGTGGCGATTGGTATGAATAGGATGCACCGGGAGAATTTTGGCAGAACACTGTGATCCAAACTGAACATCTAGCCTGCTAATTTGAACAGGAGATTCAAGTGTGTTACTTGCCATATGCAAGTAGGAATGCAGTCTTGCACGGTACCATGGTTGATGTGCGAGACAAGGACGACTGAAGCTTCCTAGGTTTGTGAGTTTCAAATTGTTGTCCCGTGCGAGGAGGTTTGGCGGTTGTTGTGCATGCATGGTGGTTGGTTGACTTGAGCTTTATCGTGGAGCCGGCCGCGAAGAGCATTTTCAGCAATATCTCTTACACCAGCAGTGATACGAGATGACGTGCAAACATTTGGTGGACATAAACGTGCTGGGAGAAACAGAAGAATCCTCAACAAGTCCAGAGCACAAAAAGTTGTGATATCTTAACACTAACGCACCGGCATTATACAATTTCAATGTGTTCATAGAAAATATTCATGGAGAGAAAAAACGTTTAATCATGATAAAGCATACATATAGCTGCAAAAGGCGCGCCTCAAGAAATGCCCGTTATTGCATCATGTCCGGCTACTCTTTTATTTTGGCCATTAAACATTTTCAAACGAAGAAACTAAGTCATGGCCGTGTTAGACTGTTGTACCATGTTTGCACGCTTGGCGGCTCCTGCACAAGCTCTTTCATTCCTATACTATTCAGTTATTTGCTGTAATTTGTGAAGTTAAGCTTTTGTTTTATTTCATATCTGTTTTTTGGTTTGTGCTAGTAAGTAGTGCATATGTTCTTACTAGCGGTTGTGCTAGATCAACATGATGTGATTTGCGATAGACAAACAATAAATTAGCTTCCAGAAGACAGGCATATTACGAATTGATCGGGATACAGTGATGAACCGAAACATGCATAGAATGAACGGATAGGAATACCGGAATACAATGAACTGAAATACTGCATGCTGCAGGCAACCGCCTCAAAGAGAGCCAGGGCTACATATGTCCTTTTCCGGACGGCAGACTATAATATTCAAAAAACCACCACCCTACCCTCTAATGGTTGCAGAAAACACCGATCGGACGATTTGCATCGCTTGACGGTGTTTTTTGACCAAACAAACCCACCTGCAGGCCAACGTGGCACGACTTAAGGGGTCGAGGGACACAATCGTGAGAATATTTCTAAATTCTAGGCTCTTTTGTAAAGTTTGGGGGTCCCGTCGCTGACCAAGGATGGCGCGGGCAAGCTCTGATCAGAATGAATTAAAAAAAAAGAAAATGAATGGATGATTAGAACTTATAATATGTGGAGGTGTTTTTCTTTAGGAAAAAACAGCGCCACGTCAGCCAGTAGGTGGGTCCGTCTGATCGGAAACACCGTTAAATGACAAAAATCATGCAATCAGTGTTTTCTGCAACCATTAAAAGGTAGGACGGTGGTTTTTTGAAAAAAAATAAATAGTGGTGGTTTTTTGACACTAGGTATTGGATGCTAGCATCTCGATGCCCCTCGGCAGCTGGCGTAGCTGTTCGCCGGGCCGCTGTCTGACGGCGACACCTATTTGATCCAGCTAGGCCGGCGTAGGTGTTTTCTGTCGTTGTCAGGAAGGAATGAACGTCTCCATCTATTTGATCTAGCTAGGGGAACAACGTCTGGATCTATTTGATCCGAAGGAAACGTCTCCACTGAGCTGAGCTCGCCGGATTGCTGGCGTAGCGGCCCAAGATACTCGTGTCTGCTCGTTTCCTCACTCTGCAGGGCTTTCTTTTCCAGAACTGCTCGAGTGCTCGCTCTCTCCAGGTACGTACGCCGCTGCCAGGAATAGAACCATTTTTGTCGTGTGGCCAAGAAGGCTCCAAGCTAGCTCGCTAGCTGTCTTCCATCGGCCACCGCTGGCCGTGGATCGGCGGCGACGACGACGACGATGGCGACACCTAGGTGGATTTTTGTCAGGTTACTTTCTCCGTGGCATCAGGCAAGTGGGCGAGCAACGCGGTCGAGCGAGTGATCAGCTCAGCCGGTCGGCACGACTTTCAGGTGTACACGCCTGCTAGACCCGTCTTCTTGGCCGGTGGCCGGGTTTCTCGAGCCCAGAATTACTGCCTAGTAGAAGCTAAAATCTGAGCCAAAGGGGTACCAGGCGGAAGTAGATTCCTAGAACACAGCAGATTATCCAAGTGCAAAATGAAAGTTGGCTCCACCCCGGATTTCACTGCGTTGCGTCTCCACCCTGGCGTACGGCTCTTTCTTCCCCACCATACGGCCAAGGAAGCGCAGAGGCCAGAGGCCAGGCCAGGCTTGCCCTCACGGGCCTATTCCAGCGGCGCTCCGGCTGGAAATCTTTTCAATATTTCAATTTGTCCGCGAAAAAGGTTCATGGAAAAATGTGTGTTCATGATAATGTATATAGCTGCAAAAAGCGGCCTAAAATCCTTCCCGTCATTGCTACATATATCCGGCTAAACGAATTAGCTACGTAACACAAGTTCCAAACTACCTTGAGGCATATTATGACGATTTAGAATTTCTAGAACTTTTTCTCAGCTTGTCAAACTCAGTTTACCAATTAAGAGGTACCTACTATTCTCTAGGCAATTAAACAAAATATCGAAATATAAAAAGCATTGCAAGCTCGCTCCAAGTTTAGAGTTGTGATATAGTTGCTACTCAGATAGTGTGCTGTCGGAACACATCAGGCAGCTATTCAAGATAGTTGGTGCATCGGTTGGTGAAAACTTCACTCCATAAGCCAAGACCCTGCATATATATATCTGGCATCCATATCAACGTGGAAGAATAATCATCTGCTAGACTGAAGAGGAGAACTTCCCTCCTTTCTAGGGAGCAACTAGTAGCTAGTAGACATATGAAGATAACATGATAGGAGCTGAATCACAACCCGCGGTTCACCTGCGGCAATTGCTATGAATGAATAGGACGCACCGGGAGAATTTAGGCAGGACACTCTGAACCACGCTGAACGTCTAGCCTGCTAATTTTAACAGGACTTCTGCATGTGCTAGTTGCCATATGCAAGTCGGCATGCAGTGGTTCACGGTACCATGGTTGAAGAGCCAGATAAGATGACAGCTTCCTAGATCTCTGAGTTCCAAATTGTTGTCCGGTGGGAGAGGATCCGGCCGGCCGTTTTATGCATGCATGGTGGTTGGTTGACTCGAGCTTCATAGTGGAGCGGTGGTGAAGACCATTTTCAGCAACATCTTGCTGTAGTAGCGATGATATGAGACGATCAAACACCACCCGAGGAGAGTCGACATGTGCACGTGTAAATATTTGGTGGACATGAACGCGTTGGGAGAAACGGAAGAATTCTCAACAAAGTTGAGAGCATAAAAAGCTGTGATCTCTATAACAGAAAAAAAAAGGTGAAAACGCACTGCTACACATGACAGTACTAGGGATTGGATGGATGCAGTCGTCTTTGCTAGCATCTCGATCGGCAGCTAGCTTAATTATTAACTGTTCGCCGCCGAGCCGCTGTCTGACGACGACACCTGGTGTTCCTGTCGTCGGATTGTATGGATCACAGCACGTTGGCCTCCACTGAACTGAGCTCGCCGGATCGCTAGCTGAGCTGACGAAGATACCGTGTCTGCCCGTCTCCTACTCTCCAGGATAGCGCTGCGCGCGCACGGCTGCCCTGTCTCCTCGGAGTGCTCGCTCTCTCTCCACGTACGTCAATGCCAGGAATGGAGGAGCCACTAGTTTTGGCGTGTGTCCAAGGCTCCAAGAAGCTGTCTTCCACCGCGCGACAAATGGCTGTGGATCGGCAGCGACGACACCTGGGTGGATTTTTGTACTAGCAGGTTATGCTTATCCGTGGCGTCAAGCAAGCGAGTGAGCAGCGTCTCCGTCGAGCGAGTGAGCTTGGTCGGTCGGCTGGAGATGTCATGTCGCCCGCGTGTCTGCCCGTTTTTGTTCCGCTGGGTTTCTGCATTTAAGCCTGCTCAGGATTTGGTTTCAAACCGGCTAAACCAAGAGACCAGCCCGCACCGGACCAGGCTTGCGGTTTGCATCGGGTTTATTGGTTTTTTGTTTGAAATCGAGTGCAGAAAATCTTTAACCGGGTTGAGACGGTCTCAAACTGAAGAAACCATCGAAACCAGCTAGTATAAGTCAGTCACACACAATCCCCCTGCCAGGGCCCACCACGGGCGCGGAAGTCCACGAACTCGCTTAGGCCAAGGTCGATCGATGTCCTGTCGCCGTCGCGGTCGCCGTCCAGCTCGTCCATCATCTGCACGTCGTGTCCGCTGCCGGTGCATGCGGCTTAAGTACCTGTTTCTGGCCGTTGCAATGCTGCGCAGATGGAGCTAGCTGAGCTTCAAGCTTCCATGGCGTGGACACACATGCAGATGGTTGGACGGTGCGAAACCGTACAAACTGTGGAACCAGCCCGAACCAGGCCACGTACATATCTTACAGAAAACCAGCTGAAACCAAACCGACTCAATTGAAACCGAAAAAAATTCGGGTCTGTCTAATTCTCAGCCGACCGAGGATTAACGTAATTCTCAGTCAGCTGACGTCAGGCCATGCCGTGCCCTGCTGTTCTGTTTTGCTGCTGATTTTCGATGTGATGCGCCCCATGCTCTGCTGTTACTGCGCAGCTCTGCTTGAATGGTCGCCTCGCTTGCATGTAGCTGCATGCGTGACGAGCCTCAGTGTTCTTCTGCATGCTGCTGTGCTCGTCTTGTTGCCTCTTCGGAAATTCATACTTTCACCTAAAAAATGTTTTTCCCTTGCATGCCTGTGGTACAGTACGGGTCTGTTTTTGCTATTTAATAAACTCAAATCTAATTGCAAAAATTCTACTACTTTCATCTATAAAATAAGTGACTTAAATTTGTCTAGATTCACATGTATATAGACAACTTATTTTCGAACGGAGGGAACACTTGATTCTAAATATGATTTGTTAGGCTAAAATAGTCTACCGAAACACGTATATTTAGAAAAACAAAAGGTACACAACTCCCGATAAAGATACAGTTATCATCTAGTTGCAACTCATAATAAGAAGGGATCATGACAATTGTCGATTGCAACTCCAGTTGCAACTACCCGTGAAAAGTCAGTTGTAAATCCAGTTGCAACTCATAATAAAAGGGGACCAACGACAATCATCGATTGCAACGCCATTTGCAACCATCCGTGAAAAGTTAGTTGTAAATCTAGTTGCAACTCGTAGTAAAAATGGATCACGGAAGAACAATGAACAACGGCCTCCCCTAGATAATGGCGGCTTCTCAAAACAGCTCCCCACCTCCAAATCGGTTCCAACTAGTGATGCAATTGACAAAATAAAAACAATAAGTTACGCAAAATGCAACCGACAACTATATCCTAAGAGATACATAGGGACCTATTTCTAATTTTTATTATCTAAAATGCAACACTCTTATACCATAAAGAATTACAAACGCTGCAAAAAGGAGTGATATCTCGCATTAATGTAAGAGGTGACCACAAAATAATCCTCGATTGCAACACTAGTCGCAACTCCCCGAGAAAGCCAGTTGCAACTCATAGTAAGAAGGTGCCACGAAATAATTTTTAGTTGCAACTCATAGTAAGAAGGGGTCACAAAATGATCCTTGGTTGTAACCCTTGTTGCAACTCCCCGGGAAAAGCCAGTTGCAAGTCCAGTTGCAACTCGTAGTATGAAGGGATCACAAAACAAATAAAATGACATTTCAATCCTTATTTGCAACTCCAGTTACAACTCACGGGAAAAGCTAGTTGTAGGTCCAGTTACAACTCATAGTAAACAACAGAACACCAAAATAATCCTCAGTTGCAACCCCAGTTGCAACTCCCCGAAGAATAGCCAGTTGCAGGTCTAGTTGCAACTCATAATAAAAAGGGTCCATGAAACAATCCTCATTTACCACTCCCCGAGAAAAGCCAATTGCAAGTCCATTTGCAACTCATAGTAAGAAGGGGCCACAAAATAAGAAAATGAAATTTCAAATCTCAGTTGCGACCCGAGTTGCGACTCCCGATAAAAATCCAGACACAAGTCCAGTTGTCACTCATAGTAAGATAGAACCGCGAAACAATCCTCAGTTGCAACCAGATTTGCAACTCCTCTGAGAAAATCATGTTGCAAGTCTAGTTGCGGCTCATAGTAAAAATGGGTCCATGAAACAATCCTCATTTGCAACTCCCTAAGAAAATCCATTTGCAAGTCCATTTGCAACTTAAAGTAAGAAGGGACCACGAAACAAGGAAATGGCATTTGCAACCTGAGAAAAAGCTAGTTGCAAGTCCAGTTGCAACTCATAGTAAGAAAGGGATGGAGAAACAATCCCCAATTCTAACCCCAATTGAAATTCTCGAGAAAAGCTAGTTGCAAGTCCATTTGTAAATCATAGTAAGAAGGGATCATGAAACAAAGAAAATGACATTTCAATCCTCAGTTGCAACTCCCGAGAAAAATCTAGTTGAAGGTCTAGTTGGAAATCATAGTAAACGAGCAACCACGAAAACAATCCTCAGTTGCAACTCGTACAAGAAAAGCCAGTTGCAAGTCCATTTGCAACTCATCGTAAGAAGGGGCCATGAAACAAGGAAATGGCATTTACAACCTGAGAAAAAGCCAGTTGCAAGTCCATTTGTAACTCATAGTAAGAAGGGACCACGAAACAAGGAAATGACATTTGCAACCCAAGAAAAAGTCAGTTGCAAGTCTAGTTGCAACTCATACTAAGAAAGGGATGGTGAAAAAAACCTCAGTTCCAATCCCAATTGGAACTCCCGAGAAAATCCAGTTGCAAGTCCAATTGTAACTCGTAGTAAGAAGAGATCATGGAACAAAGAAAATTACATTTCAATACTCATTTGCAACCGTAGTTGCAACTCCCAAGAAAAATCCAATTGCAAATCATAGTAAACGAGCGACCACGAAAACAATCCTCAGTTGCAACTTGCCCGAGAAAAGCCAGTTGCAACTCATAATAAGAAGGGGACAATAAACAATCCTCATTTGCAACTCCCCGAGAAAAAGCAGTTGCATGTCCATTTGCAACTCATAGTACGAAGGGACAACCAAACAAGGAAATGCCATTTCAAACGTCAGTTATGACCAGAGTTTCAACTCCCAACAAAAATGCAGACACAAGTCCAATCGCAACTAATAGTAAGATAGAAACGTGAAACAATCCTCAGTTGTAACCCAAGTTGCAACTCACGGTAAGAAGGGGCCGCAAAATAATCCCCTGTTGCAACCCGAGGTGCAACTTCCTAAGAAAAGATATTTGCACATCCTGTTGGAACTCATAGTATACCACCCACTCAAAAGGATACAAGGGAGGACAAAAGATAGGCGACAACCCACTCCATAGCCCACAATGACAAAAAAAAGGTCGGACCACACAACCTTCCCGGGCCAAACAACTCAAACACATGCAAAACAGGATCTTGATGCACAAGAATGGTTTAGGACATTTTGTTTTCTTGGAACAACATAAAATGATTGACAATAAAACAATATCGTCTTAGGAACAACTATGCTGAAGAAAAAAACCAAGAAAGGCATAATCACACACTATTTTTGGACAACCTATACATGGCGACCACTTAATTGCCACTCAAAAAAATTTGGGCGAGTCTTAGCCCTTTACCACCCGATGTATCACAACTACACATTAGCAGAGAGAAAAAACATCGAGCACAAAAAGCGTGGGCCAAAAAAAAAAAATTATGAGAACACAACAACCATAACAAAGTTGTAATTTGTATCCAGTCTGTACGAGCTACGACATAGGATGGCGTGAGCCAAGCAACAGAGACAAAAATCCAGTTGCAACCCTAGTTGCAACTCCCGAGAAAAATTCAGTTGTAGGTCTAGTTGCAAATCATAGTAAATGAGCGACCACGAAAATAATCATCGATTGCAACTCGCCCGAGAAAAGCCAGTTGCAAGTCCATTTGCAAATCATAGTAAGAAGGGATCAAGAAACAAGGAAACGCCATTTACAACCCGAGAAAAAGCCAGTTGCAAGTCCAGTTGCAACTTATAGTAAGAAAGGGATGGCGAAACAATCCTCAGTTCCAATCCCAATTTCAACTCCCGAGTTAATCCAGTTGCAAGTCTAGTTGTAACTCGCAATAATAAGGGATCACGAAACAAAAAAAATGACATTTCAATCCTCATTTACAACCGTAGTTGCAACTCCCGAGAAAAATCCAGTTGCAGGTCTAGTTGCAAACCATAGTAAACGAGCGACCATGAAAATAATCCTTAGTTTTAACCCTAGTTGCAACTCGCCCGAGAAAAGCCAGTTGCAAGTCTAGTTGCAACTCATAATAAGAAGGGAACAATAAACAATCCTTATTTTCAACTCTCCGAGAAAAGCAGTTGCGTGTCCATTTACAACTCATAGTATGAAAGGACCACCAAACAAGGAAATGCCATTTTAAACCTCAGTTATGACCGGAGTTTCAACTCCCAATAAAAACCCAGGCACAAGTCCAATTGCAACTAATAGTAAGATGGAACCGTGAAATAATCCTCAGTTGCAACCCAAGTTGCAACTACCCCAAGAAAATCCATTAGCAAGACTAGTTGCAACTCATAGTAAGAAGAGACCGCAAAAACAATCCTCGGTTGAAACCTGAGGTGCAACTTCCTAAGAAAAGCTATTTGCACATACAAAGAAGGACAAACGATAGGCCACGACTCACTCAATAGACCACAACGACAAAAAAAAGGTCGGACCACACAACCTTCGTGGGCCAAACAACTCAAAGACATGCAAAACAGGATCTTGACGCACAAGAATGGCTTAGGACATGTTGTTTTATTGGAACGATGTGCAAAAATGAATGACAACAAAACAATATCGTCTTAGGAACAGCTATGCTGAAGAAAAAACCAAGGAAGACATAATCATACACTACTTTTGGACAGCCTATACATGGCGACCACTTAATTTCCGCTCAAAAAAATTAGCGTGTCTTAGCCCTTTACCACCGATGTATCACAACTACACATTAGCAGAGAGTGTCTTAGCCCTTAACCACCGATGTATCACAACTACATATTAGCAGAGAGAAAAAAACATCGAGCACAGAAAGCATGGGCCGAAACAATTTTTGTTAGAACACAACAACCATAACAAAGTTGTAATTGATATCCAGTCTGTACGAGCTACGACGCGGGATGACGTGAGATAAGCAACGGAGACAAACGCGGACCGTAATGCGAGGGACAACCCACGAAACAACTTAATAGACCACAGAATCTACACATGCAAGGCAAATCGAACAGACCATGTGCTGAATATACACTAAGTAATTCTTAGAAAAAATCAACTATGTAAAAATATCCACGCTGAAAAAAATAAGAAAAAACTACAACTATAGGTTATTTACTATTTTTAGGCAGCCTATATACATACTAGACATTTCTTCCCGCTCCACGAACATAAACTATGGCATTTGTAGCTCTCTCGTTGATCAACTATCGAACTAACGATGCGTGAACAACACTGGCCAGCAAAACGGCAAACAAAACTAGACCCAACCAAAAAATAAGAGAAAAATGTGCACTGGACAAACACGGGCGACATCGCGCGCGAGACAACACGCAGGACTATGAACGGTCAACGCGAAAACATAGGACAAAGCGCGCGAACCGGCCTACACGCCGGCACAAATTTTGGCGTGCCCAGAAAATTAGAAGGTCCACGACTTGACTGTGCTAAGCTAAATCTCGGATGAGAATTAGCAAATCCCGAATATAGTCCAATCCGGCGTTTCAGAAGTAGCCCATCCATCGTGTCCACCAGTCTAGAACGACAAAAATATAAGTAGCCTGCTAAACAAGCCCTGATCAACGGTCACATGGCAACACCAAAAACTATTAAAAAAGACAAGAAAAACAATAAACAAAATTTAATTTAAAAGATAACAGCCCACCACAAAAGTCTCATTCATGCAGCTACCACAGGCCCAAGAGAATGTAAAAAAAGACCCATACTGGCTCACGCTGATCAACTAGCAGCAGAAAAGTCCGCTCCAAGAAAAAAGAAAACTAGCGGCAGAAAAGAAGCGCGTACAGCGACCAGCGCCGGAAGTAAAACACGAATCTCAGGTTACTAATCGTACGGCTCATTAGTTAACTGTGCCCTAAGCTAATTCTCAGCTTCACAGCTAGCTGAGAATTAGCAATTTTTAAAAAATTCACCGGGTTGACAAACCAGCCAAAACTGCTCAAACCCGTAGATGCACAGGCTTATCTGCATTATATTTGGCAATCGGCGTCAGTCATCGTATTATTGTGCAGGTCGATCAGTTGGTGCAATTGCAGACAGGTAGCACGACTTTGAGGTGCAGACGCCTGCTTAATTAGATCCGTCTCCTTGGCCAGTGGTTGTCCACCTCATGGTGTCGACCCAAAAATTATTTAAAGTGTGGACAAACAGTGTATACTCCCTTCGATCCATATTATAGTTGATTTGAATTTGTCTGAATTCGGATGTATCTAGATATGTTTTAGTCTGGATAAACAGTATACTCCCTCGTACGCTGATGAAATCACACGCATGCATCTTTTGCAGGCCTGCACGTACGGCTGAACACGTCTCCGTCAGGCCGGCGACGCACGCCACGGTTTCCGCCGTCCACGTCCCTGCAACGGACGGCGCAGATGCGTCCACGTCAGACGGTTGCTCTCTCCCTCATCACACCAAAAACAAGCCACAACCGCCAACAAACTGCGCAAAGCTTCATTCATTCATGGCGTACACCTGAAGCTCTGGCACTTTGCCTGTTTATATATACTACAAGCATCTGTTCGTTCACTCCATCCCATCTTCCACACACACCAACGCACACGCATCACACACGCCTGACACGTGTGTGAGACCGACCGAGATCGGAGACGATGGAGCTGCTGTCCAACGCCCTGGCGCACGCCTCCGTGCCGGACAGGTACGTCTTCCCGCCGGAGAAGCGCGCCGCCCTGCAGCTCGACGGACAGACCCTCGGCGGCGACGACGACGGTGTAGCCCTCCCTGTCGTGGACCTCCACCGTGCCGCCCTTTCCGGCGACGATGGACTCCGTCGCCGTGTCGCAGCCGAGATTGTCCGGGCCGGCAAGGAATTCGGCTTCTTCCAGGCATGTGCACTCGTCCTGTTAACTCGGCTCCCTACTTTCCTTGTTTGAAATTCTCAAGTTGTGATTATCATCGTCTATCAGGGGTTAATAATTTGGTCTAATAATTAAGCTCGGTCACAGAGTCTCAAAATTCTCTTGTTCTGGGGTGCTCTATGCGTCAAAAAAGAAGAGTGGAGATTTTTATTTTTTAATTATTGTTTGAGATACTAGCTAACCGCTACGAGTGCAAGAAGAATAATTTAGGATTTATTAAGTGCTTCTGAAGTTCTGAATTCAGGGTTCTGGTTTCTGTCCGAAATGAATCATAAATGCATGATACTGTAGATTATTTTTTTCCCAGCAATGGATCTGATCTACCAGCTACCAAATACTGTAGATTTTTCGTCCCTACATATATACTGTCAACTTGGTTTTCCGCCTGAATTTCGGGTTTTGCTTCGGTTTAATCTTTTCTTTGCTTCCGAAACGTGAAAACCTTGTTCTATTGACTCACGCACAGGTGGTGAACCACGGCGTGGGGGAGGACGTGGTAAGGGGGTTCCGCGACGCGGCGGCGGGGTTCTTCGCGATGACGGCGGAGGAGAAGCTGCCCTACTGCTCCGACGACCAGAGCAAGCCCTTCCGGCTCGCCTCCAGCACCTCCTACGACAAGAGCGAGACGCGGTACTGGCGCGACTACCTAAAGCTCCAGTGCCACCCGGTCACCGACGACCTCCTCCGCCACTGGCCACCTCAACCAACGACCTTCCGCCCACGCCTCGCCGAGTTCTCGGAGGCGGTGCACGAGCTCGCGCAGACGCTTCTCAGCCTCGTCGCCGAGGGACTCGGCCTCGTCCCCGGCTTCTTCGCGGGCGACCTGAGCGGCGGCGAGACGCAGATGAACGTGAACTACTACCCGCCGTGCCCGGACCCGAGCCTCACGCTGGGCCTGCTCCCGCACTGCGACCGCCACCTCCTCACCGTGCTCTCGCAGGGCGACGTGGCGGGGCTCCAGGCGCGGCACGCCGGGCGGTGGATCCTCGTCCGCCCCGTCCCCGGCGCCTTCGTCGTCAACTTCGGCCACCAGATGGAGATCGTCACCAACGGCGCGCTCGCCAGCGTGGAGCACCGCGCCGTCACCAACTCCGCCGTCGCCAGGATGTCGGTGGCCACGCTCGTCATGCCCACGAACGACTGCCGCATCGGCCCTGCGCCCGAGATGGTGGACGAGGCCGCGAATAATCAGGCAAAGTTCAGGGAGTTCGTGTTCAGCGAGTTCATGGAGGCGTACGACACAGCTGCCGCGAGCAGGGAGGACGTGCTCGAGTCCTTCAGGATCCGCCGCGACTAGCTCGACAACGACAATGGCATGGGGAAGCAAATAAGCGGCACTGGAGTAGAACGGTATGCTTGAAGAATACTACAGTAAATGTTGTTGTGTTTGAGCATCGACAGGATGCCCAATATACAACTTAATGGTTGCTGTCAGTCTGTCAAATAATCTAAAAAATTACTATTGTGAAGTAAACTTTGGAGAAAATGTTCTACTGTATGATTGTGAAGTGTAATAAAAATACTTGTAGCCGAAATTATCTCCTCTGCTGTCCGTGATGTAGTAAAGCAGAGGAGAACAACAAGTTATAAAATTGGGCTTATCAGATATAGCATTGCTTACCTTTGCAGCTTTGCTTGATGTTGGTGTTTGTCCCTGTTTGTACTGAAACCTTTTTTTTTTTGAGGTATGTTTGTACTGAAACATTTGCTCCACATTTGATTGAGAAAAAACTGCGAACTTGAAAAGAAAAACATTTGCTTCACACAGGAGGATCGAGTTGACAGAATAGCCCACGAATTAATTGGTGTATACGGGCCCAGACAATATACGCATCCGACTTCTAAAATAGAAATGCTGACAGCCGGTTCCGTTATCTCTGCAGGCCCATACATAAAAGAGTCCACTTTCCTTCACTCCAACAACCCAGAAGGCCTCCCATTACTATGCTCTTGTGATCTAAAAAAAATTCCCTCTTTTTCAGAACAGAGTAATCCCTCCATCTTAAAATAGATGTCGAGAATTTGTCAAAAATTGAATGTATCTATATACTAAATTTGATCTATTTTAAGATGGAGGGAGTACTATGTTTTATCAAACTATAGGATGTAGTTCGCCCAGTGAGCAAATTCTAGTATCCTTCTACCCATGTAGTTTTAAACTCAGTATTTGAAATTTAGAGTTGTTTCAATATCGTCCGTTGACCTTTCCCAATGTACCGCTCTGATTTTTATTGCTCAATGCATGTTATACACACACTAAGTAAAGAAAGAAGGGAAATGTTATTACCCTGGTGGTTTGTTTTAGTGTGCGTTCTATTGGGCTGGGCTTTTTGTAGGCCTAGCTCTCATGTTTTGTACCATTTAGGTCTTAAATAGTGGGCCTTAAAACATTTACAAATACAATGTTTCGGAAAAAAGATAGGCATGTAAATGTCGTGCATTCTATGTACTCTTAAAGTTCCACTAAGAAAGGAACACATGGAAAATGTTTTAGTGTGTGTTCTCTTGTGATGGGCTTTTCATAGGCCTGGCTCTCATGTGTTGTACGATTTTGGTCTTAAGTGGTGGGCCTTAAAACATTTACAAATATGGTATCTTTTTTTGGGGAGAAAAGATAAGCATGTAAATGTCATGCATTATGTGTACTCCTAAAGTTCCATTAAGAAAACATTTCAAAAAAAAGTTCCATTAAGAAAAGAAACACATTTTACCCAGACATAAAATAATAATTTCCTATTCTCTAGGAAGTCAAAACTTTAAGCACTAAATTTATTTTTGCCACAAATTTTTATAAAGAGACAGAAAGGTTGGACATTTTTCAAGTATACATTTTTTCCATGAAGGATTACACTATCCCTCTGTTCGGTGGCAAACTGACTGACGGCCACGGATAGAGAGGGAGAGAACGGAAAGATAGGAGCGCCCCCTTCTTAAACGTGTGTGTGTTCCAAAATTAACAAAAAATAATACGCATCATGTGTCTCTAGAAAGTTCTTGGTTCCCTGCAACTAGTCAGTTCTTTATCTGTGCAGCTTAATTTGTCGCTGGTGGAGCACGTTTTGTACACTGCAACCTGCTAACTCGCACAAGGTCAACTTGATCTCTCAGACATAGTATAGCTTATCTGGTATATAAGTAGCTTGGCAGCCCTGATAAGTTCCAAGGGACAGCTGCAGCTGATGTTGATACTAGCTCGGGATCGATGCCAATCACATACAATAATAAGCGGACATTTGACTTAATTTGGATCACACTGGCGACACGGAGCCACGCACACCGTACACTCGATTATCGCCTAGTCGCACGCATGCATGTGCTTGATCTGCAGATATCTGGCCAGCTCTTGGTACGGTGGCTGTGCACAGCTTAGTTACAACACATGCAATTACACGTCGTGCTGACTCGACCGCTTGTAGTACTTACTAGCACCAGCTTTGGTCAATGGTTCGCAGTAGCCTGAACCACAGATCACAGATCGCAGATCACGATCGACCGACGCCAGCTAATTTTTAATGGATGGATGGTGTGCTAGAACATACGGCTGAGGGCTGACCGATCGATGACGAGGCACCCACCATGGTTCCGAACAAGTAACTCCTGCACCGCTGCCTTGGACTACCTCCGTTTCAAATCTAAGGCCCGTTAGCGGTTCAGTTTGGACCGCTAGAAATGGTTACATTTTGGAACGGAGATGATAGCCTACGTGGAGATGTTAAAGGACTACTTCGTCGTTGAGTCTACTCTCTACTCGCAAAGAGATGTTAGGTAGAATCGTGCCAAATCTCTAGAGTGAATCAAGGCCTGAAATAATTAGATGTTAACCGAATTTCCGCTCAACCAAAAGTACTGTCTCAGGTTTGAGATTTCATTACGCGACATGCAGCACATGCAATTACACGTCGTGCTGACTCAGTGACTCTCGATCCTTTGTATACTAATAGCACCAACTAATTACTTAACTTAGCTTGGTCAATGGTTCTTCCTAGCTAACAGCTGTTAACCCTGAACCAACCGACGCCAATTAATTTATGGATCGAGTAAAACGTATGGCCGATCGATCGATCGATGACGATGCAACCACCATACGGTTCCGTACTATTGCGTGTGAGTAGATGCTCGTGCATATGCAGAGTCAACTCTTGGATCGATCGCACGGTTTTGTCTGTACCTGCGGTTGGTCGTTGGAGTGGTTGTACGTTTTGATTGCAACGGTTGTACAACCTCTTGCACATGCAGCACACTTTTTCAACAGTTATAAGCTTATCATATAAGTAGCCTGGCAGACCTGATATGATGTATGCATTCTTTTAGTAGGTTGCCAAGTTGAACAACTAAGAGCCAAGATTTTCGGCTCCCGAGCTACAATGATAGTGTAATTCTAAGAAAATCGGAAATTGTATTTGAGTGTGTTTCCAAAAAATTGAAATCAAATCTGGAAACTGCCAATAATGTATCACACAAACCTGCAAAATATCAATTTCAAATACTTTGTACTCCAGGCTGCACAAAATTGATAGAAGTGTGGATATGTGGGTGCATATTTTCTAAATCCTCATATATAGTTTATATGATTTTGTCATTTTTGTTGCCAACAATACAAATAACTTCGCGTTGCGATTTTGCATGTTTGTTGGATACAACATCGACCATATGTCTAGAATTATTTTCAGAGTATTTTTAAACATGTAAATATGATTTTTATTTTTTTAAAACAAAAGGAGCGCTAGAGCCCAGGACCGAAAGACACATCCAGAACAAGTAACTCTTACTTAGTTTGGCACTATTCATTCAGAAACACAGAAGGCGATATGAAGCATGCATGGCAGCACGAAAGAGTATATCATCAATAGTCAATTAATCAAATTTGGTAAATTATCCCTCTAAACTTTTTTGATTCTGTAACACATCTTAAATACTCATGTTTATGGCTACATCAATGTATCTAGATGCTTTTTAGTGTATAGGTAACCTCTACGAACCTATACACTAAAAATATGTCTAGATACATTCGATTCACAAAACTAAAACGTCTTATATTTCTGAACGAAGAAAGTAGTAACCTTGACTTGTCGTTTACTCCAAGTTGATGAGGCCCCCGGTCTCTCTCATACGACGAGACCTCATGTTGGACAACACTAGCCCTGATGGTACTCATTATACCCTCATGAAGCAACCCGAGTCCCATGAGCTTGACAGTAGCCCTAGAGTTCTTTTGGATCGTTCTGAAGCTTTACATCATGAAAGTTTAGCTCATGGTAGCTCAAGATCATGCATAGCAAAAATACCAAAGAAAGCACGAATAAAACTATGCTTCACAACCAAAGAGAAAACATCATTATAGTCAATACCCGGAATCTAACTGAAACCTTTTGCTACTAACCTTGTCTTAAACCTTGGAGGATCATTAGAAGACAAACCTTCCTTCTTTTTGTATATCCACTTACAGAGGACGTCCTTCTTTTATTTAGGCAAGCGCACAACATCCAATGTGCCATTCTTTTTAAGCGATTGCATATCTTCTTGCATAGCAGAAACCCACTACTCGCAGTCAACGGATGCAATAGCTTCATTGTATGTAGCAGGTTCATAATCATGCTCCACCTGTTCAGCACAACTCAAAGCATAATGAGCAAGATTACACTCTTTAATTAAATGAGGAGGTGGAACTATGGTATACCTCGGTCTATTAGCAGGAATAGACTCATGTGGTTGCTGCAAAACAGTAGGCGAGTGATGAACAACATGATCATCAATATTTTCCTCATGAGTATCATCAACCACATCATCATTATGAACAGTTTTCTACAAGTGCTCCACCTGCACACTAACTCCCTGCTATCCAATACCAACAAGAGAGGGATCTGATGGCAAGCCGTCATGATACATAACAGATTCATTAAAGACAACATTCCTACTCAACAAAACATTTTTAGTTTCAGGATTCCATAGTTTATATGCTTTAACTCTTGAACCATAACCAAGGAATATGCACTTAATAGATCTAGGCTCTAACTTTCCATTATCAACTTAAGCATATGCAGCGCAACCAAAAAATCTCAACTGTGAATAATCAACAGGCGGATCTAGCCATACCTCAATGGGAGTTTTCTTCTCAAGTGGAATAGAAGGTGACATGTTGATGAGGTAGCACACAGTGTTGGCTGCTTTAGCCCAGAAACGCCTACCCATACCTGCATTGGACAACATACATTGTGCCCTCGAGATGATGGTTTTGTTCTTGCGCTCAGCCACGCCGTTTTTCTCAGGAGTGTAAGGGATGGTCTGGTGTCTAATCATACCATCATTACTGCAAAACTCCGCAAACTCATTAGAACAGAATTCCATACCATTATCAGTACATAGTACTTTTACCTTCCTTTCAGTTTGCTTTTCCACCATTACTTTCCACTTCTTAAAAGCATAAAAAGCACCAGATTTATGTTTCAGAAAATATGGTCACACTTTTCTTGAGTAATCATCAATAATAGTAAGCATGTAATTAGCACCACCAATAGAAGTCTTACGGAAGGTCCCCATATAGCAGGATGCACAAAATCTAATATACCTTTGGTGGTTGCTAGCTCGTGGTTGATGTAGAGCTCGTTGTGAACCCCAAGAGGAAGGTATGATGAGCACAGCAGCGAGTTTTCCCTTAGTTATGAGACCAAGGTTTAATCGAACCAGTAGGAGCAAGGAAACACCCCAAAGGTGTTACTAGCTGAGCTTTGGCAGGGCGCACTACCGGTGCTAGTAGCAACATGGAGACCTGCACAACACAACCACAGAACTTTGTCCCCAACTTGCGATGAGGTTGTCAATCTCACCGTGTTTTGTGGAAAAAAAAGATTAAACATATCGAATGGAAAGAAGTAAAAGTTTGTAGAAAGTAAACACAAAGTGGTAAAAGATTGTAGATTGTATGTAAAGTAAAAGGACTGGGATCCATAGTTCACTAGAGGTGGCTCTCCTTAGATAAATAACATGGTGGGTGAACAAATTACAGCGGGGCAATTGACAAACACCGAGAAAGCAATACATGCATATACTAATCATCTTGACTCCTTCGAGACTTGATTGGGCATTACAACATAATACATAGACCGCCATCCCACTGCATCTATGACTAATAATCCACCTTCAGGTTATCATCCGAACCCCCTCCAGTATTAAGTTGCAAGCAACAGATTATTGCTTTACGAACTGCGTGTAAAGTAAACAATACAATTGTTCTATGAACAAAGGATCGTTGTTTTCTCCCTAGTAGTAATAGCACATCTAGTACCTTAGAGATTTCTGTCACTTCCCCAGATTACAAGAGGCATGAACCCACTATCGAGCATAAATACTAACTCTTGGAGTTGCTAGCATCTACTTGGCCAAGATAGCTACTAACAACGGAAAGCATGCAAAATCTCAAATAACAAAGACATGATAGAATCAATAATCAATTTGAAATAGCATCTCAATATCCATCGGATCCCCGCAAACACAACATGTATGGATTACAAATAGATGATCTTGATCATGAACGGAGCTCACAAGGTCTAAACATGAAAGCACAAAGGAGGAGAAACCAGCCATCTAGCTACTACATGGATCCATAGTCCAAGGATGAACTACTCACGCATCACACCGGAGGCTTGCATGGTGATGAAGAAGGCCTCCAGGGTGAATTCCCCTCTCCGGCAGGGTGCCGGGAAGATCTTCAGATCCCTCCCGATCTAGGGATGTAGATGACGGCGGCTACAGACTCTTTCGTGGATTTTTGATCGGGTACTTAGGGTTTTCGTCCCGAGGGCAACTTATAGGCGGAAGGAGAGGCCGAGGGGGTGCCAGGAGCGGCCACACCACCCCCTGGCGCGGGCCAGGCCTGGCCGTGCGGCCAGGTGGTGTGGTGGCTCCCTGGCCCTTCTCCGTCTCGTATTCTGGCACTTGATCCCTTCCGAAAAAATAGGCACTTTGGCTTTTGTCCCGTCTAATTCCGAGAATATTCATTTTCTGACTTTCCTGGAACCAAAAATAGCAGAAAATAGGCAGCTGGCACTGTGGCTCTTGTTAATAGGTTAGTCCAAGAAATCATATGAAAAGTACTCCAAAGTTGGAACAAAACACAAGAAAGTGGATAAAACTAAGCATGGAACATCAAAAATTATAGATACATTTGCAATGTATCAACATCCCCAAGCTTAACTCCTGCTCATCCTCGAGTAGGTAAGTGATAAAAAGAAATAATTTTTGAGGTGACATGCACCATCAAAGACTTGATCAAAGTATTTGCAAAACATTCAAAGCTGGGATCATAGTACTTCAATCATAACATGAAAGACAAAGTTCTAGCAATAAGCAAAGAAACTATGATGCAACATGAAAAGGCACAAACAAAAGATTCATGAATAACAATGCTTTGCAAGACGTTTGTTTGTTTCACATAAAGAAAACATAGCATAAAAGTATTCAGCTTGTCCCTCAATAGAGTAGCAAATATAAATGCATAGGACACCTTCAAAGTTCATAAGAGTGACTAGATACAATAGTTTAAAACAAGCAATAACAAGTTATGCATCAATCAACTAGTCTTAGGACAATGCACATAGAACTAAGAATGGCCACTATGCTCTCAAAGTAGTGCATAAAGATAGAAGGTGGAGAATCAATATAGTGGTGGAAGAAAAGCCTTTTGTAAAAAGGAAGTAGGGATTCAAGTCTCATAAAGAGCTTCCAAAAATTATGATACTTAAAGCTTCCAACTCTCATTGCCCCAATCATAAGCATCTTGAAGTGATTAAGGTTAAAGTGAACAAACTATAGTGTACATGCTTGACGAAGTATAAGTCAGAAATCTCACGTCCCTTGTATACGAGGGCCGCTCCTCATGCTACTCAAGTTTAGTCACCGGTAAGTTCTTATCATCGTAAGTACATGTGTATCATTGAGAACCGCCAACGGGGTACCCCTTGCCCGATGATACGGAAGAATCCCCATATCAAAATGACAAGGCAAGCAGACAACGAGCATCTCAGCATTCTTCTTATTTACCATGGGAATATGGTGCTTTTTTCTCTCTTTGCTCTTTTCATTGTATCTTTTTCTTTTTCTCTTTTCTCAATATAGGACTCTTTTTTTATAATAAGAATGCTTCATAGACAGCTCATTATGGTTACGCTGCAGGTTTCCACCATGTCAGCATGGATTAGACCAGCGGCCCAGGCGTTTCTCTAACACATATACATAACTCCATGGACTTACAAGCTCCCCTTTCATTTCACACCGACGACATCCATATACAAAAGTGCATGATATCAACTAGGTACAAGTACCAAGTGCAATGTTGAAAGCGTTCCCCATGAAAGCTTGGTTTTGCTAATTCCCAACAAATAAGTGCAAGCATATACAACATATAAGACACAATGGTTCAAGTTTATTAAGTGCAAGTAAAGTAAAGTGTGCCATCAAGTTCATGAGAGCTTTAATCACTAGTTTTCTCATAACAAGTGGAAGGTAAACAAAAACATGAATATAATTGGAATAGCATAAGCTAGTAGGTAGGTATGGTGGACTATTTGGAAAAAAACTTGGTTTAGGGAGTTGGATGCATGAGTGGAACTCATACTTGGTGGTGGAGGCTAGCAAAAGACTGGGAGCGACAAACTAAGAGAGCAATAATGGCCATAATCATGCAGAGCGACAAAACATCATTGATCAAAGCATAAAGTGATACTACAAGTTGAAAACTAAAGGATCATAAAGGCTATGGTGACTTTGGATAGTCATAACATGGTGTGAGCATGTGCCAAGTCAACCCAAATAAAGCATCAAAGGAGAATACCACTATACTATGCTTTAATATGCTAAAACAACGCATGATTCATCCAAGGCACATTAAGCAATCTCAATTGTTTATAACAAGTCATGCTACAGAAAAGAATACTAAGCATAAATCCAAAACAATATCAAGCATGGCATGACAAAGCATAGCCATAGTAAAAAACGAGCTCTTTTTACCACATAAGCATGAACTTTCCTACTCTTTTCCAAACCAAACCAAACTAAATGCAAACCAAAGTGTGAAAGAGGGGGTACAACCAATTTATTCAGAAAACTAAGAAAAGCAAGCAAACAAAAACCAAAACAAAAACTAAAAAGAAGACACTCCAAGAAAAACACAACTGTGCATGAAACAATAAAAATAAAGCGTTTGGAAGAAACCTGAGATTTTTATTAATGAAGAAGGGGAATGGCTTGGGCATCCCCAAGCTTTGACGCTTGTACTTCTTGGATATTTCTTGGGGTGACACATGTGGCATCCCCAAGCTTGAGCTTTAGTCCATCCTTCATCTCATTATTCATTCCTTCCATACACCTGAAATTTTTCCTTCATACAAAATTTCACACAATCTCATTATCAACATTAGTGCACTTAAGATAAATAAGTCTCAAGGTTCAGGTCTAACACCAAATAAACTTCCATTAGAACACTATCTACTGTAGCACTTCCCTCAAAAAGCTCAATTCCCCAAAAGAACTCAAGAAGGAACCAACAAGAAGCAAATGCAGAAAATGGCAGAAATCTGTCAAAACAGACCAGAAGGTAAAGACGAATTTTTTCGAAGACCTTATGTTGCTCAAATCAAAAAGTGTTGAACTAACGAAAGTTAGATAACAACCTGGGGCAGAAGAAGAAAAAATTACAGCTCAATCAGACGTACAGAGATTTCTGAGGAATTTTTATGGTGAAGCACAGAAATCTGTTTCGGGACAGCAACTTTCCCAATCATTACTTCACTCTCATTAGATGTTACTCTTGGCACAAAAAGCAAATAAAAAGGATAAGGAGAGGTTATTACAGAGGTAATAACTTCCAAGACTCATCTAAAACTCTTGGCTTATCTCCCAACAAGTACTTTTCTTTAACGCCTTTAAGTTAGGCATAAGAAGCAAAGAAAGAATCAAGTGTTCTCAAATGAAGAAGCATTAAGACCAAATTTTGTTTTCATAGGAGAAGCAAAAGAAATCTTTTATCTCTTTTTAGGAAAGTGTTCTATACCTTTCTTGAGTGGGAGTTGATATTTAATGGTGCCTTCTTTCATATCAATGATGGCACCAATAGTTTTAAGAAAAGGTCTTCCCAAAGTAATAGGACAAGAAGCATTGTATTCAACATCCAAAACATAGAAATCAATGGGGACATAGGAATCATTAACCATAATAAGAACATCAATAAGACTCCCCATGAGTTTCTTTTTAGCATTAGAATCAAGTGGGACATTCAAATAGCAATCTTCAAGAGGAGGCAAATCAAGCATATCATAAATCCTTCTAGGCATAATAGAAACACTACTATCAAGATCACACAAAGCTTTGAAATGAAAGTCATTCACTTCCATATTAATGATGGGTTCCCAACCATCTTCTTGCTTTATAGGAATAGAAGCTTTATGTTTCATCTTTTCTTCTTTAATCTTTATGAGAGCATCAGTAATGTGTTTTGTAAAAGCCATGTTCATAGCACTAGCATTAGGACTTTTAGCAAGCTTTTGTAGGAACTTAATAACTTCAGAGATGTTGCAAACATCAAGATCAAAATCAACTTTATCATCTAAAGTAGTAGAACTATTACTAGCCTCAACACTAGTGGTGGTGATAGTAGAAACACTAATGTTTCTAGCAATTTCATCTTCTCTTTCCCACTTATCATGTAATTCAACTAACAGTCTAACATTTTCATCAATTCTTACTTGTATGGCATTAGTAGCTACAAAGGGATTCTCATTAGTTTCAGGTTTAGCAGCCATTTTATTCAAAGTAGATTGAGCTTCAGCCAAAGATGCTATATTTCTTTCACCATTAGAGAGTTTTTCCTCAATAGTTTTATTGAAAGCAGTTTGTTTACTAATAAACTTTTTAAGCATAACTTCAAGTTTAGAGGGAGCATTCTTATTATTGTTGTAAGAATTTCCATAAGCATTACCATTGTTGGGAGGATATGGCTTATAATTGTTGTTACCAAAATTGTTCCTATAAGCATTATTACCATAAGCATTGTTGCCAAAATTATTATTTCTTATGAAGTTCACATCAACTTGCTCTTCTTGAGCAACCAAAGAGGCTAAAAGAACATTATTTGGATCAATATGGGTTTTCCCATTAACAAGCATGGACATAATAATATCAATCTTATCACTCAAGGAGGAGGTTTCTTTAACAAAATTTACCTTCTTACCTTGTGGAGCTCTCTCAGTATGCCATTCAGAATAATTAACCATCATATTGTCCAGAAGTTTTGTTGCAGCACCCAAAGTGATGGTCATAAAGGTACCTCCAGCAGCTGAATCCAATAGGTTCCTTGAAGAATAGTTCAATCCTGCATAAATTTTTTGGATGATCATCCAAGCAGTCAGTCCATGAGTGGGACAATTCTTAACCAAAGATTTCATTCTTTCCCAAGCTTGAGCAACATGCTCATTATCAAGTTGTTTAAACTTCATTATTTCACTTCTCATGGATATAATCTTAGCAGGAGGATAGTATTTTCCAATAAAATCATCTTTGCACTTAGTCCAAGAATCAATACTGTTCCTAGTTAAGGAATTCAACCATTCTTTAGCTTTTCCTCTCAAAGAGAAAGGAAACAATTTCAGCTTAATAATATCACCATCTATATCCCTATGCTTTTGCATTTCACAAAGTTCAACAAAGTTATTTAGATGGGAAGCAGCATCTTCATTACCAATACCAGAAAATTGCTCTCTCATAACAAGATTGAGTAAAGCAGGTTTTATCTCAAAGAAAGTATTTTCAGCCACAGGTGGAGCAATAGGTGTGCTCATAAAATCATTGTTGTTGGTTCTAGTGAAGTCACACAACTTAGTGTTCTCAAGAGTAGTCATTTTTTTTTGGGTTTTCAAATAAGAAAGCAAACAAGTAAAACTAATTTTTTTGTGTTTTTTGAAGAACAAAACAAGCAAACAAAGCAAAAAGAAGCTAAGCAAAACAAAAACAACAAAGTAAAGAGATTGGTTATGAGGGACTCCCCTTGTGAAGATGTCCTTGAATCCCCGGCAACGGCGCCAGAAAAATCTTTAATGGCGTGTAGTTGACGTGGGAGTTTCTTCTTCTTTGTTCCCCGGCAACGGTGCCAGAAAAATCTTTGCTAGCTTGATGACCCACAAGTATAGGGGGTGTATCGCAGTATTTTCGAGGGAAGTGAAACCCAATTTATTGATTCGACACAAGGAGAGCCAAAGAATATTTATAAGCCTTAACAACTGAGTTGTCTAATCAGCTGCACCTGGAAACAATCTTGTTCACAGCAGTTTATCAGTAGCAACAGTTTTGTAGTAGGAATAGTAAAGTAACAGCAGTAGTAAAGCAAAGACAGTAGTAACAAAAGCAGTAACAGTGGGATTCGAGTGCGGTAGGCATATGGATGGATGGACGGGCATTGCATGGACAAGACAATTCACATAGCAATCAGAACATAGGGCAATTGCAGATAAATAAGATAAAGCACCCAAGTACTAGACAATCCTAGGCATGTGTTCCATATATAGTCATACGTGCTCGCAATGAGAACTTGCACAACATCTTTTGTCCTGCCAGCCCGTTTGCAGCGGGGCCTCTAGGGAACTACTGGCAATTAAGGTGCTCCTTTTAATAGAGCACCGGAGCAAAGCATTAACACTCCGTGAACACATGTGATCCTCACATCAAAGCCTTTCCCTTCCGGTTATCCCGATTTCTGTCACTTCGGGGCCATAGGTTCTGGACAACAACATGTGTATACAACTTGTAGATAAGACCAGAAACAATACTATCATAATGAATCAATAATAAGTTCAGATCTGAAATCATGGCACTCGGGCCCTAGTGACAAGCATTAAGCACAACAAGTCGCAACAAAGTTATAAAGCACTAATAAAAGATACTAGGCACCATGCCCTAACAATCTGATGCCATTACATGAACGATCTCATCCAATCCCTACCATCCCCATAGCCTACAGCGGGGGATTACTCACTCATATATGGGGGAAACATGGATGGTCGATGGAGAAGCGATGGTGATGATGATGGCGATGATCTCCTCCAATTCCCCGTCCCGGCAGGGTGCCAGAACGGAGTTTCTGGTGCAATTTCGTGGAATCTGGTGGTGGCGGTGGAGCGGAACTCCTTCTGGAAAAACGTCGAACCCCCCGAAGTTTTTAGGTCAGAAGGCTCCTTATAGGCGAAGAGAGAGACCGAGGGGGTGCCTGGGGGGCCCACACCACCCCCTGGCGTGGCCTGGCCAGGCCCATACCACCAGGTGGTGTGGCCACCCCAGGGCTCTTCTCTGTCTCGTATTCTGGCTCCTGGAGTCTTCGGGTGAAATAGGATTTTTGGCATATTTTCCGGGATTTTTCCTCAAAGTTGATTTTCTGCACAAAAAGTAGACACCAAGGCAATTCTGCTGAAAACAGCGTCAGTTCGCATTAGTTGCATCCAAATCACATAAGTATAGAGGAGAAACAATAGCAAAAGTGTTCGGGAAAGTAGATACATTTTGGACGTATCAACTCCCCCCAAGCTTAGCTTATTGCTTGTCCTCAAGCAATTTAGTTGAAAACTGAGTGCGATAAGAGAACTTTCACGAACACATTTGCTTCATATGATGTAAATATTCTCAGCAATGTGATCAACTACTTGGACAATTCATAATAAAGAGTATACAACTGAGTCTACTTAATAGTCATTGCAAGCTATGAAGAGATTCCAACTCAAGAATAATAAGTAGCACAAACATAAGCAACATTACAATGCTCATAGAAAGGTATGATAGAGTGGTATCTCGCTTGCCTTTGATTATGAATGCCAAGGCACCTCTGAAGTTCAAGTGATGACTAGAAGTAAAGATATCAAGGATACAAGCATCAAAGTCATAACACAAATAATCAAGTAATGGGACAAACACAAAGAATGACAACTATGCTCCCAAGAAGGTGCTCAAAGAATGTGGAGACTCAACAACAAGAAGAAAAAGGTTTTGAGAAATTTGAAAAGCTTCCAAATGCTGAAAGTATGGTACTTGTTAGCTTTGAGCTCTCATTGCCCCTATCATAGGCATCTTTAATGTGGTTAAGGTGAAAGTGAGGTCCAATCTGAGTTATATGCTTGACAGACTATAAACTGAAAATCCCAAGTCCCTTGAGTACGAGGGACGCTCCTCATGCTACTCAACTTTAGTTGCCGGTAAGTTCTTGTCATCGTAAGTATGTGCGTATCATTGAGAACCGCCAACGGGTACCCCTTGCCCAATGATACGGAAGAATCCCCATATCAAAATGACAAGGCAAGAAGACAATGAGTATCTCAGCAATCTTCTTATTTACCATGGGAAAATGGTGCTTTTTTTCTCTCTTTCCTCTTTTCATAAATCTTTTTTTTCTTTTTCTCAATATCTATCTCTCTTTTTTTATAAGAAGAATGCTTCATAGATATCATTATGGTTACGCTGCAGGTTTCCACCATGTCAGCATGGATTAGACCAGCGGCCCAGGCGTTTCTCTAACACACATACATAACTCCATGGACTTACAAGCTCCCTTTTATTTCACACCGACGACATCCGCAAACAAAAGAACAAGGTATCAACTGGGTATATATTTACAAGTGTTGAAAGCGTTCCCCGTGACAACACGGTTCTGCTAATCCCCAGCCTATAATTTGCAAGCATATAACTTTCATGAAGAGTTCACAATGGTTCAGGTTTATTAAGTGCAGGAAATAAAGTGTGCCATCAAGTTCGTGAGAGCTTTACTAACTAACTTTCTCAAAACAAGCAAACATTTTATTCGGAAGAAAAACAAGGCATATTGAATATGCACGGAAGTAGCAAATGATGCTAATAGGTAGGTATGGTGGACACTTTGGAAATATTTGGTTTAGGGAGTTGGAAACTTGAGTAAAACACTCAGTGGAAGTGAAGGCTAGCAATAGTAAGGGAGCGACAAACGAGAGAACAATAGTTGTCATTATCATGCTTGCAACAAAACAAGACTACTCATGGCATGAAAATGATTCAAGATCCTCAAGGCAAAATAATTCATCGAGGCTTAACTGATTATTGCAGTCATGTACATGCGTGAGCATGTGCCAAGTCAATCAAATGAAACATTCATAGGAGGATACCACGGTGTCATACCAATTTATGAATAGAGTAATGCAAGCAAACATTCATGAGACATGGTACAAACTATTAGCGAGCTGGAGCTAATCACAAGAAAGCAAGAACTACTAAGCATCCAAAGAAAACATACACTCTACATGAACGGACTAAGCAATCTCACAATGATGAGTATATGTACAAAAATGAAGACAAATAGAGTTCGTTACCAGCCTCTTACCATGCCTCAAGTTGTCATTAATCCTCATTATTGCTCTTCACTTATGTGGTTTGAATAACAATATGAAACCAATATTCCACCGAGAACTGCCGAACCCTGTAGCAAACTCGCAAAAACCAAAGAAGAACGACAAATATTTTTGGTGTTTTCGATTTTTAAACAAGAACCAAAAGAGAAAAACAAGCAAAGCAAAATCCTTTTGGGTTTTTCGAATAGTTCAAACAAAGCAAAAAGGAAAAGCAAATCAAGGAGAAACAACAAAAATATTTTTGGTCCTTTTGTGTTTTTAGAAAGCAAAAGCAAAGAAGAACGAAAACTAAAAAGAGAACGAAAACATGAATATACAAAGTACCGACGCAACATGATATGGAGATGAGTGCGGTGTCGGCGTACCTCCCCCCAAGCTTAGGCTTTTGGACTAAGTGGGTATCAATCCCAAGCTGGCCAGGATGAAGTGTCACCGGGGTACGACGAGGAGGTACCCTCGTCCTGGTGCGAGCTCGAGTACGCCCCTCCGAAATGTGCGGAGTAATCATAGGAGGGCACATCCTCCTGGTGTTGCTCGTGGAAACCCAACAAGCGAAGCTGCTCGTCCACCTCCTCCTTGGAGCGCGACCAGGGTCTCCTGTCAACACTAAACAAAGCAGGTTGTGGCAAAAGGATCTCCCTTTCATCCCCGTCAGTGAAAAGCATCCTATATACTAGATTGTTCAAATCAGAGGTAGCAGTGACAAAGTGATGAGTTATCATGACAACAAGGTCGAGCCTCTGTGGTGCTAGCATAACATCATCAGGAGCCACCGAAAGATCTAAAGCATCGACTACACGCGAGGCAATGCTGCCCCCATAGATAGGCCCCCTAGCAGCTAGGCGGCGAGCAATAAGCGAGCCAAGATTGTACTGAGTATCATTGTTGAGCGCAGCAGCAAGGAAAGCTAAGTGATAGTTGGAGATATTACTAGTGTTCTCCCTACCCAATACACTAGTGGCAAGATAGTAAGCAAAGTATCTAAGAGCAGGGAGTTGGATATTTCTTATCTTTCCGCGCTGCGCCACGCGGTCATTATCATTGGTCACTCCTCGGTAAAGCTCTCAACAAATCAGCGGGTCACCCTTGAATTTTCTTCACGGTCCCTGTCATACGCACACCTACAATACTACAAATCTCTCCAAAGGCATGGTGAGGGGCATATCATAGATTTTAAAGGAGACAGTGGAATGATAGGATGTGTTAGAAAATGAGAAGCTCTCAACAAAAGTTTTGGTGAGCATAGCGTATTGTGCACTCTCATCTTGCATATAAGAGGTCAAGCCAACCCTCTCAATCAGTAGCAAGAAATCATCAAGAATACCTGCAGCTTGCAAGAAAGTAAAACAAGGAAAAGAGGATGGGTGAGCATCCCCATCATCCCTTTCACTGCCAATGCGTGTTGCAATGAGGTCTTCATTGTATGATGGCCTAGCTTGAGAGGCTGTTCTTGAGGGCCTCGACCTCCTAGATGCATCACTCTCAAATATCTCTCCAAAAGTGTGGTTGTTCATGCTTGGTATTCTGAAATTTAAACACCTATTAAACAAGTGATTGCAAAGTAAATATAATAAAGGATTCTACTCATAGAGACTTGCAAGAGGCCTAAACATGCATCAAAACTATATCTCTAAGCATCAAACAAGCTTACAAGCTCTCATAACCAGTCACCTACAGCAGCAAAATACTCAACAAATAAACCACTAATCACAAATCTACTTGGACAAGGGGAGGAGTCACATACCAAGGAACAAATGCTCCAAATTTCAGCAAGAAAGATGGGCTGAGCAAGGAGATCGAAGAAATCGAGAGAAAGCATAGAAAGAACGACATTTTGAGCTATGAACTGGAGCTTACTCGGGAGAGAGAAGAAAGTGGCAGGTGAGAGAAGTAGTGGGGGGCCAGGGGTGGCCCACACCAGGGCATGGCGCCACCCAGGGCTGGCCGCGCCACCACATGGTGTGCCTGCCTGGTGGGCCCCCCTGGTACCTACCAGGTACTCATCTGCCTCTTTTTTCACGTAAAAATTTAATATGAATTTTCTGGAATTTTTCGAGACACTTTATTTTTGGGCATTTTTCAGAAATAGAAGAATGATTTTTCTGATAGACAAATTTTTTTCTTTTGGAAACATGATGCAAGGACAAA
Source organism: Avena sativa (assembly GCA_916181665.1). NCBI lineage: Eukaryota > Viridiplantae > Streptophyta > Magnoliopsida > Poales > Poaceae > Avena > Avena sativa. Next base: position 122,813,400 of record OV702291.1, on the reverse strand, counting down.
ACAAGGCTAGAACTACATAAGTTCTAGCATGCAAGCAACTAACAACACAAAGAAAACTAAACGAAAGCAAAAACTAAAATGCAAAGGATAGAACTAAACGGAGACAATCATAATGAAAACATTGTTTTGTTCAATGGAATCCTTTTGTTAGCAAGGTTGATCAAGTCTTGCTACCAAAACAATTGCACATGAGACAAAACTTTGTACTCCACTAATGATTATGTTACCTTAACCTTGATAGCAATGGTCCCAATCATAATAGTTTCAAATTTTTCTTTTGGTATAGGACAATATATTTCTCCAACTTGAATGCCTTCAATATGTTCAATTGAATTCAGACCATAAGTCCTTTCAATCTTCTTGGGGAAATAGACAGTATGTTCCTTGTCATTAACATTGAAGGTCACCTTTCCTTGATTACAATTAATAACAGCTCCTGCAGTATTAAAAAAAGGTCTCCCAAGAATAATAGACATATTATCATCTTCAGACATTTCAAGCACAACAAAATCAGTTAATATCAAGCAATTGTGAGCCACCTGAACAGGTACATCCTCACATATACCCACAGGAATGGTGGTAGATTTATCAGCCATTTGTAAAGATATATCAGTTGGTATCAATTTTTCAAGCTGAAGCCTCTTATATATAGAGAGAGAGGCATAACACTAACTCCAGCTCCCAAATCACACAAAGCAGTTCTAACATAACTGTTCTTAATAGATCAAGGGATGGTTGGAATCCCTGGGTCTCCAAGTTTCGTAGGAACCTTACCATTGAAAGATAATTAGCAAGCAAAGTAGAGATTTCTTCATTAGGGATCTTCCTTTTATTTGAGACAATGTCCTTCATATACTTTGAGAAGGAGGCAATTTAATAGCATCAGTCAAAGGAATTTGCAAGAATAAAGGCTTCATCCACTCACAAAACTTATTATAGTGTTCATCTTCCTTTGACTTGTGTTTCTTATCAGGGAAAGGCATAGGTTTTTGGACCCAAGGTTCTCTTTCACTACCATGTTTCTTAGCAATAAAATCCTCTTTAGTGTATTTAGTAGTCTTAGTGTGATTTTCAGGTTCTTCTTCAACTTTTTCTTCATTAGGCACTTCATTTTCTTCATTACCACTTTTAGTTTCAGCATCAGAGATAGATATACTATTAGGATCTATAGCAGGTTCAGAGGATTCTACAATAGTTTTGTGTTTATTTTTCCTTTTTTACGAGTAGAACCACTATTTTCAGCTTGTTGAGAATCCTGCTCAATTCTTTTGGGATGCCCCTCAGGATATAGAGGATCCTGGGTAGCAGCACCACTTCTAGTTCTAATTTCATAAGCATGTTTTTCTTTAGCAGCATTAACTAGCAAGTCGTTTTGCACTTTAACGAGTTGATCTATTTGAGTTTGAACCATTTGAAAGTGTTTAACAATCATTTTAACATCATTAGAGGTTCTTTCCACAATATCTTTCAACTCAACAATAGCTCTAGTGTTTTCCGTTAGATGATTTTGCACGCTTTTATTAAAGTTATCTTGCTTAACAATAAAGATATCGAATTCTTCTAAGCATTGATCAGGAGGTTTCAAGTAAGGGATATCACCTTCATCAAAGTGTTGGAGAGAGTGTACCTCAATAGTGGGTGAGTAGGGAATAGGCTTACATAATTCTTCTATAGGAGGTAAATTCTTGACATCTGCAGCTTTAATTCCCTTCTCCTTAAGACATTTCTTAGCTTCCTTCATCACTTCATCATTTAATTCAATCACTCCCCTCTTCTTTGATGTTGGAATAGGCACATGAATAGATGGTTCAGATACAATTACTTCAGGTATAGCTTGTTTAGGAGGAGTCCAATCTTCATAATTCTTGCTTATTTTAGCCATCAATTCCTCAGCTTCCTTAGGAGTCCTATTCTTGAAAACACAATCAGCACAACTATCTAGGTATGTCCTAGATTCTTCGGTTAGTCCATTATAAAATATATCAAGTAGTTCATTCTTAGGTAATGGACTTCCAGCCTATGCATGAATCAAAGCACAAAACCTTGCCCAAGATTCGGGCAATACCTCTTTTTCTCCCTGTTTAAAATCAAAAAGTTCCTGCAAAACAGCGTGTCTAGCACTAGGAGGAAAATATTTCTGCATGAAAGTACTAATCAAGCACTCAGGGCTATCAATAGATCCAGGAGGTAAATTACTAAACCAAGTTTTAGCTTCTCCTTTCAAAGAAAAGGGAAAAATCTTAGCAACAAAGTAAGTACGCATCTTAATATCATCAGAAAACAAGCCACTCATGGTAGAAAGTTCATTCATATGTGCTACCGCACTTTCATTCTTAGTCCCACAAAAAGGTTCTTTCTCGACAATAGCTATGTAAGATAGATCGAGAGAGAAATCATAATCTTCATCTATAATGTTTATGGGAGAAGTAGCAAACTTAGAAACATGAGATAATTTGGGTCTAATAGTACGCCTCTCAAGGAGACTCTTAGTAGCGCTCCTATCATGGGTGTTCTTACATTCTTTAATAAACTCATCGGTCATCTCAACATAATCTTCCTCAATATCATAACTCTCACTAGACTCAGGTGAGCTAATAGGTGTGGTAGTGTCTTCATTAGGAGTTTCGGTATTTCCAGCTATAGTTCTAGCAATCGTAGCATCTAGGAAACGACCTAATGAACCACCCTTATCAAGCACAGTAGAAGCAGCATCAGAAGTTTCAGATTCAGCAGTAGTAGCAGTGTGTGTGGCATGTGTATGTGGTGGTGTAACGAGCTTACTTATAACAGATGGTGAATCAAGAGCAGCAGAGGTGTTCAGAACCGTACCTCTTCTTGTGGTGGATGGTAAAATAGGAACCTTGCCATCACGAGACTTACCCATGATGGATGAATAGCAGCGAACAATAGAGAATCCAAGTGAACTTGATAAATAAAGCTATGGTCCCTCGCAACGGCGCCAGAAAATAGTCTTGATGACCCACAAGTATAGGGGGTGTGTCGCAGTATTTTCGAGGGAAGTGAAACCCAATTTATTGATTCGACACAAGGGGAGCCAAAGAATATTTATAAGCCTTAACAACTGAGATGTCAATTCAACTGCACCTGGAAACAATCTTGCTCATAGCAGTTTATCAGTAGCAACAGTTTTGTAGTAGGAATAGTAAAGTAATAGCAGTAGTAAAGCAAAGACAGTAGTAACAAAAGCAGTAACAGTGGGATTCGAGTGCGGTAGGCATAGGGATGGATGGACAGGCGTTGCATAGACAAGACAATTCACATAGCAATCAGAACATAGGGAAATTGCAGATAAATAAGATAAAGCACCCAAGTACTAGACAATCCTAGGCATGTGTTCCATATATAGTCATATGTGCTCGCAATGAGAACTTGCACAACATCTTTTGTCCTGCCAGCCCGTTTGCAGCGGGGCCTCTAGGGAACTACTGGAAATTAAGGTGCTCCTTTTAATAGAGCACCGAAGCAAAGCATTAACACTCTATGAACACATGTGATCCTCACATCATAGCCTTTCCCTTCCGGTTATCCCGATTTCTGTCACTTCGGGGCCATAGGTTCTGGACAACAACATGTGTATACAACTTGTAGATAAGACCAGAAACAATACTATCATAATGAATCAATAATAAGTTCAGATCTGAAATCATGGCACTCGGGCCCTAGTGACAAGCATTAAGCACAACAAGTCGCAACAAAGTCATAAAGCACTAATAAAAGATACTAGGCACCATGCCCTAACAATCTGATGCCATTACATGAACGATCTCATCCAATCCCTACCATCCCCATAGCCTACAACGGGGGATTACTCACTCATAGATGGGGGAAACATGGATGGTCGATGGAGAAGCGATGGTGATGATGATGGCGATGCTCTCCTCCAATTTCCCGTCCCGGCAGGGTGCTAGAACGGAGTTCCTGGTGCTGTTTCGTGGAATCTGGTGGTGGCGGCGGAGCGGAAGTCCTTCTGGAAAAACGTCGAACCCCCCCCGAAGTTTTTAGGTCAGAAGGCTCCTTATAGGCGAAGAGAGAGACCGAGGGGGTGCCTGGGGGGCCCACACCACCCCCTGGCGCGGCCTGGCCTGGCCCGCGCCACCAGGTGGTGTGACCACCCCAGGGCTCTTCTCCGTCTCGTATTCTGGCTCCTGGAGTCTTCGGGTGAAATAGGATTTTTGGCATATTTTCCGAGATTTTTCCTCAAAGTTGATTTTCTGCACAAAAAGTAGACACCAAGGCAATTCTGCTTAAAACAGCGTCAGTTCGCATTAGTTGCATCCAAATCACATAAGTATAGAGGAGAAACAATAGCAAAAATGTTCGGGAAAGTAGATACGTTTTGGACGTATCATAGCTCGTGGTTGATGTAGAGCTCATTGGGAACCCCAAGAGGAAGGTATGATGAGCACAATAGCGAGTTTTTCCTCAGTTATGAGACCAAGGTTTAATCGAACCAGTAGGAGCAATGAAACACCCCAAAGGTGTTACTAGCTGAGCTTTGGCAGGGCGCACTACCGGTGCTAGTAGCAACGTGGAGACCTGCACAACACAAAAACAAAACTTTGTCCCCAACTTGCGATGAGGTTGTCAATCTCACCGTGTTTTGCGGAAAACAAAGGATTAAACGCATCGAATGGAAAGAAGTAAAAGTTTGTAGAAAGTAAACACAAAGCGGTAAAAGATTGTAGATTGTATGTAAAGTAAAAGGACCGGGATCCATAGTTCACTAGAGCTGGCTCTCCTTAGATAAATAACATGCTGGGTTAACAAATTACAGCGGGGCAATTGACAAACACCAAGAAAGCAATACATGCATATACTAATCATCTTGACTTCTTTGAGACTTGATTGGGCATTACAACATAATACATAGACCGCCATCCAACTGCATCTATGACTAATAATCCACCTTCAGGTTATCATCCGAACCCCCTCCAGTATTAAGTTGCAAGCAACAAATTATTGCTTTACGAACTGCGTGTAAAGTAAACAATACAATTGTTCTATGAACAAAGGATCGTTGTTTTCTCCCTAGTAGCAACAACACATCTAGTACCTTAGAGATTTCTGTCACTTCCCCAGACTACCAGAGGCATGAACCCACTGTCGAGCATAAATACTAACTCTTGGAGTTGCTAGCATCTACTTGGCCAAGATAGCTACTAGCAACGGAAAGCATGCAAAATCTCAAATAACAAAGACATGATAGAATCAATAATCAATTTGAAATAGCATCTCAATATCCATCGGATCCCCGCAAACACAACATGTATGGATTACAAATAGATGATCTTGATCATGAACGGGGCTCACAAGATCTAAACATGAAAGCACAAAGGAGGAGAAACCAGCCATCTAGCTACTACATGGATCCGTTGTCCTAGGATGAACTACTCACGCATCACACCGGAGGCTTGCATGGTGATGAAGAAGGCCTCCAGGGTGAATTCCCATCTCCGGCAGGGTGCCGGGAAGAGCTTCAGATCCCTCTCGATCTAGGGATGGCGATGACGGCGGCTATAGACTATTTCATGGATTTTTGATCGGATACTTAGGGTTTTCGTCCCGAGGGCAACTTATAGGCGGAAGGAGAGGCCGAGAGGGTGCCGGGAGCGGCCACACCACCCCCTGGCGCGATCCAGGCCTGGCCGCGTGGCCAGGTGGTGTGGTGGCTCCCTGGCCCTTCTCTGTCTCGTATTCTGGCACTTGATCCCTTTCGGAAAAATAGGCACTTTGGCTTTTGTCCCGTCCAATTCCGAGAATTTTCATTTTCTGACTTTCCTGGAACAAAAAACAGCAGAAAACTGGCAGCTGGCACTGTGGCTCTTGTTAATAGGTTAGTCCAAGAAATCATATGAAAAGTACTCCAAAGTTGGAACAAAACACAAGAAAGTGGATAAAACTAAGCATGGAACATCAAAAATTATAGATACATTTGCAATGTATCAGTGGTATGAACAGAGGCATTGAATTTAACTCTTTTATGCTTACCAACAAAGAAAATCTCATAGAACTCAAACTTAGTCAAGTTACAACCATAAATCAGCTATCTCTTGACCAATTCTGCCATATCATGTTCACTCATATGCCTAAGACGCATATGCGACATATTTGTTTTACCACAATCATAAGAATCATTAGAAGTAACAGCATCATCAATACCAGACAAAGTCCTACCTCTAAGAACATATAATTTAGCAGAAGTCATATCACCTATCATGTGAATAAGAGAACCTTTTCATACCTTTAACAATTTACGCCCACCAGTGTACTTGTATCCATCAACATCCATGGTACTCAGGGAGATCAAATTTTCACGCAATCATGTGTCCTGATCTTAATAGATCCATCACCGACAATATGGCATGGGTTGTCATTCCCCACACGCACAAAATCTCCAGTCTGCATAAAGTCATATGAACTGAACCAATCTTTATTACAACAAATATGAAACGAACATGCAGTATCAAGTATTCATTCATCACCAAGAGAAGCATAAGCAGCAAAAACGGCTAAACATTCACCATCAGAACTATCACCAGAAACAACAGTATCCTTACCAGTACCTTCAGACTTATCTTTTGGTTGGTAAGTTTCGTTCCTTTTCTCCTTATTCTATATCTTCCAACAATCATCAATAGCATGATTATATTTCTTACAGTACATGCAGAACTTGTCATTTTCCTTGGACTTTGAACGACCTCTGCCGTCCTTGCCCTTATCTCTGTTGCCGTAGTTGTTATATCTCTATTCGGTCCTGCCATGAAATTGCAGAGTTTCGGCCTTGGATGATGACCCATCTGCCTGCACCATAGTTTTCGTCTTTTCCCTCTATTTGAGGGCCTCTTGTACTTTGTCAAGGGTTAGTTCATCACAGCTAAACAATATTGTATCATGGAAGTGTGCATAAGAACTAGGCAGTAAGCATAAGAGTAAGATACCAAGATCCTCATCATCATATTTTACCTCCATAGATTGCAAGTCAGAAACAATCTCTTTAAACACAGATAAGTGATTCATTACCGATCCACTCTCTTGCAGCCTATGCGAGAACAACTTCATCTTCACGTACATCTTACTGGTTAGATCCTTTGACATGCAGATCGATTCTAGTTTCACCCACATGGATGCCGCATATTTCTCGGCCAACACTTTTTGCAAAATATTATTGGAAAGATGAAGTTGAATCAAAGACATAGCCTTACGATCTTTCCATATTTCTTCGTCATACCAGCTCTTAGCATACTTTTTGCTAAATCTATCAAGCTCTTCATCCAGATCAGAAGTTTGGGCAAGAATCGCTCGCATATTCACCTACCACAAGGATAATCTTGTGGCATAGTCCAGCTGCGGTAGATTGAAATTCAATGACGACATGTCACAAACCCTAGATTAGAACCCGAGGCTTTGATACCACTTGTTATTTGCTTGTCATGATTCTAACACCACCCAAGTATAAATGAAGGGAGGATGCCAATGAGGTTCGTTGTCGTGTACACATGGCTCTAGATATTGGTCATGACATAGAGGATGTCGACTAGGCAAGTCAACATCTATAGTGGATGCGTCCAGTTGATTAGGCGTCTTACCGCCTTCGTTGTTTAGGAGGCAACTAGATTCTCGTACACTCTGGAGGAAACATGAATGTGGAGCAACAAGGATGGATTTGTGAACTTGTCTTCCACTGGGTCTCGGTACATCAAATTCGACTTGGCGGTCATTGCGGATTTCCCTCCTCTCTTTTTCGAGCGGGACACGATCAACCACAATAGATTGGACAAATTATTCGATCCCTTTGGCCATCATTGGTGTATATTGATCTTTTGGGCGAGGGGTCTAACGTTCCCCCATTTCCCTTGACAAATGGTTCACCATTGTCATCGATAGGGGCACCATTGTCTTGGTCACCGTCAACGGGCTCACCAGTGAAGTGGGTGTCGTTGGCTATGATGCCTCTCAAGAGGGATGATGGCTCTCGATGCTCTCATATTCATTCGAATCACCCTCGAGGTTCGGATAAAGGTCGTTGGCTAAGGAGACCAATTATTCATCTCTATCGTGTATGGTCAGATTAGGGCTGGAGTGGAGATCTTGACACCACACATGCATATAGTCGAGTGAATGAGTTGACAAGTTCTTTGTGAAATGATTCCTCACTGAGTCTCAAAGTTGCACTATGTTGGTCAAGTTGGCAATGAAGTCTAGAGTGCCAAAGTGGAAACCCTTGCCAGGTGTGGCAGTGGAGATGCCGAAGTTTCTCTTGACACAAGACATTGAGGATCTTGTCGATCTGAACGCACTGTGCCCCATGGTGGATACTAAGTATCGAGATATTTTTACCCACAATAGAGAACACGGGTGATGCGCCTAGAAGATCCTGACGATATGACAAACAAACACATTTATCCAAGTTTGGGCCTGGGAAACAATCATCAGGTAAAAGTGGATTGATCTATTCATTATGCTCAATTGCTATCTTGAGGGGGAGTCTCGATTAGGTTGTGATGGTGGTGGTGTTTGTAGGATTGCAAGGCGAATGATTTGGTACGGATCAACAAGTCCCCTCCCTACCTTTATGTACATGATTGAGGATTAGGGTTACAAGGAGTCGAGTCAGTTGACATATGAAACAATACATATAGATCCAGTTGGAAGTGTCAGATACAATGATATCCTAGAGATTCTTGGACAAATAATCTCTATTTTTCTTGTACCCCGCATACACCGAGTCCCGGTGCAGGGTCGACATAGTCCCGATGGGCCTCTTTCTAGGCTCGTGAGGGTATCGGAGTCCCATGACCTCAACAAAGAGCTAGTCTAATATTTATGCACAATATTGGTCCAATATTAATGCATGACAAGATCCATGGCTAAGAGAGTTGGACCTCTTTGTAGAAACTGCTTTCTACAAATCCGCTAGGAGCGCGGTATTATGAATTTTTATCGGACACAAAGTAGCAACTTTATTATACTGTTTTGCTCATTTTGTGGGGCTGTTGCAGATTCTTAAATGGGATATCTAGGCAGATCTGTCGTGCACAACAAAACGGCTGATCGATCCATGATGAGGCAACCACCATGGTTCCGTACTGTAGGCAGATCTATCGTACGTGCACAACATATATATGGCTGATCGATCGATGACGAGGCAACCACCATGCATGGTTCCGTACTGTTCCATGTGCAGATGTTTGTGCACACAAATGGTCAACTCTAGGATGGATCGCACGGTTTTGTTTGTACTCGCGGTTGGTCGTAGGAGTTGGTGTTGTCCGTTTTGGCTGCGAACTCTTCCACACCCGCTTGCATATGCAGTGCACTAGGTGGTAATCTCATCTCAAATTTTCAATCATACATAAGCTTAGCATCTAAGTAGCTTGGCAGGCCTGATAGGATGCATGCATGGACATCCTAGTGGGTTGCAAGCCGACTGTACTTAATCAACACCACAATTACTTGCAAGTAACTCCATTGATTCAGTAACACGGCAGAAAAGCTATGATGCATGCATAACAACATGAATCAGTAGTTGACTGATTAACTTTGGTATAGTTAGTCCTCTGAACTTCTTAATGCTGTAACAGACCTTATATTAACTAAATTCACTTCCACAGCTCCTGCATGTGCAAGAGCTAGGCTAATATTTCTTGCACTGTACAGTCAACTCTATTGTGGACAGTTCCCTAAAAAAAACTGGTATTGTGAACAGCTTTCGACAACACAATCTTACAGTGACCGAGGCACGTTCTGTACGTGGTAGGTAGAGCACTGGAGCTTCTCCAATACCGTCGGCGCGGCGAGAGTAGAGCAATTTACGGTATGTCGACGTGTTACATGTGGAGTAGTCGGAGGTAAATAATGCATGATGTAACCTGTTCACTGGTACTCCCTATATAGATTCATCCAAATTTAGATAAACTTGCGATATCCTTTTTAGAACGGAGGGAGTACATAGTATTTCCGGTAAGACATCGGACAAGATTCTCATACTTAATACAGTATGAAACTTGGATTTCAATTCTGGTAACTTTAAACATTTCAAACCCTGTTTTGGCAGGAGCAGGAATCACGAGTTTGGAACATAGGAGTTTGAGGCGTCAGGACTCTAAATTTTGGACCACGCCGCAGGATAAATTATGGTTTAGGAATTTCTCAACATATATGCAAGATTCGAAGTCAGATCGAATAAACCATATCGAGTCAACTCTTTTGCATGGCCCTGTACTTGCAACAGTTAATGCCTTGCAAGTTGCAAATACAGTATAAGCTGTTTGGCAGCCCTGATAAGTTCAGCAGGACAGATGTACGTACGACCCATGTTAACCTCTTTATTAGTTGGACAGAGTTAACTAAGAAACAGAGGGAAGGTCAAACATATATGTATTAAGGTGTGCATTAACTTGAGGAAATACTGGAATCAATCTTGGCAAAACGAAACAAGGGAGCATATGCCAACTAATGTACCAAGCTGAAGCTGTTCCTGCAGCCTATAAATACATGCCTCCTTGGAGTCTCTCGAGCACAAACCCAACAGACATTGCCACCTCAAGACTCTTCAAGTCTTGGCCCCTCTTTCCTACCTCCTAGTCCACAGCACAGCTCTGAGAGCTAGCTCCAGGGAGAAACCGAGCAAGGAAGAAAAAGCTTTCCCTCTGCTTCCAGCGAAGAGGATATGGAGATGGAGACCACCACGCCGCCGCCACCCAACTTCTCGCTCCCGGTGGACTCGGAGCACAAGGCCAAGTCCATCAGGATCTTCTCCTTTGGCAACCCTCACATGCGTGCCTTCCATCTCGGGTGGATGTCCTTCTTCACCTGCGTTGTCTCCACGTTCGCCGCCGCGCCCCTCATCCCCGTCATCCGGGACAACCTCGACCTCACCAAGGCCGACATTGGCAACGCCGGGGTTGCCTCCGTTTCCGGCGCCATCTTCTCCAGGCTAGCCATGGGCGCCATATGCGACCTCCTTGGCCCGCGCTATGGATGCGCCTTCCTCGTCATGCTCTCCGCTCCCGCGGTGTTCTGCATGTCCATCATCGACGGTCCTGCCGGATACATCACTATCCGCTTCCTCATCGGTGTCTCGCTCGCCACATTTGTGTCGTGCCAGTACTGGGTGAGCACCATGTTCAACAGCAAGATCATCGGGACGGTCGGTGGCTTGACGGCGGGGTGGGGTGATATGGGTGGCGGCGCCACACAGCTCATCATGCCTCTCGTCTTTGACGCCATTTTGGCATGTGGTGCAACGGAGTTCACCGCTTGGCGCATCGCCTACTTTGTGCCGGGAATGATGTTGGTGGTGATGGGCCTGCTCGTGCTCACCTTGGGACAGGACCTCCCCGACGGCAACCTCGGGAGCCTCCAGAAAAATGGCGACATGAACAAAGATAAGTTCTCCAATGTTCTTCGCGGCGCAGTCACCAACTACCGCACCTGGATATTCGTCTTCATCTACGGCTACTGCATGGGTGTTGAGCTCACCACCAACAACATCATTGCCGAGTACTACTACGACAGCTTCCACCTCGACCTCCGTGCCGCCGGCACCATCGCCGCCTGCTTCGGCTTGGCAAACATCTTTGCACGCCCAATGGGTGGCTACCTCTCCGACCTCGGTGCCCGCTACTTCGGGATGCGAGCCCGACTCTGGAACATCTGGATCCTCCAGACCGCCGGTGGGGCCTTTTGCATCTGTCTTGGGAGTGCAACCACCCTCCCCATTTCCATCACATGCATGGTCCTCTACTCCATCTGTGTTGAGGCGGCTTGTGGCGCCGTGTATGGAGTCATCCCCTTCGTCTCTCGGCGTTCCCTCGGTCTCATCTCCGGCATGAGCGGCGCGGGCGGTAACGTGGGCGGCGGGCTCACGCAGTTCCTCTTCTTCACATCGTCGCAGTACTCCACGGGCAAAGGTCTCCAGTACATGGGCATCATGGTCATGGTGTGCACGCTCCCCGTCGCGCTCGTGCACTTCCCGCAGTGGGGCTCAATGCTCCTTCCTCCCAGCGCCGACGCCACCGAGGAGGACTACTACGGCACCGAGTGGTCGGAGGAGGAGAAGAGCAAGGGTCTCCATGCCGGTAGCCTCAAGTTCGCCGAGAACAGCGCCTCTGAGCGTGGCAGGCGCAACTCCGTCCTCGCCTCGCCCTCCACCCCACCAAACACCACACCCCAACACGTATAAATTTCTCGATGATCGACCACCGTACCATCCACACGTATATATGTTCATCATAAATGTACATGTACATGCCCCTAGGGTCGAGATGATGCTCCCCATTAGGACGGTGTGGTTTTTTTTCCCACACCACATGACTTTGTGGGCGCTTATCGACCCGAACCTGCCTTAGAGGAGAGGCCTTAATTAGTCTCTCTATAGGGGATTGTAACATGTTATGAGATGAGATCAATATGATTAAATGTATCTTCGTTACACCTTGCTTTCTCCATCATTTTATTCGTTCTAGTCTTGGGATCGCTTTGGCCCAGTTAATTTCCAAAGAAATGGTAGACGGAGAGAGTCTTGCAATAGAGCAGCTGCCTCGGGCGAAGAACTAATATGCATCAATATGTTCCTAAATGTAGGACGTTTTGAGAATGTAAATTGAACTCCCAAAATACTTTGGACAATTACTCGCACCAACATGTGATTCTCGCACCGCGGCGTGACGTCCTATGTTCCACCTATCATAGGCATCGACGGCAGGGCGTTTTCTTCAAAAGAAAGAAGAAAAAAGAAGGTTCCCTGGCAATTTTGGTTTTCTGTTGCGCCAAGTCCTTAGCGCCCCCTTATAAATTTCGAACATTTTATCTTTAAAAAGGGAGGGAGTGCCTGCCATTCCGTACACGTAATAGCACAACCGATCAAGTACAACCTGTCTCTGTCCTTGGAGATCATATACTTCTGTCCGTACAGCTTGCGTCGACGGCGACCGATCGTCAACATCAACTATGAGATCACACAGCTATAGGAAAACAAATTGGGAACAACTAACAATCGTTTTCGCCAACCTGCTGCCGTTTAACGAAAGATACGGTCAATGAGATGACTAGGCAAGCTTACTTGGTTAAGAAAGTGGACGTGCGATCTAGCCACCCATGTTCAAGTTCTCACGAACACAGATTTAGATTCTTACTATTTCAAAGACAAACTCATTGTTGGGGCTTCCTCCATCATATTCCTTGTTAAAAAAATGAGATGGCTAGGCCTCTAAAAAACATGTTTACGACGTTCTCCAGCTAGCCAATCTGTTGCTGAAATAAAATAGCACAGCTAGCGGCTCCTGGTTAGCCCGCCCTTGATACACGGAGTAGGTTTAGACTTTAGGTTACCGATGATGGAGACCGAAGCCTAGCGAGATTATATAGTATAGCGACCATCGTACTTCGATGATGTTGCATGTGTACGGTCCTTAATGCACGGAGCTTCGCCGTTACAGCACACTACTAAGAGGTTGTTTGGTTAGGCTTACCTTTTTGTTTTGGCTTATAAGCCATAAAAATACCTGCTTTTGATTTTGCGTTTTGACTTATGCCATCATCATATAACAATGTTCACTCAAAAGGTAAAAGCATTATTATGGATTGGAGGGTGTACTTGTAACTAATGGTTAATTATAGAGGATGACTGCACTGCAATACAGATGATATACAGATGACCTTATTGCCCTTTTTTCTAGCCTTGTCTCCATGTATAGACTTATTCTTACACGGAAAACCTCAATGCGGTACGGTAAATCTATTCTCAGCTGCTATTGTCTGTAAATGATTAGTTTATTTATGTAATTAATAAGTATCTAGCTCATCTCGTTTAATTCATTGTCGCTAATTATCCTCACTATATTCTTGTGTACGCTATGATACAGAATGAAGATACTCGAATGTAAAAAAGGGAGAATCCAAAGATTTGGGTTCATTGACCCAAATCGAGTTAATGGAGCTATGGTAAAGGCGAAGCCCATGGACACGGAGCAAAACTTGCTCCGATTTTTCAAGAAGCGGCATTACTGTGAGAAAATACTATTTCCTTACCACTTCGGGTGAGTGTTTCTATCTTGTACACATTAACTTCTCCTTACTCGATGTTAAGTGTAAATGATGGGTTATTGACGTATATAAACCTTACACAGTTTACACTGGATTCTTCTTGTGGAAAGAGGTGGAACGATGCGTACCCTCTACGGGGCATCGGTTGCGTGTTAATATAGTAGGGAAAAGCCTCTACATGGCGTATATGAGTTGTCTGTGTACGGTCGGAGTACTACTCCGTACACCGTACACGTGACTGTATTACATACGTTAACATCCCCCTCAATCAAAACTACGGGAGAGGTTTAGATTGCGTTTGAACTCATCTAGACTTTTAACTGAAAGAGCCTTGGTAAAACCATCAGCAAGCTGGTCCTTGGTAGAGATGAACTTGATGTCAAGACTGTTGTTGGCGACACGTTCACGAACAAAGTGATAATCAATCTCAATATGCTTAGTGCGGACATGAAAAACTAGATTAGTTGAGAGGAAGGTTGCACCAAGATTGTCACACCATAAACAAGGCTTCTCATGAAGTTGTACACCAAGTTCTTTGAGCACGGCTTTGACCCAAATCAATTCAGTAGTGGCATTGGCTAGAGCTTTGTATTCATCCTCGGTACTGGAGAGAGACACAATGGCTTGTTTCCTAGCACTCCAAGAAACAAGGTTAGGACCAATGAAAACCATAAATCCACCTGTGGAGCGTCTGTCCTCAAGACATCCTGTCCAGTCTGCGTCTGAAAAAGCACTTAACAGAGTAGATGAAGATTTTTTAAACGTGATACCAAGCTGGGTTGTATCCTTAACATAACGAGAATACGTTTAACATATGTCCAATGAGCAGTAGTATGAGCATGAAGGTATTGAAAGACCTTGTTGACAGAGAAAGCCAGATATGTCCGAGTAAGGGTGAGATATTGTAAAGCACCAACAATGCTTCTATACTGAGAGCTATCATCAGGACCTAGAGGTGTACCTTCATGAAGAGACAGCAACTCAGAAGAGGACAGAGGAGTGGGTGCATCCTTTGCAGTCAAGCATACCAACACGAGTGAGGATATCATTAGCATATTTTTCCTGAGTCAAAAGAAGACCATATGGCATGTGTTTGACCTCCATACCAAGAAAGTAATGAAGTTCTCCTAAATCTATGATGGCAAAGTGAACATTGAGATCCTTGAGCAAAACTGAGATAGCATCATTAGAAGAGTTGGTCATAATAATATAATCAACATATATCAAAACAAAGATGGTGACACTATGTTGAGCATAAAGGAAAAGTGATGTATCAGCCTTGGAGGGAATGAAACCAAGATCATGTAATTTTGTACTCAACCGGGAGTACCAAGCTCGAGGGGCTTGCTTCAAACCATAGAGAGCTTTATCCAATTTGCAAATGTGACGAGGAGCATCAGGATGTTCAAAACTAGGTGGTTGTTTCATGTATACTTTCTCTTCCAGAACACCATGAAGAAACACATTCTCGACATCTAGCTGCCGAAGACTCCAACCACGGGAGACAGAGATGGAAAGAACAATCCGAATAGTAGCAATCTTCACAACAGGACTAAATGTATCTTCATAATCAACACCATACCTTTGCTTGAAACCTTTTGCTACTAACCTGATTTTGTAACGATCAATAGTACCATCAACACGTCTCTTCACACGAAAAACCCACTTGCAGTCAATAAGATTTTTGTTTGTACTGGGGGGAACAAGAGTCCACGTCTTGCTCAACATAAGAGCATCATACTCATCTTGCATGGCAGAGTGCCAAAGAGGATCATTAAGAGCAGCCGGCAAATTGCGAGGTTCTCCTGTAGAGGAAAACAGACCATAGCATACAGTACCGTCAGTATATTTCTTTGGTTGGCGAATACCTTGTTGTAACCATGTACGGACACCAGGAGGCATCGAGGGGAGTGGTGCTGCAAGAACCGACCTAGCAGAGGGAGCCACAGAAGATCCCTCAGAGTCAGCAGGTGACGGCACACCAAAGGACATGAGAGAGCTGATCGCAGAAGATCCAAGCGTGGCAGCATCCACTGTGCTGTTGTCGCTAGGGGCAGCGGAGGAGGCGCCAATGCGTGGCGAGTGCGGAATGGATCCAAGCGACGCAGGAGGTGTCGGGGGCACGAGCACGCGGCGGGACGAGTCCACAGACGGGCACGCAACCCCAGACACGGGAGAATCCACTCCGGGATTCCCGCCCTCGGGATCGGTGCGACCAGAGGAATGTTCCTCCATATCAGCTTCGTGTTCAGAGCTAGTGTCGGCATTTTCTGTAGAATTTTCACTTGGTGATTGTGAGTGATCTGGTGCACCGTTTTGAGTGAGATTTTCACCTGCATCTTTAGTATCCGGTGGAGCGTATAACAGAAAGTAATAGGCACAATAGGAGTCAATTGATCATCAGTATTTTGGACACCCTCATTTAAAACTAGATGATGGCAGAACTAGAATAGCTTGCTTAAGAAGTGCACCAACATTAGGATGAAGAGACTTAAAAGGGAAAATTTGTTCATCCAAAACAACATCACGAGAGATATAAACACGGCCAGTGGAGACATCTAAACATTTAACACCTTTATGAAGAGGTCTATAGCCAAGAAAAACACACCGTTTGGACACCAAAAAGCAAGCTTGCGGTTATTGTAAGGACGAAGATTAGGCCAACATGCACATCCAGAAACACGAAGAGCATCATAGTTGGGTTTAGTATTAAGAAGACGCTCGGTGGGAGACTCATGATTGATAACTTTACTAGGAAGTAAGTTTATGAAAAAAGTGGCTATGAGGAAGGCTTCATCCCAATATTTGAGAGGCATGGATGCATTAGCAAGAATGAGAAGTCCAACTTCAACTATATGACGGTGTTTGCGTTCAGCAGAGCCATTTTGTTGATGAGCATGAGGACAGGAAACATGATGTGTGATGCCAACTTTTTGAAAGAAAGCATTAAGTTTTGCATACTCACCCCCAATCAGTTTGCATAGTAACAATTTTTCTATCAAACTTGCGTTCAACATACTGTTATCAATTTAGGAAAGCTTGATAAACATTAGACCGCTTCTTAAAAAAATAGATCCAAACATACTTGCTAAAATCATCAATAAAGCTTACATAATAATCCTGTTTCCCAACAGAGGTAGGAGCAGGAACCCATACATCAGAGAAGACTAATTCAAAAGGAACACTGGATCTACTTGTGGAGATGGGGTATGGTAACTGGTGACTCTTTGCTAGCTGACAAGAATCACATACATATGGGGTACTCTTTGGGGTGTAAGCTATTTTATGTTTCCTAAGAACTTGCTGAACAATGAATGGAGAAGGATGTCCTAAGCGATGATGCCATGTAGATGAAGACGGATTTATTGTGAGTAAGGCGTGCTTGGAGGACTCGTTGAGGATGGGCATCAAGGGATAGAGACATTCATGGCAAGGGCCCCTAAACATAATGCGTCGTGTTGCTTGGTCCTTAATCAAGAAAAAGAAAGGATGGAACTCAATAAAGACATGATTGCCAAGAAAATTGGCTAGTGCATAAATCCTTTATGGTATCAAAGCCAAGAGGTCTTGAGTTCAAGACCCTGCTCACGCAGTATTAAATAAAAAAGGAAAAAAGATCCTGCGGCCTACTCCTATCCCACGCTAGACGTGAGGGGGAGTGTTCAATATAAATAATTTCCTAGCTCCTTTCCATAAGATCAAGAACAAGAGCACCACGGAGGGCTGGGGTGATGAGAGCTTTCCATACAAGAGTGTTGTCACGCGTGAGCAGCTGCACGGGAGGGGCGCCGAGAGCAGCAGCTAGGACAGGAGCAGATGATGATGACAAGAACGCCATGGGTGGGCAGGCGGGGTCGTGAAGTAGTGGCGGCACGGATCGTGCAGTGGCGGCTGGTTTTGGCTTGAGTCGTGAGCTTGATATTGCGGCGGAGGCCTCGGATAGCGGCGGTGGCAGAAGTTTTTAGGGTTTGATGTGTTTCGGCTTGTAGTTTTTTTGGGTCATGGGTTGATGACCCACAAGTATAAGGGGTGTATCGCAGTATTTTTGATAAGTAAGAATGTCGAACCCAACGAGGAGCAGAAGGTGTTGACGAGTGGCTTGGATCAGGAATTCTCTGTAAATACTTAGCAAATGGATTTTTAGCAGTTTTTGATAATGCAGATAAATAAAGTGTGAGTAAATAAAAGACAATAATAATGATTGCAGCAAGTGGCCCAATCCTTTCTTTAGCAAAGGACAAGCCGGTTGTATTACTTAAGATGACCAAACGTTCTCGAGGACACATGAGAATACTGTCAAGTGCTTTCGCTTCATATAGTTGATTAATCTTCTTTGGTTGGCTAGGTGTTGTGTGGGTGAACCTGTGCTAATGTACTGACCTTCCTAGGACTAATACATACTTGTGATTATACCCCTTGCAAGAATCCGCAACTACAAGAAAGTAATTAAGATAGAAACCTAACCACAACCTTAAACTCTAAGATCCTACACTCCCTCGTGCAAAGGTTTCCTAATGGAGGTTCAGGTTTCTGTCAGTCCGACAACCCCACGATTAGTAGCCAAATACACAAAGCATTCCTCTAGGCCCATAAAGGTGAAGTATCATGTAGTCGAAGTTCACATGAAACCACTAGAAGAATAACACCACAACTTAAATATCAAACTATTGAATTTTTCTCAACACAACTCCACTACTAACAACATGACTTTTCCCATGGTCTCAAGAACTAAACGAACTACTCACGAGACATCATATGGATCAAGATCAGAGATGAATAATGATAAGTAACAATCTAAACATAATAGTAATTCAATGGTTCCACTCAATAGCATCAACTACAACAAGTAATCAACACCGGGAAAGTTTCCCCTAAGAACTATGCAAGATTCAACCCAATTGTTACAGCGGTATGGAGTGGTGACGATGGTACTGGTGGAGATGATGGTGGTGATGATGATCCCGATGAAGTCCAGCTTGATGATGGTGTTGATAGCGACGATCTCCCCTTTCTGGAAAGGAATTTCCCTGGCAGATTTCTGCCTGCCGGGGAGCTCTTTCTCTCTCTGTAGTTTTCCGCCCCGCAGAGGAGGCGAAATCTTTTCGTGGTTGCTCCCCGAGTCTTAGGGTTTCGGGAGGATTATATACACCAAAGAGCAGAGCCAGAGGTGGGCCAGGGTGGCCACACCACCTGGTGGCGCGACCTAGGGTGGCCCGTGCCAGGGGGTGGTTGGGGCCCCCTGTGGGCCATCTCCGATCCCCCTTTTGTCTTCCTTCGTCTTTTGGAAAAATAGGATTTTCCGTATATTTTCTGGGATTTTCCGATCTTCGCTAATTTTGCCTCCAAACAGTGCCTTTTCCATCAGAATCCTGTCTTTAGTGGTCCATCCTCCAAAAGTCATCAACCATGCAAAAATAGATGAAATAACATAAGTATCATCTCTTAATATGAAATATATCAATGAATAACAGTAGATTATGATATAGAATAGTGATGCAAAATGGACGTATCATGGGTCTTGGTGCGGCCGGCGATGAAAGATCAACACGGCGGCAGAGAAGTTTGGGTTGTGTGCTTGATGCTTGGCTTGATCTAGCGGCGGCGACAATACGACGGCGGCAAGGTGCAGCGGTGGCAGGGCTGAGGCGGCGGCGTCTGTTTTTTTAGGGTTTGGTAGCCAGAGTCAGGAAGAGGCCTGCTCTGATACCATGTGGAAAGTGGTGGAACAATGCGTATCCTCTACGGGGCATCGGTTGTGTGTTAATATAGTAGGGAAAAACCCTCGATATGGCGTACATGAGTTGTCCGTGTATGGTCGGAGTACTACTCCGTATACCGTACACATGATTGCATTACATACGTTAACACTTCTAAGCATTTCCGTTGACTTACTCCGTATACCATACACATGACTGTATTACATACGTTAACACTTCTAAGCATTTCCGTTGACTTTGAAAGAGTTCATATATACGACTCATCCAAAGTGGACATGGAAGAGTACCGCAGCATGATCGAAATGCTCAATAAGTAATTTCAATCATTATCGCACTATATCGGTCTCTTTCGTTCAATTTCTGAGATATCAAGTAATTATTAATGCATTCATTCATTTTCTTTGTCGGGCAGTGTTTGGACAAAATTCAAAATTGCGATCCGCGGTCAATGGCGTGAGGAGTTGATTTATAAAACGATGCCAGTAAGTAATATGAGCTATCTCCATGCATCTCTTTAATTCTAGTTTCAATATAATTATCATGCATGCTATTTGATTGAATTCTATTTTTGTAAAGTGCGCGAGTCAGCCAAAGGAGACTAATCTATGTGAATACTATGTTTGAGAGTTCATTTGCACTTGTACCAGTGAGCAGAAGTTGAAATTTGTTCAAGTATGTAAACAGTTTATTTGTATTATCATAATTTGTGTTAAGTTCCATTCATATTTTTTATGAATAAATATATATTTATATTGATTTCCTTCTTTTTAGTTGGAAGCGATGCGAGAAAAGCTCCTACCACAGGACCGTCTACTAGATATTCAAAAGGAATTGGTGGGATTTCTGGTTGACAAGGTCATAGACATATACGGAGAATACAGTACAAATAGACCCTAAAGCATCCATGTAATGCATATCCATATAATCAAATAGACGGGCTCTGGACCCGGTTGGGACTCGTATACCAAATTATATATAGATGTATGTATATGCTCGTATAAGAGAAATTATATTATATATACATCAATGTGTACAACTACTATGTAGTACCTTCGTGTATGTATATATGTGGGTAGGTGGAGCAATGGCTAGTAATTTACGGCCTCTCTGGACGTGCTACACGAGTAGAGATTTTTATTTAAACCTAATACAAACATAGACGCTCACAAATACGTACAAACACTCACACCTATAAATACACACACGCATACATGATCCATATGAGCACCTCTGAAGACCGAGTTTGAAAGACCGATAGGCCATCAACCGTGTGATCAACCATCAAGCTTCCCCCCGCCATTGGTTACCGCTAGCACTGTCGATGAATGGCATGCCTGGGTTGCTATCAGACGTTTAGATAGTTTACGTGGGACACCGGGAGATGTAACGTAAACTAAATGCCATCTCTAGCTCCCCGGGAGGGCCGACAGCGGTAGACCATCTTGTAATAGACTTTTGTTCTCTCTTTCGAGCTTAATACAAAACGCGCAGATCTCCCGTGGGTACTCGAAAAAAAAACTTATCGGCAGGTCTTCAGATTGATGAAGTCATCATAGGAGCCTTGCTGTCGACGGAAACGTCGCCTCCTGCTGAAGAATATTCCGTCTTTAATGAGACATCAAACCGTTTAAACCTGGGGTTTGAACTCTGGTGAGATGTGGCTACCACCATCCTTCTAACCATCCAACCACATGTTGGTTCTCAAGAGTAGAGTAGAAAGATTTTTTGGTACACTTAGAAAATATTTCTCTCGGTAACAAGATTCTTTGTCTAGAGCTATACCTAAAGAACACACTGAATTTTTACCAAGGTGTAGGGTCAATTGCGTTTCAGGAATAATTCAACATGCGAGATTCGCAGTCACATCGAATAAACCATACAGAGTCAACTCTTTGCAAGGCCATCCTTGTACTTGCAACAGTGTTAATACCTTGCAAATATAAGTTGTTTGGCAGCCCTGATAAGTTCAGCCGGACAGATGTACGATCCATGTTACCCTCTTTATTAGTTGGACAGAGTTAATTAAGAAACAGAGGGAAGGTCAAACATATAACTATTATGGTGCTCATTAACTTGAGTAAAATGCATGTAAAATTAATTGAGACTATTTAGGAAAAACGAAACAAGGGAGCATATGCCAACTAATATACCAAGCTGAAGCTGTTCCTGCAGCCTATAAATACACGCCTCCTTCTAGTCTCTCGAGCACAAACCCAACAGACATTGCCATTTCAAGACTCTTCAAGTCTTGGCCCCTCTTTCCTACCTCCTAGTCTACGGCACAGCTCTGGGAGCTAGCTCCAGGGAGAAACCGAGCAAGGAAGAAGAAGCTTTCCCTCTGCTTCCAGCGAAGAGGATATGGAGATGGAGACCACCACGCCGCCGCCACCCAACTTCTCGCTCCCGGTGGACTCGGAGCACAAGGCCAAGTCCATCAGGATCTTCTCCTTTGGCAACCCTCACATGCGTGCCTTCCATCTCGGGTGGATGTCCTTCTTCACCTGCGTTGTCTCCACGTTCGCCGCCGCGCCCCTCATCCCCATTATCCGGGACAACCTCGACCTCACCAAGGCCGACATTGGCAACGCCGGGGTTGCCTCCGTTTCCGGCGCCATCTTCTCCAGGCTAGCCATGGGCGCCATATGCGACCTCCTTGGCCCGCGCTATGGATGCGCCTTCCTCGTCATGCTCTCCGCTCCCGCGGTGTTCTGCATGTCCATCATCGACGGTCCTGCCGGATACATCACTATCCGCTTCCTCATCGGTGTCTCGCTCGCCACATTTGTGTCGTGCCAGTACTGGGTGAGCACCATGTTCAACAGCAAGATCATCGGGACGGTCGGTGGCTTGACGGCGGGGTGGGGTGATATGGGTGGCGGCGCCACACAGCTCATCATGCCTCTCGTCTTTGACGCCATTTTGGCATGTGGTGCAACGGAGTTCACCGCTTGGCGCATCGCCTACTTTGTGCCGGGAATGATGTTGGTGGTGATGGGCCTGCTCGTGCTCACCTTGGGACAGGACCTCCCCGACGGCAACCTCGGGAGCCTCCAGAAAAATGGCGACATGAACAAAGATAAGTTCTCCAATGTTCTTCGCGGCGCAGTCACCAACTACCGCACCTGGATATTCGTCTTCATCTACGGCTACTGCATGGGTGTTGAGCTCACCACCAACAACATCATTGCGGAGTACTACTACGACAGCTTCCACCTCAACCTCCACGCCGCCGGCACCATCGCCGCCTGCTTTGGCTTGGCCAATATCTTCGCCCGCCCCATGGGTGGCTACCTCTCCGACCTCGGTGCCCTCTACTTCGGCATGCGAGCCCGACTCTGGAACATCTGGATCCTCCAGACCGCCGGTGGGGCCTTCTGCATCTGTCTTGGGAGTGCAACCACCCTCCCTATTTCCGTCACATGCATGGTCCTCTACTCCATATGCGTCGAGGCGGCATGCGGCGTCGTGTATGGAGTCATCCCCTTTGTCTCCCGGCGCTCGCTCGGCCTCATCTTTGGCATGAGCGGCGCGGGTGGTAACGTGGGCGGCGGTCTCACGCAGTTCCTCTTCTTCACATCGCCGCAGTACTCGACGGGCAAAGGTCTCCAGTACATGGGCATCATGGTCATGGTGTGCACGCTCCCCGTCGCGCTCGTGCACTTCCCGCAGTGGGGCTCAATGCTCCTCCCTCCCAGCGTCGGGGCCACCGAGGAGGACTACTACGGCACCGAGTGGTCGGAGGAGGAGAAGAGCAAGGGGCTCCATGCCGGTAGCCTCAAGTTCGCGGAAAACAGCACCTCTGAGCGTGGCAGACGCAACTCCATCCTCGCCGCGCCTGCGACCCCACCAAACACCACGCCCGAACACGTATAACTTTACCACCATACCATACACATCCACACGTATATATACGTCCTAAATGCACATGTACATGCCCCTAGGGTCGAGATGATGCACCCTATTAGGACGGTGTGGTTTTTTTCCACACCACATGAATTTTGGGCGCTTATCGGCCTGAACTCGTCTTAGAAGAGAGGCCTTAGTCTCTATAGGGGATTGTAACATGTTATGAGAAGAGATCAATATGATTAAATGTACTCCGTATCTTTATTACACTTTGCTCTCTCTTTCATTTTGTTCGTTCTTGTCTTGGGATCGTTTGGCCGCAGTACATTTCCAAAGAAATGGTAGATGAAGAGTATTGCAATGGAGCAGATGCCTCAGGCGAAGAACTAACACACCCATCAATATGTTCCTAAATAACGGAAGACGCTTTGGGAGTGTAAATTGAACTACCAAAATATTTTGGACAGAACACTTGCACAAACGAGCGAATTCTGGCACCAAGGCCCGACGGCCTATTCACCACCTATCATATCAGGCATCGACGGCCAGGGCTTTATGTTAAAAGAAAGAACAAAAGAGAAAGTTGCCAGGGCCGACCAAGAAATTTCCGTGACAATTTTGGTTTTCCGTGGTGCCAACTCCTTAGAGCAGACACGTTCCCCTTTATAAATATTAAACATTTTATATTCCCTCTCTCCTATAAAGTATGTCGCAAATTTATCAAAATTGGGATGTATTTATATGATAAATAGTGTCTAAATACATTTGAAATTAGAAAAAAATCTGCATTTTCAGGACAGAGAAAGTATTTAAAAAGGGAGGGAGTGCCTGCCATTCCCGTACACGTAGTTGCACAACCGATCAAGTACAACCTGTCTGTCCTTGGAGATCATATACTTCTGTCCGTACAGCTTTTGCGTCGACGGCGACCGATCGTCAGCATCAACTATGAGATCACACAGCTACAACAAATTGGGAACAGCTAACGGTCGTTTTCGCCAACCAGCTGTTGTTTAACGAGAGATACGGGTCAATGAGATACTAGTAGCAGATAGTCCTCCAAAAACTTGTTTACGACGTACTCCTACGTGCTCCAGCTAGCCAGTCTGTTGCTGAAATAAAAATAGCCACTAGCTCCTGTGGTTAGCCAAGCACTCGATATACAGCACTGGTGGAAAAATGGCCTCTAGTCCTGGTTCCTGAACCGGGACCAATCACTCGGGACTAATGCTGGTCCCGATTCGCGCACGGACCGGAACCAATGGGTCTCCACGTGGACGGGCGCGCGACGAGGGGGGAGGGGGGTGGATCATTGGTCCCAGTTCGTGGAACAAACCGGGACCAATGGGTCTCCACGTGGCAGCGCGAGAGACGGGCGGGGGTGGATCATTGGTCCCGGTTCTTGGCACGAACCGGGATCGTTGGTCTCTGTGCCGCGGCAGGATTTTCGGGCTATTTTTGTGCCGCGGCAGGGTTTTGTGCCGCGGCAGGATTTTTGGCCTATTTTTCTGCCGAAGTAGGATTTTTTTATCAGTTTAATGGTACTACATATATACAGCAATAATGAAACCATGATATATATATTACACATCATGCATGATCACAAATATATTATTCACCGTCTCATCCGTCTTCTTGGTCGAAACATATTATAATTACAAACATTACTCTCACACGAATTTGATCTAATTTACATCTTCGTTTTTACACTTCACCCTTCCAAATGAAGCGGGTAATAGTATTCTCCTTTTGGATCTATGACTTGTTCTAACAAGAATCTGGCAATTTCCTCTTAAATTGCTTGCACGCGTTCTTGTGATAGAAGACCGTCCCGCATTCGTTCGATCTAATATAAACAAGGGGATCAATATATATGAATGAAACTAAACACAATTGGTGGCAATAAAATAAAGTTGTGGTTATTGGTTATCGTACTTCAATTTTTTTGATGTTCCAGTCTGCGCCCTTCTTTTTGGTCGTCTGGCGAATGAACTCGCAGACATAGTATCCACATAAGTTATTCCCGGTTCCTGCCTCAAGCACTTTACGAGAACGGATTTCAATTAAAATAATAATCAAGCATGATAATGGTGGTATTGAAACTAGAATCAAAGAGATGTGCGGATCTAGCAAGTAGTACTTACAGTCAATGGTTGAAATGTAAGCTCTGGCTTCCAAACACCCCTAGTTTTGGCGGTGAACCGTTTCTAAGCCTTCTGGAGGCATTCCTGCATGTCCGCCCACTTTTCTAATGGTGTGCGTTTCGAGTCCAGGACTTTTACTACTCCGGTGTCAACAGCAATGATTAACAGAATATAGTGGAAGCTGGACACACTAACAAAATATAACACGAGTCAATTATACGCTTAACATCGAGTAAGCGAAATAGAATGTGTACAAGACAGTAACACTCACCCAGCATTGTAAGGAAATAGTATTTCCCTTCTGTTGCTGAAATGCTTCAACTTGGAACAAGTTATCCTCTGTCTCTTTGGGTTTTGTTTTTAGAGTAACTTCATGAACGAAATTACAGTCAACAAACCTAAGGTCATAGATTTGTCCTTTGTTGTATTCGAGAATCTTCATTCTGCATATATAATTAGTATAGTGATGAGTAAGATTATACAAGCAACGAATGAGCTGAGCTAGAAAGACTTAATTACAGAAATTAATAATACTTACAAACAATAGGCACTGACGATAGTTTATCGAGGGCGTCTTGTTGGTAAAACTGAAATAATTCTGGAAATTCGATCAGTAGGAAGCCATCTCCATGACCGTAATGGTGGTGTTATATGCAGCATAGATCCATTTTTTGGAATCAGCACAGGCTTGGATGTACCAGTTATGTAATCTTCACATTTTTGTTGGTAGATCTTTGACTAACTCGGGTTTGACGAGAGGAGCTTCGTACTGGTACACGTATGTTGTTTCTTGGTACCCCTCGAATTCATCCATACGGCTCATGTACTCAGTAATAGACAGTCCATATAATTGGGCATTTTCTCCGTACAGTCGAACAAACTCCGGATCAATGTTCGGATCATGCCGCTCCTGGGCTCTCTGTTGGAGATATGCCCTAGAGGCAATAATAAATATAGTTATTATTATATCTTTGTGTTTATGATAAATGTTTACATTCATGCTATAATAGTATTAACAAGGAAACATTAATACTTGTGTGATTTGTAAACTTAATTTGAAGTCCCTAGTAAAGCCTCTGTATAATACTAGCTTGTTGGTTAATAGATGATTGTGGTTTCCCTATCATGAACATTGAGATGTTATTAACAACAAGATCATATCGTTAGGAGAATTATATGGTGGACATACTCCTATAGATAAGCGTAGCATAAAGATCAAGTCATTTTAATAGTTCAATTGCTATATGCTTTCTGATACATAGTTATCTAATTCCTTCGACCATGAGATCATGCATATCACCTTTGCCGGATGGATGCTTTGATGACATCAAACACCACACCGTAACTGGGTGGCCATAAAGGTGTCATTGAGTGTTCAGAAAGTATTGGTTGAAACACATGGATCAAGAGTGGGATTTGTCCATCCATATGACGGATAGATATACTCTGGGCCCTCTCGGTGAAATGTCATCCAATTAGCTTGCAAGCATGTGACTGGATCACAAGGGATCACATATCACGGGAACGAGAAAAGTGTACTTATCAGTAACGAGGTTGAACTAGGTTTGCAGAGATACCGACGATCATAACCTCGGATAAGTAAACTATCGTGAGACAAAGGGAAATTGATATCGTATGTAAGTGGTTCATTCGATCGCAAAGTAATCGTAGAAATATGTGGGAGCCATATGAATTTCCAGATTCCTCTATTGGTTATTGGTCGGAGAAGTGTCTCGATGATGTCCGCATAATTCACGAACCGTAGGGAGACACACTTAAGGATTCGACGTTGTTTGAGTAGTTATGGAATGATGAGAAAGAGTCTGAATGTTGTTCGGAGTCTCGAATGGGATTCGGGATATCACGAGGAGATCCGGAATGGTCCGGAGAATAAGATTCATATAAGGAAAGTCCTGTTTCGGAGTTGGGGAATGGTTCCGATGTTTTCATCGGGAACATTCTGGAAGGTTCCGGAATGTCCGGCACTCTGGAGGGGGAAGGGTACATGAATGTGTCATTGTAAGTTGGAATGATTGCATCATGTACTAGGTGTCTTTGCTGTCCAAAATAAAGGGTTTATTTAAATCCTAAATTGAAAAGTCAAACGGCAATTTTTGGAAAGAGGAGGAGAAGTGGAAACCGAGTTGGGGAGGGATTCCCTCCTCCCCAAGCCGGCGCCCCACCCAAGCCGAGTTGGGGAGGGACTCCACTCCCTCCCCTTGGCCGGCCATCCCCTCCACCTATATAAGGAGGGGCAGGGCTCCCTCCTAGCACAGAAGTACCTCTCCTCCAAAACCCTAGATTGGCGCCACCACCTCCTGCTGCTGCCGCCACCTCCCAGGGTTGCCCTAGCCGCCGACTTGGGGTGCCCCAAACCCTAGCCGCCGGCTCTAGCACCTCCTCCTTGGTGTATCTAAAACCTAGATCGCCGAGGATCCCTCTCATACTCCACCATACTCGCTCCGGCTTAAGGCGAAGCCCTGCGAGATCTCCCCTCTACTTCCGGTACCACGTCGTTGTGCTGCCGGAATCGCGAGGAGAGTGCTACAACCTCCGCTGCCTGCTGGAACAAGGGAGAGGAAGGTCTTCGTCGAGTACTGAACGTGTGATCGACTGCGGGAGCGCTGCCGGAACGCGGCGCCGGAAGGATCGTCTACGCGATCTTGAGATCGGAAAGAGTACGACTACATCACCCACGAGAATCTGCTCTCGTTAAACACTTTGGAATCTTCGAGGGTGAGTTATTCCATCGACTCGTTGCTACAATCTAGTAGATAGATCTTGGCTTGTTTGTTTGTATGCGGTAGAAATTTTTTGTTTTCCATGCTATGAAACCCTACAGTGGTATCAGAGCTGTGTCTATATGTAGATCTGTTGCACGAGTAGAACACAATGGTCATTGTGGGCATTGATGCTTTTATTGTCGATTGCTTCTTGTGTACTTTGCATCTTGCGGGATGTTGGGATGAAGCGGCCCGGGCTAACCTTACATGACATCGTTCATGAGACTTGCTCCACGCTTGACATGCAACTCATATTGCATAAGTGGCTTTGCGGGTGCCTGTTTCTCCCAGCATAGTGGAGATCCAATTTACAATGGGTGATTAACAATACTAGTATCAATGTTGCGGTTCTTGTTCGTAAGTTAGAACGACACTTATTGAAAGCCCCAAACCACGTAAAATATGCAAAGAAAGTAGAGGCGTCTAACTTTGTTTTGCAGGGGTGTGCAGTGATGTGATATGGCCATGATTGTGATTATATTTGATGTATGCAATGTTCCTTATTGTAAGTTGGCAACCGGCAGGAGCCATATGGTTGTCTTTAATTTATGTTAAGACCCGCATGTCTATTCAAAGTAGTTGTAATAGTTGAAGCCGGTGGACGACAACCATGAAGAAGCGTCATTGACCTTGATGCTATACCGGTGATGATGGAGATCATGTTCGTGCTTGAAGATGGAGATCGGAAGCACAAAGAAGAAAGGCCATATCATATCACATATTATGAATTGCATGTGATGTTAATCCTTTATGCATCTTGTATTGCTTAGTAGACGACGGTAGCATTATAAGATGATCCCTCATG
This sequence comes from Avena sativa, assembly GCA_916181665.1. Classification (NCBI taxonomy): domain Eukaryota; kingdom Viridiplantae; phylum Streptophyta; class Magnoliopsida; order Poales; family Poaceae; genus Avena; species Avena sativa. The sequence continues at coordinate 122,784,038 of OV702291.1, read as the reverse complement.
CACATAAATTTCAAGTTCTAAAGTGTTCACCCTTAGTATGCACCGTTGCTAAAGCTTGTTGTTTCGAAGCACCACGTGATGATCGGGTGTGTTAGATTCCGCGAGTGAATACAACGTAAGCAAGCTAGATTTGCTTATGCGGTAGCTAAGGTTTGATCTTGACGAGCCTAGCATGTACAGACATGGTCTCAGGAACACGAATCACCGAAAGGTAAAACATGAATCATATAGTAGATATGATGAACATGTCGATTGTTCGCCATTGAAACTATATCAACTCTCGTGATGATCAGTTTTGATATAGTGGATTTGGTTCGTGTGATCACTAAAACAATGTGAGGGATGTTGTTTTGAGTGGGAGTTCACCTAGATTAAACTTTATTATTAATTTGAACTCAATTTGTCATAAACTTAGTCTAAACTATTGCAAATATGTTGTAGATCAATGGCAGCCCCTACCATCAATTTTAATGCGTTCCTAGAGAAAGAAAAGTTGAAAAACAATGGAAGCAACTTCACGGATTGGTTCCGCAATTTGAGGATTGTCCTCATAGCTGGTAATTTGACCTATGTGCTGGATGCACCGCTGGGTGACCCACCTGCAGCTGATGCTACTGATGAAGTAAAGAATGTTTACCTTGCTCGGAAGAATCAGTACTCCATAGTTCAGTGTGCTATCTTGTATGGTTTAGAATCGGAGCTTCAGAAAAGGTTTGAGAATTCAGACCCACATGATATTGTCCGTGATCTCAAATTGATCTTTGAGACTCACGCGGCGATTGAGAGTTATGACGCTTCTGAAAAGTTCTTTAACTACAAGATGGAAGAGGGCAGCTCCGTCAGTGAGCATGTGCTTAAGATGTCTGGGCACGCAAACAAACTTCAAAGCTTGGGTATAGTGATTCCTAATGCTTTGGGGATTTACCGTGTCCTCCAATCACTACCACCAAGTTACAAGAACTTTGTGATGAACTACAACATGCAGAACATGAACAAGCAGTTGCCAGAACTGTTTGCTATGTTAAAGTCTGCAGAAGTGGAGATCAAGAAAGAGCACCAAGTGTTGTTGGTCAATAAGACCACCAAATTCAAGAAAGGCAAGTCTAAGCAGAAGGGACACTTCAAGAAGGGTGGCAAAAAAGTTGCCACACCGACGAAGAAGACCAAGGCTGGACCCAAGCTTGATACTGAGTGCTTTTACTGCAAAGGAGAAGGTCACTGGAAGCGGAATTGCCCAAAGTACTTGGCAGATTTGAAGAACGGCAACATCAAGAAGAAAGGTATATCTGATATACATGTTATTGATGTGTATCTCACTAGTATTCGTAGTAGTGCCTGGATATTTGATACTGGTTCGGTTGCTCATATTTGTAACTCGAAACAGGAGCTGCAGAATAAACGGAAGCTAGTGAAGAACGAGGTGACGATGCGCGTGGGAAACGGATCAAAGGTTGATGTGATCGCGGTCGGCACACTACCCCTTCATCTACCATCGGGATTAGTTTTATACTTAAATAATTGTTATTTGGTGCCTGCGTTGAGCATGAACATTATATCGGGATCTTGTTTATTGCGAGACGGTTACTTGTTTAAATCCGAGAATAATGGTTGTTCGATTTATATGAGTAATATGTTTTATGCACATGCACCTTTGATAGATGGTCTATTCTTGTTGAATCTCGATGGTAGAAATACACATATTAATAACATTGAAGCTAAACGTTTGAAATCAAGCGATAACTCGACCTATATGTGGCACTGTCGTCTTGGTCACATTGGAGTGAAGCGTATGAAGAAACTCCATTCCGATGGACTTCTTGAATCACTTGATTTTGAATCACTTGAAAGATGTGAAGCATGTCTGATGGGCAAAATGACTAAGACTCCATTTTCTGGTATGATGGAGCGAGCTACGGACTTATTAGAAATCATACATACCGATGTGTGTGGTCCAATGAGTGTAGCATCGCGCGGTGGTTATCGTTATGTTCTTACCTTCACGGATGACTTGAGTAGATATGGGTATATCTATTTCATGAAACATAAGTCCGAAACTTTCGAGAAGTTTAAGGAGTTTCAAAGTGAGGTAGAGAATCAACGTAACAAGAAGATTAAATTTCTACGTTCTGATCGTGGAGGTGAATATCTAAGTTACGAGTTTGGCGAGCATTTGAAGAAATGCGGAATACTTTCACAATTGACACCGTCGGGAACACCACAGCGTAATGGTGTGTCTGAACGTCGTAATCGAACTCTCTTAGATATGGTTCGTTCTATGATGTCACTTACAGATTTGCTGCTATCATTTTGGGGTTATGCATTAGAAACAGCCGCATTCACTTTAAATAGGGCACCGTCTAAATCCGTTAAAACGACACCGTATGAATTATGGTTTGGGAAGAAACCTAAATTGTCGTTCCTTAAAGTTTGGGGATGCGAAGCCTATGTAAAGAAGTTACAGCCAGACAAGCTTGAACCCAAAGCGGAAAAATGCGTCTTCATAGGATACCCGAAGGAAACTATTGGGTATACTTTCTATCATAGATCTGAAGGCAAAATCTTCGTTGCCAAGAATGGATCCTTTCTAGAGAAGGAATTTCTCTCGAAAGAAGTGACTGGAAGGAAAGTAGAACTCGACGAGGTTGTCGAACCTTCTCTCGAAATTGCAAGTAGCGCAGCGCCGGAAGAAGTTCCTGTGGTGCCTGCACCAATTAGAGAGGAAGCTAATGATGATGATCATGAAACTTCGGTCGAAGTTGCTACAGAGCCTCGCAGGTCAACGAGAACTCGTACCACTCCAGATTGGTATGATCCCGTTATGAGTGTCATGTTGGTGGACAACACCGATGACCCTGAGACATATGAGGAAGCGATGATGAGCCCAGATTCCAATAAATGGCAGGAAGCCATGAAATCCGAGATTGGATCCATGTACGAAAACCAAGTATGGACTTTGGTGGACTTACCGGATGGCCGGAAGGCTGTCGAGAACAAATGGATCTTCAAGAAGAAAACAGATGCTGATGGTAATGTAACTGTCTATAAAGCTCGACTTGTCGCAAAAGGGTTTCGACAAATTCAAGGAGTTGACTACGATGAGACTTTCTCACCAGTAGCGAAGCTAAAGTCTGTAAGGATTATGTTAGCAATCGCTGCATATTACGATTATGAGATATGGCAGATGGATGTCAAAACAGCATTCCTCAATGGTGACATTGATGAAGAGTTGTATATGATGCAACCCAAAGGTTTTGTCGATCCTAAAGATGCTAACAAGGTATGCAAACTTCAACGGTCCATCTATGGATTGAAGCAAGCATCCCGAAGTTGGAATCAACGTTTTGATAAGGTAATCAAAAGTTTTGGTTTTATACAAACTTATGGAGAAGCTTGTATTTACAAGAAAGTGAGTGGGAGCTCTGTAGCATTCTTAATACTATATGTGGATGACATATTGTTGATTGGGAATGATGTAGACCTTCTTAATAGTGTCAAAGAATATTTGAATAATAGTTTTTCAATGAAGGATCTTGGCGAAGCAGCTTACATATTAGGCATAAAGATTTATAGAGATAGATCAAAACGCCAAATATCATTGTCACAAAGTACATATTTGGACAAAGTTCTAAAGAGGTTTGGAATGGAAGATAGCAAGAAAGGGTTCTTGCCCATGTTGCCCAATACGACCTTGAGTAAAACTCAAAGTCCGACATCGGCAGAAGATAGAGAAAGGATGAGTAAGACTCCCTATGCCTCAGCCATAGGATCTCTAATGTATGCCATGCTATGTACTAGACCCGACATTGCATATGCTGTTAGTTTGACTAGCAGATATCAAAGTGATCCAGGAGTGGATCATTGGACAACGGTCAAAAACATCCTTAAGTACTTGAGAAGAACTAAGGATATGGTTCTTTCTTATGGAGGTGATGAACAGCTCGTTGTTAATGGTTACACCGACGCTAGTTGGAACACCGATCCGGATGATTCTAAATCACAATCTAGATACGTATTTATTTTGAATGGTGCAGCAGTTAGCTGGAGGAGTGCAAAGCAAAGCGTTGTGGCGAGATCTTCAACTGAATCGGATTACATGGCTGCTTCGGAGGCTTCACAAGCAGTGATATGGATGAAAGAGTTCATTACAGAGCTGGGTGTGGTTCCTAGTGTGCTGGACCCAATGTCTATCTACTGTGATAACATGGGCGCCATAGCCAATGCGCAAGAACCAAGGTCACACAAGAAGCAGAAGCACATCAAGCTACGTTTTCACGCTATTCGAGAACATATCCAAGATGGGGATATAAAGATTTGCAAAGTACACACAGATCTGAATGTGGCGGATCCGTTGACTAAACCTCTCCCGAGGGCAAAACATGACCAGCACCAAACTGCCATGGGTGTTCGGTATATTACCATGTAATCTAGATTAGATGACTCTAGTGCAAGTGGGAGACTGTTGGAGATATGCCCTAGAGGCAATAATAAATATAGTTATTATTATATCTTTGTGTTTATGATAAATGTTTACATTCATGCTATAATAGTATTAACAAGGAAACATTAATACTTGTGTGATTTGTAAACTTAATTTGAAGTCCCTAGTAAAGCCTCTGTATAATACTAGCTTGTTGGTTAATAGATGATTGTGGTTTCCCTATCATGAACATTGAGATGTTATTAACAACAAGATCATATCGTTAGGAGAATGATATGGTGGACATACTCCTATAGATAAGCGTAGCATAAAGATCAAGTCATTTTAATAGTTCAATTGCTATATGCTTTCTGATACATAGTTATCTAATTCCTTCGACCATGAGATCATGCATATCACCTTTGCCGGATGGATGCTTTGATGACATCAAACACCACACCGTAACTGGGTGGCCATAAAGGTGTCATTGAGTGTTCAGAAAGTATTGGTTGAAACACATGGATCAAGAGTGGGATTTGTCCATCCATATGACGGATAGATATACTCTAGGCCCTCTCGGTGAAATGTCATCCAATTAGCTTGCAAGCATGTGACTGGCTCACAAGGGATCACATATCACGGGAACGAGAAAATAGTACTTATCAGTAACGAGGTTGAACTAGGTATGCAGAGATACCGACGATCATAACCTCGGATAAGTAAACTATCGTGAGACAAAGGGAAATTGATATCGTATGTAAGTGGTTCATTCGATCGCAAAGTAATCGTAGAAATATGTGGGAGCCATATGAATTTCTAGATTCCTCTATTGGTTATTGGTCGGAGAAGTGTCTCGATCATGTCCGCATAATTCACGAACCGTAGGGAGACACACTTAAGGATTCGACGTTGTTTGAGTAGTTATGGAATGATGAGAAAGAGTCCGATTGTTGTTCGGAGTCTCGAATGGGATTCGGGATATCACGAGGAGATCCGGAATGGTCCGGAGAATAAGATTCATATAAGAAAAGTCTCGTTTCGGAGTTGGGGAATGGTTCCGATGTTTTCATCGGGAACATTCTGGAAGGTTCCGGAATGTCCGACACTCCGGAGGGGGAAGGGTACATGAATGTGTCATTGTAAGTTGGAATGATTGCATCATGTACTAGGTGTCTTTGCTGTCCAAAATAAAGGGTTTATTTAAATCCTAAATTGAAAAGTCAAATGGCTAGTTTGAAAGTCAAACAGCAATTTTTGGAAAGAGGAGGAGAAGTGGAAACCGAGTTGGGGAGGGATTCCCTCCTCCCCAAGCCGGCGCCCCACCCAAGCCGAGTTGGGGAGGGACTCCACTCCCTCCCCTTGGCCGGCCAGCCCCTCCACCTATATAAGGAGGGGCAGGGCTCCCTCCTAGCACAGAAGTACCTCTCCTCCAAAACCCTAGATTGGCGCCACCACCTCCTGCTGCTGCCGCCACCTCCCAGGGTTGCCCTAGCCGCCGACTTGGGGTGCCCCAAACCCTAGCCGCCGGCTCTAGCACCTCCTCCTTGGTGTATCTAAAACCTAGATCGCCGAGGAGCCCTCTCATACTCCACCATACTCGCTCCGGCTTAAGGCAAAGCCCTACGAGATCTCCCCTCTACTTCCGGTACCACGCCGTTGTGCTGCCAGAATCGCGAGGAGAGTGCTACAACCTCCGCTGCCTGCTGTAACAAGGGAGAGGAAGGTCTTCGTCGAGTACCGAACGTGTGACCGACTGCGGGAGCGCTGCCGGAACGCGGCGCCGGAAGGATCGTCTACGCGATCTTGAGATCGGAAAGAGTACGACTACATCACCCACGAGAATCTGCTCTCGTTAAAAACTTTGGAATCTTCGAGGGTGAGTTATTCCATCGACTCGTTGCTACAATCTAGTAGATAGATCTTGGCTTGTTTGTTTGTATGCGGTAGAAATTTTTTGTTTTCCATGCTACGAAACCCTACACTCTCCACTCATTTGTATCGTACACTTTGAGCGATTCGATCGATTGATTTTTCTGTTGTCCGAGCTAGGCAACTTCTTTCCCGACTCTCCGCTCTTTTGCCTTAGCCGACTTGGTAATAGAGCGATTATAGTCTGATGTGAGCGCTATGGGTTGGTGAAGCTGAATCTTAAGCGTGGCTGCTTTGGCTTTATCTTCTGCAGTGACCGGGAAATATGCCTCTATCGGCTTTTTCTTGTTAGCCATGTGAATCTTCCACTTTTCATAATGGGCAGTTGCGGCCGCATCAGTTTTCTCATCTGTCTTCTCGCAAGGTAGCTTCTTCATATTCTGATGAGGTATTTTTGGGAGGGGCGATAGCTTACGTTTCGGTGATCGGAACATGCTCTTGCTGCTGCTGGTGGTGCTGCCCCCCTTAGTATATTTCCTCTTTTGTCTCTGCGGCTCAGGGGACGGAGACGGCTAACGCAGCGGCGGCGATGGAGACGGTTGCGCTGAGTGGTGAGGCGGTGAAGACGACGCTGGAGAATGGTGAGGTGGCGGCGAAGGTGGATTGCTGCTTTGAGGAGTGGGTGGCCTTGGCGGCACATAATTTGGAAGCATGATGCGCTCCTTTGGCCATAGAATAGTCCCCCCTTTGGCTTCTCCTAGTTGAGTCAGCTCCATATCTTCCCCTGTAGGGTGGTCTAGCTTCAGCTCCTCAAAATCTAACTTCACCTCATCCACCGTGACGATAGCGTACCATTTTGGAACCGGTCTGCAATGCCAAGTTGGGTTAGGCGCAATTGGTACCGCCATGCTGACCGCCGCCGTCACCCTTAAGTTCATAACTTGCACCTTTAGCTCACAAGCTATGGTCTCCCTGATATCATCCACTGGGTAGCGTTTAGGAGGAGATGTCGTCGGTGCATCATCATCAACATCATGGAGCTGCGTGGAAGCGACGCTGCCTTTCTTATTCGATAGGGCGCCGGTACCCTCGAATGCAGCTTCTACCACGTGCCGCTGAGATTGGCCGCTAGTACCTTGCTGGCTAAGTCTGTCGAGTTGATCCTGGTGCCGCTTTAATGCTTCTTCTACATTACGCAGCCGGTCTGCAACGGCCACTTTCTCAGTTACGTCCCTTTCCTTTCTCATCTTATGGCTTTTATCGGGATATCTCTTCATTTTCGGGGGGAAAGCAACCTTCCACGGCTTGGAGCCTGGTGTGCCTCGTGCTCGTCCGTCGTGTTCAGGATTTTTAAGGGCACGTGTGAGCTCGTCGTTCTCTCTATCGGGAACGAACCGTCCCGCTGCAACATCATCTACTGCATTTCTAATATCGTCGATGGGCAGTAGGGGATCATCTTTGTGTTTCTGATTATATATTGCCCTCCCTTCTTTGTCCAACGTGTCCCCATGGCCGTAAAACCAGTTTCTTGCCCGTGGTGTCCATGTTGCGGGCTCTAGTCTGATCCCGGCAGCTATGTAATTGACCTCAAGTGCATCCCACTTAGGCATGCAACCGGCGTAGCCTGTAGGCCCCATGTTATGATGGTACAATTTCTTAGCAGCGTTCTCCATATTTATTCTAGACCTTTCCTTAGCTTTCTTCGATGTCTTGTACTTCACAAAATCCTCCCACTGGTATCTTAACTTAGCATAGCCTCCTTGAGTGAAATCCGGAGTCTTCTCTACCTTGACAAAGTTATTGTAGAGTTTCTTCTTCCAGTTCTTGAATGCATCGGCCATCTTGCTGAGAGCAAACTTCTTGACTCTTTGCACAAGCTCCATTCTTGCTCTCTCCTCCTCATCTGGATTCACATCTGGCATCGGCAGGAGGAAACTAATCATGAGCTTGTCAAAAAGCTTATCTTTGGCGGCATCGCCGACATACGGGACTCCACCGCCGCTTGGCCGATTCCATTCTTGAACGGTGATCGGGATGTAGTCCCTCGCAAGAACTCCGCATTGCTTGACAAATTTTCTTGCTACATCGACGGGAGCTTGCGGTTCGCCATCTACACCGACCACGTCGATCCTATACCTCACAGTGTCATCCAACTTTTTTGTTGGGCCTCTTTTTGTTGTTATAGAAGAAGTTCTCGATCCGGAGGGCTAAAAGAAGAAAGAGTGTTAATATATGCATGTATATATGTCGATAGCAGCGTTTTAATTATAAAAATACATATATACACCTCGCCGGTGTTTACGAGATTTAAGGTTCCGCCGGAGCCGTCGCCTTCTTCCTCATTGGCTTCTCCCCTGTCCCAGGCTTCGGCTTCTACCTCACCGGAGCCGTCTCCTCGGTTGAGAGACTCATCTCCCTGACCGGAATCGTTCAAAAACTCACTGGTGCCATCGATATCGATATCTTCATTTTCGCAGATCATTCCATGGAGGATGTTTTCCTGATGTGTTGGATCCATAGTATCTGCAAAGATGATGTTCTGGAATTACATATTAAGTTTATGACAAGAAAGGGGAAACAATAATCAACACATGGCATCGATGATGATATGACAAGTTAAACAGAGTTGACATTTAACCCTAAGGCATGCTTGGCAATTTAAGTGGGATCCGAAGGGTCCAAACCCTAGTACATGAGAGACCCCGAAATCACCTACGAGGGGTTGATTTCATTCTCTTATTAAACTTGTAATTAAAATTGTTGAACAATGCATGATTATGAGTCTATTGTCTAGATCTCATTTTTCTGAATATTTTGATATATTATACATATTTTTCTGACTTAGAAACAATTAGTTATTGAATTTATAAGATTAAACTCTTTTCTGAAATTATTTAAACAATTATTAAACTTTTACTGCGTCATTATGACGTCAGCTCGGGGTGGTTTTTTTTTTCTCCACGGCTAAACTAGCCACAGAGACTGACGCGAGGGGCCCAAGCCACCTCAGATGCCACGCTGGCGGGGCTTGGTCAGCGCCCACGTCAGGCACACGCGACGCCACGTCAACGCCATAGTGGCACCACGTAGCCTCGCCGGCGAACTGCCAGGCGGTGGTGGAAGACGGCGGAGAGAAGCGCGCGGGGTGACGCGACTAGGACGGTTCGAACCAGCACGATGCGGGCTACCTAAAACGGGCGGAGCCACTACGGGAGGTGCGCCGGAGCAAGGTGTTTGACGGTGGCCGGCAGCCGGCGGCGGCAGGTGCTCGTGGGAAGAACGATACAGTGAGGGAGGGAGACGTAGGAGTGGTGCTGGAGTACCAGTGGCTCACCAGGAGGCCGATGAAGGGTGCGGCGAGGCCGGAGGAGGCCAGGCGCTGCCAGAATCAGTGGAGTATGCGGCAGCCGGAGTCGGGGACGGTGGGGTCGATTGCAGCGAGGCGGAGCTTCCTTGCCTGCTCGCGGCGGCGGACAGTGGCGCTCGGCGACGGGCGTCGTCGACGTGAAGCGGCCGCTCTGGATTTGGGCAGCCTGACGACGTGATTTTGCTCCGCCGCAAATTTTCCTTAGCCGCGTGTCGATGTGCTCTATGAATTGGGGGCGTTGGGGAGGAGGAAGGATCGGGGCTGTTAACTGTACAGACCATTGGTCCCGGGTCGTCCCAATAACCGGTACCAAAGGCCTGTTGATCAGCGCGCGCACCCAGGGATCCTTGGTCCCGGTTGGTGGGACGAACCAGGATCATTGACCATTTTTTTCAGATTTTGGCAAACCTTTTGTTCTTCCCCTATTTTCAAATTTGTTTTCTTCTTTAATTAATAAGATGATTATTTATTTGGAATTTCAAAAAACTTTTAACAGGAAAAGTGCTTCAATTTAAATAACTAATAAAAAACCATTTTCTGTTTTCAAATATTTTTATTTGAACTATACAATTTTACTATTTTCAATTAAAATTGCATTAACAAATATTTATTACATAATTTGGAATTTCAAAAAACTTTTAACAGGAAAAGTGCTTCAATTTAAATAACTAATCAAAAACCATTTTCTGTTTTCAAATATTTTTATTTGAACTATACAATTTTACTATTTTCAATTAAAATTGCATTACAAAATATTTATTGCATAATTTGGAATTTCAAAAAACTTTCAACAGGAAAAGTGCTTCAATTTAAATAACCAATCAAAAACAATTTTCTGTCTTCAAATATTTTTATTTGAACTATACAATTTTACTATTTTCAATTAAGATGGCATTAATAAATATTTATTACTTAATTTGGAATTTCAAAAAACTTTTAACAGAAAAGTGCTCGAATTTAAATAACTAATCAAAAACCATTTTGTGTTTTCAAATATTTTTATTTGAACTATACAATTTTGAACAGGAAAAATGTTTCATGCCCGCCGTTTTGAATATAGTTTGAAACGGGCATAAGAAATTCAAAAATGATCCAAACAATGTGAAACCTTCGCGTGGTGTCATATTATGTGTCACAGTTGCAAGGAAAAATATTAAACTTGAAAAATTACAAACATCATAAAAAATCCTTCACAAAATGACCTCTCATGTTCGAGGTTTCATGGCATTTAGGTCAAACCACCAATGTTATGGCTAGAATCAGGGCATAGTTTGTGATAATGTGCCCATATTATGCACACATGTGCATCTTGGGATGACTTACGATGTTGCAGGAGGAAGTTTTCCTTTTCGACACACGAAAAAGCCAATTTCCATTTTTGAGGTGCCGAAATCGGGGTGTTCTGTGAAGCAACCACCAAATTAAAGTTTGGCATTGGTACCAACCCATTTTTCAAAAATACTAGACCACCTTATATGGAAAATTTCCCAACCGGTGTATCTGGAACCTTTCTGTCCATCCCTCATGAAAAAGACAAATTCCTGCCGAATCGATAGGAGGTTGCCAAGATTTGAAATACAAGTACATGATATAATGCTTGTGAATTTTTCAAAAAATCATTTATAGGTTCACAATATGCTATTTCATTAGGGATCCACTTCAAGTTCAGCGAGACTCAGCCCCGGGCTAAGAAGCTTCATGCCCACCGTTTTGAATATAGTTTGAAACGGGCATAAGAAATTCAAAAATGATCCAAACAATGTGAAACCTTCGCGTGGTGTCATATTATGTGTCACAGTTGCAAGAAAAAATATTGAACTTGAAAAATTGCAAACATCATAAAAAATCCTTCACAAAATGACCTCTCATGTTCGAGGTTTCATGGCATTTAGGTCAAACCACCAATGTTATGGCTAGAATCAGGGCATAGTTTGTGATAATGTGCCCATATTGTGCACACATGTGCATATTGGGATGACTTACGATGTTGCAGGAGGAAGTTTTCCTTTTCGACGCACGAAAAAGCCAATTTCCATTTTTGAGGTGCCGAAATCGGGGTGTTCTGTGAAGCAACCACCAAATTAAAGTTTGGCATTGGTACCAACCCATTTTTCAAAAATACTAGACCACCTTATATGGACAATTTCCTAACGGGTGTATCTGGAACCTTTCTGTCCATCCCTCATGAAAAAGACAAATTCCTGCCGAATCGGCAGGAGGTTGCCAAGATTTGAAATACAAGTACATGATATAATGCTTGTGAATTTTAAAAAAAAATCATTTATAGGTTCACAATATGCTATTTCATTAGGGATCCACTTCAAGTTCAGCGAGACTCAGCCCCGGGCTAAGAAGCTTCATGCCCACCGTTTTGAATATAGTTTGAAACGGGCATAAGAAATTCAAAAATGATCCAAACAATGTGAAACCTTCGCGTGGTGTCATATTATGTGTCACAGTTGCAAGGAAAAATATTGAACTTGAAAAATTGCAAACATCATAAAAAATCCTTCACAAAATGACCTATCATGTTCGAGGTTTCATGGCATTTAGGTCAAACCACCAATATTATGGCTAGAATCAGGGCATAGTTTGTGATAATGTGCCCATATTGTGCACACATGTGCATCTTGGGATGGCTTACGATGTTGCAGGAGGAAGTTTTCCTTTTTGACGCACGAAAAAACCAATTTCCATTTTTGAGGTGCCGAAATCGGGGTGTTCTATGAAGCAACCACCAAATTAAAGTTTGGCATTGGTACTAACCCATTTTTCAAAAATACTAGACCACCTTATATGGACAATTTCCCAACTAGTGTATCTGGAACCTTTCTGTCCATCCCTCATGAAAAAGACAAATTCCTGCCGAATCGGTAGGAGGTTGCCAAGATTTGAACTACAAGTACATGATATAATGCTTGTGAATTTTTTAAAAAATCATTTATAGGTTCACAACATGCTATTTCGTCAGAGATCCACTTCAAGTTCAGCGAGGCTCAGCCCCGGGCTAAGAAGCTTCATGCCCACCGTTTTGAATATATTTTGAAACGGGCATAAGAAATTCAAAAATGATCCAAACAATGTGAAACCTTCGCGTGGTGTCATATTATTTGTCACAGTTGCAAGGAAAAATATTGAACTTGAAAAATTGCAAACATCATAAAAAAATCCTTCACAAAATGACCTATCATGTTCGAGGTTTCATGGCATTTAGGTCAAACCACCAATGTTATGGCTAGAATCAGGGCATAGTTTGTGATAATGTGCCCATATTGTGCACACATGTGCATCTTGGGATGGCTTACGATGTTGCAGGAGGAAGTTTTCCCTTTCGACGCACGAAAAAGCCAATTTCCATTTTTCGTATGTGGGTGCAACCTAGACTAAAGCTTTAGTCCCGGCTGGTGGGTGCAACCGAGACTAAAGATGTCGGTGGGATAAGGACACGTGGGTAACCTTTAGTCCCGGCTGCTGGGTGCAACCGAGACTAAAGCTATCAGTGGGATAAGGACGCGTGGATAACCTTTAGTCCCGGCTGGTGGGTGCAACCGAGACTAAAGCTGTCGGCGGGATAAGGACGTGTGGGTGGACGCACTGCTCGTTGAGATAAAGCATGTAGCGCATGACGCCCTGTCGGAGGAACAAGACAAAGTAGAAGCGGCGTCGTGCCTATAAAAGGACCATCGATACGCCATGGCAAGCAGCTCAACAAGCCAACATAGGTAGAGAGAGTTTCATCCCCATGGATGGAGGGTTGGGAAATCTCCCATGGTGGAGCTTCTCGAAGATGTCGTTGGTGCACACGCCCTACGACATCTTCGGGAGCTCCGCCTCGAAAAAATTTCCCTGCAAGACCGTGAAAGACTCCATCTCCTCTAACAGTTTTGGGGAAAGGGTTGAGAAATCTCCCGTGGCGGAGCTTCTCGAAGATGTCGTTGGTGCACACGCCCTACGGCATCTTCGGAAGCTCCGCCTCGGAAAAATTCCCCTGCAAGCCCGTGAAAGACTCCATCTCCTCTAACAGTGTTGGAGAAAGGGTTGGGAAATCTCCCGTGGCGGAGCTTCTCGAAGATGTCGTTGGTGCACACACCCTACGACATCTTCGGAAGCTCCGCCTCAGAAAAATTTCCCTGCAAGCCCGTGAAAGACTCCATCTCCTCTAACAGTGTTGGGGATAGGGTTGGGAAATCTCCCGTGGTGGAGCTTCACAAAATGATCTATCATGTTCGAGGTTCTCATATAAAGTTTTCATACATCACATAAATTTTCCATACATTACATAGATTTACATAGGGTTTAGGGTATGAATCCTTTGTCGCGTATGTCGATCCCTTGCCTATGATCGCTTCTTAGGCCGTAACCATGGAGCATCTTCTTTGCTTAACGGGATGCTTGGGTCAGTTTTCACGGTGAAGGGCGGAATTTCATCAAACTTATCATAATCTGCTGACATGTCTGTCTTGTCCTCGACTCTCGCGATGTTTCTTTTCCCTGAAAGAACTATTTGACGCCTGGGCTCATTGTTTGATGTATTCGTTTCCTTATTTTTTCTTTTTTTGGGTGTAGAGGACATGTCCTTCACATAAAAAACCTGAGCCACATCATTGGCTAGGACGAATGGTTCGTCTCTGTAACCAAGATTCTTCAGATCCACTGTTGTCATTCCGTACAGCTGGTCTACCTTTACCCCTTCTCCATTCATGTTGACCCAACTGCACCGAAACAAAGGGACCTTAAAAGTAGGTCCATAGTCAAGTTCACATATCTCCTCTATGTAACCATAGTATGTGTCCTTTTTCCCATTCTTGCATGTTGCATCAAAGCGGACACCATTGTTTTGGTTGGTGCTCTTTTTATCTTAGGCAATCGTGTAAAATGTATTTCCATTTATCTCGTACCCTTGGAAAGTCAATACAGTCGTAGATGGTGTCGCGGCCAACAAGTAGAGCTGATCTCCAATAGTGGTGTCATTCATGAGATGTAATTGCAACCAAGTGCCGAAATTCTCCATGTGATTTTCTTTAATCCAGTAGTCATCCTTCCCCGGGAACTTGGAGTGTACAACATTCATGTGTTCCTCGATATATGGAGCCACGAAGGCAGAACTTTGGAGAACTATGTAGTGTGCTTGATTCAAAGAATGTCCGTCCCTAAATATCATTGCTTTCTTTCCTAGCGTGCCTTTTCCACTCAGTCTCCCCTCATACCGTGATTCAGGAACACCAATCGGCTTAAGGTCAGGAAGAAAGTCTACACAGAACCCAATGACCTCCTCTGTTCCATAGCCCTTGGAGATGCTTCCTTCTGGCCTAGCACGGTTACGAACATATTTCTTTAAGACTCCCATGAACCTCTCGAAGGGGAACATATTGTGCATAAATACAGGACCGAGAATGGAAATCTCTTCGACTAGGTGAACTAAGAGATGCGTGATACATTGCAAATGTATCTATAATTTTTGATGTTCCATGCTTGGTTTTATCCACTTTCTTGTGTTTTGTTCCAACTTTGGAATACTTTTCATATGATTTCTTGGACTAACCTATTAACAAGAGCCACAGTGCCAGCTGCCTGTTTTCTGCTGTTTTTGGTTCCAGGAAAGTTAGAAAATGAATATTCTCGGAATTGGACGGGACAAAAGCCAAAGTGCCTATTTTTCCGGAAGGGATCAAGTGCCAGAATAAAGACGGAGAAGGGCCAGGGGCCGGCCACACCACCTGGCCACGCGGCCAGGCCTGGCTCGCGCCAGGGGGTGGTGTGGTGGCTCCCGGCACCCCCTCGGACTCTCCTTCCGCCTATATATTGCCCTCGGGACAAAAACCCTAAGTACCCGATCAAAAATCCACGAAAGAGTCTGTAGCCGCCGTCATCTCCATGCCTAGATCGGGAGGGATCTGAAGCTCTTCCTGGCACCCTGCCGGAGAGGGGAATTCACCCTAGAGGCCTTCTTCATCACCATGCAAGCCTCCGGTGTGATGCGTGAGTAGTTCATCCTTGGACTACAGATCTATGTAGTAGCTAGATGGCTGGTTCTCCTCCTTTGTGCTTTCATGTTTAGATCTTGTGAGCTCCGTTCATGATCAAGATCATCTATTTGTAATTTTGCATGTTGTGTTTGCGGGGATCCGATGGATATTGAGATGCTATTTCAGATTGATTATTGATTCTATCATGTCTTTGTTATTTGAGATCTTGCATGCTTTCCGTTGTTAGTACCTATCTTGGCCAAGTAGATGCTAGCAACTCCCAGAGTTAGTATTTATGCTCGATAGTGGGTTCATGCCTCTGGTAATCTGGGGAAGTGACAGAAATATCTAAGGTACTAGATGTGTTGTTGCTACTAGGGAGAAAACAACAATCCTTTGTTCATAGAACAATCGTATTGTTTACTTTACATGCAGTTCGTAAAGCAATAATCTGTTGCTTGCAACTTAATACTGGAGGGGGTTCGGATGATAACCTGAAGGTGGATTATTAGTCATAGATGCAGTTGGATGGCGGTCTATGTATTATGTTGTAATGCCCAATCAAGTCTCAGAGGATTCAAGATGATTAGTATATGCATGTATTGCTTTCTCGGTGTTTGTCAATTGCCCCGCTGTAATTTGTTTACCCAGCATGTTATCTATCTAAGGAGAGCCACCTCTAGTGAACTATAGATCCCGGTCCTTGTCTTTTACATAGAATCTACAATCTTTTACTGCTTTGTGTTTATTTTCTGCAAACTTTTACTTCTTTCCATTCGATACGTTTAATCCTTTGTTTTCCGCAAAACACGGTGAGATTGACAACCTCATCGCAAGTTGGGGACAAAGTTCTGTGGTTGTGTTGTGCAGGTCTCCACGTTGCTACTAGCACCGGTAGTGCGCCCTGCCAAAGCTTAGCTAGTAACACCTTTGGGGTGTTTCCTTGCTCCTACTGGTTCGATTAAACCTTGGTTTCATAACTGAGGGAAACTTGCTGCTGTGCTCATCATACCTTCCTCTTGGGGTTCCCAACGAGCTCTACATCAACACCGCCAACAAGCATTTTTCTGGGCGCCGTGCATTGAGCCATCAATGCGTCATAATATTGAAGAAGGACCGGGGGAACACCAACTCAAAACTGACAAGACATTGGACCACATCCTTCTGTAGCCTTTCCAGACTTTCTCGATCGATTACCTTCTGAGATATTGCATTGAGGAATGCACATAGCTTCACAATGGCTAATCAAACATTTTCTGGTAGAAGCCCCTCAATGCAACCGGAAGCAACTGTATCATAATCACGTGGCAATCATGAGACTTTAGGTTCTGAAATTTTTTCTCTGCCATATTTATTATTCCCTTTATATTTGACTAGAAGCCAGCCGGGACCTTGATACTGTAAAGGAATTCAAAAAAGATTTCCTTCTCTGCTTTGGTAAGAGCGTAGCTGCTTAAGTATTCATGTCCTTTATCAGTATGCTTGTTGTATGGGTCTTTGATATGTTGCTGGTCCTCCCGTGCTTCTGGTTTATCTTTTGTCTTCCCATACACGCCCAGGAAGCCTAGCAGGTTTACGCAAAGATTCTTCGTCACGTGCATCACGTCGATTGAAGAACGGACCTCTAGGTCTTTCCAATACTCAAGCTCCCAAAATATAGATTTCTTTTTCCACATGGACGTGTGTCCAGTAATGGGGTCTTTCAGAACAGATTGACCGCCAGGACCCTTTCCAAAGATTACTTCTAGGCCCTTCATCATACCAAATACATCAGCACCTTTAGGGAGCTTAGGCTTCTTCCGGTAATCTGCCTCACCGTTGAAATGCTTGCCTTTCTTTCTTACTTGATGATTGGTCAGAAGAAATTTACGACACCCCAGGTACACAACCTTCTTACATTTATCCAAATATGTACCTTTGGTCTTATCTAAATAGTGCGTCTATGCATTGTATCCCTTGTTTGACTGTCCTGAAATGTTACTAAGAGCAGGCCAATCATTGATGGTTACGAACAACAACGCCCATAGGTCAAATGGCTCCTGTTTGTGCTCATCCCACACCTTTACACCTGGTTCTGCCCACAACTATAAAAGTTCATCGACTAATGGCCTTAGGTACACATCAATGTCGTTGCCGGGTTGCTTCGGTCCTTGGATGAGCACTGGCATCATAATGAACTTCCGCTTCATGCACAACCAAGGAGGAAGGTTGTAGATATATATAGTCACTGGCCAGGTGTTGTGACTACAGCTCTGCTCCCCAAAAGGATTCATGCCGTCTGTACTTAGACCAAACCATAAGTTCCTCACCTGCAAAGTTCGAGTACTTTCTCTCGATGTTTCTCCACTGCGACCCATCGGCAGGGTCTCTCAGTTTCCCGTCTTTCTTACGCTCTTCTTTGTGCCATCGCAACAACCTGGCATGCTCTTTATTTCTGAACAGACGTTTCAACCGTGGTATTATAGGAGCATACCACATAACCTTAGCAGGAACCCTCTTCCTGGAGGGCTCTTCATCGCCCTCAACATCACCAGGGTCATCTTGTCTGATCTTGTATCGACATGCAGTGCATACCGGGCATTTATCCATATTCTCGTACTTCTCACCGTGGTACAGGATGCAGTCATTAATACATGCATGTATCTTCTCCACATCTAATCCTAGAGGGCAGATAGTCTTCTTTGCTTCGTACGTTGTCTCGGGCAGCTCGTTATCCTTTGGAAGCTTCAGCTTCATTATTTTCAGTAACTTCTCAAATCCCTTGTCAGATAAGCCAGTCTCTGCCTTCTATTTCAGCACTTCAAGTGTGGTACCGAGCTTTGTGCTACCATCTTCGCAATTTGGGTACAACAACTTTTTGTGATCCTTTTGCATGGCCTCCAACTTAAGCTTCTCCCTTTCTGTATCACATTATTGCTTTGCATCAGAAATGACCCGACCAAGACCATCAGCGGGCTCATCCGATGCCCGTTGTTCTTCTTCATTGCCGCCTCCCTCTTCTTCATTGTCTTCCATTGCAGTATCACCGTATTCTTCAGGGGACATAGGATAGCTGTCATCATCCTCCTCTTCTTCATTTTCTTCCAGCCTAACCCCTCTTTCTCCGTGCATGGCCCAACAATTATATACGGGCATGAAACCTCTCTGAAGGAGATGGCTTTGAAGGATTCTCGGGGCAGAGTGCTCTGCCACGTTCCGACAGTCGACGCAGGGACAAGGCATAAAATTATCCACTTTGTTTGCCTTAGCCAAATCATAAATTTATGCAGGACTACAATCAAATCGAAATCGCGTCGGTCACCATACATCCATCGCATCCGTGCATCGATCTACGTCATAATAATTAACCATTACAATAACATCGTGAATAGTAAAATGACCACCCTACATGGACACATGCAATATTTTTGTATCAGTTACAGATAAAGAAGATAAGGTTACTAACCTCAGCCGAGGATACTGTGTTGTGCGAACTAAAGTGTGGCTCGGACATTTCGTCGAACACCTTGTGTGCAATCAAAGAAAAAAAAGCTAGCACCCACACCTCACACACAATCTAGCAAAATTTGGTGGGCAAAGGGTTGGGCTTATATATAGCCAGGGGAAGGTTTTTGGTCCCGGTTAAAGCCACGAACCGGGACCAAAGCCCCTCCCGCGTGACACGTGGTGGCCCAGCAGCTCGCCCCCCACCCAGGTCATTGGTCCCGGTTAATGGCACGACCCGGGACCAATGACCTTGGTGGGGGGCGCGCTGCTGGGTCGCCACGTGTCACGCAGGAGGGGCTTTGGTCCCAGTTCGTGGCAATAACCGGGACCAATCCCACCGTCGCTTCGTTGTCCCCGTGTATAAATATGAGGCCACAACGCTCGCTTTCGCCATCGCCTCGGCCTCTCTATAGTCGATCTCCACCCCACCCCTTTAGCCATCGCCTCTCCACCGCGCTATCGTCTCGCCTCCCCTCCCTCTCCGATCTCGACCACGCCGCCATGGAGGTGCCCACACTCAACCACTACGAGGCGGTGATGTTTGCGTACTACGGCATCCTCGCGCCACCGCGCGCGACCGTGCCCGCTGGATTTCGCATCAGCGAGGCGGGTGTGCCGGTGGCTCCGCTCCTCAACCCCCGCGGATACGAGATGGAGTGCGTCATCGCGGAGCGTCGCCGCCAGCTGCCCGCGTGGATGAGGGCGTTGCCCCGGTACGCGGCGGCCAGCGAGTACTGGCCCCCGCTGTTCAAGAAGGAGCGGAAGGCCAAGCTTGGCAACCGCATCGTGGACGGGCGTGTGGTGCACCCGGATCTCCGCAACCGAGAAGGGCAGGAGATGTTCTGGTCCGTCCAGGTCCCTGGACGGACCATCTACACCGCCATCGATGCCGCTAGCCGCGCAAAGGAGCTCCGTCTCCTGAACAACGCCGAAATCATGGAGATTTCGTCCGACAACGACGAGGAAGCCGGCGGCTCGGAGGACAGCGGCAGCGGAAGTGTTTTCGACTAGGAAAATTTGTAAAGTCGCATCTTTTGTTTGGAAAAATTTGTGGTCGAATAATAAAATATCTCAATTTAGATCTTTGTCTCGATTAATTTATGGAAGATTTTTTCAAAAATACTAATCAGTTCAATTTCTACCTCGAATTAATTTCTGCCTCGAATTAATTTCTACCTCGAATTAATTTACATTAATTGTCCCGGATTGCGGACCGTCGCGGGGTTTTTGGTCCCGGTTCGTGGCATGAACCGGGACCAATGCCCCGTACAGCGCCACGTGTGTGTCGCGGAGGCATGGGTTTCGGTTCATGCCACGAACCGGGACCAATACTTAGAGATGAACCGGGACCAATGCCCAGGCGGCATGAACCGGGACCGGTGCCTGGCATTGGTCCCGATTATGGAAACGAACCGGGACCAATGGAATTTGGGCGCTGGACCAAAGGCGCTCTTTCTACCAGTGTAGGGAGTAGGTTTAGACTTTTGGTTACCAATGATGGAGACTGAAGCCTAGAATATACAGTATATATAGCGACCACCGTACTTCGATGATGTTGCATGTGTATATTGGTCCTTAATGCACGGAGCTATATATGCGGCACGCTACTAATTTAGGGGTTGTTTGTTGGACTTAGTTTTATGTTTTGGCTTTTGATTTATATCCCACAAAAAATATTAAAATAGGTGTTTTTTTTACGAAATTCCACCGATTTATTAATAATCGTCAATAGTACAAAGAATCTGAAAAGTAATAACAATTACAAACAAATCCATGGACCACCTAGCGACGACTACAAACAGCAGCTCGAGCTGAAGGCGCGCCGCCGTCCTCGCCCCTCCATCACAGGTTGTCGTAGTAGAGCTTGTTATAGTAGACAGAGGGAAGTCGTCGTGCTAAGACCTCAAAGGACCAGGACACTAGAGCAGCAACTCACAACAACAACCACGAAAATGGATCAGATACTAGGAGATCCGCCGGACACACAAGGTGCCTTTTGTTTTACGTTTTAGCTTATACCATCATACAACAATGTTTAGTCAAAAGCCATCATACAACAATGTTTAGTTAAAATAAAAAGTTACAGAGGCCAGGGATATGGTGTCTCCATTTCAAAAAAAAAAGTAAAAGTCTTATTATCAGATGGAGTAGTAACTAGTAACTAATGATTAATTGTAGCACTTTTGTTTCGGTGTCACCCTTCTACTAAACACAGAAAACTGAAAACACAAGTACGACAAGGATTCACCGAAACCCCTCATGCCATCCGAACCACTTCAGTGGATTTGATATACATGTGGCCTCATTAACATTTTTCAAGCTTTGTCCCGATGTACGGACCAGTAATTTCTCAGGAAGCTACGGCAGATCTATGCCCGATCTGCGTACTCCGCCGTTCCAAAAAGATGTCTTAGATTTGTTAAAATTTAGATCTATTTAGACACTAAACCTGTCTAAATTTATTTAAATTTAGATAAATTTGCGACGGAGAAAGTACATGTCGCGTGATGATATCGTAACTAATTTTCACTCCAAAGTCCAAGGTGCTCTTGTGTCGATCGTCGCCGCCACTCTTCCCTATCAAGATGTCATTCTCAAGGACAATTATTAAGCAGAAAGCTTAATAATTGTACGGACCAGTACGTACCCAGCACGAAGCTTCCTTGCGCGGTACGGTGGACATACAATAAGAGCGTCATCAGTGGCGTATGCGTGAGGTAGGTATGCTGGCGATGCTGGCCTTGTTTTTTTCTATATGTGTGAACAAATGTGTACGCTAGCCAAGGAAAAAAATATAGCATGCTACACTAAAATGGCGTCAATCTTAAAATATGTTATTAATGTGATATAACGCACTATAGCATGCATTTATCGAGATAGTGTGTACTGATTAATTAAGCGTGTGGCCTTTCTAGATGTGTTATAGCGCGCTATTAGAACCGAAATAGGGTTTAATTTTTTCCACGACGCTAGGCAAAAAAAAAAAAGAAGCTATAAGCGTCTGGATTCGTGATCTATAGCCTGAGCTCTCATTAGTCTGGTATCACCGGTACGTACAAAACCTTGCTAAAGAGTTGACCCTTAGCTGCTGCAATCACATGGAGGAGCAGGGCGTATATGCATGGTTGGCTGCATCGATATCGTTGGTCCCATAATCAAATGCGCGCTGGCGTCAAGAGGGTTAGCGACAGCAAATATTGTGTTGCTTTAGTTCGACTTTACTATAGTGTATTTAAATGGATCTGGAGATGATTATCCCAAATCACAAAATCCCTAATAAAGGGACCAAAAGTTAACCTAATGCTCCCGGAAACGGCCCTCTGATAGAGTCACCAATCCATGGCGGCGACTACTTGCCCCCATGCATACTCTAGGAGGAGACCAGTTTGCTTGCCAAATAACTTACCTGTATATACACGGAGCAATACTACTATTCCAGGGTATATGCTGCTAAGCTATACTTGGTTACGAAGTCCAAAATGTCTAGACAGAACCGTTCTAGCAGTTGGCTAGCACATGCAACAAAAGTACGGTACGGTACGTGGTTGCTACTACTTCCAGATAAGTACTGTATACTAGTACTATTATGATGTGGCTGAAAAATATGGGTCGGTGATTGACCAAAGTCTCGAGTCCCATTAATCGGCGTCGACGAGAGCTATCTAGCTAATAACTTTTTTTTTGAGAAACATAGTACGATCGTAGACGCTCACAATACGTACATGCATCCACCCCTATGAACGCACACACACACACCCTACCCCTATGAGCACCTCCGAGAGACCGAGCCGGCGGATCAGGTCTTAAGATTGACGAAGTCACCACGGGCGCCTCGCTGTCGACGGGAACGTCGCCTCCCACTGAAAGAATATTCCGCCGTTTTATGCAACACATAGTGTCAAACCGGGGGTTTAAACTTTGGTGGACTGGGGGAACAACCACCCTCCTAACCATCCAACCACAAGTTGGTTTGCCTATCTAGCTAATAACTAATGCATTGCATACCTTTTTTCAACACAAGAAGAAGGTCCTCGAAGGACCAAGATTCAGAATATATTACAATGAAGTCCAGACATTGTTTACAACTAGTCCCAAAAGAAAAGAAAATTACTTTCCAGTTCCTAGCAAACATTAGAAAGGACCCTGATCAACAATGGGAAACACGATCTGGTCCCTACGTGCATCCTTGATAGCTTCACGCAACCTCACCGGGGACGAACAACTTGGGTGGTGGCGGTTGCCAACGTACCACAGCCGTAGTAAGAAGAGATCTCGCCGGACGATGAACTTGCCACTTGGTGAAACTCGAACTATCCCCCTGGGGCACTAAGGCCAGGAGGAAAGAGATGAGTTCAAGAATCGTGGCTTGATGCAACCGCCATTTTGTCAAAAGAGCCAGCAGCTGGGCTCAAATTGACCAACAAACATGGGAGGTTGGGCATTGTAGCTCAGCCATCTCAACATCTAGTGATGAGCTCCGGGACCAAGATGTGGTTGAAGAAGACCAGTGTCCCTAACTTCCCCTCTTACTCTTCCTTCCCTTGTCCACCACTGAGATATAAATGAGAATCGAAAAGAGGAGCACAGACCTCGAGCGTAATAGAGGATACGAGGTTGGGCTTGTATCATGCATCTCAATCCCCTACCTTTAGAGCACGGTGAGCAACACAAACATCACACCTCAGACGATGCTCGAATGTATCTAGAGCTCCCTCAACACCAGCATGGAGTCAGATGCCACTTGGGAAACTATAGATCTATTGTTAGTACTACTAGTAGTATGTACATATTTTCCCCGCACTACACACCCTTCACCATGCTGGCCGGCATCACCGCAAGGGGGTTAGAGGAGCGAGCTTGGCTCTTTTTATCGACTCTTAATTAAAGTGGTGTGAGGAGAAGAGAGATTGTTCGAGAGGAAAGATGGATGGTAAATAACATAAAGAAACATGAGTTCAAATAGTTAACTTGAATACAAGAATGGATAAGGTGCACATGATAGGAAGCTAGGTGGTAATATATCCACAAACTGTGAGATGGTGAGTCATGTCGTAAGTTCAAAGGGAACATATAAGGCTGCCCTACTCATCAACTCGGAAGAAACCAGGCACCTCCTTAAGGATGCATATCATGGGTTTATCGATGATATGTTGTGCCAGCCTATGTTTCTATGGTGTTCCGATCATATACCTCATCCATCACATTACAAGAAATACCTGGGGGGGGCCACCTCTGGGCTCCCCTAACCTAGCGAGGTGTGCTACACCGGGACTTAGTGGCCTCTAAGCGAATGGAAATCTACCGAATTCAGATAAGGAAGGAGATAACCAAGATTTGGTGTACATGACAACAAGATCTTGAAACAAAAGATAAGTGCACCCAATACCTAAGCTATATACAAGGGGAAGGATGCCCACGGGGGTGGGGGTTATCGTTAGATCATTCACACGTTACATCCATGTCATCATGTCCATACACCATATAACCCTAAACCCTAGATCAATTTGTAGTGGATGAGTTAGTCCTTCAATTTACCGACAACCCCTAGTAATCATAGTTGTGTTTTGTATATTAATACAATATGATGGCTAAACTAAGGGTTATCCTCTTGGATTGGGGGCATGGACCTAAGTAAATACATTTCAATGTATTACTTATGAGTGTATTTTTGCAGCATGTTTATCTTATGTTTTTTCGTTAGTAGTGATAGGGTTTTGGTATTTTACCGTGCTCGCGTGCACCTTTTATGCTTATTTCACAAGGATCCTACAATTAAAGAAGTTGATAGACAAATCAACTGAAGCATGCATTTTTAGTCATAAATATGACAATTGGAGGTAGTAGGTACCTTCCAAAAATTGATCCACACACCTGGGATGAAAAGCCAACTCACAGAATGCAGCCATACGCTCTAACGAATATTGGTACGGGCATTGCCCGCCCGTACTACGTGCATGTACCATGTGTCGTCAAAGCCGCCTGGTAAAATACTTTCACCCAGTGCAGATGAATAGAGATGTGACATTCAGAGACACCACAGTTCGTAGAAACCACACTCCCGGCATAGCGGCTTCAATCCTCACCGCTACGGAGATCCTTGGAGGCCTATTTATCATCTTCATCATCAACTGTTGCCACTCCCTTATTATCACCAATCCCTTCATCTCCATTATGTTGATGTTGTTTCTTTGTTGTGGATTTACATGAGTATTCCTCCATCTATTTGTTCTCCATGCATATTTATATGATGATGTTGATATCCTACATGTGTGAGTAGTTTACCCTGTTCTTGGGGAGATGCAGAAACCATATATAGCAACGATATGAATTTAAATAAATATGATATATAATTTTGCATGAATATGTATTAGTTTGCTTTCTTGATATTATGTGAATGTCTACCATATAACATTTTCCTTGGGAACAAACTACTCATGGGTATAAGATGGTGTGAAGGTGCTAAATGATATATTGCAATGGATCATTATTCTTGTAATCAAGAGGGATAAGAGAGGACTCACAAATTCTAGTCTATGACCATGGGATTAACCCTTGATTGTAGGGGATCAGGGTGGCTGGCCTATGATCACAATTATCGTTATGAGAGATGAAATATAAGATGGCTGGTCTTTAATCATCTAACTTGAAGCTTCTCCTATACATACACATAACTAAAGACATAGATATATCCTAATCATGATTAGCTCAATTGCTAGTGCTCGATCCAACACTCCCTGAGAACCTTTTAGCCCCATTGTTGTTCCTATTACTTTACACCGTGAACCCCTCTCTCTCTATTTACTTGCATTATTTTAATTGCTTTGTTCACGCACAAGAACACTCTCAAACACATCTGATTGAAATCAAAGACAACTCCCAAGCACTCTTTGGTGAATAGTGTTAAGGGGCATTAAGACCTTTACCAATAGCTCTCTGTGGTGCAATACTCTTATTTCAAAATTAGTTATAAATGATTTGTGCACGTGCAGTCATTAATTACCTATTGGCCCAAGACCTAGTATTGTTCACATAAACATTCTCACGATATTTTCGAAAGAGCGGTTGCCGAGGGTCTATCCTCAGAACCAAGACTCTCGCTGCCATGAAGATCCCCTTTTCAGAGCCCAAGCCCTCCACTAATCCTTTTAACAGGGTCATACCTAAAAAGGTGATGAGGCCCATTAGGAGAATCACTATGGACGTTATGTTCTGTATGCCTCACAACTACTAGAAGGAAGCTCTAAGATCTCAAGTTGTTTATTTCCCATATGCTTACAACATGATCCAGTGCTAATAAAATTGTGTCAAGTTGATGGTGATCCATGGTTATGGATACTTGCATCTCAAGACTCCAGGTCCCAAAGGGATAATCACATGGAAAGCAACTTCCAAACTACCATTACATGCCACCAAAACAAGGTTGTCATCGCCTATAAGAAGGCTATCGTAGTGAACTCGAAGCCAATAAGTTGGGCATCCTTAGATGCTCCCCCAAATAAGCAATGTGTCAATCCTCCTTGTTCGTCGTCTAGAGACACCAAGTCGGAGACCCTTAACTAGGTGCACACTAAGCACATGGTGTTGACTGGCACTAGTTTTGACAACAACAGGAAAGCACATCGCTGATTTTCTCTGTGAGAGTCGGGATATTTTCATTGAAGCCCTCTAAGATGCATGGAGTCCAAAAGGGGCAATGATACATTGAGAATATATTTATGAACTATGTACTCTATTATGTTATTATCTCATAAATTTTCACGATATCTAGATTGTCTACCATGTAGATTTTCAGATGTCCCCTTTGTTTGGGTTTTGACTCTTCAAAGCAGGATTTCCTAATTTCGTGTATTTTTAAATCCTAGGGACCTTCCTAAACTCAAATTGGACCAGGATTTTTACCATGTCAGTTTATATATGGAGGGAAACCATTGATCTTTGTAGGGGGGGAAATAGGTGGCCTGGAGGCCCAGATCCGCCCATGGCGCTCCCACCAGGTCCAGGCGCGTCATGGAGGGGATCTCCCCTCTCGATCGTCTAGTTGACCACCGGTTGTCTACTCGCACCTTTGTTTTGAAATAAAACCACTTATAGATGTTTCCTCCATCGAAAATTCTCAAGGAGGTGACCACCATCAAAGAAACACCAAAATACAGACATAAATTTCACCTCCATCAATTATTGGAGGGAGAAACATCACTTGAGACACCCCCGGTTGCTCCATCAACTCCTCCAACAATGTTTGCATCACCACCATGATGAAGAGGGAGTAGTCCGCCCTGGACTATGGGTTTGTGGTAGTAGAATTATCTATCTATCTATCTATCTATCTATCTATCTACCTATGTTTGTACTATCAATTTTAAATCGTTATGGTCATTTATGTAATTATCCCATGGTGGATCTTATAATTAGTTCATGAGATATGAGATGAAATTTCAGTGTATGTTTAATATTTATATATGCATATTACTACCCTGTTCATGTTTGTGAGTGCCGGTCAAACTAGTTGGGTAGGACATGAAAGAGGGAACACATGTGTTAGATGGAGTAAACTTGTAGTATCAAGTGGAGAGTGACAATTTCTTTGGAAATACTATGTTTTTTACCTTTTTATGTATATCTCACTAGGGATTATGGGATAATGTGTGCTTTATCTATTTGGTGACAACAAAGTTTCCCTAACTTTCAAAGTAGCACATGACAGATCCAATATCATTTTACATATCGTTTATAACACGAAACATATGCAAATAGAAGCGAGGGGAGGACCCGATTAACTGTCTTCACACTAGGTGCAGAATCCAATTATTTTTACACACCACGTTTTCAAACACACAAAAAACTCCGGTATATACCTATGGTTTATTTATTTTGCATTTTTTAAATTTTGATAATTAGTTTTTACAGCAATAGCCACATACCCATTTCTTTTGTGTTATGGACGGCCATGGATGCATGGAGAGGGGGAGAGCAAAAAATAATATTACTTCTAAACTTCTGTTTTTGAAGTCAACAAAACACACATCATTTTCTCTAGATAGTTCTTGGTACCAATTGTAGGGTTGCTAGTGCACCACCACCGTACTCTTGCATGTGCAACCTCCTGCAGTGCTGCAACTAGTCAATTCTTAAATTGCACGTAGCGTTGTGTGCTTTGTCGAAGGGGTACGTTTCAAATATTGCAGGTTAATTACTGTTACAGCCAGATCGAGTCGATCCTACACAAAGTCAACTCGATTTGGCTGGTCGTAGGAGTTGGACGTTTTGATTGCAACTCTTGTACATTTTGCACATGCAGTGCACTTTGTGACCTCTCATCTCAAATTTTAACCATATATAAGCTTATCGTATAAGTTGCTTGGTGATCCTGATAAGATCGTTCGATGGCTGACTGATTCAGAAACATAGTATAACGAAGCTAATACTCCCTTCGATCCATATTAGTTGTCGTTGCATCGGATGTATCTAGCACTAAAATATGTCTACATACATCAGATTCAACGACAATTAATATGGATCAGAGGGAGTACTACATTATTAGCATATGAACGAATCAAATGCAAACACTAGTAGGGCAACCCCTTTCTATAAAGAATAGTTAGTTAATTAAAATCCGCAAATTCATGTAAAAATTGTTAAATGTCGTAACAAATGTTAGCCTCTAGCTCCCCCATGTGCAAGCAAGCAAGGCTAACATTTCTGCACAGTCAACTCTCTGCATCGTTTTCCACAACACAATCGTCGAGAGATCCAGCTAATCACGTTATGTGGGAGACTGGGAGGTACGGTCGATACGGAGAGAGTAGCAGTTGAGGTCTATTGACGCGTTATATACGTGTGGAGTACTAAAAGTAAGCAGAAAATGTTGCAGTCAGATCGAATAAACCTACGGTGTCAACTCTTCGCACAGTCCACACTTGCAACAATTAATGCCCTGCATATATATATATATATATATTACTCTCATATAAGTTGTTAGGCAGCTCTTATAAGTTCAACACCGTACAGATGTACGATCATTGTTAATCTCATCATTAATTAGTTGGTCATTGTTAGTTAAGAAACACAGTAGTAGCACGTCAAACATAAAACTAATGGCCAGTGTGGACATTAACATGAGCAAAATACTTGGAATATTAGTTGAAATGAGCTAACTATACAAAAGGAAACGGCGGAAACAATATGCCAACGAATATGCCAAACCAACAAGCAGTCCCCGCAGGCTATAAATACATGTCTCCTTGTAGTCTCTCGAGCACAACTCACACCAACCATTGCAACCTCCAGACTCTCAGGTCTTAGCTCTTCTTGCCCAGCTCTTAGTCCACTACCGTAAAGCTCTGGGAGCTCCAAGGAGCAACCGAGCAAGGAAGAAGATACCTTCTTCCAGCAGCCCCAAAAGAAGAGGATATGGAAATGGAGGTCGGCAGGGAGGGCGCCACGGCGGCGCCTCCCCAGTTCTCGCTGCCGGTGGACTCCGAGCACAAGGCCAAGTCCATCAAAATCTTCTCCTTCGGCAACCCCCATATGCGCGCCTTCCACCTCGGGTGGATGTCCTTCTTCACCTGCGTCGTCTCCACGTTCGCCGCCGCGCCGCTCATTCCCATCATCCGGGATAACCTCAATCTCACCAAGGCTGACATAGGGAACGCCGGGGTTGCCTCCGTCTCTGGTGCCATCTTCTCTAGGCTTGCCATGGGTGCAATCTGCGACCTCCTAGGACCGCGATACGGCTGCGCCTTCCTCGTCATGCTCTCAGCGCCCGCGGTGTTTTGCATGTCAATAATCGACAGCCCCGCCGGATACATCACTATCCGCTTCCTCATCGGTGTCTCGCTCGCCACCTTCGTGTCGTGCCAGTACTGGGTGAGCACCATGTTCAATAGCAAGATTATCGGGACGGTCGGTGGCTTGACGGCGGGGTGGGGTGATATGGGTGGCGGTGCAACCCAGCTCATCATGCCTCTTGTCTTTGATGGTATCTTGGCATGTGGTGCGACGGAGTTCACCGCGTGGCGCCTCGCCTACTTTGTGCCTGGAATGATGTTGGTGGTGATGGGCTTGCTGGTGCTCACTCTGGGACAAGACCTTCCTGATGGCAACCTTGGGAGCCTCCAGAAAAATGGCGAGATGAACAAGGATAAATTTTCCAATGTTCTTCGTGGCGCCGTCACCAACTACCGCACCTGGATATTCGTCTTCATCTACGGCTACTGCATGGGTGTCGAGCTCACCACCAACAACGTGATCGCCGAGTACTACTTCGATAGCTTCCACCTCGACCTCCGCGCCGCTGGCACCATCGCCGCCTCCTTTGGCTTGGCAAATATCTTCGCACGCCCAATGGGTGGCTACCTCTCTGACCTTGGTGCCCGCTACTTCGGCATGCGAGCCCGACTTTGGAACATCTGGATCCTCCAGACCGCCGGCGGAGCCTTCTGCATATGTCTCGGACGTGCATCCAGTCTCCCCACTTCCGTCACATGCATGGTGCTCTACTCCATCTGCGTCGAGGCCGCTTGCGGTGCTGTGTACGGGGTCATCCCCTTCGTCTCCCGACGCTCCCTCGGCCTCATCTCCGGCATGAGCGGCGCTGGCGGTAACGTGGGAGGCGGGCTCACACAGTTCCTCTTCTTCACGTCGTCGCAGTACTCCACGGGCAAAGGGCTCCAGTACATGGGTATCATGATCATGGTGTGCACGCTCCCCGTCGCGCTCGTGCACTTCCCGCAGTGGGGCTCCATGCTCCTCCCTCCCAGCGCCGGTGCCACTGAGGAGGACTACTATTGTGCGGAGTGGTCAGAGGAGGACAAGAGCAAGGGACTCCATGGCGCAAGCGTCAAGTTCGCCGAGAACAGCACCTCTGAACGTGGCAGACGCAACGCCATCCTCGTCGTACCTTCCACCCCACCGAACACCTCGCCCCAACACGTCTAATTAGGGGTCGATTGACTATGTTTACCTCCATACCATGCACATGTATATACACATGTATGTTGTATCGTGTACATGCCCTAGCTAGGGGTCTGAGGTGATGCACCCTATTAGGACGGTGTGGTTCTCCATACCACATGACTTTGTGGGCGCATATCGACACCCATCTTAGAGGAGGCCTTATAGTCTATCATACTAGGGGTTTGTATTTTGTAATATGTTGTAATAAGAAGTTAATATGAGAAAATATATCGGTGTACTTCAGTTTATTGCACTACTTTCTACTGGGGATTGGTTGTTTGCCAGAAAACTGGAAGATCGAAGAATTTTGCAACTGTGCTACTGACTTGGATCGAGAACTAACAAGTTGTTGATTACAACTCCAGCGCTAGGCTTGCCAACGGCTGTATATTCCTACTACATGGAGACTTTCTGCCATCGACGTGCAGCCAGAATATAGATAGCGAGGCGTCCGTGGTGACTTCGTCAATCTCAAGACCTGATCCGCCGGCTCGGTCTCTCGGAGGTGCTCATAGAGGTAGGTTGTGCGTGTGTGCGTTCATAGGGTGGGTGCATGTACGTGTTGTGAGCGTCTACGGTTGTACTGTGTTTCTCAAAAAAAAAAGAATATAGATAGATATACCCGTGTATTTTTTTAGCAACCACCTTGTACCTAACTCCCTACTTGATGATCCTGCATGTGTACGGACCGCAATGTGTGGAACTTATGTCGATGCCGGCCAAATCCAAATACTTAGCAGTATCAATTTGTGAGTGCTACAACTGTGGAAAGTGCCACGCAAAGTCAACTGTTTGATGATGTACAAGGCGCAGAAAGTGCCATGAAACATAAATGCATGCGTACGTCTCTCTACATAAATGTACGCCTGTACGACAAGCCTAAGCTATTTTTGGTTGAACTATTTGTGCTTGGTTTGGTTGGTGAACTCCGTAATATATTTGTAGATGTAGGTGCGTCATGGAGGGAGACTGGGAGAGCACCGAAAGTGTATGGCTTCTTAGATGAGCTTAGGTTACAATTTAGTTTATCATCGCACCGTCTAACGCATGGGCGGCTAATACCTTCACCGGGAATCATCATTTTTAATAACTTCGCTAATTAAGTTAATAGGGTCCATGAAGTCGAATCAAAATATAGTTTATGACGCTACTTACCTCTTTTTTTTTTTTGAACGAGCTACTTACCTCTTGAAGCTAGCGCATTATGTTACCACGGCAATGTAGCCGGAATTAATACATATATATATAGCGACTAACCATATTCCGTACCACTCCATGTGTGAACAATGGAGAAAAGAGTTTGTTTTCATCTAGATAGGGTCAACTCTAGCTTGGCGAAGCACTGAGGCTCGTATTATGCATTTTCGCATCCTGCGCGGCGGTCTCACGTCCTCACGGCACTCTGTGTAGTACATGTTTGAAGATGGTGTGCGTGCTCCGGTCCGTTACGTACGCTCGTGCTCTTCCCACGGTGGGGCTCTGTGCTCCTCCGACTCGGTTGAGTCGGCGCCATCGAGGACTACGTCTCTTAGTGGAGGAAGAAGGAGAAGAGCAAGGGGCTCCATGGCGCCAGCCTCAACGTTTGCTGAGGACTAATATCAATTTTTCATGTGGTGGACGCAACACTTTCCTAGGATCAAAGAACTAACATTCAGGTAGATCCTAATGCTGAGTAGAAGTTGTAGCACAACTGTTCATGTAGGCTTGTTCTGATTCTTGGGAGTTGGGAGATCTTACATTAGTGTCATGTATGAAAGCACACCATCTTTGACATAAGCCGATTATCCTCGCTCTGGTCCAAATAGCTCTACCGGACATCCCCAATGTTTCTGAAACCCAGTTTCACAGAGAAGGTATCTATTTGCTCACAATGATTTGAATGTACAATTGAGGAAGCGCAGTTTCATATTTGGAGAGGAATCCCACCAATGAGAAGGTACCTAGCAAGTTGGCGTGGACGGCCCACCGGCTATCGACAAGACCTTAACCGTACCACCTATGAGATCATATGTATACTACATGGAAAAAATTATGCGTTTAATGTGTCGCTAACCACGCAGATAACTTAGACCAACCATCATTATCACCAACATACTAACCACAAAACTTCCCAATCAGTATTTAACCACCGTACTCTTGTATGTTAATTTGCAGCTACCTAGGGTCAACTCTATGAAAGGCCCTCAATTACACTTCATCAACCATTTGATCAAAGTTTAGTAATAAAATGTTACGCAAAGATCGAGTCGCTAGCAACTAGATAGCTAATCGAGATGAAGACTAACGAGAGTTCAGGCTACAGATCACGGATCCAGGTAGAAAGAGTATTGTAATACGCTTGCATTTGATAGATATACACTGACTGCGGGGATACTACCAACTTGACTTGTACTTTCAAGTAATTTACTCGCCCCATCACACGTAGACAAACTGAGGCGAACAACTTGCAAGTGGTCAGCATTTACCGGACAACTTGGATCGACACTACCGTACGCCACCGGTGATACTTTGACTATATCTCTACCATACCGCACGGAAGCTTCCTGAGTACCTAGGGAACTACGACACCTTTGTCTGGGAGTAGGGAGTGATGGCAATGATCAAGGCAGTGCACCAAGGACTTGAAAAATCAGTTTAATTATAATGCACTGTAAATTGTTTTATTGACCAACGATGGTGAAAATGATCGAGTGAAGCACCCGTTGTTATCATGTCAGTATACTAGTACTGGTATAATTTATCAATGCGGAGTGATGATATCACAATCTGTAGTACTCCATGTCCAAGGTACAAGGTGCTCTGTCTGACTATCAAGATCGCCGCTGTCATTGCTGCCTCCCGGACAAATCAAGGTGTCGCAGTACGATCTCCAAGGATAAGGACAAGCTAGAGAAAAGCCTATATGTTGCATCATCTTGTTTTACGGCAGTGGACAGTCAGTGCATGCAAGTTGTTGGCCTCAATTTTGTTGGACGTACCTACAAGTCAAGGTGAAGGCAAACATTTTTCTTTGGAACACCACAAGGCAGCGTCTATCTTAGACATACAACTGTATATGGTGGTTTTCTATGCGGAGTTCCTAGTACTCCCTCCTTCCTGAAAAGCTTGTTCGACTATGTTTACCTTTTTACCGTGCAAGCACATATACATACACATGTATGCATACGTATACATGCCCTAGCTAGAGGTCGATGTGATGTGCCTCTTAGGATGGTGTGGTTTTCCACACCACATGAGTTTGTAGGCGCATATCGAGACTCGTCTTAGAAGAGGCCTTAGTCTCTCATAGGGGTTTGCATTGTGTAATACTAACATGTTAAAAGAGGTTAATATCAGAAAGTATATAAGTGCCCTTCAATTTATTGCACTTTCTAGTCAGCATTGGCCGTCTACCGAAAAAGTGGAAGGCTAAAGCGGTGCGACTCACTTGGATCAAGAACTAACAATTTGATCTCCCACACTAGACCTACCAACTGCTCACATAAAATACACCACAAGTCGCTAGCCAGCCCTAGAAATGTTTCAAGTACTCCTACCACATCGAGACTTTCTGCCATCAACATATAGATAGATAGATATACTGGAGTGGTTTTTAGCAACCACCTTGTACCTAACTCCGTACTTGATGATCATGCATGTGTACGGACCGCGATGCGTGGAACTTATGGCGATGCCGGCCAAATCCAAATATATATGAGTATCAATTTGTCTGGATTGCTAGTTTTCTACGCAACTGTTTGATGATGTGCACAGCATTGAAAGTGCCACGAAGTCAAAGGGGCAGAGTCAACTGTTTAATGATGTGCACGGTGCGGAAGGTGCCACGAAAATAAAGGTCACACGTCTCTCTATAGAAATGTAGATCAAGCCAACAAGGGTGTCATGGAGCGAGACCGGGAGAGAACGAAAGTATGGCTTCTTCGTCTTGGATTAGCTAGTAGTACTTGGCACTGTCCTCGGAGAACTTGTGTGGTTGAATCAACGCAACTATGACGACGCGAATGAGCTTAGATTACAATTTAGTTAATCATCGCACTGTAACACATGGGCAGCAAATACCTTCACTATGAATCATCTTTTTTAATAACTTCTCTAATTAAGTTAATCAGGTCTATGAAGTCAAATAAAAATGGGAATTGCTATTTCTCAGCTAGCTGAGAAATAAGCTATAGCACAGTTGACTTTACAACCGTCCGATTTGATCACACATGTCAAGATCCGTGTGTCTGGATTGAGCTGCTTCGGCCCGTGTCGTCGTCCAAATCTCGTTGCCGTTTCCGCTTTGTTTTTTTTTCATGGGATGCTTTTGTTAGTGGGGTGGACGTTAGGGGCGGGGGGCTGTTTCTTTTTTCTGCGGGTTGTTTGTCGAGCCGTTTTGTAGTTGGGATGTAGGTTGGGACGGGTTGTTGTTTTTCCTTTTTTTTTCTATTTTCTTTATATTTTTGTTTTGTTTTTTTTTGTTTTTTTAGGACACCATTTTTAAAAATGTTTATTATTTTTAGAAAAATAATACTCCCTCCGATCCATAATAAGTGTCGCTCATTTTATACTAAGCTAGTACAAACTTTGTACTACTTGAGCGACACTTATTATGGATCGGAGGGAGTATTTTTTTGGAATTTTTTTGATTCATGATTTTTAATTTTGGTTCATGATTTATCGGTTCATGATTTTTTTTTTGCTTATCGACTATTATTAGCAGAGGTTTCTTGGATGATTTGCTTCTTGGCACGTAAACCCTAGCCGTTTTTAGACCTGCTTTTTTGATGATGGTATAGATATCGAGTTGCAACTAGGGTTATGACTGGACCGTGAATAGCGAGTTGCAACTTGACACGCAACTGGACTTATCCACTCAGGACTTGCCTTTTGTTACTTCTTGCACAAATCCCGACCATTTTTACCCCCACTTTTTATAGAGACAGGGTTGCAACTTGGGCCGCAATTGGATTCTGAGTATCGAGTAGCAGCTTGACACGCAACAGGCCTTCTGTTGCCTCTCGGCATGCAAACCCCGACC
Source organism: Avena sativa (assembly GCA_916181665.1). Lineage (NCBI taxonomy): Eukaryota > Viridiplantae > Streptophyta > Magnoliopsida > Poales > Poaceae > Avena > Avena sativa. The sequence goes on along the minus strand of OV702291.1, from coordinate 122,747,958 downwards.
GTTTTCTAGATCTGCTTTTCTGACGGTGGTATAGATGTCGAATTGCAACTAGGGTCGCAACTTGACTATGAGTATCGAGTTGCAACTTGACACGCAACTGGCTTTATCCACTCAGGACTTGCCTTCTGTTGCTTGTCGACACGCAAATCCCGGCCGTTTCTACCCCCGCTTTTTATAGAGACAGAGTTACAACTTGGATCGCAACTGGATTCTGAGTATCGAGTTGCAGCTTGACACTCAACTGGCCTTATCTACTCATGACTTGCCTTATGTTGCCTCTCGGCACGCAAACCTCGACCGTTTTTAGACCTGCTTTTTTGATGGTGGTATAGATATCGAGTTGCAACTAGGGTCGCAACTCGACTGTGAGTATCGAGTTACAACTTGACACGCAACTGACCTTATCCACTCAGGACTTGTCTTTTGTTGCTTCTGGGCATGCAAATCCTGGCCGTTTTTACCCCCGCTTTTTTATAGAGACAGAGTTTTGCCTTATCCACTCAGGACTTGCCTTATGTTGCCTCTCGGCACGCAAACCCTAGCCGTTTCCTAGACCTGCTTTTTTTATGTGGTATAGATATTGAGTTGTAACTAGGGTCACAACTGGATTGTGAGTATCGAGTTGCAACATAAAATGCAACTGGCCTTATCCACTCAGGACTTACCTTCTGTTGCTTCTCGGCACACAAACCCCGGTTGTTTTTACCCCCGCTTTTTATAGAGACAGAGTTGCAACTGGATTTTGAGTATTGTGTTGCATCTTGACACGCAACTGGCCTTATCCACTCATTACTTTCCTTATGTTGCCTCTCGACACGCAAACCCCGACCGTTTTATAGACCTGATTTTTCGATGGCGGTATACATATTGAGTTGCAACTAGGGTCGCAACTGGACTATGAGTATCGAGTTGCAACTTGACACACAACTGGCCTTATCCACTCAGGACTTGTCTTTTGTTGCTTCTCGACACGCAAAGCCCGGCCTTTTTACCCCCGCTTTTTATAGAGACAGAGTTGTAACTTAGGTCGCAACTGGATTTTGAGTATCGAGTTGCAACTTGACATGCAACTGGCCTCATCCACTCAGTACTTGCCTTCTATTGCCTGTCACCGCAAACCCCGGCCGTTTTCTAGACCTGCTTTTTTAATGGTGGTATAGATATCAAGTTGCAACTAGGGTCGCAACTAGACTGTGAGTACCGAGTTGCAACTTGACATGCAACTAGACTTATCCACTCAAGAATTGCCTTCTGTTGCTTTTCGGTACGCAAACCCCGACGGTTTTTACCCCTGCTTTTTATAAAGACAGAGTTGTAACTTGGGTCGCAACTGGATTCTGAGTATCGAGTTGCAACTTGACACGTAACTGGCCTTATCCACTCAGGACTTGCCTTCTGTTGCATGTCGTCACGCAAATCCTGACCGTTTTTAGACCTGCTTTTTTTATGGTGGTATAGATATCGAGTTGTAACTAGGGTTGCAACTGGACTGTAAGTATTAAGTTACAACTTGACAGGCAACCGGCCTTATCCACTCAGGACTTGCCTTCTATTGCTTTTCGACACGCAAAATTTGGATATACGTAGACACTATTTTATCCAGATTTATCTAAAATTTAATAAATTTGCGACATCTACTTTGATAAGAATGGAGTAATTTTTATTATAAATTGTTTTTAATTATAGTTCTTTTCAAGTGTTAGGGTAACTGAAACATGTACTGAAATCAAAAGAAAATTTGTTTTAAGAGTTCCGTTGGACTCAAATGAACGTATATCATTTTATTGTTGGCAGATTGAAAATAGATAAATGAATTAGAAAACAAATGTGTAGAAAAAAAACATGACCAAAATCATCGAGCAAATAAACGACCAGGTCCAAATAGTCAGCCATGTACGCACACCCTGGTCGTTCGACGCTAGAAACGTGAAATAAAAACTCCAAAAAATTCTTAACAAAACCGGACAAGACTACACAAGCAAACAAAATAGGATAACAGCCGAACAGAAAAAAAACTAGGAGACATGAGACTAAACAGGCTGGAAACAATTAACCAACCATGCTAAAATAGCTGACAAAACAAAACAGAATTAAAAAGGACCAAATGAACGATGATGACGTCATATAGCTGAGACTTAGCTTATTTCTCAGCTAGCTAAGCGTTAGAGACTCCCAATAAAAATATAGTTTATAATTCTACTTACCTCTTGACGCCAACGCATTAGGTTACCACGACGATCTAGCCAGAATTAATACATATATATATAGCGACAAACCATAGTTCGTACCACTCCATGTGTGAGTAAGAGGCTAAATAGTTTTTTCATCGAGCAAGGGTCAACTCTAGCTTTGCGAGGTTTTTATATCAAGGCTCGTATTATGCGTTATCTCATCATGCATGGCGGGCTCATGTCCTCATGGTACTCCGTGTAGTACATACTAAGAGCTCCAGTAGGTATATGGGAATCAGGGTGGTGTGCGCGCTCCAGCCCATCATGTAAGAAGGAGAAGAAGGAGAAGAGCAAGAGGCTGCATGGCGCCAACACCAACTTTTGTTCTGGACTAATACCACTTTTTCATGTGGCAGACACAATGCTTTCCTCGGATCAAGGAACTAACATTCAGGTAGGTCCTAATGCTACGTAGAAGTTGTAAGACAACTGTTCATGTAGGCTTGTCTTAATTATTGGGAGCTCGGAGTTCTTACATTGGTGTCATGTATGAAAGCACAGTCTTTGACATAAGCCGATTTCCCTCCGCTCCAAATAGCTCTACCAAAGAGAGCACAAAGTTTCCGGAACTCGGTTTCTCTGAAATGGCTTGTCCGTTATCTATCTAGTCACAATGATTTGAATGTACAATTGAGGAAGCACAATTTCATTTTTGAGAGAAATCCAACCAACGAAAAGGTACATAGCTAGTTGGCGTCGGTAACCTTAACTGTACCAGCTAAAGATCATATGTATACTGCATGTAAGTACACTAAATGGAAAAGTTGTATGCATTTAACTTGTCACTAATCACGCAGATAACTGAGACCAACCATCATTATAACCAACCTACTAATTGACCGCGCCGCTAAAAAAAAACCCTACTAATTAACCGCAAAACCTCCCACTCAGTATTTGTCAGTTACTAGTACTACTCAAGGGAGCCAATGCGTTAATTTGCAGCTAGGTAGGGTCAAGTGTGTGCAAGGCCTCAATTACACTTCATCAACCATTTGATTATGTTCAGTAATAAAATATTCCCCCAAGGATCCCTCTCGCTCACAGCTAGATAGCTGAGTCAGACTAATGAGAGTTCATGCTACAGATCACAGATCCACGTAATCAGAACATGATAATATACTGACATTTGTAAGATATGCAATCACAACGGGCATACTATCAACTTGACTTGTACTTCCATATAATTTACTCGTGCCATCACACGTAGACAAACTGAGGCCAACAACTTGCAAGTAGTCAGCATAGGGCAACCCACTTGGTTTGACGCTGCCGTACGCCACCTATTATCCTCTGATTATACTCCCTCTGTTTCAAATTACTCCGCCGGCGCGTTTATGTAGGTGGGCTAGTACTCCCTCATTTTTCATTAAAAAAATCCTGTGATTTTTGAAATAGACAATATAAAATATGTACTACGTATACCAAAAATCTTAGAAATTTTTCGATAAAAAAATGAGAGAATACTAGTCCACCTAGGTAAGCGTGCGCGCGGAGTATTTTGAAACAGAGGGAGTATATCTCTACCATACCACACAGAAGCTTCCCGAGTACGGGTCCGTACAAGAAGATGCAACCTAGGGCACTATGACATCTTTGTCCGGGAGTAGTGAGTGCGACGACAATCAAGGAAGGGAACCCCCGGACTATATATGTAAATTTGTTCATTGACCAAGGATGGTGAAAATGATCGAGTGAAGCGCCAGATGTTGTCATATCAGTATACTACTATCGGTATAATTTATCAATGCAGCCTGACAATATCATAATATGTAGTACTCCAAGTCTAAGTTCCAAGGTGCTTTGTCTAACTGTCGATATTGCCACGGTCACTATGGCCTCCCGGACAAGTCAAGGTGTCGCAGTTCGATCTCCCAAGGATAAGGACAGGCTACAGGAAAGCTATATGTTGCATCATCTTGTTGTGCGGCAGTGGATAGTCAGAGGATCATGCATGCAAATTGCTCTCCTCGATTTCGTTGCACATGATTCAACGAGCGATATCAGATGGATGTACAAGTCAAGGTGATAGCAAACATTTTTCTTGCGAACACATGGAACACAACAATGTAGCGTCTATCTTAGATATACTCTCTCCTTCGGAAATATAAGACACTTTAGCTTTGTGAAATGAATGTATCTAGACGTATTTTAGTGTATAGGTTTACACTAAACCTATACACTAAAAGACGTTTAGATACATCCGATTCATAAAGCTAAAACGTCTTATATTTCTATACGGAGAGAGCACAAGCGTATGGTCGCTTACTACGCGGAGTTCCTAGTATAATAATCTGGATACGGCTACATGGATCCGTGATCTGTAGCCTAGACTCTGTCAATATCATCTGGTTCCGGTACCGTGGTTATGAAATATTATTTGCTATAGTCGTAGGCATCAAGATTGATGTAGAGACATCATTTGTCATGTTTTGTTTCAAGTTCAGTGAACAATCCTAGTTATGTGCATTGGTGTGCGATCATGGATTCATGGTGCACGGAATGAGATGGCCACCTCGTCCATCAAGGTTGTAGGTGCTGCGATGAGTGTGTTCAGATTAATCTTTGTATTTTCTTTTAAATCTATGTTGAATAAATAAAGAAGGTTATGTGCACCTTTTGATGTAGGGCCGGGGTTTCACCTCCAATTCAAAAGAATGCAGCATATATGTGCATTAGAATTTACTAGCGTGATAATATCATATACGGAGTATAATAAGTAGAACTCCAAGTCCAAAGTTGTGCTCCCTGGACTAGCTGTCTTTTTGTTCTCCAAGAATCAAGGTTAAGGGCAAGAAAAAGCCTAAGTCCGCATCATGTTGTACTACTGGTACCAGAGAAGCTTTATTACACTAGATAGTCAGAAAATCATATACGGGTGGAATACGGTGTCGTATTCGGCCAACATCTACATGTGAGTTTTGTCTTAAGAATATAATACACGCCTAGCCCTTTCCATCAGTTCGAAATTTTGGTTCACATGGCTAGTGCATCAATTCAATATGGTATCAGAGCTCAAATTCAAGACCTTGCTCACGCAGTTTAAAAAAAAGATTCTGCGGCCTGCATTGAATCCACGCAAAGGACTAAAATAGCCTAGACGTGAGTGGGGATGTTAAAAATATAATACACGCCTAGCTCTTTTCATCAGTTTAGACTTTTGGTTTAGATAGCTAGTGTATCAATTTAATATTGTGGGCTTCATTTTATCTGCATGTGACCAAGCAAGTGAATCACGTGAACGAACAAGTCAAGTTGATAGCTCGAACTCTCATTAGTCTGACATGGCGATTAGCTATCTAAGCTGGCGAGAGTCAGCTTTTTGCATGCGCTCGTAGTAAGAAACTTGTGCTCGTGCCTGACGCGAATCCTGATAATTAACCCCTCGATTTCAGTCTCACCAACCTTAGACAGAGTATGCACTCTAGTCTAGTGTCGCTAGCTAGCTAGTGCATCAGATAGTTGTTGAAATTTGGTGAATTTTGGGTTGTGGCCTATTAATCAAATTCTGAAATTCTCTTTGATCTATTTATGCATAGCAGCATATGACTGTGCTAGTGGTGTCAAAGTTTAGTCCCACATTGCTAGTTGAGTGAGAGTTACATCTCCTTATATAATAGACCACTCACTAAGGTGTGAGAAGAAGAGCAGTTCTCGCGCACTCCTCCTCCGACGCCGTCCGTCTCGCCACGACACGCGCGCCGCGGGTTGCGGGATTCTCGCCGAGATTAATCTTGGATTAATTATGAGTCATTAACAGAGGCGTTAATTAGTCAGCCGTTTCCAGTCTTTATGGGACCCGGGCTGTTACCGACTCGGACATGGGCTGAGTCCCACGATCTTCCTGACCTGCTCTATATAAGCGTTTGTGCTAAACCTAATCGGCATCGCTTACCACACGTGTCTCCTTCCAGTCTATTGTGCCGCCGCCTGCGTCTTCTCCATCCCGGCTTGCGGCGTGCATCGCAGATCGGGACAGTAGGCCTCCGGAACCCCGTCTTCTTGTGAACCTGTACGGGTGAGGGGCGATCAGGTTTTTGGGAGCGCTCAAGCGCGACTATTAGCATCCACCACGTCTTCCGACGACGAGTTCCCGGACGACGACTTCTTCTCGGACGTCACCGACCTTTTCAACAACCTCAACATGAGCGACGACGCTGCCACCGCTGCGGCTACCGCTGCTGCTGCCGCTGCTCGACCGTACGTAATACTGAGCTGTCTCTTTCAGATTCTGCTAGAGTTCTTTATTCTAGCGATCGGTGTAGATGTGATAGGTTTGTCTTATTTAGTAATTTGTTCATCTACTTTGTTGATCTGCATGATTAAATTTGGTACTGTCTGTATGATCATGTTTTATCAGTTTATTATTCGGATTAAATCATATGGATTATTGTTATATTTTCAACAATAGTTACTTCTACTTCTTCCGTTCGAAAATATAAGACGTTTTATCTTTGTGAATCGAATGTATCTAGAATCATTTAATGTATAGGTTCGTAGGAGTGCAGAGTGAACTTATACACTAAAAATGTCTAGATACACTCATTCCACAAAGCTAAAACGTCTTATATTTTCTAACTGAGGGAGTAGATGCCAACCCACGATAGATATATCTACGGAGTAGTTTTAGACTTTTGGATAAGCATCGACAGTATTCATGTAGACGCGGGATTGGAACTTGGGGATTGGTAATCCTCACCGAGACTTTGTAAACCTTGGAGTTGGAGGAGATTCACATGTACTGTGTCCTAACGTGATAGGAAGATTATAGATAATTGATCCTGATGCCAACAGATGAGAGTGTTCATGCTATGGATGGCTGATAAGGTCAACTCTTTGCAAGCTCTTGCAGTAATGAGTCACATTCATTACAAGGATATTACACTTCACCAGTCATATGATTATGTTGGAGTATTAGTAATAAAATGTATCCCCAAGGATCCTGTCGTTGATCAGGATGTCAAACTAATGAACGACTAATGAGCGTCCATGCTATAGGTCACGTATACACGTAGTCAGAATACTATACTACACAATGCAACAATCACAGAGTAGGATAGGCATTGTCGATCGTGGTGATGTGTTCGCAACCAATCTTCATTTTTTTTCCAAAAGATTTTTTTCTACCAATTTGGCTTTTACCTTCACGTGACTTTCTCGCTCGAACACGTGCGGACAAACCGAGGCCAATGACTCACGTTTAGTCAGCGATGCCTGGTCTCCCCTCCAACACACCATACAAGATTCTCTGACTATCTTCCATACCGCATGGATGCTTCCCGAGTACGGCCCGTACAAGAAGATGCAGTCTAGATGTTTAGCTTGGCCTTATCCTTGGATAACTACGACACATTATCCGGCAGTACGGACTAGGGAGTACTTTGGACTTGAATTAAGAACTATCGGATTATTTGTGATATGATGACTTGATGTAGTGCTACATACTAGCTCATACTTTCTGATGTAGATGCATTGAAAATTATTTATTTATCAGCCGCTCGGTACCGTAGAAAAAATAGCTACGCACTTTCTGCCACTAAAGAATACTTATAGTTACTTCTTCATGCCAACAAAAATTAAATGCCTTCGAAGTCAGTACAGACTTTGGACTATATGGATGTATATGTAGCCAGTAGCTACCCTCTCCGGCTTCCTACGTCGAAAAATCACATGTCTCTATTACGCGTACTGATCGTTAACCACCGTAGATCTTGCATGGATAAGGCAGGGCTAAGTAGTGGCAACTCTTTGCACGGTTTTGTACTTAGCCCCCTAGAATGCTCGCATCCAAGTTCCAACAGCAATTCTTGACTTGTTTAGCAACATAGACCTTGGAGAAGATGCATGCACTTGTACGTCTTGTCGCTAGCTCGATGCGTAGATAGCTAACCTTGATGACAATTGCCAGCTAATGAGAGCTCAAGCTATCGATCACTGGTCCATGTACCAGGATTTCATATATACACACACTAGTGAGGCAGTGACTAGTCGATATATGTAGAAATCTATATTATTGGCATTTGGCTTATAGTATCATGTAGCAATTGTAGAAAGTTTAGAACCCTAATATTTTGTTGTGTACTTATCTGACCCTCACGGAGGTATATATAGGAGTACAATGAGGAGAGAGCCTTGGAGTACAAGAAGGTCATAATCATATCTTCTAATCTCAATCATACATGTATTCTAACATTCCTCCTCAGTCGTAGCAAGAAAAAAGCGGAAGATTGCGACTACATTTAAAGTTTGTTGTCTTCACCTCATTGTCATCATCAACCGCATCTCTGATAGACATAATCAAGCCAGCACCTAGGTGCGGTGACTGCGTCGCCTTCTGGTGCCTCTCTTCCTCATTCAGTCATGGTGGGAGTGTCATGGATGCAGGTGATGACATGGATGCCGTTGATTGGAGCTATTGCATCTGTGTAATTGTAGACGTTGTTGATGTCGATTTTGAGGTAGTCGATTGTTAGGGGCGGAGCCAAGGGGGGCGAGCAGGGGCTAGACCCCCCCTAACAATCAGCCCCCCCCCTAACAATCTGCTGCATATTGTTAGTGTTAATTATCTCCATTAGGCCTAAGCTCCTTGCGTGAAACCCACGGTGCAAAGAGTCATAGCTCGTTAGCCCATGATACTGATTGCCAGAGTGATTGCCGATGACCTGAAGTAGCTAGTTATGAATAATGGATCAATTTGAGACAGATCGATACCAACCCTATACAGCAATACTTGTAAAATAGGCAAGTCACCGATGTCTTTCACGTGGATCGATCTCCTCGCCGGACGTGAGATCGCCTACCGTCGTCGCCCGCTACTCCGGCTGTCAAGCCGCCAGCGGTTTGTCAATCCAGCAGAGGTGAGTGTGTCGTCCGCCACTGATCATTCGCCCGTCTGCTTGCTACACATCTGTGCACCATCGACTAACTGCTAGATTATTTTTCTAGGGAACACCAATACACTTTATACATACCGGATCACTGATCTAACCTAAGTCTATTCTGCTCCAGTCTAGCTATTATCATTGATGTGACATTTAGATTTTTTCTAAAACACATGCATGTAGAAATATTTTAGTGTGTAGGTTCACTTATTTTGGACTATATCTAGTCTACATAGAAATATCTAAAAGTCTTACATTACTGAATGGAAAAAGTACTCCGTATTTTCTAATTAAAAATAGACAAAAAATAATGGAACCTATTATTTTTCCATGCCAATTGTATCCAGCATGAAACTGACCTAGTGCCAAATTTAGATCAAGTCGTTGGTAGGAGAGCTATATTTAACTTATAAATTTAGCATTTTTGTTGTTGTCAAATATATGGTGTTTTTCTTATGTATGCAAATGTGAGATAATTTATATTAACTGTAAGCCAAAATTATGCTACTTTACTTTACCTATACGTCTGCAATCTACATATACTATACTTCAAAGATTGTTGTCGTGGTTTCGCCCCCCTATGTCTAAATCCTGGCTCTGCCCCTGTCGATTGTCATGTAGTGGTAGTCGAGGTAGATGTGGTAGATGTCATAGTCGTCATAGGTTGTGTGGCCACTAATGTCAGAAGCGCAAAACATTGCGCGTTTTTTTTGGACGAAGCTGCAGTTATGGACGTTTTGTAGTTTTTAGAGTTACCGTCAGGGGCATCTTGCGGATGTTGAGGACGATGGTCATAAGTGGGATTATCAACTTTGTCACTCACCCAATACACAATAGTTTTACCAGGACTGTGTTAGCGGTTGTAGTTTTGTTGATTCAGTTTTAGACGTTGAACTTAATAAATGTGCACTGCAATCCATATAGCTTATCTCTTATAAGTAGGTTGGAAGCCTGATAAGGTCGAAGGGATAGCTGTAGTTGATATCGATAGCTCTTGATAGCAATCAAATACAAGTAGGAGTAGTAAACTTTGACTTTTGATCAAACTGGTGACACCGCCACGTACATGTACACTCGCCTAGTCGCATGCATGTGCTTTTCAGATCAGGTCAACTCTTCGTATGGTTTTGTACACCATAGTTTAATTTCTCTAGTCATTACACGACATGCAACACATGCAATACAATACAGGTCGTGCTGACTCAGCTAGTCACCAAAATAAGGTACAACTATTTTTTTGGTCATCATGTCTGCCAACAAATTAAGCATTGGTCAATGGTTCCTAACACCTTCCATTTATTAATGAAGCTCAAATGAAATTAAAACACATCTTCTTCATCTCTAGATAGGTTTCAATAGATGCTAAAACTAATTTATGGTTCGAGTTCAGCCAATGACGAGGCAGTCACCATGATACGTTTTTTCTTTCGAAATGGAGGATAAGACCCCCGGACTCTGCATAGAGGGATGCACCGGGTATTTTTTTACTAGATTATTCAATGAAACCTTACAAGTTGAATGCAAAGATCATCCCGAAGCCACCAACCAGACAACAATAGTTACACACCTACAAGATTAATGAGGAGGGTATCCATGATCAGGACCAACATCCTAACCTCACACCATGATACATACGGTGGCATGTGTATGTCCTGGCTAATGTTGCGTACGTAGAGTCAACTCTTTCGAGTGATCTCAATGTTTTATGTTTGGGTTTGCAACCCTTGTAGACTTGTACATGCAATGCAGTTAGTAACAATCTCATCTCAAGTTCTCAGCCATATATTAGTTAATCATATATCTACCATTAAAGATGCATATGAATTTTTTCGGTTGCCAACTACTTGCAAGTAACTCTAAGTTAGTTTGGCTCTTTTTATTCAAAAATAGTAAAAAAGCTACATAAAGCATTAACCCATGAACGAGTATAACACTAGTTATTAATTACAAAGTAACTATGGTAAATTCGCTATATATAGTTACCTAATTAAGTCAACTGTTAGTTGTATGATCAAGTACATCAAATAAACCCTACAATGTCAACTCTCGAGCTTGCACGGTCCTATACTTGCAAGAATTAAAGGACCCCTTCACCTTGCCCCGCACCGACCAAACTTCCATTAAGATTGGCAAGGAGGAGTCTCAAGCCACCGGTTGAGCTTGTTCAAGGCAGCCACGGAGAGGGCCATTTCAATGGTATTCAGTTGAAGATGGTCATGTGACCAATATGCCAACCTCTCGTAGCGAGAATGTCTGCATCACAATGTGAATATGCGACAGGCATATATCCTACAATTCGGCCTGAATACTACTTCCTAAACTTATCGAGACAGAAGCAAAAAGAGGATCCGAGGAACTGTCATCACACTAGATGCAAAAAATCAACTCTGGTAACACACCACATTTTCGAACACATAAAAAAGGCATTTACCGGTGGTTTTTGTTTTTACATTTTCTAACATTTTGAAATCACGTACGTCAATGAGCCACCTAAACTTGTGTATTTAAAGTCAACAAACTACACATCATTTCTCTAGATAGTTCTTCAAACCAATCATAAGGTTGCTAGCGCACCACCACCGTACACTTGCATGTGCAACCCCCTCCAGTGCGCAACTAGTAAATTCTTAACTTGTACGCAGGGTTTTGTGCTTTTCACGGGAGTAACGTTTCGAATATCGCAACCTGTAGGGTTAATTACTGTTGCAGCCAGATCGACTCGATCCTACACAAAGTCAAATCGATTTAGCTGGTCGTAGAAGTTGGACGTTTTGATTGCAACTCTTGTACATTTGCACACATGCAGTGCACTTTGTGACCTCTCATCTCGAATTCTTAAACATAAGCTTATCGTATAAGTAGCCTCGTGAACCTGATAAGACCGATCGATCAGCAGCTGACTATGCTAAATCGGTCGACATTACTTGCAAGTAATTCTTAGTTAGTTATGCCAAGTTAATTGCTTCAGAATCATCCAATGAAGCTACATGAGCATGAAGGAAATGCAAACACTATTAGAGGCTGGGGCAACCCCTTTCTAAAAAATATTTAGTTAACTACATCTGTAAATATCCTGTAATGTTTTTAAAAATCCATCAGAATCTAAAAAATTATATTCCTGCAATCTTGTTAAATTTTGTAAAACTATGAAACTCCCGCTCCTGCATGTGCAAGCAAGGCTAACATTTCTGCAGAGTCAACTCTTTGCATCATTTTCAACAACAAAATCAAAGAGAGATCCAGCTAATCATGTTATGTGGGAGACTGTGAGGTACGGTCGATACGGAGAGAGTACCAGTTACTGTCTATCGACGCGTTATATGTGTGTGGAGTACTAAAAGTAAGCATCAAATGCTGCAGTCAGATCGAATAAACCCTATGCTGTCAACTCATCGCGTAGTCTAGCAGTTGCAACAATTAGTGCCCTGCACATATATTACTCTCATATAAGTTGTTAGGCAGCTCTTATAAGTTCAACACCGTACAGATGTACGATCACCATTAATCTCTTCATCAATTAGTTGCGCATTGATGATTAAGAAACAGAGTACTAGCACGTCAAACATATAACTAATGGCCAGTGTGTACATTAATTAACATGAGCTAAATAAATGGAATATTAGTTGAAACGACGACCTAACTATACAAAAGGAAACGGCAGAAAAATATGCCAACGAATATGCCAAACTGAAGCACTTCCTGCTTGCTATAAATATATGTCTCCTTGTAGTCTCTCGAGCACAAACCCAACCAACCCCAACCTCAAGAATCTCAAGTCTGAGCTCTTCTTGCCTAGCTTTTAGTCCACAGACAACGGCTCGGCTCTGAGGAGCTCCAAGTAGCAACCGAGCAAGAAGGAAGATACTTTCTTCTAGCCACCCCCAAGCAAAGAAGATATGGAAATGGAGGTTGGCAGGGAGGGCGCCACGGCGCCGCCGCCGCAGTTCTCGCTGCCAGTGGACTCGGAGCACAAGGCCAAGTCCATCAAGATCTTCTCCTTCGGCAACCCCCATATGCGCGCCTTCCACCTCGGCTGGATGTCCTTCTTCACCTGTGTCGTCTCCACGTTCGCCGCCGCGCCGCTCATTCCCATCATCCGGGATAACCTCAACCTCACCAAGGCTGACATCGGCAACGCCGGGGTTGCCTCTGTCTCTGGCGCCATATTTTCTAGGCTTGCAATGGGTGTCATATGTGACCTCCTAGGCCCGCGCTATGGCTGCGCCTTCCTGGTCATGCTCTCCGCGCCCGCGGTGTTTTGCATGTCCGTCATCGACAGCCCTGCCGGGTACATCACTATCCGCTTCCTCATCGGTGTCTCGCTAGCCACCTTCGTGTCATGCCAGTACTGGGTGAGCACCATGTTCAATAGCAAGATCATCGGGACGGTCGGTGGCTTGACGGCGGGGTGGGGTGATATGGGTGGCGGTGCAACCCAGCTCATCATGCCTCTTGTCTTTGATGGTATCTTGGCATGTGGTGCGACGGAGTTCACTGCGTGGCGCCTCGCCTACTTTGTGCCTGGAATGATGTTGGTGGTGATGGGCTTGCTGGTGCTCACCCTAGGACAAGACCTTCCTGATGGCAACCTTGGGAGCCTCCAGAAAAATGGCGACATGAACAAGGACAAATTTTCCAATGTTCTCCGTGGCGCCGTCACCAACTACCGCACTTGGATATTTGTCTTCATCTATGGCTATTGCATGGGTGTCGAGCTCACCACCAACAACGTCATCGCCGAGTACTACTACGACAGCTTCCACCTCGACCTCCGTGCCGCCGGCACCATCGCCGCCTCCTTTGGCTTGGCCAATATCTTCGCACGCCCCATGGGTGGCTACCTCTCTGACCTTGGTGCTCGCTACTTCGGCATGCGGGCACGACTTTGGAACATCTGGATCCTCCAGACTGCTGGTGGAGCCTTCTGCATATGTCTCGGACGTGCATCCAGCCTCCCCACTTCCGTCACATGCATGGTGCTCTACTCCATTTGCGTCGAGGCCGCTTGCGGTGCTGTGTACGGAGTCATCCCCTTCGTCTCCCGACGCTCCCTCGGTCTCATCTCCGGCATGAGCGGAGCCGGTGGTAATGTGGGCGGCGGGCTCACACAGTTCCTCTTCTTCACGTCATCCCAGTACTCCACGGGAAAAGGGCTCCAATACATGGGTATCATGATCATGGTGTGCACGCTCCCCGTCGCGCTCGTGCACTTCCCGCAGTGGGGCTCCATGCTCCTCCCTCCTAGCGCTGGTGCCACTGAGGAGGACTACTATGGTGCCGAGTGGTCAGAGGAGGACAAGAGCAAGGGGCTCCATGGCGCAAGCGTCAAGTTCGCCGAGAACAGCACCTTTGAACGTGGTAGACGCAACGCCATCCTCGCCGTACCATCCACCCCACCGAACACCACACCACAACACGTCTAAGGCTCGATCCACTATGTTTACCTCCGTACCGCTCATGCGTATATACATACAGGCGTATATGTGTACAGTACATGGCCTAGGGGTCGAGGTGATGCATCCTATTAGGACGGTGTGTATTTCCACACCACATGACTTTGTGGGCGCATATCCAGATCCAGCTTAGTGGAGGCCTTAGTCTCTCATAGGGGTATGTATTTTGTAATATCAGAAAGTATATCAGTGCCTTTCAATTTATGGCGCCTTCTACTGAGCATTGGCCGTCTACTGAGAAAAGGGTGCAAGTGCAACTGATTTGTCAAGAACTAACAAGTTGGTGTTTACAATTCCAGCGCTAGACCTACCAACTGCTGACATATGAATATGGAGTACTCCTGCTATACCAAGACTTTCTGCCATCGACATACGACGGTGCAGCCAAAATATAGATAGATATATATATACTGGAGTATTTTTGAGCAACCACCGTGTACCTAACTCCTCGTACTTGATGATTCTGCATGTGTACGGACCGCAATGTGTGGAACTTATGGCGATGCCGGCCAAATCCTAATATATATGAGCATCCACGAAAATAAATGGCACACGTTACCGGTCACTCTATAGAAATGTATGGCAAGCCACCAAGGGCGTAATGGAGGAAGACGACCGTGCGAGCGCCAAAAGTACGGCTTCTTCGACAAACTTGTGCGGTTGAATCAACGCAACGATGACGACACAGATGAGCTTAGATTTCAATTTAGTTAATCATCGCACAATGTAACACACATGGGCGGCTACGACCTTCACTGGGAATCATCTTTTTCAATAACTTTGCTAATTAAGTTAATGTGGTCTATGAAGTCGAATCAGAATATAGTTTATGTCGCTACTTACCTCTTGACGCCAACGCATTATGTTACAACGACGATGTAGCCATAATTAATACACACACATATATATATAGCGACCAGCCGTAGCCCGTACCACTACATGTGTGAGCGAGCAGCCAGAGTTTGTTTTCATCTAGCTAGGGTCAACTCTAGCTTTGCCAGGTTTTGCCACCGAGGCTCGTAATGCGTTTTCTCATCCTGCAATGTATTTTACTTCCTCTAAGCGAGTACAATACATACGATGGAGCCGTACTCTCCATGTGCTAGGGGAGCAAATGCATTAATTTGTACGAGTAGCTAGCTAGGGTCAACTATGTGCAAGACCCTCAATTACACTTCATCAGCCAACCCAAGGATCTTGTCGCTCACAGCTAGATAGCTGACCGAGATGCTGGACTAATGAGAGTTCAGGCCACAGATCATGGATCCACGTAGCCAGAGTATTATAACACGCTTTCATTTGTAAGATATAAAATCACAGCGGAGATATTGTCAACTTGACTTGTACTTTCACATAATTAACTCGTGCCATCAGATGCAGACAAACCGAGGCTAACAACTTGCATGTAGTCAGCAATGTTGGTCGGCCCACTTGGATCTACGCCACCCATGATCCTCTGACTTTCCGCTTCACCGCACAGAAGCTTCCCGTCCGTACAAGAAGATGCAACCTCGGGAACTACGACATATTTGCCCGGGAGTAGTGAGTGACGGCGACGATCAAGGCATGGCACCTACTTGGACCGGATAAATTACTTAATTATAATTATAATTATGATGCCAAATTGGTTTTATTGACCAACGATGGTGAAAACGATAGAGCGCCAATATAATTTATCAACGTAGCGGGCCGATATCATAATATGTAGTACTGCAAGGTCGGTCCAAGGTGCTATGTCTGACTGTCAAGATCGCCGCCGTCACTACTGGCTCCGGGACAAGTCAAGGTGTCGTAGTTCGATCTCCAAGGATAAGGGCGAGATAGCGGAAAGGTTACATGTTGCATCATATTTGGTACTTGAGAAACTTTTGTACGGCATGCATGCAAGTTGTTGGCCTCGATTCAATGAGCCTATCACATTTTTTCTTGCGAACACATCGATCACCAGAAGGTAGCGTCTATCTTAGACATACAAGCGTATGATGGTTCGTATGCGGAGTTCCTAGTATAATAATCTGGCTACGTCGATCTGCGATCTGTAGCCTATATGTCTCTCTCAAGATGATTTGGTTCCAGTACGGTGGTTATGAAAATATCCATTATGTCTGCATCGTACTATAGCCACCAGTAAGGCGTATGTCAAGATCGATGTAGAGACATCATCTCTCATGTTTTGTTTCAAGTGCAGTGAGATGTATGCATAGGTGTGATATCTGGGTGCACGGAACGACATGGCCACCTTCTCCATCGAGGTTTCGGGTGTTGCGACAACTGTCGTTAGTGAGGTAGATTGGGATTGATCTCTATATTTTCTTTATAAGTCTATGTTGAATAATAAATAAAATATGTTGTGTGCATTGATACATTGCAAATGTATCTATAATTTTTGATGTTCCATGCTTGGTTTTATGTACTTTCTTGTGTTTTGTTCCAGCTTTGGAGTACTTTTCATATGATTTCTTGGACTAACCTATTAACAAGATGTCACAGTGCCGGTTGCCTGTTTTCTGCTGTTTTTGGTTCCAGGAAGTCAGAAAATGAATATTCTCGGAATTGGACGGGACAAAAGCCAAAGTTACTATTTCCCCGGAAGACTCATGGAGCCAGAAGGAGAGCCGGAGGGGGGCCACAGGGTGGCCACACCACCCCTAGGCGCGGGTCCACCTAGGCCGCGCCAGGGCATGGTGTGCCCCCCTGGCCGCCCACCGACCTTGCCCTCTGGCCTATAAAAAGCCTCCCGATACCAAAACCCTAAAGAATCAATCAGAAATCCATGAAAAGTTCCGCTGCGCCACCACCACCGAAGGGGAGATTCAGGGGACAGAAAGTCTCTGTTATGGCACCCTGCCGGGACGGGGAAGTGCCCCCGGAGCCATCTCCATCGATCTCCACCACCATCTCCATCACCATTGCTGATTCCCATGATGAGGAGGGAGTAGTTCTCTCTCGAGGCTAAGGGTTCTATCGGTAGCTATGTGTTCATCTCTCTCTATGCATGATCTTATTGAGATCATGAGCTTGTAATCTATAGATCTACCTTGCTACTCAAGTGCTTTAATAGATCTCTGCTCTCCCCATGTGTGTGAAAGTGACAGCGTGCACACCATGGCGGCACTTAGGCTAGAGATTACAAATACTTGTTATGAGTTAAATTTGGAGTTGGATGTCTTTATGAAATTGTGGTGTTTGTTGGACTCATCTAGTACTCAAGGTGACAGTGTGGGGTTTTCTAGATGGGAAAGATGAACATTGAGGTGTGCTGTTATAGCCCTACCATCGATTAGAGTGTCCAACCAGAGAGTAGTTCAGCGTATTATCATAAATAAGAATATATCTATATGAGAGTGTTCACTAGTAAAAGTATGATCCCTAGGCCTTGTTTCTAAGCACGGAAACACCGTTTGCTATTAGATTTGTTACATGTTTGCTTGCTTCCATCTTTATTTCAGTTTGCCTTTAGTCTCTTCCACGCCATCAAGCTATCTTCTATCACTTGGAGGCCCAACAACTGTCTACAAGAATAGAAGTGCGTAGACATCAAGCTATTTTCTGGCGCCATTGCCGGGGAGGTAAGGTAAAGGGTATTCACACCGAAGGATTAAAGAAGAAGAACCTCCCATGGCAAATGCCTATTTTCTGGCACCATTGCCGGGGAGGTAAGGTAAAAGGTACTCATATCCTCCGGTGTGAGTGCTCGAAGTTATTTCATTTAGATTCTGCAATTATGTTTTTTTTGTTTCTTGTTTTCACTAGTTAGGCTTAATGGAAAACAACAAAAAAATTAGAGAGCTTTTTAGTATTTTTCCTAAGTTAGAACTTGAATTGTCTGAAAAGAAAATTAAAAAAACCCATGGAACTTTCTTTGCATGCTAATAGCAATGTTATTAGTATGAATCTTTTGAACACCTTTGTTACTAATGCTATGGAAGCGTCTAAGCTTGGGGAAGTTGGTTTTTATGAAAGCGATCTTTTTAGTTCCCCGGCTTTAAAGAAGAAAAGTTGCTCTGATGATACTTTATCTCCCATATGTGGTAATTCTAATGATACTTGTGATATTTTAAATCCACATACTGAAAGCATTCCTTTTAAAATACCTATAAAAATTATTGAACGTGTTATGAATAACTGCTATTTTGGAGATGGAACTGTCCATCCTGGTGATCATTTACTCTTTATACATGAATTATGCGAGTTGTTCAAGTGTGCAGGTATTTCAATGAACCAAGTTAAGAGGAAGCTATTCCCTATTTCACTTAAGGGCAAAGCAAGGGAGTGGTATGATCTACTAGATGATCCTCATCATTTGGAGTGGAAGGAACTTGAATCTCTCTTTTACTCTAAATTTTATCCTCCTCATGAAATTCATAAAGATAGGAGTTATATTTATAATTTTCATCCTCATAATGGAGAAAGTATTGCCCAAGCATGGGGGAGATTGAAGTCACTAATGCTCAAATGTCCCATTCATGAGCTCCCCAGGAATATTGTTATTAATAATTTCTATGCAAGGCTTTCAGGACATTACAAGGACTATCTAGATACTTGTTTAGAGGGATCCTTCACGAGTAAGGAGGTCAAAGCTAAGTGGGATCTTCTTAAAACAATTCAAAGCAATACCGAATATTGGGATAACAACAAAGGTAAAGAACCAGGTATAAACTATGAGTATGATTGCATTAAGTCTTTCGCTGAAACTGCTGATTTTCAAGAGCTTAGTGCTAAATATGGTCTTGATCCTCAAATTCTTATTGATTGTTTTAAAACCTTTGCTTCTCATATTAATGCTCCTAAAGAAAAATGGGACATGTATCATGAGCCTTTTAAAGACACTTGCATGGAAAATGAAATTGTTATTAATGATAGCAATAAACATGCTCAAACCTCTGAAAGTACTACTTCTTATAAGCATGTTAATTTTTGTGGAATACATAGACCTTGTGAGAATAATCAAATTGAAGAAGAATATTGTATCACCCAAAGGAATGAAAAAACTAGAATGTGGTATAGGGCTTTAAATGATCTTGGTAAAAAAGTTTGTGCCCTTTATCCTTTTATTTGTGAACTTTGTTTTGAAGTGGGTCATTTCAATTTTCAATGCTCAAGCCGTAATAATAGCCCTTCTAATCCAATGAGTACTGCAAGTTTGTATTGTGATGACATGATCACTCCTAATCAACATGATGAACTTACATTATTTTTGGGTTGTGAAGAGTTATTAAGAAAAACCTCTTTGGTAGATATGGGTGCTTTTGACATGAATAGTGTCCTGCATGGTTGTCATCTTTATTGTGTTGATAATTGTCACACAAATACTTACATACAAAATATTATAGAAGATGATATTTTACCAAAATATGATAGGACTAATATGTGTTTTGATCTTATTAATGAAAAGAAGGAATCCTCCAAATTTTCTTCTATTGTCGGTGTATGGAGAAGCTTCCTTTCAAGCCTCTCCCTCCTAAAGAGAAGAATAAAAATAAGAAAAGGAGGAGTAAAAGGAGAGAGGATATGGTATTTTCCCCTAAGCATGTTGCTTCTATTATAGTTTTTGATGAGTCTAAACTCAATGATGTTCCTATGCCTATTACCTATAGTAGTGATCATGATTGGGAAAAGCACATTACTTTGATATTGAAAATCTCTTCGGTACCAATTCTGAAAATGATGATATTAATAATTGTTATACTATTAGTGCTATCCATGATCCTTCCAATGATGATATGTTTACGAATGAACAAACTTGGGAAGATAACTATTCTATTGCTTATGATGATTCTATACCTCCAATATATGATGATTGCAATGATGATTATGATATTTTCAGTCCACCTACTATTGAGGAGGAAATTAATTATGATTACAATATGCCTCCTATATTTGATGATTATGGTGATGAAAACAATAATGATAGCTATTTTGTTGAATTTGCTCCCACTACAATCAATAAGAATGACTATGTTTATGTGGGAAGTATTAATTATTTTATGCATGTGGCTCATGATAAGAATGTTTCGTGTGATAGTTATATTGTTAATTTTTTTCATGATGCTACTGAAAGTTATTATGAGAGGGGGAAACATGGTTTTATGTGTCTCAACAATATTAAGTTTCCCCTCTTTATGTTGAAAGTCTTCAAGTTGCACTTGTTTTGCTGTCCTATGCTTGTTGCTTTGTTCTTTCATGACTTGTTTCTTTATAAGATTCCTATGCATAGGAAGTGGGTTAGACTTAAATGTGCTTTGAATTTGCTTCTTGATGCTCTCTTTTACTTCAATTCATATTTCTTATGTGAGCATCCACTCAAACTATCATGCCTAACTTAAAGGCGTTAAAGAAAAGTACTTATTGGGAGATAACCCAAAAGTTTTAGATGAGTCTTGGAAGTTATTACCTCGGTAATAACCGCTCCTTATCCTTTTTATTTGCTTTTTGTGCCAAGAGTAACCTCTAATGAGAGAGAAGTAATGATTGGGAAAGTTGTTGTCCTAAAACAGATTTCTGTGCTTCACCGTAAAAATTGTGTAAAATCTCTGTATGTTCTTTTGAGGCATGAATTTTTGTGCTTCTTCCCCAGGTTGTTATCTAACTCCCGTTAGTTCAACACTTTTTTATTTGAGCAACAGAAGATCTTCGAAAAAATTCGTCTTTACCTGCTGGTCTGTTTTGACAGATTTCTGCCATTTTCTGTATTTGCTTCTTGTTGGTTCCTTTTTGAGTTCTTTTGGGGAACTGAGCTTTTTGAGGTAAGTGCTACAGCAGCTAGTGTTTTAATGGAAATTTTATTGGTGTTAGAACTGAACCTAAAGACTTATTATCTTGAGTGCACTAATGTTGCTAATAAAGATTGTGTGAAGTTTTGTATGAAGGAAAAATTTCAGGTGTATGGAAGGAATGAGTAATGAGATGAAGGATGAACTAAAGCTCCAGATTGGGAATCCCACGTGTGTCACCCCAAGAAATATCCAAGAAGTACAAGCGTTAAATCTTGGGGATGCCCAAGGCATCCCCTTCTTCATCAATAAAAATTCCAGGTTTCTTCCAAACACTTTATTTTTATTGTTTCATGTACAGTTGTGTTGTTCTTAGAGCGTCTTCTTTTTCGTTTTCGTTTTGGTTTTTAGTTTGCTTAGTTTGCTTAGTTTTCTGAATAAATTGGTTGGACCCCCTCTTTCATACATTGACTGTGTGGTTTGGTTTGGAAAAGAGTAGGAAAGTTCATGCTTAAGTGGTAAAGAGAGCTTGTTTTTGACTGTGGCCTATGCTTTGTCATACCATGCTTGATATTGTTTTGGCTTTATGCTTAGTATTCTTTGTTGTAGCATGACTTGTTATAAACAATTGAGATTGCTTAATGTGCCTTGGATGAATCATGCGTTGTTTTAGCATATTAAAGCATAGTATATAGTGGTATTCTCCTTTGATGCTTTATTTGGGTTGACTTGGCACATGCTTACACCATGTTATGACTATCCCAAGTCACTATAAGCCTTTATGATCCTTAAGTTTTCAACTTGTAGTATCACTTTATGCTTTGATCAATGATGTTTTGTCGCTCTGCATGATTATGGCCATTATTGCTCTCTTAGTTTGTCGCTCCCAGTCTTTTGCTAGCCTCCACAACCAAGTATGAGTTCCACTCATGCATCCAACTCCCTAAACCAAGTTATTCCAAAGAGTCCACCATACCTACCTACTAGCTTATGCTATTCCAAGTATATTCATGCTTTTGTTTACCTTCTGAATTAAACTTGTTATGAGAAAACTAGTGATTAAAGCTCTCACGAACTTGATGGCACACTTTACTTTTCTTGCCCTTAATAAACTTTAACCATTGTGTCTTCTATGTTGTATATGCTTGCACTTATTTGTTGGGAATTAGTAGAACCATGCTGTCATGGGGAACGCTTTCAACATTGCACATGGTACTTGTACCTAGTTGATATCATGCTCTTTTGTATATGGATGTCGTCGGTGTGAAATGAAAGGGGAGCTTGTAAGTCCATGGAGTTATGTATATGTGTTAGAGAAACGCCTGGGCCGCTGGTCTAATCCATGCTGACATGGTGGAAACTTGCAGCGTAACCATAATGAGCTGTCTATGAAGCATTTTTCTTATAAAAAAAGAGTCCTATATTGAGCAAAAAGAGAAAAAGAAAAAAAAAGATTATGAAAAGAGGAAAGAGAGAAAAAAGCACCATATTCCCATGGTAAATAAGAAGATTGTTGAGATCCTCGTTGTCTTCTTGCCTTGTCATTTTGATATGGGGATTCTTCCGTATCATCGGGCAAAGGGTACCTCGTTGGCGGTTCTCTATGATACACATATACTTACAATGACAAGAACTTACCGGTGACTAAACTTGAGTAGCATGAGGAGCGGCCCTCGTATACAAGGGACATGAGATTTCTGACTTATACTTCATCAAGCATATACACCATAGTTTATTCACTTTAACCTTAATCACTTTAAGATGCTTATGATAGGGGCAATGAGAGCTGAAAGCTATTAAGTACCATAATTTTTGAAAGCTCTTTATGAGACTTGAATCTATGCTTCCTTCTATGAAGGCCTTTCTTCCACCATTATATTGAGTCTCCACCTTCTACCTTTATGCATCTACTTTGAGAGCATAGTGGCCCATTCTTAGTTCTATGTGCATTGTCCCAAGACTTGTTGATTGATGCATATCTTTATATTGCTTGTTTTAAACTATTTGTATCTAGTCACTCTTATGAACTTTCAAGGTGTCCTATGCATTTATATTTGCTACTCTATGAGGGACAAGCTGAATGCTATTATGCTATGTTTTCTTTATGTGAAACAAACAAACGTCTTGCAAAGCATTGTTATTCATGAATCTTTTGTTTGTGCCTTTTCATGTTGTATCATAGTTTCTTTGTCTTATTGCTAGAACTTTGTATTTCATGTTATGATTAAGTATTATGATCCCAGCTATCAATGTTTTGCAAAAACTTTGATCAAGTCTTTGATGGTGCATGTCACCTCAAAAATTATTCTTTCTTTTTATCACTTATCTACTCGAGGACGAGCAGGAGTTAAGCTTGGAGATGTTGATACATTGCAAATGTATCTATAATTTTTGATGTTCCATGCTTGGTTTTATCTACTTTCTTGTGTTTTGTTCCAACTTTGGAGTACTTTTCATATGATTTCTTGGACTAACCTATTAACAAGATGCCACAGTGTCAGTTGCCTGTTTTCTGCTGTTTTTGGTTCCAGGAAGTCAGAAAATGAATATTCTCGGAATTGGATGGGACAAAAGCCAAAGTTACTATTTCCCCGGAAGACTCATGGAGCCAGAAGGAGAGCCGGAGGGGGGCCACTGGGTGGCCACACCACCCCTAGGCGCGGGTCCACCTAGGCCGCGCCAGGGCATGGTGTGGCCCCCCTGGCCACCCACCGACCTTGCCCTCTGGCCTATAATAAGCCTCCCGATACCAAAACCCTAAAGAATCAATCAGAAATCCATGAAAAGTTCCGCTGCGCCATCGCCACCGAAGGGGAGATTCAGGGGACAGAAAGTCTCTGTTCTGGCACCCTTCCGGGACGGGGAAGTGCCCCCGGAGCCATCTCCATCGATCTCCACCACCATCTCCATCACCATTGCTGATTCCCATGATGAGGAGGGAGTAGTTCTCTCTCGAGGCTAAGGATTCTATCGGTAGCTATGTGTTCATCTCTCTCTATGCATGATCTTATTAAGATCATGAGCTTGTAATCTATAGATCTACCTTGCTACTCAAGTGCTTTAATAGATCTCTGCTCTCCCCATGTGTGTGAAAGTGACAGCGTGCACACCATGGTGGCACTTAGGCTAGAGATTACAAATACTTGTTATGAGTTAAATTTAGAGTTGGATGTCTTTATGAAATTGTGGTGTTTGTTGGACTCATCTAGTACTCAAGGTGACAGTGTGGGTTTTCTAGATGGGAAAGATGAACTTTGAGGTGTGTTGTTATAGCCCTACCATCGATTAGAGTGTCCAACCGGAGAGTAGTTCAGCGTAGTATCATAAATAAGAATATATCTATATGAGAGTGTTCACTAGTGAAAGTATGATCCCTAGGCCTTGTTTCTAAGCACGGAAACACCGTTTGCTATTAGATATGTTACATGTTTGTTTGCTTCCATCTTTATTTCAGTTTGCCTTTAGTCTCTTCCACGCCATCAAGCTATCTTCTATCACCGTTACCACTTATAATTATCTATACCACTTGTATTTCACTATCTTTTCGCCGAACTAGTGCACCTATACACCTGACAAGTGTATTGGGTGTGTTGGGGACACAAGAGACTTATTGTATATTGATTGCAGGGTTGCTTGAGAGGGATACCTTTGACCACTTCCTCCCTGAGTTCGATAAACCTTGGGTGATCCACTTAAGGGAAAACTTGCTGCTGTTCTACAAACCTCTGCACTTGAAGGCCCAACAACTGTCTACAAGAATAGAAGTGCGTAGACATCATGCATCTTTTTTATGCAGAGACCGGGGATTTCATCTCCATTTCAATAATAAATGCATAATAGCAATGCATTATAATTTACGAGCACGTACGATATCATATACGGAGTACTATAATATGTAGAAATCCAAGTCCAAAGTGCTCCCCGGGCAAGCCGTCGTTTAGTTCTCCACAGACCAAGCTTTCATCATGGTTCCGTATGGACGGCGGAGAGCCCGAGAATCATGTGGCAACATCACTGACTACATGTTTTTTTAGAAAAGAGTATATATTAATATCACAGGAATACCAATTACACCCAGCCTCTGCAACAACGCATGCCCTAGCGGCCCTACGAATGCACACAACCCAGAAAAAAGAAAAAAGAATTACAAAAAAGAAAAGTCCCGCTACAGAGAACTAATCCTCAAAACAATGACACTAACACCATATGAACAACACCAGTAGTCCTCCACTCCAATAACAACGTCTTCAAGAAGGAAACAATGCCCAAACGCCGTCGTTGCCCGATCAAAGATCATAGGTTTTCACCCTGGAGAAAGTTCTCGCTCAGAAAACAATGCCTTCAACAAGGTCATTGCTAGGCACAACCAGTTAAGGCCAGACCTTGGATTTTCACCCTGCAAGGTAAGACTGGGAACTCCCCCTATGTTGACTTCACGCACTAGCAGTCGCTGCAACGAGTCCCAGATCATGCAGCCAGTTCTCCGTCGCCATAAGAACTAAAATCACCATCGCTACCCTCATACATTCTCCGCATCTGACTTCACCATGACCTAAAGAATGGCACTTGGTGGGAATAAACAACAGAGCTTCGCAATGCTCCCACTGAAACCAAACGGCTAGAAAAACAAGGTGCGCACGACCGAATACCTTCCGATCCAGCAATCTCCAGGCATGATACGCCCATGAGAGTTTGCCGGCGAAGCCTTCCGGAACCCGCCTCTCCAGACCAGATCAACGAGGACAGACATCAAGCAGATCTTCGTCTTCGTGTGAAAGAAACCAAAGGACCACCTCCTTTATTAGATCCGACTTAGCGATCCCCACACCGCTGGCCGGTTCCCGGAGAACGGATTGAGCAGGCAATTAGGGATAGAGAGCCGATCTAGGTCTTCCAAACGGAATCCCATTGTCGGCACCTCCTCCACCAGATCACCACCCTCTCCACATCGGTAGAGGCCATCGCCTCCAGATCCAAGCTCCCACGAAGCCACCGCCGCCGGAGCCCCGAAGACGTCGATGGCGAGGGGGGCCCGTCCAGCGCCGGCGTTCTCCTCCCTACCGCCGCGCTAGGGCCGGGAGGCCAGATCCCCGCCGCCCCCATCATCGGCACCGCGCACTTAGGCCGGCGGCCATCCGGGGGCGACGAGGAGGGAGAAGGATGGAGGGGGAGGAGGTGGCGGCGGGGTTAGGGTTTGGCCCCCTCGGTCGCCAGGAGGGGGCGACGCGAGGGGGGCAGCAACAATATCTCACTGACTACATGTGAGTTATTGGCCTCAATTTGTCTGCATGTGACCAGGTGAGTAAATTACGTGAACGAACAAGTCAAGTTGATAGCTGTAGTACCGTGTAACTTATACTCTGACTACCGCGTAACATTTTTATTACTACTGAACATGATCAGAATTCTGATGAATTGTGTAGAACAAGCATTGTAATTAAGGGCCTTGCAAATTGTTGACCCTAGCTGTAAGTTAGAGTTAAGCTATGACGTCCAACCTCTCGAAGGAGGACATAAAGATCGGGTACTAGGTTACCGATGACGATACGTTAATTAATAGTCCATTTAGCAGCCGGCGGGCGCCGAGACAAGTTCTTCATTATTGCATCATGTTCATGTACGGGTAGCTTGCTAGAGGCAGCTCTTTGCATGCGCGCGTGGTAAGAAAAGAAACTTATTATGCTCGTGCCTGATGCTACTCCTGATAAATTAACCCCTCGATTTCACTTTCACCACCCTTATACAATGTATGCTCTCTAGTCTAGTGTCGCTTGCAAGCCAGGGCATCAGATTGTTACTTGTTGATGCCAACAGACGAATAGACGATACATATCTACGGAGTAGTTCGGACTTTGGACAAGCGAGATGATGATGTGCGACATTATCCATGCATACACTTATGCTTCGATTGTTGGAGTACCCTCCGCACCAAGATAGGATCCGGGTGAACCCGCCAGTGCCATTCCCATCTTGACCTCCGTGGTATGCAAGGGCGGAAGTGTGATTGAAGCTTGGGGATGGTAATCCTGAAATATGGGGACGACAACGGTAATTTTCTAGTGACATCCTATTTAAACCACCTTGATTCCAAATGTCTTCTTTATGTACCATGCCATAGGGGAGCATGCACCCTGCTGCTTTCCCCCTAGCTCAGGAATTGAGGATTCGCAGAAAATCATGTCACTCTGTTACATGTGGCGACAACCACCGTAGATCCTGTGCAAAGCCCGACAAATGTCAAACTCTGTACATGGTTTTGTATTTATAGCTAGCCATCTTGGAATGCTAGTCCCCATCACCAACTCAATGGACTTTTGTGAACCTTGGAGTTGGAGAAGATGCACGGGTATATATGTTCTATCGCGATAGAACAATTATAGATAATTGATCCATGTCAACTAATGAGAGGCTTCATGCTATGGATCACTGATAAGTCAACTCTTTGCAAGTTCTTTGTGGAGTATCTTAGTAAGAATATTATACTGCGATACTCCACGCAGCAAATCACGGAGTAAGATAGACATTACCGTGGTGATGTGGGCGCAACCAATATTCATTTTTTCTAAAAGATTTTCTTCTGGCAACTTGGATTTTACTTTCAAACGTAGCTTTCGCGCTTGTAGTCTGCGATGTTGGTCTCAGCTAAATTGGACGCTACTGTACGCCACCCAAGATCCTCTGACTATATACTATATGTCGTACCGCACGGAAGCTTCTCTCGTACACGAAGATGCAGCCTAGAGTTCAGCTTGGCCGGTAGTACGTACGGACTAGGGAGTGACGGGCTGACGGCGACCATGAACGCAAGAGCACTTTGGACTTGAAACAGTACGGATTAGTTATGATATGGTGACTTGGTGTACATACTAGCTCGCACTTTCAGGGATGACGATGCACCGAAAATTATTTATTTATCATAGACAAAATAGCTACGCACATTCCGCCGCTAAAGTCTACTTGTAGTTACTTCTTCATGCCAACAAAAATTTAATACCTTCGAAGTCAGTACAGACTTTGGACTGTGGATGTATGCGTCCAGCAGCTATACCTACCCTCTCCGGCGTACTATGTAGAAAAATCATGTGTCATGCATGTAGCGACAGATAACCCCCGTACTCTTGCATGGGTTAGCCAGGTCTAAGTTAATGTCAACTCTTTGCACAATGTTGTACTTAGCCACATGGGAATAATGTTTGCATCCAAGTTCCAACATCAACTCTTGACTTGTTTAGCAACATAGACATTGGACAAATATGCCACTGTTGGCTCCATGGATGGGCACCGATTTCATGCTTGGCGCCCCAATTCACCTATGGGAAGGACTATTTGGGGCA
Organism: Avena sativa; assembly: GCA_916181665.1. Classification (NCBI taxonomy): domain Eukaryota; kingdom Viridiplantae; phylum Streptophyta; class Magnoliopsida; order Poales; family Poaceae; genus Avena; species Avena sativa. The sequence goes on along the minus strand of OV702291.1, from coordinate 122,719,349 downwards.
CCGGAGGAGATGCTCTTATACACACTCCTATGTCGTCGGCAAATTCCTCAATTATGGGCTTCCAGTCTGCTATGGAGGGGGACAATAGAGACATGTAACTTCAACTTCAATGGGCCGACACGGAGAAACCTCTCGAAGAATTTAGCATGTGGAAGGGGTAAGTTGCCCGAAGCCTCTCGCTTTGCTCCTCCATGGCGTGTTTGAGAGTCGAGAAAGTTCCCCCCGATAGCTCCCTTTCCCCTCTCGGTGGCGGAATGCTGGCCGGCATGGAGAAGGGAGTATATGGTGGGTCTCCTATATGTACATAGTAGGTGTAGTTTTTGTTTCAGGTCTACCCTGGTGGCTTGTGGCGCTATGTCGGCTATGAGGGTGAAATCTTAATATAACCTGAATTTGGGTCCTTCAGGACCTTCTATGTGTTTTTTTTAAAAAAAACCCTCTAAACTTGTTGGTGATACACATCATGTCTCTAGGTAGTTGTTGATGTCAATTGATCAACGGAGAGAATTAAGGCAGAGCACCACAACCGTACTCTTGGATTCTTAATCAGTACCTACGGTTTTGTACTTATCTTACGAGGAGAGTACATTTTGTAGTACATTACAACGTTAACATGGTTAATTGCTCTTGCAGCCAATTCTCTGATCGCTTAAATTAAATAATGTGGAGTGCCATTCATATAAGTAGGTTAGCCGCCCTGATAAGTCCCAAGGGATGTACAGCTGCACTTGATGTCGATAGCTCTTGATACCAATCAAATAAAAGGGAGCACAACATTGACTTTTGATCGCGCTAGTGACCTACGTACGCAGTCACGTACGTACGACCGTACACTCGGCTAGTCGCACGCATGTGCTTTTGGAGATCAGGTCAACTCTTCCTACACAGCTTAGTTTATTTTCATTACATGCAAATGCAATACACGTCCGTGCTGAGTCCGCTAGTCACCACAGAATAACCCTCATCGTATCTGCCAACTAATTAAACTTTGGTCCATGATCCCTAACACCACCTGTCTCTTCAAAAATAAAGTGTAGACGAAACTAAATAATAGTCCCTCCGTCCTAAACTAGTTGTCACAGATTAGACAAAATACCGTCTGAATATGTCTAGATGCAATGAACCCAACAACTAATTTAGCTATGAGATAGTACCATTCTTCTTGATCTCTAGATAGATCCCCGTGGATGCCAAAACTAATTAACGGATCGAGCTCGGTCGATGACAAGGCAACCACCAGGATCCGTACTACTCCATGTGTAAATTCTGGCTAATGTAAACTCTTTCGATCGATCGTGAGGTTTTGTTTGTGCTTGGTCGTAGGGGTTCTAAGATTGGATTGCAACTCGATCTTGTACATGCAATGAACTCAGTAATATCTCATCTCAAGTTCTCAACCATGTACTCTATAAGATTTATCACAGAACTGGTGATAATATGCATGAATTTCTTAGGTTACCAAGTTGATAGTACACTAGTAGAAATATGGCCTTTTGTCCCGGTTTGTAACGGGCTTTAGTTCCGGTTGCCCAACCGGGACGGGGCAATCGGGACTAAAGTCCCAACTCTGTAGTCTCGGTTGGGCTGCAAACCGGGACAAAAAGGCGGTCCACGTGGCCACTGGCTGTCGCAAGGGGGAGGGGCATTTGTCCGGTTCGTAATACGAACCGGGATCTATGCGTCTCTTCCGCGGTAGCATTTTGGGTATTTTTTGTGCCGTGGTAGAGATTTTTTTTGTATATTTTTTATTTATTTTGTTTCCTCTTTATCTATTTTCTTTTTGTGTTTTGGACAGCATTTATTTTGTGACACTTACCCCAACACTATGTTGTGAGGAATGCTCGTCCTCAAATCCGCACCATGCCTCCATACGAATCCACTTTCGGTAACATCAACCTCGCACCATCTACTATGAGGACGAGCATTCCTCACAATATAGTAATGGGGTAAGTGTCATCTAACTTAAGGAAACCATTATATTACAAAACACCTCCCAATTATATTACACAGCAAGTATTGAATATATTACATTCATGCATATATACAATATAAAGTCTTTTATGATCTCTATTACATTATCATAATTTTCCGATATTATTCTCCTTTTGGATCTAGGACCTCAGCATCTAAGAATCCCGCAATTTTCTCTTGGATTGCTTGTATACGATCCTTTGGTAGAAGATGGTCCCGCAACCATTCGATCTAATTTAAAAGAATGAGTCAACATATATGCATATTACTAAGCGTTGTTGGTGAATCGTTTCTAAGCGCTGCCAGGCAAAGAAAATGAATAAAATGAGTTATTAATTACTTGATAGCAGTAAATGAACGAAAGTTATCGATATAGTGTTATAATGACTGGAATTACCGCTGGAGCATATCCTGCATGGGGGCCCACTTCTCAAGGCGTTTACGTTTAGAATCCATGACTTGTACTACTCCATTATCAAATTGAATGATTAGCAGAATATAATAGAATCTGCGCATGCGTATTACGAACCGGACTAAAGGTGGACGACAGGCCACGTGTCTGGGGCCGAACTTTTAGTCCCAGTTCATATTACGAACCGGAACGAATAGCCCTTAAGAACCGAGACGTATGCCCCCTGACTCCCGTGCGTCGCTCGATCCCCTGCTTGCATTAGTTCCGGTTCGAGGAGGAACCAGGACAAAATCCCTGGGAGGTTGCGAACCAAAGGAGGTTTTTCTACTAGTGGTAGTATAAACCAACCGCGATTACTCGCAAGTAAGCTATGCTCTTTTGACTCAACACACAGAAGCTACAGGATGCATGAACAGGTGGATGAGTAACACTAGTACATAGCTAATTACTAATTACCATTCATAAATTAGCTCTCTGTATTTAGTTACCTTTGCCTAATTAAGTCAACTCTTAGCTGTGTACGATCAAGTACGTTTTAGCAACATCACAACCTGCAAGATTCGCCGCCAGATCAAATATAGCCTACAGTGTCAACTCTCTTCGACGGTCCTGTACTTGCAATTATGTTACTCCATATAAGTAGTTTGGCAGCCCTTAGAAAATTAAGTTCAAGAGGACAGACGTACTATCCTTGTTACTAGCGTCATCAATAGCAGTACAAGTAATAAAAAGTACAAATAGATCATTAGACCACCTAGCGACGACTATAAACATCTGCTCCGCCGGCGGCCACCGCTGCCCGCTTCCGTCCACATCCGTCCTCCATCCGCTCCTCCGCGAGAGATCCATGACCCACTGAAGCCGTACCCCACCGCCCATGGAGATCAGCCGCACGAGCCCTAATATAATTGCAGGGCATTAAATGTTGCAAGTACAGAACCGTGCAGGAGAGTTGACGCGGAAGGGTTTATTCGATTTGTCTGTGAATATGGCAGGTTGTGATGTTGCTAAAACGTACTTGATCGTACAGCTGAGTTGACTTAATTAGGCCAGTAACTACTACTTCCGTCCCAAAGTTCAAGGTTTTTTTAAAAAGAAAGTCAAGATATGGAAAATTTGAGTAAACCTTTAGAAAACTATCAAAAATTATGATATCATAGATACCATGTGAAAATATGTTTCATGATGTAGTATATACAGAGAGCTAATTTATGAACGGTAATTAGTAATTAACTATGTAATAGTGTTACTCGTCCATCCGTTCATGCATCATGTAGCTTCTGTTCTAATTGTGGCTCCAAAGAGCACAACTTACTTGCGAGTAATTGCGGTTGATCTATAGTACTATCAGCTTGGTAACCTAAGAAATTCATGCATATTATCGCTAGTTCTATGATAAATCTTATACAGTACATGGTTGACAACTTGAGACGAGATATTACCAAGTTCTGCGTGTACAAGATCGAGTTGCAATCCAATATTACAACCCCTACGACCAAGCACAAACAAAACTTCATGATCGATCAGAAGAGTTGACATTAGCCAGGATTTACACATGGCCTAGTACGGATCATGATTCATGGCGGTTGCCTCGTCATCGGCCGAGCTCGATCCGTTAATTAGTTTTGGCATCGACAGAGATCTATCTAGAGATCAAGAAGAATGGAACTCTCTACTTAAGAACTAACTAAGTTGTTGGGTTCATTGAATCTAGACAGACTTGGACAATATTTTGTCTAATCAGCTGCGACAACTAGTTTGGAATGCAGGGTGTGTATTAGTTTCATCTACACTTTATTTGTGAACACATAGGTGGTGTTACGGATCACTGACCAAAGTTTAAGTAGTTGGCTGATATGCTTAATTAGCTGTACCTTATTATGGTGACTAGCTGACTCAGCACGGACGACGTGTATTGCATTGCATGTGTCGCATGTCGTGTAATGAAAATAAACTAAGCTGTGTACAGATTCGTACGAAGAGTTGACCCGATCTCTAAAAACACATGCGCGCGACTAGCCGAGTGTACGGTACGTGGCTGCTTACGTCACTAGCGTGATCCAAAGTCAATGCTGTGCTCCCCATATTTGATTGGTATTAGTATATCAAGAGCTTTTTTTTTTTGGACAAAGGGAATATATATATCAAGAGCTTTTTTTTTGGACAAAGGGAATATATATATCAAGAGCTATATATCGACATCAAGTGCAGTTGTCCCTTCGGACTTTATCTGGGCTGCTAACCTACTTATACGAGATAAGCTATATACTCTATGAATGGCTCTCCACATTAGGTAATTATAAGCGACCAAAGAGTTGATTTAGGACTGATTCGATCTCTGGCTGCAAGAGTAATCAACGAGGTTGCAATGTACAAAATGTACTCTCCTCGTCCGATAATACAAAACCGTACTGATTAAGAATCCAAGGGTACGTACGGGTTGTGGTGCGCTGCCTTAATTCTCTTTCTTGATTGACATCAAGAACTACCTAGAGACATGATGTGTATCACAAACAAGTTTAGAGGGCTATTTTTTTTAACACAAGAGAAGGTCCCGAAGGACCTAGACTCATATTATATTAAGATAGCACCCGGTACAGTTTGCATCTAGGACCAATAAGAAAATAAAATTACAATCTAGTCCCTACAAACTGCAAAGACGACCCCTGGTCACGTTAGGAAATGTGATCCGGTCCCTGAATGCCTCCTGCAAGATGGGACATTTTTTCACACGAAAACAGTAAAATAAAGTTATTATACGGATTTGGCCTTTTTACGGTTAGAGTTGCACTTACCCATGTAAGATTTACAGTCGTCGTCGATCGGTACATGTAATAGAGACACATGATTTTCTACCTAGTACTACGGCAGAGAGGGTGGCCACATACATCCATAGTCCAAAGACTTTTGCGGTAGAAAGTGCGTAGCCATTTTGTCTATCGTACCGACCGGCTGCTAGTTAAATAATTTTTGATGCATCGTCATCAGAAAGAACGAGCTACTATGTATGTATATTAAGTTGCCATATCATAAGTATTCCGTACTACTTCCAGTCCAAAGTGCTCCTGCGTTCATGGTTGCTCGATAGCCCGTGACTATCTAGTCCGTACTATCGGACAAGGTATCTTCTTGTACGGGCCGGTTTTGTGCGGTAAATAGTCAAATGATCTTCGGTGGCGTACGGTAGCTTCCAATTTAGCCGAGACCATTATCGCTGACTACATCTGAGTCGTCGCCCTCAGTTCGTCCGCATGTTATCGAGCGAGAAAGTGTAAGTTGTATGTTAACTACTCCCTCTGTTTTTTAATAGACCACGTTCTAGGATTTGTTAAGGTCATACTTTCAACTTTGACCAAAAACGTAGGAAAAAGTATTAACATTCATGATACCAAATAAATATATTATGAAAATATACTTTATAATGATTCTGAATGTAGAGATACCACTTAAAAACCAATACTTACATTGGAAAAGTTGTCTCTTAGTCATTTATTTCTCCTAAGATACCGTGCTAAGGTCTTTTACAATGGAGTGTTTCTTAGCAACTTACCATAGAAAAAATAAATGGCTAAGAAACATCCTCTACAATGCATTGTTTCTTAAGGTTATATCTTAATTTAATGATTTTAGCCTCATGCATGCATGTGATTGGTCTACTACTTATTTTTGCCTATGACTACGTGCAAGAGGTGTATCTTAGCTAAGATACAACCTCAATCTCTTTCCTCATTAACTATAGTGCCACATAGGCAAAGTGCCTAGGATACACCGCTAAGAACCATCCATTGTCAAAGGCCTAAGAGCAAGTACAATAAGTCCTAGTCAGCTGGCTATAAGAGTTAAAATATTATTTTTTTGCCTAGTTGGAAGAGAGAGAAGAGGAGAGAGAGGAATAGTAGGCTCTCATGCAAGAGCCAGCTCTAGCACGTACTCCTAGGCACTTTGAGAGAGTGAAAGATGGGCCATATAGTTCTAATATTTTTGTAGCTCACTATTGTACCTGTTAGCTCTAAGCCGACTATAGATAGCATGGCACTTGGCTTATAGCCAGCAACTGGCTATACTATTGTCCTTGCTCTAAGAAAGACCCCATTGTGAAAAACCTAATACTACCCCAACGTAGTCATATGACTGGTGAAGTGTAAAATGTGTATTGGTTAAGTGGAAGCATAAATACCGAGGAGGGTACTCCAACAATGAAAGCATAAATGCATTGATAATGTCGCACATCATCTCGCTTGTCCAAAGTAGGAACTACTCCGTAGATATGATGTATCGTCTGTTGGCATCAACAAGTAACAATCTGATGCCCTAGCTTGCAAGCGACACTAGACTAGAGAGCATACATTGTCTAAAGTTGGTGAAAGTGAAATCGAGGGGTTAATTTATCCTGAGTAGCGTCAGGCACGAGCACAAGTTCCTATCGGCACGCTCATGCAAAGAGCTGACTCTAGCCAGCTGCCCGTACATGCATGCCCATGATGCAAGAACGAAGAATTCGTCTCGGTGCCGGCCGGCTACAAGATGGAGAATAAGTTAATGTATCTTTATCCGTAACCTAGTGGCTGATCCTTATGTCCTCTTTCAAGATGTTGGGCGTCATAGGTTAAATTTAGCCACTTATAATGAGATCATTAATTTACATCTAGGCTCAACTCTTTGCAAGGCCCTTAATTACATTGATCGTTTTACACTTCATAATGTTACCACGAGAATAAGGATCCCGTCGCTCACAGCTTAGACTAATGAGAGTTCAGGCTTTTCTGCGGTAAATTCAGAGAGCTTTATTCAACAAAAACAGCTCCTGCCTGCTCAACTAGAAGGCTGGCGACGAGGAAGTCTAGAGGAATGTCTAGTCAACTGCTCGTCAACATCAGAGTGCAAGCATGATTCGCACTAAGATGTGCCGAGAGATTAGCTGATCTAAGGAAATGTTGAATTACAAAACAAGAAAAACTAAAAGCTAGCTCTCCAGTTTCTAATAGGATAGGCGTCACAACCGAGTGCCCGCCATGCCGAGTGTTCCAGAGGTTTACAACCTCCATGTAGTATGTCTCCATTATCACATCAGGAAAGCCTCGCAGATGAACAAAAATCCTCCGTATCTGAGGGTGATTCGCGATAAGGAGATAACGGATCCACGTATTCAAGGTATTATACTAGTACGTTTTCATTTGTAGATTAGACAGTACAACTAACAACTTGACTTGTTCGTTCACGTAATTCACTCTCGCTTGGTCACGTGCAGACAAATTGAGGCCAACAACTCACATGTAGTCAGTGATGTTGTCCGACTATGCTATACCCATGATACCCTGACTACCTATCGTACCAATCGAACCCGTAGGGAAGCTTCTCCAGTACCTGTCGTCCCAGGTGATGCGACTTAGGCTTTTTCTTTCCCTTACCCTTTGTCATTGGCGAACTAAGTGACGACTTGTCTGGGGAGCACTGTGGACTTGGAGTTTTACTTATTATACTCCGTATATCATATCATCATGTTAGTAAATTATAATGCACTAATATGATGCATTTGTTTTCGAAATGGAGATGAAATCTCGATGTCGGCACTAAAAACCTTCTTTATTTATAATTTAATATAGACTTATAAATAAAATACAGAGATCAACCCGAAGCCACATCAGTATGTTACACCACCTACAACCTTGATGGAGGAGGTGACCATGTCGTCTCGTGCGCCATGATCTCAAACCTATGCACATCATCAAAATAACTTACTGAACTTGAAATAAAACAGGATAGATGATGTTTCTACATCTTGACGCCTTAGTGATGACTATATTACGATGCTACCAGAATTAACATTTCATAACCACCGTAGGGGAACAAGAGAGTCTAGGCTACAGATCATGGATCCACGTAGCAGATTGTTATACTACCCACTCCCCATAGCAAACCACCATACGCTTGTATGTCTAAGATAGACGCTACCTTGTGGTGATCGATGTGTTCCAAAGAAAAATGTTTGCTTGTCCTTGTCCTTGGAGATCGAATTGTGACACCTTCACTTGTCCAGGAGTGAATAGTGACGGCGGTGATCTCGACAGTCAGAGTGTCAGAAAAAGCACATTGGACCCTGGAGTACTACGAATTATGATATGGTCAGGCTGCATTTGTTACATTATACTAGTAGTAGTATACTAACAACATGATAACAACCGGCGCTTCACTCAATTGTTTTCATCTCGTTGGTCAATAAAACCAATTTACATCATATATAGGCTGAGAGAACTGCATTATAATTTAAGTAGATTTATCAAGTCCAAGGTGCCCTGCCTTGATAGTCGCTGTCACTCACTACTCCCGGACAAAGGTGTCGTAGTTCCCGAGGTTGCATCTTCTTGTACGGATCCGTACTCGGGAAGCTTCCGTGCGGTATGGTAGAAATATATAGTCAGAGGATCATGGGTAGTTGTCCGGTCTATATATGCTGACTACTTGCAAGTTGTTTGCCTCAGTTTGTCTGCGTGTGATGGAGTGAGTTAATTATGTGGAAGTACATGTCAAGTTGACAGTATCCTCGCTTTGACTGTATATCTTACAAATGCAAGCGTGTTATAATACTCTGGCTTCGTGGATCCGTGATCTGTAGCCTGAACTCTCATTAGTCAAACATCTCGATCGGTCAGCTATCTAGCTGTGAGCGATAAGATCTCCTTGAAGTGTAATTGAGGGCCTTGCACATAGTTGACCCTAGCTAGCTGCAAATTAACGCATTGGATCCCCTGGCGCATTGGAATATTAATTCTGGCTCCATCGTAACTGAGAAATATAGGTTGGGAAGTTTTGTGATTAGTAGGTTGGTGATAATGATGGTTGGTCTCAGTTATCTGCGTGGTTAGCGACACATTAAACACATAATTTGCTCCATGTAGTCTAGTGACATGTACTAGTATACATATGATCTTCTCTTTCTTCCTCCACTCAGAGGCATACTAGTAGTCTTCCTCGATTCATGGCGCCGACTCGACCGAGTCCGAGGAGCATATAGCCCCACCGTGGGAAGTGCACGGAGCGCGCACACCACCACCATGATTCCCATATACCTACTGGAGCCTTTAGCATCTGCAACACGGAGGAGTACCGAGAGGACGTGAGCCTGCCACGCAGGATGAGAAAATGCATAATACGAGCCGTGTGCTCGGTAGCAAAACCTCGGAAAGCTAGAGTTGACCCTAGCTAGCTAGACGAAAACAAACTCATTAGTCGCTCGCTCTCAAACATGGAGTGGTATGGCTACATCGTCGTGGTAACCTAAGAATAGTCACAATGAGGAGTATCATATAGTAGTATCATGTATATGATACTAGTACATAATACCGAGAGCTTTTTTCGTTCGTCCTGTCCGCTCCCGCGAGCGGCAGGGCGAACCCTAGCTTTCGGCCGCCGCTAGCCCTCCTTCCCCGCCTCCCTTCCCCCTTGCCGCCGCCGGAGGGCGTCTCCGGGCGAAGCCCCGGGGCGCTGGCGGCGGCGGGGCTGTCTCTCCCCTCCGCTCGGGGGTGGCGGCGCGGGCTGCTGCTGTTGGCGGGGGCGCTGCGCTGGACGGGGGCGTGGCGGCGTGGCTGCTCGGCGGCGGCGTGGTGGCCCGGCGGTCTGGGCGTGCTGGTGGCGACGGCGGCGACGGCGTTGGCTACGGGCGGCGCGTGCGCGGGATCGTCCGACCTGGGGAGGCCTGGGGGATCTGGGGCGAGGCGCGCGCGGCCACGCCTGCCGGCGGCGGTCGGCGGCTTCGGGTGGCATCCTGGTGAGGGCGGGGAGCTCGGCCATCTGGCCGCTTCAATCGGGCAGGAGCAGGGCTCCAGGCCCATCTGTGCCTAACCCCTAGCCCCAGACCCATGACGCCGGCGGCCATGGGGGTCGCAGGTCGTCGATCTGGAAGGGGATCCCTCTTCATCGTCTCTTCGGTCTACGAGGACCTCGCGGCGGTGACCTTCGGTGCTTTCTCTGTTCGCCGGTGCTCTTTGCTTGGTTCCCGGGGCGGCGGCCCCGGTTGGTGGTGAGCCTTGTGGTTGGCGGGCGTGTCAGGGGCTCTGGTGCTGGTCGATGTCCATGGTCATAGAGATGACGTGGTGCCGACGAGCTGCGTGTCGTGGTGGTGCTCCGGGTGAAAGCCCAGGATCCTTGGATCGGGCGGTAGCGGCGCCTTGCGTCGTGCTCTTCTTGAAGATGCCGCCTTGGAGTCCTAGTAGACAGTGTTTTGGCCAAGGGGAAACCTTTGCCCCTCTGGGCCACGGCGGCGACGTCCGCGGACGCCGTTCCCTTCCTGAAGGCGTTGTGTGGCTAATTCCATTCCTCTGCTTCCTCCGGGTGAAAACCCAAGACCCTCGGATCGGGCGGTGGCGGCATTCCGGTGTCGTGCTCTTCTTGAAGACACCGTTTGGGGGCTCATTGCACGTGGCTCTCCGATGGCACTGTGGCGGAGGTGTTTCTTCGTTTGGCGACCGTCGGCAAGGCTTGCTCCTGACCCTTCCCGTGTTGATCTTCCTTGGTGCCGCCTTCCGGTTTGTGTGCTTCGTGGGTCGGTTCCCGGTGGTGGTCGGCTTCCGGTGGCGTTTCTGCGACGGAGGGGTCTGTCCTCGGCGTGCATGTTCGTTTGCTCGCCCCTGGGGGAGCTCCGGCCCGACTCTGTTGCCGTCCAGCTCTACTCCGAGTCTTCGTAGTCTTTGTAATGGCCGAGCCTGTTGTTCGCGCTGCCGGCGGGTGTGTCTTTGGTAGTGTGCGTGGGTGTGTGGTCTGGGTTGTAAGCTGGGTTCAGCACTTTGTATCCTTTCGCCGTTGTTGGCTTTGTTAATTCAAAGGTGGGCACAGGAGTGCCTGTTTTCTAAAAAAAAACAATGCATAGTATCATGTAGTAGTATCGTAGTCTTAGTATATTTATTGTTTTGTACAATCTCAATGTAAAATTGTGTACAAGATTCATTCGAGATTAATTTTTCTAGTTCTACGTGCTATGATATCGTATTTACATATGATACTAACACAACCTCTTTCATCGTTAATTAACATGTCACGTCAGAATTTTGCCAACATGGCATGCATGATACTGCCTATGATACCACATTGGTGATACCACATTGGGGCTAGTCTAATGTGTTGGCGTCAAGAGGTAAGTAGCGACATAACCTATATTCTGATTCGACTTCATAGACCGCATCAACTTAATTAGCAAAGTTATTGAATAAGATGATTCCCACTGAAGGTAGTAGCTAGCCGCCCATGTGTTACATAGTGCGATGATTAACTAAATTGAAATCTAAGCTCCACACATTGCGGTCCATACACATTACGCCCTTGGTGGCTTGCCGTACATTTCTGTGGTGTGACGTGTGCCATTAATTTTCGTGGATGCTCATATATATTTGGATTTGGCCGGCGTCGCCATAAGTTCCACACATTGCGGTCCGTACATATGCAGGATCATCAAGTACGGAGTTAGGTACATGGTGGTTGCTCAAAAATACTCCAGTATATCTATATTCTGGCTACACCTCATATGTCGATGGCAGAAAGTCTTGGTATAGCAGGAGTACTCCATATTTATAGGGCGTGCTAGCGACGGGTGGGATATTTTATGTCAGCAGTTGGTAGGTCTAGCGCTGGAGTTGTAAACAACAACTTGTTAGAGCATCTCTAATAAAGACTGTAAACAGCCCGAAACTGTAAAATAACCGGTCGTTTGCCATTTGCGCAATAGTTGGTCGCTCTAGTGAACCCTGTATAAGGTGACGACCCTTACTTATTTTTGAGGGGGACGGTGAATTGTCGCCAACGGTCGGTACATACGCGGAGCGAGGGGCCGAACCGAGCGTGAAACCACATCCCCTCGCGGGTGTTGGCGTGCTGATTTTTTTTCCGTTCCCCTCTCCTCCTCCCATCGGCCGCCGCCACCATTTCCCGTCGCGGAGCCAGTCCTTTGCAGCCCAATTTGCTGGCGCGCTGAAGCGGATCCGACAGATCAACCATTTTAGGAGCCGGATCTGCAGCAGGGAGCGTTGCCGCCTCGTGAGCCGACCGAATCGCCCGTCGCCGCCGCCGAGGTATGAACTTGTTCGATCTCCCCCACCATGGCTAAATTTCAAAGATTTCGATGGCCGTATTTGCTTCATTCAGATGAGTTCGTCGCTGACGGAGAGCGAGGAGATGTACTTGGAGAACTCCTCCTCTGACGATTCAGACCTCGACGAGCTGCTCCACGACGATGACACCGAGCATCTGGTCGTCATCCTCGCTGTCAAGGAGGTCGAGGATAGGAGGAGGATGTTGAATCGCTGCCGCGGATCGGTGCCTGGCCGGATTTGTCTCCCGCGCAACCACTGGCAAGGCCACCACTCGCTGATCCAAAAAGATCTGATTGACCACCACTGGCAACGGCATGGCCGCCAATGATGTTTCATTTGTTGTTTCATTTTTTATGTACCAAAACATTCATTTGATCAAACAATTTGTGTAAAACATTTTTTTATCGAACCATTTGTGTAATAATTTGATTTGATCTGATGCAGATGATTTGTGTAATAATTTGTTAAACTATTTATCATTTATATATGAATCAATTTGCATATGATTTATGTAATATGCTGAAATGTTTAAATCCTAGGTTTACTGTTCTACATCTGTGTCCGGCGCCGGATGATGCCCGCAAACTGGACCCGTGAAAGGGACTGCAAAACCATTTACCATTGACTGTATCCGCCATTTACAGTTCGCGAGTTTTCAGTCTTCGTTAGAGATGCTCTAAGTTCTTGACAAATCAGTTGCACCGTTGCAAAATTCTCCAGTCTTCCCTTTTCTCGGTAGACGGCCAATGCTCAGTAAAAAGTGCAATAAATTGAAAGGCACTCATATACTTTCTGATATTAACTTCTTATAATTAACATAGTATTACAAAATGCATACCCCTATGAGAGACTAAGGCCTCCACTAAGCTGGATCTGGATATGCGCCCACAAAGTCATGTGGCGTGAAAATACACACCGTCTTAATAGGGTGCATCACCTCGACCCCTAGGCCCTGTACACATATACACCTATACGTATATACGCATGAACGGTACGGAGGTAAACATATAGTGGATCGAGCCTTAGACGTGTTGAGGTGTGGTGTTCGGTGGGGTGGAGGGTACGGCGAGGATGGCGTTGCGTCTGCCACGTTCAGAGGTGCTGTTCTCGGCGAACTTGATGCTTGTGCCATGGAGCCCCTTGCTCTTGTCCTCCTCTGACCACTCGGCACCATAGTAATCCTCCTCGGTGGCACCGGCGCTGGGAGGGAGGAGCATGGAGCCCCACTGCGGGAAGTGCACGAGCGCGACGGGGAGCGTGCACACCATGACCATGATACCCATGTACTGGAGCCCTTTGCCCGTGGAGTACTGTGACGATGTGAAGAAGAGGAACTGCGTGAGACCACCGCCCACGTTGCCACCGGCGCCGCTCATGCCAGAGATGAGGCCGAGGGAGCGTCGGGAGACGAAGGGGATGACTCCGTACACAGCACCGCAAGCGGCCTCGACGCAGATGGAGTAGAGCACCATGCATGTGACGGATGTGGGGAGGCTGGATGCACGGCCGAGACATATGCAGAAGGCTCCACCGGCTGAAGAACAACAAAAACAGGGTTTACCAGTTCCCTAGACGGAGAGAAACTTTATCGTGCCATATGCGGTTACATTTACTGATCTCCATAGCCTTGTTCTTGGTTCATGCAAATCTGAAATTATCCGGCACTCCCCCTCTGCAAGCGGCTGCATAGTCTTCAGCAAGGTGCGGTGCAACATCCTTGTAAGGACATATGTACTTCTTCACGAAACCATCCTGGGTCCTTGTGACTGCAGCATAGAACCTCCAGTCGTGGTCTAGGAATCCATTTTCCTTGAGAAACTTTAGAACGTAGTACCGGGGTATGAGCCGGCCCTCCATGCTATAATAGATCATTACCGGACGATGAGCAATGTAGGCAGGTTCCAACCCCACCTCTGAGATGAGGAACTCAGACTTGCGCCGCAAAATCTCTTTGGACCTCTTCAGCAGCAGTGGAGCCTTAGCCAAAGCAATGCTCACTTCTGCATCAGACCACCTGAACGTCTTCTTCAAGTAGTCCGCTTTGGCAGCGATCTTCTCCTCGCTGAGGAATGCGACAGCCTGCAGCACATGCCTGAACATGCCAGAGCCGCGGGGCACACCTAGTCCTTCGGCGCGCGTCACCATTGCCCGGATGTGTTCATGTTTGGCGGAGAGCATCCTGGACACAAGGATGCTCACCTTGGCAATGTCGCAAGTACTTAGCCCGCATTGCCGTAGGAGCGCGACATTGGGCTTGACCACCTTCTCAAGGTCAACGCCAAGGAGGTATCGGTTACCCTCCAGCACCCGGAAGAGGTTCCCTGAGGAACCGAAGAGGGACAGGTAGAACTGCAGCTTGGAGACGATGGATCTGAGGTGAAAATTCGTGCCGACGAGCGAGATGAGGCGCGCGATGTCAGGATTCGACAAGCCGAGGCCGTTGAGCTCAGCGACTCTAGGGGCCAGCGTTCTCTCGACGCCGGCGCAGAGTAGCTTCGGATACTTGGCGACGGCGCCGGCGACGGCGGCGCTGGAAAAGCCGTGGCCGGCGAAGAAGGCGAGCACGGCGGAGGATGACTTGAGGTGAGAGAGCTGCGTGGAGGCCTTGAGGGCTTGTGATCGGGTGAGGCCGCAGGTGTGGAACAGATAGTCCTCGACGGCGAAGCCTTGGCTTGGCGAAATGGGCGGATTCGGGGAAACGGGCGGCGCTTTGGCGGAGAGGAGGCGGTGGAGATAGGATATTGGGGAGGTGGAGGGATGGGAGAAGATCTTGGAGACGATGCAGCTGCGCAGGCGGAGCATGGCGGCGGCAACGGCGAGCGGCGGCAGAGGGGCTTCCGATGGGGCGTGAAGAGTGGCTTGTGAGAGAATGGGCTGCAATCTAAAAAAAAATTCGAGAGAACGGGCTGCAATCTAATTTTCGTGGATGTTTGTGTATGGGCTGTATTTGACCGGCGTTTGATAGGTCCAGCTCTGATGCGGTCATGTCTTACGGATTCGTGAGCTTTTTTTTTTGTACAGTTTATACAGCTTCATGAGTTTGAGATTTTTTTTAATGTATTTTAGATATTATTTTTTTTGCGGAAAGGGCAGATGATATTCATGTCGAGATTCTTACAAAAAAAAGCCCAACAGAAAAGAAAAAATACAAGATAGTCCAGAAGGACTCCGATGCCATCGCCGATGTGCCGAACATGCCGCTGTCGCACCGCCGCCACTTCTCCTATATGACCTTGTACACGGAGAAGCCCCTCCATGGCCGGGAAGACCTCGACGCTCGGTTCCGGAGAACCTCCATCCTGCGCCGCCACGAACATCACCTCACACATCATCACCTGCACCTTCGTCTTCATCACACATGCGGATCCGCTGCCCCGCAAACTCCGGCGAGGGATTAGCGCACCCAGAAACTCGACCGAGCTCCGAGCACGAGGAAGACAACCGATCTGTGGAAGAGCTCCTCGGACCTCCGCCGCTGAAGAAGAAGATCATTGGCGCAAAACGCCACTCCGGCCGCGCCGCCCACTCCCCAACGCCGTCGGCTAGCTCCCTACACGAACCTACGCTATATACACGCCGCAGATCGGGGTTTCCCCATCCTCCCGCTGCCGGAGCAGCCGCCGGAGGGTGAGGAACCCCCGTTCTGATTGCGGCAGAGGTGGATCGCACGGGGGGCGCACAAATCGCCTCTCTCACGGAATGTTAAAATTCCCAAAATTTACCAGGGTGTATTTCTCCACATTTCAAGTGCGCATAAAGTGGCTTCACGAAAAAACGATTTTCTGTAACTTTTTCTTATTAAAAATCAATGTATAATAAACCTTGTCCTGAAAAGTATGTCTCAGATTTGTCTAAATTTGAATGTATCTAGAGGCATTTCAATATATAGATATATGCAAATTTAGATAAATTGGCGACATCTTTTTTAGCACGGAGGGAGAAGGTTCTTCGTGAATTAAGAAAAATCGTGAGCACATATAATGTGGTGATGAATTTGGAAAGTTTTTAACAATTTGAAATGCTAGTTTTTGGTAAAAGGAGCACCCAGGTTTAAAGGTAAATTATCTTGAGGGAATTGTTTATTTTTTGAATGGATAAACAAGTTTATTTGTGCACTAATGAAATAGTTTGAGTTTTCACCTTGGGACCTATCAACGAGCATGTTGCCGCATCATCGTAGTTGTCCGCAGGGCATCGACAATGGGCAGAGGCGGAGCGGTGGGAGGAAGGACAATGCAGTGCACAACCTGCTTCTTCTTCAACCCGTGCCCCGCTGACTTCCGGGGCTTGGGCGCCGGAGTCATGAAAGTGATTGGACCTTTCGGCTGGGCAGACTAGCGAGACACATGGGTGCCCACGCACTTCGTCTTCTTGCTGGGCGCCGACGACGAGGGCACCCGCACTAAATGTCGGAGAAGCCAGAGTCGCGGGAGGTGGCGGTTGAGGCCACACGACCTCGCCAGCGGTGGACGGGAGCTCGGTGAGGTCCATGACGTCGAATCGGATACATGGCACCGCCGGAGAGTGAGTGGGGAGGTAGATAGACGGCGGCGGTGGCACGAAAGCAGGAAGGAAACTAGTGAATGTTCTCTAAATAGGTCGGAACACAATTTTTTCCGTACCCTTAAAAATTTTATGGGTCAGGATCTACTCGGGATATTTTAACCGAAAATAAGCTATATTTATTTGCGGGTTAGACAGGTTTACAGCGAGCTAGAGTTGCTCTTATACTAGCGACGACATAGCGCCCGATGATGGTTGTACTCTATTTGTCTTCACTCTCTACCCACTCACCAAATCTCACTCTAAATTCCGTCCACCTGTATTTTATTAATTGCCTGAAAATCATCAAATCTCACACCCAATTTACACATTTTCATGGCAAAAAGTTCTGTTAAAAATATGTTGTATTTTGGAAAATATAAAAAAGGCAAATTTCTAACGGTAAATAGTAATAAAACAGTATATTTTTGTCAGGAATTTGCTTTTTATTTCCCAAAATATATAGAGTAGTATTTTTAACGGTATTTTTTTTTGCCTATACTCTTGTATATATCTATTTATATATTTGACGTTATAATTTTAGGAGAATAGAAGTGTGAGGTTTTGAACTTTTTGTAAGACAGTATATCTTTTTGTAAGAAAATTGTTTTTTATTTCCCAAATTATATATATTTTCTAACGGGACTTTTTGCGTATACTCTTCCTGTATATGTCCATTTAATATTTGACGACATAATTTTGGGAGAATAGAAGTGTGAGGTTTTGAACTTTTCAAAAATCTAAAAATGGAGGAGGACTGTTGGCCATGTGCAGCAAATACCTTCTCACTTACACGTACACACATTTTCCGTCAAATATCTTTTCTTCTCCGCTAATTTCTCTCTCTACTAGTAGAACATACTTTTCCCCCGAGCTGATTTCCTTCACTTTTTTTTTTCGAATGAGCTTCATCACTTCCTCCCTGAGCTTCCCCTGTCCTCCCGTCCCCCCCACCACGGCACCGGCAGCAGCCGCCTCCGCCGATCCCCTCTCAACGGAGCCTCTCCTCCACCTCTCCACTGTCAAAGACGGCCGGGAACGGCACGCCGGCATCGCCCTCCGCTCGCCCAGATCCGGTGGGGGCAGGTGCCCAGGAGGGAAGTTTGCTCCGGCCACGGCAACGGCGGTGGTGCGGAGATGCCGCCCCTCCTCCGTCGTCCAGTTTCTCGGTTAGGTCGCATCGCCGCCTCGACCCGACCGAGCTGCAACTTCCATGTTGTTTCATAGATCCGATAGGGCAGCCTGACCAAATTGCCATCACCATGTACTAAATTGTCTCCAGTAAAAATCACGAGCTCCCATCAATCCATCATTTTCCATGGCTCTAATGTTTCTCGCTTGATGCAACGAGCGGCTAGCTAAGGAGAATTCTGTTCCGAGGCTCCAACCTGATCGAGCATCCATCCTGTCCTCAGTTTAGTTGTCCCCATTCCATTCTGTCCGCCCAAACCCAGCACTAGCAGTAACAATGGTCCAGTTTCTCTGCTAGGTCGCACCACCGCCTCGAGTGGCTGCCCACCTTCAGAGTGAGGAAGGGAACTAAGGTCGATCGGGATGGCAATGGAAATGGTGAGTGCGACGATGGGGGCAATGAACCCGCTGCTCGGAAAGCTCACCGAGCTGCTCGGCGACGAGTACAAGAAGCTCACGGGGGTGAGGGAGCAGGCCTGGCTTCTCAGGGATGAGCTCAGCGCCATGAAAGCTCTCCTTCACAAGATGGAGCTTATGGACAATCTTGATCCATCGGCCAAGAACTGGAGGAACCATGTCAGGGAGATGTCCTATGATATGGAGAACTGCATTGACGACTTCATGCATAACATTCACCGTGACCATGTAACGACAGGCTTTATCAAGAAGATGGTTGAGTTCCTCACGACGTTGGGGAAGCGTCATAAGATCGCCAACCAGATCAAGGAGCTCAAGGATCTTGCGGTGGAGACAAATGCTCGGCGTAAGAGGTACAAGATTGATGATTGCATCAGTTCGAGTCCTGGTGTTGTGGCCATAGATCCCCGGATGCCGGCGATCTACCAGGAGGCAGCAGGCCTCGTAGGTATGGATGGCCCGAGAGAAGAGCTTCTCAGTTTGCTGATGGATTCCCAGAAGAAACTCAAAGTGGTTTCTGTTGTGGGGTGTGGTGGTTTGGGCAAAACTACACTTGCCAAACAAGTATATGATAAGATTGGAGGGCAATATAACTGTAAGGCATTTGTCTCGGTCTCCCAAAGACCTGATGTGAAAAGCCTTCTCATTGGCCTACAACACAAGCTTGGGATGGGAGAGTCTTCTCATGCTCACGAGGTGCAAGACATCATTGACCATCTCAGAGAATACCTCAAACATAAGAGGTATTTTTTCTTCTATTACTTCTCATATACTTGCATCTAGTTTTCAATAATTTATCATTTGATCAAGCATATCTAAATCATGATGTTGAGATCTTTTGGGGCCAACACAAAACCTTTTGAGGCATTTCGGCTATGGAAAGGTTATTCTAGCATGTAAAGACTAATATTGGATCAAAGTTGTATATACTACATTGTAGTTTAGTATATACAGAGAGAAAGATTTGGTATTTTCTATTTTGTGGCTAAGAGTAGAATAAGTCATTCTGCACTCTAGCCACCTGAACAAGGCATAGTCATGCGCGGCTGAAACACCCACCGTATGCACCTAAGGAAAATTATTGTAGCTGTGTCTTGGACTTAACTGTAACAATGATTTTACAATTGATTTTACGGTTAGCTGAGAGGATTTTACCCCTGGTATTTTTGCTGTCATAATTTTCCCTCAACATTTAAGGTATACTGGGAGGATTTTACCATTGACAGTTTTGCTATCATAATTTTCCTCAACATTTAAGGTCAACTAAAGAGGATTTTACAACTAGGCCAGCATAAGGTGGCAAGTATAACTAGAGTCTGGCCTTACAAAAGTTAATACTTTTTGCATTTGGAATTACTATCAAGGAATTTTATCTTCTAGTAGTTCATAATCAGTTCTGGTGGAGTAAGTGACAGTAAAATTGTGCTCACAGTGTGGTAAAATATTGGTGAAAAGATATGTAAAATCCATAGAATATGTAGTAATTATGAGTCACCTCCAAATAGAATTAGTAAAAATCACAACAGTAATTACTATCAACATGCAACATGATCCAAGCGGAGAGTAGAATAGCTGTTCTCTTGCAGCGCTATTCTGCCATATATTAAATAAACGTAATAAGAATTAATCACCTCCGTGTGGTGAGCATATAAACCGTTATTAATATGAACGACAAACTTTAAGGACTGAACCTGAGCTTTTCTTTTATTTAAAATTTTGTTACTTTTCTGTTAAGTTTTGAAAGATTGTGTCAACATCTTTTATTATGTTCTGTTTCCTTCATTTTAGTTTTGATGCTTTTATCTCTACCTTATAGTCATATACTTGCACAAATATTGCAATAGGTACTTCATTTTAGTTGATGACTTGTGGGATCAATCAGCATGGAATATTATAAGTTGTGCCTTTCCGGAAAATAGTAATGGAAGTAAAGTGTTAGTAACCACACGATTGGACGATGTAGCTGTCATAGCATGTCATAATGACCGTGCCAGCATTTACAGAATGAAGCACCTCAAAGAGCAAGACTCGAGAAGATTATTTTTTAATAGAGTATTTGGGTTCGAGAATGTCTGTCCACCACAGTTTAAAGAAACGTCAGCTGAAATTCTCAAGAAATGTGGTGGGTTGCCACTCGCAATTATCACCATAGCCAGCCTGCTAGCTAGCCTTGAAGCAAGATCCCCGAATGAATGGGACATCATAAAGAATTCTTTGGGTGCCAAGTTTGCCACAGATCCCACTTTGGAAGAGATGAGGGGTATACTAAACCTTAGCTACATGCATCTTCCTGTTCATCTCCGGCCATGTTTATTGTACCTTGGCATGTATCCAGAAGATGCTGAGATCGACAGGGATGACTTGGTTAGGCAATGGATTGCTGAAGGCTTAGTTTGTAGTTCGCGCGGAGTAGATTTGGATGACATTGGGAAAAGTTATTTCAACCAGATTATCAATAGAAGTCTGATTCAACCCGAAAGAACATATTATGGGGAGGTGTTTTCTTGCAGAGTGCACGATATGATTCTTGATTTGATCCTAAGCAAGAGTACAGAAGATAACTTTATCAGTGTAGCGGATAACTACGAAGACATGGCAAGATTGCACGGTTGCGAGTACAAGGTTCGTCGATTATCCCTCAAATCAAGTGCGGGTGGTGCAACATCAGAGACCCTTGCTACCAGCATGTCACAAGTTAGATCATATGCACGGTTTGGAGTGTCCAAGCACACACCTCCTCTTTCACTGTTTAAGTATCTACAGGTCATTTACTTTAAGTTTCCAGATGGAACGGACACGGCAGTTGAACTCGCTGCAATTGGTCATTTGTTTCTACTGAGGTATCTGAAAGTTTTAGCAGGACCAGTCATGCTCCCCGCAGAAATTAAAGGGCTCGTGCATTTGGAAACTCTGGAATTAGTTTGTCGGTCCACGCAAAGCTTTCCGTCGGATATAAGTCGGTTGACCAACCTTATCCATCTGATACTTCCAGAAGGTACAGTGCTGCCTGCAGGGATCCAGAACATGAAGTCAGTCCGCACATTGCATTGTTCGGGCATCTCAGCGAGTTCGCTGGAGGATATCAAAGGCCTTGGTGAGCTGAGAAGTATGAAGGAGTTGCAGCTTGGTGCGCCTTACGGTGAGTATTTGGCAGTTGAATGCGTCGATGCATTGGTCTCCTCCATTGGAATGCTCCGAGACCTAAGGCACCTGAGCCTCGGTCTGAGGAATGAATCCTCAGACAACCAGCTGGGCTCATCATTACCTGATCCTCCTCTCCGTCTCGAGGTACTCAATCTGGAACCATGGACGTGCAAAGGAGTTCCGAGATGGATTGGCGGGCTACGCTGCCTCCGGATGCTCCGCCTGCGCGTCTTGCATCTGTCAAGTGAAGAGGTTCGCGCTATCGGAGAGCTCCCCTCCCTCGTGTCTGCCAGCTTCTACGGGTTGGGTGTCTCCCGAGACAAGGTCGTCGTCAGCACTGGGTTATTCCCGGTTCTGGAGGACGTTGTGTTCCGGTCTTACGAAGATACCACTACTTGGCTGAGCTTCGAGGCAGGGGCGATGCCCAGGCTACAAGAGCTCTCGCTGGGATTCGGCTGGAAACAGTGGAGAGGCGCTGCACCGGTCGGCATGGAGAGCCTGCCCTGCCTCCAGGATATCCAAGTGTGGCTCTGCCACACCAGCGCTGAGTCAAGCGAAAATTGGCGAGATGTCCGCGCTGATGTCAAGTCTGCCTTCAAGGCCGCCGTACGGCTGCACCCAAGACACCCCTCTGTTACAGTTGAGTAGGCATGCGCTCCATTGATCCACCTCTTGTTTGTAACCTAATTAATCGTACTTGGTCTCTTGCGTAGTGTAATGTAAGCCTGACACCTCAGTTTAGAATGAATCAATGTACATCTGGGTCAGCAGACCCTTTAGTTTGACTGATGGTTTGTACATAGAATTTGGAAATGTCTGGTCCTGATCGATCGATATATGCAGGTTTAATTTTCGATGTGTTTAGTTGTGGCTGGTAGCATATAAGAAGCTGAGTTTGCTGTGATTCTCTTTAAGCTGAAGTTTGCCGTGACTTGATTGTAAACTACCGTCGTCGATCCGCTAGAAACTGTCAAGTCTTGCAAGTGGTGAAAAATGCATTCAGGATCCATTGATCTGCTCGCTCGCAACACCGAAACTCTAAAATAAACGGTTTTGTCTCCAGTTGATTTACCATGGTGAACAGATCGCTCCCAACTCGATCACACCAAAGGGACAACCCAAGTTCAGTGTACTGTAGTTTCAAATAGCACCACAACTCTATTCAAATTGTTCAAACACAGATCCCTCCAAACTCCAGTGCACCGTCCCAGCTCCCTCACTCCAGAGTGTCGATACGTTTTTTGATTTTCCACTCCAGTCTCGAGGCCGATGGATCTGCTTTAGAACGCCATGGGGCACCACCCTGTCGATACGTTGTTTCTGTCAATGCAAATTCGGCAGCAATCTCAAAAACAAAGCGCAAGATCACAAAGGAGCACGAACAAAGGACCCTCAAACAAGATGGCATGCAGAAAACAAGATGACAAGAAAAGAGAGGCAAAATATAACCATGGCAACATCATCTTTCCACAAAATATGGCTTCCAGTAGCTCACAACCTATTGGACGGAACTCTCTGCACTTCTGCAGCTATAGGAAGCCAACTGTAAGGTGTGAATTTAACTAATGACACCAAGAAATGAGAGAAAGAGAAGCAAGTGCAGAGTCTCACTAATGAAATCAACCAGTGACGGGAAGAAGCATATCTAAATCACACTGAGATGCATGGATTTCTTATTAACAAAATAATAAATCTATCAGATAAAATGAGGAGTAATATTCAGAAAAATAGTAAGCCGAGTTTGAGGTTACATGCTGTTCTTGGTAGAAGGAGATTGTGATTTCACAGAGCACAGTTTTGGCAGTTGCTTTTGGTCATGTCCCCATATGGAACAAGTGTCGGCAAATCCTAAATCACTCCCAACATCTGAACCTGGGAAAAAAAATGAAAGGGGCAACATATCATTCGCTCAACCATGATTTGGAAACACGAGACTGTTCGGCCATGCTGTGTTTTTGCTAATTAGCATGTTCAAGATGAATATGTAGAAGCATCTGAGTAAATAGGGAGGAAGGAAAGACTTGTAAAAACGAACCCTACAATCCAGGGAAAATGTAGAAGCAACAAATCACCGAAGAACATAATCTCATTCCAGCTGTTTCAAATGATCATGGGAAGCATAACCATTCACCAAGCCTAGACTACACGGAGTATCAGTGATCCATCTGATTGAGAAGGTACATCTATCCGACAGATAATGTTCCAACAACTTTTAAGAATATGACAGGAAAAACGGGACTATTACACGAACATATCACCTGAACAGACCCTACCATTTTCGGGACTAAATCAACTACAGTAGCACTATTTTCAGAATCTCATGGGGAAAAGGGACAACTGTGTGAACAAGATAAAATTAAACATAACAATATTTGTACTACAGTAGCACTATGTCGGAGGCTAGAGCAATGGATCATACATCATACGTAAGGACCGAGGGCTAAGTTAACCTCATCCAGCAACACAAACATCATCAGACAAGGGAGTATGATCAAGGATCAGCGCCCCATCTTCCCAAGCAGACAGCATCTCATTCTGGCACGGTTTGTCGTGACCGAGCCAGCTTAATCGTTTCTCTTTTAATGGATCTAATATTCAGGAACCTTCAGGAATTATACCCATTCATGAATATTGCTGTAATTTTTTGTTTTCACTGAATACATTGCTCATCGTTGTCGATCAGCAGCTGTAGCTGCCATTTGCATTTTCGCGAAAAATAGCTGCAGTTTTATCTTCTTTTTGGATCGAAATGACCATGATCTTTTGTGTGCTTTATCAGGAAAAATATTCGATACATGGATCTCGAGAAAATGATATATAATGGTATGGAACATTAGATGGGATAGTTATCCCTGTTGCACTGATAAGCACAATCGACACACAGAATTACATCACTAGATACAGGAATTGCCACTTTGTCATGTTACGATAGAAGGGTCTGAGGTGTCAGTGTCATGCAACAAATTATAGCTCAGCTCAAAACAACAAATTGGACTGAATTTTTTATGGCACTGCGAAGTTGATTCTTAAATCGGCAGGTTCATATTGGTGGTTTTGCTGCCAAAACGAATGCATGTGGTTTTGTGAATGGATACACTTTCACATATGCAAGCACTGAATAGTGGATATATATGAAACGGACAAATTTTCCTGTAGCTTGCAGTGTCCAATTCTCGTATTATTTTCTTCTTCATGTTCCCTCAACAAATATAAATGCATCATCCATTGCACTTTCTTCTTTATTCATGGCACCACCACCGGTTCAGTCCTGATGATTAATGACATATGAAAAAGATAAGCCTAATTCATTTATAGATCATGTATTAGTTCCAGGTAGGTTACCTTGTCAAATTTGAAAATTCCCAACTCAAGTAGGGTCAACTATGGTACTCTCTTTTTAAGGACAATAAATCCTTTTGATAAAAGCATACAGAAATCAAAGCTCAAAAGGCCAAAACAAACATACGCCTATTTAATATTTATTTCTAAGCATAATCGAAATATTAAACATTGAACCACAAAGTACACTAACATAAATATGATGGAACCTAAGAGACAATGGAATGAAAATGGAACATTCATGGTAGATACACTTTGGCATGAAATCAGATCATACTGAAATATTTTCACTGGAAAGGGACACATGATTTTTCGTTTGCTTTCTTGTTTTCTAGGTGCAGGTTTCATCAGAAAAAACGGTCAAGACACGTATCCATTTTTCATTATCTTCAATGAAGTTCGGAACACAAAATATATCCATGTACTTCTCATTTGTAGAGATCTTTTCTAGGGCATGCCAACCTCAACATATCGGGGATTAGGAATCAAAAATCATCAGATTTATAGGGATTTAGCAATGACAAAACTGGCAGGCAACATGCATACTATAGAATACAACCAGCATCCTGTTAGGCAAAGAACAACAAAACAGGGTTTACCAGTTAACTACGCATAGAGAAACTTTGTCGCGCCATATGCAGTTAGATTAACCAATCTTCAGAGCCTTGTTCTTGGTTGATGCAGATCTGAAATTAGCCGGGACTTCCCCTCTACAAGCGGCTGCATAGTCTTCAGCAAGGTGTGGCGCAGCTTCCTTGTGAGGACATATGTACTTCTCCACGAAAACAACGTCGGTGATCATGACCACAGTAGCGAAGCTCCAATCGCAGTCTAGGAACCCATTTTCCTTGAGGAACTTCCGAACATAGTGGCGTGGCCTGAGCCGGCCCTCTAGGCTCAAACAGATAATTACCGGTCGATGAGCAATGTAGGCCGGTTCCAACCCCACCTCCAAGATCAGGAACTCGGACTTGCAACGCAGCATTTCTTTGGATCTCTGCAACAGCGTTGGAGCCTTAGCCACAGCGATCCTCGCTTCGGCATCCGACCACCTGAATGCCTTCTTCAAGTAGTCTACTCTGGCAATGATATTCTCCTCGCTGAGGAATGCAACGGCGTGCAACGCTTTCCAAAACATCCCAGAGCCGAGGGGCACACCAAGACCTTCGGCGCTCGTCACCATTGCCCGGATGCGTTCCGGTTTGGTGGAGAGTATCCTGGGTTCAGAGATGCACAGCTTGGCGACATCGCAAGCGTTTAGCACGCACTCCTGTAGTATCGCGACGTTGGGCTTGATCTTTCTCTCAAGGTCAAAGCCGAGAAGGTATGAGTTGCACTTGAGCGCTCGAAAGAAGTTCTCTGTGGACCTGAAGAAGAGCAGGTAGAACTGCAGCTTGGAGACGACGGATCTGAGGCGAAAATGCATGCCGACGATGGAGATGAGGCGCGCGATGTCAGGACCTGACAAACCGAGGCCGGTGAGCCCGACGAATCTAGGGGCCAGCGTCATATCCACGCCGGTGCAGAGTAGCTTCGGATACTTGGCGACGGTGGCGGCGACGTCGGCGCTGGAGAAGCCGTGACCGGCGAGGAAGGCGAGCACGGCATCGGGCTTGGAGGAGGACTTGAGGTGGGAGAGCTGCCTGGAGGCCTTGAGGGCTTGTGCTCGGGTGAGGCCGCAGGTGTGGACCAGATAGTCCTCGACGGCGAATCCGGGATTCGGGGAAATGGCCGGTGCAGCGCCGGAGATGAGGCGGCGGAGTGTGAAGATGGCAGAGGTGGGTGGGGAAGAGAGTATATGGGAAACGATGCACGAGCGGAAGCGGAGCATGGCGCTGGCGACGGCGAGCGGCGGCGCCGTCAGCAGAGGGATTTCCTATGGGTCTGCAGTTGCAACGGCGTGTGCTTGTTGGTCGTGAATGGGCTGCAATTTTATTTTGTACATGGGCTGTATTGGACCGGCGTTTGATAGGCCCAGCTTCTTGAAATTTCTGTGGTTTTGTCCTCAGGCTTAAAGCGGGAGGAGCTATACACCGCTATTAGCGGCGCTCGACTCACGCCGCCTCAAGTGATTCCCCTATGAGCCGGCCCACTGCCCCGTCTGCTCCGTCTTCTTCTTCCTCTCCCAGTCATCTTCTTCGGTCTTCTTCTTGTGAACCAGCAGTTCATCGCCAGCCGCGCGCCACCGCAAGAACCTAAGTTCTCTGCCTTACCTCTGCCGGCGACGCGGTTCGACCAGGGATGATCGACAGTCACACGATTCCACTAAAGCGGAGGACCCGGATTTGGCCACGTCGGCCAATGTTTGGTTCGACCTTCGGTGACCCTAAACTGGCGGCGCGCGGCGGTGGCGCTAGGTGGCGCTACGGGCAATTCCAGGAAGCGCGGAAGTCACCTGGCGAAGCGGTCGAGGACGGAGAGGTCGGTGGCGACCGCGGCTTGTACGGTGGAGGACGGCGGCGACGACGATTCCTTGCCGAAGTGCACGGGTACGGCGTAGGCCTCAGATGCTCTTCGTGGAGGTGGCTTTGGTGCTCCATAGATCGAACCAGAGGCATCAAACAGGGCACGAGGAGAAGGGAAAATGGAGGGGAACAGGAAGGAGGGCGTGGAGCAGCTCGGACTCACCGGGATTGTCGCCGGAGTGCGGCGGTCTGCGGCAGTTGCAGCTCACGATTTGGGCAGCCTGGCGGCAGAGTGGTGGGCGTGCTAGCTGGGGAAGAAGGAGATGCCCGGGGGATTTAAAGGGCGAGGCGCGCGGTGCCTTTGTGGCTCGAACATAGTGGGGGAGTGGGGAGTGTCGGCGTGCTGGCGTGGGGTGGTGCGAGCGCGGCGAGCAGGCAGGAGGTTGGAGGCGATGGGGTGTGGGTGGATCCAGCGCGTCAAAGAGAGAGGGAGTGGGGTAGGTGCTGGGATGGGTCGCTACCCATTGCGCGAGCCACGGATAGAGGGTGTACCAGGAAGAAGGGGGAGCGGCTGGCTAGGCTAGCCCAGTTGGCTGGTTATTTTTTTTTCTCTTTTGTTCTTTTCCCTTTTTTATTTTATTTATTTTATCCCCAAAATATCTCCAAAGCCTTTTTATTATAAAATCTAGGAAAATTTCCAAGTGCTCAAATAAAATAATTTTACTCTTTAACCCCTTTTTCAGAACAAAAATCATTTTAACAAAACCTTTTTCTATTTAAATGCTTTTCATAAATTCTTTTTAGGAAAGACATTTGGCAACAAAAGGCCACCGAAATAGTTTTTAATAAAATGGTTTGGTCATTTCTTTTCATAATCGAAGTGTTTTCAAAATGAAAATAGGATTAGTATTTTATTATCCAAATACCACTTTTTATTAACCCATTGCCATTATGGCTTTATGAAAAATCTTTAAAAATATAAGCTTTATAATTTTGTCAAAACAAAAAAAAATTAATGTGGGAAAATATTGCTCCACAACAAAATGTATTTAAAAACCTTTTCATAAGCAAAGTATGTTTCTCAAAGCTCGTCTTATGCAAAAAGGGTTTTGTAGAATCTGTACTTTTCAAAAAGGTTTTAGGTTTTACAAAATCCATTTTAAAAGCTTTTGTTTCCCATAAAACAAAATAACTTTAATAAGTTCTGGAATATGGTTTTCCCTAGACTCTTGACCCAAAATCTTTTATTTAGAAACAGGACTTGCTTTATTTTCATAAACTTTGAAAAGTTTCTTTTCTTTTAAAAATTCAAATAAGGAAGAAGAAAAGTTTTAGCAACTATTCAAATAATTTTATTTTAATTTAACATTCCAAAATTTGAAAAGTTTTGGGATGTTACAAAGAATCCTAGGTTGACATGCATATCCCATACCTCCTAGGTAGAAATTACCACCAGGAATATTAATTCCATCAGCTCTGGACAAACTTTCAACTTGAATGTTTATATCATGGGCTGATCCTTCTCAATCAACGAGCACATATGTGAGCTTGAGATTGAAATCAACAACGATAAGCACATTCTGGTTGGTATAGTGCTTCCTTCCCTTGTATGCTATAGATTATGATCTCAACACTTAGTAATCACATGAGTACCATCGATTGCGTTAATACAATCCTGCAATGACATCAAGAAACAGTCATGTTTGTCCATATTAGTGATTCATGAAAAGAAAATACAGAATTAGTGCTCACCTTGAAATATGACCATCTCTAGCGGGTTTTTAACCTTGCTTGGAGTTCGACCAGTTGGTGTTTTTAACCTTTATTCAATCCGAGCCGGTAGCCCGCACACTACCCGCTGGCAACCTGCAAGATCCGCCTCTCCGACCCCTAGTAGCAGCCCGTGGGCTAGGCCATCATCGAGAAAGGCAGCGACAGAGTAGGACCGACCCTCCACCAGATCCGGCCCTACCACGTAGCGAAGAGGAATTGGGGGGTGACATGAGAGACACCTAGAAAAAGATCTAGGGTTTCATCCATGACCACTAGGTTGAGCCTGAAGGAAATATGCCCTGAGAGGCAATAATAAAGTTGTTATTATGTATTCCTTATATATGATAGATGTTTATTTTGTATGCTAGAATTGTATTGATCAGAAAC
The DNA here is from genome assembly GCA_916181665.1 of Avena sativa. Taxonomy (NCBI): domain Eukaryota; kingdom Viridiplantae; phylum Streptophyta; class Magnoliopsida; order Poales; family Poaceae; genus Avena; species Avena sativa. Next base: position 122,689,689 of record OV702291.1, on the reverse strand, counting down.
ATCAATACATGTGTGTTTAATAAACAAAAAGGGTTCTTAGTTATGCCTCTCTTATAGACTAGCTTGTTGATTAACAAGATGATCAAGGTTTCCTGATCATGGACATTGGATGTTGTTAATAACAAGGTCACACCATTGGTGGAATGATGTGATGAACATTCATCCGAAGTATAGCATTACGATCAAGTCATTATGTTTATATTGCTATAACATCATATGAAGTAATCTTTATCCTTAGACCATGAGATCATGTTAATTGCTAACACCTGAAGAGTATCTTGATAACATCAAACGTCACACCGTAAAAAGGTGACTATAAAGGTGGGTTCAGTGCTACGAAGGTGTTATGTTGAGGCTCATGGATCAAGAGTGGAATTTGTTAATCCCGATGACGGATAGATATACTCTAGGCCCTCTCGGTGATATCACATTGAGATAGCTTGCAAGCAAGTGATGTTATCACTAGAATGTTATATCACGGGAACAAGAAAAGAGTGCATGTCGATAACGAGATCAAACTAGATATGGAGATACCGATGATCGAATCTCGGACATGTAATATATCGCGAGACAAAGGGATTTAGTTACAAGCGTTAAAAGTTCTCACGATCACAGAAGTCATCGTTGAATGTGTAGGAGTCAGTACGGATCTCTAGGTCCCGCTGCTGATTATTGATCGGAGAAGGGTCTCGATCATGTCTGCATTATTCGCGAACTATAGGGTGAAACACTTAAGAGTTACCGGACACCATTTTGGAGCACATATGTTTCAGACGAAACAATTGCAAAGCGCAGGAATTGTTTCAATAGAAACCGGAAATTGTTTTGGGTGAAATTGCAGAAAGTGGTTCTGCATGTGATATTGAAATATTGCAAGGGGCTATATGTGAATGTTTATTAATTAAAGTAATTAACAAAATTCTGAATAAATTTAATAAAAGGGTTTTATTAAATGAGAGAGCATTAAATTTGGAGAATTTTAATGCATTTAAAGTGGAGACTTTAAAAGGGAATATGAAGAGGCATTTTAATGTGGAGGGGTTATCACCAAATGAATGGGGGAGGTGAGGGGCCACCACCCCCATGCGCCGGCCATGGAGAGGAGGGGCACCCCCCTCCTCCTATAAAAGGCCACCCATTCCCTCCTTCATCCTCACACCTCCTTGTGAAGGATCTCTCTCCCCCTCTAGAATTATTCCCCCATGATCTCGGATTAGCGAGATACATGTTCCCGGTGACATTTCATCTGGAAGGAGTTGCTGCTTCCGCTGGATCGCTGGAGCGAGGAGGTGGAGGTTATCCGGTGGCTTGAACGTGTGTGCGAGTACGGATGCACTGCTGAGTTGCAGCGCTCTGACTTCCTCACGATCTTGAGATCGGCAAGTGTACGACTACATCAACCACGAGTTCCTACTCGTTAACAAAACTCGTTGTCTTCGAGGGTAAGTTCTCGTGGGATGTATATCCACCCGTTGCTTTGTACCTAGTAGATAGATCTTGGCGTGTAGTTCTCATCGTAGGAAATTTTTTGTTTTCTATGCTGCGGACCCAACAGTGGTATCAGAGTCTGATCTATGCGTAGGTGCTTTGCACGGATAGTACACATATGTTTATATGTGAGCAATGATGATCATGTTATTGCATCTTCTATGTATTTTGGATATTGGTGGCATAGTGGGATGAAGCGGCCCGGACCAACCTTACATGTCATCGTACATGAGACCGGTTCCACGACTGACATGCAACTTGTTTTGCATAAGTGGTTGGCGGGTTCTGTCTCTCCTACTATAGTCAATATCTGATTTACAACGAGTTGCTAATAACTTAGTTATCCTCGTTGTGGTTCATGTTCATAGATGAGAACGGTTCTATCTCTGAAAGCCCTAAGCCACGTAAAACTTGCAATTGATAAATTAGAAGCGTCTAGTTTAGATCGTTGTTGGGCTAGTGTATTGATATGGTATTGTTGTAAGTAGATGTATGATAAATACTCTTACAACACATTCAACATGTAAGTTCCATAGACCTTGGCCTTACACACAAAGGAATGATAGAGATCATACCACGATGCAAATGATAGAGATCAAATGCATGGACCATATCATCTCACTTTACACATTAGATGTTAGCATCTTATACTGCTAGTTTGGCGCTTTTGGTAGCATTGTAAGATGATCCCTCAATTAGATATCAAGATAAAAATATGTTCTTCCTTGAGTATGCACTGTTCTATGGATCGTGTTTCGAGACATCATGTGATGATCGGGTGTACTCGACTCTATGCTTTCATACAAAGGGTGTAAGACAGTTTTACACACGCGAGTACTAAGGTTCTTACTTGGCGAGCCTAGCATGTACAAACATGGCCTCGGAACACGGACCGAAAGGTTAAGCATGAGTCATATGGTTGATATGATGCCCATATAGATGCTCGCCTTTGAAGATACACCGACTCACGTGATGATCGAACTTGGTGTAGTGGATTTGGTTCATGTAATCACCAAAAGGGCACGAGGGATGTCGTTTTTGAGTGGGAGTTCATTAGTAATTTGGATTAGTTGAACTCAATCTATCATAAACTTAGTCTAAATAAACTTTACAAATTCTGTTGTAGATGGCACCACCTGCTTTTAATTTCAATGTGTTCAAGGAGAAAGAGAAACTTGCTGTGAATGGTAGCAACTTCACCAACTAGGCTATGAATTTGAGGATTCTCCTCACTGCTGCACAAAAGCAATATGTGCTAGATGCGCCGCTGGGCCCCCCACCAACTCTTGATGCCCCTGACGAGGAAAAGAATGTCTATGTGACTCGTCAGGAGGACCACAACTTAGTTCATTGCGGCATACTGTATGGGCTAGAGCCAGAACTTTGAGAGGGTTTCGAAAATGGCAATGCCTTTGATACCATGGGAGAATTGAAAATGATTTTCGATACCCATGCTGCCTGATACATTGCAAATGTATCTATAATTTTTGATGTTCCATGCTTGGTTTTATCCACTTTCTTGTGTTTTGTTCCAACTTTGGAGTACTTTTCATATGATTTCTTGGACTAACCTATTAACAAGAGCGCAGTGCCAGCTGCCTGTTTTTTGCTGTTTTTGGTTCCAGGAAAGTCAGAAAATGAATATTCTCGGAATTGGATGGGACAAAAGCCAAAGTGCCTATTTTTCCGGAAGGGATCAAGTGCCAGAATACGAGACGGAGAGGGGCCAGGGGCCGGCCACACCACCTGGCCGCGCGGCCAGGCCTGGCTCGCGCCAGGGGGTGGTGTGGTGGCTCCCGGCACCCCCTCGGCCCCTCCTTCCGCCTATATATTGCCCTCAGGACGAAAACCCTAAGGACCCGATCAAAAATCCACGAAAGAGTCTGTAGCCGTCGTCATCTCCATCCCTAGATCGGGAGGGATCTGAAGCTCTTCCCGGCACCCTGCCAGAGAGGGGAATTCACCCTGGAGGCCTTCTTCATCACCATGCAAGCCTCCGGTGTGATGCGTGAGTAGTTCATCCTTGGACTACGGATCCATGTAGTAGCTAGATGGTTGGTTTCTCCTCCTTTGTGCTTTCATGTTTAGATCTTGTGAACTCCGTTCATGATCAAGATCATCTATTTGTAATCCATACATGTTGTGTTTGCGAGGATCCGATGGATATTGAGATGCTATTTCAGATTGGTTATTGATTCTATCATGTCTTTGTTATTTGAGATCTTGCATGCTTTCCGTTGTTAGTAGCTATCTTGGCCAAGTAGATGCTAGCAACTCCAAGAGTTAGTATTTATGCTCGATAGTGGGTTCATGCCTCTGTTAATCTGGGGAAGTGACAGAAATCTCTAAGGTACTAGATGTGCTGTTGCTACTAGGGAGAAAACAACAATCCTTTGTTCATAGAACAATCGTATTGTTTACTTTACACGCAGTTCGTAAAGCAATAATCTGTTGCTTGCAACTTAATACTGGAGGGGGTTCGGATGATAACTTGAAGGTGGATTATTAGTCAGTTGGATGACGGTCTATGTATTATGTTGTAATGCCCAATCAAGTCTCAAAGGAGTCAAGATGATTAGTATATGCATGTATTGCTTTCTCGGTGTTTGTCAATTGCCCCGCTGTAATTTGTTCACCCAGCATGTTATCTATCTTAAGGAGAGCCACCTCTAGTGAACTATGGATCCCGGTCCTTGTCTTTTACATACAATCTACAACTGTTTACTGCTTTGTGTTTACTTTCTGCAAACTTTTACTTGTTTCCATTCGATACGTTTAATCCTTTGTTTTCCGCAAAACACGGTGAGATTGACAACCTCATCGCAAGTTGGGGACAAAGTTCTGTGGTTGTGTTGTGCAGGTCTCCATGTTGCTACTAGCACCGGTAGTGCGCCCTGCTAAGGCTCAGCTAGTAACACCTTTGAGGTGTTTCCTTGCTCCTACTGGTTCGATTAAACCTTGGTTTCATAACTGAGGGAAACTTGATGTTGTGCTCATCATACCTTCCTCTTGGGGTTCCCAACGAGCTCTACATCAACCACGAGCCATCAACACTTTTCTAGGCGACGTGCATTGAGCCATCAAGCATTTTTCTGGCGCCGTTGCCGGGGAACGAAGAAGAAGAAACTCCCACGTCAACCACGCGCCATTTTTCTGGCGCCGTTGCCGGGGAGTCAAGGACATCTTCACAAGGGGAGTCCCTCATAACCAATATCTTTACTTTGTTGTTTTTGTTTTGCTTAGTTTCTTTTTGCTTTGTTTGCTTGTTTTGTTCTTCAAAAAACCAAAAAAAAATAGTTTACTTGTTTGCTTTCTTATTTCAAAAACACAAAAAAATTAAGTCTCCTTTAGTTGTCACCCATTCCTTAGCTCACCATGTTGATCCCTACTTTCACCTTGAAAGACCTTTCAATTGGTAGTGGTTCTATAATTGGGAAAGATAATATTAAAGAATTCTTTAATCATGTTAGCAAACATGAAGATACTGAGGATAGATCCCTTGTAGAACTTGCTCCAAATTTTGAGATTGCTGCAGCTTCTTTAATTCACATGTTAGAAGCTAGGTTTGTTAACCTCAACCCCTTAATGCAAGTAATGTTTCTTAAGCTTAAGGAAATTGAGGACCCCGAAAAGAGGGATTTTATTCTAGAAACTTTGTTTAAGGAGTTCTATGATGTTGCTAAGGAAGCTAGAAAAGTTTTTGAATGTTTCAAAATGTTAGGCTCATGTGTAGATGTTGTTGGTACACAAGAAAAGATGATCAAAACCGAACCTAATGGGTAGTAACCTAAGATACCAATACCCTTTAAACTAGTAGCAATACATGATGCCATAGAAAAGAATTTTGATTGGATTGTTCCTGCAAACCCTTTTGATGAGAATAGTGAACCTAAGAGCATTGAGAGAGGATTCTCTAGAACTTACTTGGATGATATACCTTGCCTTGTTGAAAATATTAAAGGTATTGGTCTTAATGCTTCTTCATTTGAGAACACTTGATTCTTTCTTTGGTTCTTATGCCTAACTTAAAGGCGTTAAAGAAAAGTACTTGTTGGGAGATAACCCAAGAGTTTTAGATGAGTCTTGGAAGTTATTACCTCTGTAATAACCTCTACTTATCCTTTTTATTTGCTTTTTGTGCCAAGAGTAACCTCTAATGAGAGTGAAGTAATGATTGGGAAAGTTGCTGTCATGAAACAGATTTTTGTGCTTCACCGTAAAAATTCGTGAGAGAGCTCTGTATGTCAGAATGAGCTGTAATTTTTTGTGCTTCTGCCCTAGATTGTTATATAACTTTCGTTAGCTCAACACTTTTTGATTTGAGCAACATAAGGTCTTCGAAAAAATTTGTATTTACCTGCTGGTCTGTTTTGACAGATTTCTGCCATTTTCTGCATTTGCTTCTTGCTGGTTCCTTCTTGAGTTCTTTTGAGGAATTGAGCTTTTTGAGGGAAGTGCTACAGTAGCTAGTGTTCTAATGGAAGTTTATTTGGTGTTAGAACTGAACCTTGAGACTTATTTATCTTAAGTGCACTAATGTTGCTAATGAGATTGTGTGAAGTTTTGTATGAAGGAAAAATTTCAGGTGTATGGAAGGAATGAGTAATGAGATGAAGGATGGACTAAAGCTCAAGCTTGGGTATGCCACGCGTGTCACCCCAAGAAATATCCAAGAAGTACAAGCGTCAAAGCTTGGGGATGCCCAAGGCATCCCCTTCTTCATCAATAAAAAGTCCAGGTTTCTTCCAAACGCTTCATTTTTATTGTTTCATGCACAATTGTGTTGTTTTTGGAGCGTCTCATTTTTCGTTTTTGTTTTGGTTTTTAGTTTGCTTGGTTTGCTTAGTTTTATGAATAAATTGGTTGGACCCCCTCTTTCATACATTGGTTTGCATTTAGTTTGGTTTGGTTTGGAAAAGAGTAGGAAAGTTCATGCTTATGTGGTAAAAAGAGCTCGTTTTTTACTGTGGTCTATGCTTTGTCATGCCATGCTTGATATTGTTTTGGCTTTATGCTTAATATTCTTTGCCGTATCATGACTTGTTATAAACAATTGAGATTGCTTAATGTGCCTTGGATGAATCATGCGTTGTTTTAGCATATTAAAGCATAGTATAGTGGTATTCTCCTTTGATGCTTTATTTGGGTTGACTTGGCACATGCTCACACCATGTTATGACTATCGCAAGTCACCATAGCCTTTATGATCCTTTAGTTTTCAACTTGTAGTATCACTTTATGCTTTTATCAATGATGTTTTGTTGCTGCATGATTATGGCCATTATTGCTCTCTTAGTTTGTCGCTCCCAGTCTTTTGCTAGCCTCCACCACCAAGTATGAGTTCCACTCATGCATCCAACTCCCTAAACCAAGTTATTCCAAAGAGTCCACCATACCTACCTACTAGCTTATGCTATTCCAAGTATATTCATGCTTTTGTTTACCTTCCACTTGTTATGAGAAAACTAGTGATTAAAGCTCTCACGAACTTGATGGCACACTTTACTTTACTTGCCCTTAATAAACTTGAACCATTGGGTCCTTCTTTGTTGCGTATATGCTTGCGCTTTATAAGTTGAAATTAGCAGAACCATGTTTCATGGGGAACGCTTTCAACATTGCACTTGTACTTTGTACCCCGTTGATATCATGTTCTTTTGCTTACGGATCCCGGCGGTGTGAAATAAAAGTGGAACTTGTAAGATCATGGAGTTTGTATGCGTGTTAGAGAAACGCCTGGGCCGATAGCCTAAGCCATGCCTAATCATGGTGGAAACTTGCAGCATCACCATAATGAGCACTCTATGAAGCATCCTCAATAAAAACCTATGCAAATAGCAAATAAAAAGATCGCTGAGATGCTCATTGTCTGCTTGCCTTGTCATTTTGATTATGGGAAAGCTCCCGTATCATGTGCAAGGGTACCCCGTTGGCGGTTCTTAATGATACACATATACTTATAATGACAAGAGCTTACTCGTGACTGAAGTTGAGTAGCATGAGGATCGGTCTTCGTAAGTAAGGGGCATGAGATTTCGGTTTATTAATTGTCAAGCATATCCTCTTAGTTGTGTCACTTTAACCTTAATCACCTTCAAGATGCTTATGATAGGGGCAATGAGAGCTGAAAACTATAAGTACCATAATGTTTGGAAGCTCTTTATGAGACTTGAATCCCTACTTCCTTTTACAAAAGGCTTTTCTTCTACCATTACATTGAGTCTCCACCTTCTATCTTTATGCACCTACTTTGAGAGCATAGTGGCCATTCTTAGTTCTATGTGCATTGTCCCAAGACTAGTTGATTGATGCATAACTTGTTATTGCTTGTTTTAAACTATTGTATCTAGTCACTCTTATGAACTTTGAAGGTGTCCTATGCATTTATATTTGCTACTCTATTGAGGGACAAGCTGAATACTTTTATGCTATGTTTTCTTTATGTGAAACAAACAAACGTCTTGCAAAGCATGTTATTCATGAATCTTTTGTTTGTGCCTTTTCATGTTGCATCATAGTCTCTTTGCTTATTGCTAGAACTTTGTCTTTCATGTTATGATTGAAGTACTATGATCCCAGCTTTGAATGTTTTGCAAATACTTTGATCAAGTCTTTGATGGTGCATGTCACCTCAAAAATTATTCTTTCTTTTTATCACTTACCTACTCGAGGACGAGCAAGAGTTAAGCTTGGGGATATTGATACATTGCAAATATATCTATAGTTTTTATTCACTATCCCGCGTCATAAGAAGAACACAAACAAGAGGCTTGCAACAGAAAACATCAACGCCCACAACAACCATGTTGCGTTCTACTCGTGAAACACATCTACGCATAGATCTAGCTCTGATACCACTGAAGGGTTTCGCAGCATAGTAAATCAGAATTTTCTACGGAAGCGAACAGAGGGAAAGCCAAGATCTAATCTAGGAGATGCAAAGAACGAGAGAGATTGGATTAGATCTTCATACCCTTGAAGATTCGCACAGCGGAACGTTCGTCGGAACGTGGGTGATGTAGTCGTACTCGCTTCTCCTCCTCGCGATCCGATCCGATCCAGCACCACAAGTGGCGGTGCCTCCGTGAGATGCACACGTGCGGCACCTCGACGTCTCCTCCTTCCTCGGACCAGCAAGTATGGTGGAGAGATAGATTGGATCTACAACACGACGGCGTGGTGTATATGGTGGAGAATTTCTGCAGCAGGGCTTCGCCCACAAACAGTCGGGAGGGAGAGAGGAGGGCAGCAGGGCAACTAGGGTTTGGAGAAAGGTGTAGGTTCGGGGGGGAGGGGGCGCACCAGCCCTCTATATATAGAGGGGGGGTGCGGCCAGCCCTTGCCCATCCTGCAAGCCTATCTCTAGTTTAAACGATTTAAACTCTCCCTTCTAGAAACCCTATCTTATCTCTAGTTTAAACGATTTAAACTTATCTAGGATCGGCTGGGCCCTATGGGGCCTTGTGCCCCTGGCCCAATGCGGCCAGGACACTCCCTCATAGGCCCATGCCCCCTCCCGGAAGGTGGGACCACGTTGGCCCCCTTCCGGAAGGTTCTAGAAGCTTCCGGTACAATACCGATTAATCCGGAACAATTCCGAACTCCAAAAACTGCACTGCCTTATATGAATCTTATTCTTCGGACCATTCCGGAACCTCTCGTTATGTCCCGGATCCCATCCGAGACTCCGAACAAAAATTCATAAACCAATTATCCAATCTATCCTAGCGTCGAGACACGTTAAGTGTGTGACCCTGCGGGTTCGAGAATATGCAGACATGATCTTCTATCAATAATCAACAGCGGGGTCTGGGCACCCATATTGACTCCCACACATTCATCGATGATCATATCGGATGAACCATGATGCCAGGATTCAATCAATCCCATATATATATTCCCTTCGTATCGCGATATTTTACTTGCCCGAGATTCGATCGTCGGTATCGTCATACCTAGTTCAATCTCGTTCACAGCAAGTACTTTACTCGTTCCGTAATCCGATATCACTTTGTGATTAACTCCTTAACCACATGCTTGCAAGTGGTGTTGATATCGATTACCGAGTGGGCCCGAAGTATATCTCTCCGACTTGGGAGGGACAAATTCCATCTCGATACATACAACCCAACAGATACTTTCCGATCACCTGAGAGACACCTTTATGATCACCCTCTCATAGGATGACGTTTGATGACCTCAAAGCTTTCTTCCGATACCAGGGAGTTGTATTATCTCATGGTCTAAGGAATACAATATTTGACATAAGAAAAACTTCGCAAAGACGAACACGATGACACGATCTAATTGCTTCGCTTAGTTTGGGTCTATCCACCATATCATTCTCCAATGATATGATCTCATTATCAATTGACAACTCATGTCTATGGTTAGGAAACCTTAACCATCATTGATCAATGAGCTAGTCCATAGAGGCGTACTAGGGACACAGTGTTGTTCACAAACCACACAAGTATTAATGTTTCCGCTTAATACAATTCTAGCATGGAATATAAACTTTATCATGAACAAGAATTATAATAATAACATCTTTATTATTGCCTCTAGGGCATAATTCCAACAGTCTCCCACTTGCACTAGAGTCAATAATCTAGTTTACATTTGGAAACAATCTCACACCCATGGCACTGAGGTGCTGATCATGTTTTACACGTGGAAGAGGTTTAGTCAATGGATCTGCGACATTCAGATCTGTATGTACTTTGCTGATCTTCAGATCTCCATCTGCTATATAATCTCGGATTATATGAAACTTGCGGTTGATATGCTTGGTCTTTGGATGATATCTTGGTTCCTTAGCGAGTGCTATGGCGCCAGTGTTGTCACACAATATCTCCAGTGGGTCCAATGCACTTGGAACCACGCCAAGCTCAGTGATGAAGTTTCTGATCCAAACTCCTTCACTTGACGCTTCTGCAGCAGCCATGTATTCCGCTTCTACTGTAGATCCCGCGATCACGCTTTGCTTGCAGCTTCTCCAGCTCACAGCTCCTCCATTCAAAATATACACGTATCCTGTCTGAGATTTACAATCATCCTTGTCGGTGTCGAAATTAGCATCGACGTAACCTTTTACGACGAGCTGTTCATCACCCCCATAGACTAAGAACATTTCTTTAGTCCTATTTAGGTACCTTAGGATGTTCTTCACGGCTGTCCAGTGTTCCACTCCTGGATCACTTTGATATCTGCTCGTCAAACTAAGAGCATTGGACACATCCGGTCTAGTACACAGCATGGCATACATGATGGAACCTATGGCCGAGGCATAAGGCACTTTGCTCATAGCTTCCCTATCATTTACCATAGCTGGACACTGAGCCTTGCTCAATATCTTACCTGACAACATAGGCACTGAACCTTTCAATGCCTTATCCATTCTGAACCTTTTCAGAACTTTGTCTAGGTATGTACTTTGGCTTAAAGCTATCAGGCGTCTTTGTCTATCTCTATAGATTTTGATGCCCAATATATAAGCAGTTGCACCTAGGTCTTTCATTGAAAAACACTTGTTCAAATAAATCTTCACATCGTTAAGCATGTCGATGTCATTTCCAATAATCAATATGTCATCCACATATAGTACCAGAAACGTCACCGAGCTCCCACTCACTTTCTTGTAGATGCAGGCTTCGTAGCAATTTGGAACAAATCCAAAGCTCTTGATCACTTGATCAAAATGAAGATTCCAACTCCGAGATGCTTGCTTCAGTCCATAAATTGAACGCTGAAGTTTGCATACTTTATCAGCATCCTTAGGATCGACAAAACCTTCGGGTTGCATCATATACAACTCTTCATCAATGTTGCCATTGAGGAAAGCAGTCTTGACATCCATTTGCCATATTTCATAATCATGAAACGCAGCAATTGCTAATAAAATCCGAATGGACTTAAACATCGCTACGGGAGAGAAAGTCTCATCGTAGTCAACACCTTGAACTTGTCGAAAACCTTTCGCAACAAGTCGTGCTTTATAGACGGTAACATTACCATCCGCGTCCGTTTTCTTCTTGAAGATCCATTTGCACTCAACGGCCTTTCGGTCGCTAGGAGGGTCCACCAAAGTCCATACTTGGTTTTCGCTCATGGATCCCAATTCGGATTTCATGGCTTCTAGCCATTTCTCAGAGTCTGGGCTCATCATCGCTTCCTCATAGTTCATAGGTTCGCTGTCTTCTACTAACAAGACAGTCAAGACAGGGTTGCCGTACCACTCAGGAGGGGCACGCGACCTTGTCGACCTGCGACGTTCAGTAGCAGCATCGTCCGAAGCTTCATGATCCTTGTCATTAGCTTCCTCTATTGTTGGTGCAGGCGGCACTGGAACAATTTCAGGTGCTGTGCTACTCTCCAATTCAAGAGAAGGTTCAATAACCTCGTCTAGCTCTACTTTCCTCCCACTCACTTCTTTCGAGAGAAACTCCTTCTCAAGAAAGGAACCGTTCTTTGCGACAAACACTTTGCCTTCGGTTCTGTGATAGAAGGTATACCCAATAGTTTCCTTAGGGTATCCTATGAAGACGCATTTCTCCACTTTGGGTTCGAGCTTGTCCGGCATCAACTTCTTGACGTAAGCTTCGCATCCCCAAACTTTAAGAAACGACAACTTAGGTTTAGCACCAAACCATAGTTCATACGGTGTCGTCTCAACGGATTTAGATGGAGCCCTATTTAAAGTGAATGAAGCGGTTTCTAATGCATAACCCCAAAATGATAACGGCAAATCAGTAAGAGACATCATCGACCAGACCATATCTAATAGGGTTCGATTCCGGCGTTCAGACACACCATTGCGCTGTGGTGTTCCGGGTGGCGTGAGTTGTGAAACGATTCCACTTGCTTTGAGATGCGTGAGAAAATCATAACTCAAATATTCGCCCCCACGATCGGATCGTAGAAACTTAATCTTTCTGTTACGATGGTTCTCCACTTCATTCTGAAATTCTTTGAACTTTTCAAACGTTTTAGATTTATGTTTCATTAAATAGATATACCCATATCTACTTAAGTCATCGGTAAAAGTGAGAAAATAGCGATATCCACCGCGCGTCGAAACACTCATCGGTCCGCATACATCGGTATGTATGATTTCCAACAAGTCCGTTGCTCACTCCATCATACCGGAGAACAGGGTTTTTGATCATCTTGCCCATGAGGCATAGTTCGCATGTGTCAAATGATTCAAAATCAAGAGACTCCAAAAGTCCATCAGAATGGAGTTTCTTCATGCGCTTTACACCAATATGACCTAGACGACAGTGCCACAAATAAGTAGTATTATCACTATCTACTTTGCATCTCTTAGCCTCAATGTTATGGATGTGTGTTTCATCCCTTTCGAGATTTAGAAGAAATAAACCACTCACAAGAGGTGCATGACCATAAAAGATGTTACTCATATAAATAGAACAACCATTATTCTCCGATTTAAATGAATAACCGTCTTGCAATAAACACGATCCAGAAATAATGTTCATGCTCAACGCAGGCACATAATAACATTTATTAAGGTTTAAAACTAATCCCGAAGGTAAAACTAAGGAGAGCGTGCCGACGGCCATCACATCAACTCTTGATCCGTTGCCAACGCGCATCGTCACCTCATCCCTCGCAAGCCGCCGTCTATTCCGCAGCTCCTGTTTCGAGTTACAAATATTAGCAACTGAACCGGTATCAAATACCCAGGCACTACAACGAGGGCTAGTAAGGAAAACATCAATAACATGTATATCAAATATACCTTTGATGGTGCCAGCCTTCTTGTCCGCTAAGTACTTCGGACAGTTGCGCTTCCAGTGACCCTTGTCCTTGCAATAGAAGCACTCAGTTTCCGGCTTGGGACCAGACCTGAGCTTCTTCTCAGCAGGGGCATTGCGCTTGCCGCCGCCCTTCTTGAAGGGCTTCTTTGCACCTTTACCTTTCTTAAAGGAGGGCTTGTTGACCATCAACACATGATTATCCTTTTTGATGTCCACCTCCGCAGCCTTCAGCTTTGCGAAGAGCTCGGTGATCGTATCAGTGGAACCAATCTGATTGTGAGTCACTACAAAACTTTTGTAGCTGGGAGTGAGTGATTGCAGAACCCTGTCAATCTTGAGCTCCTCTGGAATCTTGCAGTCCAGTTGCTCAAGGCGTTGAGTGTAGCCCGACATCTTAATGGCATGCTCACTAACGGAACTCCCTTCCTCCATCTTGCAGTTAAAGAACTTCTCGGAGATCTCATATCTCTCAGAACGGGCCTGAGTCTGAAACATGGTTTTCAGCTCTTCGAGAATCTCAAAGGGCTCGGGATAGTTTTCAAAACGATTTTGAAGTTCCGGTTCCATAGCAAAAAACATGGTGCTCTTAATCACACCATAATCATCTTTGCGCGACTGATAGACAGCTTTCTCATCAGCCGGCGCAGTTGCAGCATGGGGGTCACCTAACGCTTTCCCAAGGACATAGTCCTTTTGTCCGCCAGACAGAATGATTCTTAGATTGCGAAACCAGTTGGTGAAGTTAGACCCATTGTTTCTAAGCTTTTCTTTCTCAGCAAAAACGTTGAAGTTGAAGTTGGACTTGGCCATGTGATCTACAGTATTTGCAAGTACAATTTAGACTATGTTCATGATAAATAGTTCAACTTAATCAAATTACTAGATGAACTCCCACTAAATTCAACATCCCTCAAGTTGTTTAGTGAACACGATCCAAATTCACCACACCTAATCCGATCTTCACGAGAAGAGATGTGGCTTCAATGGTGGACGACGAAGTGTCGATCATATCATTCATATGACTCATGCTTAACCTTTCGGTTCATGTGTTCCGAGGCCATGTCTGTACATGCTAGGCTCGTCAAGTCAAACCCAAGTATTTCCGCGTGTGCAAAACTGGCTTGCACCCGTTGTATGTGAGCGTAGAGTCTATAGCACCCGATCATCACGTGATGCTTGGACACGACGAACTTTCGCAACGGTGCATACATGGGGAGAACACAGTTTTATCTTGATCTTTAAGTGAGGAATCATCTTATAATGCTACCGTCGCGATCTAAGCATAATAAGATACATAAAAGGATAAACATCACATGCATATAACTTTATGTGACATGGTATAGCCAATCTTCGCGCAATGGTCTCCATCTTGTGCGTTCCGGCATGATCTTCATCACTCCACCATGATTGCCTCCACCACGAATAGCAACTACAACTATTGCTAACTACTTAGCGATAAAGTAAAGCTATTACATGGCGTATAAGAAGTTGACTCGCAGGTCATACACAATTATAAAGACAACCATATGGCTCCTGCCGGTTGTGTACTCATCGACATGCAAGTCGTGAAACATTACAAAACATGATCATCGCATACATTATACACATCACATCTTGGGCCATACCATATCACAGAAAACACTCCCTGCAAAAACAAGTTAGACGCCTCTACTTTGTTGTTGCATGTTTTACGTGGCTTATGGGAGTAGATGCTAAGAACGATTCTTACCTACGGAAAGCCACAACGGTGATATTATGGTTGCCAAACTCCGGTGTTAATCCCATGACAACTATAGTGAGAGAAACTGACATCCACCAGCCGCATGTATGGTACAAGCCACACGTCAAGTGCGGAGCCGGTCTCGCGAACGACGTCGCGTAAGGTTGGCCTGGACCGCTTCAATCTCACTATCCCGCGTCATAAGAAGAACACAAACAAGAGGCTTGCAACAGAAAACATCAACGCCCGCAACAACCATGTTGCGTTCTACTCGTGAAACACATCTACGCATAGATCTAGCTCTGATACCACTGAAGGGTTTCGCAGCATAGTAAATCAAAATTTTCTACGGAAGCGAACAGAGGGAAAGCCAAGATCTAATCTAGGAGATGCAAACAACGAGAGAGATTGGATTAGATCTTTATACCCTTGAAGATTCACACAGCGGAACGTTCGTCGGAACGTGGGTGATGTAGTCGTACTCGCTTCTCCTCCTCGCGATCCGATCCGATCCAGCACCACAAGTGGCGGTGCCTCCGTGAGATGCACACGTGCGGCACCTCGACGTCTCCTCCTTCCTCGGACCAGCAAGTATGGTGGAGATATAGATTGGATCTACAACACGACGGCGTGGTGTATATGGTGGAGAATTTCTGCAGCAGGGCTTCGCCCACAAACAGTCGGGAGGGAGAGAGGAGGGTAGCAGGGCAACTAGGGTTTGGAGAAAGGTGTAGGTTCGGGAGGGAGGGGGCGCACCAGCCCTCTATATATAGACGGGGGTGCGGCCAGCCCTTTCCCATCCTCCAAGCCTATCTCTTGTTTAAACGATTTAAACTCTCCCTTCTAGAAACCCTATCTTATCTCTAGTTTAAACGATTTAAACTTATCTAGGATCGGCTGGGCCCTATGGGGCCTTGTGCCCCTGGCCCAATGCGGCCAGGACACTCCCTCATAGGCCCATGCCCCCTCCCGGAAGGTGGGACCACGTTGGCCCCCTTCCGGAAGGTTCTAGAAGCTTCCGGTACAATACCGATTAATCCGGAACAATTCCGAACTCCAAAAGCTGCACTGCCTTATATGAATCTTATTCTCCGGACCATTCCGGAACCTCTCGTGATGTCCCGGATCCCATCCGAGACTCCGAACAAAAATTCATAAACCAATTATCCAATCTATCCTAGCGTCGAGACACGTTAAGTGTGTGACCCTGCGGGTTCGAGAATATGCAGACATGATCTTCTATCAATAATCAACAGCGGGGTCTGGGCACCCATATTGACTCCCACACATTCATCGATGATCATATCGGATGAACCACGATGCCAGGATTCAATCAATCCCATATATATATTCCCTTCGTCTCGCGATATTTTACTTGCCCGAGATTCGATCGTCGGTATCGTCATACCTAGTTCAATCTCGTTCACAGCAAGTACTTTACTCATTCCGTAATCCGATATCACTTTGTGATTAACTCCTTAACCACATGCTTGCAAGCGGTGTTGATATCGATTACCTAGTGGGCCTGAAGTATATCTCTCCGACTTGGGAGGGACAAATTCCATCTCGATACATACAACCCAACAGATACTTTCCGATCACCTGAGAGACACCTTTATGATCACCCTCTCATAGGATGACGTTTGATGACCTCAAAGCTTTCTTCCGATACCAGGGAGTTGTATTATCTCATGGTCTAAGGAATACAATATTTGACATAAGAAAAACTTCGCAAAGACGAACACGATGACACGATCTAATTGCTTCGCTTAGTTTGGGTCTATCCACCATATCATTCTCCAATGATATGATCTCATTATCAATTGAAAACTCATGTCTATGGTTAGGAAACCTTAACCATCATTGATCAATGAGCTAGTCCATAGAGGCGTACTAGGGACACGGTGTTGTTCACAAACCACACAAGTATTAATGTTTCCGCTTAATACAATTCTAGCATGGAATATAAACTTTATCATGAACAAGAATTATAATAATAACATCTTTATTATTGCCTCTAGGGCATGATTCCAACATTTATCACTTACCTACTCGAGGAAGAGCAAGAGTTAAGCTTGGGGATGTTTATACATTGCAAATATATCTATAATTTTTGATGTTCCATGCTTGGTTTTATCCACTTTCTTGTGTTTTGTTCCAACTTTGGAGTACTTTTCATATGATTTCTTGGACTAACCTATTAACAAGAGCCGCAGTGCTAGCTTCCTGTTTTATGCTGTTTTTGGTTCCAAGAAAGTCAGAAAATGAATATTCTTAGAATTGGACGGGACAAAAGCCAAAGTGCCTATTTTTCTGAAAGGGATCAATTGCCAGAATACGAGACGGAGAGGGGCCAGGGGCCGGCCACACCACCTGGCCGCGCGGCTAGGCCTAGCCCGTGCCAGGGGGTGGTGTGGTGGCTCCCGGCACCCCCTTGGCCCCTCCTTCCGCCTATATATTGCCCTCGGGATGAAAACCCTAAGGACCCGATCAAAAATCCACGAAAGAGTCTGTAGCCGCCGTCATCTCCATCCCTAGATCGGGAGGGATCTGAAGCTCTTCCCGGCACCCTGCCGGAGAGGGGAATTCACCCTGGAGGCCATCTTCATCACCATGTAAGCCTCCGGTGTGATGCGTGAGTAGTTCATCCTTGGACTACGGATCCATGTAGTAGCTAGATGGCTGGTTTCTCCTCCTTTGTGCTTTCATGTTTAGATCTTGTGAGCTCTGTTCATGATCAAGATCATCTATTTGTAATCCATACATGTTGTGTTTGCGGGGATCCGATGGATATTGAGATGCTATTTCAGATTGATTATTGATTCTATCATGTCTTTGTTATTTGAGATCTTGCATGCTTTCCGTTGTTAGTAGCTATCTTGGCCAAGTAGATGCTAGCAACTCCAAGAGTTAGTATTTATGCTCGATAGTGGGTTCATGCCTCTGGTAATCTGGGGAAGTGACAGAAATCTCTAAGGTACTAGATGTGTTGTTGCTACTAGGGAGAAAACAACAATCCTTTGTTCATAGAACAATCGTATTGTTTACTTTACACGCAGTTCGTAAAGCAATAATCTGTTGCTTACAACTTAATACTGGAGGGGGTTCAGATGATAACCTGAAGGTGGATTATTAGTCATAGATGCAGTTGGATGGCGATCTATGTATTATGTTGTAATGCCCAATCAAGTCTCAGAGGAGTCAAGATGATTAGTATATGCATGTATTGCTTTCTCGGTGTTTGTCAATTGCCCCGCTATAATTTGTTCACCCAGCATGTTATCTATCTTAAGGAGAGCCACCTCTAGTGAACTATGGATCCCGGTCCTTGTCTTTTACATACAATCTACAACTGTTTACTGTTTTGTGTTTACTTTCTGCAAACTTTTACTTCTTTCCATTCGATACGTTTAATCCTTTGTTTTTCACAAAACACGGTGAGATTGACAACCTCATCACAAGTTGGGGACAAAGTTCTGTGGTTGTGTTGTGCAGGCCTCCACGTTGCTACTAGCACCGGTAGTGCGCCCTGCCAAGGCTCAGCTAGTAACACCTTTGAGGTGTTTCCTTGCTCCTACTGGTTCGATTAAACCTTGGTTTCATAACTGAGGGAAACTTGCTGTTGTGCTCATCATACCTTCCTCTTGGGGTTCCCAACGAGCTCTACATCAACCACGAGCCATCAACACTTTTCCGGGCACCGTGCATTGAGCCATCACTGCCGTAGAGAGTTATAATGCTACTGAAAAGTTCTTTAGCTGCATGATGGAGGAGAACAACTCCGTTAGTGAGCATGTACTCAAAATGTCTGGGTACGCCGACAAGCTTGTGTCCTTGGGAATACTGATTCCCAATGACTTAGGCATACATCGTGTTCTCCAATCTCTACCACCTAGCTACAAGAGCTTCGTGATGAACTATAATATGCAGGGCATGAAGAAGACTCTTCCCGAGCTTCTGTCAATGCTTAAGACTGCAGAAGTGGAGATTAGGAAAGAACATCAAGTGTTGATGATCAATAGGACCACCGGTTTCAAGAAGGACAAGAAAGGCAAGCACAAGGGAAAGAAGGGTGGCAAATCTGTTGATGGGGGGTCGCCGTCGGAACGCTGCCTCTTCATATGCCATCGGGATTAGTTATAAACCTGAATAATTATTATTTGGTGCCTGCACTTAGCATGAACATTGTATCCGGATCGTGTTTGATGCAAAGTGGTTATTTGTTTAAATCTGAAAACAATGGTTGTTCGATTTATATGGATAATATCTTTTATGGTCATGCACCTATGTTGAATGGTTTATTTCTGATGGATCTCGATAGTAATATTACGCACATTTATAATGTTAATGCTAAAAAGATTAAACTTGATGATGATATATCTGCATATATGTGGCACTGCCGTCTAGGTCATATTGGCGTTAAACGCATGAAGAAACTCCATTCTGATGGACTTTTGGAATCACTTGATTTTGAATCATTTGATACATGTGAGCCATGCCTTATGGGCAAGATGACTAGAACGCCGTTTTCCGGTTCAATGGAACGGGCGACATATTTATTGGAAATCATACATACTGATGTGTGTCGACCAATGAGTGTGTCGGCGCGAGGTGGATATCGTTATTTTGTTACTTTCACGGATGATTTGAGTAGATACGGGTATATCTATTTGATGAAACACAAGTCTGAAACTTTTGAAAAGTTCAAGGAATTTCAGAATGAAGTGGAAAATCATCGTAATAGAAAGATTAAATTTCTATAGTCTGACCATGGAGGAGAGTATCTAAGTTACGAGTTTAGCACACACATGAAAGAGTGTGGAATAGTTTCACAACTCACGCCTACCGGAACACCACAACGTAATGGTGTGTCGGAACATCGTAATAGTACCTTATTGGATATGGTTCGATCTATGATGTCTCTGACTGACTTGCCACTGTATTTTGGGGTTATGCACTAGAAAGAGCTGCATTCACTTTAAATCGGGCACCATCTAAATCCGTTGAAACGACACCGTATGAATTATGGTTTGGAAACAAACCTAAGTTGTCATTTCTTAAAGTTTGGGGATGCAATGTTTATGTGAAGAAATTTCAACCGGATAAACTCGAACCCAAAGCGGAAAAATGTGTCTTCATTGGATACCCTAAGGAAACGATTGGGTATACCTTCTATCACAGATCCGAGGGCAAGGTTTTTGTTGCCAAGAATGGATCTTTTCTTGAGAAGGAATTTCTCGCGAAAGGTGTGAGTAGTCGGAAGGTAGAACTCGAAGAGGTTATTGAACCTTCTCTTCATGAAATGGCGAGTAACGCAGCACCGGAAGTTGTTTCGGAGTTGACTTCACCTAATGAAGAGAGAGCTAATGATATTGATCATGAAACTCCGAAAGAGGATACTACCAAACCTCGCAGGTCAAGCAGGACACGTGCAACTCCTGAACTGTACAGCAATCCTATTGTAAATTTCATGGTTGATGAAATGGATGACCCTGCGACGTATGAAGAAGCGATGATGAGCCTGGATTCCAACAAATGGCTATAAGCCATGAAATCCGAAATGGAATCCATGTACGGGAACCAAGTTTGGACCTTGGTGGACTTACCTCACGATCGAAAGGTCGTTGAGAATAAATGGATTTTTAAAAGAAAAACTGATGCTGATGGTAATGTGACCATCTATAAGGCTCGACTTGTCGCAAAGGGGTTTCGACAAATTCAAGGAGTTGACTACGATGAGACATTCTCTCCCGTAGCGATGCTTAAGTCAGTTAGGATTATGTTAGCAATTGCTGCATATTTCGATTATGAAATATGGCAGATAGATGTCAAAACTACGTTCCTCAATGGTAATATTGAATAAGAGTTGTATATCATACAACCTAAGGGTTTTGTCGATCCTAAGGATGCTAATAAGGTATGCAAACTTCAGCGATCCATCTATGGACTGAAGCAAGCATCCCGGAGTTGGAATCTCCGCTTTGATGAGGTGATCAAAGAGTTTGGATTTGTCCAAACTTATGGAGAGGCTTGTATTTACAAGAAAGTGAGTGGGAGCAATGTGGCATTTCTGATATTATATGTGGATGGCATATTATTGATTGGAAATGATATAGATCTTTTAAAGAGTGTTAAAATTTATCTAAATAGCAAATTTTCGATGAAAGACCTTGGTGAAGCGTCATATATATTAGGCATTAAAATCTATAGAGATGGATCAAGGCGCCTAATTGGGCTATCGCAGAGTACATACCTTGATAAGATATTAAAGAAGTTTAATATGGACGAAAGTAAGAAGGGGTTCTTACCTATGTTGCAAGGCAAGACATTGAGTAAGACTCAAAGTCCGGCTACGGCGGAAGAAAGAGAGATGATGGATAAGATCCCTATGCCTCGGCCATAGGCTCTATTATGTATGCCATGCTATGTACAAGACCGGATGTGGCACATGCTATTAGTTTGACTAGTAGGTACCAATCTGATCCAGGTTCGGAACACTGGATAGCGTTAAAGAACATCCTCAAGTACTTGAGAAGAACTAGGGATATGTTTCTTATATACGGAGGTGAAGAAGAGCTAGTCGCTAAGTGTTATGTCGATGCTAGCTTTGACACCGATCCAGATGACTCTAAGTCTCAATCCGGATACGTATTTCTCTTGAACGGAGCAGCGGTTAGTTGGAGGAGTTCCAAACAACCTGTGGTGGCTGGATCAATGACAGAGGCGGAATATGTTGCTGCTTCAGAAGCGACACAGGAAGCGGTTTGGATCAAAGAGTTCATTACGGAACTAGGTGTGGTTCCTAGTGCGTTGGACCCAATGGTGATCTATTGTGACAACAATGGATCCATAGCCAACGCAAAGGAACCGAGGTCTCACAAGAATTCCAAGCATATTAAGCGCCGGTTTCACTCCATCCGCGAGCATGTCAAGGATGGAGATATAAAGATTTGTAAAGTACACACAAACCTAGATGTAGCAGATCCGTTGACTAAAGTTCTCCCTAGGGCAAAAAATGATCAACACCAAAACTCCATGGGTGTTAGATTTATCACTATGTGAACTAGATTATTGTCTCTAGTGCATGTGGGAGACTGAAGAAAATATGCCCTGAGAGGCAATAATAAAGTTGTTATTATGTATTCCTTACATATGATAGATGTTTATTTTGCATGCTAGAATTGTATTGATCGGAAACATCAATACATGTGTATTTAATAAACAAAAAGGGTTCCTAGTTATGCCTCTCTTATAGACTAGCTTGTTGATTAACAAGATGACAAGGTTTCCTGATCATGGACATTGGATGTTGTTAATAACAAGGTCACGCTATTGGTGGAATGATGTGATGAACATTCATCCGAAGTATAGTATTACGATCAAGTCATTACGTTTATATTGCTATAACATCATACGAAGTAATCTTTATCCTTAAACCATGAGATCATGTTAATTGCTAACACTTGAAGAGTATCTTGATAACATCAAACGTCACACCATAACAGGGTGACTATAAAGATGGGTTCAGTGCTACGAAGGTGTTATGTTGAGGCTCATGGATCAAGAGTGAAATTTGTCAATCCCTATGACGGATAGATATACTCTGGGCCCTCTCGGTGATATCACATTGAGATAGCTTGCAAGCAAGTGATGTGATCACTAGAATGTTATATTACGGGAACAAGAAAAGAGTGCATGTCGGTAACGAGATCAAACTAGGTATGGAGATACCGATGATCGAATCTCGGACATGTAATATATCGCGAGACAAAGGGATTTAGTTACAAGCGTTAAAGGTTCTCACGATCACAGAAGTCATCGTTGAATGTGTAGGAGTCAGTACGGATCTCCAGGTCCCGCTGCTGATTATTGATCGGAGAAGGGTCTCGTTCATGTCTGCATTATTCGCGAACCGTAGGGTGAAACACTTAAGAGTTACCGGACATCATTTTGGAGCACATATGTTTCAGACGAAAGAATTGCAAAGCGTAGAAATTGTTTTAATAAAAACCAGAAATTGTTTCGGGTGAAATTGCAGAAAGTGGTTTTGCATGTGATATTGAAATATTGCAAGGGACTATATGTAAATTTTTGTTAATTAAAGTAATTAACAAAATTCTGAATAAATTTAATAAAAGAGTTTTATTAAATGAGAGAGCATTAAATTTGGAGAATTTTAATGCATTTAAAGTGGAGACTTTAAAAGGGAATGTGAAGAGGCATTTTAATGTGGAGGGGTTACCACCACATGAATGGGGGAGGTGAGGGGTCACCCCCATGCGCCGGCCATGGAGAGGAGGGGCACCCCCTCCTCCTATAAAAGGCCACCCATTCCCTCCTTCATCCTCACACCTCCTTGTGAATGATCTCTCTCCCCCTCTAGAATTATTCCCCCATGGTCTCGGATTAGCGAGATACATGTTCCCGGTGGCATTTCGTCTGGAAGGAGTTGCTGCTTCCGCTGGATCGCTGGAGCGAGGAGGTGGAGGTTGTCCGGTGGCTTGAACGTGTGTGCGAGTACGGATGCGCTGCTGAGTTGCGGCGATCGGACTTCTTCACGATCTTGAGATCGACAAGTGTACGACTACATCAACCACGAGTTCCTACTCGTTAACAAAACTCGTTGTCTTCGAGGGTAAGTTCTCGTGGGATGTATATCCACCCGTTGCTTTGTACCTAGTAGATAGATCTTGGCATGTAGTTCTCATCGTAGGGAAATTTTTGTTTTCTATGTTGCGGACCCAACAGAGCCCCGCCTCCGCCGCTGGAAGAGAGCCTCTGCCACCACCCCGACCAGGGGCATTGCCCTGGCTGCTGCACGTCGACACAGTGATCTTCCCCGCCCCAGCCGTTCTAGCGGCGATCTCCAGCCTCCACCACCCCTAGGCCTCCTTCGGCGGTAGCGGCGACGTGAGAGGCAGGCGGCGGAGGTCCTCTAGTGGCATGTGCGGGTCACCCCCGGCGCCACCCCGGGGAGCGACACACGTTTTTTTCCAGGAGGTTTCCGTCCAAGTGAAAATTTATTTTTTAAGGGAGAAGTTTTATTCCTAATAAAATAGTTTGATTATATCCTCCAGGTTGTTCGGATAGAAAATCCAACAAATGGATGGTGAACGATCCAATTAACAACTTTCTATTCTTTTGGCGGCGGCGTGCCGGCAGCGCGTTCTCGTCTTCGTCTACCGCATCGGTGTCCAGAGGGACTAATCTGTAATTTTCTTTGTTTCTGGGCTGTTATGTAAGAACCGTGGTTAATATTATCAAAGGGCTTTTCCGCAAAAAAATAGGGAAGTCATCTTGGATAAAATAATAATCTACAGAATCTCCTCAATTTATTTTGGTAGATCGGTTTTCGAAAGTAAAGCCGGTTGATATAACTTTTTCCCCATCTAGCGAAAAGCTAGGGGCTTTCTATGTTAAATTCATTGTTATGATGATTATGGCAAGTTTAAGCCGTGCATCAACCCGAACTTTTTCTCCTCTAAGTCAACTGATTCGAGGATCCAATTCCACAAGGAATAAAGACTTCACGCATAAGCTATGCTGGTTTGAATCTTGCAGATTGTAGTTAATGTGGGTGTTTTAAAAGTTTATAGTTATTTACTCGGTTTTCTTTCATTTTTTCTGGGTTATCACATTTTCTATTTTCATTTTATCTTCTGGTTAACACTACTTTGCCTTTTTTTTGCCAAAATATCATTTTGAACATAATTATATTTTCTATTTTTACTAAAAAAATACAATATTTTTCTTGTTTGACACTACTTATAAAGAAGTGGAGAAAATGTTTTGTGTCACCAATACTAGTTTTTTTTTGCATCAATAGTAATATTTTATTATTTTGGCAACATATTTGGTTTTTCATTTCTATGGAACATATTTAGTTTATTTTATGTATGGAACATTTTTTTAATCCAAACGGAATAACCTTTCGACATACAATGAAAATATATTTGACAAATGGCATACTATGGAGGCTAAACAATGACGTGATACAATGAAAATATCACTTCGAAGAACTGCCGGTGCGTGACAAACTTGAGGTGAAAAAGTGCATTAACGTAAGTGGACGGTCCGACTGTATAAGAGGTCCAACGAGTGTGGCAAGAAAAAGAACGAAGCTCTCTTCTTTTAAAAAATTGACTCCTTTGAATGGACGGGTCTCCTCAATTTGAAGGGAAATAAGAGGAAATAAATGAGATTACAGATTTGCCCTTATTTCCATATTAATGCGATGGAGGTAGCGACTGTTCGCTTCACGTAATACATGCTAAACATATGCCGACCATGCGGTGGCCCCCATCACACATCTTGCCCCACCGTCTAACGTCGCCGTGCTAGCTCTCTAACCCTCAGGATTCCCGCACTAGGTGAAATGAACATCTCTAACTCCGTTGAGGCTACACGAAATTTAGTCCCACATCGTTTACGGAAGGAGGCTACAACCAACTTATAAGGGAGAGATTTTTTCCTCCTTTCAGTCCGGGCTTTTGTTATGAAGTGGGTTTTCTTCTTATAGTTGGGCCGTGAGCGCATGAATGTCCAGAACGTAGGCTGAGTGCTGAGCTGGGCCAAGTGAACGCTGACATCTGGTATCAGAGCTAGCGATCGTCATGTCTTCCTGAGGGGCTTCTCAAGGGGATGGGATGTTAGACTGCTGTTGACCGGTGAGGCTACACAAAGTTTAGTCCCACCTCGTCTACGAAAGGAGGCCACACCCACCTTATAAAGAAGAGATTCATTTCTCCTTTCAGTCCGGACTTTTGAGATGGAGTGAACTCTCTTCTTATAGTTGGGTCGTGAGCACATAAACATCCAAAACGTAGGCTGAGTACTGGACTGGGCCAAGTGGACGCTAACACGTATGCCCTCATGGAGGGTAACTTGAAGTTATTTGGTGCTAAAGGCTGGAAGAGGTAGGTGGTTAGGGTTTCGTGGTGCACGAGGAGGCGTGGATGGCACGAAAAGACATTATATAGGTAATTGCAATGTCACCAAATGAATAACTTAGGATGTACAACCGTGAATCCACTCTTGTAGTCTCACATTATTTTTTTTGTTTTGAAAGTTGTAGTCTCACATTCTAAATCCGTTCACACGGATATTTTTAATTTAGAAAAACAACCAAATCTCACACTTTATACATTGTCTGTGACAGAATATTTCTGATTGGCCTATATTTATTGCCGATATATTTTGCCTATATTTCTGAATGACCTATATATATTTTCAAATTCTGGAAGATCCACAGCGTACCTACAGAGTACACACATGATTAGCGCAAGCAGAGTCTACATACACGCACACACACAAAAAAAAAGAATCAACATGCCCACACGGTTTCTCCACGCGGTCTGGTCAATGAGCGTCAACGCCCTTCCTTCTTCTTCTTTCTCTAAAATAAAGAACTCCCGATCCGATCCAGCTCTCGTCACTTCCTCAGTTACTCTCTACCGAGCTTCTCTCCCCCCAAACCTACCCAGCACCATAGCCAGCAGCCACCGCCGCCTCCCCCTCTCGACGGAGCCTCTTCTCCACCTCTCCACTGTCGGCAACGGCGTGGACAGGAACTGCACGGCACGCCGGCGTCGCCCTCCCACTGTACTCCCGTTCCACGTCCAGATCCGGTGGGTGGGGTGGGGAACACGGTGTTAACGTACGAGATTAGCTAGCTATGGTTGGTAGGATCTGGTAGTTAGCCATCGTACAGATGTGTTAGTTGTGACTAACAGATTGTAATCTATCTGATGTAATCTTGCCCGTCTTGGACTTGATCTCCAAGGCAGTGGCCGTATATATATATGACGACATACGCCTGGTGGTAATCCATCAAGGCTCCTAAATCTATCTCTCTTTCTTGTTTTAGCTTATATGGTATCAGAGCATCTCTGACAAATGTCGACTTCCTCTTCCTCCTCGATCCTGGCTGCCATGCCTCCGATCTCCTCCGTAGTCACCGTCCGCCTCACCAACGAGAACCACCTGATGTGGAAAGCCCAACTCCTTGCCTACCTCCGTACCCACCAGCTCCTTGGCATCGTCAATGGCCAGGAGACTGCTCCCACCAAAACCGTCACTGTCCGATCTGGCACCGGCGCCAGCGCCGTTGAAACTCAGGAGGCAAGCGCGGCGTACGTTACCTGGTACACCAAAGACCAGGCGATCCTTGGTGGCATCCTCGCCACCGTCTCGGAGGACATCCTTCCCCATGTCATGGCCGCCACTTCTGCGGCAGGAGCATGGGGGCAGCTAGAGCGCATGTTTGCGTCTCGCTCTCGCGCCCGCCTGAATCAGATCAGGTCGCAGCTGGCGATGGCGAAGCGCCCTGACATGTCGGGGCAGAACTACTTCAAGATGAAGAAGACGTTGGCTGACACCCTCGCTGCGATCGGCCATCCTCTCCACGCCGACGAGGTCATCGCATACATCGTCTCCGGCCTTGGCGCGGAGTATGAATCGCTCGTCTCCGCGCTCAACGTCAAGGCCGACCTCACCCTCGACGACGTCTACGCCTACCTTCTCGGCTACGAGCACCGCCAGTCCATCTACGCCTCTGATCCTCAGATCGGGTCAAGCTCGTCCGCCAACTACGCCGGCTCCGGTCGGCAGCAGAATCGCATCAACGGCGGCGGGAACCAGGGCGGCCAAGGAGGTGGCCAAGGCCGCAATGGTGGAGGCGGCGGCAACGGTCGTCGCGGCGGCGGCTGGAACCAAGGCGGAGGAGGCGGCTGGAACCAAGGCGGAGGACAAGGAGGTGGTCGCAATGGTGGCAGCAACGGTCGTCGCCAAGGCGGCGGCAACGGAAACGGAGCACGTCCTGTTTGCCAACTCTGTGGCAAGGTTGGGCATGTGGCACTCAAGTGCTATAAACGCTTCGATAGCTCCTTCCATGGTGGAGAGGAGGAGCACCCGTCTGCAAACATAGCTGGCACAGGCTCTGGCTATCAAGTCGATCCGAACTGGTATTCGGACAGCGGGGCGACGGACCACATCACGAGCGACCTAGATCGTCTCTCGTTCCGCGAACGCTACAACGGCAACGACACTGTTCAAGTCGGCAACGGAGCAGGTTTGCACATCGAACACATTGGTCAAAGTTCCATTAATACTTCCGCTAATTCTTCTCTTACACTTCGTAATGTTCTTCACGTTCCCGATATCTCCAAAAATCTTGTTTCTATTCATAAATTGACCAACGATAATGATGTATCTGTGGAGTTTCATCCCTCTTTTTTTGTTGTTAAGGATCTAGCAACGAGGAGAAACCTGCTCCGAGGTCCATGTAGAGCCGGGCTCTACCCTTTTCCGCCACCCACACTTCTTCAGCGTGTCAAGACCGCCATGCTCGCGGGCGTCAATAAAAGGCAATGGCATCATCGCCTCGGCCATCCGTCTTCCCAAGTAGTCCAGTCTATCATTAGTTTAAATAAACTCCCATATATTGGGACGCATGATGCATCAGTGTGTGATGCATGCCAACAGGCAAAGAGTCACCAACTTCCTTATGGTCCATCTACTTTTGTTGCAAAATTTCCATTAGAACTTGTTTACTCCGATGTGTGGGGGCCAGCCACTCCTTCTGTTAGTGGTTTTAAATACTATGTCTCTTTTATCGATGCTTTTAGCAAATTCACCTGGATTTATCTCTTGCATGCCAAATCTGAAGTTGAACAAATTTTTATTCGCTTTCAAACTCATGTTGAACGACTTCTTGACCGCAAAATCTTGTGTGTTCAATCGGATTGGGGTGGGGAATATCAACGCCTCCACAAGTATCTTAATGATCATGGTATCTCACATCATGTGTCGTGTCCATACACTCACCAACAAAACGGTGCAGCCGAGCGTAAACATAGGCATATCGTTGAAACTGGTCTCTCACTTTTAGCTCATGCAAGCATGCCAGTCCGATTTTGGGACGAGGCGTTTCTCACTGCTACGTTTCTCATTAATCGCCTCCCTACCCGTGTCATTGATAATGCCTCTCCAGTGGAGCGTCTTTTTGGTGCTAAACCTGATTACACTTTTCTCCGCTCGTTCGGTTGTGCGTGTTGGCCTCACCTCCGACCCATGAATAACAAGAAACTTGCTTTTCGGTCTAAAGAGTGCGTCTTTTTAGGATATAGTTCCCATCACAAGGGCTATAAGTGTCTTGACACAGCCACGGGACGAGTTTATATTTCACGAGACGTAGTATTCGATGAAGGCGTTTTTCCGTTTGCTCGCAAACATCATGTCACACTTGATTCTACTGAACCTGTGTCTCCACCGTCCCATATTCTTTTGGCACCACCTAGAAACCCACCCCTGCCATCCAATAGCGGAAGTACTACTGGTTCTATTGATCTAATGGCCGATGAGCACGTTATCTCCTTTGATCCGTCTACAGGTACTCGTACGGAAACAGCAGGAACGCCCGTACAGTCACGCTGCATGGACCATGCAGCTGGAGCAACTCCCGATGGCGTGGCCAGTGCAGGCTCACCTGCATCCTCCGCGGACTGCTCCTCCTCTGGACCTGTCGCGGACGCGTCTGCCTCGCCAGATTCCGTGGCCCATACTGGGTCACCTCTGGCCTCATCCGCTGGCCCGCCTCCCTCGCCACAGCGCCCTGCCTCGACGACTGCTGCACCACCTCGCCCGCACACGCGCTCCCGGTCCGGCATCGTCAAGCAGCTTCAGCGGACCGATGGCACGGTCACGTATACGTGCCAGACGGTATCTTCTGTTCCTGCTGATCCTTCTGGCTACGCCGAAGCTGCTCGGTATCCTCCCTGGCGTGCTGCCATGGATGCAGAGATGGATGCTCTACATCGTAATGGTACATGGTGTTTGGTACCTCCTCAACCCGGCCTCAACGTCATTGACAGCAAATGGGTCTTCAAACTCAAGTACAATCCAGATGGCTCTGTTGATCGGTATAAAGCCCGCCTGGTTGCCAAAGGATTTAAGCAGCGAGAAGGTATTGACTATGATGATACATTTAGCCCTGTCGTTAAGCATACCACTATCCGTGTTTTGTTGTCTTTGGCGGTGTCCAATAGATGGAGTATGAGACAATTGGATGTTCAAAATGCCTTCCTGCATGGTGTTCTTTCTGAGGATGTGTACATGTATCAGCCCCCGGGTTATGCTGATTCTCGATATCCACGCCATCTCTGCAAACTTCAGAAATCGTTATATGGTCTGAAACAAGCTCCTCGTGCCTGGTTTTCGCGGTTGAGCTCTCGTCTACTGGATCTTGGCTTCACAGCATCTGCAGCTGATGTGTCTCTCTTTTTCTTTCGGAAAGGGGGCATATGTATGTATTTCCTCATATATGTTGACGACATCATTGTTCTCAGTTCATCCTCTGCAGCAGTTGATCGTCTTCTTGCTCAACTCCGTCAAGACTTTGCTGTTAAGGATCTTGGAATGCTCAATTATTTCTTGGGCATAGAAGTGCATGCTAGTGATGATGGACTTGTTCTTTGTCAGCGGAAGTACATTTTGGATCTTCTAAAAAAGGCAAATATGAGCCTAGCTAAAGCTTGCACTACGCCAATGGCTGTGACAGACAGACTCTCTCGTGACTCAGGGACACCACTTTCTCCTGCCGATGCTACTCAATATCGTAGTGTTGTGGGTGCCTTGCAGTATGTCACGTTGACACGCCCAGATATATCTTACAGTATCAACAAGGTCTGCCAGTTTTTGCACTCGCCAACTGACATGCATTGGACAACTGTGAAGCGGATTCTTCGGTATCTTCGGGGTACGGTGACACATGGACTGACTTTGCGCCGATCTTCATCCTTAGCTCTCAGTGCATTTTCAGATGCCGATTGGGCTGGATGTCCTGATGATCGGCGTTCTACTGGAGGACATGCTGTGTTTCTTGGTGGCAATCTTGTTGCGTGGAATTCTCGCAAACAACCCACTGTTTCTCGCTCGAGTACCGAGGCTGAATACAAGTCTGTTGCCAATGCTACTGCGGAACTCATGTGGATTCAAGCATTGCTTCGAGAGCTTGGTCTCTCCCTGAGTCAGTCACCCTCCTTATGGTGTGATAACATTGGCGCTACGTATCTCTCAGTCAATCCAGTGTTTCATGCACGTACAAAGCATATCGAGATTGATTATCACTTTGTGCGTGAGCAGGTTGCCAGGAAGGCGCTAGAGATTCGTCATATATCCACTCATGATCAGCTAGCTGATGTTCTTACCAAGCCTTTGACAGTTCAACAATTTGAACGTTTCAGGAGCGATCTCAATGTTCTTCCCACATTTCGATCGAGAGGGGATGTTAACGTACGAGATTAGCTAGCTATGGTTGGTAGGATCTGGTAGTTAGCCATCGTACAGATGTGTTAGTTGTGACTAACAGATTGTAATCTATCTGATGTAATCTTGCCCGTCTTGGACTTGATCTCCAAGGCAGTGGCCGTATATATATATGACGACATACGCCTGGTGGTAATCCATCAAGGCTCCTAAATCTATCTCTCTTTCTTGTTTTAGCTTATACACGGGAGGGCAGTCTGCTCCAGCCACGGCGCCGACGGTGGCGCAGAGATGAAGAGCCCCCCGCGCCACCCCTCATCTGGCGTCAAGTTTCTCATCGGCTAGATCCCGCGACAGCCTCCACCCGCTTCCTTTCTCCCTGCTCCCAGGGCGGCGTGGCAGGGAAAGGCAGGGGCGCCAGTTGCGGTTCGCCACACCAAGCACACCAAGCACCAAGCTGCTCGACTTGCAGTACAATCTGAGCGAGAGGAAGGGGACTGAGCTCCATAGGGATGACAGCGGTGACCGTGGTGATGAAGCCGCTCCTCGGCAAGCTCACCAACCTGCTCGGCGATGAGTACAAGAAGCTCACCGGAGTGAGGAAGCAGGCCGCGTTCCTCAGGGATGAGCTCAGCGCCATGCAAGCTCTACTCGAGAAGATGGAGCTAATGGACAAGCTCGATCCCTCAGCCAAGAACTGGAGGGACCATGTCAGGGAGATGTCCTATGACATGGAGAACTGTATCGACGACTTCATGCATGAAATTGATGGTGCCGATGCAAAGGCAGGCTTTGTCAAGAAGATGGCTAAGCGTCTAAGGAGGTTGGGGAGGCGTCACCAGATCGCTAACCGGATCGAGGAGCTCAAGGTTCTTGCGGTGGAGGCCAATGCTCGGCGAGAGAGGTACAAGATCGATGATTGCGTCAATACGAGTACTTGTGGTGTGGTCGTCGATCCTCGGATTTCAGCAATTTACAAGGAGGCAGCAGGCCTTGTAGGTATTGATGGCCCGAGAGAAGAGCTTGTCAGCTTGTTGCTAGATTGCCAGCAGAAACTCAAAGTGGTTTCCATTGTGGGCTTTGGTGGTTTGGG
Source organism: Avena sativa (assembly GCA_916181665.1). Classification (NCBI taxonomy): domain Eukaryota; kingdom Viridiplantae; phylum Streptophyta; class Magnoliopsida; order Poales; family Poaceae; genus Avena; species Avena sativa. The sequence continues at coordinate 122,657,342 of OV702291.1, read as the reverse complement.
TAAGACTACACTTGCCAAACAAGTATATGATAAGATTGGAGGGCAATTTAACTGTAAGGCATTTGTCTCAGTCTCCCAGAGACCTGATTTGAAAAGCCTTCTCATTGGCCTACAACACAAGCTTGGAATGGGGGAGTCTTTTCATGCTCACGAGGTGCAAGACATCATTGACCACCTCAGAGAATACCTCGAACACAAGAGGTATATTTTCTCCATGTACTCACTCCTATACTTGCATTGGTATTGTTCTCAGTAGTTGTGTGATTTGATCATACTCATCTAACTGCTTTTAGCAGCATGGTTTAGTAGTGTAACTCTAAATAGTTGTACTCACAAGTCATGATGAAGAGAGTTTTTGGGCCAACACCAAACTTGCTAGCTCGCAAGGAAAGGATTGCTATTAGGATCAAAGTTCTAGCTCTAGGATAAAAATTGAACTTCTCTAAATATTTTGATTTTAGAATACACTATATCTAGCTATATAAATAATAAATGAACTTCCATTTGATGAGCATATAAGCCATGATAAGTAGGGACAGAAATATTAAAAATGTTGAACCCAATATTTCTTTTTATTCAAAAGTCTACCATATTTATGTTTTTTTCCTTGAATTTTGAAATACATGTGTCGACATACTTTGCCATGTCTTGTTTCGTTCATTTTGATGCTTTTCTCTGTAGGTACTTCATATTAGTTGATGACTTGTGGGATCAGCAAACATGGGATATTATTAGTTGTGCCTTCACAGAAAATAGTAATGGAAGTAGAGTTGTGGTCACGGCGACCGTGCCAACATTTACAGAATGAAACAACTCAAAGAGCAAGACTCAAGAAGATTATTTGTTAATAGAGTATTTGGGCCTGAAAATGTCTGTCCACTACAATTTAAAGAAATCTCAGCTGAAATTCTCAAGAAGTGTGGTGGATTGCCGCTAGCAGTTATTGCCATAGCTAGCCTACTAGCTAGCCATGAACCAAGAATGTTGAGGGAATGGGAGTGCATAAAGAATTCTCTTGGTTCCAAGTTTGCCACAAAACCCACCTTGGAAGAGATGAGGGGTATATTAAACCTTAGCTTTGTTCATCTTCCTGTTCGTCTCCGGCCATGTTTTTTGTATCTTGGCATGTATCCGGAAGATTGTGAGATCATGAGGAATGATCTGGTTCGGCAATGGATAGCCGAAGGCTTAGTCTGTAGTTCTCACGGAGTTGATTTGGAGGATGTTGCGAAAAGTTATTTCAATGAGCTTATCAATAAAAGTCTGATTCAGCCGGGACGCACAGAATGTGGGGAGGTAGTTTCTTGCAGAGTACATGACATGTTACTTGATTTGATCCTAAGCAAGAGTATAGAAGATAATTTTATCAGTGTAGCATATAACTCCGGAGACATGGCAAAGTTGCACACTTGCGAGTACAAGGTTCGTCGATTATCCTTGCAATCAAGTGCTGGTGGTGCAATTTCAGAGGCCCTTGCTACTAGCATGTCACAAGTTCGGTCATGTGCATGGTTTGGAGATTCCACCTACACACCTCCGCTTTCCCAGTTTAAGTATCTACGGGTGCTTTTTTTTGAGTTTCCAGATGTATGGCGTACTACAGTCGACCTCACTGCAATTGGCCATTTGTTTCTACTGAGGTATTTGAAGGTTTTAGTGGGATCACGAGTCATGCTCCCTGCAGAAATTAAAGGGCTTGTGCATTTGGAAAGTCTGCTGTTATATTGTCCGTCCACACAAAGCTTTCCATCAGATATAAGTTGCTTGACAACCTTGTTTCATCTGAAACTTCCAGGTGGTATTGGGCTGCCTGTAGGGATCCAGAACATGAAATCAGTCCGCACCCTCAGTTGCTCGGGCTTGGCAGAGAGTTCGCTGGAGGAAATCAAAGGCCTTAGCCAGCTGACTGATCTGAAGGAATTGAAATTAAGCATGTATTTTTGCCGCGACTTGACGCTTGAATGCGCTGACGCTTTGATGTCCTCCATTGGAATGCTCCGAGGCCTCAAGCTCCTGGACCTCTTTCTCGAGATTGAATCCGATGGCTTAAACAACCCGCTGTACACGTTTCATGATCCTCCTCCGTTTCTGGAGGCACTCGAGCTGCAGGGACGGAGGTTCAGTAGAGTCCCTAGATGGATTGGTGAACTATGCTGCCTCCGGATCCTCAGCATGCACCTGTTGCAGCTGTCGAGTTTTGACGTTTGTGTTCTTGGAGAGCTTCCGTCCCTCGTCGAGGCTAACTTCCACGGCTTGTATGTCTCCCAAGACAAGGTCGGCACTGGGTTATTCCCTGTCCTGGAGAAGGTTAGGTTCTGGTCTTATGAAGATCTCACTGCCTATCTCAGCTTTGAGGCAGGAGCTATGCCCAAGCTACAAAGGCTCACCCTGGGATTCGGCTGGAAAGAGTGGATGGGCACTTCACCGGTCGGAATGGAGTGCCTACCCTGCCTCCAGGAAATCGAAGTGCATCTCCGTAGCAGCAGCACAGAGTTAAGCAAAAATGAGGACGATGTACTTGCTGATGTCAAGTCTGCCTTCAAGAGCACCGCAAGTGTGCACCCAAGACATCCCTCTGTTACAGTCAGTGGCCATCTTACCAGTCTTCTCCGGTATGCTGCCGCTACACGTACTAGTACTGCATAGTAGGAAAAAAAGATGCATGCAAAACTGCTTAGCTTTAACAAATTCGGTTTAGTCAATTTAACAAATGTTCCATACATATAGTTTGGTAATGTTTCGTCCTCTCTCAAGCTGAGTTTGCTGTGACTATTTTCATGAAGTTTGCTGTGACTATTTTCATGAAGTTTGCTGTGACTTAATTGAAAATGTTGATCCGTAGAATGCAAGTGGTGAAAAATGCATTCAGGGTGCGTTGATCCGATCCCAACTCTGGAACTCTGAAATAAATAGATCTGTATCCAGTTGATTTACAGAAACTCGTTCATGGTGGACAGATCACTCCCAACTCGATCAGAAGTATGACAGCGAGAGCTAGCACAAGTTCTATTTCAGTTCCCTCCCCTATAGCATCTCGATCGAGATCGGCCATCCAAGTGACAGGAGAGGAGCGCCGCCCTGCATCTCTGACAGCGACAACCCAGATTTTAGTGTGATGTGGCTGTTCATGTCAGTGTAAATTCAGTGTAGAATGGTGTAGGAAACATCCAATATTAAACTGACATCATGGAATTTCTGATTGCAAGTTTTGAAATGTATGTGCTCTAGCGAGAATGCATCCTATGCACCAACCATAATGGTGCAACCGGTGCACCCAACGTAAAACAAACATGCAAAAAATATTGAAAAAAATCTACCATGTAGTTACATTGTACACCAATTATGTCAAAAAAGTTTCAGATCAAAATTTCAAACACATCTCAAAAGACAAAAATGACAAATTTAGCTCTCATAATATTAATGTTCTCAATTCACAGCCCAATGTGAAATAAGTACTATTCACAACATGATTTGCCATATTTATTCTATAGTTTTTGGTAGAATTTGAAACTGAAATTTTGTGTCGTCAAGGATATACACCGTATCTATGTGATAAATTATTTCTGACATTTTTGTAAAACTTTTTCATGTATGTTCTAGCATGGGTGCACCGGTTGCACCAGTTTGGTCGGTGCATAGTATACATTCTCGTGCTCTAGATTCTAAAGCAAGAAAAGATGGTACAAATTTACAACGATACGCATTACTAATCAGGCATAAATGGTACACAGCTCCCATCTCATATAATCCCAAAGCATCTTCGGCGTTACATTTAATCTTTTTTGAATTAAATTCATTAATGAAACCAATTGTGTCACAAAGGTTTAGTAGTTTGGAAAGTAAAAGACAGAACAGATGCCGAGCACCAAACCAGCACGCCGACATAAGAAAAATCCATTTCCTGGCACCAGTCATGTCTTGAGTGGAGAGTTCCAGTCTTCCAGATGCAACCTTTGACAACTCTACGCAGCAAGTTTCAATCTGAAAACATAGAAAACAGTGTCAGAAGGTTCTCTGAGAGTTATATTTGTTAGAAACACGCCTCTCCCTGCTCTGGAACTGGACCAACCAGATACTGTTCAGTTCGTCGAGAGACTCTGGCATATTGCTGAAGACAAAAGCACAGCGCACAGCACTCCATACATATTCTGCGACAGGACACTGGAAGAACAGATGGTCGATGGACTCTGAATTTCCACATAACTCACACCATCTGTTCCCTTTCCAGCCCGTGATAGTTCAATACATTAGTCTTTTATTACATGTCATCAGCAAGTTTCTTGGTGGCACTCTAAAACCAAACTTGTACGAAAACAGTCATATCATTGGTTCAACATATAGGAAAATAAAGTTAGCATGTGATTTGCTCGTTAGCATGTTCAGGATATATATAAAACCCTGCATTCTGACGAAGAACGGACGGAAGGCAGAATTACATCAAAACAACACTAAAGTCCAAGGACCTTCATTTTCCCAAGATTCTACTATGCAGGAATCCATTGGCTTAGACAAACAGACATGGATTACTCGTGAAGTTGTTCCATGGTGCCATTTTCTTAGCGGAAAAGGCGGATGCTTCATGGTTTACCAGCTACAGTGTTTCTGCATCATGTTCTATTTGCTGAGGTATGTTCTCAAACGATTACAATCATGCATAATGCACATAGTACAAAGAAGCTCGGCCCCTAGCTAGAAGAATCAGGTAAAGATAAGGAAGAAAATTTGGTAGTTAAATGTGCCGAGTCTAACAAAAAACAACATCAAAAGAAATGAAATTCCTACTAATCGTCAGCACATTGGCACGAATGCTTGACGATTTTTCTCCACAGCTAAACCTAGTGGACAAGGTGGTGAATCCAACCAACTACATGGAGTTCCTGTTCAGTAAGTTCATGGAGGCGTACAACGCCGCCGACGCCAGCAGGGAGGACGTGGAGTCCTTCAAGATACGCCAGACTATTCCGACAACGAGCGCCGGACTCTGTAGTTTCCACAGCTGCCATGCCGATGGTATCGGAGATAAACAGAGTAGGGGAACACGAATTTGGTAGTTGTGCGTGTGGGTTCTATTTATTTGAATTTGGGTCGTCCCTCGCCAGTCATATGGGTCTCATAACTTTGTACACCTAAATGAACTCCCTCCTTTATAATTTAAGAGAAGCAGCATGCATAGTTTCTGGTTGCAAGCTATGAAGTGTATGCATTGTAAATTCTGAAATGAGAATGAATAGAGACAAGAACAGCAATGCATGGATCAGATAATATAAAAAAGCAACAATTTCAATCGGTTTCAGGAGTATTACCAGTGGTGCACTTATAGGTCAAGTTGCCGGAGTTGCAGCAAATCTTCCCGACAAAAACTCCATCGCCACATTTCTAACTAGTCCTCCCCTATAAAAATTATTGACAATGCCCAGAACTTCTACAGTGAGGTCTGATGGTCGCCACCGCGCTGGAACACATGGATTCAGCAACATATTGGATGATAACAGTAGAACGCTTGGTTAACCAGTATATAGCTCCCACCTCAAGTAATCCGAAGTTGAAAAGAACTCAAACGGAGATAAAGATGACAATTAGTACCTGCAGCTTATGGGCAGGTAACAATTTCGATTTCAATTTGGAATTAACCACTCCCACATATAAACCACAGTCGATATGCTAAAAATTCAAATAGTAGTATATCTATTTTGAAGTGATGCACTAAAAAATATCAACATCTTAGGCCGATCAAGAACTGAAAGTGCAAATTCAGTTGCCACGAACCAGAGCACCACCCTTCACGTGCAGCCGTGTAGGTGTAGTTCTGACCGAAAAGGCGCAACAAAGATTCAATGTGATGTACAGTAGTTGTTTCTGTGGATGTAAATTCAGCATAGCTAATTTAGAAATAACACCACATATATCATCGAATATTAAACTGACAATGACTGACATCATTCAGATACATGGAATATCCCGGTGCATGTTTTGAAGTGTACATATTTTTATAGCTTCCTAAGTGGAAAAGCATAGAGCAGATAGTATCAAAGTAGCAACAATATAAATAAGGCACTGGAGCAGAATTCTTGGATGTTTACAATAGAACGCATGGTTACTCGGACTTAACTGGTACATTTCTCCCAGCTCAAGTGATCTGTAGTACAACAAAGTAAAAAAAAAGTATCAACAGCAATCGTTGTCTTGTAAAATTCAGGACAGTTCATCTTGGGCATTACAGTTTAGTAGGTAGTCTACACTAAGCTCGTGCTACATCAGTAAGTTTCAGACAACCACACCAGTGTCACCCAATCAGGGTAGGGGCGAGTTACCAACCACCACTTAAGCTAAAAATAGATTTAACCTTAACTCAGCAATGGTACTTTGGAATGCTAAATTGACCATGGTGCCCATTCACTACAGCTATATGAACAAATAACTTTTTCTTTGCTCCACCGTTCCAAACTGTAGGTTGGACTGCCAATTCTCATATTCTTTTCTTCACGTTCCCTGGATAGATATAAATTCATCCTCCATTGGATTTTTTTATTAATGGTCCACTCCGTCCTCGGCGCCTTCGTCATCAACTTTGGCCACCAGATGGACATCATCACCAATGGGGTGCTGGCCAGCGTGGAGCACGTGGAGCACCATGCCGTCACCAACTCCGCCACAGCGAGGATGTCGGTGGCTACGCATGTGCATCCCACGGACGGGTGCCTCATCAGACTGGCACCAGAGCTAATGGACAGTGGCGAATCCAGCCAAGTACAGGGAGTTCCTGTTCAGTGAGTTCATGGAGGCGACACCAGCAGGGAGGATGTGCTCAAGTCCTTCAAGATCCACCGCGACGAGCAACGGACTACTACATGATATCTGCTGCTGCCATTCCGAGGATACGAAGTAAACAGAGAAGGGGAACAAAAAGTTCGCTGCTGTGTGTGCTGCTCTATTTCTCTGAATTTGGGTCATCAGTCATGGGTGTGCCTCCTGGGTCATCAGTCATTGTCTAATTCAGACTACTGTATTTCACAATAAGAGAAACAAACATCACATTTATCATGGAATATTGAACTGACATCATTCAAAAATACAGAATTTCTGGTTGCAAGCTTTGAAGTATTACCGGTGGATCACTTGCCATGGAGCAGACAGTATAAAAAAATCAACAGATTCAATAGCTCTCAGGAGTATTACCACTTTACCAGTGGGGCACTTGCCATGTTGCAAGAGCTGCAGCAAATTTTCCTGACAAAAACTTCATTGCCACGACTCTAATTTCTCCTTGCCCATCAGAATAAAACCATCGAGCATGCCCAAAAAAATTCCGGTAGCCACTGCACCAGAATACATGGATTCAGAAATTTAAAGAAGGGACAGTAGCATCTTGGATGATTACAGTACAACGATTGGTTCATCAGTACATAGCTCCCAACTCAAGTAATTCGAAGTTCAAAAGAATTCATTCACTTCTCAAACGGAGATAAATATTGCAATTAGTATCTGCAGCTTAGGAGCAGGTAACAATTTTGATTCCAACTTAACATCAGCCACTCCCAGACATAAACCACAGTTGATATCCTAAAACTTCATACAGTGAATCTAATTTGGCAGCAGCCATTGTCCTAAAAAATTCAGGACAGTGCATCTTAGGCATTACATTTTAGCACACAGAAAAAACTAAGCATAGCCTACAAGTTCACGTACATACTCTACCAAGGAAAACCATCAAATTCAGCAAGTTTCTTGGTGGAGCTTTGAAACCAATCATGTACCTACATCCTCCTACTACATCAGTTTCAAGGTAGGCAGAGACCATGAAAAACTGAGATATATGTTTTCTTGGTCGTTGCTGTGATGTTTCCACTTTCCTAACTTCTATCTCCTTTGGTTTGGTTGCTTACGTCCTTGCTTTCTTTAAACCTACACCGCTCATTAAATTTGTCACACAAAAAACTTCAATATTATGAACTTCTTTTGTTTCGTGGAACATATTATGGTCGGAGATTATAGTCAGTCTTGACAAAAACTTCTGATAACACTGAATCATAGGTATCCTGTTTTGCGAATAGTACAATAAAATAATGAATCTATAAATCAGATAACAGATGTGGATGATCTTTCATTTCCCAAGATGAATCTATAAATCACAATGGCCAGCTTTGCTGCCAAAACATACTTTTTGTGAAGGGACGCGGTTACACCTATGAGAGCACTGAATACTGGACATATATGAACAAAGAACTTTTGCCTTGGTCCAAGCTGTAGCTTGCAGCAGCCAAATCTCATATTATTTCCATTTTCAAATTCACCCAACAAATCTAAGGTCATCATTCGTTGGGTTTGCTTGTTATCCATGGCACCTCTGTTGTTCTAACGAATAATGACAAATGTAAATGAAAAGACTACTTCATTTGCAGATCATGCTTTAGTCCCAGATAGGTTACAATGTCAAATTTGAAAATTCCAAACTAACGTAAGGTCAACTATGGTACTTAGCAACAAGTATGATAAATCCGTAAGAGAAAGGTTAAGGAAATCAGAAAGCAAAAAGGAAAACAGACTCCCATTAGAAATTTATTTCTAAGCATAATTTAAGTATTAAGCATAGAACTGCATAGTTATAGTACTAACTGATATAAGATATGGAACATATAAGACAATGAAATGAAACATGCTGTATATAACTTTGCATAAAAGCAGAACATACAGATGTTCTTAACAGAAAACAACACGAGAATATTGTTTTTGTTTATGGTTTTCTAGGTGCTGTTTTGATCAGAAATTAATCCAACTACACATTCAATTTTCATGATCTTAAACGAAGTTCGAAAAACAAATATATCCTTGGACTTCTCATTTCCAGACATGTTCTATAATGAATGACAGCATTAACATATCAGGGTTCATGAATCAAATTATCAGTTTCATAGGAAGTTTGCAGTGATCACACATTCAAACTGGCATGTAACATTCATACTATAGAATACAACCAGCACCTGGTTAGGCAAAGAACACAAAAATAGGGTTGACCAGCTTACTACTTGGAGTGAAACTTTGTCGCGCCATATGCAATTACAATTTAAAAATCATCATAGCCTTGTTGTTGGTTCATGTAAATCTGAAATTAGTTGGCACTTCCCCTTTGCAAGTGGCTGCATAGTCTTCAGCAAGGTGTGGTGCACCTTCCTTGTGAGGGCATATGAACTTCTTCACGAATACTTCTTCCCTCATCTTGAATACATAATAGTAGTCCAGGCTCTGATCTAGCAATCCATTCACCTCAAGAAACTTGAGAACGTAGTACCAGGGTCTGAGCCGGCTCTCAATGCTTAAAGAGATCATTATCGGACGATGAGCAATGTACGCCGGTTCCAAGCCCATCTCGGAGATGAGAAACTCAGACTTGCGCTGCAGCATGTCCTCTGCACTCGGCACCACATATGGATTCGTAGATACAGCAATGCTGACTTGAGCATCTGACCACCCAAAGGTCTTCTTCAAGTACTTCACTTTGGTGGCGATATAATCCTCACTGAGGAATGCGACAGCCCGCAGCGCTCGCCTGAACATTCCAGAGCCACGGGGCACACCTATACTTTCGGTGCACGCCACCATTGCTTGGACGCGTCCGGGTTTGGCAGTCAGGATCCTCGACCTAGAGACGCATATATTGGCAATATCGGAATCATTTAGGCCGCACTGCCGTAGGAACACGACATTGGGCTTGACCACCTTCTCAAGGTTAGCGCCGACGAGGTAGGTGCCGCGCTCAAGCACCCGGAGGAGGTTCCCTGAGGAGCCGAAGAGGGGCAGGTAGTACTGCAGGTCAGAGACGATGGATCTACAACGGAAGTGATCGGGGTCAAGGGAGACGAGGCGAGTGATTTCAGAACGTGAGAGACCGAGCTCGGTGAGCCCGGCGACGACGGGGGCCAGGGTCCTCTCCACGCCCGCGCAGAGAAACTTGGGGTCCCTGGCGACGATGGCGGCGACGGCGGTGCTGGAGAGGCCGAGGTCTGCGAGGAAGGCGAGGACGGCGTCAGGCTTGGCGCGGGACTTGAAGTGGGAGAGCTTCGTGGAGGCCCTGAGGGCTTGTGCTCGGGTGAGGCCGCAGGTGTCGACGAGGTAGTCCTCGACGACGAATCGGGGATGCGGGGAAATGGCCGGCGCGGCGGCGGAGATGAGGCGGCGGAGAGTGGAGATGGCAGATGTGGATGGGGAAGAGAGGAGATGGGAAGCGACGTATGCCCGGAGGTGGAGCATGGCGCCGGCGTGGTGGCGGCGCTGGCGGAAGAGGGATTTTGGACGGGTGCTGTGGCTGTCGTGAAGGGGTAGCTAGTGAGAATGGGCTACAATCCTAATCTCGTATGGGCCCAGCTCCGACGCTTCTTGGAATTTTAGTCTCTAGTCATCTTCATGAGATTTTTTTTTACAGTCTCATGAGTTTGAGTTTATTTGTGGTTGTTCGAAATATTTTTTCACTTCTTTTCTGTCAATGCGAATTAATTCGCGTCTTAATTAGGAAACGACATCACATTCATCATCGAACTCTAAACATACTTTCGAAAAAAACAACCATATAAACATACTTTAACTTCTAAATCAGGAAAGCATAGAGCAGAACAGATGCATGGTTAATCAGACATAACTAGCTCACGTAATCCAAGTACTCCCTCTGTTTCAAAATGTAAGATGTTTTAGATTTGTGAAATGAGTGGATCTAGACCTATTTGGTGTGTAGGTTCACTCCAAACCTATATGAACCTACACACTAAAAGAGTCTGGATACACTCCCTTCACAAAGCTAAAACATCTTAGAATTTGAAACAGAGGGAGTACAACTAAGTAAAAAGTACTAGCAAAAGTGGTCATTGTCCTAAAAATTTCAGGACAGTGCACACAGGTATTATCCATCGAAACACCCAATTCTTCAGCCAAGTGCAGTCAAAAAGCATTGGTGTTTGTAGGACATGTTTAGTCAGAGCTAAATCCATGGCATACACCAATAGATGAACTCTTATACGTACATGCCATACCAATAGATAAACTACACGAAACGGATCGAGCTAAATCCATGGCATACACCACAGTTGCAGCAAAGCCCATGTATAAGAGTTATAGCATTTGACACACAATACACCACAGAACTCTTATACTGTCACTTATTTGACACACAATATAAATTGCGAACACTCACTGAAGTTAATTACAATGTCATGTACGCCTTGTAAGTTGCGACTCGATCGTGAGCTGCGGCCAAGTATTTAGCCTCTGTATAGACTCTCGGAGCTGGTCAGTGGTTATCAGCATAAATATGGATTGCAGATAAAAGAAGAAGCCATGGAGATCGAAGGCATGCATCAATTCTTGCTGTCCCCGGCTCTTTCATCCTGAGCCATGTGCTCCAGGTCGCGTGCGGCGTGCCATTTATTCCTCCTCGAAGACCTGCAGAGCTTCAAGTTAAAAGTTTTCTTTAAGAAATTACAGAGAAACGTAGTAACAAAATCTGGAAAGGGAAATAGTGCACATGTACCGTTAGACTCTCCTCATGATCTGCTCTGCTTCCTCTAACTTTGGACACATGTATATGATCACCTTCTTTATTTTTGCAACTGCATTTGCTCCACCGATTGAAACTAGGTTCGGGCAATAAGAAAATTCCAAGCTCTCAAGTAATGCAAGATTATTGCACCAAATGCTAGTTGGAATGGAGGTCAGACCATAGCATCCACCCATCCTCAGTGACACAAGGGATGTGAGGTTTTCTAGGCATCCAGGTACACTTGCAGAGAAGTCCCCACAACAATTCAACTCGAGAGTTTGGAGACATGATGGTAATACCAATCCCGTTTGCCAGTTGAGACTTGGGCATGAATCAAAATGCAGATGTTTAAGAGTAGGAAAGCTGCCAAACCCTTCACCTCGCAGGGACACTAACTCGTGACAGTATCTAACTTGAATTCTCTCAATGGCAGGTAGATATTCTTGTGTGAGGATCCCATCAACGATTGACAATTTATCGCAGAACTCAATTTCGAGGGAAGTGAGCTTCGGGAATGCTCTGATGTTGCGTGTGCCTGCGCAAAGGGGAAGAATAGTGGAGACTCCAATAGATGTAAGAGATTCGCAACGATAAAATTTCAACTCTTGTAGAGCTGGAAGACTCCACAATTGTGGTTGGATGGACCTGACAGAGGAATATGATATAGTAACATTTGTGAGGGAGAAGCAATCTATATCGTCCAAGAGACTGCCGCAATCACCCAGCCTGAGCTGCTTAAGGGACTGCAATGCCAAACTTTGAGAGCGGATGTTTGGACAACCTCGCACCTCCAATTCTTCAAGGAAGCCCATATTCCCAAGCCTTTCGATTGACACTGATTCCAATGTACCAATGCTACCATTACTGACAGAAGGTATATCATTTAAGTTTATCATTTGTGCCTGGAACCATCTTGGGAGAGAGCCACCTGGATAATTCTTGAGTAACAGAGATCTGAGAGTCGTAGGAGGTTGCAGAATTTGAAGCACTTCGGTAGCATTGTGCTGCATAATCTGAGACTCACTGAGACCTCCTGACCACTCAAGTGTCAACTTGTAAAGATACTTCTTATTCTTTAGTCTGGCTTCCGCTGCATGATCCTTACTTAGCATGTCAACATTACTTACCTCCAAATCTCCACGAAATTGGTTCAGATTCTTCATTAATTTAACTCCTTGTACCTGCGCAGCTGCATCGATGCGAAACAAAGACATAGGATAATAAGAGAATCCTTGTGATACAAATCTTTGTAGATGCTTCAAGTTACCAGAGTCACCCGGCAAACTTTCTATCTTGCATGTCTTGACATCCAAAATCTGCAAATTATAGAGCAAACTGAAAGTTGAAGGAATGGTCAAAGGACAACCTTTAGAGATTCTGAGGTACCGGAGATGCTTCAAGTTGCCAATGCTATCTGGTAACTCATTGGTAGAGGCACAAGACATCACACGGATACGTAAAAATTTAGTACACCACTTGTCCATTACAGAACTTATTTTATTCTCAGACTGCTTCTTGCAAATTAAGGTACGCAACTTCCTATGCTTGCATAGGCTTAACAAGTGGGAATTGTCAAAGTCCATACTAGGGTGCACATATATATGACGAACATTTAGAGGAACTTTATCAAATTCATTCTTGTTTCTTAAGATAAAGCACTCATGCTCCGAAACTTTTTGTGCCATGTCATGCAGCAAGTCATGGATCACGTATCCACCGTTGACCTTTTGAAAGAATGACCGAGTTACGAGGTCTTGAAAATATTGTCGACCAATATTTTGAATGAATTTATCTCCCTGGGGCTCCACAAAGCCTTCTGCCACCCAAATTTCAGCCAAGTCTTCCATTTCAAATTTGTAATCTTTGGGGTACATAGCACAGAATGAGAAGCATCGCTTCAAATAGAAGGGTAAATACATGTAGCTCAACCTAAGGGCAGGCAAAATATCAGTAACCTCTTGTCTCAGCTCCCACAGTTCACTCTCAAGTATAGACATCCAATGTGGTGCACTAAGGTCCATTCTTAACATGCGTCCAAGAGTTTTAGCGGCTAAAGGAGAACCCTTCAATTTAGGAAGTATGGTTCTCCCGATGCGCTCTAACTCAGGATAATTGTTGGAACTCTCAGATCCAATTGCACATAGTTTGAAGAAATTCCAAAAGACATCCTCCTTTAAACCTTCTAGTGTGATGGGTTTCATGGTGCACACCCTCTCAGCAACCTTGGGACATCTAGTGGTGACCAACATCATACTCCCATCTTGGGCACTTAATAGTGGTGCACAAAACCTCTTCCAACACTGCATATTTTCCTTTAAGGTATCATCCCACATGTCATCAAGGACAAGCAATAATTTCTTATTGTTCACATGGTTAGAAAGAGCACGTTGAAGAGAATCCAAATTATCACTTGTTGACTTCTTATCGCAACATGACTGTATAAACTCGTTGGTTAACCTTTTCACATCAAAATCATCGGAGACACAAATCCAAACTATCAATTCAAAGTGAGACTTCACTTGTTTTTGGTTGCATATATGTTGTGCCAAAGTAGTCTTGCCAACACCACCAATTCCTACTATTGCCAAAACAGGAATACTTAATATTCCTGTTGCATAACAAAGTTGGTTAATTGGTATTGTGCTTGTAGAAGCATTGACTAGAATATTTGTTCTCTTTCGTTTTGAGCATGTAGGTACACTGAGAAATCCCATCACCTGCTTCAGAACCTTGTCACGACCAAATGTTTTTGGTTCATTTGGGAGAGAGCAGTCTCCGGCCTGACTGCTTTGTCAAACTGCTGTCTAACTTCACGTAGCCCAAACTTCTCCAGCTGGCTAGAGAGATGATCCAGCCTTCCTTGGACATCAGTCAATTTGTTGAAGCTACCTTGAACGACATTATGAAAGAATTCAATAATAGCAGATTGGGTTGCATTTCCCTCCAACTGAACTTTCATCTCATGCCAACTGAACTCATCAAGAAGGTCATCGGCATCATAAACCGCGTCCTTGAGTTTCGGTAGGAGCTCAGCCACATAGTGTTCATGGCTCCTCCATTCTGCTCGGTCAATGAGATTGTACATTGCGGGAAGAGTATCCCTAAGACGTTGTAGGACACTCTCCAATTGCAATAATCGGTCTTGAATATCCTTCTCCTGTGATCCAGTCCATCGAGAGTGCAGCGATGAAATAGCAGATTTTGCCCACTGGAAAAAATTGGCACATTCATTGAGGGCACTAATGGCCCCAATGGCAGTTGATAAGCTCATGGGGAGCCTAGTGCCTTTGTTTACCCTGCAAGCAAACGAATAAATTTGGCACCATGAATAAACAACAAGCCTGGTACCCTAAGCAGATATTTTCTCGAGATATTTTTTTCGATAACGGGCGCTTTAAGTTATTTTCTCTAGATTTTTTTTTGATAACGGACGTTGTAAATTATTTTCTCCAGATATGTTCCCAACAAAATAAGTCCCCATGTGGTTACTTTCCACAACTAGTTGGTTACTTTAAAGAGATACTTTATTTTCAAAATGATCATGAAACCTGGAAATAAAGTAATATAGTATGTGTACGGCTTTGCAATTATTTAAAGAGATACTTTATTAATGTGAATATTATGTCCTTGCAGCTAACTAATGTTAATAGTATTGCCCAACGAAGTACCTTTTTTTTACTTTCTTCCCAAACCAAGCAAGCTTTTAATCATTTAACCCGTTCACTAACTTGTCTTTTTTTCTACGAAAATTTTACACGCGAATAAATCACACGAGCATGCACAGATTCTACAGATTTTTAGAAACTTCAAGATCACGCAAACATGGAATGGAGAATTAAGCAAGTTCAAGGGGAACTCACCAGGTGTGGTGTGGCCGATGCTCGAGAGCGGTTCCTGGACGACTTGAGAGATGGGAGCGCAGGGAGTTTCCTGGACGGCTCCTGGTGTTACTGGTATTCTTGGCTTCCACAAGTGTCTAATCCATTTGACGTGAGCGTGTGCGATCTGCAAGGCAGCTGCACCAGCGTCCACAGGTTCATGCAAAGTCCACATCTCCATTGACTTGACTCAGTTTATCTTTTTTTTTTTTACAACGACTCAGTTTATCTTTTAAATAATTCAGGACAGTGCATCATAGGAGTTACATTTAAGTTAGGCAGCACACTAAGCATAGCCTACGCCCTACTAGCTCGCTTACATAGTTTATTACCTTACCCTTTGCATCTCATCAGCACTCAAACAGAACTTGTACCGACATCAGTTTGAACTTTGAAGGTAGGCCATTAAAGAGTGCCGGTAAATCCCAATTCCGAAAGCACTCCCAGAATCTGAATCTGTGGAAAAATTATTCTGACAAATACAATCACATGGATCCAGGACAGAGGAAAGCAGAGAGCAGACATGTTCAAAGTAGGGGCAACAATTTAAATAAGGGACGCGGAGAAAATTCTTTGATGGTCATAGCAGATGTCGGTAATCCATTAAATAAGGTACACAGCTCCCAACTAAAGTAATCCGAACACATGGTAATCAGGTCTGGTGTCAGACCGCAGTCATTATCCTGTAAATTCAGGTCAGTGCACCGTATGCATTACATCTAGTAGGCAGCAGATTAAAGCATAGCCTGCTAACACACATAGTCCAATAACTTAGCTTTTTGCATCTCATCAGCAAACTTCTTCCTGGAGCACTAAAACCAAACTTGTACCGACATGCGCCTACTACGTATATCAGTTTCCAGGCAGGCATGCAGGCCATGAAACGAGTGCCGGGAAATCCCAATTCCAAAACCAGTTCCAGAACCTTATCACTGAAGAACATTATCTCATTCCAGTTTGAAATGATCATGGAAAGCATCACCATTCACCAAGGCTGCACTACTCTGAGTATCAGTGTTCCATCTGCTCGAGAAGGAAATACAGCTATGCGACAGATAGTGTTCCAACAAGTATTCACAAACCTGACAGGCGAAAATGGGAAAATTTCATAAACATGTCACCTGAACAGACCATATCATAACCTATGTAACCAGTCCATAAGTTGAATTCAGTAGTACTAAATTGACCTGGAGATGACAAAATTTGGCATAACAAAAATAGCACTATAGTTAACACGATGTTGGAGGCTCGAGCAGTGGAGATGATACTTTATACATAACGAGTGAGGGCTAACTTAACCTCACCCAGCTCCTTCGCCTAGTCAGTGCAGGGACATCAATGTCAGACAAGGAACAGTACTGTGTTATTTTTCCACTCAACATATACTACTGATCATTTTGCCGACCATCAGCTGCAGCTACCGTTTGCAGTTTTGCATAACAAGTAATTGTTGCAGTTTGGATCGAAATGGTCACAATCTTGTGTGCATTTTAACAGGCATAAAAATTATTGATGCATCGATCTGCAGAGAACGATGTATAATGGCACAGTAGAAGGGATAGTTTACAGCTGTTGCATTATTAAACACAACTTAAACACAGAATTAAATCACTACACACAGCAATTACAATTTTTCTATGTTATTAGGTTGGACAAAGGGTCTAAGGTGTCAGTGTCATGTAAGAACTTATAGTTCAGCTCAAAGCAACAAATGAACTGAATCTGGTGTTTTTGCAAAATCAATTCTTAAACCTACAATTTCACAATGGCTACTTTTGTTGAGAAAACACATCTTTGTGGTCTTGCGAACAGATACAGCAGTTTCACATATGCAAGTACTGAAAAGCAGATTGATATGAACAACGATATTTTGACTCAGTCCAAGATGTAGCTTGCAGTGGCCAATTCTCCACCCGCACATCGAATTTCCATGATCTTCAACGGAAGCCGGAAACACAAATATATCCATGTATTTCTCATTTTCATATACTGCAGGTGATGTTTTCTACTCTAACGAATGACAACATAAACATATCAGGGTTCATGAACCAAATTGTAAGTTCAACAGGAATTAGCAACAGTGAAGCAGCAAGTAACAGACATAGTGACCCTATTATAGAAGATAATCGACATCCAGTTAGGTGAACACCATTACAGTAATAAGCAGTTACCGATTTTCATAGCCCATTCCTGGTTCATGTAGATCTGAAATTAGCCGGCACTTCCCCTCTACAAGCGGCTGCATAGTCTTCAGCAAGGTGCGGCGCAACTTCTGTGAGGACATATGTACTTCTCCAGGAAATACTTCTCGGTCTTCGTGACTGCACTAGAGAAGCTCCAGTCGCGAAACCCATTTTGCTTGAGAAACTTTAGAACGTAGTGCCAGGGCCTGAGCCGGCCCTCCAAGCTCAAACATATAAGTACCGGTCGGTAAGCAATGTCCACCGGTTCCAACCCCACCTCTGAGATCAGGAACTGGGACCTGCCCCACAGCATGTCTTTGGACCTCCTCAGCAGCCTTGGTGCCCTAGTCACAGCAATCCTCACTTGAGCATCAGACCACCTGAACGTCTTCTTCAAGTAGTCCAGTTTGGTAGTGATCTTCTCCTCGCTGAGGAATGCGACAGCCTGCAGGGCTTGCCTGAACATCCCAGAATTGCGGGGCACACCTATGGCTTCGGCACACGCCGCCATTGCCCGGACGCGTTCCGGTTTGGTGGTGAGCATCCTTCCCACCTGAATGCCCAGCTTGGCAATATCACGATCATATAGGCCGCACTCTCGCAGGAACACGACATTTGGCTTGACCACCTTCTCAAGGTCAGTGGTTAGGAGGTGGTGGGTGTTCTTCTTGAGCGCCAAGAAGAGGTTGTCGACGGAGCCAAAGAGGGACAGGTAGCACTGCATCTTTGAAACGACGGATGCAAGGCGGAATCTGGGGGCAATCGAGACGAGTCGGGCGACCTCCGCACGCGAGAGACCGAGGTCGGTGAGCCCAACGACGACAGGGACCAGGGTTCTCCCCACCCCGGCGCAGAGTAACAGCGGGTCCTTGATGACGGCCGCGGCAACATCGGCCCTGGAGAGGCCGAGGCCGGCGAGGAAGGCGAGGACGGCGTCGGGTTTGGCGGGGGACTTGAGGTGGGAGAGCTTCGTGGAGGCCTTGAGGGCTTGAGGTCGGGTGAGGCCGCAGGTGTCGACGAGGTAGTCCTCGACGGCGAATCCGCGATTCGGGCAAATGGGCGGATTCGGGGAAACGGGCGGCAATGTGGCGGAGAGGAGGCGGTGGAGATGGGAGACGGGAGAGGTCGAGGGATGGAAGTGGAGCTGGGATAAGATGCACCTTCGCAGGCGGAGCATGGCGCCGGCGACGGCGAGATGGCGGCGGCAGAGATTTCCGGTGGGCTCTGCAACTCTCTGTACCTACAGTTTTTTCTCGAGCAGATCGTATCGTGGTGAGTTCCGCCTCCGCCATTTGAGTACTCTGGGCCATACATTACTCTGGGCCAGAATTAGTTGATCGGAATAATAGATGGGCCGAACACGTTTTTTGGATATGGAACTGATAGATTCACTTCCCTCCCGCTTGGATTTGTGCTTGGTGAAACATCAAAGATGAATAAGGAGATTCTTGCTTATTTGGATGAAAAGCCTCCTATAAAGCGCACTTTAACAATTTTCCATTCTTTAGATGGTAACGAATTGTTTGTGACATTTGATCGGTGCCCTCATACACCATGCACACGCTTAGTGACCAAAGTGTCATCTAACTCGATCTATTAGCGACCACGCCGACCAAGATCAGAACTGGCCGTTCCTCGTTCATTTCCATGCTTCTATGTTTCATTCTCATGGTGGCATGACCTAGGCTTGTGGAGCCGACGTGGTGGTGGCGGGTTTGCGAACTGGTGTCGCCCTATCCGGATCAAAGATGGTGCCCTCGCGGTTGTTGACTTGGCTGTGATCTACAACTACTCCATCCATTCATAATTACCTCCCATCCTGGGTAGAGTCGAAATCAAGCTTTGTAACTTTGAGCATATGTCGGGGGGATAACCCCCGGGTAGGCCAAGGTGGGACCAACCGGCCGGCTCCAAGAAGCTCACACCGTCTAGACCCAGACCAAGGAGCCACAGCCGGGTGGAATCCCTCACCCGGTCCATATCCAAGTTTCCCCGGCTGGCCCGTCTAGCCAGGAAGCCAGAAGAACCGGCTGGGAGGCCGCTCCTAGCCGGCCGCCTCGGATCCGCTGGCGGTAGTACGGTGGGGATGACGCTCCCGCTGAGCGCACCTTTGACCGGACAGGCTGGCTAGCCTGGCCGGCGCTACCCGATAACTGTGTCAAAGCTGGAGGCTGACGAGCAAAGCAAGGGCTGACGAGAAAAGCTTTGGCTTACGCATAAAGAGCTGGCTGGCGGATAAAGAGTCGGCTGACAAGTAAATAAGGGGCGATGGACACTGTAGCGTGGTCCTCCCCTATACTGGAGGCTTGACTGGACCCGGGCATGTCGTTTGGCCCTGTCCAGCCGGCCCACTTTGTAAGGCCCAGATCCAAACAATAAACCCTAGAACCCATCTTGTAAATAGCCTCCTCCACCAGTATATAAGGGGAGGTAGTGCTAGGGTTCTAGGTAAGCATTAGACAATTACAAGTTAGGAGTTCTCCATATTGGACAAGTTCAGTAGCTCCTCCTTCTTCTTCTAACAAGGAGTAGCTAAGGAAACAGCTCAAGGAGCATCTGTATTGGGCATTCACCCCCTTTGATAGTAGATCCTTGTAGGAGTAGGAGCTTTACCTCGCCAAGTGTTGGGTCCGCAGCATAGAAAACAAAAAAATTCCTACGGTGTGAACTACACGCCAAGATCTATCTACTAGGTACAAAGCAACGGGTGGACATACATCCAACGAGAACTTACCCTCATAGACAACGAGCTTTTTTAACGAGTAGGAACTCGTGGTTGATGTAGTCGTACACTTGCCGATCTCAAGATCGTGAGGAAGTCCGAGCGCCGCAACTCAGCAGCGCATCCGCACTCGCACACACGTTCAAGCCACCGGACAACCTCCACCTCCTCGCAGCGATCCAGCGGAAGCAACAACTCCTTACAGACGAAATGCCACCGGGAACATGTATCTCGCTAATCCGAGACCATGGGGGAATAATTCTAGAGGGGGAGAGAGATCCTTCACAAGGAGGTGTGAAGATGAAGGAGGGAATGAGTGGCCTTTTATAGGAGGAGGGGGTGCCCCCTCTCTCCATGGCCGGCGCATGGGGGGGTGACCCCTCACCTCCCCCATTCATGTGGTGGTAACCCCTCCACATTAAAATGCCTCTTCACATTCCCTTTTAAAGTCTCCACTTTAAATGCATTAAATTTCTCCAAATTTAATGCTCTCTCATTTAATAAAACTCTTTTTATTAAATTTATTCAGAATTTTGTTAATTACTTTAATTAACAAACATTCACATATAGCCCCTTGCAATATTTTAATATCACATGCAGAACCACCTTCTGCAATTTCACCCGAAACAATTTCCGGTTTCTATTGAAACAATTCCTGCGCTTTGCAATTTTTTCGTCTGAAACATATGTGCTCCAAAATAGTGTCCGGTAACTCTTAAGTGTGCCACCCTACGGTTCGCGAATAATGCAGACATGATCGAGACCCTTCTCCGATCAATAATCAGCAACGGGACCTGGAGATCCGTACTGACTCCTACACATTCAACGATGACTCCTGTGATCGTGAGAATCTTTAACGCTTGTAACTAAATCCCTTTGTCTCTCGATATATTACATGTCCGAGATTCGATCATCGGTATCTCCATACCTAGTTTGATCTCGTTATCAACATGCACTCTTTTCTCGTTCCCGTGATATAACATTCTAGTGATCACATCACTTGCTTGCAAGCTATCCTAATGTGATATCACCGAGAGGGCCCAAAGTATATCTATCCGTTATCTGGATTGATAAATTCCACTCTTGATCCATGAGCCTCAACATAACACCTTCGTAGTACTGAATCCATCTTTATAGTCACCCTGTTACGGTGTGACGTTTGATGTTATCAAGATACTCTTCCGGTGTTAGCAATTAACATGATCTCATGGTCTAAGAATAAAGATTACTTCGTATGATGTTATAGCAATATAAACATAATGACTTGATCGTAATGCTATACTTCGGATGAATGTTCATCACATCATTCCACCAATGGTGTGACCTTGTTATTAACAACATCCAATGTCCATGATCAGGAAACCTTGATCATCCTGTTAATCAACAAGCTAGTCTATAAGAGAGGCATGACTAGAAATCCTTTTTGTTTATTAAACACACATGTATTGATGTTTCCGAATCAATACATTTCTAGCATGTAAAATAAACATCTATCATATATAAGGAATATATAATAACAACTTTATTATTGTCTCTCAGGGCATATTTCCTTCAGTCTCCCACTTGCACTAGAGACAATAATCTAATTCACATAGTGATAAATCTAACACCCATGGAGTTCTGGTGTTAATCATGTTTTGCCCTAGGGAGAACTTTAGTCAACGGATCTTCTACATTCAGGTCCATGTGTACTTTACAAATCTTTATATCTCCATCCTTGACATGCTCACGGATGGAGTGAAACCGGCGCTTAATATGTTTGGAATTCTTGTGAGACCTTGGTTCCTTTGTGTTGGCTATGGCTCCATTGTGTTTGCAGTATCTGTACCCAACCCGTTGCGAGTAGCCACCTATAGCATCCTGATTGTCCCCTTCAAGCCATCCCCGATGGTACTGCCGTGTTCCACACCGCGACAGCATATATTTAGAAAAAATATAAACATCAATAATGTAAAATATACTATTAAAATTGTCACAAACTATAAAGATATTATATGCATTGGGAATTACGATTTGATGTTTTTCCTTATATTCTCAGTTAAACTTTACTGAGTTTGACTTTGACTAAACATAGAACGCGAGGTAATTGTGAACCGTGGGAGTACGTGGATGCCCACGCTAACAAACTGCGAATAGCACCATAACTGTGACCGCGTCAGTGCCGGCTGGAGCCGACAGGGATTTCGCCCACCCCAAAGAATCACCACCCCGGACGGTCCGAAGTGCTCCACCCAACCCACCGCCAACGAGCATGCGCCATCACAGAAAAGACGCCATCTTCATCATCTCTCTGTGGGCATCAGCACAAGGCCTCGAGGCCCGAGCAAGGGGACAGTGGTACCAGGGATAGTAGCATCACAACTGCGTGGGAGGGAACTACCTCCACCACCGTGGCAGTAGCCGACCGAACGTGGCAACAAGGGCACACCAGGTTTCGGCCTGGCTGGACCCAAATGGGTCTGCAAAGCCTCCATCACCACGTTGCAGCAAGAGCAGCCGCGATCGCCACAACCGTCCCAGACGCGCCGTCACCCCTCCTCCACCTCTAGGGAGCCACATAGGGACACACAGCGGCAAGCCCCTTCCAACCCAGATGGGTCCCAAACGGGCCTAGATCTGGGCCGAGAAGGGCCATGCTGGACTGCAGCGCCTTGCTGCCCCGCCACCAACACCGGCGCCGCTGCGCCTCCGCCAACCCCGCTCCCGGTTCCACGCCAGGCTGCCGGACTTCCGCCGGCCGAGAGGCACCGCCGCCTGAAACTCCCTCCCGAGCGAGAGCTCCATGCGCGCGTGGAGAAGAGATGCCGCCGCCGCCGGCCCGCGCGGGCACCGCCCGGTGGCACTTGCCGACGGCGGCGGGAGGAGGGATGGGGAGAGGGAGGCGAGAGGCGCGGCGGATCGAAGGCCCCCGTCCGCCTCGCTCGGGGAGGCGGTGCGGGGGTGGGAGCGGCTTTTTGCGTGCTCTCACCCAAAAAAAACAAAGCTGCAAACATACTCCCGCCCTTTATCTATACTAGGTCATCTCGTGATTTTGGTATAAATTCAGTCATCGATTTGACCAACGAGTTTATATGCCACGAAAAGTGTAGCATTGGATCGGTTGGTGTCTAAAAGATAGTTTTCAAAACAATGTACTTTGAGACATCTACTGTCCTGAAATAACCGAATAGGACTTGTGCATATTTATATGTATCTACACATAAAATACGTCTAGATATACATAAATTCAAGTTAATTATTTCTAGACAGAGGGGTATTATATTATGGTACATGGATCAGTGACCTAAACTCTCGTTAGCTGGAGTCAAGATCAGCCATCTATATTCTATCTAGTTTGCTAGCTCGCGGCATGATGTACTACAAAGTGCATGTACACCTATTTTCTTTTTAACTTGTTATTATAGCCATGTGATACATCAGATGTCGGTGAATTCGTGGACATCGTCATCTACCCACTCCACCCGAGAATAATCCGCGGATTTCATCAGCTCCGTCAGGCCGGTAAGGTCTTCTAGATAGGTTGGTTCATTGATCACCTGCATCACAAAACCCATTCCTCTGCTCCTGAACTCAGACAATACCTGCATGTATCAATGAATTTGCAAGTGATCATCAATGAATAAACAATACATGTATCAGCCAAGTTTCCAATACATTCGTGCAACTATGAATATGCTTGCTTACCACATCCGAGCATGCAATACAAGTGCTCGACGAATAGCCCATGAGGGTTAATAAGTTGTAGCTCGATAGTGATCCTCGTATCTGGTGTGGCAACAGACCAGACGGAGACAGACGCTCACTGGTCGTGCCAGCGACGTCTGCTGGTGCATGTATCCTGCAAAATTAGGCAGTTAAATCAAGACTTGACATTGTTTCCTCATCTTGCATGTATTATCGAAAACACGTCTGAATGTTGCATTTAACATCGACTTCATTCTGTTGCAAGTGCTTACCCATCTGGATGACTTAACATCCTTGCCAAGAGGTCTGCAGCATAGCCAGATGCAATGGAGGCCAGTCCGGGTCGCGTTACTGTACACTGTTGGTCCAGTGTTCTGTTGGAGACCGACTGCATCAGAAGATCATAAAAATATATATGATATATGATGGTTCTAGTACTGAGGGAATAGGGTAAGGCTAAGGAAACAAATGTTACATCGACAGGAGCGATAACGTCGTTGCAGAAATAACATCCCAGTAGTCTTTGACGGCCAGTGACATCTTTTGCAGGCAGCTTATCAGTCATCACGTCAGAATTTGTTCCTGGGCCAGCTCCATGTCGCATGGCAAGGAAGCTATCGTATCCCAGGGCCGCAGTAATAGCAATCTGCAGTATAATGACATATATAAAATTTCCAATGTGCACAATAATATTCAAGAATATGGTGGACAGGGTTTTACCTTGTTTTCATTTGCACAGAGAAGCGTTGGAAGCCATCTACTTTCCCTTGTGTCGGTCAGCAAGAACACGGCGTCATGGGTAGCTACTAACTTCTGGAGTTCCTTGCAATCTTTGAGCACGTCAGCTGCTTCTTCATCTGATATAGGATGCCCCGGCATCGGTATTTCCATCTCATATTCTTTAAAATCCAGCTCATCCTACAAGGCAGAAATTTCAGGATGAAAATTCTAGTCAAAACTAAAATAAAAATGGAACTACTGTTTCTAAGGGAAGTGAAAACTCACCACCGACGGATATCTCTCCTTTAGATTCTCAAGTAGTGCTTTTGCTTTCGGGGCGTCGCGGTCTGCATATGTGTAAAGTGACTGTCTTGCCAAATTTGACACAACGACACGACCGCTGTCAACCACTGTTAGCTTCCGAACACCATAATCCTGAAAATGTTGGTATCCAGCATGATTAACTGTGAGTAACTAAGTGACTATAGTTCAACATAAAAGTGGCATCGACCATGAGGCTAACCATAAGAATACGAGCAACATCACATCCAAGAGTTCCAGCACCTAAAATTTATAGGGAAGTTGGCAGGCAAACCCAAACAAGTGTCCGACATCATCGATTTATTAGAAATGCCTGTAAGGTCCTTCAAATAAGTTGGTTGGTTCATGGCTTTCATAATAAAATCCATTTTTTCTCTTTTGTATTTGGATAGTACCTGAAATGTTTAGCAAGCAGAAACATCAGAATATACAGAACTCTTGTAATGTAGCGGTAGGTGTGCTAGAATAAATCTTATAACTTAGCTCTATGTATCCTATAATATACTTACAACATCGGAGCATGCAATACAATTATCTGAATAATTGCCTATCGTAGTTGATAAGACACACTCTGGGAGTGATCCTTGAATCTGATGCGGTAGTAAACCAAGCTCATGTTCAGTATCCACACCAGCAATATCTCCTGGAGCATGCATCCTGCAAGAATTACGGTACAATTCTTAAGGCTCAGTGTACATGTACTGATTAGTTTTCTTTAGTTCAAGCGTAATCAACAACTCTTCACTCATACACATGCAAAAACTACGATCCTGCAGTTATCTTTCATGAATTTAATTTAATAGCTTGCCCCTCTGGATGATGTAACATCCTCGCAAAGAGCTCCACTGCTTTGCCGGCTGCAATTGAGGTAATCCCAGGTAGTGCTACTGTTTCATTAGAGAGTGATGACTGCAATATAATACAATCAAGCAAATATGAAATTAAGGAACATGTGTCAAAATTGTAGGTATAAAAAAGAATATTTCCACAAATGTAGGACTTTATGTAGTATTACATTGATGAAAAGGGAAGTCTTCTCGTTGCAGAAACAACAGCCCAATCTGCTTTGACGACCAAGAGCATCTTCGGTGGACAAATTCTCTATCGGTGCAATCGCGTTATTCATACCTCCACTTGTTCCTGGACCAGCACCATGTCGCATGACAACGTAACTGTCATATCCTACTGCTGCAGTGATAGCAATCTGCAGTGCAGACAGAAGATATTTAGTTCCCAAGAGATGGGGGAAATCATACTAATTTAATAGAGCCATATGACCAGAATACATTAATTATCCACTCATTCCACTATGCATTAAAACTTCTTGGTCATATTGCAACCCCACAGATGAATAATGTGCCTGAGACTTACCTTGTTTTCTTTTGCACACAGAAGAGTTGGAAACCATCTTTTATCCCATGTGTCAGTCAACAAGAAGACCACATCATTGTTAGCTACTAATGTTTGAAGACGCCTGCAATCTTCAAGCAGACTAGAAGAAACCGGATTCCCAGGGACTGGTATTTCCATTCGGATGCCTTTGATCTCCTGAATGGCAAGAACTGTTGTCAACAAGCAGATCTGTACAAAGCATAATATTCAAGAAAAAAGTAGCAACGACTTACCGCTGCAGGACACCTCTCCTTTAGACGTGGAACTATTGCGGTAGCTCTCGGAACTCCACAATCATTTTTTATATAGAGTGATTGTTTGACTAGATCAGGCATGGTAACGCAACCACCATCAACCACTGTTAGTTTCCGTACACCCCAGGTCTGAAAATTTTGGTAACACCATATATAATGATTAAATGGTAGAAAATATAGCGTTAAGTTTGTTGGAAGTGATACTACTACAGTTTGTTACACAGGAACAAAGTTACAGTAGTAGCAGAAAGTACTAACCATGAGTAAAGGAGAAACTTCACAGCCAAGAGTTCCAGCACCCAACAGAAGACACCGAGTGCCACGCAACTTGTCCAAATCCACAGGGAAGTGTCTCCATCCCATAAGCTTCAAGTGCATCAGCTGTTGTTGTTCAACCTGACTGCATATACAATAACCAATCGAATAAATCCCATTAGTAGCCGATTTTGTGCACAAGAAGTTAAACACTCTTCAGCTACCTTTCTGGGCTCAGTGATTCAAGATTGATTGATTTCAGTTTCTTTTCTTTCCTTCCATCCCTAGTCGTTTCTTCTTCACATCCAATAACTTCAGGAACATAGTTAGAGCCATCCCAGCCTGTAATCACAACCAGTGTCAGAAAAACAAATTACTAGTGAGATTGTGAAGGTATTATCAAGATCGATCATAATACCTTGAGGTGCTGCAAATGATGCTTCACCAATCAGGGACTTCTCGAGATCGAGCCCCCCTTGTCTATTTTCTCTATAGCATAAGAACTCAACTTTCTCGATTTTCCACCACAGGCTCAGGAATGTAATGTAGTTTCTAAGAGCCCAACCAGGGTAATCTTGATGACATCCATGATCATAAAATCCAAACAGGAGCTGCATTATAAAATAAAAGTGTCAAGAAATGATTAATGCATACTTGGAAAGTTCTAGAAATATTAAGAAAGTTGCAAAAACCTTGTACAATATTTGGTGTGTTATATATGAGCACAATTGTGGACAAGTCTAAAGTAAATATTTTATAAACCGTATGATTTGGATAGTTTCCACATGGAACTAATCAACACTGTAAAACTACTTATTATTTTTATTTTTATTTTAAAGGAACGCGGTAAGGAAAGCCCCTACAGCAAGTTTTTTTTAAAATAATAAGACCCCAAATCTGCATCCGTGAAGACTTGAACCTGGGCGGCCGGGTTGTACATCCACTTCCCTAATCAATGTATGGGCCATAATTACTACATACATTTTTTTATGTTAATGTCTCCCTGTATCGACGTTTTTTCAAAATGCATGTATCTATCTCGTTAATAACAAATCAAATATATCAACCCAAAATAGACTATTTCATTATTAACATCATATATTATCACATCTTTAAAAAAGACAACAAAATATTTCTATGATGTATGTTCAGTAACACAAACATACCTTTTGGGCACCACCCTGACGGTCTTTCCAGTCCTTAAGTTGTCTTACAACAACAGAAGAATTTGAGGAAATTTCTACCCAAAAAAATGGATGAACTACAAAAAGAATGTCCATTGCCACATAATTATAGTGAATTAAGGAAGCATATCCACCTAAAAACAAGGTGTGAAATACTAGTTTTAGATGAGAATCATTAACCGAACCTGTTGTTTCATTTGAGCCACACCACACTTCCATTGATTTAGACAACGATGTTGCCTGTAGGAGCAAATAAATAACATTTACTACCAACCATAAAAAGATAAAAGAATTACAAAATGTAAAGATTATGTGCGCAGTACCATGACCTCTTCTTGGCTGAGCACCTGTGAGGCACTATGTAGACTAAGCAGAGTCATTTCAGAACTGGAAAGCAACGAGGGGAATGCAACATCGTAATAGAGCTTCCAATTCTTCAAATCCGCAAATGATACCACGAGAAACCTTAACAGCAGAGAAGGACGCTCTTCTACTTTCCCGGACAGAATGTCGTGCAATATCTGGATCCACAATATAACACGAGACCAAGGAATTGAGAAACCACGGGTAAACCGAAAAGGGTACAGATTAGGCAGCAATCTCGTATCAAAGTTGAAGCAATTAATGCACCTTCTTCCCTTCTTCCCTGAGTAGAGTTGCTACATCTAGATTTTGGAACCCCAGCATGTTATTAGTATTTACGAGCGTCCCTGGTACCGGACAGTTGTTCCTGGTAGAGCAAGATGAGTTGACAGATGATGGTGCTAACGATTCTCGGCATAGTCTGAAGCGGGCCGAAGCTGTTGGGCGAATGCATGGAGTATAGTAGCCTAGCTAGCACAAAAAAATTTTATCAGTATATTAAAAAAAATTCATAACTAAAACTAGAAAAAATAAAATCAAGGCATGCCGCAGCTAAGCTAGAATCGGGAGAGACAAAGAGGGCGCAGGGGGGAGAGGATGTGCTGACCGGTGATGGGGATGGGGGAGTCGTCGGTGCCGAGGACGTCGAGCTTCATGCCGCGTAGGGCGTCCCCGAACCCCATCTCCACGACGCTCTTGATGGCTTCCACCTTGAGCGGCCTCGGCCGCTCCT
This sequence comes from Avena sativa, assembly GCA_916181665.1. Lineage (NCBI taxonomy): Eukaryota > Viridiplantae > Streptophyta > Magnoliopsida > Poales > Poaceae > Avena > Avena sativa. The sequence continues at coordinate 122,628,129 of OV702291.1, read as the reverse complement.
TCCCTCTCGCCGCCATCTCCCGCGGCCGTCTCGTTTTTTCCGCCGGCGACACGGCGATCGGTTTTCCACCTTTGTTGAGGATAATTAAACCCTTATTATTACAAGTGGAGTAGCCGTTGCGGTTTATGTACAGCTGCCTCGTGAAGGGATCGGAGAGGCATCTACGTACAGATAGGAATTCGACTCGGACGCTCCTTTTACAGGTTGTCCCTTACTCGTGTAGGGAGTTGAATGGCGACGACGCTGCCTGACCGCGGGCTCCCCCAATCGAATCACGCCTGCAGCACCGCCGCTGTCAGCCGGCCAAAGCCCTGCCTCCCTTTGGCCGGCGGTGCCTGACTCTGAGCCAAAACAAGATGGGAGGTGCTATGAGTCCCCCGCGGGATCAAAATCTCCGATCCCCGAGTCATCCAGCTGACGTGTCCTTTCCATCCGCTTTTGCTACATTGAAACTCGCTTTTACTACATATTGCTCGGTTTTGCTACACGATGGCAAAAACGATTCGCACAAAAAAAGAACATAATAAGACAACCCTCGCCGGAGAAACTTGTCAGAGACTTTGTAGAAGGAAAAAAAGTACTAATGTAGAAAAACCGATTTCGCCGGAAAAATACCATCGGAGCCTCGTCGGAGACCGCGTAGCAAAAAAATTACGTTATTATAGCAAAATCATAAAACGGATGTAGCAATTTTTTTTCTAATATAGCAAAAGGAGACATCATCGGAGACTCTTGTCGGTGACTCGTCGGAGACCTCCTAGCAAACAAAATATACTATAGCAGCAAACCTACAAAAGACGATTACAGAAAAAATAAAATTTGCTATTGTAGCAAAAAACTAACTTCGTCGGAGACGTTGTAGCAAAAACTTTACAGTATTGTAGCAAAGTCACAGAATGGTTGTAGCGAATAATTTGTGCTAATGAAGTATCATAACAAAAATACATTGTCATGCGGAGCAAAACAGATTTAGCCGGAGACATCACCGAGACTCTCACCGGAGCCTCGTAGCAGAAACTTTATTCTGTTGTAGCAAAATAACAAAACGATTGTAGCTAACAAATACAAGTATGTAGCACAACTAAAACGGGCAAATAGGGAAATCAGCCTAGCCCGATGCCATGGGTAGCGTCATCGTCTGCCATCATAGCATCACCGTGTGCCCATCGTAGCATCTCCATACAACATTTGTAGCATCGCTCACAGCCCTTTGGTTGCTACCATCACTGTTGGTCGCCTCAGTCACCTGAGCAGGAGCGGGGCGATGTCCCGCGAGGGAGGAACGGCGAGGGTGGTTGTCCATGGCACGGAGGTGTGGTGGTGGGACCACCACCTGCTCGTAGCACCCCACTCCGGTGGCACGTCAGCATCGTCCTTGCCGTCGAGACGGGAGCACCGCGTGGAGGTGGTCGATGGCATGAGATGCAGGGAAAGGGAGGCGTCTAGCGGTAGAGCGCGGTGGCGCGAGCTGCAGCGGTGGATGGCGGGTTCGGGCTGTGCGCGAGCTGCAAGCGACATGGCAGCAGGAGATGCAAGGGGTCATGGCGGCGCGGCAGCGGGATCTCTTGGGTCGGGCTGCGCAGGAGCTGCAGGCGGCATGTCGGCGGGAGCTGCAGAGGGTCATGGTGGTGCGGCACAACCGCGGTGCTGCGAGGCGGCGGCGCTGCAAGGCGGCACAGTGGCAGCGTCGCGGGTGGGCGCGGGGAGATGTGCGGTAGGGATAAAGGAAAGAGATAAGGTTGGGCCCACAACTTCCTTGTATCGTGCGCTTCCGAAGGCATGCGTGCGGTGCGACCTGGTGGATAGAAGTTAGCTATCCCCTAGGGTAGCCCAATCCTTTTCCAAACAAGAACTTATGGTCTTCGGCGCCTACCCCATGCGCTGGACTTGCCCTTTTTTCTTTTCTTTTTTTCACAGGGAAATGGCCCTGTATTAAGTGGCGGGGACAATTACAAAGAGGATCCTGCTCCAAATAGGATCTACAATGAAGTCCTCACATTTTACAAGAAAAACCTGAGAAATAAAATTGCAAACGCAATCAGGCCCTTCTTCTCCGTCCGGGCTAGAAGATTTGCAGCCACGGCCACCATCGACGACGCCACTTGGGTAGTCGTCAGCGTGGAGCGCAGTGCTGCAAATGAAGATCCTCCGAACTGGCGCCTCGCCCTGGAGGAAGAGAAAGCTGTGGTGCCTCGTGCACATCACGGCGCGGAGTGGCTTCTTGATGCCTTGGATCACATTGGCAGATGGGGCCTTCGTGGATGAACTCCACAAATGAACGACAGCTTCCGACCTGCGTAGGAGCAGATGTAGGTCACCTCATCCCCTTCTCCTAGTGCCGCCGCCCTCCAAGCCGAACTCTTCCTCTCCCTCGCCTCCACTGCCGACCAAGATATAGAGTCCAACTTCAAGAACAGTACGCTGGAGAAGAACACACTTATTGACCGAGCTTGCTCCAAGAACCTTCCTCGCCTTCCTCCATGGAAGACTGATAGGATTGAACGGCAGCAGTTGCCCACTGGCGCGTGCGACCAACGAAGTAGCAGAGCTCCAAGGTCCAGCTTTATTGGCCGGGATCCCTACGCCATGGGTGCACGCGTGCAAGCACTCCCGCTACCAGAGCACCACAGCAAGCACCACCCAGTCTAGGCCTCGCTGGAGCCAGCCGGGAAGCTCCGACGACCTATTCCCATACGCCACTTGGGTAGGACACAACCTAAACCTAAGCCCTAAACTACTAACTCCGGCACCTAGCCTTGGCCGCCACCAAACGACATCGCCGCCAGGGAAGGCCTCGGTTCGGGCCAGAAGCCCTGAGAAGACTCTCAAAGAAACTCGTGAGGATAGAGAAGGTGGATGGGAAATGATGTGGAGCTAGACTTGCCCTTGAACCCTTGCGCAACAATACTCTTTAACATCTCTTTGGCAACAAAACTCTTAATATCTTTTTAGTGATGTCGAAGAAGTTAGTTACGATCTATGTTAGTTGGTGTCCTTTATTTTGTGAGCTGACTTTATTTTTTTTATTTTTTTAGAGCAACCGGCAGGAGCGCTGCCTATTCTATTAGAAGAGGGAATTAAACGATCTCAGTGCAGCAAGGCATGTTTAGATTGAAGTGGGAACATGACGAAACCACTAGAGATGAAACAAAACAAAACTAGTCTGGCTCGGCTGGGATAGCTGGCCCCAGCGCAGCAAAGGCGCCAGCCCGCTGAAAGATGTCGTCACGAGTGATGGAAGCCACCTCGATATAGGTGAGTCGCATACCAGTGAAGTTTCTGCGGTTTCTTTCCTTCCATACGTTCCATAGGGTGTACAGCGGACGACCACTATGGCGATGTTGCTCGGGTTTCGATCTTCCGAAGATCAGATCGTCCCACCACTCCGAAATGGATGGGAAAGATGTGTCGTGGCTGCTCATGACCTCGTTGTCTCAAGACTGAATTGTGTTCCAAACCGCCATCGTGAAGCGACAGTCTTTGCAAAGGTGAGATGCCGTTTCAGGGGACTTTCTTGATCGTGAATGCACCAGATTTTTCAGAATTTGTTGTTCTTTCACAATGGGGAAAACAATTCTTTGCTAAGTATATATACTTGATAAAACCCAAAATATACTTGGCAAAGAGTTTGCCGAGTGTTACACTTGGCAAATGTGACTCAACAAAGCCTCTTTGCCGGGTGTATTTACGCAGGAACTTATCTTCTTCCTTTGTCGACACAAAAAAAAGCGATTTGACGACGGAAATAGAGACCCATGTTGCCCTGACGAGTTGGTCCAGTTGATTTGGCTTTGCCAAGAGTGCCACTCGGCAAAGAGTTGTGTTTATAAACAATTAAAAAAAAGATGACGCCCCGGGGAAGTCGTGCGTGTACACATTCTCCTCGGGCATTGGGATACCGTTTGTGTCTACCATATCCTCCGAAGTTGGGGTTCCCGTCGTGGTGCGCCACATTCTCCTTCCGGCCGCCATCATGGCGATGCGCAGGTCCGTGCGCTTCAGCCCTAGCATCACATAGCCTATATCTCGGAGGCAGGACTGATGCTGCTCTTATGCCATCCGAGTTGTATCGGAGTATTGGCGCGACATAAGACCCACCGCCGCCATGTGCGCTAGGCTGCTTGAAGTGGTGGATGTTGTTGGGTGGGCCTCTATCTTGTTGTCAACTGATGATGATAGAAAACATAATCTTGTTGCTTCTATGCTAAGTGTTTAAATTTTGAGGAATTAGAAAGAGACCCCATTACCTGGTGTCTTTAGTTTACAACCAACATAATGAACACTCTACAAAAATAATGTTAAGAAGAATGGTTACAAACCTCTTCCGATGATCACAAAAGGAAAATTAAATAAGAGATGCGAAGAATATTGTAATTTTTTTGTGGGTGGAATATTGTAATTTTAATCTTGAATAAATATCATTAACTAGTCATAGCTCTTTTGTGAATTGTATAATATCATCATTGTTGAGATGATATGCCACTAGTACTCTCTACTTTATTAGAATCATCATGTAATGACTAGTTGATATTGTTCACTCCTCATGCATGAATTGAGCAACATTCTTATCAAAGACTTTTTATCGCTTTTGCACTACGGTTTGAGTTGCTTGAGGAAAAGCAACAAGCTAAGGTTGGGAGTCTGATACGTCTCAAATATATCTAATTTTTTAAGTACTTTGGTCATGAATTTACTCTCAAATATCACCAAACATGGATAAAAACTGTCGAACCTGATGGTGTTTCTTTTGTCTTTTTCATGGAGGAGATGAAGGAAATAAAATCCGAGAAAAGTACACGCAAAGTTTTTATGGAAAAGAAGTCGCAAAGTTTTTATGGAAAAGAAGCCACACAGGCGAAATACGGGAGCTAGAAGGTCGACAGGGCACGGAGCAGGTGGGAGCATGCAGCCAGATAGCCTGGCCACGCCGGTGGGCCCACTTCCCCCCTCGAGCGTCGCCATGTACCCACGTTTGCGTAGACATCTTTATATACCCCAAGAACATCAAGAGGAGATGTTATAATTTGAGTAGTTCATGTGTTCAAGGAGTGTTAATAGATTGTTCCGGGCTACTAGAAAAGGTAGACCTTAATTAACCATAGTTCCAAGTTGGTCATGATGAAATGGGTGGGTAGGTAAAGTGGTGTGATCACATCAATGCCTATACTTGATGGGCTTGGGTTTTCGGGAAGGTGATATGCGTTGGAGACTTCGTCGGCTAACATACAAACAATGGGGATGTGAGGTTTACCTAGGTTTAGGTCCCCGAAGGTAAAATCTTACTCTTGTTGTTTGTCTGTTCTTGATTGATATAGAAATCGAAGGTTACAATGGCACCGAGATGGCTACGGTTGCACAGATTAGATCTGGCGTGTATATGGTGAGCTAAGTTGTCCTCCTCGGCGGCCCCTCCTAGCCCTTATATGGGAGGCTAGGTCTCGGGTACCATCCGAGTCAGTTACAAGTTGTAATCTATCTCTAAACTTTCCTAGATTAGAGGCTTCTTCTTGCTTGTCATGCCCGGAGTCGGTGTCCTTATGGGCTTCGTATCACCCCGAATCTTCATGGGCTTTAGGGATCTTAGCAGATCATCTCATGGGCCTCCAGCTGGGATGAACCATATATGCCAAGGATGAGCATCCATTGGGCATACCTATGTCAGTAGCCCCCAAGTGTCCATCTAAATCATAGATTCGGGTGGAGAGTTAGAAGTCTTGAGTCTTGCATTTGGTAGTCGGAGTTGACAGTTGTATAAGGTGTGGAGTACTGACCCCGGAAGTTCATCAGGTCAGCCAAAACCATAATTAGGGATGTGATGGCTGTGAAATACCACCTCTTTTAGCCATATACATTGTGCCATTTATCCCTCATATCATGTTTCTTCTAGCTATAGCTATGCCTTATATGCATGATTTCTATTTCTCATTTACTTTCATATGAGCTTTGCACATTTAGTAGTTTAGGTAGAATTTTATCACTTTTCCTTGTCTATGACATGTGTGTAGGTGTTGATGATGATTATGGATAAAACAAAGGCAAAAGGAACAAAGAGAGCATAGTATGGAGGAGCTGCAGGGATCAAACTTAGCCATTTGAGAGGTTGAAAAATTCAATTTTACTACCTCTAAAAATAAAGATCCAATACAACAGGGTTGTAGCCCTCGATGATACGAACTCAACGAGCCCAAAAACACCCAGAACGGAGTTTGTATAAAGAAATGGTGGACAAAATACGAAAGGGGGACAGATAGTTTAACGAGCAACTATACGGCCGGAGCTATTTTTCTGGTCGTATAGCTCCACCCGTATAGTTACCAAAAAGGTAGCAAACAATGGGATTTAACCCCAGAAAAGCTCCAAAACCTTTCCTAAGTCAGGTGACGGTATTAGGGGAACCCTAGGGAAACCCCAAGGCCTATATAAAGGAGGGAGGACCCAAGAAAGAGCCACCAAGCCATATCCTCCACCACGGCGGAGCCCTGCTGCCGTGACACCGCCATAGCCTCCTCCAAACAGATTTACACCATCACCATCACACAAGAGGAGAAGGGACTAGGATCTTGAAGGCCTCCACGTCGATCTACATCGTCATCTTCATCAACAACGTCTCCATCACCGATCCCCTTTGGTTACTTGTTGTAATTCTAGATTGAATCTTGGATTTGCACTTGTCTTCAATTGTATCATCATACTTCATCCATATTCTATCCATGATGTTGATTGCCTTCATGTGTGAGTAGTTTCCTTTGTTCTTGGGGAGATGGAGAAACCCTAGTATGAGATTGAATTGAGATAAAGATTATTATGTGATATTGTTCATTATGTGTCTGTGTTAGATTTCCTTCATCTTGATGTTGGGTGAAGCGCGCCACTCAATATTTCCTCACTGAGGACTAGATGGAGGGAACTACTTGTTGGTAGACGGAAGGATGATAGCACTTATAGTGACTATAAAACTATTGTCATTCCTTACGTATCAACTTGGGAACCAAGGAGAACTCACAGAACCTTGTCCATGCCATGGGATACACCCTACGGGGTAAAGTCCCTTAATAGCGCAGTAATTCAATTGATGCCGATTGCTGTCTGCTGTGGTTATGAGGATGATGTGTGCAGCGGTTGCTAGCTATTCGTCCATACATGGAGCTCCTCCCACACATATCATAAATGGTCTTATTCATTATAATAATTTTGATCACTCTTTCTAATTACTAGCGGTGGATCCACTACTTCCTGAGAACTCTTTCCATCATCTTACAGACTTCCGTAATCATACTTGCATGCTCTTGTTTACTTACATCTTTAGTTTACTTATTGTTCTCTTATTTGAAACCCCAAAAATATCTTTTACACAAACTCATATTTTATCTTGTTACTTAGAACGTTATTTAGCATTACTATTTCAGTATTTAGTTCAAAGAGTTATTAGACTTCAGACTCCTGCTCTCTTTATTTCGAAACTAGCTACAAATGATCTGTGCACTTGGAGTCATCAAGCTATTTTCTGGCGCCGTTGCCGGGGACTAAGCGATGTAGGTCTTTTTGATTTTGTTTATTTATTTTAGTTTTGCAAGATTTTGTTTTAAGATTTCTTTATTTTCTGTAATTGTATTTTTGCTTTTGTTTATAAATCAAAAACCCATAAAAATATTTGTTACTAATCATGTCTTCCAAGAATACTACTCTTGAATAGGAGAAGCTCGCAGAGGAGGAGAAGTTGCGAGAAATATTGAATCAATGGCTAGCTCTGGTGAATGATTATACATCCATGCTATGTTCCTCATACCAGGTTTCTTGTAGATTCTGTGGATCCAAAGATCATATTGCCTACCAATGTAAGTATAACATTGATCCCGCATTAGAATCTTATAATAGAAATGAGTTTAAAAGCTTAGTTGATATGGAAGTTCTAGAATTTGCGCTTTATACTGGTTGTTCAGAATTGTTTTCTTCTATAAAAAATAATATTCGAAAAATATGCCAGGAGGTTGAAGAAGTTTATCTTATATATTCATGTTGTCGTGACTACTTTATGGATAATGTTTTAGCTTGCATTGTTTATGAGCAGGTTTCAGCCCGCATGGAAAAGCCTAGCCTTTTACAGGATCAAAAAGCTAAATAGAAGGCAACATCATATGAAGAACCTGCACCAAGACCGCCTGAACACATTGCTAATAAAGAGGTGGCACTTGATGTTGCACCCTCTCAACTAGTGGAAGGTAAGCCCGGAGGTAAGACTATCGCTAAGCTACTCGCGGTAGTAAGAATGAAGAGGAGCAACTTGATCAACCACTTGAATCTCCTACTTCTGAAAATAACTTTCCACACACAAATAGTATCATGCAAACGATATCTCATTATCTAGTAATGATTTCTACAAGTCCCAAATTTATGATGATTGTTCTGAGGAGGAACTAGAAAATGAATATTTCTATGAATATTGTGATGCTATTAACATGGGACAGGAAATCCCATTGGAGAAGGACGAAGTTCCTTCCCAAGAAGAGGATGAACACGAAGAAGAACTACTAATCCTTGAGGATATGCAACTACTAGACATGTGGAAGCAGGTGGATTACTGTTATTGTAATTTGTTCAAAGAGATGAGGTAATATAATGGTAAGCCTAACAAGCTTTATGATTATGAATGGATTCCTCTCTTTAAAGAATTTTTATCAACCGATACTCATATAAACGATAATAATGTTAAACTCTTGGAATACATAGTTTATGAAGGGTATCATGAGCTGCTTAGGAAAATTGGTATTATTATGAAAAGTAGCGATAATGAGGATTTGGCAAGGTATCATAATATTATGAGTTATATTGTCAATTATTGTTAAGAACATTTTAGTGGGAATGCACTTGTGATAAAAAGTAAGGAGCTATGTAAAACAATAGTTCTCGAAACTAATATTTTGCGGGAACCACTAGATAACGAGGATGACCAAAAAGGTTGAAAGAACATTTCATGGTTCCTTGTGTTTTGAGTGTCAGATAACAATACCGTGGAGTTTTCTCATGTGCGCTAAGTGTGCAGGGACTGTTCTGGTGTTTTGGGGGGCCGGATTATCCGCCCCACCAAGGGCCGGATTATCCGGCCTAACTCATCGATCAAAGGCAGCCAAGGCGCGACGCTCAGATTGGGTTCGGATTTTCTCCGGAAAAATCCGAACTGGGGCGGTTTTTCCTCCCCAGGCCGGATAATCCGGCCTTCGCATGGGCCGGATAATCTGGCCCCCAGAAATCGATCAAAGACTGCCAAGGTGCGACGCTCGGAGTGCGGTCGGATTTTCTCCCGAAAAATCCGAACTGGGGCGGTTTTTCCTCCCTAGACCGGATAATCCGGCCTTCGCATGGGGCCGGATAATCCGGCCCCCAGGAGGCGATCAAAGGCAGGCTCGGCGCGTCACACAGAGTGGGGGCGGTTTATCTGCCGGATAATCCGAGTTTGGGGCGGAGTTTTTCCCTAGACCGGATAATCCGGCCCTCACTTGGGCCGGATAATCCGGCCCCCAAAGGCTCCAACGGCTTGGATTTGGAAGGGGGTATAAATATCCCTTCTTCCCCAACAAGCAGAACTTTTGATTCATTCGAAAAACATCAGACCCTTTGCAAGAGCTCACTCTCTAGATCTCCCACTTCAACCACCTGAAGGCCTCGATCCTTGGGGGAATTGAAGGAGGAGAAAATCGTCATCGTCATCACGAATCAAGCGCATCAACTCCTCTCCATTCATTTGGAGAAATCCCTGATCTAGTGTTCTTGTCAATATCTAGATCTTGTTCTTTGTTATTGATAAACTTGTTCTTGGCAGCTTGTTGTCATCACGGGAGCCTCTAAGTTGATTGTGGAGTTGTGCCCTGCTAGTTGTGTAAAGGCACCGGTACCCGCCTCGAAGGGCTCCTATAGTGGAAAGGTGGATCAGGCCTTTGGTGGCGGGATCCATCGGAGAACAGGGTGAGGTCTATTGTGGCGTGGTGGTCTTAGTACCGCATACCCCTCCAACGCAGACGTACTTCCCTTAATAAGGAAGGAACTGCGCTAAAACAAATCCCGTGTCTCCGCGTGCTTCACTACGGTTCACTCGTTCCTCTTCCACTCGCCTTTTACTCGCTAGTAGATAGGGTTGCATATAGGGAAATTCCTCCTAATAGTTTATCTAGATAATTTACCCTTTATGTTAAGCCTAAAATTGAAAAAGCATTAAAATTTGAAGTAGCACCTATTCACCCCCCCTCTAGGTGCCCATACGATCCATTTCACTTGGTATGAGAGCCCCGGCTCTTTATTCGGGCTTAACCGCCTAAGAGAAGTATGGGTACCAAGGAGAATGGGAATGAGGCTGTGAATAAGGTCACAATGGATGACCTCAAGACGTTGGAAACAACCTTGTTGAAATCCTTTGAGACTAATATGGAGGAGATGAATCAAATGATTGCTCGCCTCATATCATCTATAGCCCCATCTCCATCCTCCTCTGAGGCTGCCACTCCCTCATCCAAGGATAAGGCTAACACTGCATCCAAGGAAGATGAAGTGGTAGGTGAAAAACATAATGGTTCCACCTCCAAGAAGGGAAGTGGTAAGGAGGAATATAGTGAGGTTCACCACTTATATTCCCCCGACCCACCTATCCCTCATCCTCATATAAACAATAGGGGTGATCCACCCAAGCTTACCGCATCTTCTTTTAATCAATGGAAATTCTTAATGAGGTCTCATGTTTGCAGCTCCTCTATTGAACTTTGGAGGATTATCAAAGAGGGTCTTCATATTGGAGATCATACCAACCTGACAAGAAGAGAAGTTGTGGACAGCCAATTGAATGCTATGGCTCTCCACATGATATAGCTCGGAGTAGGTCCCAAGGACATGCCCCACATTGAACATCTCAACACAGCTAAAGAAGCTTGGGATGCCCTCACCGATCTCTTCATTGGGAATGAAAGCATGAGAAGGAATAGGTATGATGCCCTTAGTAATGAAGCTGAAGGATTCTACTTGTTGGATGGTGAAAACCATGAAGACATGTATAGAAGACTCAAGGGCATTGCAACAACATTTTGAAAGCATGGAGCCACTCACATTGATGATGCTTGGATAAAAAGGAAATATGTGAGTGCTTTAATGCCTTTTGAGCCAACTGACTTGAAGAGCTTGCAAGGTAGACACAACTACCATCAAATGACATCCAATGAAGTCATGCAAGAAATGGCGTCATTCAAAGTTGCTGCAAAGAACGCTAAAGATGCCCGTGCCATTGGAATGCAAAAGGGGGTCAATGTTGCTCTGAAGGCTAATGTTGTTGAGCAAGATGAGGACGAAAGAGCTTTCGAGGGTGCCTCCATGGATTGCCCCGATGAAGTCAAACGTGCTCATGGTGAATACATGGCGTTTTACGCAAGGAACTTTTGGAAAGATTCTGCCAAGGCCAAGTCAAAACTCGAGCGCAAGAATGGGTCAAGTAGAAGAAGAGAAAGTGGCCCAAAACTGAGATCGTGCTACAATTGTGGAGATAGGCTGCTGTGAGATCCAGTCACATGGCTTAATAGAATTGATAGGATACCCATATCAACAAGTTGCAACTTCTTTTCCGGAAGCTCATTCGAAAAGAACTATAAGGCTAAGCGTGCTTGGCCTAGAGCAATTCTAGGATGGGTGACCGACCGGGAAGTGGGTAACCAGGTGCGCACGAGTGAGGACAAAGTGCACAGAAAAGACTAGTGTTGGTCTGTGGGGCCAGTCTAGATATCCTATTAAGCTGCCAGGAGTGACACCCCCGGGCCCAGGAGTGGACGGGGTGTTACAGCTGCACTTTGTGGCTGAGTGTCCATATCAAAATAGAGAAGACAATGGTGGCAGGCTTATCCTTAAAGAAAAATCCAAGGCACCTAAGAAGAAGCCATTTATCAAAAAGAATGGCCCTTACAAGAAGCAACCCAAGATTGTATTGGTGGCACAAGAAGAATACTCATCTGCAAGTGAAGATGAAGAGGATGAAGAAAGTTCTCGCGAGGTGGCTGCTATAGCCACCACATCGACTCCATCATCTCTCTTCGACTCGCCAAACGAGAACGTCATCAACAACAACATCACTTGCCTTATGGAAAGAGGGTCCGATGTATCAACTTCTAGCTCTTCATTTCCTAAGACTAACATAAATTTGGATATGGATGATCATACTAGTCTTAAAATGAAAGAAGAAGTGATTGCTTTGGACAACTTTTTCACTAACCTTCAAGGTGAGCACAAACTTCATTTTGATTCTCTTATGAGTCAACTTGCCCAAGCCGAAGATCTTCTTGAAGAAAAGGGCAGAATTGAACGAGAAGATGCCTTGGAAATAGCTTCTTTGAAGAATGCCTTGGAAGAAGAAGAGGAAGCTCGAGTATCTTTGGAAGAGAGACTCGAATCCATTGAGGAGTCACATGAAGAAGTTGTGGCTCAGCTCATCAAAGAACGTGACAATGCTCTTGCCAAGGTAAAGAAACTAAAGAAAGAAAAGATTGAATTTGGGGCTGCTCATGCTAGACTCTCGGAGAAGTTTGATAAACTTGACATTGCTCACAAGGCATTGGAGAGTGAACACTCTTCTCTAAATGAGTCTCGTGACCAACTCCAAACTCAATTGAAGATGTATGATGTGCCAAGCACCTCCACATCATCTTATGGAAAAGAAGAACTTGCAAAAGGATCTCAACACAAAGGTAAAGAATTTCTAGATGAGATACTTAGCAAGCAAAGATCAAACAATGGAAAAGAGGCTCTTGGTTATGTTCCCAAGACAAAGAACAAGAAGAACAAGAAGAACAAGAAGAGCAAGAATACTCAACCAAAGACAAGCACCACCACCAATGACAAGTCTAATTATGATGGTTTTACAGGGGCTAACAATCCTAACTTTGAGTTATATTGCGATCATTATGGTGATGTTTATGCTAGTTATGTAGGTCCTTATGATTGTTACATTCCTTTGTCTATTTGGGTCCCCAAGACCCTTGTCACTAACATGAGAGGACCCATTGAAATATGGGTACCTAAAACCAAGAAGTAACTTTCTTGCAGGGCTATGCTTCCGGTGGGTCTAAATGGGTACTCGATAGCGGTTGCACGAGTCATATGACCGGAAGCAAGGAGATCATCACGGAGATGCGGCCAAATCATGATCATATAACCGTCTCCTATGGTAACAAGTCAAAATCTGAGGTATTGGGTCTCGGCAAAGTTGTGGTGGCTCACGATATCTCTCTCGTGGACGTCATGCTTGTTGAGACCCTCGGGTACAATTTACTTTCAGTTCGTGCCCTTGGTAAGATGGGCTTTGCTGTTTTTATTGATGCTGATTTGGTGGTACTCTTGTGGAGCAAGTCTCTAAAAGTTACTTTCGTGGGATATGTCGAAAATGACCTGTACGTGGTGGACTTTTCGGGGAAAACCACTACAGGCCCGATGTGTCTTTTCAGAAAGGCTGACGCGGGTTGGTTATGGCATCACCGACTAGCCCACGTCAATATGAGAACTTTGCAAAGTCTCCACATGGGTGGCCATGATACATTGCAAATGTATCTATAATTTTTGATGTTCCATGCTTGGTTTTATCTACTTTCTTATGTTTTGTCCACAGTTTGGAGTACTTTTCATATGATTTCTTGGACTAACCTATTAACAAGATGCCACAGTGCCAGTTGCCTGTTTTCTGCTGTTTTTGGTTCCAGGAAAGTTAGAAAATCAATATTCTCAGAATTGGACGGGACAAAAGCCAAAGTTACTATTTTCCCGGAAGACTCACGGAGCCAGAAGGAGAGCCGGAGGGGGGCCACAGGGTGGATACACCACCCCTAGGCACGGGCTAGCCCTACCCGCGCCACCAGGTGGTGTGGGCCCCCTGGCCGGCTACCGACCTTGTCTCCTTCGCCTATAAGAGCCTCCCGATACCAAAACCCTAAGTAGTCAATCAGAAATCCATGAAAAGTTTCGCAGCGCCGCCGCCACCGAAGGGGAGATTCGGGGTACAGAAAGTCTCTGTTCCGACACCCTGCCGGGACGGGGAAGTGCCCCCGGAGCCATCTCCATCGATCTCCACCACCATCTCCATCACCATTGCTGATTCCCAAGATGAGGAGGGAGTAGTTCTCTCTCGAGGCTAAAGGTTCTGCCGGTAGCTATGTGTTCATCTCTCTCTCTATGCATGATCCTATTGAGATCATGAGCTTGTAATCTATAGATCTACCTTGCTACTCGAGTGCTTTAATAGATCTCTGCTCTCCCCATGTGTGTGAAAGTGACAGCGTGCACACCATGGTGGCACTTAGGCTAGAGATTTCAAATACTTGTTATGAGTTATATTTGGAGTTGGATGTCTCTATGAAATTGTGGTGTTTGTTGGAACCATCTAGAGCTCAAGGTGACAGTGTGGGGTTTTCTAGATGGGAAAGATGAACTTTGAGGTGTGCTGTTATAGCCCTACCATCGATTAGAGTGTTCAACCGCAGAGTAGTTAAGAGTAGTATCATGAAGATAATATATTTATATGAGAGTATTCACTAGTGAAAGTATGATCCCTAGGCCTTGTTTCTAAGCATTGATACACCATTTGCATCTAGATCTATTACATGTTTGCTTGCTTCCTTCTTTATTTTAGTTTGCCCTTAGTCTTTTCCATGCCATCAAGCTATTTTCTATCACTGTTACCACTTGTATTTCACTATCTCTTTGTCGAACTAGTGCACCTATACACCTGACAAGTGTATTGGGTGTGTTGGGGACACAAGAGACTTCTTGTATCTTGATTGCAGGGTTGCTTGAGAGGGGATACCTTTGACCACTTCCTCCCTGAGTTCGATAAACCTTGGGTAATCCACTTAAGGGAAAACTTGCTGCTGTTTTACAAACCTCTACACTTGGAGGCCCAACAACTATCTACAAGAAAAGAAGTGCGTAGACATCAGGCCACATCCTTGGACTAAAAGAAAATGTCTCCTTTGCCAAAGATCATGTTTGTAGGGCTTGTGTTGAAGGGAAAATGCATGACTCTCCTCATCGAAGGAAGAGTATTATTTCATCAAAAAATATCTTAGAGCTCCTTCATGTGGACCTCTTTGGACCTCCATATCATGCAAGTCTCGGTGGGAAGAAGTACTGTCTTGTGATCGTTGATGATTACTCAATATACACTTGGGTCTATTTCTTCAAGTTGAAGAGAGAAACTCAACAAACGGTCATCGACTTCGCCAACGAGGTTCAACGTTAACACAACGTCCCTATTCTGGCTATAAGAAGTGATAACGGCTCCGAGTTCAAGAAATACACCTTAAATGAGTTCCTAAGTGAAGAGGGGATAAGACATCAATATTCCGCTGCGTACACCCCTCAACAAAATGGTGTTCCTGAGAGGAAGAACCGGACTCTAATGGATATGGCAAGGTAAATGCTAGCCGAATTCAAGTCTCCATATAACTTCTGGGCTGAAGCAATATCTACCTCTTGTCATTCATCCAACCAGTTATACCTCCGTAAGATCTTGGACAAGACTCCATATGAAATACTTAACGGTAACAAGCCAAACATCTCATACTTTCGGGTATTCGGGTGTAAGTGTTTCTTTCTCATCAAGGGAGTTTGTTTATCTAAATTTGAGTCTAAGGCTCTAGAAGGTATTTTTGTTGGTTATGGTGCCGAATCCCACACTTATAGAGTCTACAATAAGCTCTCTGGAACTGTTGTAGAATCTTGTAGTGTGGTGTTTGAGGAAAATGACGGCTCCCATGCGGGGCAAGTTGATGTTTGTGATGAAGATGTTGAAATACCCCAAGATGCCATAAGAAGAATGGGCGTGGGATTTTTTCACCCCATTGAGGAACCCCTTGTGGCGGATCGGGAAGGACAATGCTCTACTTATGATGAGCCCTCATCTACACAGACTCAACATGCTCAAACCACGGGAGTAACTTCTACACCATCTCCGTCAATTGTTGAAGATCGAGCAACTGCTCCAGAAAGCTCCAGGCCGGATTATCTGGTCGACACCGAATTATCCGGCCCTGACGATCAAACTGCTCCTCCTGTTGAAGAAATCGCTGCAAGCTCTAGGCCGGATTTTCTGGCTGTCCCGGGATTATCCGGCCCCTTGCCAATTCAAGCAAGTCCCAGGAAGACTGATGAAGTTGCAAGAAGTTCTCCCAGGCTGGATTTTCCGGCCCCACCTCCGACCGTATTATCCGGCCCTGAATCACCAGATGTTCAGCAGCCTCTTGTTACGGCTGCTGGCCCACCTCAAGGGCATGATTCATCATCTCCTTCTACTGATACTCGGAATTCTAATCAAGGTCAAGCAAATGATTCCAACGAAGACTTAAGTGATGAAACTATTCCTCCAAGAGATAACAAGCTTATTGAACTTCGTCGCAAGGCTCGTGCTAATCGGAACCTTGAGTTAAGAGGTCATACTCTCGACAAAGTTGTAGGTGATCTTCGATGAAGGGTTTCCACAAGAAGGGAATTGGCAAGTTTTGGTGAGCATCAAGCTCACATCTCAATGGTGGAACCCAAGAAAGTATTTGAAGCTCTTGAAGATCCAGACTGGGTTGTTGCCATGCATGAAGAATTGAATAATTTCGATCGTAACAAGGTCTAGAAACTCGTGGAGAATCCCAAGGATTGCCGCAACATTATCGGCACCAAATGGATATTTAAAAACAAGCAAGATGAGAATGGCATTGTTGTGAGTAACAAGGCGAGACTTGTGGCACAAGGCTATTCCCAAGTTGAGGGCATTGACTTCGGCGAGACCTATGCTCCTGTGGCTCGGCTTGAGTCCATCCGTATCCTTCTTGCTTATGTTGCCCATAACAATTTTAAATTGCAGCAAATGGACGTCAAGAGTGCTTTTCTTAATGGTCCTCTACATGAGTTGGTATATGTAAAGCAACCCCCGGGATTTGAGGATCCTAACTTCCCGAACCATGTCTACAAACTCGATAAGGCACTCTATGGCCTTAAACAAGCCCCACGTGTGTGGTATGAGCACCTTAAAGAGCTTTTGCTAGACCGTGGCTTTGAAGTTGGGCAAATCGATCCCACTCTTTTTACTAAGAAGGTTAAGGGGGAGCTCTTCGTATGCCAACTATATGTAGACGACATCATCTTCGGTTCTACTAATAAAGCTTTTAATGATGAATTTTCAAAGCTTATGACTGACAGGTTTGAGATGTCTATGATGGGGGAATTATGGTTCTTTCTTGGATTCGAGATCAAGCAACTTAGATAAGGAACCTTCATCAATCAAGCTAAGTACATCCAAGACATGCTCAAGAGAATCAAGATGACGGATCTTTATGGTGTCGCCACTCCGATGCAAACAAAATGTCACCTTGAACTTAACCCCCATGGTAAAGATGTGGACCAAAAGGTATACCGGTCCATGATCGGATCTCTTCTTTACCTCTATGCATCTAGACCCGATATTTTGTTGAGTGTGGGGGTGTGTGAAAGGTATCAAGCAGCTCCTAAAGAAAGTCACTTAGTGGCGGTCAAGAGGATCTTTTGATATTTGGTTCATTCCCCTAACTTGGGTCTATGGTATCCCAAGGGCTCCAATTTCTCTCTATGTGGTTATACTGATTCAGATTGGGCTGGTGATAAGGATGATTGGAAATCCACTTCTAGAGCTTGTCAATTCTTGGGAAGATCTCTGGTATGTTGGTCATCTAAAAAGCAGAATTGTATCTCTCTCTCCACCGCTGAAGCTGAATATGTTGCTACTGCTAGTGCCTGCACTCAGTTATTATGGATGAGGCAAACTTTAAAGGAATACGGTGTCAATTGTGACAAAGTGTCTCTTTTATGCGATAATGAAAGTGCAATCAAAATTGCGTACAATCCGGTACAACACACAAGGACAAAGCATATTGAGATTCGGAATCATTTTACTCGAGACCATGTTGCTCGAGGCGATATTGATCTATCTTTTGTGAGCACGAAGAACCAACTTGCTGATATTTTCACAAAGCCACTTGATGAAGCAAGGTTCTGCTACTTGAGGAATGAGCTAAATATCATTGATTCAAGGAGCTTGTCTTGATTACCCATGCAGTCACTCGTACATCTCAGTCTTATTTGGTCTAGATGTGGGCATGGACATAGGGGGAGTGTGGTCCTAATTAATTGGGCTAACTGATGGCTCGGTGCACGGCGCCAGAAAAGTGCTGGTGCGGTGTTGATGTAGAGCTCGTTGGGAACCCTAAGAGGAAGGTATGATGAGCACATCAGCAAGTTTCCCTCAGTTATGAAACCAAGGTTTAATCGAACCAGTAGGAGCAAGGAAACACCCCAAAGGTGTTGCTAGCTGAGCCTTGGCAGGGCGCACTACCGGTGCTAGTAGCAACGTGGAGACCTGCACAACACAACCACATAACTTTGTCCCCAACTTGCGGTGAGGTTGTCAATCTCACCGTGTTTTGCTGAAAACAAAGGATTAAACGTATCGAATGGAAGGAAGTAATAGTTTGCAGAAAGTAAACACAAAGCAGTAAACAGTTTATAGATTGTATGTAAAGAAAAGGACCGGGATCCATAGTTCACTAGAGGTGGCTCTCCTTGATAGATAACGTGTTGGGTGAACAAATTACAGCGGGCCAATTGACAAACATCGAGAAAGCAATACATGCATATACTAATCATCTTGACTCCTTTGAGACTTGATTGGGCATTACAACATTATACATAGACCGCCATCCAACTGCATCTATGACTAATAATCCACCTTCAGGTTATCATCCGAACCCCCTCCAGTATTAAGTTGGAAGCAACAGATTATTGCTTTACGAACTACGTGTAAAGTAAACAATACGATTGTTCTATGAACAAAGGATTGTTGTTTTCTCCCTAGTAGCAACAGCACATCTAGTACCTTAGAGATTTCTGTCACTTCCCCAGATTATCAGAGCCATGAACCCACTATCGAGCATAAATACTAACTCTTGGAGTTGCTAGCATCTACTTGGCCAAGATAGCTACTAACAACGGAAAGCATGCACGATCACAAATAACAAAGACATGATAGAATCAATAATCAATCTGAAATAGCATCTCAATATCCATCGGATCCCCGCAAACACAACATGTATGAATTACAAATAGATGATCTTGATCATGAACGGAGCTCACAAGATCTAAGCATGAAAGCACAAAGGAGGAGAACCATCCATCTAGCTACTACATGGATCCGTAGTCCAAGGATGAACTACTCATGCATCACACCGGAGGCTTGCATGGTGATGAAGAAGGCCTCCAGGGTGAATTCCCCTCTCTGGCAGGGTGCCGGGAAGAGCTTCAGATTCCTCCCGGTATAGGGATGGAGATGACGGCGGCTATAGACTCTTTCATGGATTTTTGATCGGGCACTTAGGGTTTTCGTCCCGAGGGCATCTTATAGGCGGAAGGGGAGGCCGAGGGGGTGCCAGGGGCCACCACACCACCCCCTGGCGCGGGCCAAGCCTGGCCGCACGGCCAGGTGGTGTGGCCGGCCTCTGGCCCCTCTCCGTCTAGTATTCTGGCATCTGATGACTTCCGGAAAAATAGGCACTTTGGATTTTGTCCCGTCCAATTCCGAGAATATTCATTTTCTGACTTTCCTGGAACCAAAAACAGCAGAAAACAGGCAGCTGGCACTGTGACTCTTGTTAATAGGTTAGTCCAAGAAATCATATGAAAAGTACTCCAAAGTTGGAACAAAACACAAGAAAGTGGATAAAACCAAGCATGGAACATCAAAAATTATAGATACATTTGCAATGTATCAACATCCCCAAGCTTAACTCTTGCTCGTCCTCGAGTAGGTAAGTGATAAAAAGAAAGAATAATTTTTGAGGTGACATGCACCATCAAAGACTTGATCAAAGTATTTGTAAAACATTCAAAGCTGGGATCATAGTACTTCAATCATAACATGAAAGACAAGGTTCTAGCAATAAGACAGAAACTATGATGTAACATGAAAAGGCACAAACAAAAGATTCATGAATAACAATGCTTTGCAAGACGTTTGTTTGTTTCATATAAAGAAAACATAGAATAATAGTATTCAGCTTGTCCCTCAATAGAGTAGCAAATATAAATGCATAGGACACCTTCAAAGTTCATAAGAGTGACTAGATACAATAGTGTAAAACAAGCAATATCAAGTTATGCATCAATCAACTAGTCTTGGGACAATGCACATAGAACTAAGAATGGTCACTATGCTCTCAAAGTAGGTGCATAAAGGTAGAATGTGGAGACTCAATATATTGGTGGAAGAAAGGCCTTCATAAAAGGAAGTAGGGATTTAAGTCTCATAAAGAGCTTCCAAAAATTATGGTACTTATAGCTTTCAACTCTCATTGCCCCTATCATAAGCATCTTTAAGGTTATTAAGGTTAAAGTGACACAACTAAGAGGATATGCTTGACAAGTTATAAACCGAAATCTCATGCCCCTTACTTACGAAGACCGATCCTCATGCTACTCAACTTTAGTCACGAGTAAGCTCTTGTCATTGTAAGTACATGTGTATCATTAAGAACCGCCAACGGGGTACCCCTTGCACATGATACGGGAGCTTTCCCATAATCAAAATGACAAGGAAAGCAGACAATGAGTATCCCAGCGATCTTTTTATTTGCTATTTGCATAGGTTTTTATTGAGGATGCTTCATAGAGTGCTCATTATGGTGATGCTGCAAGTTTCCACCATGATTAGGCATGGCTTAGGCTAGCGGCCTAGGTGTTTCTCTAACACATATACAAACTCCATGATCTTACAAGTTCCACTTTTATTTCACACCGCCGGGATCCATAAGCAAAAGGACATGATATCAACGGGGTACAAAGTACAAGTGCAATGTTGAAAGCGTTCCCCATGAAACATGGTTCTGCTAATTTCAACTTATAAAACGCAAGCATATACGCAACAAAGAAGGACCCAATGGTTCAAGTTTATTAGATGCAAAAAGTAAAGTGTGCCATCAAGTTCGTGAGAGCTTTAATCACTAGTTTTCTCATAACAAGTTTAATTTGGAAGGTAGAAAAAAACATGAATATAATTGGAATAGAATATGCTAGTAGGTAGGTATGGTGGACTCTTTGGAATAACTTGGTTTAGGGAGTTGGATGCATGAGTGGAACTCATACTTTGTTGTGGAGGCTAGCAAAAGACTGGGAGCGACAAACTAAGAGAGCAATAATGGCCATAATCATGTAGAGCGACAAAACATCATTGATCAAAGCATAGAGTGATACTACAAGTTGAAAACTAAAGGATCATAAAGGCTATGGTGACTTGGGATAGTCATAACATGGTGTGAGCATGCGCCAAGTCAACCCAAATAAAGCATCAAATGAGAATACCACTATACTATGCTTTAATATGCTAAAACAACGCATGATTCATCCAAGGCACATTAAGCAATCTCAATTGTTTACAACAAGTCATGCTACAACAAAGAATACTAAGCATAAAGCCAAAACAATATCAAGCATGGCATGACAAAGCATAGGCCACAGTAAAAAACGAGCTCTTTTTACCACATAAGCATGAACTTTCCTACTCTTTTCCAAACCAAACCAAACTATTTGCAAACCAATGTATGAAAGAGGGGGTCCAACCAATTTATTCAGAAAAATAAGAAAACAAAGCAAACGGAAAAGAGGACGCTCCAAGAACAACACAATTGTGCATGAAACAATAAAAATGAAGCGTTTGGAAGAAACCTGGGATTTTTATTGATGAAGAAGGGGAATGCCTTGGGCATCCCCAAGATTTGACGCTTGTAAATCTTGGATATTTATTGGGTTGACACGCGTGGCATCCCCAATCTTTAGCTTTAGTCCATCCTTCATGTCATTACTCATTCCTTCCATACACCTGAAAATTTTCCTTCATACAAAACTTCACACAATCTTTATTAGCAACATTAGTGCACTCAAGAAAAATAAGTCTAAAGGTTCAGTTTTAACACCAAATAAACTTCCATTAGAACACTATCTACTATAGCACTTCCCTCAAAAAGCTCAATTCCCCAAAAGAACTCAAAAAGGAACCAACAAGAAGCAAATGCAGAAAATGGCAGAAATCTGTCAAAACAAACCAGCAGGTAAAGACAAATTATTTCGAAGACCTTCTGTTGCTCAAATAAAAAAGTGTTGAACTAACGAAAGTTAGATAACAACCTGGGGCAGAAGCAGAAAAATTTACGCCTTAAAAAGACGTTCAGAGATTTCACATGAATTTTCACGGTGAAGCACAGAAATCTGTTTCGGGACAGCAACTTTCCCAATCATTACTTCTCTCTCGTTAGAGGTGACTCTTGACACAAAAAGCAAATAAAAAGGATAAGGAGCGGTTATTACAGAGGTAATAACTTCCAAGACTCATCTAAAACTTTTGGGTTATCTTCCAATAAGTACTTTTCTTTAACGCCTTTAAGTTAGGCATAAGAAGCAAGAAAGAATCAAGTATTCTCAAATGAAGAAGCATTAAGACCAAATTTTGTTTTCATAGGAGAAGCAAAAGAAATATTCTCTCTCATCTTAGGGAAGTGTTCTATACCTTTCTTGAGTGGGACTTGATATTTAATGGTGCCTTCTTTCATATCAATAATGGCACCAATAGTTCTAAGAAAAGGTCTTCCCAAAGTAATAGGACAAGAAGCATTCCATTCAACATCCAAAACATAAAAATCAACGGGGACATAAGCATTGTTAACCATAATAAGAACATCATTAAGACTCCCCATGAGTTTCTTTTTAGCATTATCATCAAGTAGGACATTCAAATAACAATCTTCAAGAGGAGGCAAATCAAGCATATCATAAATCCTTCTAGGCATAATAGAAACACTACTATCAAGATCACATAAAGCTTTGAAATCAAAGTCATTCACTTTCATATTAATGATGGGTTCCCAACCATCTTCTTGTTTTATAGGAATAGAAGCTTTATGTTTCATCTTTTCTTCTTTAATCTTTATGAGAGCATCAGTAATGTGTTTTGTAAAGGCCATGTTCATAGAACTAGCATTAGAACTTTTCGCAAGCTTTTGTAGGAACTTAATAACTTCAGAGATATTGCAACCATCAAGATCAAAATCAAAGTTATCATTTAAAGTAGTAGAACTATTACTAGCCTCAACACTAGTGGTGGTAATAGTAGAAACACTAATGTTTCTCACAATTTCATCTTCTCTCTCCCACTTAGCATGTAATTCAGCTAATAGTCTAACATTTTCATCAATTCTTAGTTGTATGGCATTAGTAGCTGCAAAGGGATTATCATTAGTTTCAGGTTTAGCAGCCATTTTATTCAAAGAAGATTGAGCTTCAGCCAAAGATGCTATATTTCTTTCAGCATTAGAGAGTTTTTCCTCAATAGTTTTATTGAAAGCAGTTTGCTTACTAATAAAGTCTTTAAGCATAACTTCAAGTTCAGAGGGAGCACTCCTATTATTGTTGTAGGAACTTCCATAAGCATTAAACTTGTTAGGAGGATATGGCTTATAATTGTTGTTACCAAAATTACTCCTATAAGCATTATTGCCAAAGTTGTTGTTTCTTATGAAGTTCACATCAACTTGCTCTTCTTGAGCAACCAAAGAAGCTAAAGGAACATTATTTGAATCAATATGGGCTTTCCCATTAACAAGCATAGACATAATAATATAAATCTTATCACTCAAAGAGGAAGTTTCCTCAATAGAATTTACCTTCCTACCTTGTGGAGCTCTCTCAGTATGCCATTCAGAATAATTAACCATCATATTGTCCAGAAGTTTTGTTGCAGCACCCAAAGTGATGGTCATAAAGGTACCTCCAGCAGCAGAATCCAATAGGTTCCTCCAGCAGCATAAAAAGTTTGGATGATCATCCAAGCAGTCAGTCCATGAGTGGGACAATTCTTTACCAAAGATCTCATTCTTTCCCAAGCTTGAGCAACATGCTCATTATCAAGTTGTTTAAACTTCATTATTTCACTTCTCATAGATATAATCTTAGCAGGAGGATAGTATTTTCCAATAAAAGCATCTTTACACTTAGTCCAAGAATCAATACTATTCCTAATTAAGGAATTCAACCATTCTTTAGCTTTTCCTCTCAAAGAGAAAGGAAACGATTTCAACTTAATAATATCACCATCTATATCCCTATGCTTTTGCATCTCACAAAGTTCAACAAATTTATTTAGATGGGAAGCAACATCTTCATTACCAATACCAGAAAATTGTTCTCTCATAACAAGATTGAGAAAAGCAGGTTTTATCTCAAAGAAAGTATCTTCAGGCATAGGTGGAGCAATAGGTGTGCTCATAAAATCATTGTTGTTGGTGCTAGTGAAGTCACACAACTTAGTGTTTTCAAGAGTAGTCATTTTTTTGTGTTTTCAAATAAGGAAACAAACTAGTAAAACTATTTTTTGTGTGTTTTTGATAAAGAAACAAGCAAACAAAGCAAAAAGAAACTAAGCAAAACAAAAATAACAAAGTAAAGAGATTGGTTATGAGGGACTCCCCTTGTGAAGATGTCCTTGACTCCCCGGCAATGGCGCCATAAAAATGTCTTTTGATGGCATGTGGTTGACGTGGGAGTTTCTTCTTCTTCGAGCCCCGGCAACGGCGGCAGAAAAATGCTTGATGGCTCAGTGCACGGCGCCAGAAAAGTGCTGGTGCGGTGTTGATGTAGAGCTCATTGGGAACCCCAAGAGGAAGGTATGATGAGCACAACAGCAAGTTTCCCTCAGTTATGAAACCAAGGTTTAATCGAACCAGTAGGAGCAAGGAAACACCCCAAAGGTGTTGCTAGCTGAGCCTTGGCAGGGCGCACTACCGGTGCTAGTAGCAACATGGAGACCTGCACAGCACAACCACAGAACTTTGTCCCCAACTTGCGATGAGGTTGTCAATCTCACCATGTTTTGCTGAAAACAAAGGATTAAACATATCGAATGGAAGGAAGTAATAGTTTGTAGAAAGTAAACACAAAGCAGTAAACAGTTTATAGATTGTATGTAAAGAAAAGGACCGAGATCCATAGTTCACTAGAGGTGGCTCTCCTTGGTAGATAACATGCTGGGTGAACAAATTACAACGGGGTAATTGAAAAACATCGAGAAAGCAATACATGCATATACTAATCATCTTGACTCCTTTGAGACTTGATTGGGCATTACAACATTATACATAGACCGCCATCCAACTGCATCTATGACTAATAATCCACCTTCAGGTTATCATCTGAATCCCCTCCAGTATTAAGTTGCAAGCAACAGATTATTGCTTTACGAACTGCATGTAAAGTAAACAATACGATTGTTCTATGAACAAAGGATTGTTGTTTTCTCCCTAGTAGCAACAACACATCTAGTACCTTAGAGATTTCTGTCACTTCCCCAGATTACCAGAGGCATGAACCCACTATCGAGCATAAATACTAACTCTTGGAGTTGCTAGCATCTACTTGGCCAAGATAGCTACTAACAACGGAAAGCATGCAAGATCACAAATAACAAAGACATGATAGAATCAATAATCAATCTGAAATAGCATCTCAATATCCATCGGATCCCCGCAAACACAACATGTATGAATTACAAATAGATCTTGATCATGAACGGAGCTCACAAGATCTAAGCATGAAAGCACAAAGGAGGAGAACCAACCATTTAGCTACTACATGGATCCGTAGTCCAAGGATGAACTACTCACGCATCACACCGGAGGCTTGCATGGTGATGAAGAAGGCCTCCAGGGTGAATTCCCCTCTCCGGCAGGGTGCCAGGAAGAGCTTAAGATCCCTCCCGATCTAGGGATGGAGATGACGGCGGCTATAGACTCTTTCGTGGATTTTTGATCGGGCACTTAGGGTTTTCGTCCCGAGGGCATCTTATAGGCGGAAGGGGAGGCCGAGGGGGTGCCAGGGGCCACCACACCACCCCCTGGCACGAGCCAAGCCTGGCCGCGTGGCCGGCCTCTGGCCCCTCTCCGTCTCGTATTCTGGCATCTGATGACTTCTGGAAAAATAGGCACTTTGGCTTTTGTCCCGTCCAATTTCGAGAATATTCATTTTCTGACTTTCCTGTAACCAAAAACAGCAGAAAACAGGCAGCTGGCACTATGGCTCTTGTTAATAGGTTAGTCCTAGAAATCATATAAAAAGTACTCCAAAGTTGGAACAAAACACAAGAAAGTGGATAAAACCAAGGATGGAACATCAAAAATTATAGATACATTTGCAATGTATCAACAACCCCCCATAATGCCGAAAGTAAGATAAATCATTTCTCTTAATATCATTATGTGATATGTGAGCTTATTGACGAGTATTGGTCATGAACCCAAGATATATCTTCGCAGTGTCATACCATACACTCCAACAAGGTGGCTTCGGCCACCGCCCTCTTCCATGAGGAGAGTTGGATTTTTGTGGGTCTTTTGGTTGTTTTCGCTCATCTCTTGTTCTTATGGAAATCACACTCAATTTTGGCTTTTAGTTGATTTGGTTCTTTTAATATTGAGTGTGTAGTACCATCTCAGTTTGGATCTCTGAGTCCTAAGCCTTTCCCTACCCCTAAGCCATCTATTCTTGCACACAAGTCCCTTGTACACCTTGTGGGGGTGTTGTTTGGGGACGCGCGGGCCTAAATCTGTGTACAACAGATATTTAGATTTTAGGCCAGATAATCCGGCCCAAGTATAGGCCGGATAATCCGACCCTGGCGGATTTCATCTTTAAGGGCGGGGATCGGGGAAGGGCTCATAACGAGCAGCACTTCTCCCCCAACCCTCTCCCTCTCCTCAGCCGCCACCTGCCGTCCCCCACCCTCCCCAGAGCCTCTCCGGCCACCGGATTTTCCGGGCCTCCCCGGATCTTCTTCTCCGCACCTCCGGGTACCTTCTCCTCTGTGTTCTTCCTCCAATGAGTGAGGGTAACTCCCTCTCTCCCTATCTTTGGCTAGATGTGTTATTTGTTGGGTGGAACATTGTCTAGAAGGATGTTGTTTCGCGTAGAAATCGTAGTCTTGCAGTTTCTAGGCCCGGTCTACTCTTTGCGCTCAATCTAGGAGAAGTTGAAAAATTTCTGCCAGGGCCGGATTATCCGCCCCTGGCCAGGCCAGATAATCCGGCCTAACAGAATCAAATCTAGTTCAGTTTCGCCATGTTGTGTGCATTGAGTAGATTTGTCCTATGAACTTCTTGCCTACCTTTTCAATGCTCTCTCTTGGACTTGTGTGTATGCTTATCCCCATGCCATCGCCCTTGTTCTCCTCATAGGTGGTTCTAGTGCTCCCAAGACTTACAAGCGCCGTCCTCGTGGTAAATACTTTCGGGACGACGGACAGGGTAACTTAGTGGACGAGGTTGAGTTGAGGAGAAGAAAGAACGAAGAGAAGCGCATGGCTGAACTATGGAGAGCTAGAGTGTCACTTGTTCCCCTCTGTGGGCACTGCTGATGATGAGGACGATGACACCGAGGAGCTTGAGGATGAGGATGATGATAGGAACGAGGACGAGGACGAGGATGATGACTACGAGTGATACCTTGGGGCGTTAGCATCGCTCTTCTTCCTTTTTGGCGTCTCGATGCCCAAGGGGGGGAAGTAGTTCTATTAGGTCTCCGAGGATTTGCATGGGTCGGGCACAAGCATTTGCACTTTTTCATTCGTCTTTTTTCTTGCTTGTGCACATTTAGCATTGAACTTTAATTTGTGGCTTGTGGTTTGTTTGAGACTTTGTGTCGGTGGACGTCTGGATTTATCTCATGGATTATCCCTATGGATTCATCTATTCATATCCTATTATGCTGGGGATCTATCTTGAGGAAGGCGCTTATATTGGTTATCACGTTGATAATTGTGGCTATTTCAAGGACGCCTCTCTCCCTATGTCGGTGGTATGATTATGTTGTTTATATTTCAATGGAATAGATCACACCTATTTGTGTGCATTTGTATTCAAATATAAATTTCTAATATGCAGACATTGAGGGGGAGTCTCTTCCATGTTTTTGTTGGTGGTCTTGTGATCCTTTCCTGCAAATCCTAGTATTGTCATCTAACACCAAAAAGAGGGAGATTGAATGAACATTTCATGGTTCCTTGTGTTTTGAGTGTTAGATAACAATACCGTGGAGTTTTCTTATGTGTGCTAAGTGTGTAGGGACCGTTCTGGTATTTTGGGGGGGCCGGATTATCCGCCCCACCAAGGGCCGGATAATCCGACCTAACTCATCGATCAAAGGCAGCCAAGGCGCGATGCTCAGATTGGGTTCCGATTTTCTCCCGAAAAATCCGAACTGGGGCGGTATTTCCTCCCCGGGACGGATAATCCGGCTTTCGCATGGGCTGGATAATCCGCCCCCCAGAAATCGATCAAAGACTGCCAAGGCACGATGCTCGGAGTGCGGTCGGATTTTGTCCCAGAAAATCCGAACTGAGGCGGTTTTTCCTCACCATACCGGATAATCCGGCCTTCGCATGGGGCCGGATAATCCGGCCCCCAGGAGGCGATCAAAGGTAGGCTCGGCGCGTCACACAGAGTGGGGGCGGTTTATCTGCCGGATAATCCGAGTTTGGGGCGGAGTTTTTCCCTAGACCGGATAATCCGGCCCTCACTTGGGCCGGATAATCCGGCCCCCAAAGGCTCCAACGGCTTGGATTTGGAAGGGGGTATAAACATCCCTTCTTCCCCAACAAGCAGAACTTTTGATTCATTCGAAAAACATCAGACCCTTTGCAAGAGCTCACTCTCTAGATCTCCCACTTCAACCACCTGAAGGCCTCGATCCTTGGGGGAATTGAAGGAGGAGAAAATCGTCATCGTCATCACGAATCAAGCGCATCAACTCCTCTCCATTCATTTGGAGAAATCCCTGATCTAGTGTTCTTGTCAATATCTAGATCTTGTTCTTTGTTATTGATAAACTTGTTCTTGGCAGCTTGTTGTCATCACGGGAGCCTCCAAGTTGATTGTGGAGTTGTGCCCCGCTAGTTGTGTAAAGGCACTGGTACCCGCCTCGAAGGGCTCCTATAGTGGAAAGGTGGATCAGGCCTTTGGTGGCGGGATCCATCGGAGAACAGGGTGAGGTCTATTGTGGCGTGGTGGTCTTAGTACCGCATACCCCTCCAACGCAGACGTACTTCCCTTAATAAGGAAGGAACTGCGCTAAAACAAATCCCGTGTCTCCGCGTGCTTCACTACGGTTCACTCGTTCCTCTTCCACTCGCCTTTTACTCGCTAGTAGGTAGGGTTGCATATAGAGAAATTCCTCCTAATAGTTTATCTAGAGAATTTACCCTTTATGTTAAGCCTAAAATTGAAAAAGCATTAAAATTTGAAGTAGCACCTATTCACCCCCCCTCTCTAGGTGCCCATACGATCCATTTCAAAAGTGAGGTTGAAGACAAACATCATTCTACTAGTAATAAGTTTGTTTATGATGCCTCGGTCTCTAGTAATGATTCTTATTGTGTTGAAACTGAAGATAATTTATCTGCGGAAGCTTTATGCCTAGATACTCATTTAGAGAACATAAATAATGATGAACTAGAGATAAATCCTTGTAGTATTAATGAGCAGGTTTTGGGAGAGCACATCTTTGATGAAACATTTGTTGATGATGCTTCTTTTTGTGATTTGATTGATAACTCTAGAACTGATGAACTTGTTAGAAAGGGTGATGAACTAGAGAATAGAGACACTTTTGAATTTTTCCCTGCTGCTAAAGATGAGTATTATGAAGTGTTCCCTCGGGATAGTGTAGCCCAAGAAGAGTACTATGAATTGTATCCCAATGATGCAATCAAAGATAAAATGTTTGACTTTACATGTAAATATCTAGTCCTTTTGTTGAAGCTATCTAGGGAGGTATGCTCACCACACATGGTGCATCGATTATCATTTGTGAGCAATAACACATTTATCTACAAGACTCCGGTGCACCGCAAGAGGGTGAGACTTCGACCAGGCTATAATAGTAAGTGCTCCAAGCCTCTTTTGGAGGTAAGCATAAATAATTCTCTGGCCCCTATCTATTGAAATCATATTGGTGAAAAGCCTGGCTACTTGGTTATAAGAAAGAGCTTCCCGCGAGCAACCCGGAAGTCATTGGGTGTCTTTCTTAGTTTTCTGTCTTGAGTCTTGATGCATTCATGTTGCATTGGCATTTTTATTCTTTGCATGATTTGCTATTAGAGTTATCTTGTTGTAGTTTTCAAAAGGTAGAATTTATTGTTACTACATGTTGTTGTTGGTCAAAAATGTTATTTACTATCAAAACAAGGTATATCACCAAGTTTCAGGTTAAGAAAGAATTCTCGAAGAAATATAATTTTTTTGATGTATACAGAGAGTTTAACGACCAACTATATGGCGGGAATAAAAATTTCGGCTGCATAGTTCCTGTCGTATAGATATCTTGGCCATCGACAATTTTTCTTTCATATGTACTGAGAATTTAACGACCAACTATACGGCCGGAATAAAAATTCCGGCCGTGTAGTTCTGGTCGTATAGATATCGGTGCCTCCGTACAATTTCTTTTCCAATGTACTAAGAGTTTAACGACCAACTATACGGCGGGAATAAAAATTCCGTCCCTATAGTTCCGGTTGTATAGATATCGATGCCTTTGTATATTTTCTTTCACAAGGATAGACAGTTTAGTAATCAACTATAAGGCGGGAACCTTTTATTCCAGACGTATAGCTGCGCCGCTAGGGGAAAACCCTAAAATTTTGACAAAAGTCCAACTATACGGCGGGAACGCATTGTTCCGGCCATATAGTTGCGCCCGTATAGTTGAGAAAACCCCTCAAATGCCAACTGGAAGGTAACCATTGCTCAAAATTTTATTCTTTCTTCTTCTAAAAACCTCGAAACACCACCTGGGAGCTTCTCCCATGATCTAGGGAAGCCAAGCATATGTAAGCAATAAATTTCTACCTCAGAAACCTCCTAGACTGTAATTCTCTATAGAAGTTCATGTTTTCTTTTTTTTTACTTTCCTTTTATCGGTGGGATAAACAAACTATGTTCGTATACCAAACTGATGCATTTTATTTTAAGTGTTATTTTCGTAGGGACTTGAACCTTGTGTGACGATGTGTACGGTAGTGCCGACCGTGCAAACACTCACATGAGCCACTTGGTTGTTTCAATTCAACGCTTTGACAATCAGTGTCTAGTAAAACCTTCTAACTCGAACCGCTTTTAATAAGCGCATAGGGGATGCACACTCATGTCTCGTATCCTGTTTCACTTGCACCTCATCACAACCTAGGAGAGGCATCTTCTAGAACTAGTTCGTTGACTTAAACGTGGTGCTTAGGTTGATGAACCGACTCAGTGGGACTTGTATTTTTATCACTTGTGAGCTAAACCCATGTCTTCAAAAACACAAAAATATTTCATTTTCTTTTTAGTTTTTAAGCAGGTCCTCAAGGAAGGCACACCGGGTCATATCAAGAAATACATGTTAAAGCAAAGGTTGTTTGTCCATCAAAAGAGAGGTTACTTGTACCTCAACGGTAAAGTGTGTCACCCTTGTTTTCAACTAAGCTTGGGGAGGTAACCACTTATCACACTCTCTTTTGGAAACTGTATTTTCTCTTTTATTTTGGTGATATACTCAAGTTTGGTTCTTTCAAAGTTCTAAGCTTGGGGAAGTTACTTCTGCATGTGTAGACTCTTGTGCAATGTTCATATTCGATGAAGATTTAATGAAATCATGTATCCGCTATTTTCGAATGCTTGTTTAAGTGAGTATAGTTCTGTATTCATATGGGGATACACTTGCACATGATAGGCACCATAGGATTTGACTTAGAGCTTGTATGCATCTTGCCAAATTGTTTATCAAGCTTGTGACACTATTTGTGATCCTCTAGAAAACATTGCCACAATCTCTACACTTGGAAAGAATAAATACTTGATCAAGATCTTTTGAAATTTGTTGGTTGTCACTAAATAGCCTTGTCTTAAATGAATAGGTTATGCTCGACCCCATTGAAAGGCCCAACTTTGGTCGACTAGAGGGGGTGAATAGGGGACTACCAATTTTTAATCTTTTCTTGCAATTTTATGGCTTAGCACAAAGTAAAATTCACTAGAGATGCAACTAGATGAATATCCTAAATGGCAAGCAACACAACAAGTAAACACGACGGTAATTGCAAGAAGTAAAGGAGTGGAACAAAAGAACCAGAGAGGGGACACGGAGATGTAATTCCCGTAGTTCACTTCCAAGGAAGCTACGTCTATGTTGGAGAGGTGTCGGGGCCACACAAGGTCACCCGAGCGCCACAAAGGCCTCACCTTCTTCTCCGGTGAGCACCACCACAAAGGTGGCCTCACAATCCACTAACCGGTGACCTTGAAGGCGCCAACCGAAACCTTTACAATGAGGTTAAGGGGAGGCTCCACAACTCAATTGGAGACCCTCAATGACACCACGGAGCTTCACAACAAATGCCCCAGCTCCGAGGATGCCCTACACCGTCTAGGGTTCCAAGAACCCAAGAGTAACAAAATCCACGAAGGATGAGTGGGGGAAATCACGATTCCTTTGGTGGAAGTGTAGATCTAGGTCACCTCTCCCAATCCTCAAAAGATCAAGAGATTTGAGTGGGTAGGGAGAGAGATCTAGGCAAGTTAAGCTCTTGTATTAATGGAGGAGAGAGAAAATGAAGAGATGAGATGAGAGGAGGAAGAAGGGGCCTTAAATAGGCCACCTCCAAACGGGCAGATTCTACCCAGTCCCGACACCATCGGTACTACCGGTGACGGACCGGTAGTACCGGTGAGCGAGCCACCCATAGCCCAGCGGAGGCCACGCAACGGTCAGATTGACCAGTTAGCAGGCCCATAGAGCTGGCCGGAAGTACCGATCCCAGTTCCAGCCCTATACCGACAAATAGGCAGTGTGAGGCATAAGGTTATCTGACCCGCACAGCCCAGCGTCGGAACTAGGTTCGGAACTGGACCCGGAACTATCGGTGACAGAAGGTGGCCGGTACTACCGGTGAGGCGTGGCGGTACTACCGCTCAGGGAGCCATGCGCTGGTCAGGCTGGTACAACCAAGCCAAATTCTGGTTCTAATTCTGACAAATACGCAAAACTAGACAGAAGTCTTACTGAACCAAAATATGGCTCGTCGAAATTAGGACCGGAACTTCAGCCGGAAGTTTCGCCCGAACAGCCCTGAGAAACTCCTTGGGCGGTACTACCGCCGCCTGGCCGGTACTACCGGTCAGGGTAGAAAACCCACCAAAGCTGCAGGAAACACTCTCTCACATGAAAACTGGGATGGCTGTGGAAGTGCATATAGGGTCTGTGCATGAAATGGTGATTTCCCACAACCTTCCAAGGTGGACTCCCTCTTGATAGTACGGTAGCCTAAAACATAAAACAAGAGAAAGTGTAAATAAGTGGCACCGTCTTCAAGCTCTTCCTAGAGAAAAGTCCATCAACAAGCACGTCCATAGATAAGCCCTACAACTTGGACAGATAGTTAAACCACAAGAGAAGTTGTCATCAGCACCAAAAACATAAGGATAAAGTAATATCCTTTCAATCTCCCCCTTTTTGGTGCTTGATGACAACCCCACAAGATTTGCATAGAGGATAACAAGTAGTAATAACTGAAGAGAGTAAGAGAGGGGAGAGACTCCCCCTGGAGCATACATGGGAGGGAGCTCCCCCTTACAGGATAGACCAACAAGGATGCAAGGAAGTAAAAGAGAAAGGAAGATGACTCATACCTTGCACCAATACCATTGTGGTGAGACAAAGATTGGATAAATAAAAATAGTCCACCTTAATCACTTAAACAAATATCACAAGGATACCTTAACACATAGTCTCACCAACAAAGTAGCAACCATACATGAGATCCAAAGACAAAAACGGAGGTTCACAAGCATACATAACTGAGAGAAAAAGTGTACGAGCATAAAAGGATCAAAGCAAGAGCAAGCTCGTAACACAACCCATGCAAATCCCATAGTCCTAACGGAGCACTTTCTCCCCCTTTGGCATCAAGATGCCAAAAAGGGACAAAGTAGACAAACTACACGCCCCACCCACCAACGAACGGAGGAGGAGGCTCGGGTTCCCAAGAGGCATTGTTCCAAGCGGGCAGAAGCTGACTGGAGATCTTGGGCTCGTCATCACTATCAGTCCACCTGCAATGCGTGTTGACCCACTGATCCTTGGGCGCGGTGACGGAGCTGGACTCAGGAGACACGTCAATATCAAGCTTCCTCATGATGGCCTTCTCCCGTCGAACACTGTGCCTCTGAGCGACATAGGGCTGATACTCGCGGTCCTGAATGAAGCAGAAAGTCTTCTTAACCCTTTTCAGCAGCTTCTTGGCCCAAGAGGGATGTCTCACAAGTTGGGGTGGAGGAGAAGCCTCAGCACGGTCCCCATCACACGCATCTCTAACAGCAGCAGCTTCCTTTTCAGCCTGAGAGCAAGGTAACTTGTGTTTCATCACACGGAGAATCTTTTCCTCATGAATGGAGAGAGCTTCATGAGGGAAGAGTGAACCTGTTGCCTCCCTCCACTTGGCATTGATGAGAGTCTGGATGTATGGGGCATTGATGACCCAAGATATCTCGAGCTCGTTGGGGAACCCCAAGAGTAAGGTATGATGAGCACAGCACCAAGTTTACCCTCAGTTATGAAACCAAGGTATAATCGAACCAGTAGGAGCAAGGAAACACCCCAGAGGTGTTGCTAGCTGAACTTTGGTAGGGCGCACTACCGGTGGCAGCAGTAACGTGGAGACCTACACAACACAACCACATAACTCTGTCCCCAACTTACAGTGTGGTTGTCAATCTCACTGGTTTTGCTAAAAACAAAGGATTAAACGTATTGTGTGGAAGAAAGTAATGGTTCGCAGAAAGTAAATAGAAAGCAGTAAACAGTTGATTGTAGATTGATGATAAAAGAAAGGATCGGGGTCCATAGTTCACTAGTGGTGGTAGATGACATGTTGGGTGAACAAATTACAGCGGAGAAATTGACAAACATCGAGAAAGCAATCATGCATATACTACTCATCTTGACTCCTTTGAGATTTGATTGGGCATTACAACATTATACATAGACCGTAATCCAACTGCATCTATAACTAATAATCCACCTTCAGGTTATCATCCGAACCCCCCCAGTATTAAGTTGCAAGCAACAGATAATTGCATTACGCATTGCGTGTAAAGTAAACAATACGATTGTTCTATGAACAAAGGATTGTTGTTTTCTCCCTAGTAGCAACAACACATCTAGCACCTTAGAGATTTCTGTCACTTCCCCAGATTACTAGAGGCATGAACCCACTATCGAGCATAAATACTAACTCTTGGAGTTCCTAGCATCTACTTGGCCAAGATAGCTACTAACAACGGAAAGCATGCAAGATCACAAATAACAAAGACATGATAGAATCAATAATCAATCTGAAATAGCATCTCAATATCCATCGGATCCCCGCAAACACAACATGTAAGATTACAAATAGATGATCTTGATCATGAACGGAGCTCACAAGATCTAAACATGATAGCACAAAGGAGGAGAACCAGACATCTAGCTAGTACATGGACCCGTAGTCCAAGGATGAACTACGCACGCATCACACCGGAGGCTTGCATGATGATGAAGAAGTCCTCCAGGGTGAAGTCCCCTCTTCGGTAGGGTGCCGGGAAGAGCTTCAGATCCCTCCCAATCTAGGGATGGAGATGACGGCGGCTACAGACTCTTTCATGGAATTTTGATCGGGTACTTAGGGTTTCTGTATCGGAGGCATCTTATAGGCGAAAGGGGAGGCCGAGGGGGTGCCGGAGGCGGCCAGACCACCCCCTGGCGTGGGCCAGGCTGGGCCGTGCGACCAGGTGGTGTGGCGGCCACCTGGCCCCTCTACCTTGGTGAAAACTGACTTTGGCTTTTGTCCCGTCCAATTCCGAGAATATTCATTTTCTGACTTTCCTAGAACCAAAAACAGCAGAAAACAGGCAGTTGGCACTATGGCTCTTGTTAATAGGTTAGTCCAAGAAAGTGTATAGAAAGTACTCCAAAGTTGGAACAAAACATAAGAAAGTGGATAAAAACCAAGCATGGAACATCAAAAATTATGGATATGTTAACAACGTATCAACATCCCCAAGCTTAACTCCTGCTCGTCCTCGAGTAGGTAAGTGATAAAAAGAAAGAATAATTTTTGAGGTGACATGCACCATCATAAACTTGATCAAAGTATTTGTAAAACAATGATAGCTAGGATCATAGTACTTCAACATAGCATGATAGACAAAGTTCTAACAATACGACATAGCAACTATGTTGCAACATGAAAAGGCATAAACAAAAGATCCATGAATAACAATGGTTTGCAAGACGTTTGTTTGATTCACATAAAGAAAACATAGCATTGTGGCATTCAGCTTGTCCCTCATAGAGTAGCAAACATAAATGCATAGGACACCTTCAAAGTTCATAAGAATGAGTAGATACAAATAGTTTAAAACAAGCAATATCAAAGCTATGCATTAATCAACAAGTCTTGGGACAATGCACATAGAACTAAGAATGGCCACTATGCTCTCAAAGTAGATGCATAAAGATAGAAGGTGGAGACTCAACATAAAAAGTAAAAGAAAGGCCTTCCTAGAAGGAAGTAGGGATTCAAGTTTCATAAAGAGCTTCCAAAAATTAATGTACTTATTACCTTTCAGCTCTCATTGCCACTATCATAAGCATCTTGAAGTGATTAAGGTTAAAGTGAACAAACTATGGTGTATATGCTTGACAAAGTATAAGTTGGAAATCTCATGTCCCCTGAATATGAGGGCCGCTCCTCATGCTACTCAAGTTTAGTTACCGGTAAGTTCTTGTCATAGTAAGTACATGTGTATCATAGAGAACCGCCAACGGGGTACCCCTTGCCCGATGATACGGAAGAATCCCCATATCAAAATGACAAGGCAAGCAGACAATGAGCATCTCAGCAATCTTCTTATTTACCATGGGAAAATGGTGCTTTTTTCTCTCTTTCCTCTTTTCTCATATCTCTTTTTTTTCTTTTTCTCTTTTTCTCAATATCTGACTCTTTTTTTATAAGAAGAATGCTTCATAGACAACTCATTATGGTTATGGTGCAAGTTTCCACCATGATAGCATGGATTAGACCAGCGGCCCAGGCGTTTCTCTAACACACATACATAACTCCATGGACTTACAAGCTCCCCTTTCATTTCACACCGATGACATCTATAGACAAAAGAGCATGATATCAACTAGGTACAAAGTACAAGTACAATGTTGAAAGCGTTCCCCATGACATCATGGTTCTGCTAATCCCCAACATATAGGTGCAAGCATATACAACATAGACGACACAATGGTTCAAGTTTATTAAGGGCAAGAAAAGTAAAGTGTGCCATCAAGTTCGTGAGAGCTTTAATAACTAGTTTTCTCATAACAAGTTTAATTCGGAAGGTAGATAAAAACATGAATACACTTGGAATAGAAAATGCTAATAGGCAGGTATGGTGGACTCTTTAGAATAACTTGGTTTTAGGAGTTGCATGCATGAGTGGAACTCATACTTGGTTATGGAGGCTAGCAAAAGACTGGGAGCGACCAACTAAGAGAGCAACAATGGCCATAATCATGCAGAGCGACAAAACATCATTAATCAAAGCATAAAGTGATACTACAAGTTGAAAACTAAAGGATCATAAAGGCTATGGTGACTTGGGATAGTCATAACATGGTGTGAGCATGCGTCAAGTCAACCCAAATAAAGCATCAAAGGAGAATACCACAATATTATGCTTTAATATGCTAAAAAAACGCATGATTCTTCAAAGGCACATTAAGCAATCTCAATTGTTTATAACAAGTCATGCTACATCAAATAATACTAAGCATAAAGCCAAAACAATATCAAGCATGTCATGACAAAGCATAGGCCACAACCAAAAACAAGCTCTCTTTACCACTTAAGCATGAACTTTCCTACTTTTTTCCAATCCAAACCAAACTATTTGAAAACCAATGTATGAAAGAGGGGGTCCAACCAATTTATTCAGCAAACTAAGAAAACCAAGCAAACGAAAAAACAAAACGAAAATGAAAAAGAAGACGCTCCAAGAACAACACAACTGTGCATGAAACAATAAAAATAAAGTGTTTGGAAGAAACCTGGATTTTTTATTGATGAAGAAGGGGATGCCTTGGGCATCCCCAAGCTTTGACGCTTGTACTTCTTGGATATTTCTTGGGGTGACACGCGTGGCATCCCCAATCTTGAGCTTTAGTACAATCTTCATCTCATTACATCATTCCTTCCATACACCTGAAATTTTTCCTTCATACAAAACTTCACACAATCTTTATTAGCAACATTAGTGCACTCAAGATAATAAGTCTTTAGGTTCAGTTCCAACACCAATAAAACTTCCATAAAACACAAGCTACTGTAGCACTTCCCTCAAAAAGATCAATTCCCCAAAGGAACTCAAAAAGGAACCAACAAGAAGCAAATGCAAATAATGGCAGAAATCTGTCAAAACAGACCAGCAGGTAAAAACCAATTTTTTCGAAGACCTTCTGTTGCTCAAATCAAAAAGTGTTGAACTAACGAAAGTTAGATAACAACCTGGGGCAGGAGCACAAAAAATCATGCCTCAAAAGGACGTACAGATATTTTACACGAATTTTTACGGTGAAGCACAGAAATCTGTTTCGGGACAACAACTTTCCCAATCATTACTTCTCTCTCATTAGAGGTTATTCTTGGCACAAAAAGCAAATAAAAAGGATAATGAGAGGTTATTACTGAATAAATAACTTCCAAGACTCATATAAAACTTTTGGTTTATCTCCCAATAAGTACTTTTCTTTAACGCCTTTAAGTTAGGCATAAGAAGCAAGAAAAAGGTTCAAGTGTTCTCAAATGAAGAAGCATTAGGAGCAAATTTTGTTTTCATAGGAGAGGCAAAAGAAATCTTTTCTCTCTTCTTAGGGAAGTGTTCTATACCTTTCTTGAGTGGGAGTTGATATTTAATGGTGCCTTCTTTCATATCAATAATGACACCAACAGTTCTAAGAAAAGGTCTACCCAAAGTAATAGGACAAGAAGCATTGCATTCAACATCCAAAACATAGAAATCAATGGGGACATAGGCATTATTAAACATAATAAGAACATCATTAATACTCCCCATGAGTTTCTTTTTAGCATTATCATCAAGTGGGACATTCAAATAACAATCTTCCATTGGTGGCAAATCAAGCATATCCTAAATCCTTCTAGGCATAATAGAAACACTACTATCAAGATCACATAAATCTTTGAAATCAAAATCATTCACTTTCATATTAATGATGGGTTCCCAACCATCTTCTTGTTTTATAAGAATAGAAGCTTTATGTTTCATCTTTTCTTCTTTAATTTTTATGAGAGCATCAGTAATGTGTTTTGTAAAGGTCATATTCATAGCACTAGCATTAGGACTTTTAGCAAGCTTTTGTAGGAACTTAATAACTTCAGAGATATTGCAACCATCAAGATCAAAATCATAATTATCATCTAAAGTAGTAGAGCTATTACTAGCCTCAACACTAGTGGTAGTGATAGTAGAAACACTAATGTTTCTAGCAATTTCATCTTCTCTTTCCCACTTAGCATGCAGTTCAGCTAATAGTCTAACATTTTCATCAATTCTAACTTGTATGGCATTAGTAGCAGCAAAGGGATTATCAATACTTTCAGGTTTAGCAGCCATTTTATTCAAAGAAGATTGAGCTTCAGCCAATGATGCTATATTTCTTTCAGCATTAGAGAGTTTCTCCTCAATAGTTTTATTGAAAGCAGTTTGTTTACTAATAAAGTCTTTAAGCATAACTTCAAGTTCAGAGGGTGCACTCCTATTATTGTTGTAGGAATTTCCATAAGCATTACCATTGTTGGGAGGATATGTCCTATAATTATAATTACCAAAATTATTCCTGTAGGCATTGTTGCTAACATTGTTATTTCTTATAAAGTTCACATCAACTTCCTCTTCTTGAGCAACCAAAGAGGCTAAGGGAACATGATTTCGATCAATATGAGCCTTCCCATTAACAAGCATAGACATAATAACATCAATTTTATCACTCAAGGAGGAGGTTTCTTCAACAGAATTTACCTTCTTACCTTGTGGATCTCTTTCAGTATGCCAGTCAGAATAATTAACCATCATATTATCTAGGAGCTTTGTTGCAGCACCAAAAGTAATGGTCATAAAGGTACCTCCAGCAGCAGAATCCAATAAATTTCTTGAAGAATAGTTCAATCCTGCATAAAAGGTTTGGATAATCATCCAAGTAGTCAGTCCATGAGTGGGACAATTCTTTACCAAAGATTTCATTCTTTCCCAAGCTTGAGCAACATGTTCATTATCAAATTGTTTAATTTCATTATTTCACTTCTCATAGATATAATCTTAGCAA
The DNA here is from genome assembly GCA_916181665.1 of Avena sativa. Lineage (NCBI taxonomy): Eukaryota > Viridiplantae > Streptophyta > Magnoliopsida > Poales > Poaceae > Avena > Avena sativa. The sequence goes on along the minus strand of OV702291.1, from coordinate 122,587,596 downwards.
GAGGATAGTATTTTCCAATGAAAGCATCTTTGCATTTAGTCCAAGAATCAATATTATTCCTAGTTAAGGAATTCAACCATTCTTTATCTTTTCCTCTTAAAGAGAAAGGAAACAATTTAAGCTTAATGATAACTCCATCTATATCCCTATGCTTTTGCATCTCACAAAGTTCAACAAAGTTATTTAGATGAGCAGCAGCATCTTCATTACCAATAACAGAAAATTATTCTCTCATAACAAGATTGAGTAAGGCAGGTTTTATTTCAAAGAAAGTAGCTTCAGGAATAGGTGGAGCAATAGGTGTGCTCATGAAATCATTGTTGTTGATGCTAGTGAAGTCACACAACTTAGTATTTTCCAGAGTAGTCATTTTTTTGTGTTTTTAATAAAGAAAGCAAACTAGTAAAACTAATTTTTTTGTGTTTTTGATAAAGAAACAAGCAAACAAAGCAAAAGTAAACTAAGCAAAACAAAAATAACAAAGTAAAGAGATTGGTTATGAGGGACCCCCCTTATGAAGATGTCCTTGACTCCCCAGCAATAGCGCCAGAAAAAGCTTTTATCATGGGTGTTTTTACATTCTTTAATAAATTCATCGGTCATCTCAACATAACCGTCTTCAATATCATAACTCTCACTAGTCTTAGGTGAACTAATAGGTGTAGTAGTATCTTCATTAGGAGTTTCAGTATTTCCAGCTATAGTTCTAGCAATCGTAGCATCTAGGAAAGGACCTAATGAACCACTCTTATCAAGCACAGTAGAAGCAGCATCATAAGTATCAATAGTTTTAGATTCAGCAGTAGTAGCAGTGTGTGTAGCATGTGTATGTGGTGGTGTAACGAGCTTACTCATAACAGATGGTGAATCAAGAGCAACATAGGTGTTCAGAACCGTATCTCTTCTTGTAGTGGATGGTAAAATAGGAACCTTTCCATCACGAGACTTACCCATGATGGATGGATAACAACGAACAATAGAGAATCCAAGTGAACTTGATAAATAAAGCTATGCTCCCCGGCAACGGCGCCAGAAAATAGTCTTGATGACCCACAAGTATAGGGGGTTTATCGCAGTATTTTCGAGGGAAGTGAAACCCAATTTATTGATTCGACACAAGGGGAGCCAAAGAATATTTATAAGCCTTAACAACTAAGTTGTCAATTCAGCTGCACCTGGAAACAATCTTTCTCATAGCAGTTTATCAGTAGCAACAGTTTTGTAGTAGCAATAGTAAAGTAACAGCAGTAGTAAGGTAAAGACAGTAGTAACAATAGCAGTAAACAGTAGGATTCGAGTGCGGTAGGCATAAGGATGGATGGACGGGCGTTGCATGGACAAGACAATTCACATAGCAATCAGAACATAGGGCAATTGCAGATAAATAAGATAAAGCATCCAAGTACTAGATAATCCTAGGCATGTGTTCCATATATAGTCATACGTGCTCGCAATGAGAACTTGCACAACATGTTTTGTCCTACTAGCCCGTTTGCAGCGGGGCCTCAAGGGAACTACTGGCAATTAAGGTGCTCCTTTTTAATAGAGCACTAGAGAAAAGCATTAACACTCCGTGAACACATGTGATCCTCACATCAAAGCCATTCCCTCCGGTTATCCCGATTTCTGTCACTTCGAGGCCATTGGTTCCGGACAACAATGTGTGTATACAACTTGGAGGTAAGACCATAAACAATACTATCATAATGAATCAATAACATGTTCAGATCTGAAATCAAGGCACTCGGGCCCTAGTGACAAGCATTAAGCATAACAAGTCGCAACAAAGTCATAAAGCACTAATAGAAGATACTAGGCACCAAGCCCTAACAATCTAATGCCATTACATGAACGATCTCATCCAATCCTACCATCCCCATAGCCTACAGCGGGGGATTACTCACTCATATATGGGGGAAACATGGATGGTCGATGGAGAAGTGATGGTTATAATGATGACGATGATCTCCTCCAATTCCCCGTCCCGGCAGGGTGCCAGAACGAAGTTTCTGGTGCTATTTCATGGAATCTAGTGGTGGCGGCGGAACGGAACTCCTTCTGGAAACACATCTAACCCCCCTGAGTTTTTAGGTTAGAAGGCATCTTATAGGCAAAGAGGGAGACCGAGGGGGTGTCCGGGGCGGCCAGACCACCCCCTGGCGCGGCCTGGGCTAGCCCGCGCAGCTAGGTGGTGTGGCCTGGGCCCAGCCCTCCTCCGTCTCGTATTCTGGCTCCGAGAGTCTTCTCGTGAAATAGGATTTTTGGCATATTTTCCGGGATTTTTCCTGATAGTTGATTTTCTACACAAAAACTAGACACCAAGGCAATTCTGTTGAAAACAGCGTCAGTCCGTGTTAGTTGCATCCAAATCACACAAGTTTAGAGGAGAAACAATAGCAAAAGTGTTCGGGAAAGTAGATACGTTTTGGACGTATCACCTGCCTTGGGAGCAATAGTGTTCTGATAGACCTTGCGCATGATGTCATAGGTGGGAAGAAGATGGGAAACATTTCCATTGACGCCCCAGCCCTCAATGTATAAGGGCTCAAGAACTTCCGGCTTGGAGGCCTTCCCCCTATGCACCCACCACCCATTGGCACGACGGCCTTCCTGAATAGGGTAGCCAAGAAGGGTAGCAAACTCAGACCACTTAGCAGATAGATACTTGTTGTGAGTCATCCATTTCATGGTTCGATCAAAGGGGTCAGTATCAAAGTAGAGGGTGGAGTAGAACTGAGCAATGGCCCTCTTATCATAGTTCTCACGGTGTTGCATAAGCTTGATGAGTCCAAAACGCCTGCACATATCGAGAGCTTCACCAAAGTACTCGGGGTTGCTCTCCATCTTCGCAATATTGATGTTCTTCTAGGGGGCAACAACATTCTTATTCTTGGTAGCATAAACCTCAGAATAGATCTCTACTTGACGCATAGTGGTGGAAGAAAGGATCCTGAGCCAGGCGGTCACGAGGAACAATGTAGGGATCAATCTTGCGAAACTCCTCATACGCAAGTTGGGGCCAGGATGAGATCTTCTTCTTGCTTGAATCAGGTCTGGAGGCGGTCTTCTTTTGACTGGCCAGAACAAGTCTTTTTCCTTCAGCAGCAGCCCTTTGACGAGCAGTCTGACTGGAAGGGCGCAGGACCTCAAGATCATCCTCATCAATCTCAGACAGCCCACGAGAAGGAGCACGGGACCGCTTGGATTTGCCATGGGAACCACCTTGCCCTGAGAAGAAAGCAAATAGAAGGGAGGGAATAGAGGATAAGTGCACAAGGTCGAAAAAAAAGGAAAATAGCTAGACTAGATTGACAAAGTACATAGTCAGACACAATGTGTATCGGAAGTTCCGCCTGGCGGCCGGAACTACCGGTGGCGTGGGCGCACCGGAAGTACCGGTGAGACGACCCCGTCGGTAGTACCGACCAAGCCTCACCGGTAGTACCAGTCAGGGCACGAGTAGGGAAGTTTGACTAGAAATCACAGATCTATGAAACTTGATGCACCAATGTTGAAATCTAGACAATGTACTAGGGAAATCTGGTCTAAAGTCGAATCCTAGCCCTACCAAGATCTCCCAAAGCAGTTCTAGCCAAAGAAGGGCCCTAGACATGGCATGTCCTACTCAAGCACAAGAAGTGGCCAGATCTCCATGAATGGAGTGTGAGAGGAGAAAATACCAGTGTCCATGGCGGGAGATCGAGGTGGGGAAGAATCCCACGGAGCCGATCTGAAGAGGGATGGCAGGAATCGGTGTGGCCGGCGGCGCCACCATGGAGAGCTCCTTGGGGAGATGAGAGATGCTAAGTTGGGGTCAGGGGGGCAAGTGGGGAAGATGACCCCGAGGCCCCCCTGGCCCGTCACTTAACAGGACCTCTCTCGACCGGTAGTACCGGGTAGAGGCCGGAACTACGGACGACACCTGAATTTTAGGACATAGCGGTTTTACCGGTCAAAGCTCAACTTCAGAAAATTAAGCCCTGACCGGTAGTACCGGCTGCGGCCAGAAATACCGGTGATACCCAGGAAATGCTCTCCAGAATTTGACTGGCAAGGAGGTGACCTTGAGCAGGAAAAAGAGGGTCAAGGGGTGGAGAAAAGGCTTGGGATAAGAGGCACAAACTGTGAAGAAACGACAAAGTAAGATCCAACAAAGAAAAACAACACTCAAAATAGAATACGAGCCAAACAAAATAATGTCGGTGGCCTAGGCCACCATATATGAGTATATTTGGCTTGAAACCGCGAAGATGTATCTTGGGTTCATTACCAAAACTCATCATTTAAGCTCATTTTGTCTCCTTGAGAGACCATAGAGAATGAATACATTAATTTGTGCATAATAGGAGGAGTGTTGGTTCATATGAGGAACCACACTCCCCCTAAAACCATGCGTACATCCAAACAAGATATTCTTTGATACCCAGGTAGGTGCGCAAGATACTCAAGCCATGCTGCTTGAATCAATGATATTTAGTTCATGCCTCAACTCTCGGAACCTTTCTTCATGAAGTGGCTTCGTGAAAAGATCCGCAAGATTGGCCTTGGTAGGGACATACTCCAAAGAAATGCCTCCTCTAGCAACATGATCCCGAATGAAATGATGATGAATCTCAATGTGCTTGGTCTTGTTGTGTTGAACCGGGTTGTGAGCAATAGCAATAGCACTCTCATTGTCACAAACAAGTGGCACCTTGACGAAAGAGAGTCCAAGATCCTTCAATGTTTGCTTCATCCATAGCAATTGAGCACAACAACTTGCGGCGGAGATGTACTCAGCTTCAGCGGTGGACAAAGACACGCGGTTTTGCTTCTTCGAGGACCAACACACCAAAGACCTTCCAAGAAATTGACAAGCACCGGAGGTTTACTTCCTTTCCACTTTGTCTCCTGCCAAATCCGAATCCGTGTATCCAATGAGTGAAGGAGTTATGCCCTAGAGGCAAATAATAAAGTGTATTATTTGATATATCTCCTATATGTTCATAATACGTTTCATACTGTGCTATAATTGTGTTAATACGAAACATTAATACACGTGTGGTATGTAAACAAATCGTGTCTCTAGTTAACTCTAGTGAACTAGTTGATTGGTCATGAGGATGGTCTGTGTTTCAAGACCATGGGCATTTATGCCAACTGACAATGAGGTCATGTTATTAGTTGAATAACATGATAGACAAACATCCGACCGTTATATCTTAATGAGATCTAGTTACAAAGTTCACCATTGATGATAAAACACAGAGAACCTTGCAACCCGATCCTTTGACTGTGAGGTAATGCAAATCACCATTCCGGAAGAAGCTTAGATGGTAATCAAGAGTCATCTCATAACAGGGTGATCAAAAAGGTGCCACTCAGGTTTTCCGAAGGAATGCGTAGAGGAGTACATATCAAGACCAAGATTTGTCTAGTCCGTGTAAAGGACAAATACATGTGGCCATCTCGGTGACGTTGCATTAATGAAGCTTGCAAGCATGTGACTAGGTCATGGAATGCAACGACATGAGAACGAGAAAACAAGTTCATCAGTAACGAGATCGAACTAAGGTATAGAGATACCGAAGATCAAGTCTTGGATGAATTAGGTATCGAATGACAAAGGGAATGGCGAACAACTATCTCACGGTTCGAGTGATTGTATTCGTGAAACGCATAGGGGTCACATGGCCATCCAGGTCCCTCTGTTGATCATTGATATGAGAGTGGTCTCTATCATGTCCGGAGTGTTTCCGAACCGAAGGATGTCATGCTTAAGGGTAGGGACGCTTAGGGTAGATGAGGTATCGTATGAGAAATAGAGAGAGAGAAACCGGAATAGTTTCGGTAACATCCAATGGAGATCGGAAGGGGTCCGGAAGGTGTTCCAGAGTGAAGGAATAATATAATATGTGTATTTGAATGTTAATTGGAGAATTAATATTAAATATATATTTTATTTTATTTTTAAAGGCTCCATATTGCTAATGGGCCTCACCCGAAGGGAGGCCCAATAGGGCAAGGCGCATAGGGAGTGGGGGCCGGCCGGCCTAGGGCTGGTGGGCCGCCCTAGTGGGGCCCACCTAGGGATGGCGGCTGCCCCAAGGTGGCCGGCGGGTGTGGGGATTAGTCCCACACCGCCTGGCCCCTGGGTGGTGCATCCCCCTCCCACTATATAAAGGGGTCCCCCTTCCCCTTGGAAATCACCCATTCCTCTCATTCTCTCTCTCTCATCTGCTGAGGACTTCCCCATAATATTGGGGAGGACCTCGTAGTTGAGTTCTCCACCTTCACACTACCTTCGTGTGATCGGCAATCCGGCATCTACTCCTTCCGCTGCTTGGCTGGATCGGAGTCCGGTTGACGTCTCCTACACCGGACATGTGATGAACTTCAGAGGCACCACACTTGGGGTGTTGCTCGTCTTCATCAATATACTCCTTCCTGCGTAAGGCGTGCCTCTATTTGCAAAGGCATGAATACTGTATTCCTTCTCCGTTACTTATGTCTACATAGTATAGATCCTGGTATTAGTGTTCGAGTAGATAGAATTTTTTTGTTTTCTGCTACAGAACCCTTTAGTGGTATCAGAGCGGGTCTATGGGTAGACATGTCGTACGGATAGAACACATAGCAATATGTGGGCATTTGATTCTCTAGTTGCTACCCTCTTTAATGTTATTGTTAATATCGCGGCACTGTTTGATGAAGCGGCCCCCAACCGACCTCACGTGGTGATTCACGAGACTGGTCCACAAATCAAAGTGGCTTAGGGGGGTGTCTGTCTCTCTATAGTAGTTGGTATGGCATTAACACTAGAGGACCCTGAAAAGGGAAGAAGAACGGCAATCATTGCCTCCATGTTGTGGCTCGACGTTCGTAGGTGGGAAGGGGTTCTACTGCGAAAGCCCTAAAGCCGCGTAAAACATGCAATAGTTGATATAGAAGCGTCTATCTTTATTATCGCATAGGGGCAAGTATTATAACATGGCAATGACAAGTTTGTGAAACTCTCATTGAAGCTATTGATGATGATCATAAAGCTATAACCCTGTCATAACACTTCACTTTTGAAGTATTACTTATTGTGCTAGTATACTTACTAGACGGTAGCATAATAAGATAATCCCTCATAGTATTCCAGTTATCGTATTCCCCTTGTGTGTGCACCACCAATAAAGTTCTTCGGTATGAGGCGATCCAGGGTTACAGGCCTAGGTGTCAGACAATCTACGTTCACCTACAGTGGGTGTAAGCCATGTTGCACTGCGAATACACACGAGTTGGGACTGGCGAGCCTAGCACGTTAGAGAAACGGGCCTCGGAATACAAGAGACCGAAAGGTCGAGCATGAATCACATGGTTGATGTGATCGACATTAGGGAATGTCCACCTTTGATACTGCACTGATGGTCGTGACGATCGGGGGAGGTGCAGAGGATAGAGATCATGTGATCACTAAACGAGTAGAGGGATGTTCGTTTAAGTGGGAGTTCTTTTAGTTAAAACTTGAACTCATTATTATGAACATAGTCTAAACACTTTGCAAATCCTTTATAGATGTCTCGCCCACCCACCTTCAACCTTAGCACTTTCCTCGAGAAGGACAAGCTGAAAACTGATGGAACCAACTTCACCGCATGGTTCCGCAATCTTAGGATCCTCCTAGTCCCCTACAAGCTGACTTATGTCATCGAGGCTGAGCTTCCAGCTAAGCCTAAAGATTCCGCCTCCCAGGACAAAAAGAATGTCTGGCAGTCCAAGGCAGACGATTTCTCCCTTATCTAGAGTGGAATGCTCTATGCCATGGAGCCGGAGCTTCAAAAGCGTTTTGAGAAGATGAATGCTTTTGAGATCATTGAGGATCTCAAAGCTGTCTTTGCTCCACAGGCTTGTGCAGAGAGGTATGATGCTTCCAAGCTCTTCTTCTCTGCTAAAATGGAAGAGCATAGCAGTATTAGTGAGCACATGGTCAAAATGTCTGGCTACGTTAAACGCTTAAACGCCCTGGATTGCAAAATCTCGGAGGAGCTCGCTATAGATAGGGTGCTACACTCACTGCCCCCTAGCTATAAGGGTTTTGTGATGAACTACAACATGCAAGGGATGACTAAGACCCTTGCTGAGGTGTTCGCCATGCTCAAAACTGCTGAGGTTGAAATCAAGAAGGAGCACACGGTGCTGATGGTCAACAAGACCACCAACTTTAAGAAACCGGGGAAAAGGGGAAAGGCAAGGGTAGGAAGTCTAAGAGGAATGGCAGGTTTACTCCCAGCACCTCAAAGACTGCCAAGCCTGATCCTAAGCCCAGCACTTCATGCTTCTACTGCAAAGGGGATGGGCACTGGAAACGCAACTGCCCCAAGTACCTTGAAGACAAGCGAGCTGGCAAGATAGCCATCCCGGACAAAGGTATATATGATATACATGTTATTGATGTATTCCTTACGAGTGCCAGGAGTAACACCTGGGTATTTGATACCGGATCTGTTGCTCACATTTGTAACTCTCAGTAGGATCTACAGAGTAGGAGGCACCTAAGGAAGGACGAGGTGACGATGCGCGTCGGCAATGGTTCGAGAGTCGAAGTGATGGTCGTCGGCACCCTGCATCTGCGTCTACTGTTAGGATTATTGTTGATTTTGAATAAATGCTATTATGTACCCGCACTGAGTATGAATATTGTGAGTGGGTCTTGCTTGTTGCAAGACCGTTATTTGTTTAAATCGGGAACAAATGGTTGTTCAATTTATATGAATGATGTTTTCTATGTTCATGCTCCTGTACATGATGGTTTATTCTTACTTGATCTTGATTGTGATACACACATCCATAGTGTTGATGCTAAACGTTGTAAGCACAGTGACGATAATTCCATGTACATATGGCATTGCCGTCTTTGTCATATTGGCGTGAAGCGCATGAAGAAGCTTCATTCAGAAGGGCTTCTTGGATCATTGGATTTTGAATCCCTTGATACATGTGAGCCATGCCTCATGGGCAAGATGACTAGGACACCATTCTCCGGAATAGTGGAGAGAGCTGTAGACCTACTTGGGATCATACATACGGATGTATGTGGACCAATGAGTGTCTCAGCACGCAATGGTTATTGTTACTTTGTTACCTTTACTGACGACTTAAACAGATATGGATATATCTACTTGATGAAGCACAAGTCTAAAACCTTTGAAAATTTCAAGGAATTTCAGAAAGAGGTAGAGAATCAACTTAACAAGAAAATCAAGCACCTTCAATCGGATCGATGAGGCGAGTATTTGAGTTATGAGTTTAACATGCACTTGAAGGACTGTGGGATTATCCCACAGCTTACGCCAACCGAAACACCACAGCGTAATGGTGTGTCGGAACATCGTAACCGAACCCTATTGGATAGTGTATGGTCCATGATGTCTTTAACTGATTTGTTTGTGTCTTTTTGGGGATTCGTGTTAGAAACCGCCGCTTTTATTTTAAACCGAGCACCATCCAAATCCGTGGAGATAACTCCATATGAGATATGGCATGGCAAGAAGCCATTGTTGTCATTTCTGAAAGTTTGGGGTTGTGAGGCTTACGTTAAGAAACTGCAGCCTAACAAACTCGAACCCAAATCAGAAAAATGTATCTTTGTGGGATACCCAAGGGAAACCGCTGGGTATACTTTCTACAACCAAGACGAAGGCAAAACGTTTGTCGCAAAAACCGGCACCTTTCTCGAGAAAGAGTTTCTTGCAAAAGGAGTGAGTGGAAGGAAAATTGAGTTAGATGAAACTGTTGACCCTTCTCTCCAAATTCCGAGTAGCGCAACGGAAGCTGTTCCGAAACCGCTCTCCAACATGGAGGAAGAGCTCGTTGATGATGATCAAAACAATGACATCGAGACTCCTGAGGTTCGCAGATCTACAAGGGTTCGTGCCACTCCTGATTGGTACAACAGCCTTGTGATGTCTGTCATCCTAGATGAACAGGAAGAACCTACAAACTACAAAGAAGCTATGGATAGTGCTGACTCCGAGAAATGGCTAGAAGCCATGAAATCCAAAATAGGATCCATGCATGAAAACCAAGTTTGGACCTTGGTGGATCTTCCAGAAGGCCGCAAGGCCGTGGAAAATAAATGGATCTTTAAGAAAAAGATAGATGCGAATGGTAATGTGACCATTCACAAAGCTCGACTTGTCGCAAAGGGTTTTCGACAAATTCAAGGAGTTGATTACGACGAGACTTATTCTCCCGTAGTGATGCTTAAGGCTGTGAGGATTCTAATAGCAATTGCTGCACATTTCGACTATGAAATTTGGCAGATGGATGTCAAGACCGCTTTCCTCAATGGTCACATTGATGAAAAGTTGTATATGATGCAACCGGAAGGTTTTGTTGATCCTAAGGATGCTGGAAAGGTATGCAAGCTTCAACGATCCATTTATGGATTGAAGCAAGCATCTCGGAGCTGGAACCAACGTTTTGATCAAGTGATCAAAAGTTTTGGATTTGTCCAAAACCAACAAGAGTTCTGTGTTTACAATAAAGCGAGTGGGAGCTCGGTTGTTTTCTTAGTAGTATATGTGGATGACATATTACTCATGGGAAACGATGTGGATCTTATGAAAAGCGTGAAAGCATATTTGAGCAACCAATTTTCCATGAAGGATCTAGGTGAAGCTGCATATATATTAGGAATCAAGATCTATAGAGATAGATCAAGACACCTAATAGCATTGAGTCAGAGTAATTACATAGATAAGATTTTGAAGAGGTTCAAAATGGAAAACACCAAGAGGGGTTTTACACCTATGATGAAGAATTGCAAAATGAGTATGACTCAATGTCTTGTAATGGACGATGATAGAGAGAAGATGTCTTACATCCCCTATGCTTCAGCCATAGGATCTATCATGTATGCAATGCTTAGTACCCGACCTGATGTGGCATTGGCTCTAGTTTGACGAGCCGATATCAGAGTAATCCAGGACCAGATCAGTGGACAGTTGTGAAAAATATCCTGAAGTATCTGAGAAGAACAAAGGATATGTTCCTAATCTATGGAGGAAATGATGAAGCTCTAAACATAATAGGTTACGTAGATGCGAGCTAGAATTCAGATCATGATGGCTCGAAGTCTCAGACATGATTTGTTTTCTTGGTGAATGGTGGGGTGGTGATATGGGTATACCCTACAGGTACTCGAGCTTGGTATATACGGTCTAAATACGTACAGGCCCACGGTATCGCCAAGGCCCAAATAAAAGACTCGAGTCACCTATGGACTCTCGATTGCTTGAAGAACAAGAAGGAGTTAAAGATAGGAAGTTTGAAGGGGAAAACCCTAATTTGTAACCGACTCGACCTGCTACCCGAGACCTAGCCTATCTATATAAGGACTAGGAGGGGGCGGCGAGGAGGACACACGCAACCCTAGTTTCCACCACCCTCGCCATATTACATCTACGCACCATTGTAACCTTCGGTTCCTTCGATAATTCCACGAGTAGACAAGCAGGAGTAGGGACCTCTACGAGGCCTGAACCTGGGTAAATCTTTGTCCCCTGTGTGCTTGTTTGCTAGCCGATAGATGTCTCCAACGCTCCCTCCTTCTCCAAAACGCAAGTCCATAACAATGGGCATTGATGAGTTAAACCCTCGTCAATTGGCGCCGTCTGTGGGAATTGGGAGTGTTGATGTTGCGGCTTCTTCGGCCCCATCAACCGCGATCTACAACTCCGCAACAGTGGATATTCGCCAGCTCTTCGGCGCGTTCGACTTCACCGTCCACACGCTGGCCACTCGCCCGGCCTTCGAGTCTGTGGGCGATGGAATCAGCCTGGCGATCGGGAGCTTCCGCTTCCAAGTCGGTCAGATGGGCACGCTTCGCATGCCTGATCAGCCGATGGCACCGTCGATTGCCCCAGCATCATGGTTTCCTCCATCGATCGGCACCCTCAGCGAGCTCAACGCCCCGACAACAGTCGAGAACACGGTAAGCGACAGCAGTCGCGACTCTGATCTGAGCGATCTGGCCACTGAAGATGGAACCTACGGTTCCGGATCTGAGAGTTGTGGAAGCAGCAGCTTCCCCAATCACTTCATGTGCGCCGTCATCAACGCAGGCGACACCTCTGCCAACCGTGACAACGGCGGCAATCGCTGCAACGGAACCGACCCCCATAACGGCGGCAACGGTGGTAATGGCGGCAATGGCGGTAATAGTGGCAATTGCACCCCCGTTGACTACGGAGGAGTAGTCGAACCTCCAACCATCGTAAATGAGCAAACCGGTGAACGCGTCGTGATCAAGATCAACGAGCAAGAATGGGCTTGCTGCCGTGAGGCCCTGCGAGGCACCCCTCTACCCTTCGGATCCCCGCAGGAGCTGCTGATGGGCTATGACTGGCTCCTGAAGGAAGAATTCAAGCGCCAAGTACAAACAATCACGCAAATCAAGGCGCGCAAAAAGGCGGCAGACGAGTCGAGCCTTCGTCATGCTGGACTCTCCTCCTACGGAGGATCCTCCTCAAAGGGCAACGAGCACCTCGCCAAGAAAAGGCAATCTCGGATGGCCCATCTCACTGAGCAGGAACGCATAGAGGCCGCAAAGGTCCTTGACTTCAGCTCTATGACAGTCGACACTAGGGGCAATGTGGTCCCCAAGACGCCGCAGGCTGCGGTGATAGCGGCCACCATGTACCTCCTGAACAACCAGCCACCAGCTGGGGACCCCCGAGCCGCCATGCACCGATCTATGATCGCGGGCTTGGGATTAATCGAGGCCGCCCTCGACAAGGAGCCGACACCGGAACCAAAGAAGGGCAAAGCGCTAGCAAAGCGTTACTCCTCGCCCTCATCTAGCAATGACAGTCACGACTTGTCTCGACGTCGCTGCTCACGACAACACGACCACGAGTACGACGCACGTGATGACATCACGCAGCGCAAGATCGAGAAATCAAGAGCACGACGTGCTTGGTCGACTGACTCAGAAGAGGAGGACGTGGAGCTCTGTGGCGCCAGATGCTTCAGCAGATCCATTAGGCAGAAGCAAATGCCTAAAGGGTTTAAACTCCCGTCGGAGAACCCGAAGTTTGACGGCCTACAGGACCCAAAGATCTGGCTGGAGGACCACATCTCCTCCGTCAGGCTCCACGGAGGCAGTCGAAGCACGGCCATGCAATGCTTGCAGCTACAGCTGCAGGGCGCCGCCCGAGCATGGCTCAACAACCTCCCACGCGGATCCGTTCGTAGTTGGGACGAGCTGGTTTATAGCTTCGTGCGCAACTTTAAGGGCACATACAAGCGGCCCGCATCAATCGAAGAGTTGAGATGCTGCTAGCAAAGATCTGGTGAATCGCTGCGCTCCTACATTCAAAGGTGGTCCATCATCAAGAACTCCGCAGAAAACATCTCGGAAGATCGCGCGATTGACGCATTCAACGGTGGCGTCCGCCACTTAGAACTCAGAGAGGAGCTGGGCCGCTCAAAGCCCAAGACCATCGACCACCTGATGGAGATCGCAAATTGGTGGGCTGATCGAGAAGACTCAGTGAAGAATCGCGTTCACTCTGACGAGGAGGCGGAGCTCGAGCGCAGACGCGATCGCCGAGGCAAGCGTCGCATGCGCATTTACGATGACCGCGACGATGTCAACATGGTTGCGGCTGGCTACGCCGAAAGATGCGACGACAACCGCAACAGCAGATACCGTAGCGGCGGATACCGCGACTCCGGGAAAACCACGCAAGTGTGGCAACGTCGCACTCGCGACGAGGCACCCGTGAGGTCCATTGAGGACAAACTGTCCGGGCCATGTACGGTGCACTTCTACATCGACAAGCATGATGGCAAGAAGAAGTCCAGCCACCTCCTCAAGGATTGCCGCGAGTTCCTCAAGCTACACGAGGGACTGGTTCGGATGAACCGCAATGCAGTCGAAAGAGGCTACGGAGCCGCTCTAGGCGCCGTGGCACATGGCGCTCCGCCATCTCCACCTGGGCCACCCCCGAATGCAGCCGCACCAGACCAGCACCATGGAGGCGAACCGTACCCACGAGCCATGGGCACCATGATGATCCAAAAGGGACGCCCCTCCAATAGGGTGCAGAAGGCCATCACTCGCCAAGTCAACTTGGCCACACACTCGCCACCATCCACCACTGAGTACCTCAGTGGAAGCGAGTCCTGCATCACCTTCGACAAACGCGACCATCCGCCTCAGGTACCCCGCCCAGGCCATTGCCCCCTCGTACTCGAGGTGCAAATCAGAGGCTTCGACATGAGTCGTGTCTTCATGGATGGCGGAAGTGGCATCAACCTTATATTCGCGAGTACCTTGCGAGCAATGAGGATCCCCCTAACTTGCCTAGAGGCCTCGGTCACAATGTTCCATGGCATCAACCCAGGGAAAGGTGTATACCCCCTGGGCAAAATCAACCTCGAAGTCATCTTCGGCACACCTAATAACTTCCGGCGCGAGCGCATCGACTTTGAGGTCGTCGATTGGCCCTCACAGTACCACTGCATCCTTGGGCGCGTCGCGTTCGCTACGTTCATGGCAGTGCCCCACTACGCCTACCTGCGGATGAAAATTCCAGGTCCCCATGGTGTCATCACGATCAACGGGAGCTTCGAGCGATCTGACAGTTGCGACAGGGAATTCAACAGAATTTCCCAGTCCTTCGGCATGCAGGAGGAACTCGCGAGACTAAAGGAGACGACAGACAACAGTTTGCCTCCCTTGAGCCGGCCAAGCTCACCTGATCTCTCCTTCGACTCATCGGTGGACACGAAGAAAGTGCAGGTCCACCCATCGGATCCCGCCAAGACGGCCCTCATCGCCAACAACTTGAGTCCCGCATAGGAACTCGTGCTCGTCGAATTCCTTCGTGAGCACTGGGAAATTTTTGCCTGGTGTCCTGCGGACATGCCAGGAGTTCCCAGGGAATTCGCCGAGCACGCACTCAACGTCAACCCCGATGCAAGGCCAGTCAAGCAAACAATTCGGCGATTGTCTGAGCCAAGAGCGCAGGTAGTTGGAATGGAGATCAACAGACTCCTCGAGGCCAAGTTCATATGCGAGATCAAGGAAAGCACTTGGATTGCCAACACGGTGCTGGTACCGAAAAAGGACACGGATATCCTGCGGATGTGCGTGGACTTCACCTCTCTGAACAAGCACTGCCCAAAGTATCACTTCCTGTTGCCACAGATCGACCAGATCATAGATTCCACCGCGGGATGCGAGCGCCTCTGCTTCCTCGACGCCTACTCAGGCTATAATCAAATTCGAATGAAGGAGGAAGATCAAGAGAAAACAGCGTTTACAACGCCCTTTGGTGTGTTCTGCTACAACACAATGCCCTTCGGGCTAAAGAACACGAGAGCCACCTACCAGTGGTGCATGCAGGCTTTCCTCAAGGAACAACTGGGTCGCAACATTCAAGTCTATATTGATGACATAGTAATCAAGACCAAGGAGGAAGCCTCTCTAATCGACGATTTGCGCGAAACCTTCGCCAACCTCGACCGCTACTGGATCAAGCTCAATCCGGACAAATGCGCCTTCGGCGTACCATCTAGGCAGCTGCTCGGGTATCTCATCTCCACGAGGGGAATCGAGGCGAACCCGAAGAAGATAAAAGCCATACTGGCAATGGAGAAGCCGAAAAACATAAGGGGCATCCAGCAGCTGGCTGGACGAATCGTGGCCCTCAGTCGATTCATTAGTCAAATGGGCGACAAGGCGCTGCCCTTCTACCAGCTCCTCCGCAAAACTGAAAAATTCGAGTGGACCACTGAAGCGCAAGAAGCATTCGAAGACCTCAAGCGCCTGCTATCCACTTCGCTAGTGCTGGGGACCCCACGAGAAAGGGAGCCACTGTTGTTGTATATCTCCACCACCAACCAGGTGGTCAGCACAGTGCTCGTTGTCGAGCGAGCTAAAGAAAACAAGGTCCACGGCATACAACGCCCAGTATACTACCTCAGCGAGGTCCTCACGCCAACAAAACAGCGGTACCCGCACTACCAGAATCTGGCGTACGGCGTCTTCATGACCGCCCGGCGACTGCACCACTACTTCCAGGAACACCCAATAGTGGTGGTCAATGACGCCCCCTTGGGGCACATCCTCAATAACCCCGACGCCACGGGACGAGTCGTGCTTTGGGGAATAGAATTGTCCCCACGAGACATCACATACGAAAAGCGCGACGCAATCAAGTCGCAAGTTCTCCCGGACTTCCTCGTGCACTGGATGGAGAACCAGCTCCTGGACAAGCCAGATATGTCCTACCTCTAGACAATGCAATTCGACGGGTCCAAGCGAAAAGACGGAGCAGGCGCAGGTGTCATACTGACATCACCTCAAGGGGACAAGTTGAAGTATATCCCGCGAATGCAGTTCACAACCTCAAATAACGAGGCTGAATACGAGGCCCTGTTGCACGGGATGAGGATGGCAAAAGCCTGCGGCGCCAAGAGGCTCATCATATACGGCGACTCCAAGTTGGTCGTCAACCAAATGATGCATGAGTGCAACGCACTGAACGACAACATGATCGCGTACCACGACCTCTACGACACACTCGAAGGAGACTTTGATGGTTGCGAGCTGCGGCACGTAGGTCACGAAAGCAACAAAGAGGCGGACGCACTCGCCAACATAGGCTCCACCTGCGCCCCCATACCACCTGGGGTATTTCTCGAGCGCATCTGCGAACGCTCCATCAAGCCAAAGGCCGCAGAGAAGAAAACAAGCGCAGCAACGGACTCGCGGGCTACGCCACCCAATGAGCCAATGGCACTCGATGACTTGGGGCTGGACACAGGACTCGAGGGACCAATGAGCGTCATGATGATTGAGCAATCCTGGACGCAGCCGTACATCACGTACCTCCTCAGCAAGAGGTTACCGGACGATCCGACAGATGCACGGCACATCGCGTGGTGATCCAAGGCATTCGCTGTTATCAACGGCAAACTGTACAAACGCAACATCACAGGAGTACTCCAACGCTGCGTCTCCATGGCCGATGGAAGAGCAGTTCTCCTCGACATCCATGAAGGGACCTGCTGGCACCATGCTGGCAGTCGCGCCCTCGTTGCCAAAGCTCTACGAGCTGGGTTCTACTGGCCTACGGCCATGCACGATGCCAAGGACATCGTCCAAAAATGCAACGCTTGCCAGCGATTCGCGGACAAGCCGCACGCACCAAGCGTAGAGCTACGACCAATCCCATTGGCCTGGCCCTTCGCGCAGTGGGGGCTCGACATGGTTGGCAAACTTCCAAGGTCTTCACGAGGAGGCTACATCTACCTCCTAGTCGCAGTCGACAAATTCACCAAGTGTATTTAGGCCATGCCAGTGACCAACCAATCAGGGCACAACGCAGTCAAGTTCTTTGAGTCCATCGTCTACCGCTTCGGAGTGCCGCACAGCATCATCACCGACAACGGGACGAACTTCACATCCAAGGAGTTCCAAGAATTCTACGAGAACCTTGGGATCAACATCAGCTATGCCTCAGTAGCGCATCCACAGACCAACGGTCAGGTGGAAAAAGCAAATGGGCTCGTCTGCAGCGGCATCAAGAAGCGACTCCTCCGGCCACTCGAACAAGCCGCGGGCTGCTGGCCGGACGAACTGCCATCTGTACTCTGGAGCCTACGCACAACTCCAAACAGCGCCACAGGCTACACGCCATTCTTCATGGTGCACGGAGCCGAAGCAGTGCTACCCGCCGAAGTATGGTACAAGGCACCACGCGTGGTCGCTTACAGCGAGCAAGAGTCATCCCTCGCACTCGAAGACTCCGTTGACCTCCTTGACGAGGCAAGGGAAATCACCGCGGAAAGATCCACGATCTACCAGCAGAACCTACGCAACTACCACAGTAGGAGGCTTCGCCCCAGATCCTTCGTCGAAGGCGACCTGGTCTTGCGACTGAAGCAGTAGGGGCATCTCAAGCTCGAGTCCCCCTGGGAAGGGCCTTACGTGATTACAGAAGTAATCCCAGGTGGCGCCTATCGCCTTCAACATTTAGAGACAGGAGTCGCATACTCCAACCCCTGGAACGTCGCACAACTGCGACGCTTCTACCCTTAGTCGCTCTTTACTTTTTACATTACAAATAAGGCTACTCAGCCAAGGCTACTTAGCCACACATTGTACCTCGCACTATTCTTCGAATAAATAAAGCTAAGTGCCCCCTGTGTTTTCCTTTACTTTTCCAATTTATCTACTCAGGGGCTGCGCCACCCTATATACATCTGTTCTACGAACCAAAACGCGATATCCTGAGTAGCTGGTACATCAATCGAAACCCTTGACACAAACATCAACCCAGCTGCAATGCATCTGACAGGTTGACAAGGGACAGAGATAAAAAAGCATGACCAGGCTAACGAAAGGGACTCGCATAGTGCAACACACTTCATACTAACAAAGCCATTTATACATATTAGACAATAAATTATACACAACATTTATAAGAACTTTACAACACAAGTACACTTGTGTGCAGGATACAAACTAGGCTACTACTGTAGCGGGAGAACGTTGGTTTGTTCCTCGAAGAAGTCGACAATCTCTTCTGCTGGGCGATCCACCGCCTGGTAGTGCGACACCATATTCCAGGCAGAACCTGCCGGTGGTGCAGGCGGCCCAGATGCAATTGTCGCAACATCAACGTCAGGCCTGTGCAGTCGCACCATTGACAGAGCAGCCTTGGCACCAGCCACCAACTGTTGCCTCACGCACTCGCGAACCACGGTCAGGTCCTGAAACTTGGCAAGGAGAGCCAGCAGGCTTGATGGAGTATCATCCAGCGGAAACATCGCCCGATAAATGTTCTTAAAGCATGACTGCGACTTCTTCAGAAAGTGCAGCACCCGCGCCACATGATCCTGCAGAGTAGCCAGCGCAGTCGCACAATCATGATCCACCCAGAAGTATCCACTCTCTTGAAGTTGTTCCTGGGTGAGATCATGCATGCGAATGGCAATTCTATCCTTCTCCTCCTACGAATGACGTGTGCTGACAACTACACGAAGCAGTAACAGTAGCATAAGTTTAGCGAATGCTTGCGAGTGACAACAAGAAGAAGATGAGAGCAAGCAAACTAACACTTGAATTGGTCACCCAGCTGCGTCACCTCACCAAGCAGATACTGCTCCCGGGCGGCGGATTTTTCCGCCTTCGACTTCCATACATCCGCATTACCACGGAGCACGGGCAACTCGCGCTCCAGCTGCTTCACGCGGTCACGCAGTCGTGAAAGTAGCGATAGCTCATCTACTCTGGAACACGGCGGTACCACAGTATCATCAAGAGTCGGCGAGTCCTGAGTTTCCCTCAAAGGATCACTCGATGTACCCTACCACAAGTCAAGATAGAAGCAAATAAGACGACCAAGTCAACACAATGACAAAGGATTCAAATGCATTCGAGACCAGTAAAAGTATCAGCAGATACACTCGCCAGCAGGCACGTTCTCAAACAAAAGGACATAAGCTAATTAACTATTACAAAAGCTAACTAAGGAGCAGCTGGCTTCTTCGACTTCGATGGCCTCGGGGGCTTCATCGAGTCTGTGGCAGTGTCAGATGCCACTGACTTTCCGCCAGCCCCTGGTGTCGCCGCTTTCGCCGCCTTCTTGACGCGATGCAACTCCTCAGAATACTTTGCAACCGTATTTATCAACTGAGGCCCATATTTGCCACAGCCAGTCGCGAAGGGAGCAAAGACTACCTGCTGGCCGTCCGCGCTCACAGGCATCGCCTTCGACACTGCAGCAGGGTCAATCTCGACTCCGTGGGCCTGCACCATGGCAAGTGACATGGACACGCCAGCCGAGCGAAGCGAGTTCTTGAAGCTGGCAGGCAGACCTCCAGCGAGTGACTCCACCAACTCGTCTATATTCTCGACTAGCTCCGCCTTGGGCATCAGCTCCTCCCGAAGGCGACTGAGTACGCTTTTGGCCTTGGAGAGCGTGTCCTGCACAGCGATGTTGCGGTTTTCGACTGCTAACAGTGCACCCGCCAGAGCGTCATCACGACGAAGGGCCTGCGGGTCA
Organism: Avena sativa; assembly: GCA_916181665.1. NCBI lineage: Eukaryota > Viridiplantae > Streptophyta > Magnoliopsida > Poales > Poaceae > Avena > Avena sativa. Next base: position 122,567,545 of record OV702291.1, on the reverse strand, counting down.
AAGCTCAAATCGCCAGCATCTGTACATAAATTTACATATGGACAAAAACATCAGTGCCACCGGCAAAAACATTCGAAGCAGAGAAGGATAACAACATCCACAAGCAAAGTACCTGAAAGGGCCTTAGCAATCGAGAGCAGTTGTTCCTCGAACAACTTCTCCCTAGCTGCGAAGGAGGCACGCAGATCCTCTTCGCGCCTTTGCGCCTCGTCACGCGCCGCGATTGCTTCGTCGCGACCCTTCATAGCCACGGCGAGGGTCTTTTCCATGGTGGCAGCATTGCGTAGGAGAGCGTTGTGTTCGGCTACAAACATAAAGAGATTGACTATCAGTCGACCGTATTAAAAAGGAGACAAAGAAGAAGACGAAGTGCAAGACACTCACTTTCAAGCACGCGATGACGTGTCTCTAGCATCGCATGCTGGCGACCCATCACAAGCACTTGCTCCGCCAAGTGCGCGGCTTCTTTCACAAGAAGCTATCACACAAAACAGAATCAGCAGAGACAATAGATAATATTGACTGCAACACCAAAAGGAGAAAAACTACACTTACATGGTCCTCCAATGACTCTGAAGATGTCTGCTGTACTGTCATCCAGGCAACCATTCGATGCTCCCCCGCATGAGGAGAACTGGAAGAGTTGTGCCCAGAGTGGGCCGCCAATGGAGGGGAAGGAGTGCGCTTGACCTCTTCCTTGGCCCTTGAGGTTGCGACTCCTGATTCCTTCAAAAACTGGACGTCGCCAGAAGATGACGACGCCTCTTGACTGCAAGACAAAAACCATATCAAGATAGGGCAAACCCAAAGACGAGCCATCAAGAGCAAAAACAGAGAAGAGCAAATCGACTAAGCAAACTTACCAATCAAACTTGTCAAAGTCAAAAGTGGCTCCCCCTGACTCTGACGAAGACTCCTTAGGCAGTCGCATCTTCTTGCGAGAAGATGGTGCCATGGCGCTCACAGGAATGGCAGGAATTGGCGACTCCGCACCAACACCCATACCTTCCGGATTTGAAGGAGACGACGCATCAGAATCCTCACTGCGCGAACGCTTGCGAGTATCCGGACTATCGGACTCGGGGGCTTCCTCCTCTGCATTAGAAGGGACGGTCGACTCCGACTCGTCCTCTTCCAAAGTCTCGCGAGGGATAATCCCCTCAGGTAGAGGGGACATACAAGGTGACACCGCCCAATCCGGCACACAGACAACACATTTCAGCAAACAGCAAGTAAATAACAGAAAAGCAATCGACAAATTTAGCTACTGCGTAGCACAAACTATACCTCAAGAGGAGGGTTCGAAGCATCAAATGGAGGAACAACTGGCTCACTGGGGAGCACATCCTTGACGGTGTACTTCGTGACCAGTAGAACCCTCTTGTCCACCTCACTCGCGGACATGCCATCGACAGACACGCGAGTGGCATCATCAGCGCCAGCCCACTGAAACATGGGGTGGACTCTGGCTTGCAGAGGCTGGACGCAACAGCGCAGCCAAGTGTGAATGAGGGTGCAGCCTCCCTCTTCTTTGCCAATGCGACTCTCGAGGTCGCAGACGCGCTGGTACAGCACATCTGTTTCCGCGGACTCGCCAGGCATGACTACATTCTTCCAGGAGCGCATCCTCCTGCATGGCGTCGCGGGATCGAAGGGCGCGAGTCCGAAGTGCTCACTGTTAGCCTTCTCATCGCGAATGTAGAACCATTTGTCCCTGCACCCTTGGACGGACACCGTGAGCTTGATATCGAAGTAGGTGGTGGATGGGTCGACGTGGATACCGCAACCACCTACATCGTAGACTAAAGAACCAGAAGCAGATTGGCGCTTCAATTTGAAGAGGCGCTTGAAGAGGCCGAAGTGCGTCTCCATTCCGAGCCAGCACTCGCAGAGAGTGATGAAACAAGAGATATGGAGAATCGAATTAGGGGACAGCTGATGGAGCTAAAGCCCGTAGAAACAAAGGAGACCCCTAAAGAAGGGGTGAAGAGGCAAGGAGAGACCATGAATGATGAATGCTAAAAACATCACTTGGAAACCAGCGGGAGGAACAGGAATTGTCTCACCGCCAGGGACGCGCGCGTCGGCGACTGCGCCGGATATCACTCCGTCTTGACGAAGAAGGCGGAGATCCGACGACTTGATGATGGAGGGGCGCCACGCACCATTCATGATGCGAGTGCCTGCGGCTTTATTCTTCCCACCGGCGGCGGTGCTGGTGCCCGCAGCGGCGAAGCCGTCTTTCTTCTTCGCCGCGGCAACGGTGGCCGCGGAATCAGCCGTAGCACCTCTTTTCTTCTTCCCCATTGCGCGACGGTGATGCGAGCGCAGAAAGTAGCTCGGAAACGAGCGGAGCTGGTCCAGGGTCGTGCAGGAAACGAGCACAGAGAAAGCAGAGGAGCAGCGGCAATGACGATGGAAGCAAAGATGAATGAGAGCAGATGAGAAAATTACTGTCGCAGCGCTGCTACTTAACCCCTGGAAGATGCAATCCAACGGCTCAGAAAAACCCTACTAGACGCGTGGCAAACATCGTGTTGGACACGTGGAGAAGTGGAAGAACGAACCGTCCCTCCACTACTCCCATTATGCGTGGAAATCGAGGAGACATAGTTAAAATAAAAGATTACGCATGCCCAGTCAAATCAAAGTCAGAAAATGGGACCCACTGCTCATCACGTCCCGTCAAACTCGCTCACATGGGCAACTGAGGTCATGAAATCGTCAGCACTGACATCATCAAAGCTATGCAGCAGAGGGTTTTGACTACTTTAGTCCTTGCTCGAGTCTTCGACTCCACCAAGCACTCGGGGGCTACTCCCATAGGGAGCGTTGGTCGCGCACCCTATGATTTTTTTTCTTTTCTTTTTGCAGGAACATGGACAGTCAAAGGTAAACCCAACCATTCGAATAACGGTTCGATTTTGGACATGGGTTACTCCCATAGGGAGCGCCGGAAACAAATTCGATTGAAACAAGCAAGCAAAAGACGACAGCAGTCGCAAAAAGTTCTTTAGTCCCTGCCTGAGTCTTCGACTCAACCAGGCACTCGGGGGCTACTCCCATAGGGAGCGCTGGTCGCGCACCCTATGATTATTTGTACAAAAAACTGTGTGTTGATAACATCCACACTCGAAACTCATGGTGACACCGCCTCATAATTTTCCCCTACAAAGAGACTACGTCTCCTGGGTCACCCGAATCGTCTCCGCGATGATAAAATCCGGATGCCGCGCTTACAGCATGAAGGTAAGACCTGAATAAGGCCTGGCAACGCATTAACTGCGCACTACCAGAAATGTATCCGTGCCTACAGGTACGATGAACATGCCTTGACGGACGCATCGAGTGCTCACACCCATATAACTGGAATTCGACTCCTATAAGACCTCCGCGGCTTGAGTCGAATTACACCAGCACTTTTCCAGATTCGAGTCCGGGGACTCGAGTTCGAGTAGATTCCGTTGTTTCACCCTAAGGTGGTTAACTGATACTGATACTTCGGTTATATCAGGCACGTATATCAAAAATCCCTATGACACAAATAAAGCAGTCGAAATACACTCGTTCAGGCACTCGAAAGACTTCAAAAGTCCCTAGTCGAATCTGCGATTCCACTGGACACTCGGGGGCTATTGACATGGGTATACCCTATAGGTACTCGAGCTTGGTATATACGGTCTAAATACGTACAGGCCCACGGTATCGCCAAGGCCCAAATAAAAGACTCGAGTCACCTACGGACTCTCGATTGCTTGAAGAACAAGAAGGAGTTAAAGATAGGAAGTTTGAAGGGGAAAACCCTAATTTGTAACCGACTCGACCTACTACCCGAGACCTAGCCTATCTATATAAGGGCTAGGAGGGGGCGGCGAGGAGGACACACGCAACCCTAGTTTCCACCACCCTCGCGAGATTACATCTGTGCACCATTGTAACCTTTGGTTCCTTCGATAATTCCACGAGCAGACAAGCAGGAGTAGGGACCTCTACGAGGCCTGAACCTGGGTAAATCTTTGTCGCCTGTGTGCTTGTTTGCTAGCCGATAGATGTATCCAGTGCTCCCTCCTTCTCCAAAACCCAAGTCCATAACAATCGGCATTGATGAGTTAAACCCTCGTCAGGCGGTAAGCTGGAAGAGCAAGAAGCAGCCGGTGGTGCAGCTGATGCAGCGAATGAAGCTGTTTGGCTAAGGAATTTCTTCATAGAACTGGGAGTTTTTCCCAATGCACGAGACCCCGTGACGATCTATTGTGATAACACGGGAGCTATTGCAAATGCAAGGGAACCAAGAACTCATTCCATAGCCAAACACATCAAGCTTAGATTTCACGTCATCCGGCAAAACGTTGACGAAGGTGAAGTCAAGATTTGCAAAGTAGATACGGAACTGAATGTGGCAGATCCTTTGACGAAAGCTCTCCATCTAGACAAGCATGAACAACACCGAGATTCCATTGGTGATAGGTTCCTGCCTATTGTAAACTAGTTTTGTTTATACTCTAGTGCAAGTGGGAGACTGAAGGAGTTATGCCCTAGAGGCAAATAATAAAGTGTATTATTTGATATATCTCCTATATGTTCATAATACGTTTCATACTGTGCTATAACCGTGTTAATACGAAACATTAATACACGTATGGTATGTAAACAAACCGTGTCTCTAGTTACCTCTAGTGAACTAGTTCATTGGTCATGAGGATGGTCTGTGTTTCAAGACCATGGGCATTTATGCCAACTGATAATGAGGTCATGTTATTAGTTGAATAACATGATAGACAAACATCCGACCGTTATATCTTAATGAGATCTAGTTACAAAGTTCACCATTGATGATAAAACACAGAGAACCTCGCAACCCGATCCTTTGACTCTGAGGTAATGCAAATCACCATTCCAAAAGAAGCTTAGATGGTTATCAAGAGTCATCTCGTAACAGGGTGATCAAAAAGGTGCCACTCAGGTTTTCCGAAGGAATGCATAGAGGAGTACATATCAAGACCAGGATTTGTCTAGTCCGTGTAACGGACAGATACATGTGGCCATCTCAGTGACGTTGCATTAATGAAGCTTGTAAGCATGTGACTAGGTCATGGAATGCAACGACATGAGAACGAGAAAACAAGTTCATCAGTAACGAGATCGAACTAAGGTATAGAGATACCAAAGATCAAGCCTTGGATGAATTAGGTATCGAATGACAAAGGGAATGGGGAACGACTATCTCACGGTTCGAGTGATTGTATTCGTGAAACGCACGGGGGTCACATGGCCATCCAGGTCCCTCTGTTGATCATTGATATGAGAGTGGTCTCTATCATGTCCGGAGTGTTTCCGAACCGAAGGATGTCATGCTTAAGGGTAGGGACGCTTAGGGTAGATGATGTATCGTATGAGAAATAGAGAGAGAGAAACCGGAATAGTTTCGGTAACATCCAATGGAGATCGGAAGGGGTCCGGAAGGTGTTCCGGAGTGAAGGAATAATATAATGTGTGTATTTGAATGTTAATTGGAGAATTAATATTAAATATATATTTTATTTTATGTTTAAAGGCTCCATATTGCTAATGGGCCTCACCCGAAGGGAGGCCCAATAGGGCAAGGCGCATAGGGAGTGGGGGCCGGCCGGCCTAGGGCTGGTGGGCCGCCCTAGTGGGGCCCACCTAGGGCCGGCGGCTGCCCCAAGGTGGCCGGCAGGTGTGGGGATTAGTCCCACGCCGCCTAGCCCCTGGGTAGTGCACCCCCTCCCACTATATAAAGGGGTCCCCCTTCCCCTTGGAAATCACCCATTCCTCTCATTCTCTCTCTCATCTGCTGAGGACTTCCCTGTAATATTGGGGAGGACCTCGTAGTTGATTTCTCCACCTTCACACTACCATCGTGTGATCGGTGATCCGGCATCTACTTCTTCCGCTGCTCGGCTAGATCGGAGTCCGGTTGACGTCTCCTACACCGGACGTGTGACGAACTTCAGAGGCACCACACTTGGGGTGCTACTCGTCTTCATCAATATACGCCTTCCTGCGTAAGGCGTGCCTCTGTTTGCAAAGGTATGAATACGGTATTCCTTCTCTGTTACTTATGTCTACATAGTATAGATCCTGGTATTAGTGTTCGAGTAGATAGAATTTTTTTGTTTTCTGCTACGGAACCCTTCAATGAGGTCAAAGCTGCCCCCCTTGGGGTACCATAGCCCAAAGTTAGGGGTATGAACCAAATATCGAAAGATTCTCTTGACCGCCACCATGTGGCTTTCCTTTGGCGCGACTTGGAATCTTGCACACATACCCACACTCAACATAATATCTGGTCGAGATGCACAAAGATAGAGCAAAGAATCAATCATCGAGCGATAAAGCTTTTGATCCACATCCTTACCCTTGTGATCGAGATCAAGATTAACCTTTGTTGGCATGGGAGTTTTGACTCCATTTACTTGATCAAGGTTGAACTTCTTGAGCATATCTTTGACATATTTAGCTTGGTTGATGAAAGTCCCTTTCCTCAATTGTTTGGTTCGAAGCCAAGAAAGAATTCCAACTCCCCCATCATAGACATCTCAAACCGGTCGGTCATGAGCTTAGCAAAATCCTCATTAAAAGCTTTGTTAGTAGACCCAAAGATAATGTCATCAGCATAGATTTGGCAAATGAACAAGTTTCCTCCAACTTTCTTAGTAAAAAGAGTGGGATCAAAGAGGCCTACTTCGTAACCACGGTCTAACAAAAGCTCTCTAAGGCACTCATAACATGCACATGGGGCTTGTTTGAGACCATATAGTGCCTTATCGAGTTTGTAGACATGGTCCGGGAAGAGGGGGTCCTCAAAGCCCGAAGGTTGCTTGACATACACCAATTCTTTTAAGGGACCATAAGTTTATGATGGGTAGCAAAAGCAAGAAGCATGCGAATGGATTCTAGACGAGCAACAGGAGCATAAGTTTCACCATAGTCTATGCCCTCAACTTGAGAGTATCCTTGGGCAACTAACCTTGCTTTGTTGTGGACGACTATACCATTTGCATCCCTCTTGTTCTTGAAGATCCACTTGGTCCCAATCACATTTTGACAATCTTTGGGTCTCTTCACAAGTGTCCACACCTTGTTTCTCTTGAAGTTGTGGAGTTCTTCATTCATAGCGTCGAGCCAATCATCATCTTCAAGAGCTTCGAAGACCTTTTGGGGCTCAACATGAGAAATAAACGCATGATGAGAACTAAAAGAGGTTAGTTGTCTCCTGGTAGTGGAGCCCCTATTGAAATCTCCATAAACATTATCAAGGATATGGCCATATTTGATGAGCTTGGCAAGACGGTATGCTTGATGGCAAGCTTGGGTCTCAAGACGAGATTCTTGAGCAACCACTTGGTCATCACCATGGTTCGAGTCCACGCCTTGACTATATGCACGAACTTGATCACTATCTTCATCAACATCAACCGAGGGAGAGACATCATCATTTGGCAGAGAGACATTAGCTTGGCCTTGTTCATTTTCATCTTGACCTTCTTCAACTTGACCTTGAGTGTCATTGACATGAGGAGCTTCGCTACCTTGATGGGGTGGAGCTTGATCGACATGAGGTAGACTTGATCTTGGAGAGTCGTGGACATGCAGATCTTGAGAAGAGCTTGGAGAACCTTGAGAAGTAATAAGTTGACCTTGAGTTGCAAGATGGTCTTGTGAGAGTGAAGGCTCCCCTTGGGTAGAGCTTGGTCCTTCTCCTTCGGCCATAAGGGGATCCTCAATGGGGTGGAAGAAACCCACACCCATTCTTATTATGTCTTGGGGAGGAATTTCATCACTTGTATCACGAACACCATCTTGCCGCACAAGAGACTCATGATCTTCATCAAACTCGACATTGCTAGATTCTTCAACCCTTCCCGTTGCTTTGTTGTAGACTCTATAGGCATGGGATTGATTTGAGTACCCAACAAAGATCCCTTCGTGAGCCCTAGACTCAAACTTTGATAAGCGGACACCTTTCTTGAGAAGGAAGCATCTACAACCAAACACCCGGAAGTACTTGACATTTGGCTTGCGACCGGTGAAAAGTTCATATGGAGTCTTGTTCTTCTTATTGCGTAGGAAGAGGCGATTGGTTGCATGGCAAGCGGTTGAGATGGCTTCGTCCCAAAAGTTATATAGTGACTTAAATTCCGCCAACATGGTCCGGGTCGCATCCATCAAAGTACGGTTCTTCCTTTCGGCAACACCATTTTGTTGAGGGGTGTGCTGACTCATGTACTAACGAGCTCGTTGGGGAACCCCAAGAGGAAGGTATGATGAGCACAGCAGTAAGTTTCCCTCAGTTATGAAACCAAGGTTATCAATCCAATAGGAGCAAAGATACACCTCAAAGGTGTTGCTAGCTGGGCTTTGGCAGGGCGCACTACCGGCGTCAGCAGCATCGTGGAGACCTACACAACACAACCATAGAACTCTGTCCCCAACTTGCGATGAGGTTGTCAATCTCACCGGTTTTGCTAAAAACAAAGGATTAAACGTATCAAATGGAAGAAAGTAATAGTTTGCAGAAAGTAAACACAAAGCAATAAACAGTTGATTGTAGATTGATGATAAAAGAAAGGACCGGGGTCCATAGTTCACTAGTGGTGGCTCTCCGTAAGATAGATGACATGTTGGGTGAACAAATTACAGCGCGGCAATTGACAAACATCGAGAAAGCAATATGCATATACTACTCATCTTGAATCCTTTGGGACTTGATTGGGCATTACAACATTATACATAGACCGCCATCCAACTGCATCTATGACTACTAATCCACCTTCAGGTTATCATCTGAACCCCCTCCGGTATTAAGTTGCAAGCAACGGATAATTGCATTACGAATTGTGTGTAAAGTAAACAATACGATTGTTCTATGAACAAAGGATTGTTGTTTTCTCCCTAGTACCAATAGCACATCTAGTACCTTAGAGATTTCTACCACTTCCCCAGATTACCAGAGGCATGAACCCACTATCGAGCATAAATACTAACTCTTGGAGTTGCTACCATCTACTTGGCCAAGATAGCTACTAACAACAGAAAGCATGCAAGATCACAAATAACAAAGACATGATAGAATCAATAATCAATCTGAAATAGCATCTCAATATCCATCGGATCCCCATAAACACAACATGTATGAATTACAAATAGATGATCTTGATCATGAACGGAGCTCACAAGATCTAAACATGATAGCACAAAGGAGGAGAACCAGCTATCTAGCTACTACATGGACCCGTAGTCCAGAGATGAACTACTCATGCATCACACCGGAGGCTTGCATGATGATGAAGAAGGCCTCCAGGGTGAATTCCCCTCTCCGGTAGGGTGCCGGGAAGAGCTTCAGATCCCTCCCGATCTAGGGATGGAGATGACGGTGGCTACAGACTCTTTCGTGGAATTTTGATCGGGTACTTAGGGTTTCTGTATCGGGGGCAATAGATAGGCGGAAGGAGAGGCCGAGGGGGTGCCTGGGGCGGCCAGACCACCCCCTGGCGCAGGCCAAGCCTGGCCGCGTGGCCAGGTGGTGTGGCCGAGCCCTAGCCCCTCCATCTCGTATTCTGGCTCTGGGTGTCCCTCGGTGAAAAACTGACTTTGGCTTTTGTCCCGTCCAATTCCGAGAATATTCATTTTCTGACTTTCCTGGAACCAAAAACAGCAGAAAACAGGCAGCTGGCACTGTGGCTATTGTTAATAGGTTAGTCCAAGAAACCATATGAAAAGTACTCCAAAGTGTGGACAAGGCATAAGAAAGTAGATAAACCAAGCATGGAACATCAAGAATTATGGATACGTTTGCAACGTATCAGGGTGTATGGAGTAGAGTATTGATGTTTCATCCCCTCATCACTAAGAAACTCATCCAATGTGTAGTTCTTGAACTTGGTGCCATTGTCACTTCTAATGGTGAGGATGGTGGTATTGAGTTTCCGTTGCACTTGATTGGCAAAGTCGATGACGGTTTGTTGAGTCTCACTCTTGAACTTTAAGAAGTAGACCCAAGTGTATCTTGAAAAGTCGTCAACAATTACCATACAATACTTCTTCCCACCAAGGCTATCATGAGAGGGAGGCCCAAAGAGATCCATGTGGAGAAGCTCCAAGCACCGTTCGATGGTGATTTGATTAAGGATCTTGTGAGGCTTCTCATGCATCTTCCCTTCTATACAAGCCCTGCACACACGATCTTTGGCAAAGGAAATGTCTTTTAGTCCAAGGACGTGCCCCTCGTGTAGAGACTTTGCAAAGCCTTCATGTTTACATGGGCTAGACGGCGATGCCACAACCAGCCCACGTCGGCTTTCGCATAGAGACATATAGCATGTGTAGATGGCTTTCCAGAGAAATCCACTACATATAAGTCATGCTCTACGTATCCAACGAAACACACCATGAGAGACTTGCTCCACATGAGGACCACCGAGTGCTCATTAAAGAAATATGAAAGACCCATGATGGCAAGAGCACGAACAGAAAGGAGATTGTAACCAAGAGTTTTGACAAGCATGACATTAACCAAGGATACATCCCGGGTTACTACCACCTTACCAAAACCCAATACCTGAGAGCTTGTTTTATCACCATAGGAGACCATAGTATTGTCAAAATTTTGCCTAATCTCCGACATGATAGACTTGCTTCCGGTCAGATGGCTTGTAGCTCCACTATCAAGCACCCATTTTGCACCGCCGGAAGCAAAGTCCTACAAGAAAATCAAGCTTTTAGGTACCCATTTTGCAATGGGTCCCCTTTTGTTAGTCACAAGGGTCTTAGGTACCCAAATGTTCCAATGGTAATCATGAGTATAAGATGTGCCAATGTACTTAGCATAAATATGACCATCAAAAGATTTGCAAAGAATGTAAGAAGGATTGTTCTTCCCGGCAAAGTTATCACTTTGCACAAAGGTAGATTCAAGAGAGGATACTTGAGCAAGGCTCTTGCTCTTATTCTTTTTCTTGTTCCTCCTATTGTTCTTACTTTTGATGGCAACTTGCCCTTTTGCAAGTTAATCTTTCAACATCTTGTTCTCCTCAAAAAGATTCTCATGCTTGCAACAAGGGTTAGAAGAACAAGGCAAATGTACAATAGACGTAGCGGAAGACATTGAATGTTCATTGTTTGATTGAGTTTGAAGTCGCTCATGGGCCTCAAGACTTGAGAATTTACACTCCAAGGCATGATGTTCCTCCTTGAGTTTCTCAAAATCCTTAAGGCATTCATGACCAACACCAAACTCAACCTTTTCATTTTTAAGGACATTCAATGAAGCAATAACATGATCTCGTTCTTTAACAAGTTGCGTTATGAAGGCATTATGGTCATCAACAAGTTTAGCCACACTTTCCTCAAGAGTTATTCTCATGTTATGTTCATCTTCAAGGGATTAAGATAGAGAGGCAATCTCATCGGCGACCTCTCTCATTTTTACCTAGCATGTCAATAACTTCTTCTTTCTCATCTAGCATTTCCCTAGCATGGTCAAGTTGGTTTACAAGTGTTTCGAAGCACATTCTAGTATCATCATCTAGATGCTTCATGGATTCACACATGCTTACCATATCTTTCTTAACCTCTAAACCTTCTAGATCATGCAAGGGAAGTTCATTTGGGGAAGACTTGGAAGAGGGAGTTACCTCGGTGGCCTTGCCATTAGACTCTTTTGGTTGCGGTTGGTGATGTTCTCATTTGGAGAGTCGAAGAGATACACTCATGGAGTAGATGAAGTAGCAATAGCGGCAACCCCCATGATCTCTCCACCTTGACCTTCACTCTCAACATCATCATCATCGCCCGAGAAGTACTCTCCATGGACCACCATCACCCTTTCCTTGTTAGGAAGGTTCTTGTTGTGGAAGTTCTTGTTCAAGGGGTGAGGAGGCCTTGGCTTGCTCTTGCGAATGAGGCGGCCTCCATTGTCTTCTCTATTCTCGAAGGGGCATTGAGCTACCAAGGGACTCTTGTCGTTGCAATTGTAGCAAGATCTAGCCTTTGGAACCTTCATGGTTGAGTTGAATCTTGGGTTGTCCCTTGACCTTGACTTCATGCTCGGTTTGTTCCAAAACGCCCTTGATGATAGAGCCAAGTGCTCATTGAAAGCATATTTGATGTCCTCTTGAGACCACTCACTAGAGTTGTCGTCTTCATCAACTTCCACCACTTGAGATTTCAAGGCAAGGTTCAACTTTTGAGACCCATAAGCATGAGCACGAGCTGACTCCGCATTCTTCTTGGTAATGGTCATGGCAATGACTTCTCTCAACACATCTTGAGAGGACATGGTGTGGTAGTTACTTCTCCCCTTGATAGAGTTGAGTTTTTGCTCCTCAAAGGGAAGAAGAGCTTGAACAAACTTCCTCTTCATGAACTTGTCATCAACATAGGTAGCTCCAAGGTCCCTCATGGTACAACAAAGAACCTTGAGACGACGATACATGTCTTCGGGTGTCTCATCATCTTGCATTGCAAAGCCATCAGACTCATTGTTGACTTCATCAAACTTGGAGCTTTGAATGCTCGCATTCCCAATATACAACTCGGTGAGATGATCCCAAGCTTCTTTGGCGGTGGAGAATTGGCGAATGTGAGCAAAGTCCTTGGGGGTCAACGCCTTTTGTATCATACCCAAAGCGGTGGCATTGAGTTGCTTGTCCACGACCTCGGCTCAAGTCAACTTCTTAGCATCACATGGAGATAAACATTCCTCCACAATCCTCACCAATTCAATAGAAGAGCTGGAAATATGATATTGCATTAGATATTTCCAATTGGCGAAGTTAGAAGTATCTAGCATGGGAGGTGCTCCTTGAGGTATGATGTGCGGCATGGGAATGGGTGGGTCCGGCGTGTACTTGGGCGATGGTGGTACCGCCGAGTAATCCTTTTCCCCTTCTCCCTCTTTGGAAGAGGAGTCACCTAGCCCCTTGGTGCTCTCGCTTGGGGGCTTGGTGGTTTGAGCCACAAAGCCTAAGGCCAAGTGTTTTGGGGCAGCCGCGGGAATCACCCTGGGGGTAACCACTTGCATGGGAGCGGAAGGGGCTTTGGCGGAAAGAGATGCATCATGAGGAGTTTCTAGCATGGGGGTAGGCTTAAGGGATTGCAAAAGGGTCATCATTTCCTCAAACTTGGTCATCATGGATGTCTCCAATCGATTGAGGTCATCCATGGAGGCTAAGTTCTTGGTGGTTGCACCCACACTCCCATCTTCGTCGGCCATTGTCTCTTAGGCGGTTAAGCCCGAAGTAAGAGCCGAGGCTCTGATACCAATTGAAAGGACCAACTTTGGTCGACTAGAGGGGGGTGAATAGGAGATGACCAATTTTTAATCTTTTCTTGCAATTTTATGGCTTAGCACAAAGTAAAATTCACTAGAGATGCAACTAGATGAATATCCTAAATGGCAAGCAACACAACAAGTAAACATGATCGTAATTGCAAGAAGTAAAGGAGTGGAACGAAAGAACCGGAGAGGGGACACGGAGATGTAATTCCCGTAGTTCACTTCCAAGGAAGCTACGTCTATGTTGGAGAGGTGTCGGGGCCACACAAGGTCACCTGAGCGCCACAAAGGCCTCACCTTCTTCTCCGGTGAGCACTACCACAAAGGTGGCCTCACAATCCACTAACCGGTGACCTTGAAGGTGCCAACCGAAACCTTTACAACGAGGTTGAGGAGAGGCTCCACAACTCAATTGGAGACCCTCAACGACACCACAGAGCTTCACAACAAATGCCCCAGCTCCGAGGATGCCCTACACCGTCTAGGGTTCCAAGAACCCAAGATTAACAAAATCCATGAATGATGAGTGGGGGAAATCATGATTCCTTTGGTGGAAGTGTAGATCTAGGTCACCTCTCCCAATCCTCAAAAGATCAAGAGATTTGAGTGGGTAGGGAGAGTATGCAAGTCAAACTCTTGTATTAATGGAGGAGAGAGAAAATGAAGAGATGAGATGAGAGGAGGAAGAAGGGTCCTTAAATAGGCCACCTCCAAACAGGAAGATTCTACCCAGTCCCGACACCATCGGTACTACCGGTGACGGACCGGTAGTACCAGTGAGCGAGCCACCCACGGCCCAGCGGAGGCCACGCAACGGTCAGATTGACCAGTTAGCAGGCCCGTAGAGCTGGCCAGAAGTACCGGTCCTAGTTCCGGCCCTACTACCAATAAATAGGCAGTGCGAGGCAGAAGGTTATTTGACCCGCACAGCCTAGCGTCAGAACTAGGCCCGGAACTGGACCCGGAACTACTAGTGACAGAAGGTGGCCGGTACTACCGGTCAGGTGCGGTGGTACTACCGCTCAGGGAGCCAGGCACTGGTCAGGCCGGTACAACCGAGCCAAATTCCGGTTCTAATTCCGACAAATACGCAAAAATAGACAGAAGTCTTACTGAACAAAAATATGGCTCGTCGGAATTAGGACCGGAACTTCAGCCAGAAGTTCCCCTCGAATAGCCTTGAGAAACTCCTTGGGCGGTACTACCGCCGCCTGGCCAATACTACCGGTCAGTGCAGAAAACCCACCAAAGCTGCAGGGAACACTCTCTCACATGAAAACTGGGATGGTTGTGGAAGTGCATATAGGGTCTGTGCATGAAATGGTGATTTCCCACAACCTTCCAAGGTGGACTCCCTCTTGATAGTACGATAGCCTAAAACATAAAACAAGAGAAAGTGTAAATAAGTGCCACCGTCTTCAAGCTCTTCCTAGAGAAAAGTTCATCAACAAGCACGTCCATAGATAATCCCTACAACTTGGACAGATAGTTAAACCACAAGAGAAGTTGTCATCAGCACCAAAAACATAAGGAGAAAGTAATATCCTTTCACCCATAATGTCAAAACAATAGACTTGATAGTTTACTTACGAAAGGAGTTATCAATTAGAAATGGTATTTCAAAGTGTTGAGTTCTATGCTAAATAAGATGTTGTTTAATTGTCTTAAGAGTTTAGCCTTAAAAGATACTCAACACCATAGATGTGATGATCGGCTTGATATCACTCTTTGAAAGGATTAGTTTGAAGAAACTAATATTTAGCGGTAATTGAGATGTGATGACCCACAAGTATAGGGGGTGTATCGCAGTATTTTCGATAAGTAAGACTGTCGAACCCAACAAGGAGCAGAAGGTGCTGGCTAGTTGTATGGATCAGGAATTCTCTGCAAATACTTAGCAAACGGATTTTTAGGGTTTTTTGATAATGCAAGTAAATAAAGTATAAGTAAATAAAAGACAATAAGAACAAATGCATCAAGTGGCCCAATCCTTTATTCAGCAAAGGACAAGCCGGTTGTATTACTTAAGATGACCAAACGTTCTCGAGGACACACGGGAATTCTGTCAAGTGCTTTCGCTTCATATAGTTGATTAATCTTATTTATCTTGCTAAGTGTTGTGTGGGTGAACCTTTGCTAATGTACCGACCTTACTAGGACTAATACATACTTGTGATTATACCCCTTACAAATATCCGGAAGTACAAGAAAGTAATTAAGGTAGAAACCTAACCACAGCTTTAAACTCTAAGACCCTGACGTCCCATGTGCAATGGTTTCCTAACGGGGGTTCAGGTTTCTGTCACTCTGGCAACCCCTACGATTAGTAGCCAAATACACAATGCATTCCCCTAGGCCCATATAGGTGAAGTGTCATGTAGTCGATGTTCACATGACACCACTAGAAGAATTACACCACAACTTAAATATCAAACTATTGAATCTCTCTCAACACAATTCCACTACTAACAACATGACTTCTCCCATGTCCTCAAGAACAAAACGAACTACTCACAAGACATCATATCGATCATGATCAGAGATGGAATAATGATGTATAATAATATGAACATTAACAATAATTCAACGGTTCCACTCAATAGCATCAACTACAAAGAGTAATCAACACCAGGAAAGTTTCCCCTAAGAACTATGCAAGATTCAACCCAATTGTTACAGCAATATGGAGATGGTGATGATGGTGCTGATGGTGATGATGGTGGTGATGATGATGATGATCCCGATGAAGTCCAGCTTGATGGTGGTGTTGATGGCGACGATCTCCCCTCTCCGAGAAGGAATTCCCCCGGCAGAAATCTGTCTGCCGGAGAGATCTTTCTCTCTCGGTGTTTTCTGCCCCGTAGAGGCGGCAAAATCTTTCTGTGGTCGCTCCCTAGGTATTAGGGTTCCGTGGAGATAATATACCCCAGAGGGGAGAGCTGGAGGTGGGCCAGGGCGGCCACACCACCTGGTGGCGCAGCCTAGGCTGGCCTGCACTAGGGGGTGGTGTGGGCCCCCTGTGGCCCATCTCCACTCCTCCTTCTGGCAGTCTTCGTCTTCTGGAAAAATAGGATTTTCCATATATTTTCCCGGATTTTTTGATCTTCGTGAATTTTGCCTCCAAACAGCACCTTTTCCATTAGAATCCTGACTGTAGCGGTCCATGCTCCAAAAGTCATCAACCATGCAAAAACAGATGAAATAACATAAGTATCATCTCTTAGTATGAAATATATCAATGAATAATAGTAAATTATGATATGGAATAGTGATGCAAAATAGACGTATCAACTCCCCCCAAGCTTAGACTTCGCTTGTCCCCAAGCGAAACTGAGCTCAATAAACATGGCCTCAGGTTTATGGAGTGAAGAGTCGATAAAAGAATACGGACAAGAAGCATCACATTCATCAATACATAGATCATAATAGAAGACAACTCACTATTATATAACTTAACTTGCAATAAGTAAAGGAAACACAATAAAGATACATAAAGTGAATCATAATTGGTAATGGCAAACTTAGCTCTTGGTCGAAGAATAGTTGACAATTTGCCGGAGTTCACAAATAACTAATTTTCAATGATAGCTTTCATAGTAGTAAACACCAAGATAAGAGCAATGTGCAAAACAAGGAACATAAGAAACATGATTGAATAAATCATCATATGAATGAATGAAACACAACAACTCAAAATACTTGCTGAGATAGAAGGGAATAGGTTTACTGATTCAACTAAAAAGTAAAAGAAAGGCCCTTCGCAGAGGGAAGTAGGGATTTCAAGTTTCATAAAGAGCTCCCAAAAATTATGATACTTATTAGCTTTCAGCTCTCATTGCCCCTATCATAGGCATCTTTAGGTGATTAAGGTTAAAGTGATCAAATACGAGGATATGCTTGACAAGTTGTAAATTGAGAATCTCATGTCCCTTGAATGTGATGGCCGCTCCTCATGCTACTCAAGTTCACTGGTAAGTTCTTGTCATAGTAAGCACATGTGTATCATGGAGAACCGCCAACGGGGTACCCCTTGCTCGATGATACGGAAGAATCCCCATATCAAAATGACAAGGCAAGCACACAACGAGCATCTTAGCAATCTTCTTATTTACCATGGGAATATGGTGCTTTTTTCTCTCTTTCCTCTTTTATCATCTCTTTTTTCTTTTCCTCCTTTTCTCAATCTCTATCTCTTTTTTTATAAGAAGAATGGTTCATAGATGTTCATTATGGTTACGCTGCAGGTTTCCACTATGACAGCAAGGATTAGACCGGCGGCCTAGGCGTTTCTCTAACACACATGCATAACTCCATGGACTTACAAGCTCCCCTTTCATTTCACACCGACAACATCCATAGACAAAAGAACATGATATCAACTAGGTACAAAGTACCAGTGCAATGTTGAAAGCATTCCCCATGACAGCATGGTTCTGCTAATTCACAACTCACAAAGCGCAAGCATATACGCAACATAGGTGGGCACAATGGTTCAAGTTTATTAAATGCAAGAAAGTAAAGTGTGCCATCAAGTTCGTGAGAGCTTTAATCACTAATTTTCACATAACAAGTTTAATTTGGAAGGTAGATAAAAACAAGAATTTACTTGGAATAGCAATATTGCTAATAGGTAGGTATGGTGGACACAAATGCCATAGGTTTTGGTTTAAGGATTGAATGCACGAGAAGAATTCCCTCTCAGTACAGGTTTTTGGCTAGCAAGGCTGGGTAGCAAGTATAAGAGTTGAAGGAAACAAACAAACATACAAGTGATAAAAACAAACATGCAATCTTCCTTGGAAGCACAAAAGATCTTAACCAGAGAATACTAAACTTATGAGCAAATCAAGAAAGAAAGAAAGAAAGAAAGATGATGAAATTATATTTTTTAAGAGTACTTCTATCTTTTTCATTCAATTCTCAAAAATAGTGTTGCTACTGACCAAGCCAGGTTTGCCAAAACCAACTAAATTAACTCAATGATCCCAAAGTGATACCAATACTAACAACAAGATCAATCATATAACTATGAATTGCAAACTAAAATAAGATATGCAAAAGAGTAAATGATAGAACTTCTCTTTAATATTCCATAACGGCAACTCACACCAAGGGATACATATCTAACGAGAGAGGGGACACTTCCATAATGCAAACCATCCTACATGATAACTTCTCTATTCATGATATGACTCTACTAAAAAGGTAAAAAGATAGAAGATAGTGATGTGATACCGCGGCACTACCCCAAGCTTGGAACAAACCAAGGGGATGCCAAACCTGATGATGAATTACTCCTTCGGTGGTGGTGGTATTCTCGCTGTTGGCGCAAGGAAATCTTCCAGCATCTTGTGAAGCCTGTTATTTTCCTCTTGAAGCATATCCACCTTCCTCCTCAAGACTCGGTACTTGTCGTAGAACTCATCAGTGACTCGTAGAGCCTCCACTGCTGCAGGGCAAGAACTGAGATCAAAAGTTGGAGGTATCAACCCCTTCATGCCTGCTATCATGTCCTTTACTTCCTCCCTGCCGTTCCGATCCATGTCTTCGCACCTAGTTGCAATCCTTTCTTCTTCCACCCATCCTATGAAGGTCTTCTGCTCAAGATTGTGATGGAGCTCGTGACGGCGTCACAGCTCGTGATCCTTTGAAGATGAACCCCTGGACGACATCTGAACAAAACAGACCGAAACAAAAGAAAACAAAGAGAACACGATATACGAACCTCAGGGGATCTTTGGGATTATATATTACGAAGTTTCACAACAAACGGAAGGTACTGGGAGAAATCGGGTCGGAGACGGAGTCCGAGGTGGCCACACCACCTGGTGGCGCCTCCAGGGGTGGGCCCACGCCACAGGGTGGTGTGAGCCACCCTGGCTATGTTTCCGTCCCTTTTTCGCTTCGTAGCTTGTCTTGTTGGCTAAAAACTGCAAAAATATAACTGCATAGATCTTTCGCGGAACTTTTCTTACCATAACTGTTACCTATTTGAAAACGGACTCTACAGGTCTCTAAATTTGGTATTTAGTAGATTCTTATGGAGTCACCACTTGAATGATATCAATATCTTCATCTTCATACTCATATTTCTTGAGTCATAAAACCTTTCACTTCCTTACTACACCATTTTCTCCACTAACCTGGAAATTTCTTTCACACAAAACTTCACACAGTTCTCATTAGCAACATTAGTATAAGTGAAGTGATAAAACCTTTTGAGTCCAAATTCAACTGAAAACCATCAAAACATGAGCTACTGTAGCAACTCCTTCTGAAAACCCAAAAAGAATTCAAAAAGGAAATCGAATAAAGAAGCAAATGCAAGAGTGGCAAAATCTGTCAAAACAGACCAGCAGGTAAAGATCAATTTTTTCGAAAATCTTCTGTTGCTCAAATCAAACAGTTCAAAACTAACAAAAGTTAAATAACAACCTGGGGCAGAAGCACAAAAAATTATAGCTCAATCCGACGTACAGAGATCTCTCACGAATTTTTATGGTGAAGCACAAAAAATCTGTTTCGGGACAGCAACTTCCCCAAATCTTACTTCTCTCTCATTAGAGGTTGATCTTGACACAAAAACCAAACAAAAAGGATAAGGAGAGGTTATTACTGAAGTAATAACTTCCAAGACTCAAAGAAACAAAAACAAACTGAAAGCAAAAATAAATTGGGTTGTCTCCCAAAAAGCTCTTTCTTTATAGCCATTAAGATGGGCATGATAATTTTGATGAAGCTCACTCAAGAATATGAATTGAAGTGAAAGAGAGCATTACCAAGGATAGTGTGTCCCTCTTCTACATATTTAGTGACGAAGTCTTTCACATTTGCTATTATAGGTTCATCATTTATTTGTTTGTCAGGTTCAACAACTTTATTTGTACTTTCATTAACCATACTAGCTATCATAGGATGTTCCTTTATCTTAACTGGGAAAGGGATTTTCTCAATGTAAGGTTCAGATAAGACATGATTAGTAGTATAAGCTTCAGTATTTCTTGCAGGAACACTCTTAGCAATATCTTTATAAGGTTCATGATACTTATTCCACTTCTTTTTAGGCACTTCAATGTAGGAAGGAAAAGCCTTAAAATAAGTTGCAATAGCTTGAGAGTTTAGACCATAAGCATTTTCGATATTTTGAAAGTCATCAGTTCCCATAAAAGATTCAATGCATTCATAATCATAATTTATACCTGACTTTCTACCTTTGTCATTCTCCCATGCTTCAGCATTGTCTTGAATACGGTCCAGAAGGTCCCATTTAGCTTCTTCCATGCGAGTGAATGATCCAGCACAAGAAGCATCCAATAAATCCTTATCATGAAGAGAAAGCCTTGCATAAAATTTATTGATAATAATATTGTTGGGGAGATCATGAATGGAACATTTGAGCATTAGTAACTTTAATCTCTCCCAAGCTTGACCTGTACTATCTCCATCAAGAGGCCAAAAGTTGTATATTTGATTCCTATATTTATGAATCTCACTAGGAGGATAAAACTTTGAATAAAAGAGAGGCACTATTTCCTCCCATTCAAGAGCTTGACCATTCTTCAACAGCTTATACCATTCCTTAGCTCTTCCTTTTAGCGACAATGAGAATAACTTCTTCTTAACTTGATCTGTAGTAATAGCTGCTGATACATTGCAAATGTATCTATAATTTTTGATGCAACATGCTTGGTTTTATCCACCTTCTTGTGTTTCGTCCACACTTTGGAGTACTTTTCATATGATTTCTTGGACTAACCTATTAACAAGAGCCACAGTGCCAGCTGCCTGTTTTCTGCTGTTTTTGGTTCCAGGAAAGTCAGAAAATGAATATTCTCGGAATTGGACGGGACAAAAGCCAAAGTGCCTATTTTTCTAGAAGACTCCACGAGCCAGAATACGAGACGGAGGAGGGCCAGGGGCTGGCCACACCCCCTCCCCCAGGCGCGGGCTAGGCCTGGCCGCACCAGGGCATGGTGTGGTGGCCCCAGGCACCCCCTCGGTCTCCCTCTTCGCCTATAAGAAGCCTTCTGACCTAAAAACTCTGGGGGGTTCAACGTTTTTCCAGAAAAAGTTCCACAGCGCCACCACCGAAGGGGAGATTCGGGGGACAGAAAGTCTCTGTTCCAGCACCCTGCCGGGACGGGGAATTGGAGGAGATCATCGCCATCATCATCACCATCGATTCTCCATCGACCATCCATGTTTCCCCCATCTATGAGTGAGTAATCCCCCGCTGTAGGCTATGGGGATGGTAGGGATTGGATGAGATCGTTCATGTAATGGCATCAGATTGTTAGGGCATGGTGCCTAGTATCTTTTATTAGTGCTTTATGACTTTGTTGCGACTTGTTGTGCTTAATGCTTGTCACTAGGGCCCGAGTGCCATGATTTCAGATCTGAACATGTTATTGATTCATTATGATAGTATTGTTTTTGGTCTTATCTGCAAGTTGTATACACACGTTGTTGTCTGGAACCTATGGCCCCGAAGTGACAGAAATCGGGATAACCGGAAGGGAATGTCTTTGATGTGAGGATCACATGTGTTTACGGAGTGTTAATGCTTTGCTCCGGTGCTCTATTAAAAGGAGCACCTTAATTGCCAGTAGTTCCCTAGAGGCCCCGCTGCAAACGGGCTGGCAGGACAAAATATGTTGTGCAAGTTCTCATTGCGAGCACGTATGACTATATATAGAACACATGCCTAGGATTGTCTAGTACTTGGATGCTTTATCTTATTTATCTGCAATTTCCCTATGTTTTGATTGCTATGTGAATTGTCTTGTCCATGCAACGCTCGTCCATCCATCCCTATGCCTACCGCACTCGAATCCCACTGTTTACTGCTTTTGTTACTACCGTCTTTGATTTACTACTGCTGTTACTTTGCTATTCCTACTACAAAACTGTTGCTACTGATAAACTACTGTGAGCAAGATTGTTTCCAGGTGCATCTGAATTGACAACTCAGATATTAAGGCTTATAAATATTCTTTGGCTCCCCTTGTGTTGAATCAATAAATTGGGTTTCACTTCCCTCGAAAATACTGCGATACACCCCCTATACTTGTGGGTCATCAAGACTATTTTCTGGCGCAGTTGCCGGGGAGCATAGCTTTATTTATCAAGTTCACTTGGATTCACTATTGTTCAAGCTAAGTTTATTTTCTCCTTGTTTGCTTGTTTCTTTATCCAAAAATACAAAAAAAAATTAGTTCCTACTCTAGTTGTTATTTTCGTTGGTCTGTTATTGTCTTGCTTTATCATGCTTGTTGTCAATGGTTGGTTTCTTTGAAACTGAATCTTATTGGCAAGGTGGGTTCATGGAAGATGAAAAATATTATTATAAGGAACACCGCTTGTCACAAAAAGGGAAACACTTATGGGGACAAATTGATAGATTGTATACCATTGCTAGAAATGTGTGCTCTACTTATAATGTTACTTATTGCTTGGATAAATCTTGTTGCTATAGGAGGTACAAACACCTCCTTTTTCAATGCGAGTATAATGATAATGTTACCATATCTTCCTATGTTAAGGGAAATTATGACCTTTATGATGTGGAACAAATTGAGGAATTTATTGCTTGGAAGGGTGCACTTGAACTTGCTAGTTTGCTTGAAAATATTGATGATTCACCTTATAAGTATGAGGTTTATGGTATACTTAAATTTTGCTTTGATAATTACAAGGATGAAAATGGCTATATTCTTGAATATTTTAATAGATGCTTTCCACAAATGGAAGAGACTAATGCCTTGCAGGATCCTATGGAAGAAGAAATTGATGAACCTAAAATCTCATTAGATGAAAAAGAGAAGGAGAGTGATGAACAAAAGGAGGAAGAATGGATTAGCTACCCATACCTACCTTCTAATGAGAGTAACTCTCTATCCCTTACATTATTTGATTGTCCCCCATGCTTACTAAAGAAGGATGATTGTTATGTTCCTGAGGATTCTTTTGAAGATGTTTATGATAAAGCTCTAGTGCTTGTAGATCATGAAAAGCATGCTTTATGTGATAGTTATATTGTTGAGTTTATTCATGAGGCTACTGAAAATTATTATGAGAGAGGAAAATACGGTTGTAGAAGTTTTCATGGTATTGAAACACCTCTCTATGTGCTGAAAGTTTTGAAGTTACTCTTGTTTTATCTTCCTATGCCTGTCACTTTGTTATTTGCTTACACGATTCCTATGCATAGGAAGTGGGTTAGACTTAAATGTGTTTTGATTTTTCTTCTTGATGCTCTCTTTTACTTCAACTCTTATTTCTTATGAGAGCATCCTCTCAAACTATCATGCCTGAAGATGATAATATGTCTATTATTCTTGGGAGACCTTTTCTTAAATACTGCAGGAGTTGTTATTAATTGTGATCAAGGGAAGGTGACCTTCAATGTTAATGACAAGGAACATATTGTCTATTTCCCCAAGAAGATTCATGGGACTAATGGTTTTGAATTCAATTGAACATGTTGAGGGCATTCAAGTTGGATAAATACATTGTCCCATACCAAGAGAAAAATTTGAAACTATTATGATTGGGACCATTGCTATCAAGGTTGAGGTAACATAATCATTAGTGGAATACATAGTTTTGTCTCGTATGAAATTGTTTTGGTAACAAGACTTGATCAACCTTGTTAACAAAAGGATTTCATTGAACAAAACAATGTTTTCACCATGATTATCTCCGCTTACTTCTATTCTATCCATTTTAGTTTTTCCTTATGCCTAACTTAAAGGCGTTAAAGAAAAGTACTTATTGGGAGATAACCTAAAAGTTTTAGATGAGTCTTGGAAGTTATTACTTCAGTAATAACTGCTCCTTATCCTTTTTATTTGCTTTTTGTGCCAAGAGTAACCTCTAACGAGAGAGAAGTAATGATTGGGGTTGCTGTCCCGAAACAGATTTCTGTGCTTCACCGTAAAAATTCGTGTAAAATCTCTGAACATCTTTTTGAGGCGTGAATTTTTGTGATTCTGACCCAGGTTGTTACCTAACTTTCGTTAGTCCAACACTTTTTTATTTGAGAAACAGAAGATCTTCGAAAAAATTCGTCTTTACCTGCTAGTCTGTTTTGACAGATTTCTGCCATTTTCTGCATTTGCTTCTTGTTGGTTCCTTTTTGAGTTATTTTGGGGAATTGAGATTTTTGAGGGAAGTTCTACAATAGATAGTGTTCTAATGGAAGTTTATTGGTGTTAGAACTGAACCTAAAGACTTATTATCTTGAGTGCACTAATATTGCTAATAAAGATTGTGTGAAGTTTTGTATGAAGGAAAAATTTCAGGTGTATGGAAGGAATGAGCAATGAGACGAAGGATGGACTAAAGCTCAAGCTTCAGGATGCCACGCGTGTCACCCCAAGAAATATCCAAGAAGTACAAGCGTCAAAGCTTGGGGATGCCCAAGGCATCCCCTTCTTCATCAATAAAAATCCCAGGTTTCTTCCAAACACTTCATTTTTATTGTTTCATGCACAGTTGTGTTATTCTTGGAGCGTCTTCTTTTTCGTTTTTGTTTTGGTTTTTAGTTTGCGTGGTTTGCTTAGTTTTCTGAATCAATTGGTTGGACCTCCTCTTTCATATATTGGTGTTCAAATAGTTTGGTTTGGTTTGGTTTGGAAAAGAGTAGGAAAGCTCATGCTTGAGTGGTAAAGAGAGCTTGTTTTTGACTGTGGCCTATGCTTTGTCATGCCATGCTTGATATTGTTTTGGCTTTATGCTTAGTATTCTTTGTTGTAGCATGACTTGTTATAAACAATTGAGATTGCTTAATGTGCCTTGGATGAATCATGCGTTGTTTTAGCATATTAAAGCATATTATAGTGGTATTTTCCTTTGATGCTTTATTTGGGTTGACTTGGCACATGCTCACACCATGTTATGACTATCCCAAGTCACCATAAGCCTTTATGATCCTTTAGTTTTCAACTTGTAGTATCACTTTATGCTTTGATCAATGATGTTTTGTCGCTCTGCATGATTATGGCCAGTATTGCTCTCTCGTTTGTCGCTTCCTTACTATTGCTAGCCTTCACTTTCACTGAGTATGTTTTACTTAAGTTTCCAACTCCCTAAACCAAATATTGCCAAAGTGTCCACCATACCTACCTATTAGCATCATTTGCTACTTCCATGCATATTCAATATGCCTTGTTTTCTTTCGAATAAAATGTTTGCTTGTTTTGAGAAAGTTAGTTAGTAAAGCTCTCACGAACTTGATGGCACACTTTATTTCCTGCACTTAATAAACCTGAACCATTGTGAACTCTCCATGAAAGTTATATGCTTTCTAATTATAGGCTGGGGATTAGCAGAACCGTGCTGTCACGGGGAACGCTTTCAACACTTGTAAATATATACCCAGTTGATACCTTGCTCTTTTGTTTGCGGAAGTCGTCGGTGTGAAATAAAAGGGGAGCTTGTAAGTCCATGGAGTTATGTATGTGTGTTAGAGAAACGCCTGGGCCGCTGGTCTAATCCATGCTGACATGGTGGAAACCTGCAGCGTAACCATAATGATATCTATGAAGCATTCTTCTTATAAAAAAAAGAGAGAGAGATAGCTATTGAGAAAAAGAAAAAAAAGATTTATGAAAAGAGGAAAGAGAGAAAAAAGTACCATTTTCCCATGGTAAATAAGAAGATTGCTGAGATACTCATTGTCTGCTTGCCTTGTCATTTTGATATGCGGATTCTTCCGTATCATCGGGCAAGGGGTAGCGGTTCTCAATGATACGCACATACTTACGATGACAAGAACTTACCGGTAACTAAAGTTGAGTAGCATGAGGAGCGGCCCTCGTACTCAAGGGACTTAGGATTTTCAGTTTATAGTCTGTCAAGCATATAACTCAGATTGGACCTCACTTTCACCTTAACCACATTAAAGATGCTTATGATAGGGGCAATGAGAGCTCAAAGCTAATGAGTACCATACTTTCAGCATTTGGAAGCCTTTCAAACTATTCAAAACCTTTTCATTTCCTTGTTGAGTCTCCACACATTCTATGAGCACTTTCTTGAGAGCATAGTGTCCATTCTTAGTTCTATGTGCATTGTCCCAAGACTTGTTGATTAATGCATACCTTGATATTGCTTGTTTTAACCTATTTGTATCTAGTCACTCTTGTAAACTTTGAAGGTGTCCTATGCATTTATGTTTGCTACTCTATGAGGGACAAGCTGAATGCCACTATGCTATGTTTTCTTTATGTGAAACAAACAAACATCTTGCAAGGCATTGTTATTCATGAATCTTTTGTTTGTGCCTTTTCATGTTGCATCATAGTTTCTTTGTCTTATTGCTAGAACTTTGTCTTTCATGTTATGATTAAAGTACTATGATCCCAGCTTTGAATGTTTTACAAATACTTTGATCAAGTCTTTGATGGTGCATGTCACCTCAAAAATTATTCTTTCTTTTTATCACTTACCTACTCGAGGACGAGCAGGAGTTAAGCTTGGGGATGTTGATACATTGCAAATGTATCTATAATTTTTGATGCTCCATGCTTGGTTTTATCCACCTTCTTGTGTTTTGTCCACACTTTGGAGTACTTTTCATATGATTTCTTGGACTAACCTATTAACAAGAGCCACGGTGCCAGCTGCCTGTTTTCTGCTGTTTTTGGTTCTAGGAAAGTCAGGAAATGAATATTCTCGGAATTGGACGGGACAAAAGCCAAAGTGCCTATTTTTCCAGAAGACTCCAGGAGCCAGAATACGAGACGGAGGAGGGCCAGGGGCTGGCCACACCTCCCCCAGGCGCGGGCTGGGCCTGGCCGTGCCAGGGCATGGTGTGGTGGCCCCAGGCACCCCCTCGGTCTCCCTCTTCGCCTATAAGAAGCCTTCTGACCTAAAAACTCCGGGGGGTTCGACGTTTTTCCAAAAAAAGTTCCGCAGTGCCACCATCACCGAAGGGGAGATTCGGGGGACAGAAAGTCTCTGTTCCGACACCCTGCCGGGATGGGGAATTGGAGGAGATCATCGCCATCATCATCACCATCGCTTCTCCATCGACCATCCATGTTTCCCCCATCTATGAGTGAGTAATCCCCCGCTATAGGCTATGGGGATGGTAGGGATTGGATGAGATTGTTCATGTAATGGCATCAGATTGTTAGGGCATGGTGCCTAGTATCTTTTATTAGTGCTTTATGACTTTGTTGCGACTTGTTGTACTTAATGCTTGTCATTAGGGACCGAGTGCCATGATTTCAGATCTGAACATGTTATTGATTCATTATGATAGTATTGTTTTTGGTCTTATCTGCAAGTTGTATACACACATTGTTGTCCGGAACCTATGGCCCCGAAGTGACAGAAATCGGGATAACCGGAAGGGAATGGCTTTGATGTGAGGATCGCATGTGTTTACGGAGTGTTAATGCTTTGCTCCGGCGCTCTATTAAAAGGAGCACCTTAATTGCCAGTAGTTCCCTAGAGGCCCCGCTGCAAACGGGCTGGCAGGACAAAAGATGTTGTGCAAGTTCTCATTGCGAGCACGTATGACTATATATGGAACACATGCCTAGGATTGTCTAGTACTTGGATGCTTTATCTTATTTATCTGCAATTGCCCTATGTTTTGATTGCTATGTGAATTGTCTTGTCCATGCAATGCCCGTCCATCCATCCCTATGCCTACCGCACTCGAATCCCACTGTTTACTACTTTTGTTACTACTGTCTTTGCTTTACTACTGTTGTTACTTTCCTATTCCTACTACAAAACTGTTGCTACTGATAAACTGCTGTGAGCAAGATTGTTTCCAGGTGCAGCTGAATTGACAACTCAGCTGTTAAGGCTTATAAATATTCTTTGGCTCCCTTGTGTCAAATCAATAAATTGGGTTTCACTTCCCTCGAAAATACTGCGATACACCCCCTATACTTGTGGGACATCACCTGCACACTTGAACAACCCGCATAATTCGTGTATAAAGAGTAAATGATCACCGGGATGGACAATTCCATCCCCAACATAGTAGTTATCCATAACACGATCAATAATTCTCGTAGGTATTTTAAAAGTATCATTCTCAGCAGGTGGTGGTTCATCTACTACCTTAGCAGTGGTAGTAGCATTACAAAATAAGAAACTAAGCAAATTATCCATATTGAAAATAAAGCAACTAACAGAAGTAAACAATACTCACAGTAGAGGTTTCCTTTACCAGTTCCACTCTCCAATAGCGCTTCACTCCCCGGCAACGGTGCTAGAAAATAGTCTTGATGACCCACAAGTATAGGGGTGTATCGCAGTATTTTCGATAAGTAAGAGTGTCGAACCCAACGAGGAGCAGAATGTGTTGGCTAGTGGTATGGATCAGGATTTCTCTGCAAATACTTAGCAAACAAATTTTTAGGGGTTTTAGATAATGCAAGTAAATAAAGTACGAGTAAATAAAAGACAATAAGAACAAATGCAGCAAGTGGCCCAATCCTTTATTCAGCAAAGGACAAGCCAGTTGTATTACTTAAGATGACCAAACGTTCTCGAGGACACACGGGAATTCTGTCAAGTGCTTTCGCTTCATATAGTTGATTAATCTTCTTTAGCTTGCTAAATGTTGTGTGGGTGAACCTATGCTAATGTACCGACCTTCTTAGGACTAATACATACTTGCGATTATACCCCTTGCAAATATCCGTAAGTACAAGAAAGTAATCAAGGTAGAAACCTAACCACATCTTTAAACTCTAAGACCCTGACGTCCCTTGTGTAATGGTTTCCTAACGGGGGTTCAGGTTTCTGTCACTCCGGCAACCCCTATGATTAGTAGCCAAATACAAAATGCATTCCCCTAGGCCCATATAGGTGAAGTGTCATGTAGTCGACGTTCACATGACACCACTAGAAGAAGTACACCACAACTTAAATATCAAACTATTGAATCTCTCTCAACACAATTCCACTACTAACAACATGACTTCTCCCATGTCCTCAAGAACAAAATGAACTACTCACAAGACATCATATGGATCATGATCAGAGATGGAATAATGATGTATAACAATCTGAACATAAACAATAATTCAAAGTTTCCACTCAATAACATCAACTACAAAGAGTAATTAACACCAGGAAAGTGTCTCCTAAGAACTATGCAAGATTCAACCCAATTGTTACAGCAATATGGAGATGGTGATGATGGTGCTGATGGTGATGATGGTGCTGATGGTGATGATGGTGGTGATGATGATGATGATGATCCCGATGAAGTCCAGCTTGATGGTGGTGTTAATGGCGACGATCTCCCCTCTCCGGGAAGGAATTCCCCCGGAAGAAATCTGTCTGCCGGAGAGATCTTTCTCTCTCGGTGTTTTCCGCCCCGCAGAGGCGGCAGAATATTTCTGTGGTCGCTCCCCAGGTATTAGGGTTCCGTGGAGATAATATACGCCAGAGGGGAGAGCTGGAGGTGGGCCAGGGTTGTCTTTGTCTTCTGGAAAAATAGGATTTTCCATATATTTTCCCGGATTTTCTGATCTTCGCGAATTTTTTCTCCAAACAGCACCTTTTCCATCAGAATCCTGACTGCAGCGGTCCATGCTCCAAAAGTCATCAGCCATGCAAAAACAGATGAAATAACATAAGTGTCATCTCTTAATATGAAATATATCAATGAATAACAGTAAATTATGATATAGAATAGTGATGCAAAATGGACGTATCAAGATGCATGCCAAATCTTGACCTGTTGATTAAAGTATGATATTGCTTTATGCGTGTCTGCACCACTGTCGCACAACATGGGATGCTAACAACTCTGTTGGCCTTTGAATAGTCCAAAAAGAGGAAACTCTTGGAGTTTGGCTATGAGTTGCCTAACATATGTAGCATGAATGCTATATTTGGGTATGCATTGGTATTCTCATGGTCCTGCGTTCAAAGCGAAAGAGGGAATACACCTCTGACTGTTATGAGAAATCATTATACCGAAAAGGGAAACCTTGGTAATGGTCACGAGTATCCTTCTTAGCCTGCACAGTCTGATTAAACACACTAAGTTTTGGCATGATCTCATTACTGATGAACTAAAGTTTTAGAAAGACAAAGAATAGAAAATGAGTGTTTGATAGCCATGATTCATTGATGTGGATGACCAAATGAGACACTCTAATTCTATTCTTCTTTTGACATGCTCTCTCATTTCCTTTTGGCATAAACCTCGTTACTAAGAGATAAACTTTCTGAAAGTTCAGTAATTGATGTTTGCACTTGAGAGCCTTAACTAGATGACATGATTGGGTAGACTTTATTCCTATTTATGCTTGACATCTATTTGTGACTAAGTTTTGCCTCATAAAAAATATTGATATGAAAAAGTTATACAAAAGGTGCAATAAGAGGATCACAAATTTGTCTACAAGTAGATTCACTGTTGACATGGAGCATATAAGTTTTGATGAATCTTTAGTGGTCTTTATAACTAAGCTAGTGTTGCCTTGTATGAATACATGTTTTCTCACTTCAAGCTTGTAGAAGAAATAAGGATGCAAGGCATTGTTTTCCAATGATAATCTATTTCACAAGCATTAATTTATTATCGACCCTTCCTGCTCGAGGACGAGCAAGGTCTAGCTTGGGTAAGTTGATGGCTATGAAATACCACCTCTTTTAGCCATATACATTGTGCCATTTATCCCTCATATCATGTTTCTTCTAGCTATAGCTATGTCTTATATGCATGATTTCTATTTCTCATTACTTTCATATGAGCTTTGCACATTTAGTAGTTTAGGTAGAATTTTATCACTTTTCCTTGTCTATGATATGTGTGTAGGTGTTGATGATGATTATGGATAAAACAAAGGCAAAAGGAACAGATAAAGCATAGTATGGAGGAGCTGTAGGGACCAGACTTAGCCATTTGAGAGGTTGAAAAAGTCATTTTTTTCCGACCACTCAAAATAAATATCCAAGACCACAAGGTTGTATCCCTCGATGATACGAACTCAGCGATCCCAAGAACACCCAAAACGGAGTTCGTATGAAGAAATGGTGGCCAAAATACGAAAGGGGGGCAGACAGTTTAACGAGCAACTATACGACCGGAGCTATTTTTCTGGTCGTATAGCTCCGCCCATATAGTTGCCAAAAAGGTAGCGAACGATGGGATTTGACCCCAGAAAAGCTCCAGAACCTTCCCTAAGTCATAAGACGGTATTGGGGAACCCTAGGGCACCCCCAAAGCCTATATAAAGGAGGGAGGACCCAAGAGAGAGCCACCAAGCCATATCCTCCACCACGACGGAGCCCTGCCACCGTGACACCGCCATAGCCGCCTCCAAACAGATCTACACCATCACCATCACACAAGAGGATAAGGGACTAGGATCTTGAAGGCCTCCACATCGATCTACATTGTCATCTTCATCAACAACATCTCCATCACCGATCTCCTTTGGTTACTTATTGTAATTCTAGATTGAATCTTGGATTTGCACTTGTCTTCAATTGTATCATCATACTTTATCCGTATTCTATCCATGATGTTGATTGCCTTCATGTGTGAGTAGTTTCCTTTGTTCTTGGGGAGATGGAGAAACCCTAGTATGAGATTGAATTGAGATAAAGATTATTATGTGATATTGTTCATTATGTGTCTGTGTTAGATTTCCTTCATCTTGATGTTGGGTGAAGCGTGCCACTCAGTATTTCCTCACTGAGGACTAGATGGAGGGAACTACTTGTTGGTAGACGGAGGGAGATAGCACTTACAGTGACTATAAAGCTATTGTCAATCCTTACGTATCAACTTGGGAACCGAGGAGAACTCGCAGAACCTTGTCCATGCCATGGGATACACCCTACGGGGTAAAGTCCCTTAATAGCACAGTAATTTGATTGATGTCGATTGCTGTATGTTGTGGTTATGAGGATGATGTGTGCAGCGGTTGCTGGCTATTCTTCCATACATGGAGATCCTCCCACACATATCATAAATGGTCTTATTCATTATAATAATTTTGATTACTCTTTCTAATTACTAGCGGTGGATCCACTACTCCCTGAGAACTCTTTCCATCATCTTGCAGACTTTCGTAATCATACTTGCATGCTCTTGTTTACTTACAGCTTTAGTTTACTTATTGTTCTCTTATTTGAAAACCCAAAAATATCTTTTACACAAAACTTGCATTTTATCTTGTTACTTAGAACGTTATTTAGCATTACTATTTCAGTATTTAGTTCAAAGAGTTATTAGACTTCAGACTCCTGCTCCCTGTGGGATCGATATCTTTATTTTGAAACTAGCTACAAACGATTTGTGCACTTGCAGTCATTAGGATGTTGGTTAACGTGCTTGCTGCTCTCGACAGATCGAGACTAGTTAATTGCTCTAGGGAAAAAACAATCGCTAGCTGCTTAGATTCGATTCCCTAGACTCGAATCTAGGATACGATGGGGTAATTCGAGTCATGCCGCAGAGGTCTTACCGAGCAGATTTCTAGTCGATAAGTATATAACCAACTCATTCGTCGATATTTTCTTCATGTCGTAGATATGGTACTTTAACTAGTAGAGCGCAGCAGATACGGTTGCTAGGTCAGTAGATCAGATATGCGGGTCTTATCTTTACGATGTAGTCATAGCATCCAGATTTTTTTGTTTTTGGAAAAAAGTATATATTAATATCACGGGGATACCAATAACACCCAACCTCTTCAACAACGCATGCCCTAGCGTTCTTACGGATGCACACAACCTAGAAAAAAATAATTACAAAAAAGAAAAGTCCCGCTACAGAGAACTATTCCTCAAAGCACCAACACTAACACCACCAGAAAAACACCAGTAGTCCTCCACTCCAATAACAATGCCTTGAAGAAGGAAACAGTGCACAAGCGCTGTCGTTTCCCAATCAAAGATCATATATTTTCACCCTAGAGAAAATCCTCGCTCACAAAACAATGCCTCCAACAAGGCCATTGTCAGGCACAACCAGTTAAGGCCAGACCTTAGATTTTTACCCTGCAAGGTAAGACCGGGAACTCCTCCTGTGTTGTCTCCCCCCACAAATAGGCGCTGCTGCGAGTCATGGATCACATAGCCAGTTCCTCGTCGCCACAAAGACTCAAATCACCATCGCCGCCCTCATATTTCTGCTTTCCTAACATTCTCTGCATCTGACTTCACCATGGCTCATTGAATGGCAACAAACAACAGAACTTTGCAACGCTCCCACTGAAACCAAACGCCAGAAAAACAAGGTATGCACGACTAAATACCTTCCGATCCAGCAATCTCCAGGCTTGATGCGCCCATGGGAGTTCGCCGACGGAGCCTTCCGGAACTCGGCACTCCAGCCATATCAACAAGGGCAAGCATCAAGCAGATTTTCTTCTTCGTGCGGGATGAACCCTAGCACCGCCTCCATTATTTGGGCCAAACCAGCAGTCCCCACACTGTTGGCGGCTACCAGCAATCGGAACGAGCGGGTCAGCCATTAGCCCTCTCAAGCCCATGGCCAAACCTAGAGATTGAGCGGGACTCCAGGAGCAGCATCGCCGCAGGGCAGCCGCCACCACCACCAGGTCCACACCAGACCCCCTTCTGCTCTTCTGCGCCTCCCATCCGAGCCACTAGCCTGCGTCGTTGGAGCGCTGCTGCCGGCAGCCCGGATCCACCGACGCAGCCCCACGGTGCCCAACACCCGCGCGAAGGAGATCGACGGAGGCCACGCAAACCGCCCGTCACCTTCGGTGACCAAGGCGTGGCCGCCACCGCCAACCAAAAAGAGGGCGCGACAGCAGCGGCCAGAAGGAGAGGACCCGGCGGCAGCCTACTAGGGTTTGGAGGTGGGCACCCCAAAGTCGCCTCATGCGAGCGACCCGGGGGCGGTGGCTTAGATATAGCATCCAGATATGTTCTCGCAGCGGATGCGATCTGGGCAACAAAGGAGATGTTATCTCTTGTCTCGGTGTTGGTATAAGGTAGACTGTATCAGAGTCGCCAGTTCATGTTCGCATAGGGTTGACATCGTGGATGTAGTTAACACAAATGACAAGTTTGTTTTTATAGGGTGTGCGACTAGAGCTCCCTATGGGAGTAGCCCCAAGTCTCTACTCGAATCGTAGATTCGATTGTTGCATAGTGCACGATACATTTCAGTCGACAGTTTTCCTAGAATTACAGTACTGACCTAGGAGTGCATCAGGTTAGTTACTTCTTCTTTTTCTTTGGGTGGCCTTCAGTCGACACCTCGGATGTAATCACCGTAGGTGCTTTATTTTTTCTTTGAGTGCGCGATCCATGCTCCCTATGGGAGTAGCCCCCGAGTATTTAGTCGAATCGTAGATTCGGATAAAAACTTGAAGCTTTTGGCCCTGCTGTGTTTTTGAAAAAAATGCACATACTGACCCGGAAGTGCGTTAGGATTGTTCTTTCGTCGGATGTGCGTCCAACGCTCCATACTATAGTATCCCCCAAGGCTATGTTGGGCAACTTGTTGCCGAGCATAGGCTCGTCTTTATACAGCACCCGAGGAGATTCTCGACTCGGTTAGCTAGTGTTTAGGTGTAGTATGTACTGTTGACTCATGTTGGAGGACTCAGTTAGTTTTAAATGGATTGATGACGTCAGGGGTGACAATCGAGGCGCTCAAGTGTCACCCTGAGCAGCTGACGGGAAGCGATGATGTGGGCCCTAGCATAAAGCTGTCTAGATTTGACGCATGGCACACAAAAGGGGGATTTGGCAGCATTTTCCTCGATTTTCGCGTGAGATGGAGTTACTGCGTGACGGTTCGGTCGTTGTGCCGACGCGTGTCAGTGTGGATCTATGTCATGTGGCTTGGGGGTGCATCCAATGGTTCGTGTTGCTTCGGCGGTGTATAAGATTGATTCACCACACAGTAGATATCCCCATTCTCATGGAGGAGATACCCTTCTGCTCTCCCCATCTCGGCCAGCGGTGGAACGACGTGGCCGCTATTGTGGTCGTGGAAATCCAGTATACTGAGGCGAGGAAGCCCGGGGAGGGGCGGGGAGATGTCATCGATGGGAGGTAGGGGATGGACAGATGGCGGGGCGGTGCTCGGGGCAGGAGGAGCAGAGGGGATGAGGTGAGGCCTGGAGAAGCTCCGGCAGTGGTGGCAGGGAGGAGGTCCGGAGGGGAGGAGCGACAGCGACACTGGAGTCGGGGTCGATGGGAGGAGGGGAGGTGGCAAGTCGGGAACGATGTTTTCCCAAATTCGCTTTGCAGTGGCAGGGTGGGTAAATATCTTAGAATAGCCAGGGGCAAAACCGTCATTTAGGGCAGATGTAAATATTTTGGGACTACGAACCTACCCTACCTGAGCTTAATTAATTGTATAGATATTTTTTTTTCTAACATTATAAAATTCTGAAAAAAAAATGCATGGACATCCAGTCACTCTATGTGTGCACATAAGTTTTCGAGAGAATATTTTAATTGGCTTGTGTAAAATAAAAAAATGTCTACGGGGAATCATCGAAATCTTTTTTACACGATCCACAAAAATATTATTTTTTCCTAAAGTTATATGTGGAGATAGAATGTCCGGTTGTACGATGTACGAATATTGTTTTCTGAATTATTTTAGTTTACTTACATTTGAAATAGATTAGGTATCGTTTTATGGTTCACAAGTAACGTTTTATTAGACAAATAGGCGAGCTTCATCTCGCCGTCTGCATGTCATGGATACAACATAGAAAGTGTACACTGTCTACGTAGGATAGGTATGTGTGGGTCAGTCGTGAACTATGTTCGATACATGATAACCGTGGTCAGACTTAATTATTGGTTGGGCAAATGGACGATGGTTATAGAAAAATGGGCCCACATGGCAGTCTCACGGTAGCGGGTGGATGCTCTTGGAATGCTTGCATGCTAGCAAGCTTAAGCTATTAGATAATATTTTAACTGCTTGTGTAAAACAAAAAAATGTCTACGGAGAAGCATCGAAATCTTTTTTACACGAGACACAAAAATATTATTTTTTCCCAAAGCTTATATGTGGAGATAGAATATCCGGCTGTACATACGAATGTACGAATATACGAATATTTGTTTTCTGAATTATTTAACATTTCAAAATGTGGTTTCAAATAATGAGTTTACTTACACTTGAAATAGATTAGGTATCGTTTTATGGTTCACAAGTAACGTTTTACTAGACAAATAGGCGAGCTTCGCCTCGCCGTCTGCATATCATGGACACAACGTAGAAAGTGTACACTGTCTACGTAGGATAGGTATGTGTGGGTCGATCGTGAACTATGTTCGATACGTGACAACCGTGGTCAGACTTAATTATTGGTTGGGCAAATGGACGATGGTTATAGAAAAATAGGCCCACATGGCAGTCTCACGGTAGCGGGTGGATGCTCTTGGAATGCTTGCATGCTAGCAAGCTTAAGCTATTAGATAATAGATAAATAGGCGAG
Source organism: Avena sativa (assembly GCA_916181665.1). NCBI lineage: Eukaryota > Viridiplantae > Streptophyta > Magnoliopsida > Poales > Poaceae > Avena > Avena sativa. Next base: position 122,530,810 of record OV702291.1, on the reverse strand, counting down.
CTTCGCATCACCGTCTGCGTGTCATGGACACAGCGTAGAAAGTGCACAGTGTCTATGTAGGATATGTATAGTGGGTCGGTCGTGAACTATGTTCGATACGTGACAATTGTGATCTTGGTTGGACAAATGGACGATAGTTATAGAAAAATAGAACTACATGACAGTCTCACGGTAGCCGGTGGATGTTCTTAGACTGCTTGCATGGTAGCAAGCTTAATCTATTAGATAATTTTATAAGTAAGTACAAATGTAATTTTCACTCTTTTAAATTCCCAGCGAAATGAACCTTGTGGTAACCGTCCAAAGTACGGTTTCGGCCCAGCAATAAACTAGCCCATCGTTGCAAGTAAACATTCGATGGCCTGTGCTTCCATCGTCGAAATTTCGGAACGCCACCACGACACGCTCCGCCCAAAAAAACAACAAAGCAGACGACCAGAAATCTCTCTGCCACCGCCGGCGGCGACGCCGCCGCAGAGCCATGCTCCGCCTGCGAAGCTGCGTCGTCTCCCAGATCCTATCCCCTCACCCTACCTTCCCCTTCTCCCACCACCACCGCCTCCTCTCCGCCACCGCGGCGCCCGTTTCCCCAAATCCCGGATTCGCCGTCGAGGACTACCTCGTCGACACCTGCGGCCTCACCCGACCGCAAGCCATCAAGGCCTCCAGGCATCTCTCCCACCTCAAGTCCTCCTCCAAGCCTGATGCCGTGCTCGCCTTCCTCGCCGGCCACGGCTTCTCCAGCGCCGACGTCGCCGCCACCGTCGCCAAGTATCCGAAGCTACTATGCACCGGCGTGGAGATGACGCTGGCCCCTAGATTCGTCGGGCTTACCGGCCTCGGCTTGTCAGGTCCTGACATCGGGCGCCTCATCTCCATCGTCGGCACGCACTTTCGCCTCAGATCCGTCGTCTCCAAGGTGCACTTCTACCTGCTCTTATTCGGCTCCACAGAGAACTTCTTCCGGTCGGTCAAGCGCAACTCCTACCTCCTCAGCTTTGACGTCGAGCGGAGGGTCAAGCCCAACATCGCGTTACTACGGGAGTGCGTGCTAGATTCTTGCGATGTTGCAAGATGTGCATCTCTGAGCCGATGATGCTCTCCACCAAACCGGAACGCATCCGGGAAATGGTGAGATGCGCCGAAGGTCTAGGTGTGCCCCGTGGCTCTGGGATGTTCAGGCAAGTGCTGAAGGCTGTCACATTCTTCAGCGAGGAGAAGATCGCCGCCAAAGTGGACTACTTGAAGAAGACATTCAGGTGGTCGGATGCCGAAGTGAGGGTCGCTTTGTCCAAAGCTCCGATTGTGCTGAGGAGGTCCGAAGACACGCTGCTGCGTATGTCGGAGTTCCTGATCTTCGAGGTGGGGTTGGAACCGGCGTACATTGCTCGTCGATCGATACTGCTCACTTATAGCATGGAGGGCCGGCTCTGGCCCCGGTACCACGTTCTCAAGTTTCTTAAGGCTAATGGATTGCTAGATCAGAACCGGGACTACTATAGTGCAATCATACTGACCAAGGAAGTATTCCTGAAGAAGTTCATATGCCCTCACAAGGAAGCCGCACCACACCTCGCTGAAGACTATGAAACCGCTTGCAGAGGGGAACTACCGACTAGATTCAGATTTACATGAACCAAGAACAAGGCTATGGAGATTGGTAGTAAATGGCAACAGCTTGTGGCATGACAAAGTTTCACTCTGCGCAGTAAGCTGGTAACCCTGTTCTGGTGTTCTTTGCCTAACCGGGTGCTAGTTGTATTCTTTAGTATGCATGTTACATGCCAATTTGATCATTTCTAACTCCCTATGAAACTGATAATTTGATTCATGAACCCCAATATGTTGATGTTGTCATTCTTTAGAGAGTATCTCTGGAAATGAGAAGCCTATGGATATATTTGTGTTTCAAACTTCGTTTAAGATCATGAAATTGAATGTGCGGGTGCGTCAGTTTTCTGATGAAAACATCACCTGGAAAACCAGAAAGGAATTTTTTTTGCTGTCGTGTTGTACTAAAAATATCAGTATGATCTGCTTTCATGCCAAGGTATATGTAGCATGTTCCATTTTGATTTCATTGTCTTGTAGGTACCATATCATATAATAGTACTGTACTGTAAATATGCAGTTCAATGCTTAATATCTTGATTCTTCTTAGAAATAAATTTCTAATGGGCGTCTGCTTTTCTTTGCCTTCTGATTTCCTTAACATGTTTTCTTAAGGATTTTTAATCTTTGTTCCTAAATACCATAGTTGACCTTACGTTTAGTTTGGAATAATCAAATTGAAACGGTTACCAATCTGGATCTAAAGCATTATTTAGAAATGTACTCCTATCATTTCAGTCATTAATTGTTTGAATTAAACCAATTGAGGTGCCATGCATAAGAAGCAAGTCCAAAGAATGATGAATTTACATTTGTTGGGTGAACATAAAAGAGAAAAAAATAGGGAGAAATGGCTACTGCATAGGTGAAACCAATGCAAAAGTTCCTTTTTCATATCTGTCCACTCTTCAGTGCTTGCACAGGTGAAACTGTGTCCCTTCACAAAACATCTGTTCTGGCAGCAAAGCTTGCCACTGTGAAACTGTAGGTTTAAGAAGCATTTTCACACATATGTGGTGATTTGTGCTTTCTCAGGTTTACTTTGCACTGACTACTGTTCTTAGAAACACAAAATCGAATTTATGTACTAAGGTCCACAGAATTGTTTTCCTTAGGCAAGGTCACAGGTATTGATGTCCTCTGGGATGATTCTTGATATACGATGATCTGATTTATAGCTTGGCACTTTATTTGGTATAAGATAGTACTATCCAGTACTGCTATTTAGTTTTTTTGTGGAATTGCTTGCTGGTCACATATTTATGTGATCCGCGTACTTACATTGTGAAGTGCATTAATTGCTCCATGCCAATTGGTATTTTTATCTGTGTGTGTGTTACATTGGCTCCTGGATGAGCTTCTGGTAACTTTTGTTGAATATTTGGTATGGTGGGATGGTTAAGTTAAAGTAGTAGCGACATTCAGTTCTTTGTAAGTAGTCTGGCTGAACACAAGTGTGGTTTGGCTCTATTCTATCTTATCCCTGGACACAAAACATGGGGAGTAAATTAGTTGGGCTTACTGTTCATATGTACTGTACATGAGTGTTTTGTATGGTCTGTTGATTATTTGGTATGATGGAATGGGTGGTTACGTTGACACTAAGTTCTTTGTACACTTGCACCATAAGTAGTCTGTCTGAACACAAAAATAATTGGCACTATCTCCCTTACCCCTGATACGGGCAAAGCAGGGGTGCATATTAGTTGGGCTTACTGTTCAGATGGCCATGAGTTTTCCTCCTTAATTTGGCTGCACATTCTTTGGGGGTTTCCTTTTGGTGCAGAGAGTGCTTTCCCATCGCATCCCTCTGTATTGGTTGCTATGGGGTGAGCCCTTTCAGAAACCAATACCTCGCATCTGATATAGTCAGCATTGTGTTACAGTTTATGCCTATATAGTTTCTAGTTCCAACCACAACGATTTAATAAGTATCCACATGATGCAGAAGAAAAGAGTATCCACATCCAATATCTAACAGGATACCTTTGATTTGGTATTATCATCGTGTTCCTTATGAGAGATATATTATCATCATGTAATGCCTAAGATGCTCTGTCCTGAGTTTTGTAGGACAATGGCCGCTGTAGATATTTGCCTCACTTCAAATACTATATGAAGTCTTAGGATATCTCAACTGTGTGTTGGACCTGTAAGTGGCCAAATCCAAATTGAAACTGAGATTGTTACCTGCTCATAAGTGCAGGTATTAATTGCCATCTTATCTCCGTTTGAGAAGTAAGGACGAATTCTTTTTTGAACTTCAGATTACTTGAGTTGGGAGCTATGTACTGATGAACCAAGCGTTCTACTGTAATCATCCAAGATTTTTCTACGGTCCCTTTTAATTTTTGAATCCATGTGTTCCAGCACAGTGGTGAGCATCAGACTTCGCTGTAAAAAATTTGGGCATGTTCGATGGTTTCAATCTGATGGGCGAGGAGTAATTAGAGTCATGGCAATGAAGTTTTTGTCAGGAAAGTTTGCTGCAGCTAAGTGCCCCGCTGGTAATACTCGTGAAAGCTATTGAAATTGTTGTTTTTTTATACTATCTGATCCATGCATTGCTGTTCTTATCTCTATTATTTACCAAAAATTCCTTATATTTGATTGATGCCACTTCTATATTCCATGATAAATGTGATGTCGTTTCTCTCATTGTGAAATTCAGTATAGTTTGAATTAGAAATGGCTAACAAACAAAATTCAGAGAAATAGAACCAGCATACACAACAACCAATATTTTTGTTCCCCTTCTCTGTTTACTTCGTACCCTCGGAATGGCAGCAGCAGAATCATGGAGTTTGTTGTTCGTCGTGGAGCTAGTCGCGGTGGATCTTGAAGGACTCGAGCACGTCCTCCCTACTGGCGTCAGCAGTGTCATATGCCTCCATGAACTCGCTGAAGAGGAACTCCCTGTACTTGGCCCGATTTGTTGCCTCGTGCACTAGCTCTGGTGCATGTCTGATGAGGCACCCATCCGTTGGGTGCATGGCCACTGACATCCTCGTGGCGCGGAGTTGGTGATGGCGCAGTGCTCATTGGAGGCCAGCACCCCGTTGGTGACGATCTCTATCTGGTAGCCGAAAATGACGATGATGGTACCAGGACGGGGCGGACCATTAATTAAAAGCAAATCCAATGGAGGTTGAATTTATATCTATTCAGGGAATTCGTTAAGAAGAACAGAATATAAGAACTGGCCAATCCAAGCTATACCTTGGAGCCTTGGACCAAAGTAAAAGTTTTTTGTTCGTGAAGGGGTAACATTCCAAAGCACAATTGAAGAGTTTAGGTTAAACTATCAAGTTGTATCTTTTACACATCTATAAATATGCTAAACAATAAGCGATGGTGTGATAAAACAAATGATGAACAAAATAAACTTTCAAACACACTATGATGAACCTGTAGAATAAGACTCTTTTCATGATTGGCATTGGTGTTTTCATGCCTTTATTTTGGGCTACTTCTTAGTTTCATGCCCTTGACTAAAAGACTCAATTCTTAATTTTATGTCTTCCCTTGAGATGTTTTGCATCCCGTACTAAAAGTAAGCATTGAATATAATACTTCATAAAGAATATAAAATAGAATTTTGAGCTATGTAATTCATGTCAACAATACTAATAAGGATGGGTTCTAAGTATCTTTTTATTTCACTTTGTTTTAAAGATTCATATGGTTTATGTGCTAAACATCTTACAAGTTGATTGTTTCATGCACCTAGACTATGACCTTGCACTCATCATGATACTCAACTTAGGCCTGTCGTTGTATGCTCATGTTGGTCTATGAAACCGTATCACTAAAGTACCTCTTGCTCCTGTATAGCCATATGCCCCCTTTTGACATTTATTTATTTGCTTGTTCATTCATTTATTCAGCATAAAATGTAATATAATTCCTTGGTTGTGTTCAAGGTGGGAGGGGCAGTATCTCTACTCAGAAGAATAAGAAAAATAGACATATGAATCATATCAAGAAGGATCATCATGTTGTAAGTTTTCACCATGTCATGCATGGCTTTGGCTAGCGGTTTAGGAGTGTTTTCTACCAACATGCCTACTCTAGTGTGCACACTTCATTTCACATCGTTGCAATCCATAGGTAGAACTTAAACATGATTAATATTCAACATTTATCATTAAAAGCTTTGTGCCATGCCAGTCATGGTTTAGCTAACAACCACTAATAAGATGTGAAGCAAAAAAAATTCCATAGTGGTATCACCCCAAACCTTACTTTCTTATGAGCTTTAAAATACATGAAAAATGGCGTTTTAAGAATGTTTGAAGGATTAACATACATACTATACTTTAAAGTAGCTTTTGCCACAAGTAGGTGGATATGCCTAGTCTAGTTTTAAGGGGCTTGGAATAAGTCTTAGCTTGTATAGAAAATGCTTAGTAAAAAGAGATCTAAAGAGTGTGACATCTAGTTTGTAATGTCAACATTTATTTTCTCACATTGCTTCTTAATGTTGAGCACAAATATGCACATGCAAAGCATACAAATTAATAGGCATAAAACAGATCATGTTTCATATAAAGTACTTGAGCTTAAGAACTAGACACAACATGGATTTCAGCTTTTGTTTTTATCTCCCCTTTTCTTTTATTCCATGGCATTCTTTTTCAGTTTTAATCTCATTAAGGTAGAGTTTCTTTTTAGTAGATGATTATAAACTTTTATAATAATGGTGGTGGTCTTTCTAATGCAAAACAAAAAGTAAAATCACAAAACAGACGTTCTAAGTTTCTACGATAGTTCTATGTTGTTCAAAAAACTAAGTTTAGAGGTTTGCAAACCGAGAGTTGAGTTGGTCTAGTGGGGTGCCTTGGGCATCCCCAAGCTTATGGTTTTCACCATTCTTGGATTTCTCTTTGTGTGATGTTCCTCTATTCCATGTGAAAAAACTTCAACACAAAACCTTTCTCCCATCTCTTTTCTGAGAGGTGACATTAGTGGTACAAGAATATAATAGTTGCTACTTATATATCAAAGACAAAATTCTTTATAAATGCTACAGCAAGAATATGATGTTCCTACATATCTCTAGCACATAATATGACTCATACAAATCATTTTAAGACACTTGGGAATGGTTAAAACAAAACATGGCAGAATATGTACAAATTTTTAGCAACAGCAAAACGAATTGTTTTGCCCACTTAGACATGTCAGGAATTTTAGCCTATTTCTGTGCATACATAGTATGAAAAGTTTTAAATGATGTATGGATTTGAGCACAATTGGAGTTACAGAAAAAAACAAAAAAATCACGTACTAAAAACTGTTCTGCACAAATTTGCTACTCCATATGTTTACAATTTTTAAACATCTAGAATGAGTTCCACTTGGTACTTTATTAAAAATTACAGAAATAAAACCAAAACAAAACTCTCTTGCTACAACAAGATTTCAAGAAAAAAATCCAAAAGAAAAATAATTGGGTTGCCTCTCGCAAAGCGCTTTCTTTATAGCCATATCGCTAGGCTTTACTTACTTGATTAGGTGATATGGAACTCATGGGATAGCTTGTGCTTCTTAGATACCTCCTTCTTCCTTGGAAAGTGTTCCATACATTATACCAGGGTCCTATGGTGTGCTCATGCCAATCAAATAAATAATAGAATAGGAACATGGTATAGAGCAACATAAAACATAAAAGTGATAATAACGAAGTCTAACTTTCTTCCTACGCATAGGCATTTTGTATTTGAATAAGGTACAACAAAAAAGAGAATATATATGCATATTATCAGTAGGTGAATAAGTTTTATAATTATTATCAACATAAGGAGGGAATTGGCAACCTCTTTCATAATAGTTCCAAGTACTAGAAGTGAATTTAGCAATATGACCATTGGAAGCATGCAAGTTTGTTGAGTTTGTTATATCATGAGCATCATAATAATTACCATGGTATTCATTAGCATGCTTTCCTATTTCAAAATAGTTGCTAGTAATATTCTCATTATTATGATTATGGTTGCAATGATGATTTTCAACATAAGGTAATTGCAAACCATATATATAGTTTCCAGCAAGTGCAAATTTATCTTCTATGGTTAACATAGGAGAGTTCAATAATGATATAGGACTCTTAGTCATAAGGGTATCATCATAGGAAGCAAGTTCACATTTATATCTTCATTTGTTATACATGGACGGTTATCAAGAAACATAGGACCATCATCTAGAACATTTTCATATAGCACATCCAAACAAAATTCCTCATTATCATCACTAATTTTAGTAGTAGCATTATTAGAAGACAAAGGTGCATAATTAATTCCATCATAATAGGAAGGGTTCTCATAAATAGCCATTTGAGTTTCAATTCCCTCACAAGAAGTGTATGGATTTTTAGTTGGACAATTATCATAGCATGGGTTATCATAGATGACAAATGAGTTTTCAGTTTGCGTGTTACTATCATTTATTGATGGTGAAGGTGGAAGATCCCACTCTTCCCCAAGCTTAGATTGGATTATCTCTACTTCATTTTCTTCTTCACACACTTTTTCTCCCAAGCTTATGTTTTCATCATCTTTTTCTTGCAATATATTAGTACTTTCCATGGCAGCAAGAGTTCTTTCATTATATTTAATAACGTAAGCATTATCACTAAATTCTTTAATGCAAATTTGGAGGATAATATATATGTGTTATTTCATTACCCGAGCATCATGACTAGTTTCAAATTTTTGATTTATAAGAGAGTCTAGCTCATGGGCTCCAACATAGGCAATACATTTCTCAACTTGTTCTATATCATGGCATAAAAATTTACACTCTTGATAAGAAGCAATAATAGGATCACTATTATGCTTATATTGATAGTGAGAGTGTTTATAGTCTTTTTTAGTGCAACAAGTTATATCACGTGATTCACAAAAGTCAATAGCAAATTGATTGAGATCTATAAGAAATTCATCCATTCTATTTCCTTCTTCGGTTGATCTATATTCATAGTAGGCTTTCAACATTTTGACATGACCTATAGGTATGTGGATTCCAAGTTTCTCCATATTTTAGCATGCATATTTAGAGGTTATACTAATTTTTATGTGTTTTTAAAGAAAAAATTAAAAAGACTAAAAACAAGACAAAACTAAATACTTTAAAAATCTAAAAGGAGAAGAAAAAGCTCACGGTGGTGCAACCTCCCCAAGCTTGGGTTGTTGCACAAGTTGATGATGACGCCATAAAGTAATCTTGCAGTTGAAGTGGGAGTTACCTTGCTCTTCAAACTTGATGAGGATGCAGTTGTGATGTACCTTCGCCAATTCCCCGGCAATGACGCCAGAAAATAGTCTTGATGGCAACAAACGTGGCCACTTTTCGTTGGGACTCCAAGTGCAGAGTGTTGTAGCAAGCTTATTTTCCCAACAAGGGTGACTCGAGGGTTTATATCAAACTCTCAGGGAATTGGTTATGTAAGGATGTTTGTCTTCTCCTCTTCAAGCAACCTATAAAGCAAAATAATTTTTCTTATGTCCCCAACTCCACCAAGTGGTTGTCAAGTACAAGGTTTCGTATTAGTAATATGAAATAAAATATAAAAAAAACTAAAGTAAATAAAGTAAAGTAATGCAAACTAGATGATATGGAAGATAGTAGAGTTGTTTTGGGGTTTTTATGAGTGATTGCAAGTAAGAAAAGTATTTTTTTATTTTCAAAATAATAAATTGCAGAAAATGTAAAGGATAGTAGATGCAATGGAAAGGTGTTTCTTATGATAAAAATCGGACCGGGGTTCATGGGTTCACTTGTCTACTCTCGTTTTTAAGTTGTAGTGATCACAAAACAATTCATCAATGATAAAGATTCATGAAAATTCTATGTGTGCTTGATAAAAGGAATTAATATGGGCATCACATTCTAATATTGATATGGAATACATCTCTCTCTTATACTTCTCAAGAAAGGGAAATCTCCATGCAATCTGGATTTAAGAACAAATCAGAGTATAGCTTTAAGAAATATTATATGATGTTTGAAATACAAATATGCTACCTTGATCTAACAAGGTCATCACACTGTCATGTGATAACTATAGCACATGATTTCACTTTACCCCTAGTGAGGCAGCAAAAGATAGGTAAAAACCAAAGTAGATCTTGAATATTATGTGTCACAATTCAATCTCTACCACCATGCTACTCCATCTAACACACACTTCTCTCCATACAAGTTCTTTTATACAAGTTGGATCAAAACAAGCAATGAAGAACGGGGTGCATGATATGCATCTATTAGAACATATTTCACAAAATAGATTCCAATCTCAAATATCAAATCATAGAACAAAGATCCACCACATAGGAATTACACATATGACCATAATCATGCTGGGTAGCTCATATGGTACTAGATATATGAACAACAAGAGAGAAATAGATCAAGCTGCTGCCACAAACCCATAGCCCGGAGGTGGATTACTCCCTCTTCATCATGGTAATGATGTTGGAGATGTTGGAGAGGATGGAGATCTCCCCGGAGGTTGAGCTAGTAATTGAGGAGTTATGAGAAAGCTAGTAGTATTAGTACATTAGATAACAATCTTGTTAAGAAAAGTGGATATAGACTTAGAATAATCTTGCTTAACAAGATAAGTCTATAGAGAGACTAATACAAGTTTACTACTTAGTTGAGTATAGATCTTGATCATACAATTAGAAGCTTAAGCTTAGTTTGATCAAATGATGGTGGTCATTATTCTCAAGTCACTTGAGAATAGATGACTAGGTGTTGAAGAAGAGTTATGGGTATACCAAATTAGGTAAGGCCTAGTAAGCTGAATCATCTAGTTTGATCCTGAGAAGTCAAGTTAGAGTATGATGAAGTATATAACATGAATATATGGAGTAGTTGGAAGTGTAGTAGATTAATCAAGCTAATACAAGAACAAACTTGTATTGTGGAGAGTAGTACCATACTTATTCTAGAAGATTGATATCCCTTGTTATCTACAGTGAGGATTGTAATCTTGTAAGCCTTGGAAGAAGTTGCAAGATGAAGTTAAGGAAGTTAATAGATGGAGTTAGCAGTAGCTACATTGATAGGTGTATCAATGGTAGTTGATTAAGAGGAGTTCTATACTAGGAGTAAGAATGGAGTGTTGTTGAAGTGACATGACCATGTCATCATATGATGATGGATATGGTGGAGTCAGATGATTGTCTTATTCAGGAAGATGAGATCTTTGTGAATAAGATAAGAAAGGTATATGGAGTATATTTAGGAAAGGAATTCCTTATCTAAAGATAACCTTAGTGAGGTATTAAGGTAAGGATTCTTTAGAAGCCTTAACCAAGATCATGTCAAGCCATGAACAGAACCATGTCTACCTCTTTGTTTAACATCCTAGAATAAAGAGGGTAGTAACCAATTCCTATTTTTAGGCAGTCAATGGATAGTATCTCTTAGTGAAATGAAATGTCTAAGAGATAAGTAGAACCAGGTGAGTGTTTGAGAAGCCTTGTCTACCTGGTTGTCTTCAACCCTAATAAAGACCTAGTCTCTTATACCATCAAGATCACTTAAGTGAAGCAATTCTACCATCTTGCTCTATGTGGAGATATCAAACCCACTCATAAATTTAGAAGTAGTATTTCTAAACCTTGATCCTTGTTCCTATCTATAATTGAATATGGGTTACTAAATCTGTAGGGGTTCCGCGCATAAAAACAATAAATTTTACTCTACGCCCCTGAACCCCTGAAGCTGCCAGGACCTATCTATTAGTAATACAGTAACGGGAGGGGCTTTTCGCGAACTTACCCTTGAAGACCGAAAAGCGTTGTCAATGCTCAGGAGAGCGTGGTTGATGTAGACGAGCCGAAGCCGACCTCAAGGTCGTGATGAAGTCCTTGCGCTCCTTCTGGCTCCAACGACTTGAGTGCCTCAAGTGCGACACCTCGCGGGGAGTTACACACGTCCAGTGCCTCACGATGATTCCCGCTTCCCCGATCCAGCAGCAGTTGCGGAAGTAGAGCTCCCGGATCCGAATCCCGCAGCACGACGGCGCTCCGCGGTGAAGATGTCCCTCGCTCGCGCAGTCCAGACTTGGGACCACGGTCACGAGAGAGAGAGAGAGGGGGGAGAGAGAAAATATCAATTAGAGGTCCTCCCAAAAGTGGGGAGACCTTTATTGATTATTGGGTGTCTTTTCTAGGCCAAATACCCCACTTTATATAGGGGGGGGGAGGTACTACCTCCCCTCCAGTCCCGGGGTGGGACTAAAGGAGAGGAGGGGGAGGGGGAGGCACCACCGGCCATGGGCCCCACGTGGGGGGCTGTCCCAATAGGGCCGCCGGCCACCCAATGGCCCCTTCTCCCTCTTGCCTTTCCCTAATGGGCCCTCTCCCCTCCGGGAATTGGCCCATTAAGCCTTTTGACCTTTTAATTGATTTTCTCTTTATTTAAATAATTATGAATAAATGATTAAATCAATATTTAACATTCATTCACACATTATCTAATCTCCGTGGCCATGGAACACCTTACACCTCCACTCCGGACATCCTCCAGACTTACCGAAACCCTTCTGGTTTTCTCCCTTCTTTTCTTCGGCGATTCTACCGATCCTATAAACACTCTCTAAGCATCATCAAGCCCTTAAGCGTGATACCCCACGGTTCGGGAACACTCCAGACATGGTCGGGACACTCCCGCACCAATGATCGACAGAGGGACCTGGATGGCCATGTGACCCTTGTGCATTCCACGAAGATCTTTTGTCGTTTGAACTGGTGACAGTCGTGTCTTATTCCCTTTGTCATTCGATACTTGCATTGCCCGAGATTCGATCAATGACATCACCATGTCGTGTTTAATCTTGTTACTGAACAATGCTATTTGACTCGTTCCGACAAGTGATATCCTCGTGATCTAATCACACGCTGCACAACTATTGGATATAACCTCTCCGAGTGGGCCCTTGAGTATCTTCCAGTCACATGGACGGACAAATCCCGCTCTTGACATATATTGCCTCTACGGTTTCCTCCGAATACCTGAACACACCTTTATAACCACCGTTTTACCAGATGGCGTTTGATGCTATCTAAGCATTCTCAGGAGACGGTGATTGATATAGCCTCACGGTCTAAGGAATAGTCGACGAGGATCCTTTTCTAATCATCGTAACTTGAACTTCGTGATATGACCGAATCACGATGTTTAGGTTGGGTATTGGTTCATCATCTCATTCTCAGAATGAGATGACCTCATTTCCAACTGGCATAAATGCCACATGATCATCTATTGACCAATGAACCAGTTGAAGGGTTTCGCAGCATAGTAAATCAAAAAATTCTACGGAAGCGAACAAAGGGAAAGCCAAGATCTAATCTAGGAGATGCAAACAACGAGAGAGATTGGATTAGATCTTCATACCCTTGAAGATTCGCACAGCGGAATGTTCGTCGGAACGTGGGTGATGTAGTCGTACTCGCTTCTCCTCCTCGTGATCCGATCCGATCTAGCACCACAAGTGGCGGTGCCTCCGTGAGATGCACACGTGCGGCACCTCGATGTCTCCTCCTTCCTCGGACCAGCAAGTATGGTGGAGAGATAGATTGGATCTACAGCACGACGGCGTGGTGTGTATGGTGGAGAATTTCTGCCGCAGGGCTTCGCCTACAAACAGTCGGGAGGGAGAGAGGAAGGGCAGCAGGGCAACTGGGTTTGGAGGAAGGTGTGAGAGGGTGTGAGAGGGGGCGCACCAGCCCTCTATATATAGAGGGGGGGTGCGGCCAGCCCTAGCCTCTCCTCCAAGCCTATCTCTAGTTTAAACAATTTAAACTCTCCCTTATCTAGAAATCCTATCTTATCTTATCTCTAGTTTAAACGATTTAAACTCTCTAGGATCGGCTGGGCCCTATGGGGCCTTGTGCCCCTGGCCCAATGCGGCCAGGACACTCCCTCATAGGCCCATGCCCCCTCCCGGAAGGTGGGACCATGTTGCCCCCCTTCCGGAAGGTTCTAGAAGCTTCCGGTACAATACCGATTAACCCGGAACAATTCCGAACTCCAAAAACTGCACTGCCTTATATGAATCTTATTCTCCGGACCACTCCGGAACCTCTCGTGATGTCCCGGATCCCATCCGAGACTCCGAACAAAAACTCATAAACCAATTATCCAATCTATCCTAGCGTCGAGACACGTTAAGTGTGTGACCCTGCGGGTTCGAGAATATGCAGACATGATCTTCTATCAATAATCAACAGCGGGGTCTGGGCACCCATATTGACTCCCACACATTCATCGATGATCATATCGGATGAACCACGATGCCAGGATTCAATCAATCCCATATATATATATTCCCTTCGTCTCGCGATATTTTACTTGCCCGAGATTCGATCGTCGGTATCGTCATACCTAGTTCAATCTCGTTCACAGCAAGTACTTTACTCGTTCTGTAATCCGATATCACTTTGTGATTAACTCCTTAACCACATGCTTGCAAGCGGTGTTGATATCGATTACCGAGTGGGCCCGAAGTATATCTCTCCGACTTGGGAGGGACAAATTCCATCTCGATACATACAACCCAACAGATACTTTCCGATCACCTGAGAGACACCTTTATGATCACCCTCTCATAGGATGACGTTTGATGACCTCAAAGCTTTCTTCCGATACCAGGGAGTTGTATTATCTCATGGTCTAAGGAATACAATATTTGACATGAGAAAAGCTTCGCAAAGACGAACACGATGAAACGATCTAATAGCTTTGCTTAGTTTGGGTCTGTCCACCATATCATGCTCCCAATGATATGATCTCATTATCAATTGACAACTCATGTCTATGGTTAGGAAACCTTAACCATCATTGATCAATGAGCTAGTCCATAGAGGCGTACTAGGGACACGGTGTTGTTCACAAACCACACAAGTATTAAAGTTTCCGCTTAATACAATTCTAGCATGGAATATAAACTTTATCATGAACAAGAATTATAATAATAACATCTTTATTATTGCCTCTAGGGCATAATTCCAACAGTCTCCCACTTGCACTAGAGTCAATAATCTAGTTTACATTTGGCAACAATCTCACACCCATGGCACTGAGGTGCTGATCATGTTTTACACGTGGAAGAGGTTTAGTCAATGGATCTGCGACATTCAGATCTGTATGTACTTTGCTGATCTTCAGATCTCCATCTGCTATATAATCTCGGATTATATGAAACTTGCGGTTGATATGCTTGGTCTTTGGATGATATCTTGGTTCCTTAGCGAGTGCTATGGCGCCAGTGTTGTCACATAATATCTCCAGTGGGTCCAATGCACTTGGAACCACGCCAAGCTCAGTGATGAAGTTTCTGATCCAAACTCCTTCACTTGACGCTTCTGTAGCAGCCATGTATTCCGCTTCTACTGTAGATCCCGCGATCACGCTTTGCTTGCAGCTTCTCCAGCTCACGGCTCCTCCATTCAAAATATACACGTATCCTGTCTGAGATTTAGAATCATCCTTGTCGGTGTCGAAACTAGCATCGACGTAACCTTTTACGACGAGCTGTTCATCACCCCCATAGACTAAGAACATTTCTTTAGTCCTATTTAGGTACCTTAGGATGTTCTTCACGGTTGTCCAGTGTTCCACTCCTGGATCACTTTGATATCTGCTCGTCAAACTAAGAGCATTGGACACATCCGGTCTAGTACACAGCATGGCATACATGATGGAACCTATGGCCGAGGCATAAGGCACTTTGCTCATAGCTTCCCTATCATTTACCGTAGCTGGACACTGAGCCTTGCTCAATATCTTACCTGACAACATATGCACTGAACCTTTCAATGCCTTATCCATTCTGAACCTTTTCAGAACTTTGTCTAGGTATGTACTCTGGCTTAAAGCTATCAGGCGTCTTTGTCTATCTCTATAGATTTTGATGCCCAATATATAAGCAGCTTCACCTAGGTCTTTCATTGAAAAACACTTGTTCAAATAACTCTTCACATCGTTAAGCATGTTGATGTCATTTCCAATAATCAATATGTCATCCACATATAGTACCAGAAACGTCACCGAGCTCCCACTCACTTTCTTGTAGATACAAGCTTCGTAGCAATTTGGAACAAATCCAAAGCTCTTGATCACTTGATCAAAACAAAGGTTCCAACTCCGAGACGCTTGCTTCAGTCCATAAATGGAACGCTGAAGTTTGCATACTTTATCAGCATCCTTAGGATCGACAAAACCTTCGGGTTGCATCATATACAACTCTTCATCAATGTTGCCATTGAGGAAAGCAGTCTTGACATCCATCTGCCATATTTCATAATCATGAAACGCAGCAATTGCTAATAAAATCCGAATGGACTTAAACATCGCTACGGGAGAGAAAGTCTCATCGTAGTCAACACCTTGAACTTGTCGAAAACCTTTCGCAACAAGCCGTGCTTTATAGACGGTAACATTACCATCCGCGTCCGTTTTCTTCTTGAAGATCCATTTGCACTCAACGGCCTTTCGGTCGCTAGGAGGGTCCACGAAAGTCCATACTTGGTTTTCGCTCATGGATCCCAATTCGGATTTCATGGCTTCTAGCCATTTCTCAGAGTCTGGGCTCATCATCGCTTCCTCATAGTTCGTAGGTTCGCTGTCTTCTACTAACAAGACAGTCAAGACAGGGTTACCGTACCACTCAGGAGGGGCACGCGACCTTGTCGACCTGTGACGTTCAGTAGCAGCATCGTCCGAAGCTTCATGATCCTTGTCATTAGCTTCCTCTATTGTTGGTGCAGGCGGCACTGGAACAATTTCAGGTGCTGCGCTACTCTCCAATTCAAGAGAAGGTTCAATAACCTCGTCTAGCTCTAATTTCCTCCCACTCACTTCTTTCGAGAGAAACTCCTTCTCAAGAAAGGAACCGTTCTTTGCGACAAACACTTTGCCTTCGGTTCTGTGATAGAAGGTATACCCAATAGTTTCCTTAGGGTATCCTATGAAGACGCATTTCTCCGCTTTGGGTTCGAGCTTGTCCGGCATCAACTTCTTGACGTAAGCTTCGCATCCCCAAACTTTAAGAAACGACAACTTAGGTTTAGCACCAAACCACAGTTCATACGGTGTCGTCTCAACGGATTTAGATGGAGCCCTATTTAAAGTGAATGCAGCGGTTTCTAATGCATAACCCCAAAATAATAACGGCAAATCAGTAAGAGACATCATTGATCGGACCATATCTAATAGGGTTCGATTCCGGCGTTCAGACACACCATTGCGCTGTGGTGTTCCGGGTGGCGTGAGTTGTGAAACGATTCCACTTGCTTTAAGATGCGTGAGAAAATCATAACTCAGATACTCGCCCCCACGATCGGATCGTAGAAACTTAATCTTTTTGTTACGATGGTTCTCCACTTCATTCTGAAATTCTTTAAACTTTTCAAACGTTTCAGATTTATGTTTCATTAAATAGATATACCCATATCTACTTAAGTCATCGGTAAAAGTGAGAAAATAGCGATATCCACCGCGCGTCGAAACACTCATCGGTCCGTATACATCGGTATGTATGATTTCCAACAAGTCCGTTGCTCGCTCCATCATACCGGAGAACGGGGTTTTGATCATCTTGCCCATGAGGCATGGTTCGCATGTGTCAAATGATTCAAAATCAAGAGACTCCAAAAGTCCATCAGAATGGAGTTTCTTCATGCGCTTTACACCAATATGACCTAGACGACAGTGCCACAAATAAGTAGTATTATCACTATCTACTTTGCATCTCTTAGCCTCAATGTTATGGATGTGTGTTTCATCCCTTTCGAGATTTAGAAGAAATAAACCATTCACAAGGGGTGCATGACCATAAAAGATGTTACTCATATAAATAGAACAACCATTATTCTCCGATTTAAATGAATAATCGTCTTGCAATAAACACGATCCAGAAATAATGTTCATGCTCAACGCAGGCACATAATAACATTTATTAAGGTTTAAAACTAATCCCGAAGGTAAAACTAAGGAGAGCGTGCCGACGGCCATCACATCAACTCTTGATCCGTTGCCAACGCGCATCGTCACCTCATCCCTCGCAAGCCGCCGTCTATTCCGTAGCTCCTGTTTCGAGTTACAAATATTAGCAACTGAACCAGTATCAAATACCCAGGCACTACAACGAGGGCTAGTAAGGAAAACATCAATAACATGTATATCAAATATACCTTTGATGGTGCCAGCCTTCTTGTCCGCTAAGTACTTCGGACAGTTGCGCTTCCAGTGACCCTTGTCCTTGCAATAGAAGCACTCAGTGTCCGGCTTAGGACCAGACTTGAGCTTCTTCTCAGCAGGGGCAACGCGCTTGCCGCCGCTTTTCTTGAAGGGCTTCTTTGCACCTTTACCTTTTTTAAAGGAGGGCTTGTTGACCATCAACACATGATTATCTTTCTTGATGTCCACCTCCGTAGCCTTCAGCTTTGCGAAGAGCTCGGTGATCGTATCAGTGGAACCAATCTGATTATGAGTCACTACAAAACTTTTGTAGCTGGGAGGGAGTGATTGCAGAACCCTGTCAATCTTGAGCTCTTCTGGAATCTTGCAGTCCAGTTGCTCAAGGCGTTGAGTGTAGCCCGACATCTTAATGGCGTGCTCACTAACGGAACTCCCTTCCTCCATCTTGCAGTTAAAGAACTTCTCAGAGATCTCATATCTCTCAGAACGGGCCTGAGTCTGAAACATGGTTTTCAACTCTTCGAGAATCTCAAAGGGCCCAGGATAGTTTTCAAAATGATTTTGAAGTTCCGGTTCCATAGCAAACAACATGGTGCTCTTAATCACACCATAATCATCTTTGCGCGACTGATAGACAGCTTTCTCATCAGCCGGCGCAGTTGCAGCAGGGGGGTTACCTAACGCTTTCTCAAGGACATAGTCCTTTTGTCCGCCAGACAGAATGATTCTTAGATTGTGGAACCAGTTGGTGAAGTTAGACCCATTGTTTCTAAGCTTTTCTTTCTCAGCAAAAACGTTGAAGTTGAAGTTGGACTTGGCCATGTGATCTACAGTATTTGCAAGTACAATTTAGACTATGTTCATGATAAATAGTTCAACTTAATCAAATTACTAGATGAACTCCCACTAAATTCAACATCCCTCAAGTTGTTTAGTGAACACGATCCAAATTCACCACACCTAATCCGATCTTCACGAGAAGAGATGTGGTTTCAATGGTGGACAACAAAGTGTCGATCATATCATTCATATGACTCATGCTTAACCTTTCGGTTCGTGTGTTCCGAGGCCATGTCTGTACATGCTAGGCTCGTCAAGTTAGACCCAAGTATTTCCGCGTGTGCAAAACTGGCTTGCACCCGTTGTATGTGAGCGTAGAGTCTATAGCACCCGATCATCACGTGATGCTTGGACACGACGAACTTTCGCAACGGTGCATACTTGGGGAGAACACAGTTTTATCTTGATCTTTAAGTGAGGAATCATCTTATAATGCTACCGTCGCGATCTAAGCATAATAAGATACATAAAAGGATAAACATCACATGCATATAACTTTATGTGACATGGTATAGCCAATCTTCACGCAATGATCTCCATCTTGTGCATTCCGGCATGATCTCCATCACTCCACCATGATTGCCTCCACCACGAATAGCAACTACAACTATTGCTAACTACTTAGCGATAAAGTAAAGCTATTACATGGCGTATAAGAAGTTGACTCGCAGGTCATACACAATTATAAAGACAACCATATGGCTCCTGCCGGTTGTGTACTCATCGACATGCAAGTCGTGAAACATTACAAAACATGATCATCGCATACAATATACACATCACATCTTGGGCCATACCATATCACAGAAAACACTCCCTGCAAAAACAAGTTAGACGCCTCTACTTTGTTGTTGCATGTTTTACGTGGCTTATGGGAGTAGATGCTAAGAACGATTCTTACCTAAGGAAAGCCACAACGGTGATATTATGGTTGCCAAACTCTGGTGTTAATCCCATGACAACTATAGTGAGAGAAACTGACATCCACCAGCCGCATGTATGGTACAAGCCACACGTCAAGTGCGGAGCCGGTCTCGCGAACGACGTCGCGTAAGGTTGGCCTGGACCGCTTCAATCTCACTATCCCGCGCCATAAGAAGAACACAAACAAGAGGCTTGCAACAGAAAAGATCAACGCCCGCAACAACCATGTTGCGTTCTACTCGTGAATCACATCTACGCATAGATCTAGCTCTGATACCACTGAAGGGTTTCGCAGCATAGTAAATCAAAATTTTCTACGGAAGCGAACAGAGGGAAAGCCAAGATCTAATCTAGGAGATGCAAACAACGAGAGAGATTGTATTAGATCTTCATACCCTTGAAGATTCGCACAGCGGAACGTTCGTCGGAACGTGGGTGATGTAGTCGTACTCGCTTCTCCTCCTCGCGATCCAATCCGATCTAGCACCACAAGTGGCGGTGCCTCCGTGAGATGCACACGTGCGGCACCTCAACGTCTCCTCCTTCCTCGGACCAGCAAGTATGGTGGAGAGATACATTGGATCTACAACACGACGGCGTGGTGTGTATGGTGGAGAATTTCTGCCGCAGGGCTTCGCCTACAAACAGTCGGGAGGGAGAGAGGAAGGGCAGCAGGGCAACTGGGTTTGGAGGAAGGTGTGAGAGGGTGTGAGAGGGGGCGCACCAGCCCTCTATATATAGAGGGGGGGTGCGGCCAGCCCTAGCCTCTCCTCCAAGCCTATCTCTAGTTTAAACAATTTAAACTCTCCCTTATCTAGAAATCCTATCTTATCTTATCTCTAGTTTAAACGATTTAAACTCTCTAGGATCGGCTGGGCCCTATGGGGCCTTGTGCCCCTGGCCCAATGCGGCCAGGACACTCCCTCATAGGCCCATGCCCCCTCCCGGAAGGTGGGACCATGTTGCCCCCCTTCCGGAAGGTTCTAGAAGCTTCCGGTACAATACCGATTAACCCGGAACAATTCCGAACTCCAAAAACTGCACTGCCTTATATGAATCTTATTCTCCGGACCAGTCCGGAACCTCTCGTGATGTCCCGGATCCCATCCGAGACTCCGAACAAAAACTCATAAACCAATTATCCAATCTATCCTAGCGTCGAGACACGTTAAGTGTGTGACCCTGGGGGTTCGAGAATATGCAGACATGATCTTCTATCAATAATCAACAGCGGGGTCTGGGCACCCATATTGACTCCCACACATTCATCGATGATCATATCGGATGAACCACGATGCCAGGATTCAATCAATCCCATATATATATTCCCTTCGTCTCGCGATATTTTACTTGCCCGAGATTCGATCGTCGGTATCGTCATACCTAGTTCAATCTCGTTCACAGCAAGTACTTTACTCGTTCTGTAATCCGATATCACTTTGTGATTAACTCCTTAACCACATGCTTGCAAGCGGTGTTGATATCGATTACCGAGTGGGCCCGAAGTATATCTCTCCGACTTGGGAGGGACAAATTCCATCTCGATACATACAACCCAACAGATACTTTCCGATCACCTGAGAGACACCTTTATGATCACCCTCTCATAGGATGACGTTTGATGACCTCAAAGCTTTCTTCCGATACCAGGGAGTTGTATTATCTCATGGTCTAAGGAATACAATATTTGACATGAGAAAAGCTTCGCAAAGACGAACATGATGAAACGATCTAATAGCTTTTCTTAGTTTGGGTCTGTCCACCATATCATTCTCCCAATGATATGATCTCATTATCAATTGACAACTCATGTCTATGGTTAGGAAACCTTAACCATCATTGATCAATGAGCTAGTCCATAGAGGCGTACTAGGGACACGGTGTTGTTCACAAACCACACAAGTATTAAAGTTTCCGCTTAATACAATTCTAGCATGGAATATAAACTTTATCACGAACAAGAATTATAATAATAACATCTTTATTATTGCCTCTAGGGCATAATTCCAACACCAGTGACTAGAGTTTCACTGGGAACCCCTGGCTTGTTTGTAGATCACACGTGTATTGATGTTTCCACTCAATACAGTTATAGCATGATATAAAACTTAATCATAAACTATATGAAATATGATAATAGTCCTTACTACTATTTGTCTCTAGGGCATATTTCCAATAGTCTCCCACTTGCACTAGAGTACAAATACACTAGCTGCATTTGTTCTTAATTATTGGTACCATATAACCGGTACCTAGAACATGCTTGCTTATGGAAGAGGTTGAGTCTTGGTTCTGTACTTTACAGTCCCAGATCCTTTGCAACTTACTAATGTCACTTTGATTGACATTAATATTCTATCATCACATGACAACATCTGTGTGTATGCATCATTGCTATGGCAGCAGAACGAGGCATGATTCCAGGAGCCTACAGTGACGTTAGATCAACCTCGAGGGCTTTCTCATGGGCACTGTGCCCTGGGACACATCATTCTACGTTAAAAGCGAATTAGCCCCGCCATAACATTATACAACACTTTAGATGGTACCCTTATCTATTATTATAAATGTATTCATCGAAACTCCCATGCACTCTGTGCAACTTTCGATGTTTTGTTCACCTCGCTTCCTATGTGACTTTAATTGGTATCTAGAGGAGTTGCCAACATATTCCCTTATAACATAACTCTTTATGCTTTAAGATATGTCATCCTTTATGGATTTGGAAAATATATCCACGGTTCTAATAGACACTACGGACAAATTTAGCTCAACGTTCTATGATTCAAACTTAATCACTTTCAAACGTTCTTTATTTGGATTACATATTATGCTATGTTATCATCATGGTTTACTAAGACAGAACCTATGTCTTAACATAGTGGATGATGATCATCCTATTCTTTCTTTCAACCATTGATGTTTAAACTTAATGCTATTCCTAATTTTAGTCATTAAGGATTAGATCCTTAATTAACTTCTATTCTGAAACAGCTTTCAGAATCCTTTAAGGAATACTACATAATATCATAATACAATTATTATCAACTTCTACATCTTATAAATCATTATTTATAAGTATTTGCGCTTTCATCCTTAACTTGCTTAAGAATTACTCCTATAAGCTCCCATTCAAACTATGTTGCTAACATATTTGAATTTGAGTCTTATGTTGCTCCCACTTAAAAATATGTCAATCACATATTGATTTAGGAAGACTTTCATAGATCCCACTCAATTTTATGCAAATTGCATATCTCCTTACTGTTATTGAATAACTTCAACATCCTTTGATCAAATATCAAACTTGGAGATTTATTATGAGATACTAGTACTTTACTAGTTTTAAATCCACTAGACATCCAGCACATATGAATCAAATTCATTTGAATTCATCCAATACTTGACAAATTGTGCTTTTGTCATTCACCCCCTTTTCCTACTATGGGTTTTCAGTCATTTGGGAAAATTCCAAGTAACCCCTTTTACTTGTGAGATTCAGCAATGAATTGCTTTCTAATCTCAAGGGAATTTTGCTTCTAGGATTTCTCATAATTCTAGTTTACTATTATTTCCTTTGTAGTTTGTAGGTATGTCATATTTCAAAAATCATGACAAGTGATTCACAAATGTCTCCATACAAGATATGGATTTACATTTTGAATTCTACTTTTATAGTGAAAAACAATAGTGGAGGGAAAAACACAATGATCAAAATCATTGATTCTTTCCTTCTGTGAAGAGAATCGTTCAAGAACGTTGTCCGTTGCGCTTCTCAACACTCTGATGCAGGGTTTTGAATCCTCATCGTGTTTCACACTATTTTCCATTTGCTCCATAATTGAGAAACATCACTAGAAGTGAGCTTTCTCAAGAATGCACCAAAATCCAAGCAATACAAGTTTTGCTTTCCTTTTGGTTTTAGCTATGGATTTTGTATTCAAAGTTTCCAATGAATATACTACAAGGACTTATTCGCTATTGTTTTGGTTATATCGAATAACCCCAAAACTTTCACGAATTCAAATGGTTTACTAATTCTAATTGAGTGCTAACTATTTCTAGACTAATGGTCTCTACATATACTCTACAACAATTTATTTGGTGCCTTCTATTCAACCCCCTTTGATATCCAATATCACTTTGTGATGCTTTGTATTTTGACATTTCAAAACACTTTGCATTTCACAATTTCTTTCATGCCATTTTTATAAAATTGAATTTCATTACTATTGATCAAATCATAGTAATTGGATTCTATTTTATATTTATACCCTTTTTGTTGATGAAACACTTTGATCAAATCAAATAGTTTCATATTCATGTTTCTTTTGGTAAACTTACTTTACACATTTGAGCAATCATTTAATGATAATTACCATTTTCGTTAAAAACATAATACATCGGATATGTATATTCTTTTAACAATTCATTAAACACTTTGTATTCAAGTAATACACGGTGTTCAAGTTAATTTTCCGAACTTGGGCATGATTTATATGTGATAAGAAATCGAATGACTTTCACATATTATCACATAACTTTGAATTTAAACAATGGTTTTTCATTCATCAATGAAATATCATTAAGTTGGGTATTTTTAAACAAGGCATTTTAATATTTTATAAATGTTCATGCATTATCAATTAGTTTCAAACAATAAGGATAATTCACACATAATAAAACAAGATATGAACATGAATAGAAATCATTCATAAAAGCAGAACAACTGTTTGTTACAAACTCATATGAATAACCGTCTCACGAAGTGTGAGACACACTAAAGAAGTTCACAATCTCTTGATTACAAAAATTATCCTAAAACATAAAACTAAATGATAAATGTCGAGGGAGAGTGTCGTTGGCCGTCATCATCATGCTCGCCATCAACACGCAACGTCACCTCCTCTCCAGCAAGCACCTCTATGCAGAAGGACCTGTTTTCACCAAAACAGAACAAGTATCAGATATACTTAACACTGCAAATGTGTTTGCAAGATTATAACATTTATAAAACTGTATATCAAATATATACCTTGGTCGTCGATGACTCCAGGGACGTTGGATTCATCTATCACATTTCTGAAATGTGATATGAACTCAAGGAAATCCAGTGTTTCTATGTCACCTCTCATAACGCAGATCCTGACTTGCGCTTGGAATCTTGGAGAAAGCGATCGAAGCACAACTCCCATCGCAAATGAGCTTGAGTACCAGTTGTCCAGGTAGTATGCTAGACTCATATATGCATCGTAGAGGCGCAATAAGTGCTCATCCAGTGAGGAGCCCTCCTCCATCTTTATGGAGAGAAAGTCCCCCATCAGCTCATACTCCCACATGCACACTTGTTCCACGAATTGTGCTCTCAGATGTGTCATGACCATCCAGGGCTTGAGACTCCCCACCATTGGCCATAGCCCATCCTCCATTCCGAGGCACATGGTCACTGATATAAACGTGGCCATCACACGACGACGATAACACAGATCCCGCTGCTCCTGGGTCTCATGAGAATAGGGTGGTTCAAAATACATCACGCAGGTCATGTAGTCAGCTGCTTCGTTCTCCCCAAGGAGATCAAATAGGCGTATGACCCATGCAAAAAAGTTGGATCCATCTAACTTGAGCTTTTCTCCTTTTAACCAATCGTCGATAGGAAAAGTAATCTTGGGAAAAACCGTTTTCTACATTTATAATTGCAAAAGGAATTTAGACTAAGTTTATAATTAAATGAGTTAATAGTAACTACACTCAGAAACACCTATCCCCAGTGAGGGTTCCTAGTGATAACACGACCCCTATCAGCCACATCTCCCCCGATCATCACGGCCATCAATGTGGGTTCAAAGGTGGACGCTAAATGTCGGTCACATCATTCATGCGACTCGTGCTCGATCTTCGACCATCCGCGTTCCGAGGCCATGTCTGTACATGCTAGGCTCGCCAACTCAACCTTAGTGTATTCGCTGTGCAACATGGCTTGCACCCAGTGTATGCGAACGTAGATATGTCTGACACCCAGGCCTGTAACCCTAGATTGCCTCATACCGAAGAGCTTTCTTGGTGGTGCACACTAAGGGGGAACACAATCATTGGTTATTTTAACAGGGATCATCTTATTAGGATACCGTCGAGTATCTAATACTAGCACACAGTAATACATACAAACAATAACATTGAATGTAAATGCTATGTGATATGGTCCTTCACGTCGTGATCTCCATCCGCCGTCACCGGGTTCCAGCGCCAGGGTTCCGGCGCCGTAGACACTAGGGTACCAGTGTCATTCCGGCGTGGTAGTTCGTCACCTTCGTGACTATCTACTACTATGCAACAAAAGGTAATTACTTTACCTTTTCCACAACCATATCACAAAGCAACGCCCCCTGCAAAACAAAGTTAGACGCTTCTACTTTATCTTTGCATGTTTTACGTGGCTGAATGGGCTTTCGCACAAGAACCGTTCTTACCTACGAACTTTCAGCACAACGTTGATCAAGTAGTTGTCTATACTACACCCCTTTCGGGGCCCTCCGTTGCAAATGGTATACCAACTAATGCGAGAGAGAGACAGACACCCCCCTAAGCCACTTTATACGGTACAAGCCGTATGTCAAGCGTGGACCAGTCTCGCGAATGAACGCGTAAAGTCGGATGGGGGCCGCTTCATCAAGCATTGCTGTGGTATACACAAGTACACGTGGGAGGGTAACAACTAAAAGATCAACGCCCACATGCTACATCTCGTGTGTTCTACCCGTACTAGCATTACTACGCATAGATCTAGCTCTGATACCACTGTAGGGGTTCCGCACATAAAAACAATAAATTTTACTCTACGCCCCTGAACCCCTGAAGCTGCCAGGACCTATCTATTAGTAATACAGTAACAGGAGGGGCTTTTCGTGAACTTACCCTTGAAGATCGAAAAGTGTTGTCAACGCTCAGGAGAGCGTGGTTGATGTAGACGAGCCAAAGCCGACCTCAAGGTCGTGATGAAGTCCTTGCGCTCCTTCTGGCTCCAACGACTTGAGTGCCTCAAGTGCGACACCTCGCGGGGAGTTACACAGGTCTGGTGCCTGACGATGACTCCTGCTTCCCCGATACAGCAGCAGTTGCGTAAGTAGAGCTCTCGGATCCGAATCCCGCAGCGCGACGACGCTCCGCGGTGAAGATGTCTCTCGCTCGCGCAGTCCAGACTTGGGACCACGGTCACGAGAGAGAGAGGGGGGAGAGAGAAAATATCAAATAGAGGCCTCCCAAAAGTGGGGAGACCTTTATTGATTATTGGGTGTCTTTTCTAGGCCAAATACCCCACTTTATATAGGGGGAGGGGAGGTACTACCTCCCCTCAAGTCCCGGGGTGGGACTAAAGGAGATGAGGGGGAGGGGGAGGCGCCGCCGGCCACCCCCTCATGGGCCCCACGTGGGGGGCTAGCCTAATAGGGCCGCTGGCCACCCCATGGCCCCTTCTCCCTCTTGCCTTTCCCTAATGGGCCCTCTCCCCTCCGGAAATTGGCCCATTAAGCCTTTTGACCTTTTAATTGATTTTCTCTTTATTTAAATAATTATGAATAAATGATTAAATCAATATTTAACATTCATTCACACATTATCTAATCTCCGTGGCCATGGAACACCTTCCACCTCCACTCCGGACATCCTTCGGACTTACCGAAACCCTTCCGGTTTTCTCCCTTCTTTTCTTCGGCGATTCTACCGATCCTATAAACACTCTCTAAGCATCATCAAGCCCTTAAGCGTGATACCCCACGGTTCAGGAACACTCCATACATGGTCGGGACACTCCTGCACCAATGATCGACAGAGGGACCTGGATGGCCATGTGACCCCTGTGCATTCCACGAAGATCTTTTGTCGTTTGAACTGGTGACAGTCGTGTCTTATTCCCTTTGTCATTCGATACTTGCATTGCCCGAGATTCGATCAATGACATCACCATGTCGTGTTCAATCTTGTTACTGAACAATGCTATTTGACTCGTTCCGACAAGTGATATCCTCGTGATCTAATCACACACTGCGCAGCTATTGGATATAACCTCTCCGAGTGGGCCCTTGAGTATCTTCCCGTCACATGGACGGACAAATCCCGCTCTTGACATATATTGCCTCTACGGTTTCCTCCGAATACCTGAACACACCTTTATAACCACTGTTTTACCAGATGGCGTTTGATGCTATCTAAGCATTCTCGGGAGACAGTGATTGATATAGCCTCACGGTCTAAGGAATAGTCTACAAGGATCCTTTTCTAATCATCGTAACTTGAACTTCGTGATATGATCAAATCACGATGTTTAGGTTGGGTATTGGTTCAACATCTCATTCTCAGAATGAGATGACCTTATTTCTAACTGGCATAAATGCCACATGATCAGGAAACATGATCATCTGTTGACCAATGAACCAGTGACTAGAGTTTCACTGGGAACCACTGGCTTGTTTGTATATCACACGTGTATTGATGTTTCCACTCAATACAGTTATAGCATGATATAAAACTTAATCATAAACTATATGAAATATGATAATAGTCCTTACTACTATTTGTCTCTAGGGCATATTTCCAACAAAATCCTCTCAAAACCTATGTACCTATATCTGTATAAACTTTAGTATTTCTCTATTCATAATTGGTATTGATTCATTATTACCTAACCAAAAGTGTTATGTGGTAATTCTAAAGTTTTTAAATCAAGTAGAATTGGATTTGGCAAATCCCCAAGTATGGAGAACTATGAAACTTATATCATCCCATTTAAAACCACAAAGATTAATTCCTTATAGTGTATTTAGATAAATCCTTTATGAAGATAAGTGAGAACAAGATTCTATATACATGGATACACATTTCAAACCAGTACCATTAAGATTGTCATGTGAAATCAGAATCATATTTGTGAAATTTTACTAAAAGAAACAAACCCTAAAACCTAAAATATATTTACTTTATTTAATCCTTCATAGAGCTATGAATATTTCTTGTACAATAAGAAATGATGAGAAGAAGATCATACTTGATTTATACAATAATATTCATGACCTACAAATTCTCTGCATACTTAAAACCCTGAAGAAATTCCAATTTGAAAGGAATTTATAAAAGAAAACAGAAAACAGAAAATAGAAGAGATTAAAGAAAAAGGAAAAGGCAGGCAACCGCTTCGGCCCATGGCCCAGAGGAATATCTCGCTCAACCAACGCTCGCGAGCAGTAGCAGTAAAAATCCACACACTCAGCCGCGGCCCAGGAGAAGCCCAACAACAACCTGTCCCATTTCTTCTCTCTGACTGACGGGTGGGATCAACGGTGGACCGCGGGTTAATTTGCAGAAACACTAGGGGGTTTTCCTAGAAAACGCCGTCGTCATCACCGCGACACACACAGGCAGCTCGCTGGAGCAACTCTCCGCCGTTTGATGTTGTTCGCCATCGTCAGCAGTGCGCTGTGATGCACGCCGCCGCTATCTGCACGGATAAGAAGGACACGCCGACGCCTCTCCGTGCTCATCCTCATCCGCACTCGCTCGCTCTCCATCTTCCTCTGTCTCTAATCTCCACACGACCGAAACCCTAGCTGGCCGGAGCCAACCGCCGTCGTTGGTAGGGATCGTCCCAGAGACCATGGAGTAGTCCAGAAGAAGCGCCATGATCTGAAGATCCTCTGGGCGGAACATAGCAACAAGGGGAGCTCGGCGGGAGAAGAATTTCATCGATCTTCTTCGTCGGTTGTCGCCGGAGTTCTTAGCCATTAACGCGTATCGGGGCACCATCCTCATCGTCGACCACCACAACAGACTCAGGGTGAGCTACTGAACCTTACAGACCCATTCAATCATGCCCTCTCAATTTGTGTCTCGCTGGCGTCTCGCGCCGCCGCTGGCCACCATCAGACGCCGTCGCAACCAGTGCTCCGGTGACCTAGAAATGGTGTCGCCGCGACTGTTGTGCTCAGCATGCTCGTCCGCATCCAACGCAACCCCTCTCGTGAGCCGGGGTAGTCAGGGTCGTCGCCGGTGACCTTGATCTGGTGGTGGAAGTCGTCGCTGATGTCACCACGACGTCATACCGACGTCATCCCTGCCACCTCAGCGTAGTTTGACCTGGTCTTGCTCACGTGGCAGCTAACGTGGTCCAGGCCTCACTTGTCTGTGACCTTGGGTAGGTGTAGGTGTGGTATAAAAATATTCTTCTATTTAGAATTCAATTATAATTATTTTCAGGAATTTAAGAAAATAGTTAAATTTTATAAATTGAATATCTTGTGTTTTATAATTCAGAAAAATACATATTATATATCAAAATGTTAAGAAAAAAATAAAAATCTATAACTTAACCTTATTATCAAATATTATTGTGTTAATTATTTAAATATTTATTATTTAATAAAGATTTTATAAGTTATAAAACTTTAAAAATTCATATTTTAATATTAGTAAATAAGAAAAATATAAATAATATACCAAAATTCTTATAAAATAAAATCTACACTTACAAACTTGTTTAAATTATTTTTGTATCACTCAACTAATATTTATTATTTATTAGGTATTTATAAAGTGATAAAACTTGTAAAATTCATATCTTATTATTTAAAAATCACCAAAAATATTTACAATATACCAAAATGACCATAAAAATGAAATCTACACACTAAAAATATCAACTCTCACTTTTGAAGTAAAATAAAGGTAAAGGTCTAATAAATCTTGTTTAAACCTTTTTCCTTTATTTTAATTCATTAAAAATATATAAATACTTACTATTGCCTTTAGCATTATTTGTTTGAAGTCTAAAAATGTAATAATAAGTCAATTAATGTTTAAGTGAAGTTAAAATAGGTAAAACCATTTTAAAATGTAACTACTAAAATTATCATCTCAAATTAAGTATATTTTAACTTTCCTAAAAGATTTTTACCAATTATAAAATCAACTAAAATAGTATGTTGATTGTCACAAGAATCCTATGCACTTGTAACATCACCAAATTTTTATTTACTAATTCTTTCACTATTTGAGAAAACCACCTAAAGGTTTAAACCAAATTCCAAAGTAATTGAAGTAATACCCATTATTTACTTATTAAGTATATTCATTGATTTATAAGATAAAAAGGTAAGTGCATTCACTTATAGTATGATTGTTTAATATAATAATGTTTTCCTCTTTAAATAATCTTAGCTAATAAGAAAACCTTAAGGTGTTAACCTTAAGTTTCAATACTTTTTACTTTGTAAAGTAATATTTTCCTCAAAAGTTACTCTTTTAAGAAACATTAAAAGTAATCCCTGAACACTTCTTTAAAAGCTCTAATGGAGTCTTAATCTTGTTTAAGAAATATTTCAGATACCATAATCATTTGAGTGCTTTACTATTGCATATTACTTGTTGTATTTACTTATTGTTTCACAAACACTCTCGCAAGCCTTAATAAGAAGCACAAGTGTGAATCTGTTATAAAAGTGTAACACATTCTAAAGAACAATTCCTAGTTTCCGAACCCTAGATCAAATACGATTAGTCCGGGGATTCGCGTTTATCAAACTGCATTACATTACTTATGCATCGTTGCATCTTGCTTCTTTAAACATTAGTCCTTACCGGACCAATGATGATGTTTATAGAATTTTGGATCTTCTATTGCCTTGAAGACCGTGAGTGCATAATCTTGCAATCACAAAAGGCAAGTTCACAACTTGCTCATGTCCTTTGATTATTTTCTATGCTTGTAACTCAACTGTGTCATCACCTGCATTTCAAAAAGGTCGAAAACACTATTTTCTCAATTAACTAGAAATATCGGTTACTGATCCAGGGTGATCAGCTAATCTATCATAACTAGCAATGGAAACGCCATTGTACAGTAATGTATCATCTATACCTTAACAACCAATTTCGCCAGTGATTCTAGCGCCGTATATTACGCGTCAACCATGAGATTTGGAATAGGACAGAGAAGTCATCTGTATCTTCTTCCTTTCATATGGAGGCAAGATGACCTTATCGTGACGTTGGGATTCCTGGTATGGATCCAACATATGGGTGGGCACCCTTAGGCCCCACGATTTTGGTGTCTAGATTATTTATGAGTGGCTGCCGGAGGTATAGTCGGACCTTTATGGACATTTCCAGGGGCATCACCAACTCATAGAGTCTTCGAGAACTCACTGTGGTTATAGCTTGCCCTAGTTGGAGGCTTAACGGAGGTGGAGTCAGCCCCGGAGGATCGTGCAGACATATGGGTTGTGGAGAGGGTAGCGATTGGCTTGGAAATTAAGTTCGACCTCAAACCAAGGAAGTTTGAACAGGGACATACTCCCGGTTGTGCAACAAAGCTTATGGTCTCTTGTGGGAAAAGTGACGCACCTCTACAGAGTGTAAGAATTGTGACATATTACTCCATGTTCCGGGAAGGAGCTACGAACATGGCAGGAAAGGAACTCCATGAAGTTCTGGTCAACCTGTGAAGGCTGTCGGACATAGTTTTCAGAATAAAATCAACCTTTGAAGAAATGTTTACGAAAACCTGCATTGCCTACGACCTCTGGTCTGTGGCTGTAGAGATAGTGCATCATACACTCCTTTTTAGTGAACTTGCTGAGTACGCTCGTACTCAACCATACCTTCTTAACCCTTGCTAGGTTCTAAGCCATTGAAGACGACGTCAACATCAATTTCTGCTCAAGAAACCATCATCGATAGCTCAAGTTCTTCAATAAAGTCAATGAAGTCAACATTTACATCAGGTGAAGTGAAGATAAAGTGTCGGTTTAGATAGGAGTAGATTCTCTAGACATAAAACCTATTTCTGTAGAGCATTGCAATAGCAGCAATGGCAAGCCAAATAGTTTAGATGCTAGTCTTAGTTACTAGATAATTCAGAGTTATTATTTCTGGTACTTCTTTGTAAGAAGTTCTTTCTCTCTCTTTAACCTAGAGTGTCCTCTGGATCTTTTGTAAAGAGTCGAGTTGTAATCTATAGTCATGTCTTGGACCTGCTGTGTTTCTGTTGTACCACTCTGAGGGATGTAATACTAGTGAACGGTGTTTTTCATTGGTGTTATGTCAATGACTATAGTGTACTACATCATGCAGTGGTATGCTGGGTCACCGCAACACTTGAGGCACTCAAGTCGTTGGAGCCACAGGAGCACAAGGACTTCATCACGACCTTGAGGTCGGCTTCGACTCGTCTACATCAACCACGCTCTCCTAAGCGTTGACAACGCTTTTCGATCTTCAAGGGTAAGTTCGCGAAAATCCCCTCTTGTTACTATATTACTAATAGATAGGTCTTGGCAGCATTAGGGGTTCAGGGGCGTAGGGTAAAATTTTATTGTTTTCATACGCGGAACCCCTACAGTGGTATCAGAGCTAGATCTATGCGTAGTAATGCTAGTACGGGTAGAACACACGAGATGTAGCATATGGGCGTTGATCTTTTAGTTGTTACCCTCCCACGTGTACTTGTGTATACCGCAGTAATGTTTGATGAAGCGGCCCCCAACTGACTTTACGCGTTCATTCGTGAGACTGGTCCACGCTTGACATACGGCTTGTACCGTGTAAAGTGGCTTAGGGGGTGTTTGTCTCTCTCGCATTAGTTGGTATGCAATTTACAACGGAGGGCCCCGAAAGGGTGTAGTAGAGACAACTACTTGATCAGTGTTGTGCTGAAAGTTCGTAGGTAAGAACGGTTCTTGTGCGAAAGCCCATTCAGCCACGTAAAACATGCAAAGATAAAGTAGATGCATCTAACTTTGTTTGCAGGGGGCATTGCTTTGTGATATGGTTGTGGCAAAGGTAAAGTGATTACCTTTTGTTACGTAGTAGTAGATAGTCACGGAGGTGATGGACTACCACGCCGGAATGACACCGGTACCCTGGTGTCTACGGCGCCGAAACCCTAGCGCCGGAATCCGGTGACGACGGATGGAGATCACGACGTGAAGGGCCATATCACACCGCATTTACATTCAATGTTATTATTTGTATATCTTATTGTGTGCTAGTATTAGATACTCGATGGTAGCCTAATAAGATGATCCCTGTTAAAATTACCAACGATTGTGTTCCCCCTTAGTGTGCACCACCAAGAAAGTTCTTCGGTATGAGGCGATCCATGGTACAGGCATGGGTGTCAGACATATCTACGTTCGCATACAGTGGGTGTAAGCCATGTTGCATAGCGAATACACTAAGGTTGAGTTGGCGAGCCTAGCACGCCATAGAAGCGTGGCCTCGGAACACGGATGGTCGAAAGATCGAGCACGAGTTGCATGAATGATGTGACCGACGTTTAGCGTCCACCCTTGAACCCACATTGATGGCCGTGATGATCGGGGGAGATGTGGCTGATAGGGGTCGTGTTATCACTAGGAACCCTTATGGGGATAGATGTTTGTAAGTGGAGTTATTATTAACTCATTTAATTATAAACTTAGTCTAAATTCCTTTTGCAATTGTAAATGTAGAAAAGTTCTCCCCGATGCCACCTTTCCTGTTGACGATTGATTGGTTAGAAGGAGAGAAGCTCCGATTAGATGGATCAAACTTCTCTATGTGGGTTGCGCGTCTCCACGTTCTCCTTAGCGAGAATGACATGGTCGACTATATACTCGACGTGATGGATTTGGATCAGCCCATTGACCTAGAGACCCCAGAGCAGCGGGAAGACCGCTATCTCTGTCGGGAGATGGCCTCCTCCATTTCAGTTACAATGCGTTTCGGAATTGTGGACGAGCTGTGGCCTTTCGTGGGTGATGTCAACCCTCGTACGGTAATGCTACAACTTAGGACACATTTCGTAGAACAAGCACGCATATGGGAGCATGAGCTGATGGGAGACTTCCTCTCCATTAAGATGGAGGAGAACTCATCACTTGACGACCACTTAGAGCGCATGCATGATGTGTACACGAGGCCTGCATACTTTCTGGATAGCTGGATGACGGGCTCTTTTGCAAATGGCATTGTGCTGCAGTCGCTGCCACCAAGCTACCAAGCACAAGTCAGGACTTGCATCATGAGTGGTGATACGGAAACATTGGATTTCCAAGAGTTCATACTACGTTTCAGGAACGTAAAGGTTGAACCAATCACCGGAGAGGTCATCAATGACAAAGGTATATATTTGATATATAATTTTATAAATGTTATAATCTTGCAAACACATTTGCAGTGTTAAGTATATTTGATACTTGTTCTGTTTTGCTGAAAACAGGTCCTTCTGCATGAGAGGTGCTTGCTGGAGAGGAGGTGACGTTGCGTGTTGATGACGAGCATGATGATAATGGCCAACGACACTCTCCCTCGATGTTTGTCACTTAGTTTATGTTTTAGGATGATTATTGTAATCAAAAGATTATGAACTTCTTTAGTGTGTCTCACACTTTGTGAGACGGTTATTCATATCAGTTTGTAACAAACAGTTGTTCCACTTTTATGAATGATTTCTATTTGTGTTTATATCTTGTTCGATTACGTGTGAATTATCCTGGTTATGAAACTAATTGATAATACATAAACATTTGTAAAATATTGAAATGCATTGAAAATACCCAACTTAATGATATTTTATGAATGAATGAAACCATTGTTTGAATTCAAAGTTATGTGATAATATGTGAAAGTCATTTGATTTCTTATCACATATAAATCATGCCTAAATTCGGCAAAATAACTTGAACACCGGGTATTACTTGAATACAAAGTGTTTAATGAATTGTTTAAAGTAAATACATATTCGATGTATTATGTTTTAACAAAATGGTAATTATCAATATATGATTATTTAAAAGCATAAAATAGTTTACCAAAGGAAACATGAATATGAAACTATTTGATATGATCAAAGTGTTTCATCAACAAAGTGTATAAATATAAAAGAGAATCTAATTACTATGATTTGATCAATAGTAATGAAATTTGACTTTATAAGAATGGCATAAGGAAATTGTGAAATGCAAAGTGTTTTGAAACGTCAAAATGCAAAGCATCACAATGTGATATTAGATATCAAAATGGGTAAATAGATGGAACCAAATAAATCGTTGTAGTGTAGATGTAGAGACCATTAGTTAGAAATAGTTAACACTCAATTAGAATATATAGTGAACCATATGAATTCGCGAGATTGGCTCCATATCAAGTATGGATCGTCGTGAAAGTTTTGGGGTAATTCGATATAACCAAAACAATAGGTAAGTCGTTGGAGCCACAGGAGCGCAAGGACTTCATCACGACCTTGAGGTCGGCTTCGGCTCGTCTACATCAACCACGCTCTCCTGAACGTTGACAACGCTTTTCGCTCTTCAAGGATAAGTTCGCGAAAAGCCCCTCCCGTTACTGTATTACTAATAGATAGGTCCTGACAGCATCAGGGGTTCAAGGGCGTAGGGTAAAATTTTATTGTTTTCATGCGTGGAACCCCTACAGTCCAGGCCTCGCCTCCATCAGCGACGCCGCAGCCCTCCGCGTCATCCCCGTCATCGGCGAGGTCCCGGCCAGCCGGCCATCCTTCTAAAGCCCCTAACCTGCACCTTGGCCCTAAGTCCGGTCCCGACAATCCCCACCCCAAATCCTAAGTCAGACGAGCTCCCCACCCCTCCCCGTCAAGTTTCTTTCCTCGCCTCCGCCGGTGACGCCGCACCCCGCCGCGTTGTCCTCGTCTCCAACGAGGTCACGACCTCACCTCCTCCGGGGCGCCGCGGCCAGCTACGTCGTCCCCGTCGTCGGCGAGGACGGTCGTGTTCTTGCCACCGCCAGTGGTGTGCCAGCCCACTGCCAACTCGCGCGAGGAAGGGGGTGCGCGGCACGGGCGAGTGATCCCGCTAACGAGCGGCAAATAGCTTTTCCCCGGCTTTTCATCCAAATAAGCAATTCCAAGAATCTCCTTATTCATAACGTGCTCGGCTCATCTATGATTCCAATCAAGTAATTCTGGCCCAGATTAACGTATGGCCCAGGGCAGTTAAATGGCGGAGGACACCATCTGCTCGAGAAAAAACTGTAGGTACAGAGTTGCAGAGCCCACCGGAAATCTCTGCCGCCGCCGCCGCCGCCATCGCACTGCTCCTGACCTTTTTGATGGAGGGAGATATTTTTTTCCGCTCTTGAACTTGACGGATGCTAGTTGATGACTGGTTCTTAGTTCTTATGTGTTGTTAGCTGATAAGTATGTTGTTATATTGGTAGCCTGTTGACTGGCATATAGAGGAATGGAGTATACGTGTACACTCTAGAGAGCCAAATTGCTGAGACCGAGGAAGATAATTAATCTCTATTAATTACTACATGCAACAATATTTGGGTGAAGAAACGCCATGCATTGGGGGATTGAGATATAAAATAGAAGAAAAAAGATCATTACTTACTAGCACAAATTAAGAAAAATTAAGAGTGTAGATTTAGATCTGAAAACAGAGAGGCACCCGGGAAGCCTGGGCGGAGGGAGCATTCCCTTCTATATGCCATGGAAAGGAACCAGTCCTGAAAATTATCGGGACACACATGTATATATACACACACGTAAAGGTATCCCCGATTCAAATTAGTTGACTTAGTTTTTTCTAGATTCGGATGTATCTAGTACTAAAACATGTCTAGATACATTCGAATCCAGTCAAATCTAAATCAATTAATTTGTATTAGAGGGAGTAGCGTAAGGTGGGAAAGAAATAAAAAAGAAAGAAAGAATAAGGAGAAAAGAGGTGGGAGCGCCGGGTCGTCCCGATAATCTATAACTAGCACCAGAAAAAGAGAGTTGTCCAACAATTAGTACGGGAGCATTGCCTAAATTTATGGGTGGTGGACGTTTTGTTTCCCTAGACTAATAAAATCAATCACTGTACACTTGGAGCACCGAAGTTGAGAGAGACCGAAAATTCTGGACCCCTCGTCTCCTTCCCGCTACTTCCCTCACCAAATTAGTTAGATTCAAACCTGGCCCCCATCCCTCTATAAGAAGAAGCCGGCCCTGAGTAGCCGCGCGCCGGTATTACTATTACTGCATTCAACAGCGGGTGGCTGTCGTCCATTTTCGAATTCGCTTACAGGTTCAACATGACAGAACTTGACCTCGTGAAGGTATAACTCCTACATAGACCGCAGGAGGGGCGTGGAAGAACTGGGAGTACGACCTCTTAGCGGTGTTCGACAAGGCAATCACATTCATTAGATGCCCAGAAGACAAGGAATGGATAGTCTTGCACGACGACTTCCTGCGGCCGGAGAAGTATGTCGATGTCGTCTTCACCTACAGCTACTCTTCGTACAGACCGCAACGCATTTATGTGGTCACTGAACCTAGTGGCGACGTGCGTGTTTGGGAGCCGTCCATTTGGGGTGAGTCATGGTGTCATATAGCATGTAAAATCCCATTCAAAATTCTGCTTACTGACTGTTAGTAACACGCAGGTACCCACGCATCCCCGCGCATCATTCTAGCTCCGGTCATCAAAGATGCAGTAGCAGATGCTGAATTTGGGACACGGCGCTGGTTCCTGGCACATCTTAGAGATAACACGGAACAAGATGATGAACTCTTGGAAATTCATATCAGGGGAGCACTAAACAACGTTGGTGATACAATAGAACATATGGGGACACAACTTTCTTCA
Source organism: Avena sativa (assembly GCA_916181665.1). Lineage (NCBI taxonomy): Eukaryota > Viridiplantae > Streptophyta > Magnoliopsida > Poales > Poaceae > Avena > Avena sativa. The sequence continues at coordinate 122,492,576 of OV702291.1, read as the reverse complement.
TACCCATCGCTGCGGTGTCACGTTTTCTCGAGATCTGCATTCCCATCCGAAGACCCAGTAGAGCAAGTCTAGAGCAGAGTCAACAATCTGAAGGGACAATCTGTGTTTCTTGGGATCAACTACCCTTTCTTTGTCGGAGCCCCTGGAGCTGTTGAACCTGTAATTGCTCAGACAACCCTGGCCCCTAATGCTGTTGCTGCTGCTGCTGCTGGTGGTGGTGGTGGAGCTGGCGAAGGACTAGTTACTGCTGCTCCTGGTGAAGCTGACGAAATACTTGGTGATGCTGCTGCTGGTGAAGCTGATGAAATACTTGCTAATGCTGCTGCTGGTGAAGCTGACGAAATACCTGTTGAGGCTGCTGTCAGAGTCCAGGAAGAACATGCTGGTGTTGTTGCTGAGGTGCCAGCACTTCTAGTGTTGATAGCAGACTGTGTATTTGCTGCACACTCACGCGCCTATCATGTTGACACTCCAGATCCAACCTGGAGCCGAATCAATGTCGGGGGAGGGAGCCTACAATTGGCTCATCAGTGGGGTCGTACTATTTGAAGGAGAATGAAAGACGGCCAAACGCAGCATTCTGGTTCGTTCCGACGATACCACCAGCTCTAGGGACCTAGTGCTCATACTGGCAGATCCGATGAACCATTTGTTTTTATCTTTATTATTAGTTATGCTTATGTATGTAAAGACTAAGCTGTGCTTATTTGTGTAAGACTAAGTTAGGCCTAACTGCATAATATTCAGTGAAGCCCAACTTTTCTTTCCACGCCCATAACAATAGAATTGCAGCATAGAACATACAAATGTAATGTGCATACCAGACATTTTTGCTCAGGATAACAACCACTTCAAGAAAATGATACATCGTGTACGCATTTGAACGCATCACTAGAATGTGCCACCTATTGATGATTGATGACATGGATCTAGCTTTTCTGCGCTTATTTGCATTGAATCGCTCATTGATTTGTTCATATATTTTTCTGCAATGGCTGATGAACTCCACTCTCTTGGTAACTTGCTTCGTCAGCGAGCACTTGTTGATACAATGCAAAGTACAGAACATGGTCGTCATCGTCATTCTATTTAGGTTCTATATGTTTCGTCATCACGGAGCTACTAATTTCAAATGAAAATCTAGTAAACAATATATGTGTACATTGTTAGAGTATGCTACGGCCACGGTACATACATGTTTTTCTACAATCACAAGAAGAAAACTTGATGCATTTTCACCTTGTTGGCGTTGTACCGAACTGGGTGGATGTGGCTTTGGGGTTCGGAGAGGAAGGCGCCGTGGCTGGTGCGTGTGCGACCACGGCGACGGCGAGCTCGGATTCTGGAGAAGACCAACATGACCGAGCATGGTCGGCATGATGACAGATCTCACCCAGGAATGAATTCCTGTCCCCGCGCCATGCGAATGGTGCGGTCATGGTGAGGGCGAGCTCCGATTCAGGATGGGGAGGAGAACAGACCGATCAGGTTTGTCCAAGTCCTAGCTCCACGCCATGGCCGCGACCATAGATTGCCGCCCCGGAGGAAGAAGAAGACGCGTAATGGATGCATGCGCCAACGCTGCAAGCCTACATGGCAGCGACGACGGCAGCGACATAACGGCGAAAGCTGACAGGGGGGCAACTTGACGGCCGTTAGCCTGATTTTTTGTATTGAAACGTAAAGTTGAATTCGTGCCGAAAAAGACCCTCTGAGTATTTTGCACGCCAACTGTAGTCATCGCGGCTGATTTAGGGAACTCGGGTACCGCGTTGCCTGGCCACCCCAACTTTCGGGCCGCAAAATGATATTCTCCCGCGTCGCACCACTCCCAGGCCACGTCGCGCCCAAAATTTCCCTCCACATCCGCGGCCCTTGAAGCCTAGGCAGGGCCCAGATCAGGCCCGCTCAGCCGCCGTCCACATCGAGCTCCTTCCCATCGTCTGGCCGCTCACCACTGCGCGTCTTACCGCCCCCCGAGCGCCTCCGCCGAGCCATGCGACCTACGCCACCGTAGAGGAAAAGGGAAGGGGGCTTCGTCCTCGACTCCGATCTACAGCGGGAGGCCGCCACAAGAAAGCGTGACCCTGCTGCCGCCCAGGCTTCGCTTGGCGGCCTCATACGGTCGGCGACGGGGGGATGGAGGAGGGTGGAGAGAGGTAGCGACAAGGGAAGGCTTGGTTCCTCCCGAGCCGCCTCAGGGAGGCGACGCGGGGGCTCTGCGGTTTGGACAGAGCAATAAGGTAAGCTCTGCTGGTTTGGATCTTGCAGATTGTAGTTAATGTGGGTGTTTTAAGAGTTTGTAGTTATTTACTCGGTTTTCTTTAATTTCTTCCGGGTTATTAATTTTTCTATTTTCATTTTACCTTCTGATTACAATACTTTGCCTTATTTTTTGCCAAAATATCATTTCGAACATAATTATATTTTTACTAGAAAATACAAAAAAGTTCTTGTTTGACACTACTTATAAAGAAGTGGTGAAAATGTTTTGTGTCACCAATACTATTTTTTTTGCCTCAATAGTAATATTTTATTATTTGGCAACATATTTGGTTTTTCATTGCTATTGAACTTATTTAATTTATTTTCATGTATGTAACATTTTTTAATCCAACAAAATAACCTTTAGAGATACAATGAAAATTTATTTGACAAATGGCATACTATCTAGGCTAAACAATGAGGTGATGCACCCCTCCCCCTAGGGATACGAAGATCTACCAGTGTGCGACAAACTTGAGGTGGTAAAGTGCATTTACGTACCTGGACGGACCGACACAGGCTACCTACGAAGTGCAACTCTAAGAGGTCTAACGAGTGTGGCAAGAATAAGAACGAAGCTCTCTTCGTTTCAAAAAAAAAATGACACCTTTGAATGGACGGGTCTCCTCAGTTTGAAGGGAAATAAGAGGAAATAAATGAGATTATAGATTTGCCCTTATTTCCATTTTAAATGGTTGCATTTTCAATGGAACCAGAGGACGTGGCACCTATCTTTCTAAAAAGAAATAATATCATATGACTAGAAAAACAATAATATCATGTTATATTACGTCAATGCCAAGCAGATCATTTCCCCCAGAGCTCTTTGAGCTGCCAAGTTTCAAATGCAAGTTTTTTTTTTAAAGTTTAGTAAAGGTGTCTAACTCAAAGCAGAGGCCCAGGCTTTCTACAACACACATATTCCATAATCCAGGCCCAGAAGTTTGGACTCGTTTGATCTTTGAGGCTCATTAGTGTCGGCCCAGGAGCTTGTTTGATCAAGACAGGCCGACTTTGCATGGCCGGTCCGGGCTTCGAACGATTTTTTTTTGATGGTCTGCTTCGAACGAATTCAAGGCCATGTTAGTTTGCTCGCCTGAGACAGAGATCGGCGCGGTCGTCGCCCTTCCTTTCCGTCGTGTAGCTAGAGCTCCAGTACAACGACTGCAAATTCGTCAAGGATAATAATCAGTGAAGATCGAACGGATTCGGACGCAGAGCCTTATAGTAGGTAAAAAAGCTACGAAGATGCAACGGTCAGCTAGCTTACACTCGGCATCCGTGGTGATCCAGTGACCATGGTGGTGCTGCATCGCCATTCTGCTGCTGGCCATCTTCGTCGCCGGGTACGGCGGGGTGCGCGAGGGAGACGTGAAAACGGAGGCGTCCCGGCTGCTGAAGCTGTCTCTGCTGCTGGACGCCGACGGCCGCCGCCGACGAGCTCGTGCCGTCGGCCGCCGGTCGCCGGGACTGGCCCCTGCTCCGGAAGCTCGCCGCCCTCTGTAGCGAGTAGTATAACATTCAGTTAATCAGAAATCCAGGATTAATTTCAGAAACCAAAATGTCGGTGAGCTGATGGATGAGTTACCTTCCATTTCCTGGTGGTGGCCGCCACGGTGGACGCCCTGATCAGCTTGGACTGATGAGGCGTCACTGACGATGAGTGCGTGACGGCTCACCTGAGCAGCTCCCTCATCCTGGCCACGATCGCCTTCCTGCGCTCCGCGATCGTCGTCCCAGCTGTGCTGCCAGCGCCTTCGCCGTCATCACCTCTGGCTCCGATTCTGATCCGGTCTCCGACTCTGATGATTCCGACCCCTGTTGCAGGAAGACTGATCCGCACCACCGCTATGCCCCATTTTCGATCGAGCTAACCAGCAACGGAAACTAACAGAACCGTGTTGCACGAAGACTCTGATTCAAGCTAGCGAGCTTGCTAGTAAACTGGAATCAATGGCTGCGCCCGGGGTTAATATACACTCCTACCCAATGACATGTGGGGCCTACTTGTCATATTGGCTTTGACCTGATGACTGGATCGTTGTGTAGAACTGAAAGTCTGATGCCGAAACTGAAAGTCTAAAACTGACGACAGGATAACCGTCGTGTAGAACTGGAACTGATCTAACTGAATAATTAGGCAAAAAAGGACGGTTTACCAATAGACCACCGAAGACATCTTGTATGAAGGTACCATGGCTACTTAACCAGATATCGGGCTTGTTAACCCTGCGACTTCTTGGGCTGCTCTTTGGGCTCGGCTTGGGCCGACCGATGGCAGCCTGACGGCTATCGTCCTTTTAACTCTGCCTGGCAAGTTCGTTGGGCCGGCCACATTCAGCTATTTTTTTCTTTTTTTAAAATATTTTGTATCTTTTTATCATAATTCTAAATTGAGTCAAACAAAATTTAGAGAAATTATAAAATTTAAGAGATTTTTCTAGGACATTGTGGAACACTTTTACTTTCTAGAAAAACTACAAGAATATATATTTCATATGAAACCTTAACATGTATAAATAGAAATTATGAATCATGGTTTTGACAATAGGGGGTTGACATTGAATTTTTTTGTCTACGGGTTGATTCTTGCTCAACTTTCATTTGATCTCTGATAAAAAACATATTGTGAATCTATGTCACATAATATGACACCACGCGAAGAATTTATCTTGTTTGGACCGTTTTTGAATTTCTTATGCCCGTTTCAAAATATGGTCAAAACGGCGGGTATGAATGTTCTTAGCTAGGGGATGATCTTCGCTAAACTTGTATTGGATCTCTGAAAAAACAACATATTATGAAGCTAAAATGATTTTTTCAAAAAATCATGAGCATTAGATAATGCACATGCAGTTCAAATCGTAACCACTTCCTACTGATTCAGCAATCATTTGGATTTTTCACGGGGGTGCACCGAAAGATTTTAGATTCTTCGGTTGCGCAATTGTCCATGTAAGATGGTCTAGTATTTTGCAAAAATAGGGTGGAACCATTTTGAAACCTTCGTTTGGTGGTTGCTTCACAAAACGCCCCGTTTTCGGCATTCGTAAAATGAAAAATACATTTTTTGTGCGACGAAAAGGAAAACTTTATCCTACAATATTGTTTGCCATCCCACGATGCACATGTGTGCATAATATGGGCACGTTATCATAAACTATGCCGTGATTTTGGCCATAACATTGGTCGTTTGACCCGAAAGCCATGAAACCTCGAACAAGATAGGTCATTTATGTGAAGATTTTTTTGAGATGCAATGAATATACCAAGTTTGGTATTTTTATTTGCAACTATCTCACATAATATGACACCACGCGAAGGATTCACCTTATTTGGACCGTTTTTGAATTTCTTATGCCCGTTTCAAAATATGGTCAAAACGGCGGGTATGTATGTTCTTAGCTAGGGGATGATCCTCGCTAAACTTGTATTGGATCTCTGAAAAAGCAACATATTATGAAGCTAAAAATGATTTTTTTTTTCAAAAAATCATGAGCATTGGATAGTGTACATGCAGTTCAAATCAGACCAACTTCCTACCGATTCGGCAGACATTTGTCTTTTTCACGAGGGGTGCACGAAAAGGTTTTAGATTCTTCGGTTGCACATTTGTCCATATAAGTAGATCTAGTATTTTGGAAAAATAGGGTGGAACCATTTTGAAACCTTCGTTTGGTGGTTGCTTCACAAAACGCCTCATTTTCGGCATTCGTAAAATGGAAAATGCATTTTCTATGCGACGAAAAGGAAAACTTCATCCTACAGCATTGTTTGCCATCCCATGATGCACATGCGTGCATAATATGGGCACGTTATCATAAACTATGCCGTGATTCTGGCCATAACATTGGTCGTTTGACCCGAAAGCCATGAAACCTTGAACAAGATAGGTCATTTATGTGAAGATTTTTTCGAGATACAATGAATATATCAAGTTTGGTATTTTTCTTTGCAACTATGTTATATAATATGACACCATACAAAGGATTCACCTTGTTTGGACTGTCTTTGAATTTCTTATGTCCATTTCAAAATATGGTCAAAACAGTGAGCATGGATGTTCTTAGCTAGGGGATGATCCTTGCTAAACTTGCATTGGATCTATAAAAAATATGTTGGAAATATGCCCTAGAGACGAATAGTAGTAAGGACTATTATCATATTTCATATAGTTTATGATTAAGTTTTATATCATGCTATAACTGTGTTGAGTGGAAACATCAATACACGTGTGATATACAAACAACCAGGGGTTCCCAGTGAAACTCTAGTCATTGGTTCATTGGTCAACAGATGATCATGTTTCCTGATCATGTGGCATTTATGCCAGTTGGAAATAAGGTCATCTCATTCGGAGAATGAGATGATGAACCAATACCCAACCTAAACATCGTGACCCGATCATGTCACGAAGTTCAAGTTATGATGATTAGAAATGGATCCTCGTAGACTATTCCTTAGACCGTGAGGCTATATCAATCACTGTCTCCCGAGGGTGCTTCGATATCATCAAACGCCATCTGGTAATACGGTGGTTATAAAGGTGTGTTCAGGTATTCGGAGGAAACCATAGAGGCAATATATGTCAAGAGCGGGATTTGTCCGTCCATGTGACGGGAAGATACTCAAGGGCCCACTCGGAGAAGTTATATCCAATAGCTGCGCAGCGTGTGATTAGATCACGGGGATATCACTTGTCGGAACGAGTTAAGTAGCATTGTTCAGTAACGAGATTGAACATGACATGGTGATGTCATTGATCGAATCTCGAGCAATGCAAGTATCGAATGACAAAGGGAATAAGACACGACTGTCCCGATTCAAATGACGAAAGATCTTCATGGAACGCACAGGGGTCCCATGGCCATCCAGGTCCCTCTGTTGATCATTGGTGCGGGAGTGTCCCGACCATGTATGGAGTGTTCCCGAACCGTAGGGTATCACGCTTAAGGGCTTGATGATGCTTAGAGAGTGTCTATAGGATCGGTAGAATCACCGAAGAAAAGAAGGGAGAAAACCGGAAGGGTTTCGGTAAGTCCGGAGGATGTCCGGAGTGGAGGTGGAAGGTGTTCCATGGCCACAGAGATTAGATAATTTGTGAATGAATGTTAAAAATTGATTTAATCATTTATTCATAATTATTTAATAAAGAGAAAATAAATTAAAAAGGTCAAAGGCTTAATGGGCCAATTCCCAGAGGGGAGAGGGCCCATTAGGGAAAGGCAAGAAGGAGAAGGGGCCAAGGGGGTGGCCGGCGCCCTAGTGGGCTAGCCCCTCCCCCTCCCCCGCGTGGGGCCCATGGGGGTGGCCGGCGATGCCACCCCTCCCCCCTCCTCTCCTTTAGTCCCACCCCGGGACTTGAGGGGAGGTAGTACCTCCCCTCCCCCTATATATAGTGGGGTATATTGGCCTAGAAAATACACCCAATAATCAATAAAGGTCTCCCCACTTTTGGGAGGACCTCTAATTGATATTTTCTCTCTCCCCCTCTCTCTCTCGTGACCGTGGTCCCAAGTCTGTACTGCACGAGCGAGAGACATTTTCACCGCAGAGCACCGTCGCGCTGCGGGATTCGGATCCGGGAGCTCTACTTCCACAACTGCTACTGGATCGGGGAAGCGGGAGTCATTGTCAGGCACCGGACGTGTGTAACTCCCACGAGGTGTCACACTTGAGGCACTCAAGTCGTTGGAGCCAGAAGGAGCGCAAGGACGTCATCACGACCTTGAGGTCGGCTTCGGCTCGTCTACATCAACCACGCTCGCCTGAGCATTGACAATGCTTTTCGGTCTTCAAGGGTAAGTTCACGAAAAGCCCCTCCCGTTACTGTATTCCTAATAGATAGGTCCTGGCAGCTTCAGGGGTTCAGGGGCGTAGAGTAAAATTTATTGTTTTTATGCGCGGAACCCCTACAGTGGTATCAGAGTTAGATCTATGCGTAGTAATGCTAGTACGGGTAGAACACACGAGATGTATCGTGTGGGCGTTGATCTTTTAGTTGTTACCCTCCCACGTGTACTTGTGTATACCGCAGTAATGCTTGATGAAGCGGCCCCCAATCAACTTTACGCGTTCATTCGCGAGACTGATCCATGCTTGACATACAGTTGTACCGTATAAAGTGGCTAAGGAGGGGTGTCTGTCTCTCTCGCATTAGTTGGTATACCATTTGCAACGGAGGGCCCCGAAAGGGGTATAGTATAGACAACTACTTGATCAGCGTTGTGCTGAAAGTTCGTAGGTAAGAATGATTCTTGTGCGAAAGCCCATTCAGCCACGTAAAACATGCAAAGATAAAGTAGAGGCATCTAACTTTGTTTTGCAGGGGGGCGTTGCTTTGTGATATGGTTGTGGCAAAGGTAAAGTGATTACCTTTTGTTACATAGTAGTAGATAGTCACGGAGGTGACGAACAACCACGCCGGAATGACACTTGTACCCTGGTGTCTACGGCGCCAAAACCCTGGCACCGGAACCCGGTGACGGCGGATGGAGATCACGACGTGAAGGACCATATCACATAGCATTTACATTCAATGTTATTGTTGTATGTCTTATTGTGTGCTAGTATTAGATACTCGACGGTAGCCTAATAAGATGATCCCTATTAAAATAACCAACGATTATGTTCCCCCTTAGTGTGCACCACCAAGAAAGTTCTTCGGTATGAGGCAGGCCGTGATGATCGGGTGTCATACATATCTACGTTCGCATACAGTGGGTGCAAGCCATGTTGCACAACAAAAACACTAAGGTTGAGTTGGCGAGCCTAGCACGCCACAGAAGCGTGGCCACAGAACGCGGATGGTCGAAAGATCGAGCACGAGTCGCATGAATGATGTGACCGACGTTTAGCGTCCACCCTTGAACCCACATTGATGGCCGTGATGATCTGGATCAGAACGGTCTTAGTACGGGGTGTTGCATGTATTCCCCACATTTTGTGGTAGGAGACGCATCACGCTGGAAATGTCTTTAGTAGGAGAAGGAAAGCTTACTCTCCCGATGAATTGCGACAACCGGACCGGCTGTTGTCTGCCTGCAAGGGCGGATGACTACCGTCGCTGGACGTCAAAGAGGACTCGCTACCTGGTTGATCCTGCCAGTAGTCATATGCTTGTCTCAAAGATTAAGCCATGCATGTGCAAGTATGAACCAATTTGAACTCGTTAACGATTTCAACCTTCTCAAGGCAAGGCGGAAGTAGTGCTTGAATACCTCTAAGTACTGAGCTCTCAGCTTTGTTGGGTCCCTACTTAAAAATAGGATTGTGACTATGAAGTCGAATAGAACTGAAACGAATGTGTTTAGATTCATGATTTGAATTGAGAGTAGATATTTCCATTTCTTATTGTCTTCTTGCTTGATTTTTATACGATTTTCTGAAGACGGATTTTGGAGCGCGAAACTAAGGCGTTAGCGCATCCGTTTTCTTGCTTGATTTTTATACGATTTTCTGAAGTGATCTGTCCAACTAAGTAGAAAAGGACAGACGGGCTACGCGTGGTATAGGGCTGCTCGTCCCGCCTACATAAAAATGCAAATAAATATAGATCCAACACAAAGTTAGGACTCGATAAAGAAAGCTTGAAAAGTTCTTAATGTTAGTTGAGTCCCGGGCTCCCCAATTGATTGACCCGCAATAACACCTACGGCTTCTCCCAATTCTACGAGAGGCCGTGTTATCAGTAGGAACCCTCTTCGGGATAGGTGTTTCTGAGTGGAGTTATTATTAACTCATTTAATTATAAACTTAGTCTAAATTCCTTTTGCAATTATAAATGGAGATGGGCTCTTTCGTGTTGACAACTAAATGGTCAGAAGGAGAAAAGCTCAGATTAGATGGATCGAACTTCTCCACCTGGGTTACCAGTCTCCATGTTCTCCTTAGCAAGAATGACATGGTTGACTACATACTCGACAGGATGGATCTGGATCCGTCCATAGACCTTGAGACCCTAGAGGAGCGGAAAGACCGCTATCTCCGTCGTGAGATGGCCTCCGATATTTCAGTTGTGATGCGTTTCGGAATGGTGGACGAGCTGTGGCCTTTCGTGGGTGATGTCAACCCTCATTCGGTGATGCTACAGCTTAGGACACATTTCGTGGATCAGACACGCATCTGGGAGCATGAGTTGATGGGAGACTTCCTCGCCATTAAGATGGAGGAGAACTTGTCACTGGACAACCACTTACAACACATGCATGATGTGTACATGAGGCCATCATACTTCCTGGACGTCTGGATTACAGGCTCTTTCGCAAATGCTGCTGTGCTGCGGTCGCTGCCACCAAGCTACCAAGCACAAGTCAGGACTTGCGTAATGAGTGGCGACATGGAAACAATGGAGTTCCACCGGTTCATGACACATCTCAGGAATGTGTTGGTTGAACCAGATGTCGCTCAGGTCATCAACGACAAAGGTATATATTTGATATGCAGTTTTATAAATGTTATAATCTTGCAAACACATTTGCAGTGTTAAGTATATCTGATACTTGTTCTGTTTTGGTGAAAACAGGTCCTTCTGCATAGAGGTGCTTGCTGGAGAGGAGGTGATGTTGCGTGTTGATGGCAAGCATGATGATGACGGCCAACGACACTCTCCCTCGACATTTATCACTTAGTTTGTGTTTAGGATGATTATTGTAATCAAGAGAGATTTGAACTTCTTTAGTGTGTCTCACACTTCATGAGACGGTTATTCATATGAGTTTGTAACAAACAGTTGTTCTGCTTTTATGAATGATTTCTATTCGTGTTCATATCTTGTTTGATTATGTGTGAATTATCCTTGTTGTTTGAAACTAATTGATAATGCATGAACATTTGTAAAATATTAAAATGCCTTGTTTAAAATACCCAACTTAATGATATTTCATTAATGAATGAAACCATTGTTTAAATTCAAAGTTATGTGATAACATGTGAAAGTCATTCGATTTCTTTTCACATATAAATCATGCCTAAGTTCGGCAAAATAACTTGAACACCATGTATTACTTGGATACAAAGTGTTTAATGAATTGTTAAAAGTATATACATATCCGATGTATTGAGTTTTAACGGAAAATGGTAATTATCATTAAGTGATTGTTTAAATGTGTAAAGTAAGTTTACCAAAGGAAACATGAATATGAAACTATTTGATTTGATCAAAGTTTTTCATCAACAAAGGGTATAAATATAAAAGAGAATCCAATTACTATGAATTGATCAATAGTAATGAAATTTGAATTTATAAGAATGCCATGAAAGAAATTGTGGAATGCAAAGTGTTTTGAAACGTCAAAATACAAAGCATCACAATATGATATTAGATATCAAGAAGGGGTTGAATAGAAGGCACCAAATAAATCGTTGTAGTATATATAGAGAGACCATTAGTTTAAAAATAGTTAGCACTCAATGAGTTTACAGTGAACCATTAGAATTCGTGAAAGTTTTGGGGTTATTCAATATAACCAAAACAATAGCGAATAAGTCCTTGTAGCGTATTCATTGGAAACTTTGAATACAAAATCCATAGCTGAAACCAAAAGGAAAGCAAAATTCGCATTGCTTGGATTTTGGTACATTCTTGAGAAAGCTCACTTTTAGTGATGTTTCTCAATTATGGAGCAAATGGAAATTAGTGTAAAACACGATGAGGATTCAAAACCCTGCATCAGAGTGTTGAGAAGCGCAACAGACAGGATTCCTGAATGATTCTCTTCACAGAAGGAAAGAGTCAATGATTTTGATCATTGTGTTTTTCCCTCCACTATTGTTTTTCACCATATAAAAGTAGGATTCAAAATGTAAATACATATCTTGTATGGAAACATTTGTGAATCACTTGTCATAATTTTTGGAATATGACATACCTACAAACTACAAAGGAAATGATGGTAAACTAGAATTATGAGAAATCCAAATAGCAAAATTCCCTTGAGATTAGAAAGCGATTCGTTGCTGAATCTCACAAGTAAAGGGGTTACTTGGAATTTTCCCAAATGACTGCAAAGCCATAGTAGGAAAAAGGGGTGAATGACAAAAGCACAAATTTGTCAAGTATTGGACAAATTCAGATGAATTTGATTCATGTGTGCTAAATGTCTAGTGGATTTAAAACTAGTAAAGTACTAGTATCTCATAATAAATCTCCAAGTTTGATGTTTAATCAAAGGATTTTGAAGTTGTTCAAAATAGTAAGGAGATATGCAATTTGCATAAAATTGAGTGGGAGCTATGAAAGTCTTCCTGAAACAATATGTGATTGACATATTTTTGAGTGGGAGCAACATGAGTCTCAAATTCAAATATGTAGGAACATTGTTTGAGTAAGAGTACTGACTCGTACCCAAATGTGTTAGCAACATAGTTTGAGTGGGAGCTTATAGGAGTAATTCTTAAGTAAGTTAAGGATGAAAGTGCAAATACTTATAAATAATGATTTATAAGATGTAGAAGTTGATAATAACCGTATTATGATATTATGTAGTATTCCTTAAGGGATTCTGAAAAGCTGTTTTAGGATAGAAGTTAATTAAGGAACTAGTCCTTAATAACTCGAATTAGGAATAGCATTAAGTTTAACATGGTTGAAAGAAAGAAAAGGATGATCATCGTCCACTACGTTGAGACATAGGTTCTATCTTAGTAAACCATGATGATAACTTAACATAATACGTGATCTTAATAAGGAAGGTTTAAAAGTGATTAAGTTCGAATCACAGAACTTTGAGCTAAGTTTGTCCGTAGTGTCTATTAGAGAACTATGGATATATTTTCCAAATCCATAAAGGATAACATATCTTAAAACATAAAGGGTTATGTTATAAGGGAATATGTTGGAAACTCCTATAGATACCAATTAAAGTCAAGTAGGAATCAAGATGAACAAAACATCGAAAGTTGCACAGAGTGCACTAGTGTTTCGATGAATACATTTATAAAGATAGATAAGGGTACCATCTAAAGTGGTGTATAATGTTATGGCGGGGCTAGTTCGCTTTTAACGTAGAATGATGTGTCCCAGGGCACAGTGCCCATGAGAAAGCCCTCGAGGTTGATCTAACGTCACTGTAGGCTCCTGGAATCAGGCCTCGTTCTGCTGCCATAGCAATGATGCATACACACAGATGCTATCATGTGATGATAGAGTATTAATGTCAATGAAGGTGACATTAGTAAGTTGCAAAGGATTTGGGACTGTAAAGTACAGACCCAAGACTCAACCTCTTCCATGAGCAAGCATGTTTAGGGTACTGGATATATAGTGCCAATGATTGAGAACAAATGCAGCTAGTGTATTTGTACTCTAGTGCAAGTGGGAGACTGTTGGAAATATGCCCTAGAGACAAATAGTAGTAAGGACTATTATCATATTTCATATAGTTTATGATTAAGTTTTATATCATGCTATAACTGTGTTGAATGGAAACATCAATACACATGTGATATACAAACAACCAGGGGTTCCCAGTGAAACTCTAGTCACTGGTTCATTGGTCAACAGATGATCATGTTTCCTGATCATGTGGCATTTATGCCAGTTGGAAATGAGGTCATCTCATTCGGAGAATGAGATGATGAACCAATACCCAACCTAAACATCGTGACCCGATCATGTCATGAAGTTCAAGTTACGATGATTAGAAATGGATCCTCGTAGACTATTCCTTAGACCGTGAGGCTATATCAATCACTGTCTCCCTTGGGTGCTTAGATATCATCAAACGCCATCTGGTAATACGGTGGTTATAAAGGTGTGTTCAGGTATTCGGAGGAAACCGTAGAGGCAATATATGTCAAGAGCAGGATTTGTACGTCCATGTGACGGGAAGATACTCAAGGGCCCACTCGAAGAAGTTATATCCAATAGCTGCGCAGTGTGTGATTAGATCACGGGGATATCACTTGTCGGAACGAGTTAAGTAGCATTGTTCAGTAACGAGATTGAACACGACATGGTGATGTCATTGATCGAATCTCGAGCAATGCAAGTATCAAATGACAAAGGGAATAAGACACGACTGTCCCGGTTCAAACGACAAAAGATCTTCGTGGAATGCACAGGGGTCACATGGCCATCCAGGTCCCTCTGTTGATCATTGGTGCGGGAGTGTCCCGACCATGTCTGGAGTGTTCCTGAACCATAGGGTATCAGGCTTAAGGGCTTGATGATGCTTAGAGAGTGTTTATAGGATCGGTAGAATCACCGAAGAAAAGAAGGGAGAAAACCAGAAGGGTTTCGGTAAGTCCGGAGGATGTCCGGAGTGGAGGTGGAAGGTGTTCCATGGCCATGGAGGTTAGATAATGTGTGAATGAATGTTAAATATTGATTTAATCATTTATTCATAATTATTTAATAAAGAGAAAATAAATTAAAAAGGTCAAAGGCTTAATGGGCCAATTCCCGGAGGGAAGAGGGCCCATTAGGGAAAGGCAAGAAGGAGAAGGGGCCAAGGGGGTGGCCGGCGCCCTAGTGGGCCAGCCCCCCCTGCGTGGGGCCCATGGGGGTGGCTGGCGGTGCCACCCCTCCCCCCTCCTCTCCTTTAGTCCCACCCCGGGACTTGAGGGGAGGTAGTACCTCCCCTCCCCCTATATATAGTGGGGTATATTGGCCTAGAAAATACACCCAATAATCAATAAAGGTCTCCCCACTTTTGGGAGGACCACTAATTGATATTTTCTCTCTCCCCTCTCTCTCTCGTGACTGTGGTCCCAAGTCTGGACTGCGCGAGCGAGAGACATCTTCACCGCAGAGCGCCGTCGCGCTGCGGGATTCAGATCCGGGAGCTCTACTTCCGCAACTGCTGCTGGATCGGGGAAGCGGGAGTCATCGTCAGGCACCGGACGTGTGTAACTCCCACGAGGTGTCACACTTGAGGCACTCAAGTCGTTGGAGCCAGAAGGAGCGCAAGGACGTCATCACGACCTTGAGGTCGGCTTCGGCTCGTCTACATCAACCACGCTCGCCTGAGCGTTGACAACGCTTTTCGGTCTTCAAGGGTAAGTTCGCGAAAAGCCCCTCCAGTTACTGTATTTCTAATAGATAGGTCCTGGCAGCTTCAGGGGTTCAGGGGCATAGAGTAAAATTTATTGTTTTTATGCACGGAACCCCTACAAAATAACATGTTGTGAAGCTAAAAATTATTTTTTCAAAAAATCATGAGCATTAGATAATGTACATGCAGTTCAAATTGGACCCACTTCTTACCGATTCGGTAGACATTTGTCTTTTTCATCAGGGGAGCACGGAAAGGTTTTAGATTCTCTGGTTGCGCAATTGTCCATGTAAGGTGGTCTAGTATTTTGGAAAAATGGGGTAGAACCATTTTGAAACCTTCGTTTGGTGGTTGTTTCACAAAACGCCCCGTTTTGGGTACTCGGAAAATAGAAAATAAAGCCGGCCAATCAGAACAAAGTACCAACCTACCCACGGATCACCCCCCAGAAAAGCACATCTCAGCCGTCTATTCACATCCGACGATCTAGATCCAACTTCTCCTGCCTCCCCCACTTTGGACTAAAATGACCAATACGCCCCTAGAATTCCCGGCCGCTCTAACTAAAACCCAGGGGTAGTTTCGTCAAACAATATTTTAGCCCTAGGTATTCTCACGAGGTGCCAGAAGCCTGGAACTCTCAAACCCTAACCCATCTCTTCTCCCGTTGCCCATCGCCACCCCTCCACCCTTCTCCCTCCCATCGACCGAAGAGCCACATCCGAACCCTAATCCCTCACGCCCCGCCGGTTTTCTCCCCACCTCGAACTCGTCCAGATCCACCTCTTCTTCTCTCCCCAACGCCACCGCCCTCCACGGTGCATCGTCCCACTGGAGCTCGAGAAAGCGGGCTGACAGTCACCAACACCTCCCACCGCCACGCCTTCGCGTCCCCCTCACCACGCGTCGTGCCTGTGCACTTCCGTGTCCTCCTCGCCATGCTGGGACTACCGCTGGCCCCGATGTCATTCCACTACCCCGACCACGGCCTCCTCGCCGAACCCTAGTTTCTCCCCCCGCGACAGAGGGGAGCGAGAGAAGGCGGCCGTCGCGGCCTACCCGCTGTACGAGCGCATCCTGGAGGCCCATGTCGCATGCCTCCGTGTCAACCAGCTCCCCTGAATTGATTCTCAGATCGCGGCACGCCCGCCCCCGCTCGCCGCGGTCGCCGCGGTCGGGCCCTCCGAGGCGAGGAGCTCGACCTCTTCATGGCTCTCACACCTCTGCCCCTTTTTTATTCTTCTCTGTGACAGTACAGTAGATGTTTGCTAGGGTCTACGGATGCTTGTTTGGTGTGAATTGCTAGAACAAGGATAGAATGGGATAAGTTCTTCTTAGGTTTTGATTAAACATAGTACTGCAATTGTGGTGTTCCCCATACGGTGAATTTGATCATAGTACTACAAATTCAGTCTATTAGTATGCTATGTTATTGCAACAACGCTTCTGCAATAGCTTCATAATGATTTTTATTAGCTGTTTAGGGTGCACGAAATAGATGTATTTCACTTGATGCTATTGATTTAGGTTATTAGGTTTCCTGCAGCTTCTGTTTCCATCAAATGAAACTTATAACTGTTCTATCTACCCTTCTAACCTATGGTTAGGCCTGAAAGATTGTGTTAATTTGGAGAAGTACCTACAGATACTCACTTAGGTGTTTATTTGTTCATCTATACATGTTCTTAGTTGTTCAATGCCATCACCACCTCACAAATTTGTTCTAGTATTTTGGTTAGTCTGCCCTTATGTTATGTGCTAAAACTATTCTAAACTGTTAAGTGAGACATTATACTATGTGGTTTCACCAAATACCATATGTATATATTTATGTTGATCAATATATATGTATACTTTGGCATTCATTGAGCATCATCTGTCTTATGCATAATAGTTTGTGTTGATTCTACATTGAAGCATAATAGTCTTGATCTCTTCTGTGGGCAGATTGTGTTGCTGGAGAAGTTGCTGCATGAACGGATCAAGGTTGACCCTCCACCGTCGGATCCGGCCTCCACGAAAAGCATCATGAGCGCCTTCTTCGACAACGTCTCCTCTGCAACCACGGTGACACATCCGTCGCGGCTTCATTCCACCATCTCCATGTTGTTGGTAAGTCACTGACCAAGCTTTACCGAGATAGATCCCATCCAGATCATACCCAGATGCTCTTGCTGATGCTCTCCTGTCCCACTAGAGATGGTTATGCAGGACTGCTCTCATCCATCCGCTACTGTCCTCACCCCTATCGGATCAGGCCTCCTCGCTGATGCAGTAGTGGTATGTAGTGAATTGCGGTGATGATGATGTGCTCATCAAATGATGGTGCTCAGCTTATGATGTTAAACATATAGACCACCGAGTCCTTTTGGATTTGCTTGACTAGTTGTGTTAGTAGTTTTTTGTAGGTTATTATTATGTTCAACTGCCTAAATTATTATAGTAACTGTGATAAGTGTGAAATAATACTGAAGAAGGGGTGTAGCTAATGGTACTAGCAACCACTTTTCTTCATTAACGCAACTAGTACATGTCAATCTTATGATGAATCCAGATAGTCACTCATATGCTGCTTTAGGCGTTGCTTGTGCATATATGTAGAAGATCCTCAAATCCATGACTCTTATTTAGTCGATCTGGGCCTTCTTATTCCTGTTAGTGCCTACTTGGGTTAGGGGAGTTATTTGCTTGTCCTTGCATGCTTTTAGTTGTAGATGCTTGTAGTATTTGTTTTCCCTTGTTTATTAAATAAAGCATCTGTTGTACCTGGCTTATAGTTGCAGATGTATTTTTCTTCACCTAGTTGCATGCTTGCTCCTGTCAGATTAAAGAAATGTGCTAACAGTTGAGCCATAGGTAGATTGACACTAAGCTTCTTGTGTGTGTGTGTGTTTTCTGCCTTATTATTTATGACACTGAGCTCAGTTCTTATTTCCATGGT
Source organism: Avena sativa (assembly GCA_916181665.1). Taxonomy (NCBI): domain Eukaryota; kingdom Viridiplantae; phylum Streptophyta; class Magnoliopsida; order Poales; family Poaceae; genus Avena; species Avena sativa. Next base: position 122,474,375 of record OV702291.1, on the reverse strand, counting down.
GCTAATACTTTTTTGAGTACTGTCTCTTCATCATGTATTTCAATGAGTATATTCTACTGATTTGAGTGGCCATTTTCTACTATCTTTCTTTGACATATTATTTTTTCTTTTTCTGCATTGTCAATGGGGGTGCGGGGAGGGCTGCAGCGTCGAGGATCCTGGTCGAGGCGGCGCCAATGTTTGTGTAGACCCGAGGCTGCTATCCTCTTCCAAGGTACCCATCCCCTCTTCTCCTCTGCTAAGTGCTAACTTGGTCATCTGTCCCCCGATGTTAAAGCTAGGGATAGCGGGAAGAGGGTGCTTCAGTTATTTGTGTCTAAGAACATTGACTGAGATAGTGTTGTTTTAAACATCCTACTTATGTTTTCTTGCTACTTCATGCTATACTAGTAGATATTTGGCTTGAATTAAGATAGTTTCTGTATTTTCCCTCACTTTCATTTACTGTACATGTATATGAATGCAGTCTGTAACTAAAGCATGGTGTGTGTTGTTGTCTATCTGTTATAGGAGCTCCATGCCGAAGAAATTTGAAGCGTGAAGCTTGACAGAGCAAAGAGTAGATAACTATTTATAATTTGTACTAGTCATCATATCTGGCTGTATGAGCACTGTAAAGACTGTAATAGGCTAATTTTGTCTATTATTTCAACAATTTCATAGGCTAATTTTGTCTATAATTTGAAGAATTTTGTGTCTTATCTTCCTGTTTCATTTGAAATATATTGTATTACTGTAAAAACATCATAATAGGAACCTGACAAGTGGGACAAACCCATTGCCACAACAAGTACTAAAAAGAAATACCCAAAAAAAGCCAGAGCCAAACGCTGTAATCAAGAAGTTTCGGAAACCCATCAATGCAATCGAGCTTGAAAGGCCAAGGCCCATAAAAATATTGCATGATAAAAGTCCATGATCTAGATAAGGAAAGGACTAGAATTATTGGGCTTAGCCTATTTAGTGGTTGAACTGGACAAAGCTAAATCTAACCACGACCAACTGATTTGGTCATAAAAATTTGCCACGTAGGATTCGCTGACGTGGACATGGCAGATTGTCCATGACCAAAATTTTGGTCATAGAGTCTATGACCTCTATATTGATCATAGTAGTCCATGACCAATTCAAAAAAAGGTCGTTAGCTGTCTATAGTGACTCTCGGTATGTGACCTACTGCTTTTGGTCATAAAAAGGTCATAGATGGATTACTATGACCTTACTATGACCAATTTTTGGGGTCACGAGTTAGCACATTCCTTGTAGTGCGGTGCATGTGTAATATCACTAGTAAAAAATAGCCTTTCATTCGGATCACCCCAGAGCTTTTATCCCGATCACGCCACAAACCTAGACTAATGCCAGCATTCGTCCCGGTTTGAGCGGCCAGAGAGTCGCACGGGAGACAGGGGCATTTGTCTTGGTTAGGAAGGGACTATTCGTCCCTGTTTGTGTTACAAACCAGGACAAATAGTATGCCTATAATAAATACGCCACCCCATCTAGCCCTCCCTCCTCTGTTTTTTTGTTGGTGGAAGGTGTGAGATGTGTGCTAGTTTGTTTTTCCTATACACATGAGGTGTTCGATGAAATGCCTGAGAGAATGATGCGCTTGATTTCACATAAAACAAAAATGATATGAGGTGCCCGAGCCACACTTAAGCTTTCTCCTCTTTCTTTCCTCCTCGATAGAGGTTAGCAACCTTATCCTTTCATCTGTCATTGATACAATGTATGTATCGATGTAAAGTGGTCATTGCACTATTTATGGTGTTCTATAATGGTTTTTTATAAACTTAATTATATGATACAGATGAACCAATGGGAATGGATGTACGGTGACCGACGCACTTCCGGGTACATTAAAGGCGTGGATAAATTTATCGATGTGACTAAGGCAAACAAAGAGAATGGTTTTATGCGTTGTCCATGTGTTGATTGTCGGAACGTCAAGGAGTACTCTTCCTCGAAAATCCTTCGCGGTCACCTGGTTCGGAGAGGTTTCATGCCCAACTATAATTGTTGGACCAAGTACGGAGAAACAGGGGTTATGATGGAAGACAATTAAAAATAAGAGGATGATGACAACTATCGTCCTATGTTTCTTGAATACGTGATACTGCAATGGAAGTCTATGAAGAAGAAGGAGGTGAAGAACGGGCATCAGATGAGCCTACTGAAGATCTTGATCGGGTCATTTGTGATGCAAAGCGAGAGTGTGAAACAGAAAAGGAGAAGTTGAAGTTGGAGGGCATGTTAGAAGATCACAAAAATTTTTGTACCCAAATTGCAAAGATGGCAGCACAAAGCTCGGTACCACACTAGAATTGCTAAAATGGAAGGTAGAGACTGGTTTATCTGACAAGGGATTTGAGAAGTTACTAAAAATAATGAAGCCGTAGCTTCCAAAGGATAACGAATTGCCCCAGAGTATGTACGAAACAAAAAAAAGACTCTCTGCCATCTAGGATTAGATGTGCAGAAGATACATGCATGCATTAATGACCGCATCCTCTACCATGGTGAGAAATACGTGAATTTAGATAAATGTCTGGTATACACTGCAGTGCGGTATAAGATCAGACGAGATAACCCTGGTGATGTTAAGGGCGATGACGAGCCCCCCCAGAAAGAGGGTTCCTGCTAAGGTTATGTGGTATGCTCATATAATACCACGGTTGAAACGTCTGTTCAGAAACAAAGAGCATGCCAGGTTGTTGCGATGGCACAAAGAAGACCGTAAGAAAGACAAGAAGTTGAGGCACCCTACTGATGGGTCGCAATGGAGAAAAATCAAGAGAGACTGCCCAGAATTTACATGTGACGCAAGGAACTTATGGTTTGGTATAAGTACATATGACATGAATCCTTTTGGGGAGAAGAGCTACAGTCACATCACATGGAATGTGACTCTATGTATCTACAACCTTCCTCCTTCGTTGTGCATGATGCGTAAATTCATTATGATGTCAGCGCTCATTCAAGGCCTGAAGCAACCCGGCAACGATATTGATGTGTACCTAAGGACATTAGTTAAAGAACTCTTATAGTTGTGGGGAAAACCAGGTGTACGTGTGTGGGATGAGCACAAACAGGAGCCATTTGACCTACGAGCATTGATTTTTGTAACCATCAATGATTGACCTGCTCTTAGTAACCTTTCAAGACATACAAACAAGGGATATACGGCATGCACGTACTATTTAGATGGGACTAAAGGTATATATTTGCATAAATGTAAGAAGGTTGTGTACCTAGGGAATCGTCGATTTCTTCCAACCAATCACCCCATAAGAGAAAGGCGAGCATTTCAAAGGTGAGGCAGATCACCGGAAGAATCCTGACCTCCCTAATGGCGATGATGTATTTGGTATGGTCCAGGACATAGAAGTAATCTTTGGAAAGGGTCCTGGAGGTCAATCTGTTCCAAACGACGTCGGTACTGTACACGCGCCCACGTGGAAGAAGAAATCTATATTTTGGGAGCTACCCTATTAGAAAGTCCTACGTGTACGCTCTTCAATCGACATGATGCACATGACGAAAAATCTTTGTGTGAACCTGCTAGGCTTCCTAGACGTGTATGGAAAGAAAAAGATACACCAAAAGCACGGGAGGACCAACAACGTATGAAATACCCAGAGAACATGCATCCACAGAACAAGATGGATAAATGGTGTCACTTAAGTCCTGCCAGCTACGCTCTTACCAAAGCAGACAAGAATTTTTTTTTTGAAGTCCTTTACAATATCAAGGCATCGTCTGGCTTCTCGTTGAATATAAAGGGGATAATAAATATGGCAGAGAAAAAATTCCAAAACCTAAAGTCTCATGACTGTCACGTGATTATGACGAAGTTGCTTCCGGTTGCATTGAGGGGGCTTCTACAGGAAAATGTTCGAGTACCCATTGTGAAGCTATGTGCATTCCTTAATGCAATATCTCAGAAGGTGATCAATCAAGATATTCTGACAAGGTTACAAAAGGATGTGGTCTAATGCTTGTTAGTTTTGAGTTGGTGTTCCCACCATCCTACTTCAATATTATGACGCATCTCCTGGTTCACCTCGTCGAAGAGATTGCCATTCTCACTCCTGTATTTTTACACAATATGTTCCCCTTTGAGAGGTTCATGGAACTCTTAAAGAAATATGTTCATAACTGTGCTAGGCCAGAAGGAAGCATCTCCAAGGGATATGAAACAGAGGAGGTCATTGAGTTCTGTGTTGACTTTATTCCTGACCTGAAGCCTATTGGTGTTCCTGAATCGCGACATGAGGGAAGACTGAGTAGAAAAGGCACGATAGGAAAGAAAGCAATGATATGTAGGGACGACCAATTATTCACTTAAGCACACTACATATTTCTACAAAATTCCACCTTCATGGCTCCGGATATCAAGGTACACAAGAATATTATACGCTACACAAACCCAGGGAAGCCCGACTCCTGGATTAAAGATAAACACATGAAGACTTTCGACAGTTGGTTGCGAATACATCTCATGAATGACACCACTATTGGAGATCAGCTCTACTTGTTAGCCGGGTCACCATCTTATACTATATTGAATTTCAAAGGGTACAAGATAAATGGGAATACATTTTACACGATCGCCCAAGATAAAAAGAGCACCAACCAAAACGATGGTGTCTGCTTTGATGCAACAGACAATAATGGGCAAAAGGATACATATTATGGTTACATAGAGGAGATATAGGAACTTGACTATGGAGTTTCTTTTAAGCTTCCTTTGTTTTGGTGAAAATGGGTCAACATGAATAGAGGAGGGGTAAACGTAGACCAGTTGTACGGAATGACAACGGTGGATCTCAACAATCTTGGTTACAGAGACGAACCATTCATCCTAGCCAATGATGTGGCTCATGTCTTCTATGTTAAGGACATGTTCTCTAGAATGAAAAAAGAAAAAAAAAATAAGCAAACGAATACATTATACGATGAGCCAAAGCATCACATAGTACTTTCAGGGAAAAGAAACATCGTGAGAGTCGAGGACAAGACAGACATGTCAGAAGATTATAATAAGTTTGATGAAATTCCTCCCTTCATAGTGAAAACTGACCCAAGCATCCCGTTAAGTAAAGGAGATGCTACATGGTTACGGTCGAAGCGATCATAAGCAAGGGACATACGCGAAGAAGGGTTCATGGCCTCATATTGTGAACCTAAATGCCATGAAACCTCAAACATGATAGCTCATTTTGTGAAGGATTATTTGTGATGTTTGCAATTTTCTAAACTTAATATTTTTCCTTGCAGCTATAACACATAATATGGCACCACATGAAGGTTTCACATTGTTTGGATCGTTTTTGAAATTCTTATGCCCATTTATGCCCGTTTGAAACTATATTCAAAATGGCGGGCATGAACATTCTTAGCCCAGGGCCGAGCCTCGCTAAACTTGTAGTGGACCTATGATGAAATAGCATATTGTGAATCTAAAAATGATTTTTACAAAAATCATGAGCATTATTTAATGTACCTCTAGTTCAAATCTGGCCGGCCTCCTACCGATTTGGCAGGAATTTGTCTTTTTCATGAGGGGTGGACAAAAAGGTTTTAGATAGCATGTTTGAGAAATTACCCATTTTATGTGGTTTAGTATTTTTCATTAATGGGTTGGTGCCAACGTGAAACTTTAATTTGGTTGTTGCTTCACAAAACACCCCGTTTTTGGCACCTCAAAAATGGAAAATGGCTTTTCCGTGTGATGAAAAGGAAAACTTCCTCCTACAACATCGTAAGCCATCCCAAGATGCACAAGTGTGCACAATATGGGCATATTATCGTAAACTATGCCGCGATTCTAGCCATAACATTGGTAGTTTGGCCAAAATGCCATGAAACCTCGAACATGATAGCTCATTTGGTGAAGGATTTTTTGTGATGTTTGCAATTTTTCAAGTTAAATTTTTTCCTTGCAACTATAACACATAATATGACACCACGCGAAGGTTTCACATTGTTTGGATCATTTTGAAAATTCATGTGCCCGTTTATGCCCGTTTGAAACTATATTCAAAACAGCGGGCATGAAGATTCTTAGACGGGGGTCGAGCCTCGCTAAACTTGTAGTAGATCTATGATTAAATAGCATATTGTGAACCAAAAAATGATTTTTACAAATAATCATGAGCATTATATCATGTACCTCTAGTTCAAATATGGCTGGCCTACTACAGATTCTGCAGGAATTTGTCTTTTTTATAAGAGGTGGACGGAAAGGTTTCAGATACCATAGTTGTGAAATTGTCCATTTTATATGGTCTAGTATTTTTTTATAAATGGGTTTGTGCCAACATGAAACTTTAATTTGGTTGTTGCTTCACAAAACACCCCATTTTCGTCACCTCAAAAATAGAAAATGGCTTTTCCGTGCGATGAAAAGGAAAAACTTCCTCCTGCAACATCGCAAGCCATCCCAAGATGCACACGCGTGCATAATATGGGTAAATTATCATAAACTATGCCGCGATTCTAGCCATAACATTGGTTGTTTGGCCTAAATGCCATGAAACCTCGGACATGATAGCACATTTTGTGAAGGATTTTTTGTGATGTTTGCAATTTTACAATTTTAATATTTTTCCTTGCAACTATAACACATAATATGATACCACACGAAGGTTTCACATTGTTTGGATCATTTTTAAAATTCTTGTGCCCATTTATGCCTGTTTGAAACTATATTCAAAATGGCGGCCATGAAGATTCTTAGCCCGGGGCCGAGAATGGCTAAACTTGCAGTGGATCTATGATGATATATCATATTGTGAAACTAAAAGTGATTTTTAGAAAAAATGATGAGCATTATATCATGTACCTCTAGTTCAAATCTGGCTGGCCTCCTACCGATTCTGCAGGAATTTGTCTTTTTCATGAGGGGTGGACGGAAAGGTTTCATATACCCTGGTTGTGAAATTGTCCATTTTATATGGTCTAGTATTTTTGATAAATGGGTTGGTGCCAACGTGAAACTTAATTTGGTTGTTGCTTCATAAAATACCCCGTTTTCGGCACGTCAAAAATGGAAAATGGATTTTCCGTGCAATGAAAAGTAAAACTTCCTCCTGCAACATCGTAAGCCATCGCAATATGCACATGTGTGCACAATATGGGCACATTATCACAAACTATGCCGCGATTCTAGCCATAACATTTGTCATTTGGCCAAAATGTCATGAAACCTCGGATATGATAGCTCATTTTGTGAATGATTTTTTGTGATGTTTGCAATTTTCCAAGTTTAATATTTTTCCTTGCAACTATAACACATAATATGAGACCATGCAAAGGTTTCACATTGTTTGGATTGTTTTTAAAATTCTTGTGCCCGTTTATGCCTGTTTGAAACTATATTCAAAATGGCGGGCATGAAGATTCTTAGCCCGGGGCCGAGCCTCGCTAAACCTAGTGGATCTATGATGAAATAGCATATTGTGAACCTAATAATGATTATATCATGTACCTCTAGTTCAAATCTAGCCAGTCTCAAACCGATTCGACAGGAATTTGCCTTTTGCATGAGGGATGGATGGAAAGGTTTCAGATACCCCGGTTGAGAAATTGTCCATTTTATATGGTCTAGTATTTTTGATAAATGGGTGGTGTGATGGCCCAAAATATATCGAGCTCGTTGGGGAACCCCAAGAGGAAGGTATGATGAGCACATCACAAGTTTTCCCTCAGTTATGAAACCAAGGTTATCAATCCAGTAGGAGCAAGGAAACACCTCAAAGGTGTTGCTAGCTAAGCTTTAGGGCGCACTACCGGTGCTAGCAGCAACGTGGAATCCTGCACAACACAACCACAGAACTTTGCCCCCAACTTGCGATGAGGTTGTCAATCTCACCGGTTTTGCTGAAAACAAAGGATTAAACGCATTGAGTGGAAGAAAGTAACAGTTTGTAGAAAGTAAACAGAAAGCAGTAAACAGTTGAATGTAAATTGATAGTAAAACAAAGGACCGGGGTCCATAGTTCACTAGTGGTGGCTCTCCTTAAGATAGATAACATGTTGGGTGAACAAATTATAGCGGGGCAATTGACAAACATCGAGAAAGCATACATTCATATACTAATCATCTTGACTCCTTTAAGACTTGATTGGGCATTACAACATTATACATAGACCACCATCCAACTGCATCTATGACTAATAATCCACCTTCAGGTTATCATCCGAACCCCCTCTAGTATTAAGTTGCAAGCAACAGATAATTGCATTATGAATTACGTGTAAAGTAAACAATACGATTGTTCTATGAACAAAGGATTGTTGTTTTCTCCCTAGTAGAAACAACATATCTAGTACCTTAGAGATTTCTGTCACTTCCCCAGATTACTAGAGGCATGAACCCACTATCGAGCATAAATACTAACTCTTGGAGTTGCTAGCATCTACTTGGCCAAGGTAGCTACTAACAACGAAAAGCATGCAAGATCAAAAATAACAAAGACATGATAGAATCAATAATCAATCTGAAATAGCATCTCAATATCCATCGGATCCCAGCAAATACAACATGTATGATTACAAATAGATGATCTTGATCATGAACGGAGCTCACAAGATCTAAACATGATAGCACAAAGGAGAAGAACCAGCCATCTAGCTACTACATGGACCCGTAGTCCAGAGATGAACTACTCACGCATCACACCGGAGGCTTGCATGGTGATGAAGAAGGCCTCCAGGGTGAATTCCCCTCTCCGGCAGGGTGCCGGGAAGAGCTTCAGATCCCTCCTGATCTAGGGATGGAGATGACGGAGGCTATAGACTCTTTCGTGGAATTTTGATCGGGCACTTAGGGTTTCTGTATCGGAGACATCTTATATGCGAAAGGGGAGGCTGAGGGGGTGCCTAGGGTGGCCAGACCACCCCCTAGCATGGGCCAGGCTTGGCCGCGCGGCTAGGTGGTGTGGCGGCCCCCTAGCCCCTCTTCGTCTCATATTCTAGCTCCGTGTCCTCCTCGGTGAAAAACCGACTTTGGCTTTTGTGCCGTCCAATTCCGAGAATATTCATTTTCTGACTTCCTGGAACCAAAAACAGCAGAAAACAGACATCTGGCACTATGGAATCTCGTTAATAGGTTAGTCCAAGAAAGTGTATGAAAAGTACTCCAAAGTTGGAACAAAACATAAGAAAGTAGATAAAACCAAACATGGAACATCAAAAATTATGGATACGTTAGCAATGTATCATGGTGCCAACGTGAAACTTTAATTTGGTTATTGCTTCACAAAACACCCCGTTTTTGTTACCTCAAAAATAGAAAATGGCTTTTTCGTGTGATGAAAAGGAAAACTCCTCCTGCAATATCGTAAGCCATCCCAATATGCACATGTGTGCACAATATTGGCACATCATCACAAACTATGCCACGATTCTAGCCATAACATTGGTTTTTTGACCTAAATGTCATGAAACCTCAGACATCATAACTCATTTTGTGAAGGATTTTTTGTGATGTTTCCATTTATCTAAGTTTAATATTTTTCCTTGCAACTATAACACATAATATGACACCATGCAAAGGTTTCATATTGTTTAGATCGTTTTTGAAATTATTATGCCTGTTTATGCCGGTTTGAAACTATATTCAAAACGACAGGCATGAAGATTCATAGCCCGAGGCCGAGCCTCGCTAAACTTGCAGTAGATATGATGAAATAGCATATTGTGAACCTGACGAGGGTTTAACTCATCAATGCCCATTGTTATGGACTTGGGTTTTGGAGAAGGAGGGAGCGCTAGAGACATCTATCGGCTAGCAAACAAGCACACAGGGGACAAAGGATTTACCCAGGTTCAGGCCTCATAGAGGTCCCTACTCCTGCTTGTCTGCTCGTGGAATTATCGAAGGAGTCGAAAGTTACAATGGTGCGCAGATGTAATCTGGCAATCTGGCGAGGGTTTGTGGAAACTATGGTTGCGTGTGTCCTCCTCGCTGCCCCCTCCTAGCCTTTATATAGATAGGCTAGGTCTCAGGTAGCAGGTCGAGTTGGTTACAAGTTAGGGTTTTCCCCTTCAAACTTTCTATCTTTAGCTTTTTCTTGATCTTCAAGCAATCGAGAGTCCGCAGGTTACTCGAGTCCTTCCATCTGGGCCTTGGCGACACCGTGGGCCTATATGTATTTGGACCGTATATACCAAGCTCGAGTACCTGTAGGGTATACCCATGTCAGTAGCCCCCGAGTGTCCAGTGGAATCGCAGAATCGACTGGGGACTTTTTGAAGTCTTCAAGTGCCTGAATGAGTACATTTTCGACTGCTTTTATTTATGTCATAGGGATTGTTGATATACGTGCCTGATATAGCCGAAGTGTCGGTATCAGTTAACCACCTTAGGGTGAAACAACGCAATCTACTCAAACTCGAGTCCCCGGACTCGAATCCGGAAAAGTGCTGGCGTAATTCGACTTAGGCCGCGGAGGTCTTACAGGAGTCGAATTCCAGTTATATGGGTGTGAGCACTTGACGTGTCCGTCAAGGCATGTTATCATGCCTATAGGCATGTATATATTTCTGGTAGTGTGCAGTTAAATGCGTTGCCAGGCCTTATTCAGGTCTTACCTTCACGCCGTAAGCGCGACATCCGAATTTTATCATCGCGGAGACGATTCGGGTGTCCTAGGAGACTTAGTCTCTTTGTAGGGAAAATTTATGAGGCGGTGTCGCCAAAGGTTGCGAGTGCGAATGTTATCAACACACAGTTTTTCTGCAAATAATCATAGGGTGCGCGACCAGCGCTCCCTATGGGAGTAGCCCCCGAGTGCCTGGTTGAGTCGAAGACTCAGGCAGGGACTAAAGAACTTTTGCGGCTGCTGTTGTCTTTTTGTTTATTTGTGTCAGTCGATAACTCAGGCAGGGACTAAATATTTTCGCGACTGCTGTCGTCTTTTGCCTGCTTGTTTCAGTCGAATTTGTTTCCGGCGCTCCCTATGGGAGTAACCCATGTCCATAATCGAACTGTGTTTCGAGTGGCTGGGTTTGTTTTTGTGATTGTCTTCGTGCCTGCAACAAGAAAAGAAAAGTCGTAGGGTGCGCGGCCAGTGCTCCCTATGGGAGTAGCCCCCGAGTGCTTGGTGGAGTCGAAGACTCCAGCAAGGACTAAAGTAGCCTTTGATGACGTTAGTGCTGACGCTTGCATGACCTCAGTTGCCCGCGTGAGCGATTTTGATGGGACGTGACAAGCGGTGGGTCCCACTTTCTGACTTTGATTTGACTGGGCGTGCGTAATCTTATTATTAACTGTGCCTCCTCAATTTCCGCGCGTAATGGGAGTAGTGGAGGGACAGTTCGCGCTTCCTCTTCTCCACGTGTCGAGCGCGATGCGCGCCACGCGTCTAGTAGGGTTTTTGTGAGCCGTTGGATTGCATCTCCTAGGGGTTAAGTAGCGGCGCTACGACGGTAATTTTCCATCTGCACTCTTTTCTTCCTCCTGCCATCGCCATTGCTGCTGCTCATCTGCTTTCCCTGTGCTCATCTCCTCCTCAACTCTGGACCACCTCCGTTCGTTTTCAAGTTATTTTCTGCGCTCTCATCGCCGCCGTGCAATGGGAAAGAAGAAAGGAGGCGCTGCCGCTGAAGCCGCAGCCACCGTTGCCGTGAGAAGAAGAAGGGTGGCCCCGCTGCTACGGGCACCAGTGCCGCCGCCGGCGGGAAAAAGAAGGTCGGGGGCACCCGCGTGACCAATGGTGCATGGCGCCCTTCTATCATCAAGGCGTCGGATCTCCGTCTTCTTCGCCAAGACGGAGTTATTTCTGCAGCAGTCGCTGATTCGCGCGTCCCCAACGGTGAGACCATTCCTGTGCCTCCTACTGGTTTTCGAGTGATGTTTCTTGCATTCGTCATTTGCGGCCTTTCTTTGCCTCTCCAACCCTTTCGTAGGGGTCTCCTTTGTTTCTACGGGCTCCAACTCCATCAGCTATCCCTAAACTCGATTCTCCACATCACCTGTTTCATTACTCTTTGCGAGTGCTGGCTTGGAATCGAGCCGCACTTTGGCCTTTTCAAGCGCTTGTTTAAATTGAAGCGCCAGTCCACCTCTGGCTCTTTAGTTTATGACGTAGGTGGTTGCAGTATCCATGTCGACCCATCTGCCACCTACTTCGACATCAAGCTTACCAAGTCTGTCCAGGGATGGAGGGACAAATGGTTCTATCTCCGCGATCAGAAGGCCAAAGATGAGCACTTTGGACTTGCGCCCTTCGATCCGGCGACTCCCTGCGAGAAGACGCGTTCTTGGAAGAACGTAGTTATGCCTGGCGAACTCGCGGAGACGGACGTGCTTTATCAGCGCGTCTGCGACCTCGAAAGTCGCATAGGCGCAGAAGAGGGAGGCTGCGCTCTTATCAGGACTTGGCTGCGCCGTCGCGTCTAGCCTCTCCAAGCTAGAGTCCATCCCATGTTTCAATGGAGTGGCCCTGATGATGCCACTCGCGTGTCTGCCGATGGCATGTCCGCGAGTGAGGTGGATAAGAGGATTCGACTGGTTACAAAGTGCACTGTTAAGGATGTGCTTCCAAGCGAACGAGTTGTTCCTCCTTTTGATGCTTCGAATCCTCCTCCTGAGGTATAGTTATGCTATGCATTAGCTTATTTTCACGATTGCTTTTCTGTTTGCTTACTTGTTCTGTTTGTATGCAGGATTGGGCAGTGTCGCCTTGTATGCCTCCTCTCCCTGAGGGGATTATTCCTCGTGAAGCTTTGGAAGAGGACGAGTCTGAGTCGACTGTCCCTTCTGATGTGGAAGAGGAAGCCCCCAAGTCCGAGAGCCTGGATACTCGCAAGCGTTCGTGTAGCGAGGACTCCGACGCGTCGACTCCTTCGACTCCAGGAGGCGCGGCTGTTGGCGCGGAGTCGCCAAATCCAGCCGTTCCTGTGAGGGCTGTGGCACCATCTTCTCACAAGAAGATGCGATTGCCCAAGGAGTCTTCGTCGGAATCGGCGGCTGCCATGTTTGATCTTGACAACTTTAACTCGTAAGTTTACTGGGTCATTCATTCTTTTCTGTTTTCTTCTTGTTGGTTTTTCCCTGGAGTTTGCCCTTTTCTCAATGTGGATTTGGTCTTGTAGTCAAGAGGCGTTGTCATCTTCTAGCGACGTCGAGTTTTTGAAGGAATCTGGAGTCGCGACCTCAAGGGCCAAAGTAGAGGTCGAGCGCGCTCCTTCTCCTCCGGCGGCGGCCCACTCCGGGCACAATTCTTCGAGCTCTCCTCACATAGGGGAGCATCAAATGGTTGCTCGGATGACGGTTCAACAAACTTCTTCGGAGTCGCTAGAGGACCATGTAAGTATATCTTTCCTCCTTTTTTAATGTGTCAGTCAACGCCTTCTGCTGCCCTCTTCGGACTCCTTGTTTTGTGTGACAACTCCTTGTAAAGGAAGCCGCGCAGGTGGCAGAGCAGGTGATGGCGATGGGTCGCCAGCATGCAATGCTGGAGACGCGTCACCGCGTGGTCGAAAGTGAGTGCTCTACACTTATTCTTTTCGTTTTCTCTCTGTTTTGGTATAATCGACTGATAGCCAATTATTGACTGCCATGTAGCTGAGCATAACGCTTTACTGCGCAACGTCGCCACGTTGGAGAAGACATTAGCCACGGCTATGAAGGGGCGCGACGAGGCAATCGTGGCTCGTGATGATGCCCAGAAGCGCGAAGAGGATCTGCGCGCCTCCTTTGCGGCCAGGGAAAAGTTGTTCGAAGAGCAACTATTCTCAGTCGCCAAGGCCCTCTCAGGTACCTTTACTGGTAGATATTTTATTAATGTTCCTCTCTGCATCTAGAGTTTTTGCCGGTGGCACTAGAAGTTTGATCATGTGTGTATTTTCGGTGTAGATGCTGGCGACTTGAGTTTTGACCCGCAGGCCCTTCGTCATGATGACGCTCTGGCGGGCGCGGTGTCTGCGGTCGAGGATCGTAGCGCCGCTATTCAAAATACGTTGTCCAAGGCCAAGGTCACCCTTAGTCGCCTCCGGGAGGAGTTGATGCCGAAAGAGGAGCTGGTCGACAATGTGGAAGAGCTGGTGGAGTCGCTCGCCGGGGGTGTGCCTGCCACGTACAAGAACTCCCTCCGCGCGGCTAGCGCGACCATGTCACTTGCCATGGTGCAAGCCCACGGAGTCGAAATAGATCCCTCTGCGGTGTCGAAGACGATGCCTGTTGGTGCGGATGATCAGCAGGTAGTATTCGCTCCCTTTGCGACTGCCTGTGCCAAATATGGCCATTCCTTGATAAATACCGTTGCCAAGTATTCGGAGGAGCTCCAACATGCTAAGAAGATCGCGAAGGCTTCGGCCTCAGGAGCTGGCGGAAAGTCTGTGGCGTCTGATACTGCCACGGACTTGATGAAGCCCCCGAAGCCGTCGAAGTCGAAGAAGCCAGTTGCTCCATAGTTAGTTTTTTGTAATAGTTGATGAATTGTCCTTTTGATTGGAGAACATGCCTGCTGGCGAGTGTGTTTGTAAACACTCATGCTTATCTTGAGTGCGTCTGTTCCCCTTGCCTTTGTGTTGATTTGGTTTCCTTATTTGCTTTTGTCTTGACTTGTGGTAGGGCACATCGAGTGGTCCTGTGGGGGGAAACCAGGATTTGCCATCTCTTGATGAGACAGTGGCACCACCGCGCTCCAGGGTAGAGGAGCTATCCTTGCTGTCACGGCTTCGTGATCGTGTGAAGCAGCTAGAGCGTGAGTTGTCCCTGATCCGTGGTAATGCAGACGTGTGGAAGTCGAAGGCAGAAAAATCCGCCGCCCGCGAGCAATATCTGCTTGGCGAGGTGACGCGGCTGGGCGACCAGTTTAAGTGTTTGTTGCTCGTCCTCATCTTTTCCTTTGTAGTTAGTCGCAATGGTACGTTGTACTCATGCTGTTGGTGCTGCTTCGTGTAGTTGTTAGCGCACGCCGTCCACAGGAGGAGAAGGATAGGATTGCCATCTGCCTTCATGATCTCACCCAGGAGCAACTTCAAGAGAGTGGATACTTCTGGGTAGGCCATGATCGTGCGATTGCATTGGCGACCCTGCAGGATCGCGCTTTGCGAGTGCTGCTCTTCCTGAAGAAGTCGCAGTCGTGTTTGAAGAACATCTATCGGGCGATGTTCCCGTTGGATGACACTCCATCAAGCCTGCTGGCTCTCCTGGACAAATTTCAAGATATGTCCGCGATTCACGAGTGCGTGAGGCAGCAGTTGGTGGCTGGTGCCAAGGCTGCCCTCTCAATGGTGCGTTTGCACAGGCCTGGCGTGGATGTCTCCGCCTTTGCCTCTAGGCTACCGGCGCCACCAGCAGGATCTTCCTGGAATATGGTGCCGCATTATCAGGCGGTGGACCGCCCAGCCGAGGAGATCGTCGACTTCTTCGAGGAACAAACTAATGTTCTTCTGTTGCAAGGGTAGCCAAATATGTATCCTGCACATAAGTGTACTTGTGTTGTAAAGTTCATATATATTTGTAGATAATTTATTGTTGAATGTGTACAAAGAGCTTTGTCAGCGTCAGGTGCGTTGCACTATGCGATTCCTTTTCGTTAGCCTGGCCATCCCTTTGTCAACCTGTCAGGCGCGTTGCGGCTGGGTTGAGTTTGCGTTAAGGGGTTCGATTGATGTGCCAGCTACTCAGGATATCGCATTTATTGGTTCGAAGAACAAATGTAGGTAGGGTGGCATAGCCCCCGAGTATAAAATTGACAAAAGTGAAAGAAAAACACAGAGTTTTGGGGCACTTAGCTTTTATTTATTTGAAGAGCAGTATGAGGTACAATGTGTGGCTAAGTAGCCTTATTTGCGATGTAAAAAGTAAAACAACTAGGGGTAGAAGTGTCGCAGTTGTGCGATGTTCCAAGGGTTGGAGTATGCGACTCCTATCTCTAAATCTTGAAGGCGATAGGCGCCACCTGGGATTACTTCTATAATCACGTACGGTCCTTCCCAGGGGGATTCGAGCTTGAGATGCCCTGCTGCTTCAGTCGCAGGACCAGGTCACCTTCGACGAAGGATCTGGGCCGAAGCCTTCTACTGTGGTAGTTGCGCATGTTCTGCTGGTAGATCATGGATCTTTCTGCGGCGATTTCTCTTGCCTCGTCGAGGAGGTCGACGGAGTCTTTGAATGCAAGAGAGGACTCTTGTTCGCCGTAAGCGACTACACGCGGCGCCTTGTACCTCACTTCAGCGGGTAGTACTGCTTCTGCTCCGTGCACCATAAAGAATGGCGTGTAGCCCGTGGCGCTGTTTGGAGTTGTACGTAGGCTCCAGAGTACGGATTGGAGCTCATCTAGCCAGCAACCCGTGGCTTGTTCGAGTGGTCGAAGGAGTCGCTTCTTGATGCCCCTGCAGACAAGCCCGTTTGCTTTTTCCACCTGACCGTTGGTCTGTGGATGCGCGACTGAGGCGTAACTGATGTTGATCCCTAGGTTCCCGCAGAATTCTTGGAACTCTTTGGATGTGAAGTTTGTCCCGTTGTCAGTGATGATGCTGTGCGGCACGCCGAAGCGGTATACAATGGACTCGAAGAACTTGACCGCGCTGTGCCCTGATTGTTTGGTCACTGGCATGGCCTCAATCCACTTGGTGAACTTGTCGACTGCGACCAAGAGGTAGACGTAGCCTCCTTGCGAGGACCTTGGGAGCTTGCCCACCATGTCGAGCCCCCATTGTGCGAAGGGCCAGGCCAATGGAATAGTCCGTAGCTCTGCGCCTGGTGCGTGTGGCTTGTCCGTGAATCGCTGACAAGCGTTGCACTTTTGGACTATGTCCTTGGCGTCGCGCATGTCCGTGGGCCAGTAAAATCCAGCTCGTAGAGCTTTGGCAACGAGGGCGCGACTGCCGGCGTGGTGCCCGCAGGTCCCTTCATGGATGTCGAGAAGGACTGCTCTTCCATCGGCCAGGGAGACGCATCGTTGTAACACGCCTGTGATGCTGCGTTTATATAATTCGCCGTTGATAACGGCGAATGCCTTGGAGCGTCGCACGATGTGCCATGCATCTGTCGGGTCGTCCGGTGGGCGCTTGCTGAGGAGGTACGTAATGTACGGCTGCGTCCAGGATTGTTCGATCATCATGACGCTCATTGGTCCCTCGAGTCTTGTGTCTAGCTCCAAGTCATCGAGTGCCATTGGCTCATTGGGTGGCGTAGCCCCCGAGTCCGTTGCTGCGCTCGTTTTCTTCTCTGCGGCCTTTGGCTTGATGGAGCGTTCGCAGATGCGCTCGAGACATACCCCAGGTGGTATGGGGGCGCAGGTAGAGCCTATGTGGCGAGTGCGTGCGCCTCCTCGTTGCTTTTGCGACCTATGTGTCGCAACTCGCAACCATCGAAG
This sequence comes from Avena sativa, assembly GCA_916181665.1. Taxonomy (NCBI): domain Eukaryota; kingdom Viridiplantae; phylum Streptophyta; class Magnoliopsida; order Poales; family Poaceae; genus Avena; species Avena sativa. The sequence continues at coordinate 122,457,033 of OV702291.1, read as the reverse complement.
TCTCCTTCGAGTGTATCATAGAGGTCGCGGTACGCGATCATGTTGTCATTCAGTGCGTCGCACTCGTCCATTGTTTGGTTGACGACCAGCTTGGAGTCGCCATATATGATGAGCCTCTTTGCGCCGCAGGCTTTTGCCATCCTCATCCCGTGTAACAGGGCCTCGTATTCAGCCTCGTTGTTTGAGGCTATGAACTGCATTCGCAGGATATACTTCAGTTTGTCCCCTTGAGGTGATGTCAATATGACACCTGCGCCTGCTCCATCTTTCCGTTTGGACCCATCGAAGTGCATTTTCCAGAGGTAGGACATATCTGGCTTGTCCGGGAGTTGGTTCTCCATCCAGTGCACGAGGAAGTCAGGGAGCACTTGCGACTTGATGGCGTCGCGCTTTTCGTATGTGATGTCTCCTGGAGACAGCTCTATTCCCCAAAGCGCGACTCGCCCCGTGGCATCGGGGGTTATTGAGGATATGCCCCAACGGGGCGTCGTTGACTACCACGATTGGGTGTTCCTGGAAGTAGTGGAGCAGTCGCCGGGCGGTCATAAAGACGCCGTATGCCAGCTTCTGGTAGTGCGGGTACCGCTGTTTTGTTGGCGTGAGGACCTCACTGAGGTAGTATACCGGGCGTTGTACGCCGTGGACTTTGTTTTCCTCGGCTCGCTCGACGACGAGCACCGTGCTCACCACCTGGTTGGTGGTGGAGATGTATAGCAACAGTGGTTCCCTTTCTCGTGGAGTCACCAGTACCGGTGAAGTGGATAGCAAGCGCTTGAGATCTTCGAATGCTTCTTGTGCTTCATTGGTCCACTCGAATTTTTCGGTCTTGCGGAGGAGCTGGTAGAAGGGCAGTGCCTTTTCACCCATCCGACTGATAAATCGACTGAGGGCCGCGATTCGTCCGGCCAGTTGCTGGACGCCTCTTATGTTCTTCGGCTTCTCCATGGCCAGTATGGCTTTTATCTTCTTCGGGTTCGCCTCGATCCCCCTCGCGGAGATGAGGTATCCGAGTAGCTGCCCAGATGGTACGCCGAAGGAGCATTTGTACGGATTGATCTTGATCCGGTAGCGATCGAGGTTGGCGAAGGTTTCGTGCAAATCATCGATTAGAGAGGCTTCCTCCTTGGTCTTGATTACTATGTCGTCGACATAGACTTGGATGTTGCGACCTAGTTGTTCCTTGAGGCAAGCCTGCATGCATCGCTGGTAGGTGGCTCCCGCGTTCTTTAGCCCGAAGGGCATTGTGTTGTAGCAGAACACACCAAAGGGCGTTGTAAACGCTGTTTTCTCCTAATCTTCCTCCTTCATTCGAATTTGGTTATAGCCTGAGTAGGCGTCGAGGAAGCAGAGGCGCTCACATCCAGCGGTGGAGTCGATAATCTGATCGATCCGTGGCAGCGGAAAGTGATCTTTTGGGCAGTGCTTGTTTAAAGAAGTGAAGTCCACGCACATTCATAGGATATCCATGTCCTTTTTTGGTACCAGCACCGTATTGGCGAGCCAAGTGCTTTCCTTGATCTCGCGTATGAATTTGGCCTCGAGGAGTCTGTTGATCTCCATTCCGACTGCCTGCGCTCGTGGCTCACACAGTCGCCTGATTGTTTGCTTGACTGGCCTTGCATCGGGGTTGACGTTGAGTCCGTGCTCGGCGAATTCCTTGGGAACTCCTGGCATGTCCGCAGGACACCAGGCAAAAAATTTCCCAGTGCTCACGGAGGAATTCGACGAGCGCGAGTTCCTATGCGGGACTCAAGTCTGTTGGCAATGAGGGCCATCTTGGCGGGATCCGATGGATGGAGCTGCACCTTCTTTGTGTGCACGGATGAGTCGAAGGAGAGATCAGGTGAGCTTGGCCTACTCAAGGGAGGCAGACTGTTGTCTTTCGTCTCTTTTAGTCTTGCGAGTTACTCCTGCATGCCGAAGGACTGAGAGATTCTGTTGAATTCCCTGTCGCAAGCATCAGATCGCTCGAAGTTCCCGTTGATCGTTATGACGCCATTGGGACCTTGCATTTTCATCTGCAGGTAGGCGTAGTGGGGTACTGCCATGAAACTGGCGAATGCGACGCGCCCAAGGATGCAATGGTATTGTGAGGGCTAGTCGACGACCTCAAAGTCGATGCGCTCGCGCCGGAAGTTCTTCGGCGTGCCGAAGATGACGCCCAGGTTGATTTTTCCCAGGGGGTATACGCCTTTCCCTGGGACGATGCCGTGGAACGTTGTGTCCGATGCCTCCAAGCAGGTTAGAGGGATCCTCGGTGCTCGCAAGGTACTCGCGAATATGAGGTTGATGTCGCTTCCGCCGTCCATGAAGACGCGACTCATGTCGAAGCCTCCAATTTGCGCCTCGAGTACGAGGGGGCAATGACCTGGGTGAGGTATTTGGGGCGGGTGGTCGTGTTTGTCGAAGGTAATGCACGACTCACTTCCATTGAGGTACTCAGTGGTGGATGGTGGCGAGTGCATGGCCAAGTTGACTTGGCGAGTGATGGCCTTCTGCACCCTATTGGAGGGGCGCCCCTTTTGGATCATCATGGTACCCATGGCCCATGGGTACGGTTCGCCTCCGTGGTGCTGGTCTGGTGCAGCTCCGTTCGGGGGTGGCCCAGGTGGTGGTGGTGGTGCGCCATGTGCCACGGCGCCTGGAGCGGCTCTGTAGCCTCTTTCAACTGCATTGCGGTTCATCCGAACCAATCCCTCGTGTAGCTTGAGGAACTCGCGGTAGTCCTTGAGGAGGTGGCTAGACTTTCTCTTGCCATCATGCTTGTTGATGTAGAAGTGTACCGTGCATGGCCCGGACAGTTTGTCCTCGATGGAGGTCGCGGGTGCTTCATCGCGAGTGCGGCGTTGCCACACTTGCGTGGTTTTCCCGGAGTCACGGTATCCGCCGCTGCGGTATCCGCTCTTGCGGTTATCGTCGCGTCTATCGGCATAGCCAGCTGCGACCATGTTGACGTCGTCGCGATCGTCGTAGACGCGCATGCGACGCTTACCCCGGTGGTCGCGTCTTCATTCGAGTTCTGCCTCCTCATCAGAGTGAACGCGATTCTTCATCGAATCTTCTCCATCGGCCCACCGATTCGCGATCTCCATCAGGTGGTTGATGGTCTGGGGCTTTGAGCGGCCTAGCTCCTCCTTAAGTTCCATGCGGCGGACACCACCATTGAATGCATCAATCGCGCGGTCTTCCGAGATGTTCTCCGCGGAGTTCTTGATGATGGACCATCTTTGGATGTAAGAGCGCAGCGATTCGCCAGATCTTTGCTGGCAGCATCTCAGTTCTTGATTGAGGCGGGGCGTTTGTACGTGCCCTTAAAGTTGCGCATGAAGCTGTAGACTAGCTCATCCCAACTGCGAATGGATCCGCGTGGGAGGTTATTGAGCCATGCCCGGGCGGCGCCCTGCAGCTGTAGCTGCAAGCATTGCATGGCAGTACTTCGACTGCCTCCATGTAGCCTGACGAAAGAGATGTGATCCTCCAGCCATATTTTGGGGTCCTGCAGACCGTCAAATTTCGGGTTCTCCGATGGGAGTTTAAACCCTTTAGGCATTCGCTTTTGCCTGATGGATCTGCTGAAGAAGATGGCGCCACAGAGCTCCCCATCTTCCTCTTCCGAATCAGTCGACCGAGCACGTCGTGCTCTTGACTTGTCGATCTTACGCTGCTTGAGTTCGTCGCGTGCATCGTAGTCGCGATCGTGTCGCCGTGAGCGGCGGCGTCGAGACAGGTCATGACTGTCATCGCTGGACGAGGGCGAGGAGTAGCGCTTTTCTAGTGCTTTGCCCCTTTTTGGGTCTGGTACCGGTTCCTTGTCGAGAGCGGCCTCGATTAGCCTCAGGCCCGTCATCATAGATCGGTGCATGGCCGTTCGGGGATCTCTAGCTGGCGGCTGGTTATTGAGGAGGTACATGGTGGCTGCTGTCACCGCAGCCTGCGGCATTCTGGGAACCACGTTGCCTCTCGTGTCGACTGTCATAGAGCCGAAGTAGAGGACTTTCGTGGCCTCTATGCGCTCTTGCTCGGTGAGGTGAGCCATCCGCGGCTGCCTCTTCTTGGCGAGGTACTCATTGCCTCTTGAGGAGGATCCTCCGTAGGAGGAGAGCCTAGCACGACGAAGGCTTGATTCGTCCGCTGCCTTTTTACGCGCCTCAAGTTGCGAGATTACTTGTTTTTGGCACTTGAATTCTTCTTTTAGGAGCCAGTGGTAGCCCATCAGCAGCTTCTGCGGGGACCCAAAGGGTAGAGGTGCACCTCGTAGGGCTTCGCGGCAGCGCTCCCACTCTTGAGCGTTGAGCTTGATTATGACGCGTTCGCCAGTTTGCTCATTGATTATGCTAGGAGGTTCGACTGCTCCTCCGTTGGCACTGTTACCGCCGTTGCCGCCGTTGCCGCCGTTGCCACTGTTGCCGGCGTTGGGTGGGTCGGTGCTGTTGCCGGTGTTACCACCGTTGCCGCGATTGGGTGGATCGGTGCCGTTGCCGGTGTTGCCACCGTTACCGCGATTAGCGGAGGTGTCGCCCGCGTTGATGACGGTGCACATGAAGTGATTAGCGAAGCTGTTGCTTCCACAACTTTTAGATCCGGAACCGCGGGTTCCATCTTCAGTGGCCAGATCGCTTAGATCGGAGTCGCGACTGCTGTCGCTGACCGTGTTCTCGACTGCCACCGGAGCGTTGAGCTTGCTGAGGGTGCCAATCGATGGAGGGAACCATGATGCCGGGACAATCTCCGGTGTTGCCGGCTGATCAGGCATGCGAAGCGTGCCCATCTGACCAACTTGGAAGCGGAAGCTCCCAATTGCCAGGCTGATTCCGTCGCCCACGGACTCGAAGGCCGGGCGAGTGGCCGATGTGTGGACGGTGAAGTCGAAGGCGCCGAAGAGCTAGCGGATCTCCACTGTTGCGGAGTTGTAGATCGTAGTTGATGGGGCCGAAGAAGCCGCAACATCAGCACTCCCTTTTCCCACAGACGGCGCCAATTGACGAGGGTTTAACTCATCAATGCCCATTGTTATGGACTTGGGTTTTGGAGAAGGAGGGAGTGCTGGAGACATCTATCGGCTAGCAAACAAGCACACAGGGGACAAAGGATTTACCCAGGTTCAGGCCTCGTAGAGGTCCCTACTCCTGCTTGTCTGCTCGTGGAATTATCGAAGGAGTCGAAAGTTACAATGGTGCGCAGATGTAATCTAGCAATCTGGCGAGGGTTTGTGGAAACTAGGGTTGCGTGTGTCCTCCTCGCCGCCCCTCCTAGCCTTTATATAGATAGGCTAGGTCTCGGGTAGCAGGTCGAGTCAGTTACAAGTTAGGGTTTTCCCCTTCAAACTTTCTACCTTTAGCTTTTTCTTGATCTTCAAGCAATCGAGAGTCCGTAGGTTACTCGAGTCCTTCCATCTGGGCCTTGGCGACACCGTGGGACTATACGTATTTGGACCGTATATACCAAGCTCGAGTACCTGTAGGGTATACCCATGTCAGAACCTAAAAGTGATTTTTACAAAAAATCATGAGCATTATATCATGTATCTCTAGTTCAAATATGGCTGGCCTCCTACCGATTCAGCAGGAATTTGTCTTTTTCATGAGGGGTGGACGAAAAGGTTTCAAATACCCTGGTTGTGAAATTGTCCATTTTATATGGTCTAGTATTTTTGATAAATGGGTTGGTGCCAATATGAAACTTTAATTTGGTTGTTGCTTCACAAAACACCCCATTTTCGGTACCTAAAAAATGGAAAATATTTTTTCCGTGCGTTGAAAAGAAAAACTTCCTCATGCAACATCGTAAGCTATCTCAAGATGCACATGTGTGTACAATATGGGCACATTATCACAGACTATGCCGTGATTCTAGCCATAATATTGACCGTTTGGCCTAAATGCCATGAAACCTCGGACATGACGGCTCATTTTGTGAAGGATTTTTTGGGATGTTTTGCAATTTACCAAGTTTAATATTTTTTATTGAAACTATAACACATAACCACGTGAATGTTTTACATTATTTGGATCGTTTTTAAAAATCTTGTGCCCGTTTATGCCCATTTCAAACTATATTTTGTTGGGTCCGCAACATAGAAAACAAAAATTTTCCTACGGTGTGAACTACACGCCAAGATCTATCTACTAGGTACAAAGCAACGGGTGGACATACATCCAACGAGAACTTACCCTCGTAGACAACGAGCTTTGTTAACGAGTAGGAACTCATGGTTGATGTAGTCGTACACTTGCCAATCTCAAGATCGTGAGGAAGTCTAGCAGGTCCGGCTCCAGCACGTCCATCAGATCCAGCTCCAGCAGCACCAAGTCCAGCACCGCAAAGCAGCGGTGCATCCGTGATCGCACACACGTCTGATACCCGACAACCTCCGTCCCTCGCTCTAGTAAAGCAGCGGAAGCAGCAACTCCTTTCCAGATAAAGCCACCAGGAACATGTATCTCGCTAATCCGAGACCATGGGGGAATAATACTAGAGGGGGAGAGAGATCCTTCACAAGGAGGTGTGTGAGAAGTGAGGAGGGGTGGCCTTTTATAGGAGGAGGGGGGGTGCCCCTCCTTCATGGCCGGCGCATGGAGGGGGTGACCCTTCACCTCCTCCATTCATGTGGTGGTAACCCCTCCACATTAAAATGCCCCTTCACATTCTCTTTTAAAGTCTCCACTTTAAATGCATTAAATTTCTCCAAATTTAATGCTCTCTCATTTAATAAAACTCTTTTATTATTTTTATTCAGAATTTTGTTAATTACTTTAATTAGCAAACATTCAAATAAAACCCCCTGCAACATTTCAATATTACATGCAGAACCAATTTCAGCAATTTCACCCGAAACAGTTTCGGTGTCTATTGAAATAATTCCAGCGCTTTCTTAAATCTTTATCTGAAAACATATTTGCTCCAAATGGTGTTGGTATCCCTTAAGTGTGTCACCCTACGGTTCGCGAATAATGCAGACATGATCGAGACCCCTCTCCGATCAATAATCAGCAGCGGCACCTGGAGATCCATAATGACTCCTACACATTCAACGATGACTTCTGTGATCGTGAGAACCTTTAACGCTAGTAACTAAATCCATTTGTCCCGCGATATATTACATGTCTGAGATTCGATCATCGGTATCTCCATACCTAGATTGATCTCGTTACTGACATGCACTCTTTTCTCGTTCCCGTGATATAACATTCTAGTGATCACATCACTTGCTTGCAAGCTATTTCAATGTGATATCACCGAGAGGGCCCAGAGTATATCTATCCGTCATCGGGATGGACAAATCCCACTCTTGATCCATGAGCCTCAACATAACACCTTCGTAGCACTGAACCCACCTTTATAGTCACCCTATTACGGTGTGACGTTTGATGTTATCAAGATACTCTTCCGGTGTTAGCAATTAACATGATCTCATGGTCTAAGGATAAAGATTACTTCATATGATGTTATAGCAATATAAACATAATGACTTTGATCGTAATGCTATACTTCAGATGAATGTTCATCACATCATTCCACCAACGGTGTGACCCTGTTATTAACAACATCCAATGTCCATGATCAGGAAACCTTGATCATCTTGTTAATCAACAAGCTAGTCTATAAGAGAGGCATAACTAGGAACCCTTTATGTTTATTAAACACACATGTATTGATGTTTCCAATCAATACAATTCTAGCATGTAAAATAAATATTTATCATAAACATGGAATAAGATAATAACCACTTTATTATTGCCTCTCGGGCATATTCCCTTCAGTCTCCCACTTGCACTAGAGTCAATAATCTAGTTTGAAAAACTTTGCGTATTGAACACCTATGGCTTTTTGGTGTTGCATATACGCAATTGCTAGTGGTTAACATAATCTCCGGATGTGACAGTTTCAGATCCATGTGTATTTGCATGTCTTTGCGTCTCTATGCATCACTCATTCTTAAATGAGATGACCTTGTATAAATTTGGTCCTTTGGTGAGACCTTTAGTTTGTTCGGCTCAAAATATGTTGATATTATTGTCACACAATATATCTTCATAGTATTAGCCCACTTTGAACCACACCTAGTTTGATAACAAACTACTTAACACAAATGCCCTCCTATGCTGCTACTATAGCAGTCATATACTTAGCCTTTTGTTGTAGTATCCGTCACAATGTCTCAACTTTGGAACTCATCCAAATCCATCATGGAACATCCTTTCCATTACATTGTGCCACCCATAGTCTAAATTGATATAAATTTAATTTGTATCTTGTGACAAAACTAGTATCAATGTAACACTTTACAATGAACTACCTTTAACTATTTGTCACTTATACATTATATATTCTTAGTTCTTCCAAAGCTCATAAGAATATCTTTACTATTGTCCAATTATCATCTTATGAATCATTCTGGTATATGTTGATAACATTTAGAGCATAGGACATTCTGGATATATACATATCATGGTATAATCGATCAAAATCTTCATGTGATTTTACTCACCAAGTGTTGAAACACTTGAATTTTGATACAATCCTTTCCATGCAGCAAGAACCTTTCTTGTTGTTTCCATATTGAACCCTTTCAATATCTCATATATGTATTTCTGACACAACCATATTAGCGCCTTAATCTATCCATATAGATATTGATTCCTAATATTTTGGGTTTGCCCAAGTCTTTCATCCAAATCTTATTTTAATGAAATCCTTAACTTGTGTCAATTCAAGATACATCATTTCCAATCAACAATATGTCCTCTACATAATGTATTAGAAATATGTCTCAGCGCTCCCACTTAATTTCTTGCAAATGCAAGCATATTCATCATCTCCGATGAATTTAAACTCTTTTAATAGTTTCATCATGGTGAAGGTTCCAACTCCGCTATGCTTACTTCAACTATTGAAGTTTACATGCCCTTTTAGCACCCTTTGAATTAACAAAACCCCTCGGACCATGTCATGTACATGTCCTAGGTTACCGTTCTATTAGAAGAACCTTGTTTTGTTTATTCAACTACCATATACCAAATTATATGTAGTGGTTGCTACATTAATTCGTCAAGACTATATATCGCTATGAAAGATCAAATCTTGTCATAGTCAACTCCTTGAAAATTGTCGTAAACTTCTTTCTAACATGTCGACTATTTCATAGATGTTAAACATCCATGTCTTATTTCTTTATAGATCCAAACACGACCGATAGGCTTCACGCCTTTCCGGAGGGTCTTCCAAGTTCAGAAACTTGATTTCTCGTGTATGGATACTATCACGGATTCTATGACTTCGAGTCATTTTATGGAGTCAGGGCCCATCATCGCTTCTTTGCATGTAGTCGGTTCATCATTGTCAAAACAATAACGACTTGCTTATCAAATCTTACTATTTGATTCTTACCGACCCACACGGTTCTATAGGAACTCTAATCTCCGAGATCACACCTTTTGTAATCACGAGAGCCATGAGCATTGTGGCCGCCACCGGGACACTTTCCGGCGCTGTGCTACTTAGCACATATAGCTAAGGTTCAACAACCTTATCAAAGTTCTATTGTCCTCCCACTTAATTTTTCATGAAAAATTCCTTCTCAAGAAATTTGACGTTCCAAGTAACAAACTCTTTTGTCCTTGGTGTTATGGAGAAATTCCCAACAAATTCTTTGGGATAACCTACAAACACGTGCTTATCCGACTTTGGTTGTAAACATTTTACTTATGCATAGCATACCAAAATTTAAGAAAAGACAATTCAGGTTTTATCCCAAACCATAACTCATATGGTGTCATTTCAATGGATCACGATGGTGCTCTTTTCAGTGTAAAAGCGATAGTCTCTAAAGCTTCAATCCTTAAAACATAATGGCAGTTTTATAAATGACACCCTTGATCTTACCATGTCAAACATGGTTCGATTTTATCTCTCGAATATGCCATACTCCTATGGTTTATCGGGAAACACAAATCATGGAACAATTCCTCAAGTCTTAGGTGTTTTTGCTAAACATGTAACTCAAATATCTTCCTTTATGATCGAATCATAAACTCTTTATTTTCTTGTTACAATGATTTTCCACTTCATCTTGAAAGTCTTTGAACAATTTTCAAATGTTTCATACTTCTTCCTTATTAAGTAAATATACAGATATATTCACTCAAATTTTCGGAGAAAGCATATGAATCAAAAAGATCCATCGCATATGGCTACACATAATGGACTATGCACATCAGCATGCACAATTTCCAATAAGCTAGTCATATGTTCCTCTCTGGCCTATGGACGGAGTTTCAATTATCTCGAGGAAAGTCTCACATGCGTCAATTGATCAAAATCAAAGACTCCAAAAATCCATCAACATGGAGTTTCTTCATGTTTTGTTTCAAATATAATTTAAACAGCAATGTCACTTCATAAGTGATCTTTCAATCATTTGTCTTGCAACATTTTAGCAATAGTGTTTATGGATGTGATTTCTCCAACTAGACTTATAAAAGTTCATCCATCCTTTATGGAATACGTCAATTATTTGAACAGCCATTGTTCTCATGATACCGGAACAAAATAACAATTATTTAAACAAATCTTGAAGGCTTGGTTTGATGACAACGAAAAACACAATAACACTTTATTTGTTTTTGATGAACATCATCACTCATTCTTTTGCTGGTTACTTAGGCCATTGTAGTTCATGAATTGCGTTGTCCTGTATGACACTTCATACAAACCAATTCGGTATCCAATACCGGTATCCAATACCTAAGAACCACATTGTTTAACAAGCAAGGAATATAGCCATAACATGTATATCTTCTATATACCTAAGTTGGACATCTCCAACCTTTTATTTTCTGCCAAATATTTTATAGATTCTCTTTCAGCAATTCCTTTTCTTTTAAAAGAATCTATCAACATCAATAGTGGTGTCATCAACATGACACACCGTATAAAGCGTATATAGTCAACTACTAATACCTTTGGACTTGCACTTTGAAGTGGATCACCATCATCAAATGTTTGGTGTTCTTTCAAAAATCCATTCTTTAGTAATCTATTAGTGTAGTAAACATTTTACTTACAGCTTCTATTCATCCTTATGATGGCAACTTTCATGATCAAGCTACTATAGCTTATAAGGAAGAATCACGAGTATAATATCAGTTCCCAAAACCTTTTTGGTAGATTCGGATGTCTAGCATCTCCATCCTTCACAAATTCTCATACACTATGAGAACATGTATTTTGCTAATTTATACTCGATCATAATGCAACCAAAAACATTGTTTCAGATATCACAATATCTTTCACACATGATGGTTTCTGAAACAATTTCCAGCTCCAATATAATCTTGATATTAAAACAACTTTTTGAATATCAATAATCATGGAGGCAAACATGATACTTTAGATACTAACATTGGAATTCTTACTCTTGATTTAATACCACTTATTAAATTTCATGGAGTAAATAGAGTTTGCTGAAAGTTTGCAATAGGACTTATAAACTTTAAATTGACATTCAAAACAATACGATACCAGTTCGTAAAGTAAATATCCAGAATTCTATAGTTCTATTATCTCAAATAAAAACTAAGCATAAGGTAGAAAACGAATGCCAATGACTACAACAAACTATGCAAATTCACTTTGATTTAATTTATGACAAATTTGGTTCGACTAATCCAAATTAGAAATGAACTCCCACTCAAAAACGACATCCCTCGTGCCTTTTTGGTGATTACATGAACCAAATCCACTACACCAAGTCCGATCATCACGTGAGTTGATGTAGCTTCAAAGGCGACCATCTATATGGGCATCATATCAACTATATGACTCATGCTTAACCTTTCGGTCCGTGTTCCGAGGCCATGTCTGTACATGCTAGGCTCGCCAAGTAAGAACCTTAGTACTCGCACGTGTAAAACTGTCTTACACTCGTTTGTATGAAAGCGTAGAGTTGAGTACACCCGATCATCACGTGATGTCTCGAAATACGATCCACAAAACGATGCATACTTAAGGAAGAACACATTTTTTATCTTGAGATCTAAAAGAGGGATCATCTTACAATGCTACAGAAAGCGCCAAACTAGCAGTATAAGATGCTAACATCTAATGTGTAAAGTGAGATGATATGGTCCATGCATTTGATCTCTATCACTTGCATCGTGGTATGATCTCTATCATTCCTTTGTGTGTAAGGCTAAGGTCTATGGAACTTACACGTTGAGTGTGTTGTAAGAGTATCTATCATACATCTACTTACAAAAATACCATATCAATACACTAGCCCAGCAACGATCTAAACTAGACGCCTCTAATTTATCAATTGCAAGTTTTACGTGGCTTAGGGATTTCGGAGATAGAACCGTTCTTACCTACGAACATGAACCACAACGAGGATAACTAAGTTATTAGCAACTCGTTGTAAATCATATATTTACTATAGTAGGAGAGACAGACACCCGCCAGCCACTTATGCAAAACAAGTTGCATGTCAGTCGTGGAACCGGTCTCATGTACGATGACATGTAAGGTTGGTCCGGGCCGCTTTATCCCACTATGCCACCAATATCCAAAATACATAGAAGATGCAATAACATGATCATCATCGCCCACATATCAACATATGTGTACTACCCGTGCTAAGCACCTACGCAGAGATCAGGCTCTGATACCACTATTGGGTCCGCAGCATAGAAAACAAAAAAATTCCTACGGTGTGAACTACACGCCAAGATCTATCTACTAGGTACAAAGCAACGGGTGGACATACATCCAACGAGAACTTACCCTCGTAGACAACGAGCTTTGCTAACGAGTAGGAACTCGTGGTTGATGTAGTCGTACACTTGCCGATCTCAAGATCGTGAGGAAGTCCAGCAGGTCTGGCTCCAGCACGTCCATCAGATCCAGCTCCAGTAGCACCAAGTCCAGCACCGCAAAGCAGCGGTGCATCTGTGATCGCACACACATCCGGTACCCCGACAACCTCCGTCCCTCGCTCCAGCAAAGCAGCGGAAGCAGCAACTCCTTTCCAGATAAAGCCACCGGGAACATGTATCTCGCTAATCAGAGACCATGGGGAAATAATACTAGAGGGGGAGAGAGATCCTTCACAAGGAGGTGTGTGTGAGAAGTGAGGAGAGGGTGGCCTTTTATAGGAGGAGGGGAGGGTACCCCTCCTTCGTGGCCGGCGCATGGGGGAGGTGACCCTTCACCTCCTCCATTCATGTGGTGGTAACCCCTCCACATTAAAATGCCCCTTCACATTCTCTTTTAAAGTCTCCACTTTAAATGCATTAAATTTCTCCAAATTTAATGCTCTCTCATTTAATAAAAATCTTTTATTATTTTTATTCAGAATATTGTTAATTACTTTAATTAACAAACATTCACATAAAACCCCCTGCAACATTTCAATATTACATGCAGAACCAATTTCAGCAATTTCACCCGAAACAGTTTCGGTGTCTATTGAAATAATTCCAGCGCTTTCTTAAATATTTATCTGAAACATATTTGCTCCAAATGGTGTCGGTATCCCTTAAGTGTGTCACCCTACGGTTCGCGAATAATGCAGACATGATCGAGACCCCTCTCCGATCAATAATCAGCAGCGGGACCTGGAGATCCATACTGACTCCTACACATTCAACGATGACTTCTGTGATCGTGAGAACCTTTAATGCTAGTAACTAAATCCCTTTGTCCCGCGATATATTACATGTCCGAGATTCGATCATCGGTATCTTCATACCTAGTTTGATCTCGTTACCGACATGCACTCTTTTCTCGTTCCCGTGATATAACATTCTAGTGATCACATTACTTGCTTGCAAGCTATTTCAATGTGATATCACCGAGACGGCCCAGAGTATATCTATCCATCATCGGGATGGACAAATCCCACTCTTGATCCATGAGCCTCAACATAATACCTTCGTAGCACTAAACCCACCTTTATAGTCACCCTTTTACGGTGTGACGTTTAATGTTATCAAGATACTCTTCTGGTGTTAGAAATTAACATGATCTCATGGTCTAAGGATAAAGATTTTTTTGTATGATATTATAGCAATATAAACATAATGACTTTGATCGTAATGCTATAATTCGGATGAATATTCATCACATCTCACCAATGGTGTGACCTTGTTATTAACAACATCCAATGTCAATGATCAGGAAACCTTGATCATCTTGTTAATCAACAAGCTAGTCTATAAGAGAGACATAACTAAGAACCATTTTTATTTATTAAACACACATGTATTGATGTTTCCGTTCAATACAATTCTAGCATGTAAAATAAATATTTATCATAAACATGGAATAAGATAATAACACTTTATTATTGCCTCTCGGGCATATTCCCTTCACGTAAGCTATCCCAAGATGCACATGTGTGCACAATATCAGCACATTATCGCAAACTATACCGCCATTCCAGACATAACATTGGTCGTTTGGCCTAAATGCCATGAAACCTCGGATATGATAGCTTATTTTGTGAAGGATTTTCTGTGATGTTTGCAATTTTCCAAGTTTAATATTTTCCTTGCAACTATAACACATAATATGACACCACGCGAGGGTTTCATATTGTTTGGATCGTTTTTTTAAATTCTTATGCCCATTTATACCCGTTTGAAACTACATTCAAAACGACGGGCATGAATATTCTTAGCTCGGGACCGAGCCTCGCTAAACTTGTAGTGGATCTATGATGAAATAGCATATTATGAACCTAAACATGTTTTTACGAAAAATCATGAGCATTATATCATGTACCTCTAGTTCAAATCTGGCCGGCCTCAAACTGATTGGGCAGGATTTTGTCTTTTTCATGAGAGATGGACGGAAAGGTTTTAGATACCCCGGTAGGAAAATTGTCCATTTTATATCGTCTAGTATTTTTGATAAATGGGTGGTGCCAACGTGAAACTTTAATTTGTGTTGTTGCTTCACAAAGCACCCGTTTTCAACACCTCAAAAATAGAAAATGGCTTTTCCGTGAGATGAAAAGGAAAACTTCCTCCCGCAACATCGTAAGCCATCCCAAGATGCACATGTGTGCACAATATGGGCATATTATCACAAACTATGCCGCGATTCTAGCCATAACATTTGTCGTTTGGCCTAAATGTCATGACACCTCGAACATGATAGCTCATTTTGTGAAGGATTTTTTGTGATGTTTGCAATTTCCTGACTAAGGATATTTCGGGGGCCTTTAGTTCCGGTTGGAGCCACTAATCGGGACTAAAGATATTTCCCGCCATTTCCCACCTCTTCCCACCATGTTTTTCTGGCCTTTCCCTCTAATCGGGACTTTTAGTCCTAGTTGGAGCCACTAAGTGGGACTAAAGATATTTCCCTCCATTTTCCACCGCTTCTCACCATATTTTTCCGCCCTCTCCCTCTATATCTAGGACGACTATGCCATGGTTATCCACACATCACACCTACCTCTCTCACAATAATGGACACCGCATACTGGGCCATTCTGACACTTGATTAGACCGAGGCGTTGTGCGCCACCAGCTACCCATGCTCGCCGGGCTACTGGCTCCCCACTAACTAGATGTTGAGTGTTGGATGGGTTCCTGTCCCTCCTGTTCCTCAAGGTTCCGCCCGCCAGGCGGCCATCACGAACCACTTCTACCTAGAGCTCACGCCGGAGCAACGGATGGATCCCCATTGGGATCCCGACAACTATGACACATGGAATTCCTCCTTTGCTAACCGGCGGGAAAGGGAGCTCTCAGGTACGAGGGTGAAGGCCCGCCTCGGGTGAACCACAACGAAGCCGATCGTCGCATGTTGTGAGCGAACCAGACAATCACCGGTGTGATGCGCTACATCGCCGAGGGAGATCATCCTCCCCTGCGGTACACGCACTTTCACCTGCCGCAAAGCCACAAGAAGCGTGGCGATGGTGAAGGTCGCGGGCATAGCAGCGTCGTCATCCGGGAGCCCCGGTCTCCGCGCATCATGAATCCGAGGCCGGAATGGAAGGTGCCCCGGAATATGCCATGGTTAACGGTCCCCGGTTCCCCCATGCACAAGCCGGGGAAGGGCTAAGGATCCCCGGAATATGCCATAGCAACGACGACGAAGACGACCCTGAAGCTGTGTACTATAGGACTAGACATGATTATGACTAAGCCATTGGCTATGTGAATGGTTTATCTCTGCTTGTCTACCTTTACCCCGCGTCCTGTCAGCTTGACCCATTTGTACCGGAACAAAGGGAAAAAAGAAAATGGTTTTGGATAGTTATTCAAATGGCAAAACATGCAAAAAATATATTAGTTAATGCATTTTAATTGAAAATGGCAAAATGGATAATAGTTTGAATAGTTAGAATAATTATTTTAGAAAACAGAAAATGGTTTTGTATTAATTATTCAAATTCAAACACTTTTTATGTTGAAAGTTTTTCAAATTCCAAAGTATGCAAAAAATATTAGTTAATGCATTTTTAAATAAAAATGACAAAATGGTTAATAGTTTAAATAGTTAGAATAACTATTTTAGAAAACATAAAATGGTTTTGGATTAGTTATTCAAATTCAAACACTTTTCATGTTAATTTTTTTTTTCAAATTTAAAATGATTTACCATTTTAAATTTAAACACCTAAATAAGAAATAAGACAGAAACCTAGACTGAAAAGTTTGAAAAACATTTGAAAAAGCACTTTTCGTCCCGGTTTATGCAAATAACCTGGACTAAAGGGTCTCTACGCGCGCCGTTTCGGGCCAAGCCAAAAAAAAACATACACCCCGGTTGGTGGCTCCAACCGGGAAGAATGACCAAAGCATTCCTCCCGGTTGGAGCCACCAACCGGGACGTATGACCTTTCCGTCCCGGTTGGTAGCTCCAACCGGGACGAATGAGCTCCTAGTACTTAACCGCAACGGTCCTTTCTCCTTTCCCAATCTCTTTCACTCACGGGGAACTTGTAGAGATGTCGCCGCCGCTGTGAGGAGCTGCTCGGACGCTATCAGGCTGCCCAACCGCCGCCCCGCGAGCACCTTCCCGACATCGCCGCTCCTAAGAGATTAGGTATTCACTTAACAAATGTTCCATCTTTTTTGCAGGTTATCCTTATGGGTGCATTGGATTCAGCTCTAGCCTTTCCTTCTTCTAGAGCATCAGAGGCAACCCATGGTTTCTGGGTGCACCCGTCTCATGCGGTTATTTTTTTTTCCAGCCAGGCATGGCGTCATTCTAGTAGATTGCCAGGTGTCTAGATGTTGTTTGGTTTCTCTTGTGAGGCCTCTTGCCTGGTTCATATGGTTGGTGGTTGTATCAACCTTATCTGACGCATAATTTGTAAGACTTTTTGTTCGCAACTCTTGATGGTTGTTTTAATAAATGGTTGTGCTGGATGCAGAGGCCAGGGTCTTCTCCCATTTTGAAAAAAGATGTGCAAGCGAACTAAACCAAACAAAATCAACACTTCGGAAAGGGCAATGTATGATAAGGCTTATATCGACAGATGGTCGATCTAGATCCATGGTGGTCATTATCAGTTCATCTTATTTTTCTATCTCCTCCCTTCCATGCCCGCACGATAATCGCCCGGTCCAAAGGGCTAAGTATTAGTTATTTTTTTGAGCTGGCCACTAAGCTATCTGAATCATTCTTAATGCATACATGATCATGCCCTTACTCCAGCTGTGACAACGTAACAGTGCCGACAACCTGTGATAAGTCCAAAGGGCCAGCTAGCTGCAAAACTGTCAATTCAGGAAACTAAAACTGAAGGTTAATGAAACAAGCCGCATGCGTCTATTACCAGCTAGCTCTAGCTACCTAGCTAGAAGCTGTTGCTGCTGCTACTGCTTAATGAATTGTTGCCCTAGCCAATTATTTAAAAATTCGAACTGATGGAAAGACGATAGACAACATATTTATATTCACAACATTGCTTAGTCATATGCTAATTATGTAACCAGATCAATTATAGGCATGTGTCTTGCCCATTCCTTAGTTCCTGGAACCTGCAAATCAAAGAAGCCCTGCTGCTACTGATCGGTTTATTTGTTATTGTTTTGAGCTAGGAAGTCAGCTATCTAACTCATTCTTATTGCATACCTTATCATAACATGGCCGGCAGCCTGTGATAAGTCCAGAGAGCCAGATTGCAAAATTTTCAACTCAGCAGACTAAAACTATATATGGTTAGAAAGCTGCTACTCCATATATAGTTATATGTTGATGATGTAACTAACTCAATTATAGGCATGTGTTTACTGGATTAATTAGCTCGATAATTTTTATAGCTTCTACTAGCTAGCAAAATTAGTCACGAGCTAGTTGGTTCGATGTTAACACATACTACAGCTGGAGATGTTTGACGGTTGGGGAGTAGTAAAATTAGCTCCGTTGAATCACATAACAGTGACACCTGCGTGTAAACTAAGATGATGACATAGACACGCACGCTGCGACTTTGCTGGATAATTACATGTGCGAACAGGGGGGATACCGAAGCAAGAGTCATGATAGACATGTTGGATCTCCGGGTTCATCAAGAGGCGATTCATTAGTCCATTTGTCCCCATGAGGTGACGGATCAAGGGTCGACATGTCTCCTGTCGATCTGACCGTAGCTATTTTTGGAAGAGACAGCAAGCTACCGACCTATGTGCATCGCCGGATTTGGACGTGGATGTCAGGGTTTGATACACGTATGCCTGACGCGTATGTTACCTATCTATCTGTGTAGTTTGGACATATATTTGATTCTATGGAAATATCAAACCCACAAAATTGTCAGACCAATACTACATGTCGCGGTTAATTATCGTGGCTGTGTATACAGACTGCTGCAAAAGATATAAACATCAACTGCACCTATCTATGTATTTTGAACCGTGCTCCTGATATTTTTTGACATCTCTTTTGTCGGAAATGAAGAACCATACGAGGTGTTCGTAAAGTCAGCTCTCACGTCATGCTCGTAGGTTTCTTCAGCTTGCCAGTTAATTCACAAGGTCACGGCAAATTAGAGTAAAATATGGCAAAATTAAACCATCAAACAATCACGATTAGAGGGTAGAAACTGAAACTTAATAATATTGAGAATCTAACTCACCAATTAAGCGTCCAACAGAAATGCACATTTATTCGAAATGGGACTTATACTCGATATACTCTAGTCTAGTACCTATGTTCAAATGGACGCAAAACCATGATTTGGGCCCCTCAATTAAACTGAAAGACGATCAAATTAAAGATGTCGGCTACATACGTATGTTCGTACGAATTATAGCAAAGAGAGAACTTGAGTCTCATCTTACCCCCTCGATTATAACCACCATAGAATGCAAGTCAACGTATGTTTTCTCCACACCTCGAGTCGCACAGCTTGATCCTTGGTGGATCCGGTGGGATAAGTAGGCAACTAGGGAAGCACCAAAAGCCAGTGACGCAGGAGATGCGGCGCCGAGGTTCCCTCAGTTAGTACTACTAGTATCCCTTAAACTACATATTTTTCTCAACACTCTCTTCCAGATTCAACGCCAGCTATCCAGGAAAGAGTAATTAAATCACTCACTGAGTCACTGTTACTCCATGATTCCGTCAGATGCAGATTGTTTAGCTGCTAATTGCTGCTCTACGATGCCCAAAGGGCAGAATCTTAGTTCTAGCTTAGCTAGCATTTGAGAATCGATGGAGAGGCACCATCCCAGTGTCAACTCTCCTCCAGGTTTGTTATAAATACCGCGTTAATCGATGAAAGATTCACAGCAACATACAACACCAACGCCATTACATTGCAAGCCAAGCTCGAGAGGCAGCAGCTGCTAAGAGGAAGCTTAGCTAGCTCGAAGAGAGGGCGATATGGAGGTTGAGACCGGGGCTAAGGAGGCCGCGGCGAGCAAGTTCTCGCTGCCGGTGGACTCAGAGAACAAGGCCAAGTCCTTCCGGCTCTTCTCATTCGCCAACCCTCACATGCGCACCTTTCACCTCTCCTGGATATCCTTCTTCACGTGCTTCGTCTCCACCTTTGCCGCCGCACCCTTGGTGCCTATCATTCGTGACAACCTCAACCTCATGAAGGCTGATATTGGTAACGCCGGAGTGGCGTCGGTGTCGGGATCCATCTTCTCCAGGCTTGTCATGGGAGCCGTCTGCGACCTTCTCGGCCCGCGCTACGGCTGTGCCTTCCTCATCATGCTCGCGGCGCCCACCGTCTTCTGCATGTCGCTCATTGACAGTGCCGCAGGGTATATCACGGTGCGCTTCCTCATCGGTTTCTCCTTGGCGACATTCGTGTCGTGCCAGTACTGGATGAGCACCATGTTCAATAGCAAGATCATCGGCACCGTTAACGGCCTGGCGGCCGGGTGGGGAAACATGGGTGGTGGTGCCACACAGCTCATCATGCCGCTCGTCTTCCATGCTATTGAGAAGTGTGGCGCCACACCCTTCGTCGCATGGCGCATCGCCTACTTCGTGCCGGGAATGATGCACATCGTGATGGGTCTCCTGGTGCTCACCCTTGGGCAGGACCTCCCCGACGGCAACCTCAAGAGCCTTCAGAAAACGGGTGACATGAAGAAGGATAAGTTCTCCAAGGTCCTGTGGGGTGCCGTGTCCAACTACCGGACATGGGTGTTCGTACTCCTCTATGGCTACTGCATGGGTGTCGAGCTCACCACCGACAACGTCATCGCCGAGTACTACTTCGACCACTTCCACCTCGACCTCCGCACCGCCGGCACCATCGCCGCATGCTTTGGCATGGCAAACATCGTTGCACGTCCCGCAGGGGGCTACCTCTCCGACCTCGGCGCACGTTACTTTGGGATGTGTGCCCGTCTCTGGAACATCTGGATCCTCCAAACAGCTGGAGGTGCCTTCTGCCTATGGCTTGGACGTGCCACCGCCCTTCCGGTCTCTGTCACCGCCATGGTCCTCTTCTCCATCTGTGCGCAGGCTGCTTGTGGGGCCATCTTTGGCGTCGCTCCCTTCGTCTCCCGGAGGTCCCTCGGCATCATCTCTGGTATGACCGGTGCTGGAGGTAACTTCGGTGCAGGTCTTACGCAGATTCTTTTCTTCACTTCGTCACAGTACACCACTGGCGAGGGACTCGAGTACATGGGCATCATGATCATGTGCTGCACGCTGCCTATCATGCTCGTGCACTTCCCACAGTGGGGCTCTATGTTCTTCCCAGCCAACGCCGATGCCACGGAGGAGGAGTATTACGGTTCTGAGTGGACAGACGAGGAGAAGAAGAATGGGCTCCATGTCGCCGGCCAAAAGTTCGCCGAGAACTCCCGCTCAGAGCGCGGCAGGCGCAACATCATCCTCGCCACGTCCGCCACGCCGCCCAACAACACGCCTCAGTACGCATAATAAGACCCGTTTTTGTACCTACACAAGTACAGTTCTAGTAGTACATATAAGGTAGTGCGTTAGCGTTTCTGTATACTACTGAAACGTGTGGATGTATGGCATTAGTATCAGCGACAGTATGTGTCAATTCGGATCGTAAATTACAGGAACAACTCCGACTTTTCATGTGTGTACTCTCGTGTACCTCCTGTTCATGCTGCGACCTAGGTTAAATAGCTCGACATGGAGCTTCTGTTGTTTAACAGGGTGAGATGAAGTTAACCAACTGACTAATTAACTTTTTTTATAGATAAAAGGTAAATTAATAAAACCAGCGAGTACAAACGAGGATCTTACAAACAAGCAACACAGTACTAGTAGTGGCCACAAGCGGGTCAACATCATCAGCAAGGGCTAAGAGCATCTCCACTCGTCCCACAATACGGCGTCCGACACGGTCGTTTTTCACCCGTATTTGGGGTGCCGGATAGATCACAAATTTGGGGGTGCTGTCTTCCAGCCATGCCCCAATATAAAAACTTCAAACATTCAAAATAATTATCAAATATGAAATTAACATTGTTTTACAGATAATTGAAACAACTTTCACATATTTTAACAAATAAGAGAAAAAAATGGAACTACTAGTGCCACGGCTATCAATTCCAGCGCCGAGCGCAAGCCTAAAGACTTTTAATCCAGACGAGGGTGGCCCTCGACGGAGATATAGTCAAGCACCCAGTCAAGTGTGCACCCTGGTGCGCTCCACCATCGCTGCGGCCGTCGAAATTGTTGTCCTGTAGCGGCGGGCCGACGCCGTCGTAGGCGATGATGCGTCCCGCGTGCTGCTGTTCCAAGAAGATCGTCCATCCGTGGTGGTTGTCGGATGCCATTGGGGGTCGTCCATCTCCTCCGGCGTGAGAGCCGACCAGAAGTGGATGAAGATGGTCGCGGGCCTCGCTAACCGGCACCGGACGACCGACAGGCCACCAGCGCTGAGCACCCATTCCCTCGGCAACCGAGTGTTCGGAGGGACTGGGTACTGGGCGTCCCAGAGCGCTTGCGCCTCTTGTACGCGTAGTCACCGCCACCCGTAGGCGTTGACGGAGGCCCCATCTTCTACAAAATGCTCCATCGGTGGCAGGGATTTAGCTACGGGTTCGATGGTAAAGATTGTGGGCGGGCTGTGCGAAGAATGGCGGGTGTGGGCATGATGTAGATCTGCAATGGCGATGGCCGCACCTACATATAGAGAGAAAAGGGCGGGAAGTCGGGGCAGGAAGCGGTGGAAAAGGCAGAAGGGCATGGCGGGAGAACACGTGGCCGACGACGGGACGACGCTCGGGAGAAGAGCCGTATATCTCACTGTCAGGGCTGGCTCGTGTTGTTTTTAGCTCCATTCGGTACCCCCGCTAGCCCCCAGTGGGTTGGGTTCGGCCTGGGGGCACCGGATATCAAATCGGGCCGCGCCAGCGCGAAAACAAAGTTTGGGGGGTGGGCTGGGCGCTATTTTGAGCGCCGGTACCCCCCATAGACCTTTAGGGGGGCTTTAGGGCCAACATTCACAGACCCAAATTCGACGCTATTTAGCGTCAGATGGATGTAACATGTGAAGCTTGGTGATCCGTATGAATTATTACCTTAGAATTAATGATGTAAGATGTAAATTTGTCACAAGCAAAAATTATAGCTAGAAACTCTTTTTCTGTAGTAGCATAATATTTCTGAATCTTATTAAGAGGTCTACTAGCATAATAAATAATATTTAAATTCTTTCCATCTCGCTGTCCCAACACAGCCGCTAAAGCACAGTCACTAGCATCACACATGATTTCGAAAGGTTCATCCCATTTTAGAGATTACATGATAGGTGATGAAACTAGTTTATTCTTAAGGTTCTAAAAAGCTGCAATGCAGTGATGATCTAAGTAGAATGAAGTTTCTTTATCAAGAAGATTGGTGAGGGGCATAGCTATTTTAGCAAAATCTTTTATAAACCGCTTATAAAAACCTGCATGTCCCAGAAACATTTTTAGGTTTTTAATATCCTCAGGTATTGGAAGATTTTCTATAGCATTTATATTAGTTTTATCTATTTCTATTCCCTTCTCCGAAACTTTATGCCCAAAAACTTTACCTTCTCTTTCCATGAAACGACATTGTTCCCAATTCAAAACCAAATTTGATTGCCTGCATCTCTGCAAGACTTTGGTCAGATTATAGAGGCAATTATCAAAAGTTGTTCCATAACAACAAAATCATTTGTTAGAACTTCCATAGTCTTCTCAACAAAATCATTAAAAATCTCTAGAACACATGCTTGAAAAGTTGCTGCTGCATTACATAAGCCAAATGGAATTAATCGATAAGCATATGTGCCATAAGGGCAAGTGAAAGTTCTTTTCTCTTGATCTTTCGGTTGTATGGCAATTTGAGAATATCCAGAATAAAAATCAAGAAAACAAAAATAAGAATTATTACTAAGTCTTTCTAAAATTTTATCCATGAATGATATAGGTTTATGATTTTTTTGTGTCTCGCGGTTTAGCTTCCTAAAATCAATGCACATACGATATCCTACAACGGGCCTTATAGGAACTAGCTCCCTATCCTCATTCATAGCAGCATCAAGAAATGGGTTTATTTGTTTCATTTCTGATAGATTCTTGCTAATAATAATAGGACATTAATTTTCATTATCTAAAAACTCATACCTCATATCGTCTGGAAGTTGTTTCAATTCAATTGGTGGAGGCTATTCATCTCCTTTTCTTACCAGTTCTTCATAGTCATGTGGATTTTGTGCTTCTAGAATTGAATCAAGGTAATCATCCATGTATTCTTTCTTCTCATCATCTGGTGCTTCCTCCCAATTAATAGGCTCCTCTCTAATTCACCTTGTGGAGTACTAAAGTGAATTGCTGCCAGCTCGGCAATCGTTTTCTTTTCCTTGATATCCTCCACTTCATATGGCCTCTTCTTTAGTTTGGCGAAGTGGAATGTCATTTTCTCTTCTCCAAAGATCAGTGAAATAGTCTCCTTCTTATTATCGACTCGAGCTTTGGTGATGGAAATAAAAGGCATGCCTAAAAGAATAGGACAAAAAGAATCCCGAGGCATATCAACAATATGAAAATCAAGGGGATACATGAGTGACCCAATAAAGACATAGATATTTCTGATTACTCCTTTCGGTTTTATATTGGTCCTATTAGACAATTTAATAGTAGTGTCTACCGGTTCCACATCTGGATTATTTAAATTGTAGCGGAGTTCCTCATAAAGTGATGAAGGCATAATATTTATAGTGGAAATTGCTCACAAATTCCATATAAGAAAGTTTCTCCACAATAGATAGGGGTCATTGGTTTAGAAGTTTTGTTACCTCAAACCTTACCTTCGATGAATTCTGAGGTTTCAAGGTCTAGCATAACCACTTCATTGTCCACTATTCGTGCTTCCTTAAGATCCTTTAATATAACATTATTTATATTGGTAGCTTCGGGGTTCCTTTCTGGTTTCTTTGATCTCTTCTTTATTTGTTCTTCCTCTTTTTGCCTTTTCTCGACGATCCCTTGAATAGGTATCGAGGAGAACTCTTCCATCAGTGCTCTTGCACGCTTCTTTTCTTTGAGGGGCTTACGGGGTTCCCATTCTGTAGGTACCTGCAAATGCCCTGCATAATTCTCAATAATTTTCTTTACTGAGTAAGAATCAATACCGAGGGTTTTCTTGAGAGTCAAGACCAAAAACTTGTCGTTTTTGGTCTTTATGGACATTTTGGTGAGCTACTGCCCATAGTTTTATGGTTTTGAGGGCCATTTACATCGACCATAAGACCCGATACATGTTTGAGACTTATGACCAAAAACTCGCCCTTTTTGCGCTTTATGGACATTTTCATGAGCTATTTCCCATAGTTTTGGGCTTCTTGGGCGATTTACAATGAGCGTAAGACCCGATACAATGCTTGATAGTTATGACCAAAAACTCACATGTTTTGCGCTTTATGGCCATTTTCATGAGCTATTGACCATCGTTTTAGGGTTCTAGGGCGATTTAAAACGGGCGTAAAACCCGATACAATGCTTGAGAGTCATGACAAAAAAAATCGTTGTTTTCGCTCTTTATGGACGTTTTCGTGAGATATTGCCCACAGTTTTGGGGTTCGATGGCGATTTACAACGACCATACATGTTCTATATTAATGACCAAAAACTCGTCGTTTTCGTGCTTTATGGCCATGTTCATGAGTTATTAACTGTAGTTTTCGGGTTCTATGGCTGTTTACAACGACCGTAAGACTAGATACATGTTTAAGAGTTATGACCAAAAATTCATCATTTTCGTGCTTTATTGCCGTTTTCATGAGCTATTGTCCATAGTTTTAGGCTTCTTGGCCGATTTACAATGACCGTAAGACCAAATACATGTTTGAGATTTATGACCAAAAACTCGCCTTTTTTGCGCTTTATGGCCATTTTCATGAGCTAATGACCACAGTTTTGGGGTTCTAGGGCGATTTTGCAATGAGAATAAGACCCGATACAATGCTTGAGAGTTATGACCAAAAACTTGTCGTTTTCGCTCTTTATGTCCGTTTTCATGAGCAATAACCCACAGTTTTGGGGTTCGAGGGCGATTTACAACGACCGTAAGACCTAATACATGTTGGAGATTTATGACCAAAAACTCGTCGTTTTCGTGCTTTATGGCCATGTTCATGAGCTATTGCCCATAGTTTTCGGTTCTATGGATATCTAAAACGACCGTAAGACTAGATACATGTTTGAGAGTTATGACAAAAAATTCATCTTTTCGCGCTTTGTGGCTATTTTAATGAGCTATTGCCCATAGTTTTAGGCTTCTTCGGCGATTTACAACAACCGTAAGACCTAATACATCTTTGAGATTTATGACTAAAAAGTCGCTGTTTTGGCACTTTATGACCATTTTCATGAGCTATTGACCATAGTTTTGGGGTTATAGAGCGATTTAAAAAGAGCGTAAAACCTGTTACAATGCTTGAGAGTCATGACAAAAAACTCGTCGTTTTCACACTTTATGGACGTTTTCATGAGCTATTGCCCACAGTTTTGGGGTTCGAGGGCGATTTGAAACGACCGTAAGACTCGATACATGTTTGAGAGTTATGACCAAACACTCGTCGTTTTCGTGCTTTATGGACGTTTTCATGAGCTATTGCCTAGAGTTTTGGGATTCGAGGGCAATTTACAATGACTCTAAGACCTACTATATCTTTGAGAGTTATGACCAAAAACTCATCGTTTTCGCGCTTTGTGGCCATTTTCATGAGCTATTGCCCATAGTTTTGGGATTCTTGAGCGATTTAGAACGACCATAAGACCCAATACATGTTTGATATTTATGACCAAAACCTTGCCGTTTTTGTGCTTTATGTTCATTTTCATGAGCTATTGTCCATAGTTTTAGCGTTCGAGGGCGATTTACAACGACCATAAGACCCGATACATGTTTGACACTTATGAACAAACACTCGTCATTTTCGTGCTTTATGAAGGTTTTCATGAGCTATTGCCTAGAGTTTTGGGGTTCTAGGGCAATTTACAATGACCGTAAGACCTAGTACATGTTTGAGAGTTATGACCAAAAAACTCATCGTTTTCGCGCTTTATGGCCGTTTTCATGAGCTATTTCCCATAGTTTTGGGCTTCTTGGGCGATTTAGAACGACCGTAAGACCCAATACATGTTTGAGATTTTTGACCAAAAACTCACTATTTTTGTGCTTTATGGTCATTTTCATGAGCTATTGCTCACAGTTTTGGGGTTCAAGGGCGATTTACAATGACCGTAAGACCTGATACATGTTTGAGAGTTATGACCAAAAACTCGTCGTTTTTGCGCTTTACGGCCATGTTCATGAGTTATTGCCCATAGTTTTTGGTTCTAGGGAGATTTAAAATGACCGTAAGACTAGATACATGTTTGAGAGTTTTGACAAAAAATTCGTCGTTTTCACGCTTTATGGCCATTTCTATGAGCTATTTCCCATAGTTTTGGGCTTCTTGGGCGATTTAGAACGACCATGAGACCCAATACATGTTTGAGATTTATGACCAAAGACTCGCCGTTTTTGCGCTTTATGGCCATTTTCATGAGCTATTGCCCACAGTTTCGGGTTCGAGAGAGATTTACAATGACCGTAAGACCGGATACATGTTTGAGAGTTATGACCAAAAACTCGTCGTTTTTGCGCTTTATGGCCATTTTCATGAGTTATTGCCCATAGTTTTTGGTTCTAAGGAGATTTAAAATGACCGTAAGACTAGATACATGTTTGAGAGTTATGACAAATAATTTGTCGTTTTCGCGCTTTATGGCCATTTTTATGAGCTATTGCCCATAGTTTTTGGCTTCTTGGGCGATTTACAATGATCGTAAGACCCAATACATGTTTGAGATTTATGACCAAAAACTCACATGTTTTACACTTTACGGCCATTTTCATGAGCTATTGACCATAGTTTTGGGGTTCTAGGGCGATTTAAAACGAGCGTAAACCCCAATACAATGCTTGAGAGTCATGACCAAAAACTCGTTGTTTTTGCTCTTTATGGACGTTTTCATGAGCTATTGACCATAGTTTTATGGGTTTCAGGGCAATTTACAACGACCATAAGACCCGATACATGTTTGAGATTTATGACCAAAAACTCTCCCTTTTTGCGCTTTATGGCAATTTTCATGAGCTATTGCCCATATTTATGGGATTCTTGGGCGATTTACAACGAGCGTAAGACCCGATACAATGCTTGAGAGTTATGACCAAAAACTCACAGGTTTTGCGCTTTATGGCCATTTTCATGAGTTTTTGACCATAGTTTTGGGGTTTTAGGGCGATTTAAAACGAGCGTAAAACCCAATACAATGTTTGAGAGTCATGACCAAAAAATTGTTGTTTTCACTCTTTATGGATGTTTTTGTGAGCTATTGCCCACAGTTTTGGGGTTTGATGGCGATTTACAACGACCATAAGAACTGATACATGTTTGAGATTTATGACCAAAAACTTGTCGTTTTCGTGCTTTATGGCCATGTTCATCAGCTATAAACCATAGTTTTGGGGTTCGAGGGCAATTTACAACGATCGTAAGACCTAATACTGTTGGGTCTGCAGCATAGAAAACAAAAAATTGCCTACGATGAGAACTACATGCCAAGATCTATCTACTAGGTACAAAGCAACAGGTGGACATACATCCATCGAGAACTTACCCTCGAAGACAACGAGTTTTGTTAACGAGTAGGAACTCGTGGTTGATGTAGTCGTACACTTGCCGATCTCAAGATCGTGAGGAAGTCTAAGCGCCGCAACTCAGCAGCGCATCCGTACTCGCACACATGTTCAAGCCACCGGACAACCTCCACCTCCTCGCTCCAGCGATCCAGCAGAAGCAGCAACTCCTTCCAAATTAAATGCCACCGAGAACATGTATCTCGCTAATCCAAGACCATGGGGGAATAATTCTAGAGGGGGAGAGAGATCCTTCACGAGGAGGTGTGAGGAAGAAGAAGGAAGAGGGGGCTTTTATAGGAGGAGGGGGGTGCCCCTCCCCATGGCCGGCGCATGGAGGAGGTGCCCTTTCACCTCCTCTATTCATGTGGTGGTAACTCCTCCACATTAAAATGCCTCTTCACATTCCCTTTTAAAGTCCCCACTTTAAATGCATTAAAATTCTCCAAGTTTAATGCTCTCTCATGTAATAAAACTATTTTATTAAATTTATTCAGAATTTTGTTAATTATAATTAACAAACATTCATATATAACCCCTTGCAATATTTCAATATCACATGCAGAACCACTTTCTGCAATTTCACCCGAAACAATTCCGGTTTCTATCAAAACAATTCCTACGCTTTGCAATTCTTTCGTCTGAAACATATGTGCTCCAAAATGGTGTCCGGTAACTCTTAAGTGTGTCACCCTACGGTTTGCGAATAATGCAGACATGATTGAGACTCCTCTCAGATCAATAATCAAAAGCGGGACCTAGAGATCCATACTGAATCCTGCATATTCAACGGTGACTTCTGTGATCATGAGAACCTTTAACGCTAGTAACTAAATCCCTTTGTCTCGCGATATATTACATGTCCGAGATTCGATCATCGGTATCTCCATACCTAGTTTGATCTTGTTGCCCACATGCACTCTTTTCTCGTTCCCGTGATATAACATTCTAGTGATCACATCACTTGCTTGCAAGCTATCTCAATGTGATATCACCGAGAGGGCCCAGAGTATATCTATCCGTCATCGGGATTGACAAATTCCACTCTTGATCCATGAGCCTCAACATAACACCCTCGTAGCACTGAACCCATCTTTATAGTTACCCTGTTACGGTGTGACGTTTGATGTTATCAAGATACTCTTCCGGTGTTAGCAATTAACATGATCTCATGGTCTAAGGATAAAGATTACTTTGTATGATGTTATAGCAATATAAACATAATGACTTGATCGTAATGCTATACTTTGGATGAATGTTCATCACATCATTTCACAAATGCTGTGACCTTGTTATTAATAGCATCCAATGTCCATGATCAGGAAACCTTGATCATATTGTTAATCAACAAGCTAGTCTATAAGAGAGGCATAACTAGGAACCATTTTTTTTTATTAAACACACATGTATTGACATTTCCGATCAATACAATTATAGCATGCAAAATAAACATTTATCATAAACATGGAATAAGATAATAACCACTTTATTATTGCCTCTCGGGCATATTCCCTTCAGTCTCCCACTTGCACTAGAGTCAATAATCTTGTTTGAAAAACTTTGCGTATTGAACACCTATGGCTTTCTGGTGTTGCATATACACGATTGCTAGTGGTTAACATAATCTTCGGATCTGACAGTTTTAGGTCCGTGTGTATTTACATATCTTTGCGTCTCTACACATCACTCATTCTCAAATGAGATGGCATTGTATAAATTTGGTCTTTTGGTGAGACCTTTAGTTCGCTCGGGTTAAAATATGTTGATATTATTGTCATACAATATATCTTCATAGTATTAGACCACTTTGAACCACACCTAGTTTGATAACAAACTACTTAACACAAATGCCCTCCTTTGCTGCTACTATAGCAGTCATATACTTAGCATTTCGTTGTAGTATCCGTCACAATGTCTCAACTTTGGAACTCATCCAAATCCATCATGGAACATCCTTTCCATCACATTGTGCCACCCATAGTCTAAATTTAGATAAATTTTAATTTGTATCTTGTGACAAAACTAGTATCAATGTAACACTTTACAATGAACTACCTTTAACTATTTGTCACTTATACATCATATATTCTTAGTTCTTCCAAAGCTCATAAGAATATCTTTACTATCATCCAGTGATCATCTTATCAATCATTGTGGTATGTGCACATAACATTTAGAGCATAGGACATTTTGGATATATACATATCATGGTATAATCGATCAAAATCATCATGTGATTTTACTCACCAAGTGTTGAAACACTTGAATCTTGATACAATTCTTTCCATGCAGCAAGAACCTTTCTTGTTGTTTCCATATTGAACCCTTTCAATATCTCATATATGTATGTCTGGCACAACCATATTAGCGCCGTAATCTATCCATATAGATATTGATACGAAATATTCTAGGTTTGCCCAAGTCTTTCATCGAAATCTTATTTTTAATGAAATTCTTAACTTGTGTCAATACAAGATACATCATTTCCAATCAACAATATGTCCTCTACATAATGTATTAGAAATATGTCTCAGTGCTCCCACTTAATTTCTTGCAAATGCAAGCATCTTCATCATCCCCGATGAATTTAAACTCTTTTAACAGTTTCATCATGGTGAAGATTCCAACTCCGCTATGCTTACTTCAACTATTGAAGTTTGCATGCCCTTTTAGCACCCTTTGCATTAAGAAAACCCTTCGGACCATGTCATGTACACGTCCTAGGTAACCGTTCTATTAGAAGAACCTTGTTTTGTTTATTCAACTACCATATACCAAATTATATGTAGTGGTTGCTATATTATTCCGTCAAGACTATATGTCGCTCTGAAAGATCAAATCTTGTCACACTCAACTCCTTGAACATTGCCGTAAACTTCTTTCCGACATGTCGACTATTTCATAGATGTTAAACATCCATGTCTATTTCTTTATAGATCCAAACACAACCGATAGGCTTCACGCCTTTCCCGAGGGTCTTCCAAGTTTAGAAACTTGATTTCTCGTGTATGGATACTATCACGGATTCTATGACTTCTAGTCATTTTATGGAGTCAGGGCCCATCATCGCTTGTTTGCATGTAGTCGGTTCATCATTGTCAAAACAATAACGACTTGCTTATCAAATCACACTATTTGATTCTTATCGACCCACACGGTTCAATAGGAACTCTAATCTCCGAGATCACACCCTTTGTAATCACGTGAGCCATGAGCATTGTGGCCGCCACCGGGACACTTTCTGGCGCTGCGCTACTTAGCACATATAGCTAAGGTTCAACAACCTTATCAAAGTTCTATTGTCCTCCCACTTAACTTTTCGCAAAAAATTCCTTCTCAAGAAACTTGACATTCCAAGTAACAAACTCTTTTGTCCTTGGTGTTATAGAGAAATTCCCAACAAATTCTTTGGGATAACCTACAAAGACGTGCTTATCTGACTTTGGTTGTAAACATTCTACTTATGCATAGCATACCAAAATTTAAGAAAAGACAATTCGGGTTTATCCCAAACCATAACTTATATGGTGTCATTTCAACGGATCACGATGGTGCTCTTTTCAGTGTAAAAGCGGTAGTCTCTAAAGCTTTAATCCTTAAAACATAATGGCAGTTTTATAAATGACACCTTTGATCTTACCATGTCAAACATGGTTTGATTTCATCTCTCGAATATGCCATACTCCTATGGTTTATCGGGAAACACAAATCATGGAACAATTCCTCAAATCTTAAGTTTTTTGCTAAACATGTAACTCAAATATCTTCCCTTATGATCGAATCATAAACTCTTTATTTTCTTATTACAATGATTTTCCACTTCATCTTGAAAGTCTTTGAACAATTTTCAAATGTTTCATACTTCTTCCTTATTAAGTAAATATACAGATATATTCACTCAAATTTTCGGAGAAAGCATATGAAGCAAAAAGATCCATCGCATATGGCTACACATAATGGACTATGCACATCAGCATGCACAATTTCCAATAAGCTAGTCATCCGTTCCTCTCTGGCCTATGGACGGAGTTTCAATTATCTCGAGGAAAGTCTCACATGCATCAATTGATCAAAATCAAAGACTCCAAAAATCCATCAACATGGAGTTTCTTCATGTTTTCTTTCCAATATAATTTAAAACAGCAATGTCACTTCACAAGTGACCTTTTAATCATTTGTCTTGCGGCATTTTAGCAATAATGTTTATGGATGTGATTTCTCCCACTAGACTTGTAAAAGTTCATCCATCCTTTATGGAATACGGTAATTATTTGAACAACCATTGTTCTCATAATACCGGAACAAAATAACAATTATTTAAACAAATCTTGAAGGCTAGGTTTGATGACAACGAAAAAACACAATAACACTTTATTTGTTTTCGATGAACATCATCACTTATTCTCTTGCTAGTTACTTAGGCCATAGTAGTTCATGAATTGCGTTGTCTTGTATGATACTTCATACCAACCAATTCGGTATCCAATACCAGTATCCGATAACTTAGAACCACATTGTTTAATAAGCAAGGAATACAGCCATAACATGTATATCTTCTATATACCTAAGTTGGACATCTTCAACCTTTTCTTTTCTGCCAAATATTTTATAGATTCTCTTTCAACAATTCCTTTTCTTTTAAAAGAATCTATCAACATCAATAGTGGTGTCATTCACATGACACATAGTACAAAGCGTGTATAGTCAAATACTAATACCTTTGGACTTGCACTTTGAAGTGGAGCACCATCATCAAATGTTTGGTGTTCTTTCAAAAATCCATTCTTTAGTAATCTATCAGTGTAGTAAACATTTTACTTACATCTTATATTCATCCTTATCATGACAACTTTCATGATCAAGCTACTATAGCCTATAAGGAAGAATGACGAGTATAATTTTAGTTCCCAAAACCTTTTGGGAGATTCGGATGCCTAGCATCTCCATCCTTCACAAATTCTCATACAATATGAGAACATGTATTTTGCTAAATTATAGTCTATCATAATGCAACCAAAAATATTGTTTCAGATATCACAATATCTTTCACACATGATGGTTTGTGAAACAATTTTCAGCTCCTATATAATCTTGATATTAAAACATCTTTTGAATATCAATAATCATGGAGGCAAACATGATACTTTCGATACTAACATTGGAATACTTACTCTTGATTTAATACTTCTTATTAAACTTCATGGAGTAAATAGAGTTTGCTGAAAGTTTGCAATAGGACTTATAAACTTTAAATTGACATTCAAAACAATACGATATCAGTTTGTAAAGTAAATATCCAGAATTCTATAGTTCTATTATCTCAATTAAAACTAAGCATAAGGTAGTGAACAGATGCCAATGACTACAACAAATTATGCAAATAAACTTCGATTTATTTTATGAAAAATTGAGTTATACTAATCCAAATTAGAAATGAACTCCCACTCAAAAACGACATCCCTCGTGCCTTTTTGGTGATTACATGAACCAAATCTACTACACCAAGTCCGATCATCACGTGAGTCGGTGTAGCTTCAAAGGCGAGCATCAATATGGGCATCATATCAACTATATGTCTCATGCTTAACCTTTCAGTCCGTGTTCTGAGGCCATGTCTGTACATGCTAGGCTCACCAAGTAAGAACCTTAGTACTCGCGTGTGTAAAACTGTCTTACACTCGTTGTATTAAAGCGTAGAGTCGAGTACACCCGATCATCACGTGCTGTCTCGAAACGCGATCCATAGAACGGTGCATACTTAAGGAAGAACACATTTTTATCTTGATATCTAAATGAGGGATCATCTTAAAATGCTACTAAAACGCCAAACTAGCAATATAAGATGCAAACATCATATGTGTAAAGTGAGATGATATGGTCCATGCATTTGATCTCTATCATTTGCATCGTGGTATGATCTCTATCATTCCTTTGTGTGTAAGGCCAAGGTCTATGGAACTTACACGTTGAGTGTGTTGTAAGAGTATCTATCATACATCTACTTACAATAATACCATATCAAGACACTAGCCCAGCAACGATCTAAACTAGACACCTCTAATTTATCAATTGCAAGTTTTACGTGGCTTAGGGCTTTCGGAGATAGAACCGGTCTTACCTACGAACATGAACCACAACAAGGATACCAAGTTATTAGCAACTCGTTGTAAATCAGATATTGACTATAGTAGGAGAGACAGACACCCGCCAGCCACTGATGCAAAACTAGTTGCATGTCAGTCGTGGAACCGGTCTCATGTACGATGACATGTAAGATTGGTCTGGGACGCTTCATCCCACTATGCCACCAATATCCAAAATACATGAAAGATGCAATAACATGATCATCATCGCCCACATATAAACATATGTGTACTACCCGTGCAAAGCACCTACGCATAGATCAGGCTCTGATACCACTGTTGGGTCCACAACATAGAAAACAAAATTTTTCCTACGATGAGAACTACATGCCAAGATCTATCTACTAGGTACAGAGCAACGGGTGGACGTACATCCATCGAGAACTTACCCTCGAAGACAACGAGTTTTGTTAACGAGTAGGAACTCGTGGTTGATGTAGTCGTACACTTGCCGATCTCAAGATCGTGAGGAAGTCCGAGCGCCGCAACTCAGCAGCGCATCCGTACTCGCACACACGGGCAAGCCACCGGACAACCTCCACCTCCTCGCTCCAGCGATCCAGCGGAAGCAGTAACTCCTTCCAGACGAAATGCCACCGGGAACATGTATCTCGCTAATCCGAGACCATTTGGGAATAATTCTAGAGGGGGAGAGAGATCCTTCACGAGGAGGTGTGAGGAAGGAGGAAGAGGGGGGCCTTTTATAGGAGGAGGGGGGGTGCCTCTCCCCATGGCCGGTGCATGGAGGAGGTGCCCTTTCACCTCCTCCATTCATGTGGTGGTAACCCCTCCACATTAAAATGCCTCTTCACATTCCCTTTTAAAGTCCCCACTTTAAATGCATTAAAATTCTCCAAGTTTAATGCTCTCTCATTTAATAAAACTCTTTTATTAAATTTATTCAGAATTTTGTTAATTACTTTAATTAACAAACATTCACATATAACCCCTTGCAATATTTAAATATCACATGCAGAACCACTTTCAGCAATTTCACCTGAAACAATTCTGGTTTCTATCAAAACAATTCCTGCGCTTTGCAATTCTTTCGTCTGAAACATATGTGCTCCAAAATGGTGTCCGGTAACTCTTAAGTCTGTCACCCTACGGTTCGCGAATAATGCAGACATGATTGAGACTCCTCTCAGATCAATAATCAGAAGCGGGACCTGGAGATCCATACTGACTCCTGCATATTAAACGATGACTTCTGTGACATGAGAACCTTTAACGCTAGTAAATAATTCCTTTGTCTCGCGATATATTACATGTCCAAGATTCGATCATCGGTATCTCCATACCTAGTTTGATCTCGTTGCCGACATGCACTCTTTTCTTGTTCCCGTGATATAACATTCTAGTGATCACATCACTTGCTTGCAAGCTATCTCAATGTGATATCACCAAGAGGGCCCAGAGTATCCGTCATCGGGATTGAAAAATTCCACTCTTGATCCATGAGCCCCAACATAACACCCTCGTAGCACTGAACCCATCTTTATAGTCACCCTGTTACGGTGTGACGTTTGATGTTATCAAGATACTCTTCCGGTGTTAGCAATTAACATGATCTCATGGTCTAAGGATAAAGATTACTTCGTATGATGTTATAGCAATATAAACATAATGACTTGATCGTAATGCTATACTTCAGATGAATGTTCATCACATCATTTCACAAATGCTGTGACCTTGTTATTAACAACATCCAATGTCCATGATCAGGAAACCTTGATCATCTTGTTAATCAACAAGCTAGTCTATAAGAGAGGCATAACTAGGAACCCTTTTTGTTTATTAAACACACATGTATTGACGTTTCCGATCAACACAATTATAGCATGCAAAATAAACATTTATCATAAACATGGAATAAGATAATAACCACTTTATTATTGCCTCTCGGGCATATTCCCTTCTGTCTCCCACTTGCACTAGAGTTAATAATCTAGTTTGAAAAACTTTGCGTATTGAACACCTATGGCTTTCTGGTGTTGCATATACGCGATTGCTAGTGGTTAACATAATCTTCGGATCTGACAGTTTCAGGTCCGTGTGTATTTGCATCTCTTTGTGTCTCTACGCATCACTCATTCTCAAATGAGATGGCATTGTATAAATTTGGTCCTTTGTTGAGACCTTTAGTTCGCTCGGGTTAAAATATGTTGATATTATTGTCATACAATATATCTTCATAGTATTAGACCACTTTGAACCACACCTAGTTTGATAACAAACTACTTAACACAAATGCCCTCCTTTGCTGCTACTATAGCAGTCATATACTTAGCCTTTCGTTGTTGTATCCGTCACAATGTCTCACCTTTGGAACTCATCCAAATCTATCATGGAACATCCTTTCCATTACATTGTGCCATCGATAGTCTAAATTGAGATAAATTTTAATTTGTATCTTGTGACAAAACTAGTATCAATGTAACACTTTACAATGAACTACCTTTCACTATTTGTCACTTATACATCATATATTCTTAGTTCTTCCAAAGCTCATAAGAATATCTTTACTATCGTCCAATTATCATCTTTTGAATCATTCTAGTATGTGCTCATAACATTTAGAGCATAGGACATTTTGGATATATACATATCATGGTATAATCGATCAAAATCTTCATGTGATTTTACTCACCAAGTGTTGAAACACTTGAATCTTGATACAATTCTTTCCATGCAGCAAGAACCTTTCTTTTTGTTTCCATATTGAACCCTTTCAATATCTCATATATGTATGTCTGGCACAACCATATTAGCGCCTTAATCTATCCATATAGATATTGATGCCAAATATTATGGGTTTGCCTAAGTCTTTCATTGAAATCTTATTTTTAATGAAATTCTTAACTTGTGTCAATACAAGATACATCATTCCCAATCAACAATATGTCCTCTACATAATGTATTAGAAATATGTCTCATCGCTCCCACTTAATTTCTTGCAAATGCAAGCATCTTCATCATCTCCGATGAATTTAAACTCTTTTAACAGTTTCATCATGGTGAAGATTCCAACTCTGCTATGCTTACTTCAACTATTGAAGTTTGCATGCCCTTTTAGCACCCTTTGAATTAACAAAACCCTTTGGACCATGTCATGTACACGTCGTAGGTAACCGTTCTATTAGAAGAACCTTGTTTTGTTTATTCAACTACCATATACCAAATTATATGTAGTGGTTACTATATTAATCCGTCAAGACTATATGTCGCTATGAAAGATCAAATCTTGTCACAGTCAACTCCTTGAACATTGCCGTAAACTTCTTTCCGACATGTCGACTATTTCATAGATGTTAAACATCCATGTCTATTTCTTTATAGATCCAAACACAAACGATAGGCTTCACGCCTTTCCCGAGGGTCTTCCAAGTTCAGAAACTTGATTTCTCGTGTATGGATACTATCACGGATTCTACGACTTCTAGTCATTTTATGGAGTCAGGGCCCATCATCGCTTCTTTGCATGTAGTCGGTTCATCATTGTCAAAACAATAACGACTTGCTTATCAAATCACACTATTTGATTCTTACCGACCCACACGGTTCAATAGGAACTCTAATCTCCGAGATCACACCCTTTGTAATCACGTGAGCCATGAGCATTCTGGCCGCCACCGGGACACTTTCCGGTGCTGCGCTACTTAGCACATATAGCTAAGGTTCAACAACCTTGTCAAAGTTCTATTGTCCTCCCACTTAACTTTTCGCGAAAAATTCCTTCTCAAGAAACTTGACGTTCCAAGTAACAAACTCTTTTGTCCTCGGTGTTATAGAGAAATTCCCAACAAATTATTTGGGATAACCTACAAAGACGTGCTTATCCGACTTTGGTTGTAAACATTTTACTTATGCATAGCATACCAAAATTTAAGAAAAGACAGTTCGGGTTTTATCCCAAACCATAACTTATATGGTGTCATTTCAACGGATCATGATGGTGCTATTTTCAGTGTAAAAGCGGTAGTCTCTAAAGCTTTAATCCTTAAAACATAATGGCAGTTTTATAAATGACACCTTTGATCTTACCATGTCAAACATGGTTTGATTTCATCTCTCGAATATGCCATACTCCTATGGTTTATCGGGAAACACAAATCATGGAACAATTCCTCAAATCTTAAGTGTTTTGCTAAACATGTAACTCAAATATCTTCCTTTATGATCGAATCATAAACTCTTTGTTTTCTTATTACAATGATTTTCCACTTCATCTTGAAAGTCTTTGAACAATTTTCAAATGTTTCATACTTCTTCCTTATTAAGTAAATATACATATATATTCACTCAAATTTTCGGAGAAAGCATATGAAGCAAAAAGATCCATCGCATATGGCTACACATAATGGACTATGCAAATCAGCATGCACAATTTCCAATAAGCTAGTCATCCGTTCCTCTCTGGCCTATGGACGGAGTTTCAATTATCTCGAGGAAAGTCTCACATGCACCAATTGATCAAAATCAAAGACTCCAAAAATCCATCAACATGGAGTTTCTTCATGTTTTCTTTCCAATATAATTTAAAACAACGATGTCACTTCATAAGTGATCTTTTAATCATTTGTCTTGTGGCATTTTAGCAATAATGTTTATGGATGTGATTTCTCCCACTAGACTTATAAAAGTTCATCCATCCTTTATGGAATACAGTAATTATTTGAACAACCATTTTTCCCTTCAAATACATGTTTCAGATTTATGACCAAAAACTCGTCGTTTTCGCGCTTTATGGCCATGTTTATGACCTATTGCCCATAGTTTTCGGTTCTATGGATATCTAAAACGACCGTAAGACTAGATACATGTTTGAGAGTTATGACAAAAAATTCATCGTTTTCGCGCTTTATGGCCATTTTCATGAGCTATTGCCCATAGTTTTAGGCTTTTTGGACGATTTACAACAGCCGTTAGACCCAATACATGTTTGAGATTTATGACCAAAAACTCGCTGTTTTGGCGCTTTATGCCCAATTTCATGCGCTATTGACCATAGTTTTGGGGTTATAGAGTGATTTAAAATGAGCGTAAAACCCGATACAATGCTTGAGAGTCATGACCAAAAACTCGTCGTTTTCGCTCATTATGGATGTTTTCATGAGCTATTGCCCACAGTTTTGGGGTTCGAGGGCGATTTGAAACGACCGTAAGACCCGATATATGTTTGAGAGTTATGACCAAACACTCATCGTTTTCGTGCTTTATGGATGTTTTCATGAGCTATTGCCTAGAGTTTTGGGGTTCAAGGGCAATTTACAATGACTCTAAGACCTACTACATCTTTGAGAGTTATGACCAAAAACTCATCGTTTTCGTGGTTTGTGGCCGTTTTCATGAGCTATTGCCCATAGTTTTGGGCTTCTTGGGTGATTTAGAATGACGATAAGACCCAATACATGTTTGAGATTTATGACCAAAACCTTGCCGTTTTTGCGCATTATGTCCATTTGCATGAGCTATTGTCCATAGTTTTGGGGTTCGAGGGCGATTTACAACGACCAGAAGACCCGATGCATGTTTAAGAGTTATGAACAAACACTCGTCGTTTTCGTGCTTTATGGACATTTTCATGAGCTATTGCATAGAGTTTTGGGGTTCGAGGGCAATTTACAATGACCGTAAGACCTACTACATGTTTGAGAGTTATGACAAAAAACTCATCGTTTTTGCGCTTTATGGCCTTTTTCATTAGCTATTTCCCATAATTTTGGGCTTCTTGGGCAATTTAGAACGACCGTAAGGCCCAATACATGTTTGATATTTATGACCAAAAACTCACCGTTTTTGCGCTTTATGGCGATTTTCATGAGCTATTGCCCACAGTTTTGGGGGTTCGAGGGCGATTTATAACAACCATAATACCTGATACATGTTTGAGAGTTATGACCAAAAACTCGTCGTTTTCGTGCTTTATGGCTATGTTCATAAGCTATTATCCATAGTTTTCGGTTTTAGGGAGATTTAAAAGGACCGTAAGACTAGATACATGTTTGAGAGTTATGACAAAAAATTCGTCGTTTTCACACTTTATGGCCATTTTTATGAGCTATTGCCAATTGTTATGGGCTTCTTGGGTGATTTACAACGACCGTAAGACCCAAATACATGTTTGAGATTTATGACCAAAAACTCACAGGTTTTGCGCTTTATGGCCATTTTCATGAGCTATTGACCATAGTTTTGAGGTTCTAGGGTGATTTAAAAGGAGCGTAAAACCTGATACAATGCTTGAGAGTCATGACCAAAAAATCGTTGTCTTTGCTCTTTATGGTCATTTTTGTGAGCTAGCCCACAGTTTTGGGGTTCGATGGTGATTTACAACGACCATACATGTTCGAGATTTATGACCAAAAACTCGTCGTTTTCGTGCTTTATGGCCATGTTCATGAGCTATTAACCATAGTTTTGGGGTTCTATGGCGATTTACAATGACCGTAAGACTAGATACATGTTTACGAGTTATGACCAAAAATTCATCATTTTCGTGCTTTATTGCCGTTTTCATGAGCTATTGCCCATAGTTTTAGGCTTCTTGGGCGATTTACAACGACCGTAAGACCAAATACATGTTTGATATTTACTACCAAAAATCCGCCCTTTTTGTGCTTTATGGCCATTTTCATGAGCTAATGACCTTAGTTTTGGGGTTCTAGGGCGATTTACAACGAGCATAAGACCCGATACAATGCTTGAGAGTTATTACCAAAAACTTGTCGTTTTCGCTCTTTATGTCCGTTTTCATGAGCAATAACCCACAGTTTTGGGGTTCGATGGCGATTTACAACAACTGTAAGACCTAATACATGTTTGAGATTTATGACCAAAAACTCGTCATTTTCGCGCTTTATGGCCATGTTCATGAGCTATTACCCATAGTTTTTGGTTCTAGGGAGATTTAAAACGACCGTAAGACTAGATACATGTTTGAGATTTGTGACCAAAAACTCGTTGTTTTGGCGCTTTATGGCCATTTTCATGAGCTATTGACCATAGTTTTGGGGTTATAGAGCGATTTAAAATGAGCATAAAAACCGATACAATGCTTGAGAGTCATGACCAAAAACTCGTCGTTTTCGCTCATTATGGACGTTTTCGTGAGCTATTACCCACAGTTTTGGGGTTCGTGGGCGATTTGAAACGACCGTAAGACCAGATACATGTTTGAGAGTTATGACCAAACACTCATCGTTTTCATGTTTTATGGACGTTTTCATGAGCTATTGCCTAGTGTTTTGGGGTTCAAGGGCAATTTACAATGACTCTAAGATCTACTACATCTTTGAGAGTTATGACCAAAAACTCAACGTTTTGGCGCTTTTTGGCCGTTTTCATGAGCTATTGCCCATAGTTTTGGGATT
Source organism: Avena sativa (assembly GCA_916181665.1). Taxonomy (NCBI): domain Eukaryota; kingdom Viridiplantae; phylum Streptophyta; class Magnoliopsida; order Poales; family Poaceae; genus Avena; species Avena sativa. The sequence goes on along the minus strand of OV702291.1, from coordinate 122,414,891 downwards.
CTTGGGCGATTTAGAACGACCATAAGACCCAATACATGTTTGATATTTATGACCAAAACCTTGCCGTTTTTGCGCTTTATGGCCATCTTCATTAGCTATTGTCCATAGTTCTGGGGTTCGAGGGCAATTTACAATGACCATAAGACCCAATACATGTTTGAGAGTTATGAACAAACACTCGTCTTTTTCGTGCTTTATGGTCATTTTCATGAGCTATTCCATAGAGTTTTGGGGTTCGACGGCAATTTACAATGATAGTAAGACCTACTACATGTTTGAGAGTTATAACCAAAAACTCATCATTTTCACGCTTTATGGCTGATACATTGCAAATGTATTTATAATTTTTGATGTTCCATGCTTGATTTTATCCACTTTCTTGTGTTTTGTTCCAACTTTGGAGTACTTTTCATATGATTTCTTGGACTAACCTATTAACAAGAGCCACAGTGCCAGCTGCCTGTTTTCTGCTGTTTTTGGTTCAAGGAAAGTCAGAAAATGAATATTCTCGGAATTGGACGGGACAAAAGCCAAAGTGCCTATTTTTCCGGAAGGGATCAAGTGCCAGAATACGAGACGGATAGGGGCCAGGGTCCCGCCACACCACCTGGCCGCGCGGCTAGGCCTGGCCCGTGCCAGGGGGTGGTGTGGCCACTCCCGGCACCCCCTCGGCCTCTCCTTCCGCCTATAAGTTGCCCTCGGGACGAAAACCCTAAGTACCCGATCAAAAATCCATGAAAGAGTCTATAGCCGCCATCATCTCCATCCCTAGATCGGGAGGGATCTGAAGCTCTTCCCGGCACCCTGCCAGAGAGGGGAATTCACCCTCGAGGCCTTCCTCATCACCATGCAAGCCTCCGGTGTGATGCGTGAGTAGTTCATTGTTGGAGTACGGATCCATGTAGTAGCTAGATGACTGGTTTCTCCTCCTTTGTGCTTTCATGTTTAGATCTTGTGAGCTCCGTTCATGATCAAGATCATCTATTTGTAATCCATACATGTTGTGTTTGCGGGGATCCGATGGATATTGAGATGCTATTTCAGATTGATTATTGATTCTATCATGTCTTTGTTATTTGAGATCTTGCATGCTTTCCGTTGTTAGTAGCTATCTTGGCCAAGTAGATGCCAGCAACTCCAAGAGTTAGTATTTATGCTCGATAGTGGGTTCATGCCTCTGGTAATCTGGGGAAGTGATAGAAATCTCTAAGGTACTAGATGTGCTGTTGCTACTAGGGAGAAAACAACAATCCTTTGTTCATAGAACAATCGTATTGTTTACTTTACACGAAGTTCGTAAAGCAATAATCTGTTGCTTGCAACTTAATACTAGAGGGGGTTCGGATGATAACCTGAAGGTGGATTATTAGTCATAGATGCAGTTGGATGGCGGTCTATGTATTATGTTGTAATGCTCAATCAAGTCTCAAAGGAGCCAAGATGATTAGTATATGCATGTATTGCTTTCTCGGTGTTTGTCAATTGCCCCGCTGTAATTTGTTCACCCAGCATGTTATCTATCTAAGGAGAGCCACCTCTAGTGAACTATGGATCCCGGTCCTTTGTATTTACATATAATCTATAAACTGTTTCTGCTTTGTGTTTACTTTCTGCAAACTTTTACTTCTTTCCATTCGATACGTTTAATCCTTTGTTTTCCACAAAACACGATGAGATTGACAACCTCATCGCAAGTTGGGGACAAAGTTCTGTGGTTGTGTTGTGTAGGTCTCCATGTTTCTACTAGCACCGGTAGTGCGCCCTGCCAAAGTTCATCTAGTAACACCTTTGGGGTGTTTCCTTGCTCCTACTGGTTCGATTAAACCTTGGTTTCATAACTGAGGGAAAACTTTCTGCTGTACTCATCATACCTTCCTCCTGGGGTTCCCAACAAGCTCTACGTCGATTGTCGAGCGCATCAAGACGTTTTCTGGCGCCGTTGCCGGGGAGTCAAGGACATCTTACAAGGGGAGTCCCTCATAACCAATCTCTTTACTTTGTTGTTTTTGTTTTGCTTAGTTTCTTTTTGCTTTGTTTGCTTGTTTTGTTCTTCAAAAAATCCAAAAAAATTAGTTTTACTAGTTTGCTTTCTTATTGAAAAAAAATAGTTCCTTTCTTAAGTTGCCTTTATGACTAGCTCTGCTCCAATCACTATTTCATTATGGATAGCTCACTCAGTTTCCTATTTGGGAACAGTATTATGACTGCAAAGGTAATAGGTGAACCACCGCCTGCTAGAACCTCCATGGAAGAAGAAATTGCTGAACCTGAAAGCTCATTAGATGAAAAAGAGGAGGGGAGTGATGGACAAAAGGAGGAAGAATGGATCTACCCATGCCTACCTTCTAATGAGAGTAACTCTTTATCCCTTATATTATTTGATTGTCCCCCATGCTTATCAAAGGAGGGTGAATGTTATGTTCCCGATGATTCTTTTGAAAATGTTTATAATAAAGCTCTAGTGCTTGTAGATCATGAAAATCATGCCTTATGTGATAGTTATATTGTTGAGTTTATTCATGAGGCTACTAAAAATTATTATGAGAGAGGAAAATATGGTTGTAGAAGTTTTTATGGTAATGAAACACCTCTCTATGTGCTAAAAGTTTTGAAGTTACTTTTGTTTTATCTTCCTATGCCTGTCACTTTGCTCTTTGTGCATTTATTTGCATAAAAGATTCCTATGCATAGTAAGTGGGTTAGACTTAAATGTGTTTTGAATTTGCTTATTGATGCTCTCTTTTACTTCAATTCATATTTCCTATGAGAGCATCTTCTCAAATTTTCATGCCTAACTTAAAAGGCGTTAAAGAAAAGTACTTGTTGGGAGATAACCCAAGAGTTTTAGTTGAGTCTTGGAAGTTATTACCTCTGTAATAAACTCTCCTTATCCTTTTTATTTGCTTTTTGTGCCAAGAGTAACCTCTAATGAGAGTGAAGTAATGATTGGGAAAGTTGTTGTCCCGAAACAGATTTTTGTGCTTCATCATAAAAATTCCTGAGAGAGCTCTGTACGTCGGATTGAGCTGTAATGTTTTGTGCTTCTTCCCCAGGTTGTTATCTAACTTTCGTTAGTTCAACACTTTTTGATTTGAGCAACAGAAGGTCTTCGAAAAAATTCGTCTTTACCTGCTGGTCTGTTTTGACAGATTTCTGCCATTTTCTGCATTTGCTTCTTGTTAGTTCCTTCTTGAGTTCCTTTGGGGAATTGAGATTTTTGAGGGAAGTGCTACAGTATCTAGTGTTCTAATGGAAGTTTATTTGGTGTTAGAACTGAACCTTGAGACTTATTTATCTTGAGTGCACTAATGTTGTTAATAAAGATTCTGTGAAGTTTTGTATAAAGGAAAATTTTCAGGTGTATGGAAGGAATGAGTAATGAGATGAAGGATGGACTAAAGCTCAAGCTTGGGGATGCCACGCGTGTCACCCCAAGAAATATCCAAGAAGTACAAGCGTCAAAGCTTGGGGATGCCTAAGGCATCCCCTTCTTCATCAATAAAAATCCCAGGTTTCTTCCAAACGCTTCATTTTTATTGTTTCATGCACAGTTGTGTTTTTCTTGGAGCGTCTTCTTTTTCATTTTAGTTTTGGTTTTTAGTTTGCTTGGTTTGCTTAGTTTTCTGAATAAGTTGGTTGGACCCCCTCTTTCATACGTTGGTTTGCAAATTGGTTTGGTTTGATTTGGAAAAGAGTAGGAAAGTTCATACTTATGTGGTAAAAAGAGCTCGTTTTTGACTGTGGCCTATGCTTCGTCATGCCATGCTTGATATTGTTTTGGCTTTATGCTTAGTATTCTTTGCTGTATCATGACTTGTTATAAACAATTGAGATTACTTAATGTGCCATGGATGAATCATGCGTTGTTTTAGCATATTAAAGCATAGTATAGTGGTATTCTCCTTTGATGCTTTATTTGGGTTGACTTGGCACATGCTCACACCATGTTATGACTGTCACAAGTCACCATAGACTTTATGATCCTTTAGTTTTCAACTTGTAGTATCACTTTATGCTTTGATCAATGATGTTTTGTCGCTCTGCATGATTATGGCCATTATTGCTCTCTTAGTTTGTCGCTCCCAGTCTTTTGCTAGCCTCCAGAACAAAGTATGAGTTCCACTCATGCATCCAACTCCCTAAACCAAGTTTTTCCAAAGAGTCCACCATACCTACCTACTAGCTTATGCTATTCCAAGTATATTCATGCTTTTGTCTACCTTTCACTTGTTATGAGAAAACTAGTGATTAAAGCTCTCACGAACTTGATGGCACACTTTACTTTATTGCCTCTAATAAACTTGAACCATTGGGTCCTTCTTTGTTGCGTATATGCTTGCGCTTTATACGTTGAAATTAGCAGAACCATGTTTCATGGGGAACGCTTTCAACATTGCACTTGTACTTTGTACCCTATTGATATCATGTTCTTTTGCTTACGGATCCCGGTGGTGTGAAATAAAAGTGGAACTTGTAAGATCATGTAGTTTGTATGTGTGTTAGAGAAACGCCTAGGTTGGTAGCCTAAGCCATGCCTAATCATGGTGGAAACTTGCAGCATCACCATAATGAGCACTCTATGAAGCATCCTCAATAAAAACCTATGCAAATAGCAAATAAAAAGATCGCTGAGATGCTCATTGTTTGCTTGCCTTGTCATTTTGATTATGGGAAAGCTCCCATATCATGTGAAAGGGGTACCCCATTGGCGGTTCTTAATGATACACATATACTTACAATGACAAGAGATTACTCGTGACTGAAGTTGAGTAGCATGAGGATCGGTCTTTGTAAGTAAGGGGCATGAGATTTCGGTTTATAACTTGTCAAGCATATCCTCTTAGTTGTGTCACTTTAACCTTAATCACCTTCAAGATGCTTATGATAGGGGAAATGAGAGCTGAAAGCTATAAGTACCATAATTTTTGGAAGCTCTTTATGAGACTTGAATCCCTACTTCCTTTTACAAAAGGCCTTTCTTCCACCATTATATTGAGTCTCCACCTTCTATCTTTATGCACTACTTTGAGAGCATAGTGGCCATTCTTAGTTCTATGTGCATTGTCCCAAGACTAGTTGATTGATGCATAACTTGATATTGCTTGTTTTAAACTATTGTATCTAGTCACTCTTATGAACTTTGAAGGTGTCCAATGCATTTATATTTGCTACTCTATTGAGGGACAAGCTGAATACTTTTATGCTATGTTTTCTTTATATGAAACAAACAAATGTCTTGCAAAGCATTGTTATTCATGAATCTTTTGTTTGTGCCTTTTCATATTGCATCATAGCTTCTTTGCTCATTGCTAGAACTTTGTCTTTCATGTTATGCTTGAAGTACTATGATCCCAGCCTTGAATGTTTTGCAAATACTTTGATCAAGTCTTTGGTGGTGCATGTCACCTCAAAAATTATTTCTTTTTATCACTTACCTACTCGAGGACGAGCAGGAGTTAAGCTTGGGGAAGTTGATACATTGCAAATGTATCTATAATTTTTGATTTTCCATGCTTGCTTTTATCCACTTTCTTGTGTTTTGTTCCAACTTTGGAGTACTTTTCATATGATTTCTTGGACTAACCTATTAACAAGAGCCACAGTGCCAGCTGCCTGTTTTCTGCTGTTTTTGGTTCCAGGAAAGTCAGAAAATGAATATTCTCGGAATTGGACCGGACGAAAGCCAAAGTGCCTATTTTTCCGGAAGGGATCAAGTGCCAGAATACGAGACGGAGAGGGGCCAGGGGCCAGCCACACCACCTGGCCGCGCGGCCAGGCCTGGCCCGTGCCAGGGGGTGGTGTGGTGGCTCCCGGCACCCCCTCGGCCTCTCCTTCCGCCTATAAGTTGCCCTCGGGACGAAAACCCTAAGTACCTGATCAAAAATCCACGAAAGAGTCTGTAGCCGCCGTCATCTCCATCCCTAGATCGGGAGGGATCTGAAGCTCTTCCCGGCACCCTGCCGAAGAGGGGAATTCACCCTGGAGGCCTTCTTCATCACCATGCAAGCCTCCGGTGTGATGCGTGAGTAGTTCATCCTTGGACTACGGATCCATGTAGTAGCTAGTTGGCTGGTTTCTCCTCCTTTGTGCTTTCATGTTTAGATCTTGTGAGCTCCGTTCATGATCAAGATCATCTATTTGTAATTCATACATGTTGTGTTTGCGGGGATCCGATGGATATTGAGATGCTATTTCAGATTGATTATTGATTCTATCATGTCTTTGTTATTTGTGATCTTGCATGCTTACCGTTGTTACTAGCTATCTTGGCCAAGTAGATGCTAGCAACTCCAAGAGTTAGTATTTATGCTCGATAGTGGGTTCATGCCTCTGGTAATCCGGGGAAGTGACAAAAATCTCTAAGGTACTAGATGTGCTGTTGCTACTAGGGAGAAAACAAGAATCCTTTGTTCATAGAACAATCGTATTGTTTACTTTACACGCAGTTCGTAAAGCAATAATCTGTTGCTTGCAACTTAATACTTGAGGGGGTTCGGATAATAACCTGAAGGTGGATTATTATTCATAGATGCAGTTGGATGGCGGTCTACGTATTATGTTGTAATGCCCAATCAAGTCTCAAAGGAGTCAAGATGATTAGTATATGCATGTATTGCTTTCTCGGTGTTTATCAATTGCCCCGCTGTAATTTCTTCACCCAGCATGTTATCTATCTAAGCAGATCCACCTCTAGTGAACTATGGATCCCGGTTCTTTGTCTTTACATACAATCTATAAACTGTTTCTGCTTTGTGTTTACTTTCTGCAAACTTTTACTTATTTCCATTCGATACGTTTAATCCTTTGTTTTCTGCAAAACACGGTGAGATTGACAACCTCATCGCAAGTTGGGGACAAAGTTTTGTGGTTATGTTGTGCAGGTCTCCACGTTGCTCTAGCACCGGTAGTGCGCCCTGCCAAAGCTCATCTAGTAACACCTTTGGGGTGTTTCCTTGCTACTACTGGTTCGATTAAACCGTCGTTTCATAACTGAGGGAAAACTTTCTGCTGTACTCATCATACCTTCCTCTTGGGGTTCCCAACTAGCTCTACGTCGATCGTCGAGCGCATCAATGGCTGTTTTCATGAGCTATTTCCCATAGTTTTGGATTTCCTGGGCGATTTAGAACGACCGTAAAACCCAATACATGTTTGAGATTTATGTCCAAAAACTCGTCGGTTTTGCGCTTTATGGCTATTTTCATGAGCTATTACCCATAGTTTTCGGGTTCGAGGGTGATTTACAATGACCGTAAGACCTGATACATGTTTGAGAGTTATGACCAAAAGATCATCATTTTCGCGCTTTATGGCCATGTTCATGAGCTATTGCCCATAGTTTTTGGTTCTAGGGAGATTTAAAACGACCGTAAGACTAGATACAGGTTTGAGAGTTATGACAAAATTTTTGTCGTTTTCGCGCTTTATGGCCATTTTTATGAGCTATTGCCCATAGTTTTGGGCTTCTTGGGCGATTTAAAATGACCATAAGACCCAATACATGTTTAAGATTTATGACAAAAAACTCACATGTTTTTCGCTTTATGGCCATTTTCATGATCTATTTACCATAGTTTTGGGGTTCTAGGGCGATTTAAAACGAGCGTAAACCCTAATACAATGCTTGAGAGTCATGACCAAAAACTCGTCGTTTTTGCTCTTTATGGACGTTTTCATGAGCTATTGCCCACAATTTTATGGGTTTGAGGGCGATTTACAACGACCATAAGACCCGATACATGTGTGAGATTTATGACCAAACACTCTCCCTTTTTGCGCTTTATGACCATTTTCATGAGCTATATAGGCTTCTTGGGCGATTTACAATGACCATAAGACTCGATACAATGCTTGAGAGTTATGACCAAAAACTCATAGGTTTTGCGCTTTATGGCCATTTTCATGAGCTATTGACCATAGTTTTGGGGTTCTAGGGCGATTTAGAACGACCATAAGACCTACTACATGTTTCAGAGTTATGACCAAAAACTTGTCATTTGCGCGCTTTATGGCTGTATTCATGAGCTATTTCCCATAGTTTTGGGCTTCTTGGGCAATTTAGAACGACCGTAAGACCCAACACATGTTTGAGATTTATGACCAAAAACTCGCCGTTTTTGCGCTTTATGGCCATTATCATGAGCTATTGCCCATAGCTTGGGAGTTCGAGGGCGATTTACAACGACCGTAAGACCTGATACATGTTTGAGAGTTATGACCAAAAACTCGTCGTTTTCGCGCTTTATGGCCATGTTCATGAGCTATTGCCCATAGTTTTATGTTCTAGGGAGATTTAAAACGATCGTAAGACTAGATACATGTTTGAGAGTTATGACAAAAAATTCGTCGTTTCGTGCTTTATGGCTATTTTTATGAGCTATTGCCCATAGTTTTGGGCTTTTTGGGCGATTTACAATGACCGTAACACCCAATACATGTTTGAGATTCATGACCAAAAGCTCACATGTTTTGCGCTTTATGGCCATTTTCATGAGCTATTGACCATATTTTTGGTGTTCTAGGGCGATTTAAAATGAGCGTAAACCCCAATACAATGCTTGAGAGTCATCACCAAAAACTCGTCGTTTTTGCTCTTTATGGACATTTTCATGAGCTAATCCCCACAGTTTTATGGGTTTGAGGGCGATTTACAACGACCATAAGAGCCGATACATGTTTGAGATTTATGACCAAAAACACTCCCTTTTTGCTCTTTATGGCCATTTTCATGAGCTATTGCCCATAGTAATGGGCTTCTTCGGCGATTTACAACAAGCGTAAGACCCGATACAATGCTTGAGAGTTATAACCAAAAACTCACAGGTTTTGCGCTTTATGACCATTTTCATGAGCTCTTGACCATAGTTTTGGGGTTCTAGGGCGATTTAAAACGAGCGTAAAACCCGATACAATGCTTGAGAGTCATGACCAAAAACTCGTCGTTTTCGCTCTATATGGACGTTTTCATGAGCTATTGCGCACAATTTTGGGGTTCGTGAGCGATTTGAAACGACCATAAGACCCGATACATGTTTGAGAGTTATGGCCAAACACTCGTCGTTTTCATGTTTTATGGACATTTTCATGAGTTATTGCCTAGAGTTTTGGGGTTCGAGGGCAATTTACAACGACTCTAAGACCTATTACATCTTTGAGAGTTAAGACCAAAAACTCATCGTTTTCGCGCTTTGTGGCTGTTTACATGAGCTATTGCCCATAGTTTTGGGCTTTTTGGGTGATTTAGAATGACCGTAAGACCCAATACATGTTTAAGTTTTATGACCAAAAGCTCACAGTTTTTGCGCTTTATGGCCATTTTCATGAGCTATTGCCCATAGTTTTGGGGTTCGAGGGCGATTTACAATGACCATAAGACCCAAGACATGTTTGAGAGTTATGAACAAACGCTCATCGTTTTCGTGCTTTGTGGACGTTTTTATGAGCTATTGCCTAGAGTTTTGGGGTTCGAGAGCAATTTACAATGACCGTAAGACCTACTACATGTTTGAGAGTTATGACCAAAAACTCATCGTTTTCGCGCTTTATGGCTATTTTCATGAGCTATTTCCCATAGTTTTGGGCTTTTTGGGTGATTTAGAACGACCGTAAGACCTAATACATGTTTAAGTTTTATGAAAAAAAACTCACCGTTTTTGCGCTTTATGGCCATTTTCATGAGTTATTGCCCATAGTTTTGGGGTTCGAGGGTGATTTACAACGACCTTAAGACCTGATACATGTTTGAGAGTTATGACCAAAAACTTGTCGTTTTCGCGCTTTATGGCCATGTTCATGAGATTTAAAAGGACCGTAAGACTAGATACATGTTTGAGAGTTATGACAAAAAATTCGTCGTTTTCGCACTTTATGGCCATTTTATGAGCTATTGCCAATTGTTATGGGATTCTTGGGCGATTTACAATGACCGTAAGACCCAATACATGTTTGAGATTTATGACCAAAAACTCACAGGTTTTGAGCTTTATGGCCATTTTCTTGAGCTATTGACCATAGTTTTGGGGTTCTAGGGTGATTTCAAACGAGCGTAAAACCCGATACAATGCTTGAGAGTCATGACCAGAAAATCGTTGTCTTCGCTCTTTATGGTCATTTTCGTGAGCTATTGCCCACAGTTTTGGGGTTCGATGGTGATTTACAACGACCATACATGTTCGATATTTATGACCAAAAACTCGTCGTTTTCGTGCTATATGGCCATGTTCATGAGCTATTAACCATAGTTTTAGGGTTCTATGGCGATTTACAACGAGCGTAAGACTAGATACATGTTTACGAATGACCAAAAATTCATTGTTTTCGTGCTTTATTGCCGTTTTCATGAGCTATTGCCCATAGTTTTAGGCTTCTTGGGCGATTTACAATGACCGTGAGACCAAATACATATTTGAGATTTATGACCAAAAACCCGCCCTTTTTGCGCTTTATGGCCATTTTCATGAGCTAATGACCTTAGTTTTGGGGTTCTAGGGCGATTTACTACGGGCATATGACCCGATACAATGCTTGAGAGGTATTACCAAAAACTTGTCGTTTTCGCTCTTTATGTCTGTTTTCATGAGCAATAACCCACAGTTTTGGGGTTCGAGGGCGATTTACAATGACTGTAAGACCTAATACATGTTTGAGATTTATGACCAAAAGCTCGTCGTTTTCGCGCTTTATAGCCATGTTCATGAGCTATTGCCCATAGTTTTTTTGTTCTAGGGAGATTTAAAACGACCGTAAGACTAGATACATGTTTGAGAGTTATGACAAAAAAATCATCGTTTTTGCGCTTTATGGCCATTTTCATGAGCTATTGCCCATAGTTTTAGGCTTCTTGAGCGATTTACAACGACCGTAAGACCGAATACATGTTTGAGATTTGTGACCAAAAATTCGTTGTTTTGGCGCTTTATGGCCATTTTCACGAGCTATTGACCATAGTTTTTGGGTTATAGAGCGATTTAAAATGAGCATAAAAACCGATACAATGCTTGAGAGTCATGACCAAAAACTCGTCGTTTTGGCTCATTATGGACGTTTTCATGAGCTATTACCCACAACTTTGGGGTTCGTGGACGATTTGAAACGACCGTAAGACCCGATACATGTTTGAGAGGTATGACCAAACACTCATCGTTTTCGTGTTTTATGGACGTTTTCATGAGCTATTGCCTAGAGTTTTGGGGTTCGAGGGCAATTTACAATGACTCTAAGATCTACATCTTTGAGAGTTATGACCAAAAACTCATCGTTTTCGCACTTTGTGGCCGTTTTCATGAGCTATTGCCCATAGTTTTGGGATTCTTGGGCGATTTAGAAGGACCATAAGACCCAATACATGTTTAAGTTTTATGACCAAAAACTCACCGTTTTTGCGCTTTATGGCCATTTTCATGAGCTATTGCCCATAGTTTTGGGGTTCGAGGGCGATTTAAAACGACCTTAAAACCAGATACATGTTTTAGAGTTATGACCAAAAACTCGTCGTTTTCGTGCTTTATGGCCATGTTCATGAGCTGTTGCCCATAGTTTTTTTGCTCTAGGGAGATTTAAAATGACCGTAAGACTAGATACATGTTAGAGAGTTATGACCAAAAACTCATCGTTTTCGCGCTTTATGGCTGCTTTCATGAGCTATTTCCCATAGTTTTGGCCTTTTTGGATGATTTAGAACGACCTTAAGACCCAATACATGTTTAAGTTTTATGACCAAAACCTTGCCGTTTTTGCGCTTTATGGCCATTTTCATGAGCTATTGCCCATAGTTTTGGGGTTCGAGGGCGATTTACAACGACCTTAAGACCTGATACATGTTTGAGAGTTATGACCAAAACCTCGTTGTCTTCGCGCTTTATGGCCATGTTCATGAGCCATTCCCCATATTTTTATGTTCTAGGGAGATTTAAAACGACCATAAGACTAGATACATGTTTGAGAGTTATGACAAAAAAAACATCGTTTTCGCGCCTTATGGCCATTTTTATGAGATATTTCCCATAGTATTGGGCTTCTGAGGCGATTTAGAATGACCGTAACACCCAATACATGTTTGAGATTTATGACCAAAAACTCACATGTTTTGCGCTTTATGGCCATTTTCATGAGCTATCGACCATAGTTTTGGGGTTCTAGGGCGATTTAAAATGAGCATAACCCCAATACAATGCTTGAGAGTCATGACCAAAACGTCGTTGTTTTTGCTCTTTAAGGATGTTTTCATGAGCTATTGCCCACATTTTTATGGGTTTGAGGGCGATTTACAACGACCATAAGACCCGATACATGTTTGAGATTTATGACCAAATTAAAACACTCCCTTTTTGCGCTTCATGGCCATTTTCATGAGCTATTGCCCATAGTTATGGGCTTCTTGGGCGATTTACAACAAGCGTAAGACCCGATACAATGCTTGAGAGTTATTACCAAAAACTCACAGGTTTTGCGCTTTATGGCCATTTTCATGAGCTATTGACCATAGTTTTGGGGTTCTAGGGCGATTTAAAACTAGCATAAAACCCGATACAATGTTTGAGAGTCATGACCAAAAAATGGTTGTTTTCGCTCTTTACGGATGTTTTCTAGAGCTATTGCCCATAGTTTTGGGGTTCGATGGCGATTTACAAAGACCATAAGAACTGATACATGTTCGAAATTTATGACCAATAACTCATCGTTTTTGCGCTTTATGGCCATTTTCATGAGCTATTACCCACAGTTTTGGGGTTCGAGGGCGATTTACAATGACCGTAAGACCCAATACATGTTTCAGATTTATGACCAAAAACTCGCTGTTTTGGCGCTTTATGGCCATTTTCATCAGCTATTGACCATAGTTTTGGGGTTATAGAGCGATTTAAAATGAGCGTAAAACCCGATACAATGCTTGAGAGTCATGACCAAAAACTCGTCGTTTTCGCTATTTATGGACGTTTTCATGAGCTATTGCCCACAGTTTTGCGGTTCATGGGCGATTTGAAACGACCATAAGACCCGATACATGTTTGAGAGTTATGACCAAACACTCGTCGTTTTCATGTTTTATGGACGTTTTCATGAGCTATTGCCTAGAGTTTTGGGGTTCGAGGGAAATTTACAATGACTCTAAGACCTACTACATCTTTGAGAGTTAAGACCAAAAACTCATCGTTTTCTCGCATTGTGGCTAATTTCATGAGCTATTGCCCATAGTTTTGGGCTTTTTGGGTGATTTAGAACGACCGTAACACCCAATACATGTTTGAGATTTATGACCAAAATCTCACATGTTTTGCGCTTTATGGCCATTTTCATGAGCTATTGCCCATAGTTTTGGGGTTCTAGGACGATTTAAAATGAGCGTAAACCCCAATACAATGCTTGAGAGTCATGACGAAAAACTCGTCGTTTTTGCTCTTTATGGACGTTTTCATGAGCTATTGCCTACAATTTTATGGGTTTGAGGGCGATTTTTCAACGACCATAAGACCCGATAAATGTTTGAGATTCATGACCAAAAACTCTCCCTTTTTGCGCTTTATGGCCATTTTCATGAGCTATTGCCCATTGTTATGGGCTTCTTAGGCGATTTACAACGAGAGTATGACCCGATACAATGCTTGAGAGTTATGACCAAAAACTCATAGGTTTTGCCGCTTTATGGCCATTTTCATGAGCTATTGACCATAGTTTTGGGGTTCTAGGGCGATTTAGAACGACCATAAGACCCAATAGATGTTTGATATTTATGACCAAAACCTTACCATTTTTGTGCTTTGTGGCCATTTTCATGAGCTATTGTCCATAGTTTTGGGGTTCGAGGGCGATTTACAATGACCATAAGATCCGATACATGTTTGAGAGTTATGAACAAACACTTGTCGTTTTCGTGTTTTATGGACGTTTTCATGAGCTATTGCCTAGAGTTTTCGAGTTCGAGGGAAATTTACAATGACCGTAAGACCTACTACATGTTTGAGAGTTATGACCAAAAAACTCATCATTTTCGCGCTTTATGGCTGTTTTCATGAGCTATTTCCCATAGTTTTAGGCTTCTTGGGCGATTTAGAACGACCGTAATACCCAATACATGTTTGAGATTTATGACCAAAAACTCGCCGTTTTTGCGTTTTATGGCCATTTTCATGAGCTATTGCCCACAACTTTGGGGTTCGAGGGCGATTTACAACGACCATAGGACCTGATACATGTTTGAGAGTTATGACCAAAAACTCGTCGTTTTCGCGCTTTATGGCCATGTTCATGAGCTATTGCCCATAGTTTTATGTTCTAGGGAGATTTAAAACGATTGTAAGACTAGATACATCTTTGAGAGTTATGACAAAAAATTCGTCGTTTTCGCGCTTTATGGCTATTTTTATGAGCTATTGCCCATAGTATTGGGCTTCTTGGGTGATTTACAATGACCGTAACACCCAATACATGTTTGAGATTTATGACCAAAAACTCACATGTTTTGTGCTTTATGGCCATTTTCATGAGCTATCGACCATAGTTTTCGGGTTCTAGGGCGATTTAAAATGAGCATAACCCCAATACAATGCTTGGGAGTCATGACCAAAACCTCGTCGTTTTTGCTCTTTATGGACATTATCATGAGGTATTGCCCACAGTTTTATGGGTTTGAGGGCGATTTACAACAACCATAAGACCCGATACATGTTTGAGATTTATGACCAAAAACACTCCCTTTTTGCGCTTTATGGCCAAAATCCCACATGTTTTGCACTTTATGGCCATTTTCATGAGCTATTGACCATAGTTTTGGGGTTCTAGGGATATTTAAAATCAGCGTAAACCCCAATACAATGCTTGAGAGTCATGACCAAAAACTCGTCGTTTTTGCTCTTTTTGGACATTTTCATGAGCTATTGCCCACAAATTTATGGGTTTGAGGGCGATTTACAACGACCATAAGACCCGATACATGTTTGAGATTTATGACCAAAAACTCTTCCTTTTTGCGCTTTATGGCCATTTTCATGAGCTATTGCCCATTGTTATGGGGTTCTTGGGCGATTTACAACGAGCGTAAGACCCGATACAATGCTTGAGAGTTATGACCAAAAACTCACAGGTTTTGCGCTGTATGGCCATTTTCATGAGCTATTGAACTTAGTTTTGGGGTTCTAGGGCGATTTAGAACGACCATAAGACCCAATAGATGTTTGATATTTATAACCAAACCCTTGCCGTTTTTGCGCTTTATGGCCATTTTCATGAGCTATTGTCCATAGTTTTGGGGTTCGATGGGGATTTACAATGACCATAAGACCCGATACATGTTTGAGAGTTATGAACAAGCACTCGTCGTTTTCATGCTTTATGGACGTTTTCATGAGCTATTGCCTAGAGTTTTGGGGTTCGAGGGCAATTTACAATGACCGTAAGACCTACTACATGTTTGAGAGTTATGACCAAAAACTCATCGTTTTCGCGCTTTATGGCTGTTTTCATGAGCTATTTCCCATAGTTTTGGGCTTCTTGGGCGATTTAGAACGACCGTAAGACCCAATACATGTTTGAGATTTATGAACAAAAACTCGCCGGTTTTGCGCTTTATGGCCATGTTCATGAGCTATTGTCCATAGTTTTATGTCCTAGGGAGATTTAAAACGACTATAAGACTAGATACATGTTTGAGAGTTATGACAAAAAATTCGTCGTTTTCGTGCTTTATGGCTATTTTATGAGCTATTACCCATAGTTTTGGGCTTCTTGGGCGATTTAGAATGACCGTAACACCCAATACATGTTTAAGATTTATGACCAAAAGCTCACATGTTTTGAAGTTTATGGCCATTTTCATGAGCTATTGATCATAGTTTTGGGATTCTAGGGCGATTTAAAATGAGCGTAAACCCCAATACAATGCTTGAGAGTCATGACCAAAAATTCGTTGTTTTTGCTCTTTATGGACGTTTTCATGAGCTTTTGCCCACAGTTTTATGGGTTTGAAGGCGATTTACAACGACCATAAGACCCGATACATGTTTGAGATTATTTATGACCAAAAACTCTCCCTTTTTGCACGTTATGGCCAGTTTCATGAGCTATTGCCCATTGTTTTGGGCTTCTTGGGCGATTTACAATGAGCGTAAGACCCGATACAATGCTTGAGAGTTATGACCAAATACTCACAGGTTTTGCGCTTTATGGCCATTTTCATGAGCTATTGACCATAGTTTTGGGGTTCTAGGGCGATTTAGAACGACCATAAGACACAATAGATGTTTGATATTTATGACCAAAACCTTGCCGTTTTTGCGCTTGATGGCCATTTTCATGAGCTATTATCCATAGTTTTGGGGTTCGAGGGGGATTTACAATGACCATAAGACCCGATGCATGTTTGAGAGTTATGAACAAGCACTCGTCGTTTTCGTGCTTTATGGACGTTTTCATGAGCTATTGCCGAGAGTTTTGGGGTTCGAGGGCAATTTACAATGACCGTAAGACCTACTACATGTTTGAGAGTTATGACCAAAAACTCATCGTTTTCCCGCTTTATGGCTGTTTTCATGAGCTATTTCCCATAGTTTTGGGCTTCTTGGGCGATTTAGAACGACCGTAAGACCCAATACATGTTTGAGATTTATGACCAAAAACTCGCCATTTTTACGCTTTATGGCCATTTTCATGAGCTATTGCCCACAGCTTTGGGGTTCGAGGGCGATTTACAACGACCATAAGACATGATACATGTTTCAGAGTTATGACCAAAAACTCATCGTTTTCGTGCTTTATGGCCATGTTCATGAGCTATTGCCCATAGTTTTATGTCCTAGGGAGATTTAGAACTACTGTAAGACTAGATACATATTTGAGAGTTATGACAAAAAATTCATCATTTTCGCGCTTTACGGCTATTTTTATGAGCTATTACCCATAGTTTTGGGCTTCTTGGGCGATTTACAATGACCGTAACACCCAATACATGTTTGAGATTTATGACCAAAAGCTCACATGTTTTGGAGTTTATGGCCATTTTCATGAGCTATGGACCATAGTTTTGGAATTCTAGGGCGATTTAAAATGAGCATAAACCCCAATACAATGCTTGAGAGTCATGACCAAAAACTCGTCGTTGTTGCTCTTTATGGACGTTTTCATGAGCTATTGCCCACATTTTTTGGGTTTGAGGGCGATTTACAACGACCATAAGACCCGATACATGTTTGAGATTTATGACTAAAAACTCTCCCTTTTTGCGCTTTATGGCCATTTTCATGAGCTATTGCCCATTGTTATGGGCTTCTTGGGCGATTTACAACGAGCGTAAGACCTGATACAATTCTTGAGAGTTGTGACCAAAAACTCACAGGTTTTGTGCTTTATGGCAATTTTCATGAGCTATTGACCATAGTTTTGGGGTTCTAGGGCGATGGAGAAGGACCATAAGACCCAATAGATGTTTGATATTTATGACCAAAACCTTGCCGTTTTTGCGCTTTATGGCCATTTTCATGAGCTATTGTCCATAGTTTTGGGGTTCGATGGGGATTTACAATGACTATAAGACCCGATACATGTTTGAGAGTTATGAACAAGCACTCGTCGTTTTCATGCTTTATGGACGTTTTTCATGAGCTATTGCCTAGAGTTTTGGGGTTCGAGGGCAATTTACAATGACCGTAAGACCTACTACATGTTTGAGAGTTATGACCAAAAACTAATCGTTTTCACGCTTTATGGCTGTTTTCATGAGCTATTTCCCATAGTTTTAGGCTTCTTGGGTGATTTAGAACGACCGTAAGACCCAATACATGTTTGAGATTTATGACCAAAAACTCGCCGTTTTTGCGCTTTATGGCCATTTTCCTGAGCTATTGCCCACAGCTTTGGGGTTCGAGGGCGATTTACAACGACCGTAATACATGATACATGTTTGAGAGTTATGACCAAAAACTCATCGTTTTCGCGCTTTATGGCCATGGTCATGAGCTATTGCCCATAGTTTTATGTCCTAGGGAGATTTAAAACGACTCTAAGACTAGATACATGTTTGAGAGTTAAGACGAAAAATTCGTCGTTTTCGCGCTTTATGGCTATTTTTATGAGCTATTACCCATAGTTTTGGGCTTTTTGGGCGATTTATAATGACCGTAACACCCAATACATGTTTGAGATTTATGACCAAAAACTCACATGTTTTGCGCTTTATGGCCATTTTCATGAGCTATCGACCATAGTTTTGGGGTTCTAGGGGGATTTAAAATGAGCGTAACCCCAATACAATGCTTGAGAGTCATGACCAAAACCTCATTGTTTTTGCTCTTTATGGAAGTTTTCATGAGCTATTGCCCATAGTTTTATGGGTTTGAGGGCGATTTACAATGACCAAAAGACCCAATACATGTTTGAGATTTATGACCAAAAACACTCTCTTTTTGCGCTTTATGGCCATTTTCATGAGCTATTGCCCATAGTTATGGGCTTCTTTGGCGATTTACAACAAGCATAAGACCCGATACAATGCTTGAGAGTTATGACCAAAAACTCACAGGTTTTGCGCTTTATGCGCATTTTCATTAGCTATTGACCATAGTTTTGAGGTTCTAGGGCGATTTAAAACGAGCGTAAAACCCAATACAATGTTTGAGAGTCATGACCAAAAAATCGTTGTTTTCGCTCTTTATGGATGTTTTCTGGAGCTATTGCCCACAGTTTTGGGGTTCGATGGCGATTTACAACAACCATAAGAACTGATACATGTTTGAAATTTATGACCAAAAACTCGTCGTTTTAGCGCTTTATGGCCATTTTAATGAGCTATTGCCCACAGCTTTGGGGTTCGAGGGCAATTTACAACGACCGTAAGACCTGATACATGTTTGAGAGTTATGACCATAAACTCGTCGTTTTCACGCTTTATGGCCATGTTCATGAGCTATTGCCCATAGTTTTATGTTCTAGGGAGATTTAAAACGACTGTAAGTCTAGATACATGTTTGAGAGTTATGACAAAAAATTCGTTGTTTTTGTGCTTTATGGCTAATTTTATGAGCTATTGCCCATAGTTTTGGGCTTTCTGGGCCATTTACAATGACCGTAACACCCAATACATGTTTGAGATTCATGAACAAAAGCTCACATGTTTTGCGCTTTATGGCCATTTTCATGAGCTATTGACCATAGTTTTGGTGTTCTAGGGCGATTTAAAATGAGCGTAAACCCCAATACAATGCTTGAGCGTCATGACCAAAAACTCGTCGTTTTTGCTCTTTATGGATGTTTTCATGAGCTATTGCCACAGTTTTATGGGTTTGAGGCCGATTTACAACGACCATAAGACCCGATACATGTTTGAGATTTATGACCAAAAACTCTCCCTCTTTGCGCTTTATGGCCATTTTCATGAGCTATTGCCCATTGTTATGGGCTTCTTCGGCGATTTACAATGAGCGTAAGACCCGATACAATGCTTGAGAGTTATGACCAAAAACTCACAGGTTTTGCGCTTTATGGCCATTTTCATGAGCTATTGACCATAGTTTTGGGGTTCTAGGGCGATTTAGAACGACCATAAGACACAATAGATGTTTGATATTTATGACCAAAACCTTGCCGTTTTTGCGCTTGATGGCCATTTTCATGAGCTATTGTCCATAGTTTTGGGGTTCGAGGGGAATTTACAATGACCATAAGACCCGATGCATGTTTGAGAGTTATGAACAAGCACTCGTCGTTTTCGTGCTTTATGGACGTTTTCATGAGCTATTGTCGAGAGTTTTGGGGTTCGAGGGCAATTTACAATGACCGTAAGACCTACTACATGTTTGAGAGTTATAACCAAAAACTCATCGTTTTCGCGCTTTATGGCAGTTTTCATGAGCTATTTCCCATAGTTTTGGGCTTCTTGGGCGATTTAGAACGACCGTAAGACCCAATACATGTTTGAGATTTATGACCAAAAACTCGCCATTTTTACGCTTTATGGCCATTTTCATGAGCTATTGCCCACAGCTTTGGGGTTCGAGGGCGATTTACAACGACCATAAGACATGATACATGTTTCAGAGTTATGACCAAAAACTCATCGTTTTCGTGCTTTATGGCCATGTTCATGAGCTATTGCCCATAGTTTTATGTCCTAGGGAGATTTAGAACTACTGTAAGACTAGATACATATTTGAGAGTTATGACAAAAAATTCATCGTTTTCGCGCTTTACGACTATTTTTATGAGCTATTACCCATAGTTTTGGGCTTCTTGGGCGATTTACAATGACCGTAACACCCAATACATGTTTGAGATTTATGACCAAAAGCTCACATGTTTTGGAGTTTATGGCCATTTTCATGAGCTACGGACCATAGTTTTGGAATTCTAGGGCGATTTAAAATGAGCATAAACCCCAATACAATGCTTGAGAGTCATGACCAAAAACTCGTCGTTTTTGCTCTTTATGGACGTTTTCATGAGCTATTGCCCACAGTTTTTTGGGTTTGAGGGCGATTTACAACGACTATAAGACCCAATACATGTTTGAGATTTATGACTAAAAACTCTCCCTTTTTGCGCTTTATGGCCATTTTCATGAGCTATTGCCCATTGTTATGGGCTTCTTGGGCGATTTACAACGAGCGTAAGACCTGATACAATTCTTGAGAGTTGTGACCAAAAACTCACAGGTTTTGTGCTTTATGGCAATTTTCATGAGCTATTGACCATAGTTTTGGGGTTCTAGGGCGATTGAGAAGGACCATAAGACCCAATAGATGTTTGATATTTATGACCAAAACCTTGTCGTTTTTGCGCTTTATGGCCATTTTCATGAGCTATTGTCCATAGTTTTGGGGTTCGATGGGGATTTACAATGACTATAAGACCCGATACATGTTTGAGAGTTATGAACAAGCACTCGTCGTTTTCATGCTTTATGGACGTTTTTCATGACCTATTGCCTAGAGTTTTGGGGTTCGAGGGCAATTTACAATGACCGTAAGACCTACTACATGTTTGAGAGTTATGACCAAAAACTAATCGTTTTCACGCTTTATGGCTGTTTTCATAAGCTATTTCCCATAGTTTTGGGCTTCTTGGGTGATTTAGAACGACCGTAAGACCCAATACATGTTTGAGATTTATGACCAAAAACTCGCCGTTTTTGCGCTTTATGGCCATTTTCCTGAGCTATTGCCCACAGCTTTGGGGTTCGAGGGCGATTTACAACGACCGTAATACATGATACATGTTTGAGAGTTATGACCAAAAACTCATCGTTTTCGCGCTTTATGGCCATGTTCATGAGCTATTGCCCATAGTTTTATGTCCTAGGGAGATTTAAAACGACTCTAAGACTAGATACATGTTTGAGAGTTATGACGAAAAATTCGTCGTTTTCATGCTTTATGGCTATTTTTATGAGATTTTACCCATAGTTTTGGGCTTCTTGGGCGATTTATAATGACCGTAACACCCAATACATGTTTGAGATTTATGACCAAAAACTCACATGTTTTGCGCTTTATGGCCACTTTCATGAGCTATCGACCATAGTTTTGGGGTTCTAGGGGGATTTAAAATGAGCGTAACCCCAATACAATGCTTGAGAGTCATGACCAAAACCTCATTGTTTTTGCTCTTTATGGAAGTTTTCATGAGCTATTGCCCACAGTTTTATGGGTTTGAGGGCGATTTACAATGACCAAAAGACCCAATACATGTTTGAGATTTATGACCAAAAACACTCCCTTTTTGCGCTTTATGGCCATTTTCATGAGCTATTGCCCATAGTTATGGGCTTCTTTGGCGATTTACAACAAGCGTAAGACCCGATACAATGCTTGAGAGTTATGACCAAAAACTCACAGGTTTTGCGCTTTATGCGCATTTTCATGAGCTATTGACCATAGTTTTGAGGTTCTAGGGCGATTTAAAACGAGCGTAAAACCCGATACAATGTTTGAGAGTCATGACCAAAAAATCGTTGTTTTCGCTCTTTATGGATGTTTTCTGGAGCTATTGCCCACAGTTTTGGGGTTCGATGGCGATTTACAACGACCATAAGAACTGATATATGTTCAAAATTTATGACCAAGCACTCGTCGTTTTAGCGCTTTATGGCCATTTTAATGAGCTATTATCCACAGCTTTGGGGTTCGAGGGCGATTTACAACGACCGTAAGACCTGATACATGTTTGAGAGTTATGACCATAAACTCGTCGTTTTCGCGCTTTATGGCCATGTTCATGAGCTATTGCCCATAGTTTAATGTTCTAAGGAGATTTAAAACGACTGTAAGTCTAGATACATGTTTGAGAGTTATGACAAAAAATTCGTTGTTTTTGTGCTTTATGGCTAATTTTATGAGCTATTGCCCATAGTTTTGGGCTTTCTGGGTGATTTAGAATGACCGTAACACCCAATACATGTTTGAGATTCATGACCAAAAGCTCACATGTTTTGCGCTTTATGGCCATTTTCATGAGCTATTGACCATAGTTTTGGTGTTCTAGGGCGATTTAAAATGAGCGTAAACCCCAATACAATGCTTGAGAGTCATGACCAAAAACTCGTCGTTTTTGCTCTTTATGGATGTTTTCATGAGCTATTGCCCACAGTTTTATGGGTTCGAGGGCGATTTACATCGACCATAAGACTCGATACATGTTTGAGATTATTTATGACCAAAAAACTCTCCCTTTTTGCGCTTTATGGCCATTTTCATGAGCTATTGCCATTGTTATGGGCTTCTTGGGCGATTTACAACGAGCGTAAGACCTAATACAATGCTTGAGAGTTATGACTCAAAACTCACAGGTTTTGCGCTTTATGGCCATTTTCATGAGCTATTGACCATAGTTTTGGGATTCTAGGGTGATTTAGAACGACCATAAGACACAATAGATGTTTGATATTTATGACCAAAACCTTGCCGTTTTTGCGCTTTATGGCCATTTTCATGAGCTATTGTCCATTGTTTTGGGGTTCGAGGGGGATTTACAATGATCATAAGACCCGATACATGTTTGAGAGTTATGAACAAGCACTCGTCGATTTCGTGCTTTATGGACGTTTTCATGAGCTATTGCCTAGAGTTTTGGAGGGCAATTTACAATGACCATAAGACCTACTACATGTTTGAGAGTTATGACCAAAAACTCATCGTTTTCGCGCTTTATGGCTGTTTTCATGAGCTATTTCCCATAGTTTTGGGCTTCTTGGGTGATTTAGAATGACCGTAAGACCCAATATATGTTTGAGATTTATGACCAAAAAATCCCCGTTTTTGCGCTTTATGGCCATTTTCACGAGCTATTGCCCAAAGCTTTAGGGTTCGAGGGCGATTTACAATGACCATAAGACATGATACATGTTTGAGAGTTATGACCAAAAACTCATCGTTTTCGCGCTTTATGGCCATGGTCATGAGCTATTGCCCATAGTTTTATGTCCTAGGGAGATTTAAAACGACTGTAAGACTAGATACATTTTTGAGAGTTATGACAAAAAATTCGTCGTTTTCGCGCTTTATGGCTATTCTTATGAGCTATTACCCATAGTTTTGAGCTTCTTGGGCGATTTACAATGACCGTAACTCCCAATACATGTTTGAGATTTATGACCAAAAGCTCACATGTTTTGCGCTTTATGGCTATAATCATGAGCTATTGACCATAGTTTTGGTGTTCTAGGGCGATTTAAAATGAGCGTAAACCCCAATACAATGCTTGAGAGTCATGACCAAAAACTCGTCGTTTTTGCTCTTTATGGATGTTTTCATGAGCTATTGCCCACAGTTTTATGGGTTTGAGGGCGATTTACATCGACCATAAGACTCGATACATGTTTGAGATTATTTATGACCAAAAACTCTCCCTTTTTGCGCTTTATGGCCATTTTCATGAGCTATTGCCATTGTTATGGGCTTCTTGGGCGATTTACAACGAGCGTAAGACCTGATACAATGCTTGAGAGTTATGACCAAAAACTCACAGGTTTTGCGCTTTATGGCCATTTTCATGAGCTATTGACCATAGTTTTGGGATTCTAGGGTGATTTAGAACGACCATAAGACACAATAGATGTTTGATATTTATGACCAAAACCTTGCCGTTTTTGCGCTTTATGGCCATTTTCATGAGCTATTGTCCATTGTTTTGGGGTTCGAGGGGGATTTACAATGATCATAAGACCCGATACATGTTTGAGAGTTATGAACAAGCACTCGTCGTTTTCGTGCTTTATGGACGTTTTCATGAGCTATTGCCTAGAGTTTTGGAGGGCAATTTACAATGACCATAAGACCTACTACATGTTTGAGAGTTATGACCAAAAACTCATCGTTTTCGCGCTTTATGGCTGTTTTCATGAGCTATTTCCCATAGTTTTGGGCTTCTTGGGTGATTTAGAATGACCGTAAGACCCAATATATGTTTGAGATTTATGACCAAAAACTCCCCGTTTTTGCGCTTTATGGCCATTTTCATGAGCTATTGCCCAAAGCTTTAGGGTTCGAGGGAGATTTACAACGACCATAAGACATGATACATGTTTGAGAGTTATGACCAAAAACTCATCGTTTTCGCGCTTTATGGCCATGGTCATGAGCTATTGCCCATAGTTTTATGTCCTAGGGAGATTTAAAACGACTGTAAGACTAGATACATTTTTGAGAGTTATGACAAAAAATTCGTCGTTTTCGCGCTTTATGGCTATTTTTATGAGCTATTACCCATAGTTTTGAGCTTCTTGGGCGATTTACAATGACCGTAACTCCCAATACATGTTTGAGATTTATGACCAAAAGCTCACATGTTTTGAAGTTTATGGCTATAATCATGAGCTATTGACCATAGTTTTGGTGTTCTAGGGCGATTTAAAATGAGCGTAAACCCCAATACAATGCTTGAGAGTCATGACCAAAAACTCGTCGTTTTTGCTCTTTATGGACGTTTTCATGAGCTATTGCTCATAGTTTTATGGGTTTGAGGGCGATTTACAACGACCATAAGACCCGATACATGTTTGAGATTTATGACCAAAAACTCTCCCTCTTTGCGCTTTATGGCCATTTTCATGAGCTATTGCCCATTGTTATGGGCTTCTTCGGGGATTTACAACGAGCGTAAGACCCGATACAATGCTTAAGAGTTATGACCAAAAACTCACAGGTTTTGTGCTTTATGGCAATTTTCATGAGCTATTGACCATAGTTTTGGGGTTCTAGGGCGATGGAGAAGGACCATAAGACCCAATAGATGTTTGATATTTATGACCAAAACCTTGCCGTTTTTGCGCTTTATGGCCTTTTCATGAGCTATTGTCCATAGTTTTGGGGTTCGATGGGGATTTACAATGACTATAAGACCCGATACATGTTTGAGAGTTATGAACAAGCACTCGTCGTTTTCATGCTTTATGGACGTTTTTCATGAGCTATTGCCTAGAGTTTTGGGGTTCGAGGGAAATTACAATGACCGTAAGACCTACTACATGTTTGAGAGTTATGACCAAAAACTAATCGTTTTCGCGCATTATGGCTGTTTTCATGAGCCATTTCCCATAGTTTTGGGCTTCTTGGGCGATTTATAACGACCGTATGACCCTATACATGTTTGAGATTTATAACCAAAAACTCGCCGTTTTTGCGCTTCATGGCCATTTTCATGAGCTATTGCCCACAGCTTTGGAGTTCGAGGGCGATTTACAACGACCGTAAGACCTGATACAAATTTGAGAGTTATGACCAAAAACTCGTCGTTTTCGCGCTTTATGGCCATGTTCATGAGCTATTGCCCATAGTTTTATGTTCTAGGGAGATTTAAAACGACCGTAAGACTAGATACATGTTTGAGAGTTATGACAAAAGATTCGTCGTTTTCGCGCTTTATGGCCATTTTTATGACCTATTGCCCATAGTTTTGGGCTTCTTGGGCGATTTACAATGACCGTAACACCCAATACATGTTTGAGATTTATGACCAAAAGCTCACATGTTTTGCGGTTTATGGCCATTTTCATGAGCTATTGACCATAGTTTTGGGGTTCTAGGGCGATCTAAAATGAGCGTAAACCCCAATACAATGCTTGAGAGTCATGACCAAAACCTCTTCGTTTTTGCTCTTTATGGAAGTTTTCATGAGCTATTGCCCACAGTTTTATGGGTTTGAGGGCGATTTACATCGACCGTAAGACCCGATGCATGTTTGAGATTTATGACCAAAAACTCTCCCTTTTTGCGCTTTATGGCCTTTTTCATGAGCTATTGCCCATAGTTATGGGCTTCTTGGGCGATTTACAACGAGCGTAAGACCCGATACAATGCTTGAGAGTTATGACCAAAAACTCACAGGTTTTCCGCTTTATGGCCATTTTCATGAGCTCTTGACCATAGTTTTGGGGTTCTAGGGCGATTTAGAACGAGCGTAAAACCCGATACAATCCTTGAGAGTCATGACCAAAAACTCATCGTTTTTGCTCTATATGGACGTTTTCATGAGCTATTGTCCACAGTTTTGGGGTTCGTGAGCAATTTGAAACGACCATAAGACCCGATACATGTTTGAGAGTTATGACCAAACACTCGTCGTTTTCATGTTTTATGGACGTTTTCATGAGTTATTGCCTAGAGTTTTGGGGTTCGAGGGTAATTTACAATGACTCTAAGACCTATTACATCTTTGAGAGTTAAGACCAAAAACTCATCGTTTTCGCTCTTTGTGGCTGTTTACATGAGCTATTGCCCATAGTTTTGGGCTTTTTGGGTGATTTAGAACGACCGTAAGACCCAATACATGTTTGAGATTTATGACCAAAAACTCACAGGTTTTGCGCTTTATGGCCATTTTCTTGAGCTATTGACCATAGTTTTGGGGTTCTAGGGCGATTTAAAAGGAGGATAAAACCCGATACAATGCTTGAGAGTCATGACCAGAAAATCGTTGTCTTTGCTCTTTATGGTCGTTTTCGTGAGCTATTGCCCACAGTTTTGGGGTTCGATGGTGATTTACAACGACCATACATGTTCTATATTTATGACCAAAAACTCGTCGTTTTCGTGCTATATGGCCATGTTCATGAGCTATTAATCATAGTTTTGGGGTTCTATGGCAATTTACAACGACCGTAAGACTAGATACATCTTTACGAATGACCAAAAATTCATCGTTTTCGTGCTTTATTGCCGTTTTCATGAGCTATTGCCCATAGTTTTGGGCTTCTTGGGCGATTTACAAGGACCGTAAGACCAAATACATATTTGAGATTTATGACCAAAAACCCGCCCTTTTTGCGCTTTATGGCCATTTTCCTGAGCTAATGACATTAGTTTTGGGGTTCTAGGGCGATTTACAACGGGCATATGACCTGATACAATGCTTGAGAGGTATTACCAAAAACTTGTCGTTTTCGCTCTTTATGTCTGTTTTCATGAGCAATAACCCACAGTTTTGGGGTTCGAGGGCGATTTACAACGACTGTAAGACCTAATACATGTTTGAGATTTCTGACCAAAAACTCGTCGTTTTCGCGCTTTATGGCCATGTTCATGAGCTACTGCCCATAGTTTTTTTGTTCTAGGGAGATTTAAAACGACCGTAAGACTAGATTCATGTTTGAGAGTTATGACAAAAAATCATCGTTTTCGCGTTTTATGGCCATTTTCATGAGCTATTGCCCATAGTTTTAGGCTTCTTGAGCGATTTACAACGACCGTAAGACCAAATACATGTTTGAGATTTATGACCAAAAACTCGCTCTTTTTGCGCTTTATGGCCATTTTCATGAGCTAATGACCATAGTTTTGGGGTTCTAGGGCGATTTACAACGAGTGTAAGACCCGATACAATGCTTGAGAGTTATGACTAAAAACTTGTCATTTTCGCTCTTTATGTTTGTTTTCATGAGCAATAACCCACAGTTTTGTGGCTCGAGGGTGATTTACAACGACCGTAAGACCTAATAAATGTTTGAGATTTATAACCAAAAACTCGTCGTTTTCGCGCTTTATGGCCATGTTGATGAGCTATTGCCATAGTTTTTGGTTCTAGGGAGATTTAAAACGACCGTACGAATAGATACATGTTTGAGAGTTATAACAAAAAATTCATCGTTTTCACGCTTTATGGCCATTTGCATGAGCTATTACCCATAGTCTTAGGCTTCTTGGGCGATTTAGAACGACCGTAAGACCCAATACATGTTTGAGATTTATGACCAAAAACTCGCTGTTTTGGCGCTTTATGGCCATTTTCATGAGCTATTGACCATAGTTTTAGGGTTATAGAGCGATTTAAAATGAGCTAAAACCCGATACAATGCTTGAGAGTCATGACTAAAAACTCGTCGTTTTCGCTCATTATGGATGTTTTCATGAGCTATTACCCTCAACTTTGGGGTTCGTGGGCGATTTGAAACGGCCGTAAGACCCGATACATGTTTGAGAGGTATGACCAAACACTCATCGTTTTCGTGTTTTATGGACGTTTTCATGAGCTATTGCCTAGAGTTTTGTGGTTCGAGGGCAATTTACAATGACTCTAAGATCTACATCTTTGAGAGTTATGATCAAAAACTCATCGTTTTCGCACTTTGTGGCCGTTTTCATGAGCTATTGCCCATAGTTTTGGGATTCTTGGGCGATTTAGAACGACCATAAGACCCAATACATGTTTAAGTTTTATGACCAAAAACTCACCATTTTTCCCTTTATGGCCATTTTCATTAGCTATTGCCCATAGTTTTGGGGTTCGAGGGCGATTTACAATGACCATAAGACCCGAGACATGTTTGAGAGTTATGAACAAACGCTCATCGTTTTCGTGCTTTATGGACGTTTTTATGAGCTATTGCCTAGAGTTTTGGGGTTCGAGAGCAATTTACAATGACCGTAAGACCTACTACATGTTTGAGAGTTATGACCAAAAACTCATCGTTTTCGCGCTTTATGGCTCTTTTCATGAGCTATTTCCCATAGTTTTGGGCTTTTTGGGTGATTTAGAATGACCGTAAGACCTAATACATGTTTAAGTTTTATGACCAAAAACTCACCGTTTTTGCGCTTTATGGCCATTTTCATGAGCTATGGCCCATAGTTTTGGGGTTCGAGGGCTATTTACAACGACCTTAAGACCTGATACATGTTTGAGAGTTATAACCAAAAACTCGTCGTTTTCGTGTTTTATGGCCATGTTAATGAGCCATTGCCCATAGTTTTATATTCTAGGGAGATTTAAAACGAC
This sequence comes from Avena sativa, assembly GCA_916181665.1. Taxonomy (NCBI): domain Eukaryota; kingdom Viridiplantae; phylum Streptophyta; class Magnoliopsida; order Poales; family Poaceae; genus Avena; species Avena sativa. The sequence continues at coordinate 122,385,701 of OV702291.1, read as the reverse complement.
CGTAAGACTAGATACATGTTTGAGAGTTATGACAAAAAATTCGTTGTCTTCGCACTTTATGGCCATTTTATGAGCTATTGCCAATTGTTATGGGCTTCTTGGGCGATTTACAATGACCGTAAGACCCAATACATGTTTGAGATTTATGACCAAAAACTCACAGGTTTTGCGCTTTATGGCCATTTTCTTGAGCTATTGACCATAGTTTTAGGGTTCGAGGGCAATTTAAAACGAGCGTAAAACCCGATACAATGCTTGAGAGTCATGACCAAAAAATCGTTGTCTTCGCTCTTTATGGTTGTTTTCGTGAGCTATTGCCCACAGTTTTGGGGTTCGATGGTGATTTACAACGACCATACATGTTCAATATTTATGACCAAAAACTCGTCATTTTCGTGCTTTATGGCCATGTTCATGAGCTATTAACCATAGTTTTGGGGTTCTATGGCGATTTACAACGACCGTAAGACTAGTTACATGTTTACGAATGACCAAAAATTCATCGTTTTCGTGCTTTATTGCCGTTTTCATGAGCTATTGCCCATAGTTTTAGGCTTCTTGGGCGATTTACAACGACCGTAAGACCAAATACATGTTTGAGATTTATGACCAGAAACCCGCCCTTTTTGCGCTTTATGGCCATTTTCATGAGCTAATGACCTTAGTTTCGGGGTTCTAGGGCGATTTACAACGAGCATATGACCCGATACAATGCTTGAGAGGTATTACCAAAAACTTGTCGTTTTCGCTCTTTATGTCCGTTTTCATGAGTAATAACCCACAGTTATGGGGTTCGAGGGCGATTTACAACGACTATAAGACCTAATACATGTTTGAGATTTAAGACCAAAAACTCGTCGTTTTCGTGCTTTATGGCCATGTTCATGAGGTATTGCCCATAGGTTTTTTGTTCTAGGGAGATTTAAAATGACCGTAAGACTAGATACATGTTTGAGAGTTATGACAAAAAAATCATCGTTTTCGCGCTTTATGGCCATTTTCATGAGCTATTGCCCATAGTTTTGGGATTCTTGGGTGATTTAGAACGACCGTAACACCTAATACATGTTTAAGTTTTATGACCAAAACCTTGCCGTTTTTGCGCTTTGTGGCCATTTTCATGAGCTATTGCTCATAGTTTTGGGGTTCGAGGGCGATTTACAATGACCTTAAGACCTGATTCATGTTTGAGAATTATACCAAAACCTCGTCGTTTTCGCGCTTTATGGCCATGTTCATGAGCCATTCCCCATAGTTTTATGTTCTAGGGAGATTTAAAACGACCATAAGACTAGATACATGTTTGAGAGTTATGACAAAAAATTCATTGTTTTCCCGCTTTATGGCCATTTTTATGAGCTATTTACCGTAGTATTGGGCTTCTTAGGCGATTTACAATGACCGTAACACCCAATACATGTTTGAGATTTATGACCAAAAACTCACATGTTTTGCACTTTATGGCCATTTTCATGAGCTATCGACCATAGTTTTGGGGTTCTAGGGCGATTTAAAATGAGCGTAACCCCAATACAATGCTTGAGAGTCATGACCAAAACCTCGTCTTTTTTGCTCTTTAAGGATGTTTTCATGAGCTATTGCCCACATTTTTATGGGTTTGAGGGCGATTTACAACGACCATAAGACTCGATACATGTTTGAGATTTATAACCAAAAACACTCCCTTTTTGCGCTTTATGGCCATTTTCATGAGCTATTGCCCATAGTTATGGGCTTCTTGGGCGATTTACAACAAGCATAAGACCCGATACAATGCTTAAGAGTTATTACCAAAAACTCACAGGTTTTGCGCTTTATGGCCATTTTCATGAGCTATTGACCATAGTTTTGAGGTTCTAGGGCGATTTAAAACAAGCGTAAAACCCGATACACTGTTTGAGAGTCATGACCAAAAAATCATTGTTTTCGCTCTTTATGGATGTTTTCTAGAGCTATTGCCCATAGTTTTGGGGTTCGATGGCGATTTACAAAGACCATAGGAACTGATACATGTTTGAAATTTATGACCAATAACTCGTCGTTTTTGCTTTATGGCCATTTTCATGAGCTATTACCCACAATTTTGGGGTTGGAGGGTGATTTACAATGAACGTAAGACCTGATACATGTTTGAGAGTTATGACAAAAAACTCGTCGTTTGCGCACTTTATGGCCGTTTTCATGAGCTATTGCCCATAGTTTTCGTCTTCTTGGGCGATTTACAACGACCGTAAGACCAAATACATGTTTGAGATTTATGACCAAAAACTCACCCTTTTTGCGCTTTATGGCCATTTTCATGAGCTAATGACAATAGTTTTGGGGTTCTAGGGCGATTTACAACGAGCGTAAGACCCGATACAATGCTTGAGAGTTATAACTAAAAACTTGTCATTTTCGATCTTTATGTTCGTTTTCATGAGCAATAACCCACAGTTTTGGGGCTCGAGGGTGATTTACAACGACCATAAGACCTAATAAATGTTTGAGATTTATAACCAAAAACTCGTCGTTTTCGCGCTTTATGGCCATGTTGATGAGCGATTGCCCATAGTTTTTGGTTCTAGGGAGATTTAAAACGACCGTACGAATAGATACATGTTTGAGAGTTATGACAAAAATTCATCGTTTTCACGCTTTATGGCCATTTGCATGAGCTATTACCCATAGTCTTAGGCTTCTTGGGCGATTTACAACGACCGTAAGACCCAATATATGTTTGAGATTTATGACCAAAAACTCGCTGTTTTGGCGCTTTATGGCCATTTTCATGAGCTATTGACCATAGTTTTAGGGTTATAGAGAGATTTAAAATGAGCGTAAAACCCGATACAATGCTTGAGAGTCATGACTAAAAACTCGTCGTTTTCGCTCATTATGGATGTTTTCATGAGCTATTACCCTCAGCTTTGGGGTTCGTGGGCGATTTGAAACGACCGTAAGACCCGATACATGTTTGAGAGGTATGACCAAACACTCATCGTTTTCGTGTTTTATGGACGTTTTCATGAGCTATTGCCTAGAGTTTTGGGGTTCGAGGGCAATTTACAATGACTCTAAGATCTACATCTTTGAGAGTTATGATCAAAAACTCATCGTTTTCGCACTTTGTGGCCGTTTTCATGAGCTATTGCCCATAATTTTGGGATTCTTGGGCGATTTAGAACGACCATAATACCCATAGTTTTCATGTTTAAGTTTTATGACCAAAAACTCACCATTTTTCCCTTTATGGCCATTTTCATTAGCTATTGCCCATAGTTTTGGGGTTCGAGGGCGATTTATAATGACCACAAGACCCGAGACATGTTTGAGAGTTATGAACAAACGCCCATCGTTTTCGTGCTTTATGGACGTTTTTATGAGCTATTGCCTAGAGTTTTGGGGTTCGAGAGCAATTTACAATGACCGTAAGACCTACTACATGTTTGAGAGTTATGACCAAAAACTCATCGTTTTCGCGCTTTATGGCTCTTTTCATGAGCTATTTCCCATAGTTTTGGGCTTTTTGGGTGATTTAGAATGACCGTCAGACCTAATACATGTTTAAGTTTTATGACCAAAAACTCACCGTTTTTGCGCTTTATGGCCATTTTCATGAGCTATGGCCCATAGTTTTGGGGTTCGAGGGCTATTTACAACGACCTTAAGACCTGATACATGTTTGAGAGTTATAACCAAAAACTCGTCGTTTTCGCGTTTTATGGCCATGTTAATGAGCCATTGCCCATAGTTTTATGTTCTAGGGAGATTTAAAACGACCGTAAGACTAGATACATGTTTGAGAGTTATGACAAAAAATTCGTTGTTTTCGCACTTTATGGCCATTTTATGAGCTATTGCCAATTGTTATGGGCTTCTTGGGCGATTTACAATGACCGTAAGACCCAATACTTGTTTGAGATTTATGACCAAAAACTCACAGGTTTTGCGCTTTATGGCCATTTTCTTGAGCTATTGACCATAGTTTTGGGGTTCTAGGGCAATTTAAAACGAGCGTAAAACCCGATACAATTCTTGAGAGTCATGACCAAAAAATCGTTGTCTTCGCTCTTTATGGTTGTTTTCGTGAGCTATTGCCAACAGTTTTGGGGTTCGATGGTGATTTACAACGACCATACATGTTCAATATTTATGACCAAAAACTCGTCATTTTCGTGCTTTATGGCCATGTTCATGAGCTATTAACCATAGTTTTGGGGTTCTATGGCGATTTACAACGACCGTAAGACTAGTTACATGTTTACGAATGACCAAAAATTCATCGTTTTCGTGCTTTATTGCCGTTTTCATGAGCTATTGCCCATAGTTTTAGGCTTCTTGGGCGATTTACAACGACCGTAAGACCAAATACATGTTTGAGATTTATGACCAGAAACCCGCCCTTTTTGCGCTTTATGGCCATTTTCATGAGCTAATGACCTTAGTTTCGGGGTTCTAGGGCGATTTACAACGAGCATATGACCCGATACAATGCTTGAGAGGTATTACCAAAAACTTGTCGTTTTCGCTCTTTATGTCCGTTTTCATGAGTAATAACCCACAGTTATGGGGTTCGAGGGCGATTTACAACGACTATAAGACCTAATACATGTTTGAGATTTAAGACCAAAAACTCGTCGTTTTCGTGCTTTATGGCCATGTTCATGAGGTATTGCCCATAGGTTTTTTGTTCTAGGGAGATTTAAAATGACCGTAAGACTAGATACATGTTTGAGAGTTATGACAAAAAAATCATCGTTTTCGCGCTTTATGGCCATTTTCATGAGCTATTGCCCATAGTTTTGGGATTCTTGGGTGATTTAGAACGACCGTAACACCTAATACATGTTTAAGTTTTATGACCAAAACCTTGCCGTTTTTGCGCTTTGTGGCCATTTTCATGAGCTATTGCTCATAGTTTTGGGGTTCGAGGGCGATTTACAATGACCTTAAGACCTGATTCATGTTTGAGAATTATACCAAAACCTCGTCGTTTTCGCGCTTTATGGCCATGTTCATGAGCCATTCCCCATAGTTTTATGTTCTAGGGAGATTTAAAACGACCATAAGACTAGATACATGTTTGAGAGTTATGACAAAAAATTCATTGTTTTCCCGCTTTATGGCCATTTTTATGAGCTATTTACCGTAGTATTGGGCTTCTTAGGCGATTTACAATGACCGTAACACCCAATACATGTTTGAGATTTATGACCAAAAACTCACATGTTTTGCACTTTATGGCCATTTTCATGAGCTATCGACCATAGTTTTGGGGTTCTAGGGCGATTTAAAATGAGCGTAACCCCAATACAATGCTTGAGAGTCATGACCAAAACCTCGTCTTTTTTGCTCTTTAAGGATGTTTTCATGAGCTATTGCCCACATTTTATGGGTTTGAGGGCGATTTACAACGACCATAAGACTCGATACATGTTTGAGATTTATAACCAAAAACACTCCCTTTTTGCGCTTTATGGCCATTTTCATGAGCTATTGCCCATAGTTATGGGCTTCTTGGGCGATTTACAACAAGCATAAGACCCGATACAATGCTTAAGAGTTATTACCAAAAACTCACAGGTTTTGCGCTTTATGGCCATTTTCATGAGCTATTGACCATAGTTTTGAGGTTCTAGGGCGATTTAAAACAAGCGTAAAACCCGATACACTGTTTGAGAGTCATGACCAAAAAATCATTGTTTTCGCTCTTTATGGATGTTTTCTAGAGCTATTGCCCATAGTTTTGGGGTTCGATGGCGATTTACAAAGACCATAGGAACTGATACATGTTTGAAATTTATGACCAATAACTCGTCGTTTTTGCTTTATGGCCATTTTCATGAGCTATTACCCACAATTTTGGGGTTGGAGGGTGATTTACAATGAACGTAAGACCTGATACATGTTTGAGAGTTATGACAAAAAACTCGTCGTTTGCGCACTTTATGGCCGTTTTCATGAGCTATTGCCCATAGTTTTCGTCTTCTTGGGCGATTTACAACGACCGTAAGACCAAATACATGTTTGAGATTTATGACCAAAAACTCACCCTTTTTGCGCTTTATGGCCATTTTCATGAGCTAATGACAATAGTTTTGGGGTTCTAGGGCGATTTACAACGAGCGTAAGACCCGATACAATGCTTGAGAGTTATAACTAAAAACTTGTCATTTTCGATCTTTATGTTCGTTTTCATGAGCAATAACCCACAGTTTTGGGGCTCGAGGGTGATTTACAACGACCATAAGACCTAATAAATGTTTGAGATTTATAACCAAAAACTCGTCGTTTTCGCGCTTTATGGCCATGTTGATGAGCGATTGCCCATAGTTTTTGGTTCTAGGGAGATTTAAAACGACCGTACGAATAGATACATGTTTGAGAGTTATGACAAAAATTCATCGTTTTCACGCTTTATGGCCATTTGCATGAGCTATTACCCATAGTCTTAGGCTTCTTGGGCGATTTACAACGACCGTAAGACCCAATATATGTTTGAGATTTATGACCAAAAACTCGCTGTTTTGGCGCTTTATGGCCATTTTCATGAGCTATTGACCATAGTTTTAGGGTTATAGAGAGATTTAAAATGAGCGTAAAACCCGATACAATGCTTGAGAGTCATGACTAAAAACTCGTCGTTTTCGCTCATTATGGATGTTTTCATGAGCTATTACCCTCAGCTTTGGGGTTCGTGGGCGATTTGAAACGACCGTAAGACCCGATACATGTTTGAGAGGTATGACCAAACACTCATCGTTTTCGTGTTTTATGGACGTTTTCATGAGCTATTGCCTAGAGTTTTGGGGTTCGAGGGCAATTTACAATGACTCTAAGATCTACATCTTTGAGAGTTATGATCAAAAACTCATCGTTTTCGCACTTTGTGGCCGTTTTCATGAGCTATTGCCCATAATTTTGGGATTCTTGGGCGATTTAGAACGACCATAATACCCAATACATGTTTAAGTTTTATGACCAAAAACTCACCATTTTTCCCTTTATGGCCATTTTCATTAGCTATTGCCCATAGTTTTGGGGTTCGAGGGCGATTTATAATGACCACAAGACCCGAGACATGTTTGAGAGTTATGAACAAACGCCCATCGTTTCCGTGCTTTATGGACGTTTTTATGAGCTATTGCCTAGAGTTTTGGGGTTCGAGAGCAATTTACAATGACCGTAAGACCTACTACATGTTTGAGAGTTATGACCAAAAACTCATCGTTTTCGCGCTTTATGGCTCTTTTTATGAGCTATTTCCCATAGTTTTGGGCTTTTTGGGTGATTTAGAATGACCGTCAGACCTAATACATGTTTAAGTTTTATGACCAAAAACTCACCGTTTTTGCGCTTTATGGCCATTTTCATGAGCTATGGCCCATAGTTTTGGGGTTCGAGGGCTATTTACAACGACCTTAAGACCTGATACATGTTTGAGAGTTATAACCAAAAACTCGTCGTTTTCGCGTTTTATGGCCATGTTAATGAGCCATTGCCCATAGTTTTATGTTCTAGGGAGATTTAAAACGACCGTAAGACTAGATACATGTTTGAGAGTTATGACAAAAAATTCGTTGTTTTCGCACTTTATGGCCATTTTATGAGCTATTGCCAATTGTTATGGGCTTCTTGGGCGATTTACAATGACCGTAAGACCCAATACTTGTTTGAGATTTATGACCAAAAACTCACAGGTTTTGCGCTTTATGGCCATTTTCTTGAGCTATTGACCATAGTTTTGGGGTTCTAGGGCAATTTAAAACGAGCGTAAAACCCGATACAATTCTTGAGAGTCATGACCAAAAAATCGTTGTCTTCGCTCTTTATGGTTGTTTTCGTGAGCTATTGCCCACAGTTTTGGGGTTCGATGGTGATTTACAACGACCATACATGTTCAATATTTATGACCAAAAACTCGTCATTGTCGTGCTTTATGGCCATGTTCATGAGCTATTAACCATAGTTTTGGGGTTCTATGGCGATTTACAACGACCGTAAGACTAGATACATGTTTACGAATGACCAAAAATTCACCGTTTTCGTGCTTTATTGCCATTTTCATGAGCTATTGCCCATAGTTTTAGGCTTCTTGGGCGATTTACAACGACCGTAAGACCAAATACATGTTTGAGATTTATGACCAGAAACCCGCCCTTTTTGCGCTTTATGGCCATTTTCATGAGCTAATGACCTTAGTTTTGGGGTTCTAGGGCGATTTACAACGAGCATATGACCCGATACAATGCTTGAGAGGTATTACCAAAAACTTGTCGTCTTCGCTCTTTATGTCCGTTTTCATGAGTAATAACCCACAGTTATGGGGTTCGAGGGCGATTTACAACGACTATAAGACCTAATACATGTTTGAGATTTAAGACCAAAAACTCGTCGTTTTCGCGCTTTATGGCCATGTTCATGAGGTATTGCCCATAGGTTTTTTGTTCTAGGGAGATTTAAAATGACCGTAAGACTAGATACATGTTTGAGAGTTATGACAAAAAAATCATCGTTTTCGCGCTTTATGGCCATTTTCATGAGCTATTGCCCATAGTTTTGGGATTCTTGGGTGATTTAGAACGACCGTAACACCTAATACATGTTTAAGTTTTATGACCAAAACCTTGCCGTTTTTTGCGCTTTGTGGCCATTTTCATGAGCTATTGCTCATAGTTTTGGGGTTCGAGGGCGATTTACAACGACCTTAAGACCTGATTCATGTTTGAGAGTTATGACCAAAACCTCGTCGTTTTCGCGCTTTATGGCCATGTTCATGAGCCATTCCCCGTAGTTTTATGTTCTAGGGAGATTTAAAACGACCATAAGACTAGATAAATGTTTGAGAGTTATGACAAAAAATTCATCGTTTTCGCGCTTTATGGCCATTTTTATGAGCTATTTCCCATAGTATTGGGCTTCTTAGGTGATTTACAATGACCGTAACACCCAATACATGTTTGAGATTTATGACCAAAAACTCACATGTTTTGCACTTTATGGCCATTTTCATGAGCTATCGACCATAGTTTTGGGGTTCTAGGGCGATTTAAAATGAGCGTAACCCCAATACAATGCTTGAGAGTCATGACCAAAACCTCGTCGTTTTTGCTCTTTAAGGTTGTTTTCATGAGCTATTGCCCACATTTTTATGGGTTTGAGGGCGATTTACAACGACCATAAGACCCGATACATGTTTGAGATTTATAACCAAAAACACTCCGTTTTTGCGCTTTATGGCCATTTTCATGAGCTATTGCCCACAGTTATGGGCTTCTTGGGAGATTTACAACAAGCACAAGACCCCATACAATGCTTAAGAGTTATTACCAAAAACTCACTAGTTTTGCGCTTTATGGCCATTTTCATGAGCTATTGACCATAGTTTTGAGGTTCTAGGGCGATTTAAAACAAGCGTAAAACCCGATACAATGTTTGAGAGTCATGACCAAAAATTCATTGTTTTCGCTCTTTATGGATGTTTTCTAGAGCTATTGCCCATAGTTTTGGGGTTCGATGGCGATTTACAAAGACCATAGGAACTGATACATGTTCGAAATTTATGACCAATAACTCGTCGTTTTTGCGCTTTATGGCCATTTTCATGAGCTATTACCCACAATTTTGGGGTTGGAGGGTGATTTACAATGACCGTAAGACCTGATACATGTTTGAGAGTTATGACAAAAAACTCGTCGTTTGCGCACTTTATGGCCGTTTTCATGAGCTATTGCCCATAGTTTTCGTCTTCTTGGGCGATTTAAAACGACCGTAAGACCAAATACATGTTTGAGATTTATGACCAAAAACTCGCCCTTTTTGCGCTTTATGGCCATTTTCATGAGCTAATGACCATAGTTTTGGGGTTCTAGGGCGATTTACAACGAGCGTAAGACCCGATACAATGCTTGAGAGTTATGACTAAAAACTTGTCATTTTCGATCTTTATGTTCGTGTTCATGAGCAATAACCCACAGTTTTGGGGCTCGAGGGTGATTTACAACGACCGTAAGACCTAATAAATGTTTGAGATTTATAACCAAAAACTCGTCGTTTTCGCGCTTTATGGCCATGTTGACGAGCGATTGCTCATAGTTTTTGGTTCTAGGGAGAGTTAAAACGACCGTACGAATAGATACATCTTTGAGAGTTATCACAAAAAATTCATCGTTTTCACGCTTTATGGCCATTTGTATGAGCTATTACCCATAGTCTTAGGCTTCTTGGGCGATTTACAATGACCGTAAGACCCAATACATGTTTGAGATTTATGACCAAAAACTCGCTGTTTTGGCACTTTATGGCCATTTTCATGAGCTATTGACCATAGTTTTGGGGTTATAGAGCGATTTAAAATGAGCGTAAAACCCGATACAATGCTTGAGAGTCATGACCAAAAACTCGTCGTTTTCGCTATTTATGGACGTTTTCATGAGCTATTGCCCACAGTTTTACGGTTCGTGCGTGATTTGAAACGACCGTAAGACCCGATACATGTTAGAGAGTTATGACCAAACACTCGTCGTTTTCATGTTTTATGGACATTTTCATGAGCTATTGCCTAGAGTTTTGGGGTTCGAGGGAAATTTACAATGACTCTAAGACCTACTACATCTTTGAGAGCTAAGACCAAAAACTCACCGTTTTCGCGCTTTGTGGCCGATTTCATGAGCTATTGCCCATAGTTTTGGGCTTTTTGGGTGATTTAGAACGACCGTAAGACCCAATACATGTTTAAGTTTTATGACAAAAAACTCACCGTTTTTGTGCTTTATGGCCATTTTCATGAGCTATTGCCCATAGTTTTGGGGTTCGAGGGCGATTTACAATGACCATAAGACCCAAGACATGTTTGAGAGTTATGAACAAATGCTCGTCGTTTTCGTGCTTTATGGATGTTTTTATGAGCTATTGCCTAGAATTTTGGGGTTCGAGGGCAATTTACAATGATCATAAGACCTACTACATGTTTGAGAGTTATGACCAAAAACTCATCGTTTTCGCGCTTTATGGCCGTTTTCATGAGCTATTTCCAATAGTTTTGGGCTTCTTGGGTGATTTAGAACGACCATAAGACCCAATACATGTTTAAGTTTTATGACCAAAAACTCACCATTTTTCCCTTTATGGCCATTTTCATTAGCTATTGCCCATAGTTTTGGGGTTCGAGGGCGATTTACAATGACCATAAGACCCGAGACATGTTTGAGATCATGACCAAAAACTCGTCGTTTTCGTTCTTTATGGCCATGTTCATGAGTTATTGCCCATAGTTTTATGTTCTTGGGAGATTTAAAACGACCGTAAGACTAGATACATGTTTGAGAGTTATGACAAAAAAATCATCGTTTTCGCGCTTTATGGCCATTTTTATGAGCTATTGCCCATAGTTTTGGGCTTCTTAGGGGATTTATAATGACCGTAACACCCAATACATGTTTGAGATTTATGACCAAAATCTCACATGTTTTGCGCTTTATGGACATTTTCATGAGCTATTGACGATAGTATTGGGGTTCTAGGGCGATTTAAAATGAGCATAAACCCCAATACAATGCTTGAGAGTCATGACGAAAAACTCGTCGTTTTTGCTCTTTATGGACGTTTTCATGAGCTATTGCCCACAGTTTTATGGGTTTGAGGGCGATTTACAACGACCATAAGACCCGATACATGTTTGAGATTTATGACCAAAAACTCTCCCTTTTTGCGCTTTATGGCCATTTTCATGAGCTATTGCCCATTGTTATGGGCTTCTTGGGCGATTTACAACGAGCGTATGACCCGATACAATGCTTGAGAGTTATGACCAAAAACTCACAGGTTTTGCGTTTTATGGCCATTTTCATGAGCTATTGACCATAGTTTTGGGGTTCTAGGACGATTTAGAACGACCATAAGACCCAATAGATGTTTGATATTTATGACCAAAACCTTGCCATTTTTGCGCTTTATGGCCATTTGCATGAGCTATTGTCCATAGTTTTGGGGTTCGAGGGCGATTTACAATGACCATAAGATCCGATACATGTTTGAGAGTTATGAACAAACACTTGTCGTTTTCGTGCTTTATGGACGTTTTCATGAGCTATTGCATTGAGTTTTGGAGTTCGAGGAAAATTTACAATGACCGTAAGACCTACTACATGTTTGAGAGTTATGACCAAAAACTCATCGTTTTCGCGCTTTATGGTAGTGCTAATTTTTGTTAGTTAGGGTTAATTAGCTAGCTAGGGTTATTAGTTTGGGTACGTAGTGTGTTAGGATTTTGGTTAGGATTTTGGTTAGTAGTATTAGGATTTTGGATTAGGATTATTAGTTAAAAGTATTAGTATTTTGGATTAGGATTATTAGTTAGAAGTATTAGCTAGCGTTATTAGTTAGAGTAGTATTAGGATTAGGATTAGGATTTTGGTTAGTAGTATTAGGATTAGGATTTTGGTTAGTGTTAGTTAGAAGTATTAGTATTTTAATTAGTTAGTGTTAGTGTTAGTGTTAATAGTATTACTATTTTGGTTAGTTAGTGTTATTAGTTAATTTTGGTTAGTAGTAGTGTTAGTGTTTGTAAATAAGTAGTGTTAGTATTTTGGTTAGTGTTAGTTAGTAGTATTAGTATTTTAGTTACTGTGCTAGTGTTAGTGTTAGTGTTATTAGTAGTATTAGTATTAGTGTTTTAGTTAGTGTGTTAGTGTCAGTGTTATTAGTATTTATCTAGGGTTAGTTAGGGTTAGGTAGAATACTTAGTTAATTAGGTTTAGTTGAGTTAGTGATAGGTTTAGGGTTATTGTTATTAGGGCAATATATACTTAGTGATTTATTTACTGTTTATGATTGTTTATTGCTATTATTTAGTTATGCCGCGTCCATCTCGTCCGAGCCTACTGTACTCCGTCGGGGGTGTCCGAGTCTGGGCTCCGCCGGATTGGCACTGGGAGGTGCTACCTATCGGGACTCATACCTTGGTGAGGAATCCGGGTATCATCGTCGACCCGGAGCTTCTTTGGTGGCGTCCACGAGGTCCAGGAGCGGTGCAGAGGGAGCCAGCCCCCGAGGAGGTGGTACGTCGTCGTATCAGGGAGGAGGACGAGCATGTACGACGATACATGTATATTTTGGAGACTAGGTTCTCCAATATCTGGCAGGTTCACGGATCTCACCCGAGCTATTCTCCGGTGATGGTTCTTCTTTTGTGGCTGCAGAGCTCTCGTAGCATAGAACGCGGCAGCGGCGTTCGCTAGTTTATCTTAATAATGTACTTTATCTTATACTTTATCCTATAATGCACCCGAGCTATTCTCCGGTGATGTATTAATGATGTACTTTATCTTATACTTTATCCTATAATGCACCCGAGCTATTCTCCGGTGATGTATTAATAATGTATTTTATCTTATACTTTATCCTATAATGCACCCGAGCTATTCTCCGGTGATGTATTAATAATGTACTTTATCTTATATTATTGTAATTTATCTTAATCACTAAGTACTGTATCCGAGTTGTCGCAGTTGTAATATTCTTTTACTTAATGCAATATTCTTTTTCTGTATTAGTTAAGCTATAGACGGTAGACAGAATGAAGAGGGGCTTCTCAACATGATAGATGAGGGTACTGGGGGGGTCTTATTATGATGGCTCCGAATATCTTAATGTCTGGAGGAGACGATGGTGCACCAAATAGTGGAGACGATGGTGCTGACCATCGTGGAGACCATGGTGAAGACACCATAATAATGACAAACTCCGTCAAGGTATATAAAGCCTCTATCGATGGTTCACCAGTATAGATGCACTAATTGATTTGTATATATGTACTGACGAATGTTTCTTCGCTTAGACCTCCGCTTCCGGCCAATCTTCTATAAATACAAGAGGCCCGACACACAAGTTGCCTGCTGATGTCCGTTTCAGCATTGACTTAGTCTCTCCGCGGGGTCAATCGTTGGAGCCCAAAGAAGCTGCGAATGCATTTACAAGTCAATGCGGAGTGATTGTTAGAGACAAAGTCCCGATCACCACGCGAAACTAGAACAATCCAGGAAAGAAAAAGGATCCAGTTGGGGATAGTTTTGTAGATGACAGAGCGAAAGATACAATGTGGAATTCTCTCATGACACATTTCACCCTACCTGTCTTGGAGACTGATGAGCTCACACAGCAAATGACGAGGAAAGTCAAGCACTTTGCTCTTAAGAAGATGGCCGAACTATTCAAGGAATGGAAAAAAAAGGTTGTACCACAAGTATGTCTTGAAGGAAACAACTCCTCCATTCGTTGGCCCACTAGAGTTGCAGCAGGATAACTGGGCCGCATTTGTGGAATACAAGACCTCAGCACCAGCTAAGCCAATATCAGAAAAAAATAAGGAAAATGCAGCCAAAAAGAAATATCACCATCATATGGGCACAGGTGGCTACATGAGTGCCATGCCTAAGTGGGATAAAGCTGAGGCTGACCTAGAGGCTAAAGGGGTCACTCCAGCTACGTCTAGTTGGCCCTTGAGGTCAAGAAATTGGGTATTCGGGCATGGGGCATCATTAGACCCAGCAACAGGCGAGATTGTTGCAGCCGAAGAAATTTCTACACCCAAGAAAGAACTTGTTAAAGTGATCAAAGAGGTTGAAGAGGGAACGTTTGTTCCCGACAGAGAGAACGATGAGCTAACAAAGGCTCTCGGGAATCCTGAAAAGGCTGGACGAACAAGAGGGTTCGGACCTTCTTATCCATGGGTTATCGGGTTTTCCGAGCACCGTGACACATACAGAAGCCGATCGAGAAGAACAAAGCGGCAAAAAGAGGAGGATACGGAGCGGTTCGCGAGGTTTGAAGCCGCCCTGCAGGAGTATCACCAAGAGCTTAATGAACTTAAAGGACTCCGACAGCAAGATCCTACACCGGACAGTACGGTCGGCCCATCGCAACGGAAAAGCAGCATTTTGAACTGAAGAATATATCCATGAAGGTGGCGGTCGGCTTTGCTTTACCTTCTGCACCGGGAGCGACCTACCATTGCAATCCGATTCCAGCTGGCTATGCTCGTGTCGGTGTGGATGAAATTCTACCTATGTGTCAGTCACTATAGCTTGACATCCCTGGAGGTGAAGGGGAGACGACACTGGGAGAAGCCACGAGTGGCTTCATTCTTTGGAAAAAAAGAATACATCAAGTTTCCAGGCTCGACACCAAGGCCACCTTCTCCACCAAGGCAACCGTCTCCTCCCAGTGCACCGTCTCCTCCAAGTCCACCTCCAAGTGCACCGTCTCCTCCCAGTAATAGTTCAATCCATGACCCCAACACGAGTCCATCTCAATCTACACAGCCGCCTCCACCCACTAAGGGGCAAAAGCGGAAGAATACCACTGCTCCGTCGAGCGATAACCAACGCCCGAAGCGACAGTTGTCGCCCCTCCCAAGAGTACCGCCGGTTCCTCCCAAGAGGGCTTACGACCTGACCGATGAGGAGACCGATGCAATCGTACATGCCGAAGTGGATGCTCATTTAAAAAAGAAACAACCTGAGCCAGAGGTCCAAATAAAACCGGAAACCAAGGAGCACTTTAGGAAATTACTGACACAGCCATCCCAAGCTCAGTTAAATGCGCCAGATGACTATACACGATGTCTTCAGAAGATATTGAAACAAAAGAGATCAAGCGGTAGAGGAAGCATCAACAAAGAACAATCGAGTGGTAGAGGAAGCATCAGAACATACGTCCCTCAGCTGGGGAAACAAGCAAAACAATCGAGTGGTAGCCGAAGAACCAAAAGAGATGTTCCCCAGCTAGGGAAACAAGCAAACCAATCGCTCCCCCCACTCTAGGTGAACATACCCAAACCTCAACTATATGAGGAAGAACCTATGGATTCGGAAAAGGCTAGGATATTGGCCGAGCAATGTGGTATGCCTATTCATGAAATTATTCACGGTGTTATGCCCAAGGCTGAGGTAGCACCCAAATTTGTTAACGGGGAGCCTCTGGTCAGTTCTGAGAGGCTTCGGGATATGCCAACACAAATGCGACGATTCCATGAATGGTACATGAAAGCATCAAAAGAACAGCGAAATTGGCTCATACTGAAAGTTCGAAAATCGCATTACTTCATTGAAGACGAGGTCCCTATTGAATTTACAGAATTATTTCAGTTATTCAATCTAAAGGAACTCGACAAAACTATCCTCAGTTCGTATTGTTTGTAAGTGATTACTTTATTTATGTAATTAGGTCTCTATCTCAGCTTTTTCAATTCATTGCCGGTAAGTATACTCACTATATTATTTTGTACGCTATATATAATGATGCAGAATGAAGATGCTCGATTGTAAAAGAAAGTCTATCAACGGATTTGGGTACATTGACCCACATCGAGTTCATGGAGCTATACTAAAGGATAAACGACTGGAGACCGAGCACAGCTTGTTGCGGTTTCTCACGAAACAACATTTCTGTAACGAAATACTATTTCCTTACCACGACGGCAAGTGAGTTTTTGTACACATTAATTTTTGCTTACTCGATGTTCAGTGTAAATGATGAGTTACTGATGTATGTAAACCTTGCGTAGGTACCACTGGATTCTTCTAAGCATTTCACTTGACATGGGAAGAGTTCACATCATGGACTCACTAAACAAAGACATTGAAAACTATCGCATCATTATCGATGTGCTCCAGAGGTAATTTCAACCATTATCGCACTATATCGGTTTCTTTCGTTCATTTTCTGGGATATCAAGTAGTTATTAACTCATACATTAATTTTCTTTGTCGGGTAGGGTTTGGACAAAGTTCAAGAAACATGTCCGCGGTCAATGGCGTGAGGAGCTATTTTTTAAATCAATCTCGGTAAGTAGTACGAGCTAAGTCCGCGCATCTATTTAATTCTAGTTTATGTGCATTTATCATACTAGCGTTATTATTTGATTGAATTCTATTCTTGTAAAGTGCGCGAGGCAGCCACAGGGAACTAATATATGTGGATTCTACATGTGCGAGTTCATTCGCATCAGTATTGAGAAGCCCGCGGAAAATGTTCGAGTAAGTAAACAATATATTCACCCTTTATTTTTATTACAAAAAGTCATGTTGAGTCTAATCCATACGATCTTCTTTTTACATAGTTGGACGCGATGCGGGACAAGCTCCTACCAGAGGACCGCCTAATAGCAATCCAAGAGAAATTTGCTGCATTTTTTCTCGACGAGGTCATAGACCCACAGGGAGAATACTGTATAAGTATACCCTAAAGCATCCATGTAATGATCTCCATATAATCAAATAGGCATGCTCTGGACCTTGTTGGGACTCTATATATATATGCTTGTAAGAGTAATTATATTATATATTGCGTCAATGTGGCTAAGTATTGTGTAGTAGCGTTCTGTATGTATACGAAAACTTGTTTCTAATGAAAACACAGAATGAAAAATAATTAAACACAAAACACAAAAAAAAACATTAAAAAACCCATCCCCTGCCGCGGCAGCCAAATGGCACAAAATACTGCCACGGCAGGGAACCTTTATTCCCGGTTCGTAACACGACCCGGAACTAAATGTCCTGCCGTCCAGCGCGCCTAGCAGGCCACGTGGTTGGACCTCTAGCCCCGGTTTGTAACTGAACCGGGGCTAAAACTTGGATCTTTAGTCCCGCTTTCGCAGCCCCGGTTCGAAATCCGGGGCTAAAGCCCTTACGAACCGGGGCAAATTGCCTGGTTTCTACTAGTGCTCTCATCTTACCTCCTCGATTATAACCAGCATAAAATGCAAGTCAACGTATGTTTTCTCCACAGATCGAGTCGCACAGCTTGATCCTTGGTGGATCCGATGGGATAAGTAGGTAACTAGGGGAGCACCAAAAGCCACACACACAGGAGATGCGGCGCCGAGGTTCCCTTAATTAGTAGTATTAGTAGCCCTTAAACTATAATTTTTTCTCCAGATTCAACGCCAGCTCTCCAAGCTGGAGTAATTAACTCACTCCCTGTTGCTTCATGATTCCGTCAGATGCAGATTGTTTAGCTGCTAATTGCTGTTCTACACAGCCCAAAGGGCAGAATCTTAGTTCTAGCTTAGCAGCACTGGATCGAGAATCGATCGAGAGAAATCATCTCAATGTCAACTCTCCTGCAAGTTGCTATAAATACAGTTTTGATCGATGCAAGATCCACAGCAGTACACACCACCACCGCCATTACATTGCAAGCCAAGGTCGAGAGGCAGCTGCTCCTAAGAAGAAGCTTAGCTAGCTCCAACCTCCAAGAGAGGGAGATATGGAGGTTGAGACCGGGGCTAAGGAGGCTGCGGCCAGCAAGTTCTCGCTACCGGTGGACTCGGAGAACAAGGCCAAGTCCTTCCGGCTCTTCTCCTTCGCCAACCCGCACATGCGCACATTCCACCTCTCGTGGATTTCCTTCTTCACCTGCTTTGTCTCCACCTTCGCTGCCGCACCGTTGGTGCCCATCATCCGCGACAACCTCAACCTCGCCAAGGCAGATATCGGCAACGCCGGTGTAGCCTCGGTGTCGGGCTCTATCTTCTCCAGGCTTGTCATGGGCGCCGTGTGCGACCTCCTCGGGCCACGCTACGGATGCGCCTTCCTCGTCATGCTCGCCGCACCAACCGTCTTCTGCATGTCACTCATCGACGACGCAGCAGGGTATATCACGGTCCGGTTCCTAATCGGCTTCTCCCTCGCCACGTTCGTGTCGTGCCAGTACTGGATGAGCACCATGTTCAACAGTAAGATCATCGGCACCGTCAATGGGCTAGCGGCGGGGTGGGGCAACATGGGTGGTGGTGCCACCCAACTCATCATGCCGCTCGTCTTCCACGCCATCAAGAAGTGCGGTGCGACAGCTTTTGTTGCATGGCGCATTGCCTACTTTGTGCCTGGGATGATGCACATCGTGATGGGTCTCCTCGTTCTCACCCTTGGGCAGGACCTCCCCGACGGCAACCTTGGGAGCCTCCAGAAGAAAGGAGAAATGAAGAAAGACAAGTTCTCCAAAGTCTTATGGGGTGCTATGACAAACTACCGCACATGGATTTTCGTCCTCCTCTATGGCTACAGCATGGGCGTCGAGCTCACCACCGACAATGTCATCGCTGAATACTACTTCGACCACTTCCACCTGGACCTCAGCACCGCTGGCACAATCGCAGCCTGCTTTGGCATGGCCAACATTGTTGCACGCCCTGCGGGAGGCTACCTCTCCGACCTCGGTGCCCGCTACTTTGGTATGCGTGGCCGGATCTGGAACATCTGGGTCCTCCAAACCGCTGGTGGCGCGTTCTGTGTCTGGCTCGGTCGCGCCTCCGCCCTTCCGGCCTCTGTCACTGCCATGGTCCTTTTCTCCATCTGTGCTCAGGCTGCCTGTGGAGCCACCTTTGGCGTCGCCCCCTTCATCTCTCGGAGGTCCCTTGGTATCATCTCTGGACTGACGGGTGCTGGCGGCAATTTTGGAGCAGGACTCACGCAACTGCTTTTCTTCACGTCGTCGCAGTACTCAACCGGCACCGGGCTGCAATACATGGGAATCATGATCATGTGCTGCACACTTCCTGTCGCATTCGTGCACTTCCCGCAATGGGGCTCCATGTTCTTCCCGGCCAATGCAGGCGCCACCGAGGAGGAGTACTACGCGTCCGAGTGGACAAAGGAGGAGAAGAGCGAGGGACTCCATCTCCCTGGTCAGAAGTTCGCCGAGAACTGTCGCTCGGAGCGTGGCAGGCGTAACGTCATCCTCGCCACATCTGGCACACCACCAAACAACACTCCCCAACACGTATGAGATGTACTCGAGCATTATCCCCTCACCTATGTTTTTAGGTGTCAGACCCAAGTACTTTTTACATCCAGACGTACGACTTGCCGTACACATATACACACCGTATATAGATATGCACCGGTGCCCCATCTAATAAAACATAGGGGGTGTTAATTACTTTTTGTAGGGTAGTCTATATAGAGCAGTGTGCATTTGTGTGGACGATGCTTGTGACCGTCGGTTTTGTATCACTGTGGATCCGTAACAAAATGGAAAGATTTGAATTTTGATAATGTGTATCCATTCCATTTCGTATGCCTATAATTTGTTTTGTTCCTCCAAGCAAACACAGATACTTCGACTATGTACCAATGCACGGGCCAGTGTTCGGACAGTGAAGCCTCAACCGAGATCCAAATTAACCCAACTGACCAAATGCCAAATATACAAATGAAGAAGTCCTTTGACTTCCTCTCCTCAAGACACCCCAAAACCGATCAGGACACACACGCTGATGAGCTGCCAAAACTGGAGAATATCGAATTGGCCACCTACATATGATCAAGTTGTGTAGGTGCATATTGAATATATATACCTCCATGATTGCCATGGTTAGTGGTTGACTTGGGTTAATAATTAGCCGTACACATATATATAGCTCCATGATTGGAATAGAATAAAAATGTCGAAATGGGTGACGTACATTAAACTTGCCAATACATTCTCTCTTCCCCAATACCATATTCCATGCATATGTACGGCTCCGTTGGAGGCCTTATCACTTATCCCGAGTTTTTGCCGGTTCATGCTCTTCACCAAATATTTCACTCTGGCTTATCCTCGACACGGACATGAGTTAGCTATTATTTTTCCCTTGTATACTTCTCATATTGAAAATCGGCTCTCCAGGCCGGAGTAACAAACTCACTCACTATTCCGTCAGGTAAAACTGTTAATCTCTGATTGTTGTTCTATGATCGAAGCCGAAGGCGAGTATCTTATTTCTTGCTTTCCTAGCACCAGAGAATCAATCGACATGTATCATCCCTATATCATCTCTGCAGATATTAGTACACGATTCAAATTTAATAATGCATAATCTAATAGTTCCTCAATCCAAATTTAATTTTCGCAGATTTAGGTAAAATGTTGGATAATTGTATAGGCTAAATGAACTTGCGACAACTAATTTGGATCAGAGATAGTAATAACGAGATATAACTAGTAACTATGAGGGGTATTAACGTGTTACGCTATAGTTGGTACTCCTTCCATTTCAAAACATAAAATGTTTTGGCTTTATGAAAGGAGTGTATCTAGTCCCTTTTTAGATCACTAAAAAGGGTCTAGATACACTCCTTTCACAAAACTAAAACATCTTATATTTTGAAATGGAGGGAGTGCCTAGCAAAAATAGTCCCGAGCCAGATAATCAGATGCTAACACATAGTGCAGCTGGTAGACGATCTGACGACGAGGGGGTTAATTTAGCTCCATTGAATACATAACAGTCACGCATGTAAATTGAGACGATGTGAACATGCAAGACGAGTTATAACTATTTGCTAAATATATATATCGATCAATAGATACATATAGCTATATATATGCTCTATGGATATGCAAGATTAACTTGTCAATCAGCGAGCAGCGAGACATGTGCTCGCTCTGCTAGCCCGGCGTAAGGTGTTGAGAGATGTAATGATAGATGTGTATGTTGTTTAGGTACGTGTACCTGCTAGCTATCTCTTGGATCTCTGGGGTCCTCAAGAGACATATATCCCCTGGCCCCTGGCTGTCCGACAGGAACTAGGGTTTAGAAAAACATGGAGCTACCTACCTATATACATCACTGGTAGGATTACAAGCGGCAGGATATGTGGGGCGAACCGTACAATTTAACTAGAGCTGGGCTTCAGGCTGTAGTACAATTAGTATTAGCCATCGTGTTTTGCGGGCCTAAGCAGGACCCTCTTGTGCAACCCTAATCACCGGTTTGGATGTAGATGCTTGTGCAACCCAAATATTACTAATGACACAAACTGACACATGAAGATATCTACATTATTTGGACCGATTTGATTTTATCGAATAACGTCTTACAATAAGATTAGCTTTTGATTTTGTATAAAAGAATAAAATAACGTAAACGATGTCGGAGGTCACAGTAAAGAAGTGAAATACAACCTTTCTTTTTTTTGAAAACGATATACTCCCATCCCCTGCTCCCTGGCCCCTAGCTGTGTGACCGTAGCAAGAGTTTAGAAAAACATGAAGATGCTATCTATGTACATCACCAATTTGGATGTGGATGTCAGGCTGAGATGTCGACAGACCCAAAGTATTACTAATGACACTAATTAACATATGAAGCTATCTATCCTTTTTGGGAAGAATCGATGTTATCAAATAAAGTCCCACAGTTAGTATAGCTTGCAATTTTGTATAAAAGAATAAATAAGGTAAAAGTTGTCAGAGGTACGTTCATGATAAAGAAGCAAAATATGGCCTTTTGGTGAAAACGATTTTCTCCATACTAGTATTTGCACAAGTGAGGCATATAGTCGATGCAAACTTCAAGTTGCTCTATCTATACTCAACTGAAACCATGGTACGATTTCGATTGAGATGTCAGCTACCTACGTTTTACGGAGGTGTCAAGTCATGCCTGGCCGGGAGGTGCTTCACATTGCGCCTCATGCATGGCGTCGAGTCATGTTTCCCAGCAGATGTTGTATTCATGAGGCCTCTTCCGGAGGCATCAAGTCATACTTGCTACTGCTCGCTCAAAGGTGGTGGGACAATGAGTGGAATCGTGGTGGTATGGAATGCTACAGCTTCTAGTATTACTAGCGTTGTTAGCTGTGATAGACGTATCTGTATAGGACTCTACTAACATGTACTTGTACCTATATTGTAACACTATCCCCGTATATAATGAGATAGGCCGGATCCTTTGAGGTACCGTGCAATACCCTACACATTATTTCTCACATGGTAGCAGAGCCGAAACCGGCCTAAACCCTAAAATCGCCACCGCCGCCGACTCTCATCTCGGCGCCGCCGCGATCTCGCTTCCGCCTACCGCCCGACCTCACGCCGATGTCGAACTCTACCTCGACTGCTACCTCGGCTCTCTCCTCGGGCTCCGTCAGCGCCGCCTTCCCGGGCCTCTTCGGCTCCACGATGGCCGGCGCCACCGTCGCGACCTCGGTCATCCCATCGTCGCCCATCAATCTGACGGGGCAGATCACCGTCCGCCTCAACCCCCAACAACTTCATCTACTGGAGGACCCAGGTTATTCTGATACCTAGGAGCAATCTACTCTTTGGGTTCGTCAATGGCACCCTCCGGTGTCCGTCTGCGACGATCCCTAACCCTGCGGCTGGAACCACTGGTGCACCGGCGACCATCCCCAACCCGCATTATGCGGCCTGGCACCAACAGGACCAGGCCATCCTCTCCGCCATCGTGTGCTCCCTCCACGAGAGTGTGCTTGGGATGATGATGATGGTGGCCACGTCCCATGAGGCGTGGGAAACCCTAGCCGCAAGCTTCGCCTCGCAATCTACGGCGCGTGCGATGCAGATCCGCGGCGAGCTCAACAAGGCCAAGAAGCTAGACAAGACTGCCTCCGTGTTCTTCAATGAGATCAAGTCCATGGCAGATGTTCTGGCCTCCATTGGTCAGCCGCTACGCCCCGACGAGTTTACTGGTTACTTGTGTGCAGGGCTAGATGGTGACTATGATGCTCTCATTCAGATGGTCTCGGCAAGGGCGCTCAGTGATCCGATGCGGTCCGGGACGTCTACGCGCAGCTCCTCGCTACCGAGCAGCGCATGAACACACGCCATGCGGAACTTGGTGCCGACATTCACATGGCGAACATCAACTTCATGGCACGTGGTGCCGCCTTTGCACCGCCTCCCTCGGCTTCCTTCTTCAACCAACCGACACCGCCCTCTGGCGGTTCTTCTCGCAGTGGAGGAGGCGGAGGCCCGCCCTCTGGTCGTGGCGGCGGTGGCCACCGTCCCACTTGCCAGATCTGCAGCAAGATCGGCCACGTCGCCTCCTGCTGCTTCAAGCGGTATGATCCCGCATACCTAGGTGTCGGCAATGACGGGCGCTACAAGGAGAGGCAGTTGGCTGCCTTCACCAACCGCTCCGCCAACGCCGCTGCCACCAACACTCGTGCCAACAACACCAACAACATCTCCTATGGTGCGACACCTTCCTACCCAATCGATCCCGCCTGGTACGCTAATACGGCGGCTACCGATCACTTCAGCAACGACCTCGCCAAGCTCTCCGTCCACGAGCCCTACAACGGCAAGGAACAAGTGCAAACTGCGAACGATTCAGGTATGCGCATTAAACATATTGGTCATTCTATTACTCCCTCATCATCACATCCACTTCATCTCAAAAATATCCTTCATGTTCCTGACATCACACGTAATTTCCTCTCCGTCAAAAAATTTACACGTGATAATAACGTCTTCTTTGAATTTCATCCCTGGTTTTTTCTTGTTAAGGATCGGGCTTCGAGAGACGTTCTTCTTAGAGGAGGTTGCCGTGGTGAGCTTTATTGTCTTGATGAGAAGTCCGTCAAGCAAGCTTTCAGTGGTGTCCGAGTTTCCCGTGAACAGTGGCACTTACGTTTAGGGCATCCCGCCACCCCCATAGTTCAACATGTTCTTCACCGTCATGAGCTTCCCTCAGTGTCAGTCAATAAAGCTGTAGTGTGTGATGCCTGTCAGCAAGGCAAGAGTCATCAATTGCCGTTTTCTTTGTCAACTCGTGTTACTACTTCCCCTTTAGAGATTACATATTCAGATGTTTGGGGCCCTGGCCCTATTTCTACCGGTGGACATGAGTATTATGTGAGTTTTGTCGATGCTTACAGTCTCTTTACATGGCTCTACTTGCTAAAACGCAAATCTGATGTCTTTCATGTCTTTATTGAGTTTCAAAAACATGTTGAACGTCTCTTAAACAAAAAAATTATCCATGTCCAGTCGGATTGGGGGGTGAATATCATCGTCTAAACAAGTTCTTTACTGATCTTGGTATTTCACATCGAGTTTCTTGTCCTCATACACATCAACAGAATGGCACTGCTGAACGCAAACATAGACACATTGTTGACACTGGTTTAACTCTTCTTGCACATGCCTCGGCGCCGTATCGTTTTTGGGGTGATCCTTTTTCCACAGCATGTTTTCTCATTAATCGCTTGCCTAGCCGTGTCATTAATATGGAGACTCCTCTTGAGCGCCTCCTTGGAGAGACGCCTGATTATACTTTTCTCAAAGTCTTTGGCTGTACATGTTGGTCGCATCTCCGCCCATATAATCGTCGCAAGCTTGAGTTCCGTTCTAAACAATGTGTCTTCCTTGGTTATAGTTCGATCCATAAAGGCTACAAGTGTCTCCATATTCCTACCAACCGAGTGTATATCTCTCGTGATGTTGTTTTTGATGAGACAGTTTTTCCCTTTGCTCACTTACCACAAAACTCCACCATACTGTCTACTGTTACAACTCTTCCGACTCCTGACCAATTTGTTGATGCTGCATATACACCGTCTCTTTTGCCTAACCATGGTGCAGGTGTTGGAAGAGGAGCTCGTCTCGAACTATTGGATGATGTAGATCCAGTCGACGTCGATCACGGCGATCACGTCGATCACATGCATGGCGCTGGCCATGCACCCGAGGCCGGACCGCCCCCGCCCGGCTCGCCTCCAGCTGGGCCGCCATCTGCCAGCCTGGCGCTCACCTGGTACCGCAACCTCCTCCACATCGTCCGCCTTGCCGTCGGTTGTCACGCCGTCTGCGACGCCATCAGCATCACCTGCCTCTCCTCCTGGTATGACCACCAGACTTATGCGTGGTATTCGTTAGCCTAAGAAGCGAACAGATGGTACCGTCGCTTGGAATGCGTCTCGGGTTGTTGATCTTGTTCATAATGAGCCCCGCAATCATCATGATGCTATGACTTGTGCTCACTGGCGTGCTGCTATGGAGGCTAAATATTCTGCTCTACAAGCCAACAAGACTTGGCGACTCGTTCCTCCTCGCCATGGAATTAATATCATTGACTGCAAGTGGATCTTCAAGATCAAGCAGAAATCTGATGGTACTATTGAGAGATACAAAGCACGCTTGGTTGCAAAGGGGTTTAAACAGAGATATGGACTTGACTATGAGGATACCTTTAGCCCTGTTGTCAAGCCCACTACTATTTGGTTACTGCTGTCTATGGCTCTTACACGTGAATGGTATCTTCGGCAGCTAGATATTCAGAATGCTTTCTTGCATGGCGTTCTTGAGGAGGAGGTATACATGCGTCAGCCCCCTGGTTTTCAGGATTCATCATGTCCTGGTTATATTTGTCGACTTGATAAGGCTCTCTACGGACTGAAACATGCTCCTTGTGCTTGGCATGCTCGGTTGAGTGTTGTTCTTTCTAGTCTTGGGTTTGTTGCATCTACTGCTGACACTTTCCTCTTTATTCTTCAGAGGCCTGAGATCACTGTATTCTTGCTTGTCTATGTTGATGATATTATTGTGGTGAGTTCCTCCTCTACTGCTAGTGATCGCCTTCTTGTCCAGCTGGGGTTCTCGTTTGCTCTCAAAGATCTTGGTGAGCTCCATTTTTTTCTTGGCATTGAGGTGAAGCGTTCCCCTGGTTGTCTTCATCTTAGTCAGGAGAAATATGCTTCTGAGCTCCTCCGGCGTGCTGGTCTGTTGAAGTGTACCCCCGTCACTACTCCTATGGCTTCTACTGATAAGCTGAATTCTATTGATGGCACTTTACTTTCAGCAGATGAGTCTACTTGTTATCGCAGCATTGTTGGTGGCTTGCAGTATCTTACTATGACCCGACCTGATCTTGCCTTTGCGGTGAATAAGGTGTGTCAGTTTCTCTCTGCTCCTCGTTGTACTCACTGGGCAGCAGTGAAGCGTATTCTGCGATATGTTCATGGTACATTGACATATGGTCTGTACTTGAGACGGCCTACGTCGCCTCCTGATATTTTATCCGCTTTCTCCGATGCGGATTGGGCTGGTAATTCTGATGATCGGCGATCAACCGGGGGATATGCCATCTTCTACGGTGGTAATTTGATTTCTTGGAGTGTGCTAGAAAGCAAGCTACAGTGTCTCGTTCTACTACTGAATCTGAGTATAAGGCGATTGCTAATGCCACTGCAGAATTGATATGGGTACAAGCCTTGCTAGCTGAACTTGGTGTTCCGCAGCGTTGTCCACCGGTGCTATGGTGTGACAATATTGGTGCAACGTTCCTTTCTTCGAACCTAGTATTTCATGCACGGACTAAACATATTGAGATGGATTTTCACTTTGTTCGAGAAAGAGTTGCGCATAAAATGTTGCAGATTCGGTTCATATCATCCAAGGATCAGTTGGCAGACATATTTACTAAACCTCTCCCATTACCATTGTTTCAGTTCTGTAGACGCAATCTCAACATTTATACCCCTGTTAAGATTGAGGGAGGGTGATAGACGTATCTGTATAGGACGCTACTAACATGTACTTGTACCTGTATTGTAACACTACCCCATATATAATGAGATAGGCCGGACCCTTTGAGGTACCGTGCAATACCCCTACACATTATTTCTCACAAGCTGGTCACTGATGATTGTAATGGCCGCTCCAAAGGCTAGCATTCACACTTGGGTGAAAACACCGGATCACCGATCAAGCAAGGTCGGCGCATGGCCGCGTTCTTCCCTTGTTAAAGGTGGTGGCTCGAAACATGAAAATCCCGATACTCACAAATCCTGATACTCACTTACGTAGGACTTGTAATCATCGGCACATGTGAGGCAATTTCTGAAAGCTTATCTAAAAGTTGTGTACTTTTTGTGTGTTTTTCTCTTTCATCACATGTTAGAATTTCCTACCGTGAGCATACCGCCATGTTTGTTTTTCATGTCAAACTCTGCTCTTACACCTTAGACTAGTCATAATAAGAAGTATCATATAATAGTATTATGTATATGATACTATTATGATTACTATATGATAACACCTTCAGAATGTGTAGTGTCATGTAGTAGTATCATAGTCTTAATGTATTTATTGTTTTATAGAATCTTAATTTAAAATTGTGTATAAGATTTATTTGAGATTAATTTTTCTATTTCTACGTGCTATGACACCGTATCTACATATGATATCAATACAATCACTTTCATTATTAATTACAGTGACACATTAACATTTTACATCCATGTAATGCATGAATCATGATATCATCTATGATTCCGTCTTTGGGGCTAGTCTTAATAACCAGGCGGACATGTAAGTCAATGGACGTTCGAGTCACAAGCTTGATCCTTGTGGATCCCATGGGATAAGAAGGTACATAGAAGAGCTCCAAAAGGCACAGATGCAAGAGATGCGGCGCCAAGGTTCCCTTAATCGATACTAACATCCTTTAATTACATATTAATTTTCTCCTGTCTCTCTTCCAGATTCAACGCTTGCTCTATAAGCTGCGCAAATTAATTCACTCAACATTAGATCATGATTTCGTCAGATGCAATTGTTAAACAGCTGATTTTGTTGTTCCATGATACCCAAAGGGCAGAATCTTAAGGATAGCTAGCACATGAGAATCGATTAAGCGGTGTCATCCCAATGTCAACTCTACTGCTAATCACTATAAATACCGCGTTGATCGAAGCAAAATTCAGAACATACACTACCACCACCACCACAACCGCCATTACATTCAAAACCAAGCTTCAGAAGCTGCAGCTAAGAAGAAGCTTAGCTTAGCTCTAAGAGAGGAAGATATGGAGGTGGAGGCCAGCACGCATGGCAATGCCGCAGCCACCAAGTTCACGCTGCCGGTGGACTCGGAGAACAAGGCCAAGTCCTTCCGGCTCTTCTCCTTCGCCAACCCTCACATGCGCACCTTCCACCTCTCGTGGATTTCTTTCTTCACGTGCTTCGTCTCCACCTTTGCTGCCGCACCATTGGTGCCCATCATCCGCGACAACCTCAACCTCGCCAAGGCTGATATCGGAAACGCCGGTGTAGCTTTGGTGTCAGGCTCCATCTTCTCCAGGCTTGTCATGGGCGCTGTCTGCGACCTCCTCGGACCGCGCTATGGCTGCGCATTCCTTGTCATGCTCGCAGCACCAACCGTCTTCTGCATGTCACTCATCGACGATGCAGCAGGCTATATCACGGTGCGCTTTCTAATCGGCTTCTCCCTCGCGACCTTTGTGTCGTGCCAGTACTGGATGAGTACCATGTTCAATAGCAAGATCATCGGCACGGTCAATGGGCTAGCGGCGGGGTGGGGCAACATGGGTGGTGGTGCCACCCAACTCATCATGCCACTCGTTTTCCACGCCATCAAGAAGTGTGGTGCCACAGCCTTTATTGCATGGCGCATCGCCTACTTTGTTCCAGGGATGATGCACATCGTCATGGGTCTACTTGTGCTCACATTGGGGCAAGATCTCCCAGACGGCAACCTCGCGAGCCTCCAGAAGAAAGGAGAAATGAAGAAAGACAAGTTTTCCAAGGTCTTATGGGGCGCTGTCACAAACTACCGGACATGGATCTTCGTCCTCCTCTACGGCTATAGCATGGGGGTTGAGCTCACCACCGACAATGTCATCGCCGAGTACTACTTCGACCACTTCCACCTAGACCTCAGCGCTGCTGGCACCATCGCAGCCTGCTTTGGCATGGCCAACATCGTTGCTCGCCCCGCGGGAGGCTACCTCTCCGACCTTGGTGCCCGCTACTTTGGCATGCGTGGTCGCATCTGGAACATTTGGATCCTTCAAACTGCTGGTGGTGCGTTTTGCTTCTGGCTCGGTCGCGCCTCCGCCCTTCCAGCCTCTGTCACCGCCATGGTCCTCTTCTCCGTTTGTGCACAGGCTGCATGTGGTGCCATCTTTGGAGTCGCCCCCTTTGTCTCCCGGCGGTCACTCGGTATCATCTCTGGAATGACTGGTGCCGGTGGCAATTTTGGTGCAGGACTCACACAACTACTTTTCTTCACGTCGTCACAGTATTCAACCGGCACCGGGCTGCAATACATGGGCATCATGATCATGTGCTGCACGCTTCCTGTCACACTCGTGCACTTCCCGCAATGGGGCTCCATGTTCTTCCCTGCCAACGCCGATGCCACCGAGGAAGAGTACTATGGGTCTGAGTGGACCGACGATGAGAAGAAGGACGGTCTCCACCTTGCTGGGCAGAAGTTCGCTGAAAATTCCCGGTCAGAACGAGGCAGACGCAATGTCATCCTCGCCACGTCCACCACACCACCAAACAACACTCCCCAGCACGTATAAGATGTAATCGAGCGATTTCTCTCACCTACATCTTTATAAGTAAAGCCCATATTTTTCCTCAGCCCCAGGTAATAAATTGTATAAGGAGGATTTAATTACCCTTTATACTGCAGTATATATAGGGCAACACGCGTTTGTGTCTCTCTCCGCATGAACTGTGTGGATTCTGTTGATGTATCAATGTGGATCCGAAACTTCATGAATGATTTGAATTTTCATAGTATGTGTATCCGCTCCATATGTATGCCTCCGGTTCTTCCTCCAAGCAAATTTGGATACTTCCACAATGCATGGATCGGGGTTTGAACAGTGTAGTCTCAGCGAAGATATAAATTAATCCAAATGACTGAAAGCAAAATATATAAATGAAAACGTTCTTCGACTTCCTCTCCTCAAGACACCCCAAAATCGGTCAATATACCCACTTTGTTGAGCTGCCAAAACTGGAGAATGTCGACCTGGACACGTACAGATAAGTCATCGGTCGAATATATATAGCTCCATGATTGACATTGATTGTGGTTGACCCACATTAACAAGTTGGAATATATATAGCTCCATGATCGAATATATATAGCTACATGATTAACAAGTTGCCAATACATTCTCTCTCCCCCCAATCCCATGTTCCGTACGTACGGCACTGTTGGAAGCGTTATCTGTTGGAATTCGCCCACAATCGATCACATCAAACTAGACAAATACACGCACACGAAAATTCTAATGGCCAAGGGAACGTATCGTGCCTGCTATTTTTCTTTATTTCTTCTCAATCTTACGGTACAAGTGCATATATACACGCACGAGCTGCTGACTCAAAACAACCTAAACCTGCTCGGACTAGAACCTACACTTCACGAACACCACTTTCAAACCGACTAGGACTCATCACGTAATACACAGCTGAATCCAAACTACACTAGACTGCTAACTACTAGTAGTACTACAAACTATCAGCTAATTAACCTAGTAGGACACAGACTCGACACATCAGACTAACTCTAGGGCTACACATAACCTAAAACACTTAGTATTCAAGATTACTGCTAACATTATCACGAGTTTATGACGGTTCATGTTCATATCCGATCGACCAACAGCCATGAGGTAGCTTTATCAGTTATCACCAAATATTTCCCTTTGTCTTATCCTCTAGACTGCCATGAGTTAGGAATGAATTTTCTCTGGTTTCCCTTCCATATTCATCGCCAGCTCTACAAGCGCTGGAGTAATCGACTCACTCACTGTTCCATTCATTACAATTTTTAATACTCCTATCTAATTTTTGTTTTATAATCGATGGCCAAAGGACATACAACATACTCTTAATTCTAGCTTAGTTAGCGCTGCAGGAGAATCGATCAAGAGGGTATGATCCCAGTGTCATGTTCAATGGTAAGATCATTTAGGTTGTCATCCATGGACTCACTGTCATGTTAGGAAACATGGGAGGCGATGCCACGCAGTTCATTATGCCGCTCGTCTTCCACGCAAACGAGAAGTGTCGATCAACACCATTCTTGTGTGGTGTGCATCTCATGCTTTGTGCTGGGCATGATGCACATTCGATGGCTAGCTCGGACCTCCCTGACGGCTACCTGATGAGGCTTTAGAAAAATGGTGGCGTGGACGAGGGCGAGTTCTTTTGTTAACATACATATGGTCAAATAAGAAGCTTGTTTTATAATAAACCTGAAACAAAATATATGATGTCTCTATCTCAGCTAGTATTATTTTGGCCGATTAATTTGCAGATGAATGATTGTAGGTGACCTGCCAGCTAAACTAATGATATAGAGTCAACTCCTTGCATGGTTATGTACGGCCAATGTGGCCCGCCAGGTACTTTAATTTCTTGCTGGAGTAGCTGCTAGGAGCAATTAATTTTGTAGTTTGGTGGCCGACTAGTGATTTGCGAGAAGGGAAGTAAACACAATACTTCCTCTGTCCGAAAATAAGTGGCTTGAAATATTTTAATGCACAGATACATGTGAATATGGGAGTCACTTATTTCTAGACGGAGGGAGTACAATTTTCTTCGACACTTACAACAACATATCATATACTAGAACACTTGGACAACCCTGATAAGCTCAAAGGGCCAGATATACTCTGTCGTCGGATCCGTGTCCATATACATACATACATACATACATACATACATACATACATACATACATACATACATGCATACATACATCTCCTTTAACCTCTCTAGGTTATGCTCAGTATTGCATAAACAGAATGGAACACTGAACCATGTATTGGTGTCTGTACATTAATCTACCATAAACTGGAATTTAATTAAGGGTGGTGTGAAAACCTACACGGTTTTAGTTACAGCTGTGTCTATGCTTTACAAAGGTCGGACCTAACAAACCTTCTGAAACAAATAATGTCAAGTGTCTCCTTCAAAGAACAAAATCGCAAGAGTCGTTACGTACAGATCGATATGGTGATTGCCCTCCCACACTTGCTGTCAGTGTCAGGGTTGAAAAAACACAGTCGGCGCAAGAGCCAGCTTGCAAAGTCAGAGCATCGACTGCCTAGACGCCGTGGATGGCCGTTGGATCGCTGCAAAAGTTGCGCGCGGCAAACGGAAAACAGTGTAGATACGTACACACATACAGAGAACATCAATGTAGCAAGTAAACTGATGGTATCTTTTCAATTGTCTTTGACTGACTGACAACCTTTTCTTAGACAAAATCGCATGCTACGGCGAAGGAAGCAAAAAAGCAAATACAGTATAATTATTATAGAGAAAATAAGGAAAAAGATACCATTTCATTTTCTTCGTACAGCCGATTGTCAATCTTTCACAAGAGAGTTATCCATAAACATGAAGTATTATTCCATTTCCACTTGCTACTCTTCCTCGGCTATAAGTGGCGGTGTAGCTCGATCTATTGCAGGAGGTCAACTCCCGGTACGGTTCTGTACTCGCCGATGCCAACTGCTGCTGTCTTTGCTGCTGGGAGCAGATATTTAAGTATCCCGACTACAACCCTGATAAACTCAAAGGGGCAGAGATATACTCTGTCCGTCTGATTCTCTGTCCATGATAACTCTACTGGTTGCAGTAGTGGTTGCAATACACCGTAGCGTAAACAGAAAGGGAACATCCTCCAACAATTATGGCATAAGAACCTTTAATTAAAAAAATGATAGCGTGGACGAGGACGAGTTCTTTAATTATGATACATATGGTCAAACAAGAAGCTTGTTTTATAATAAACCTGAAACAAAATATTTGATGTCTCTATCTCAGCAAGTATTATTTTGGCTAATTAACATGTTCGGGGTTCAAATTTTAGATTCATGGAAGGCGAAGCTCTTGCACGTCTACTGTCTTTGCAGATGAATGATTGCAGGTGACCCGCTAAACTAACAATATAGAGTCAACTCCTTGCACGGTTCTGTACGGGCCACCTGCACCTACTTCTACTTTCTGGAGTAGCTGCTAGGACCAATTAATTCAGGGGTGTTTTGAGTATAGTATGTTGGCAGACTAGTTATTTGCGAGAATAGAAGTAACAGTAGTCATGTACTACCAATATACTTCAATATTTATAACAACATTAGAGACATTAAAGCTGAGTCTACGTGGAGAGCTCTCACGATTTTGACAATTTCAACCGTTCGATCACATCCGGCATCGTCAGATCTGCTTTAGTTTCCAAAATGGGCTAGTTGTCCCTATGGGATGCTACTCTGCACATCAAATTTATCCACTCTGATTAAGTGGGCTAGAAAATACTAGAGTCCATGCACTGATACCAGTTGGGAAAAAGAAGGTTGGTCCTAAGGGAACCTAGAGAGACCCGCGGTTGTGAGTAGTGCGCCGTCCACAAGCCGACTGCCTCCAGCTCGACCCTGCTCTGGACCAGGTCCGCTGCCTCCAAGATCTGATCCATACCAATCCCTCGGATCCCACCTCCCTCCACGAGCTTGCCACCACCAACTGCCTTCATTATTCTGCTGATATGCACCCGGTTTTTTGCTCCCAAGCTCTGAGATCCTCCGCGATGGCCATCTGCAATCAATTACTGCCCCATTGACCGGTTATAGGGCGCCCTACTACCCTATGTGATGTATGCAGCTTCTGACATGAATCTGTGTTGGATAGTTCTTTGCACTTCTACCGGTAGTGCTCCGAGAGAGGGGAAGGAAGTGTTGAAGTATGATCCAAATTCGTTAAGGAGGCTAACTTCTGAAGAGTGGAGCGAGACCCATCGCCGATAGGGTTGGTACGGCCAGAAGAAAATATACATGGACCAACCATAAGGGTTCATAGTACCTGCTAAATAAGAATTTGTTTGCAAGTTAAAGAAGTCACTTTATGGCTTAAAGCAATCTCCAAGGCAGTGGTATAAAAGTTTTGATTTGTTTATGATCTTTTGAGAGGTCTTAATATGATATTGTGTTTACATTCACTTTGTTGATGGATCACCTATATACTTGATGTTATATGTTGATGATATGTTAATTGCTACCAAGAGCATGAAATAAATCACTACTTTGAAGGCATTGTGAGTTTGAGATGAAGGATCTTGGTGCTGCTAAGAAGATCTTAGGTATGTAGATTACCCGAGATAGAAAATCGGGTTTATTGTTTTTTAGTCAGCAAAGTTATATTGAGAAAGTTCTTCATCGTTTCAATATGCATGGTGCCAAGTCTGGTAGTACTCCTATTTCTCCTCATTTTAAGTTCTCGGTTTCGCATTATCCTACTACTAATGCAGAGTTTGAGTACATTCCAAATGTATCATGTTCTAGTGCCATTGGTTTTTTGATATATGTCATGGTTTGTTCTCGTCCCGATTTATCATTTGCTATGAGTTTGATAAGTAGATACATGGCTAATCCTGATAAAGAACATTGAAAGGCTGATCAATGGGTTTTGAGATACCTTTATTGCACTTATAATGTTTGTTTGAAGTTTGGCAGGACCGGTGAGGAAGTCGTTGGCTATGTGGATTCATACTTTGCTACCGATTTAGATAAGAGAAGATCCCTCACAGGTAATGTCTTCAATGTTGGTGGTTGTGCTATTAGCTGGAAGGCTACGTTGTAGGCTATTGTTGTGTAGTCTACCACTAAAGCTGAATACATGGCTATTGCTGAAGCTTGCAAAGAATCTATTTGTTTGAAAGGTTTATCTACTGATTTTGTGAAAATGATTCTTGCATGACTTTGTTCTGTGATAGTTAGAGTGACATATACCTTATAAAGATCAGATCTTTCATAAGAGAACAAAGAACATTAATGTTAAGTACCATTTTGTTAGAGCCGTTGTTGCTCAAGGAAAACTAAATGTATGCAAGATTAGAACTCATGATAATTTTGCTGATACGACGACTAAACATGTTCATGTTGTGAAATTTGAGCTTTGCTCGAACTTATTTGGTTCAACTGATTAGCCCAAGTGGTTATTAGTGCCGAAAGTATTTTATTTGTTGTTAAGAGCAATGGTTGTTTTTTATGCTACAAGAAGAAACTTGTATCAAGGTGGAGTTTGTTGAAGTATGATCCAAATTTATTAAGGAGGCTACCTTCTGACAAGCGAAGCGAGGCACATAACAAGTAGGCTTGGGCTGAATTGTACCCAACAAGGACGTCTAGGGGTGCTGGGGGATAGCCACCCGCGGTACGGATCAATGAAGACCTAGGTTTCTGCCATTATATATCATAGACATTAAAGCTGAGTACCTCTTGTAATATATCGACTGAGATAAGTTGCATCTGTGAAATCCCCGACGTTGTGAAAACACTCCCTGTATAAGGAAGTTTCGCTGGTTGGCGCCCGTGGTTTTTTCTCTCTTTGTTGGAGAGGTATTTCCACGTTAAAATCATATGTCTCCTGCGTGTTCTTTTTTTCGTTATTCCTTATTTGCTTGACGCGTTTATAACAGGAAATGCT
The DNA here is from genome assembly GCA_916181665.1 of Avena sativa. Classification (NCBI taxonomy): domain Eukaryota; kingdom Viridiplantae; phylum Streptophyta; class Magnoliopsida; order Poales; family Poaceae; genus Avena; species Avena sativa. The sequence continues at coordinate 122,349,668 of OV702291.1, read as the reverse complement.
GGTCTAGCATCTTCTTGTTGGTGAAAAAGGTGCTGGGCTGATGGTTGATCTAGAGAAGAGCATCGCTTCAGTGACTACTCAAATTGTTCTCAAATTTCCCTTTGTGTGATTTATTACCTTATTTGCTGTGTGCTATTTGACATACCTAACTAGTCTAAAGAATCAAAGGGAAAATGGGAGTATTTAAAATCTGATCAATGCAACCCTGCCGGCTGGCATGCATCCAATCCCTAACCTTGTGAATTTTCCACGCTTAATTTCAAAGCCAAATTACAAAACAAGATAAGTTGATTTCTAAGCATATAAGCTGAACTAACATCATTTTGACAAGGATGGTAACATATGATCACCTTTCTTGATATTTATGGGGTATAAACGCTTGAAGACTGAAAAGTAAGAGACATTACTTCTCAATAGCTGGCTTATTTTTTGTTGTCGAGAAATCCTTGACTCGTACAATGTGAACATTGTTCTTAACTTTTTTTGCATTCGTGAGCATGCTTTATGTCCATCAAAATAAAATGGCGGTATGCTAGGGTGGGTTCATAGAGGGGACAAATGGTATGGTTCTTGTGCCCTACTTCCCTCACCCTGCCCATTGTACACATATGGTACTAGGCTTTTAAAGCCAAATAATCGTACCTCCCTCCACGTTTCCGGTTGTATACACATGGTACACTATGGGAAAAAATGTTGCTTCCGTGTAGACACGGCCTTGCCATGTGCCAAATGGACTGGAACACGACAAAGTTTGTCTTTGCCGTGTGCAACCTAAAAAGCACACGGCCAAGTACGCGAATACGGCAAATTTCTGAAAAGAAACACGCCAAAGAAATATACACGGCAAAGACCCACAAAGGAACACGACAAAGAAAACACACTCGGCAAAGTCGACAACAGCACACGATATAGGTGTCATCACGACAACGAGGTGGGACCCGTGACCCCATAGTTCCACTTGACGAGAAGGAGCTAACGGCTGCAGACGGTGGTCTCTTTGCCGTATGCCCTCGCCGGCCCTTTGCCGTGGTCCGGAAGGCCTTTGCCGTGTCCTCTTGCCCACACGGCAAAGGGCCGGTGTGCCGTAGTGGCACTAGGCTTCTAAAGCCAAATAATGGTCTATCTAATGATTTTGTGTATGTGATCGATTTCTATAAATTGTGCTATTATCTTCCCCATGTCGTTTTCTTACACATATTTTGAATTTAGATCTGAACAATGTTGACTCATTACATGTTCTATGGAGTAGTGATTAGCTCTTGAAAATCTTTTTGAAATGGCATTTATTGAAGGTGACCATGGTATTCTCAGGATCTTTGAATCTTGGAGACATATACATGTGTCATCTTGAATGTTGCTATTAAATGTGTCACATTTCTGTAAGGTGAGCTTTTAAACAATTTTGCTTGGTCTTCATATCATGATTGTAAATATATATGTTGCTTGTTGGAGGATGATATGATAACATTATTCAGTATCATTAGACATTACTTTCATCAGCTGCCCACAAGAATGCGTGGCACAGGCAAAGTTATTTCCAATCATTCTGCTCTGAATTTCTTGTGAACTTCGTGGCAGAGAAAACCTGTGAATTTCGGTGCCAAAGTTAATACTATATGTCAAGAACTCTCTGTTTGGACAATACTGGAATATAGGTAACATATTTTTTCAGTCTACTGGAAAGTGAATTAAATTTTCCATCTGACTTCATATTTTATCACATGTTGCTTAGTCTATAGTAAAACCAATTAACTAAGTTAACATGGCCTTTTATGGTTCATCTACACGTATTTGCGTCGATTAACAGATCTCATACTATCGCAACTTATTAGGAAATTATGTTCCAGCCAAGACTGATGACATATATCAAATCTGAATGTTTATGAGTACTCTTTGAGTTATTAATTTAGTTGATGCCGATGCACGATTGAGGTGCAGTGGTACAGATAGCCATTTAACCGATTACGTTGGGCTGCCGGTTGCCTGGAGGTTATTGGAGCATGTAGATATGTGACTAGGAAACTTTTCATTGGAATATACTATTTTTATATTAATTTGTGTAATATTTTGATCTTTCATTCACTAAAGGCTGTAACAAGCAATGTTGGCGTGTTATGTACATGATTTCCTTCAGAATTTCAGATTTAATAGTCTTTGAAAATACAGTCGGTTAGAAAGCCCACCATTTGCACCAAGTATTGCATTTATATACCATGGATATTTTTACAAACTAGCATGGTGGCCCTCGCAATGCAAGGGCATCATCTTTATGGTGTAAAAACTATCAAGTTTTAATATTTGTTATGGGTTTTTTCTCCTATTTACACGCATAGTGAAATACAAAATATTTTTAATTTGGATAAATTATTTATGATGCAACTTTGACCTAATGATGATAATAATTATGAAACATGTTTTACAAAAATGAAATGATATTTTTTCTTCATATACTGTTTATATACTCAAGCATGGAGTTGCAAAGACACAAACTAATTATCTACACTCTGCATGCCCTCTAGATTATTTCTGATGTGCTCTCTAATAGTCCTATAGATGTAACTCACTGTCATTGTACATGGTTGGACAAAGAAACCCGGTCCATATGTTTATACGAGTTTCTCTTCATACCTTTCTAATAGATCTACAGATGTAACTCACTGTCATTGTACATGGTTGCACACAACAACTAGGTACACAATATTTTAACTATGTATGCGTTACTAATGATGTAACCTAACCTTTATTAGAATTTTTATAAAAATAATTATGAAATATATTTAAAAAATATATCTAGTGACAATATTGTTCTATATATAGAGTTTGTATAGAAAGGCATGGAGTTGCATAGACACAAAAAACACATGTATGATACATATACTGCCTCCATTCGAAATTATAAGATGTTTTAGCTTTTATTAAACACATGAACCTAGATACCTTTTAATGTGTAGGTTCTGAGCAAAATAAGTGAACCTACACATTAAGGGGTTGTTTGGTTGCCAAGCCAAACTTTGGCTAGCCACACTTTAATAGGCATGTGTTTGGTTTGTGCCACACTTTGGCTTGACATATTTTATTACCCCTATGGCCCATTTGTCATGGAGTCATCATCTGTGCCAACTTTTGTCAAAGTTTGGCTTCAAAATTTGTATTAACACTTTTTGTGGCTGCCACACTTTTATGGATTGCTATACTTTGGCTTGGCAAAATGTGGCTAAGAACCAAACAAGCCCTAAAAGGCCTATAGATACATGTGTTATAGAAAAATGTAAAACAACATGTATTTCGAAATGGAAGGAGTATGTAGGAATTAGCCTTTTGGAAAGTGAAAATATATACCAAATATAACGCCATCAGTACTGGATTCTCGATACTAGTAGTACTAGAGTAGTATAGCGTAGCACGCTATTCGGCTAGATGCTAACTAGGGTTACAAGTGGCAACCCGTATAAGCCCGCGAAAGAAAAAATTAGTTGAAACTAGACTAACAAATTTCTGCCTACGAAGCGGGACGGATTTGGTGCCATTTCGCAACCTAATGCTAACGCATAGTACAGCTGGAAGCCAATCTGACGAAGAGGGGTTAATTAGCTCCATTGAATCACACAACAGTCACGCATGTAAATTGAGATGATGTGGACATGCAAGATCGAGTTATAACCAATTTGCTAGACGTATATGGCTCTATGCATGATTAACTCGTCAATGAGCGAGCAGGAGACATTGGCTGTAAGGTTTAGAGAGATGTAATGATAGATAGGTATGTTGTGTAGGTAGGTGTAGCTGCTCGCTATCTCTTGGATCTCTGGGTCCTCAAGAGACATATATCCCCTGGACTGTCTGACCGTAGCTAGTGTTTAGAAAAACATGAAGCTACCTACCTATATACATCACCGATTTGGATGTGGATGTCAGGGCTGACAAATTGACACACCCAATGTACTACCCATGACACAAATTGACACATGAAGATATCTATGTTATTTGGACAGATTCGATTTTATCAAATAACGTCTCCAACCTAGTTTAGCTTGTGGTTTTGTATAAAAGAATAAATTAAGGTAAATGATGTCAGAGGTACCATAAAGAAGAGAAATACAGCCTTTCATTTAGTTGAAAATGATACTCCCATCCCCTGGCCCCTAGTTGTCTCGTTGTAGATAGGGTTGAGAAAAACATCACTAATAATGGACACACCCAAATATTACTAATGACACAAATTGACACACGAAGCTATCTAGCTATGCTATTTGGGCATAATCGAATTTATCAAATAACGTCTCACAGTTAGTATAGCTTGCGATTTTGTACAAAAGAATAAATAAGGAAAAAGTTGTCGGAGGTCACGATAAAGAAGCAAAATATGGTCTTTATTTTTGGTGAAAATAATATTCGTCATACTGGTATCTGCACAAGTGTGCATAAACTCGATACAAACTTCAGGTTGCTCTATCAATACTCAACCGAAACCTGGTACAATCTCAATTGAGATGTCACCTACCTACTTTTTACGGAGGTGTTAAGTCATGTCTGGCCGAGAGGTGCTACACATTGCATCTCATGTAATGGCGTCAAGTCATGCTTTCCCAGCAGGTGCGATACTCAAGACGCCTATTCCGGAGGCACCAAGTTATACTTGTTACTCCTCACTCAAAGGTGTTGCGACATGGTGGAAGCGTGGTGGTGTGGAATGTTACAGCTACTATGACTTGGGAAGTGTTGTTAGCTAGTGAATTGATGATTGGAATAAAGGATGCTATGCGCACTTAGGTGGAAACATTGGATCACTGATCAAGCAAGGTTGACGCATCCCGTGTTGTTACCATGTTAAAGGTGGTTGCTCGAAACTCGATTTTTGGGTGAAAAATCCCGGTACTGACTTACGGTAGGATTTGTCATTCTCGGCATATGTATGGCAATTTCGATCCTTTTTTTTTCCTTTTATATCATATGTGAGAAGTTTCTACATTGACCATACCGTCCTGTTTTTTTTTTTCAAAAACCTGACTCTGTTGTCTGCTCTTACACCCTTATTAGTAACCAGGCGTACCTGTAAGTCAACGCGCATTACGTGTAAGAGTCGAGTCACAAGCTTGATCCTTGGTGGATCCCATGGGATAAGTGGGTACATAGAAGAGCTCCAAAAGGCACAGATGCAGGAGATGCGGCGTCAAGGTTCCCTTAATCAATACTACTAGCATCCTTTGATTACGTATTAATTTTCTCCTGTCTCTCTTCCGGATTCAACGCTCACCCTCTAAGCTGGACAAATTATTAACTCACTATTATTTCATGATTCCGTCAGATGCAATTGTTAATCTGCTGATTTTGGTGTTCCACGATGCCCAAAGGGCAGAATCTTAAGCTTAGCTAGCACAGGAGAATCGATTAGGTGGTTTATCCTAATGTCAACTCTGATGCTAATCACTATAAATACCGCGTTGATCGAAGCAAAATATTCAGAGCATACACCACCACGGCACCACCTCCATTACATTCAAAACCAAGCTTGGGAAGCAGCAGCTAAGAAAAGGCTTAGCTAGCTCTAAGAGAGCGAGGAAGATATGGAGGTGGAGGCCAGCACGCATGGCAATGCCGTAGCCAGCAAGTTCACGCTGCCGGTGGACTCGGAGAACAAGGCCAAGTCCTTCAGGCTCTTCTCCTTCGCCAACCCTCACATGCGTACCTTCCACCTCTCGTGGATCTCCTTCTTCACATGTTTCGTCTCCACCTTCGCTGCTGCACCATTGGTGCCCATCATCCGCGACAACCTCAACCTAGCAAAGGCTGATATCGGCAATGCCGGTGTAGCGTCTGTGTCCGGCTCCATCTTCTCCAGGCTTGTAATGGGCGCCGTGTGCGACCTCCTCGGCCCACGCTATGGCTGCGCCTTCCTCGTCATGCTCGCGGCGCCAACCGTCTTCTGCATGTCACTAATCGATGATGCAGCAGGGTATATCACGGTGCGCTTCCTAATTGGCTTCTCCCTCGCGACCTTCGTGTCGTGCCAGTACTGGATGAGTACCATGTTCAACAGCAAGATCATTGGTACAGTCAACGGGCTAGCGGCTGGGTGGGGCAACATGGGTGGCGGTGCCACCCAACTCATCATGCCACTCGTCTTCCATGCCATCAAGAAGTGTGGTTCCACCGCCTTTGTTGCATGGCGCATCGCCTACTTTGTTCCCGGGATGATGCATATCGTCATGGGTCTACTTGTGCTCACACTGGGGCAAGATCTCCCGGACGGCAATCTTGCAAGCCTCCAAAAGAAAGGAGAAATGAAGAAAGACAAGTTTTCGAAGGTCTTATGGGGCGCTGTCACAAACTACCGGACATGGATCTTCGTCCTCCTCTACGGCTACAGCATGGGGGTTGAGCTCACCACCGACAATGTCATCGCTGAGTACTACTTCGACCACTTCCACCTAGACCTTAGCGCCGCTGGCACCATCGCAGCCTGCTTTGGCATGGCCAACATCATTGCTCGCCCTGCAGGGGGCTACCTCTCTGACCTCGGTGCCCGCTACTTTGGTATGCGTGGACGCATCTGGAACATTTGGATCCTTCAAACTGCTGGTGGCGCGTTCTGCTTCTGGCTCGGTCGCGCCTCCGCCCTTCCAGCCTCTGTCACCGCCATGGTCCTCTTCTCCGTTTGTGCACAGGCTGCATGTGGTGCCATCTTTGGAGTCGCCCCCTTCGTCTCCCGGCGGTCGCTTGGAATCATCTCTGGAATGACCGGTGCTGGTGGAAATTTTGGCGCGGGGCTCACCCAACTACTTTTCTTCACGTCATCGCAGTACTCAACCGGCACTGGGCTGCAATACATGGGTATCATGATCATGTGCTGCACACTTCCCGTCACGCTCGTGCACTTCCCACAGTGGGGCTCCATGTTCTTCCCGGCCAACGCTGATGCCACCGAGGAAGAGTACTACGGGTCTGAGTGGACTGACGATGAGAAGAAGGATGGTCTCCACCTTGCCGGCCAGAAGTTCGCAGAGAATTCCCGCTCAGAACGAGGCAGGCGCAATGTCATCCTCGCCACGTCCGCCACACCACCAAACAACACTCCCCAGCATGTATAAAATCTATTCTAGCGTTTTCTCTCACCTACGCCTTTACATGTAAAGCCCATGTTTTCCCTTACATAGGCAAGATGATTCACCATATATATGTACACGCTGTACATTCATAAGCAGTCGAGACGAAGGCAATAAGGTGCAAGGGGGCTTAATTACCTTTTATTTGTAAGATGTATAGTATAGGGCAATATGCGTTTGAGTCTCTATGTACGCATGAATTGCATGGATGCCTGTGAGCGACGGTTATGTGTCACTGTGGAAGTGTGGATCCGAAACTACATGAAACTATTTGAAATTTGATATGTGTATCCGCTCCATATGTATGCCTCCGGTTCTTCCTCCAAGCAAATTTAGAAACTTTGACAATGCATGGGCCAGGGTTTGAACAGTGTAGTCTCAAGCAAGGTATACATTAACCCAACTGACCAAATTAAAAAACAACCAAATGATTATTTTTGTTTGACTTGCTCTCCTGTCTCCTCAAGACACCCCAAAAGCAGCCAATATACACACCTTGTTGAGCTGCCAAAACTGGAGAATGTCCACCTGGCCATGTACATATATATAGCTCCATGATTGGTATAGATAGTGGTTGACGTACATTAATAAGTTGGCAATACATTCTCTGACCCCATTCCCACGTATGGCTTTGTTGGAAGCCTTATCACGAGTTTATGACGGATCTGTGCGTATCGGATCGACCAACGGTTCATGCGTCATGTCGATATTAGATTTTTTTTTTCGAAAAGGGGGCAAAACCCCGGCCTCTGCGTCAATCGATGCATACGATCTTTTAGATGAGAACCAAGTTCAATACATGGGCTCATGTTCGTTTATGGCAACATGGCGATCGATGCCACACAGTTCATTATGCCACTCATCTTCCACGCCATCAAGATGTGTTGATCCACACCATGGTGTGCATTGCATGCTTTGTGCTAGGCATGATGCACATCAAGACCCTCCCTGACGGCAACCTGGGGAGCCTTTAGAAAAATGGTGGCGTGGACGAGGACGAGTTCTTTAATTAACGCACATATGGTCAAATAAGAAGCTTGTTTTGTAATAAACCAGAAACAAAATATATGATGTCTCCATCTCAGCTAGTATTATTTTGGCCAATTAACCTGTTCGAAGTTCAAAATTTAGATTGATGGAGGGCGAAGCTCTTGCACGTCTATTGTCTTTGCAGATGAATTATTGCAGGTGGCCAGCTAGCTAAACTAACATTATAGAGTCAACTCCTTGCACGGTTCTGTACGGCCAGCGTGCACCTGCTGCTACTTTCTTGCTAGGAGCAATTAATTTTGTAGTATGGTGGCCGACTAGTTATTTGCGAGAAGTAATCATGTACAAATGTTCTTCGACATTTATAACAACATATCATATACTAGAACAATTCGACGACCCCGGTAAGCTCAAAGGGCCAGATATAGTCTGTCGTCGGATCCATGTCCATACATACATACATACATACATACATACATACATACATACATACATCTCCTTTAACCTCTCTGGGTTATGCTCAGTATTGTATAAACAGAATGGAACACTGAGTCATGTATTGGTGTATGTACATTAATCTGCCGTTAACTGGAATTTAATTAAGGCGGTGTGAAACCTACAAGGTTTTAGTTACAGCTGTGTCTATCCTTACAAAGGTCAGACCTAACAGACCTTTTGAAACAAATAATGTCTCCCTCGAAAAAACAATGTCAAGAGTCGTTACGTACAGATTGACAACGATATTGTGATTGCCCTCCCACACTTGCTGTCAGTGTCAGGTTTGACAAACACAGTCGGCGCAAGAGCCAGCTTGCAAAGTCAGAGCATCGACTACGTAGACGTCGGGGATGGCCATTGGATGGTTTCAAAAGTTGCGTGCGGCAAACGGAAAATCGTACATACATACACCCATACATATCAAGTAAACAGTTGTTATCGTAAGTGTTTTTGACTGGCCGACAAAACGTTTCTTGGAAAAAATCGCACGCTTCGGCGAAGGAAGCAAATATAATTCTTATAGAGAAAATAAGGAAAAAGATACAATTCCATTTTCTTTGTACAGCCGGCTGTCAATCTTTCAAAAGAGAGTTAGCTACATAACACTCGAGAGTCTACTCCCAGCACGGTTTTGTGCTCGGTGACACCAACTGCTACTGTCTTCGCTGCTGGGAACAGATAGTTAAGTATGCCGACTACAACACCCTGCTAAGCTCAAAGGGGCAGAGATATACTCTGTCAGTCTGATTCTCCGTCCATTATAACTCTAGTGGTTGCAATATACCGTACTGCGTGAACAGAAAGGGAACATCCTCGAACAATTATGGCATGAATTAATTTCTTCCGTGCATACAATGATATGGAATAATACTGAATCGAAATAAAGTAAACTATGGATTAAGGAGGTGGATGCCTGGTCTCTACGGCCTATTTTTCTTTAAAATGGAGGACGAGACCCCTGCCTCTTCATCGAAAAGATGTATATGACCTTTATTATTATTATATATTTTTGCTCGGGGAAGCGATAGAACAAATTTCAGGTCGGTGTCAGGGTTGACATAACTCGCAAGAGCCAGTTTGCGAAGTCGGATATTTGACTGTGTGGCTGCCGACCCATATAATACACCGGCATTGCCTTGGCTGGCCGTTGGATCGCTTTAAAAGTTACGCGTGGCAAACAGAAAACCCGATACATACACACATGCATACATAGCAGCAACAAAACAAGTAAACTGATGTTATCGTATCGAGTGTCTTTGACTGGCCGGCACATTTTTCTTGGACAAAATCGTAAGCCAAAAAAAAATGCTTGCAGACAAAATAAGTAAAAGGGCAACCATTCCATTTTCAGTAGCAGGTAGATCTAATAATTTTTCTTCGTACGGCCTGTCGATCTTTCAAAAGAGAGTTAGGAACAACTAAGTTGTGATAAGCACTATTGACCCTTTGGGGGATCCCGCGGGGTGAGACTGGAGATGCGCGCGGCGCCGTGGCTCGACACTTCTTTCTTTTTCTGTCCCTTATTAGAGATGTAATATCGATACGTATACGTATGGTGTAGTACACCACCGTATACGTATCCAACTCTGTATATGCCATGCAATGGGGCTATTCCTTGCAATATAAACACGAACCCGGCTACCCCAAAGGGTACGACCGTTCCTCCTAGACAATACGTCTTTAACATGGTATCAGGCCTCCTGATACGTCCATTTTGCATCACTATTCTATGTCTTAATTCGCTATTATTCATTGATATATTTCGTATTGAGAGGAGATACTTATGTTATTTCATCTATTTTTGCATGGTTGATGACTTTTGGAGCATGGACCGCTGCAGTCAGGATTCTGATGGAAAATGTGCTATTTGGAGGCAAAATTCGCGAAGATCAAAAAATCCGGGAAAATATACGGAAAATCCTATTTTTCCAGAAGACTCGGGATGCCAGAAGATGGAGTGGAGGTGGGCCACAGGGGGCCCACACCACCCCATGGCGCGGGCAGGCCTAGGCCGCGTCAGGGAGTGGTGTGGCCACCCTGGCCCACTCCAGCCTCTCCCCTCTGGCGTATATTATCCCCACGAAACCCTAAGACTCGGGGAGCGAACACAGAAAGATTTCGCCGCCTCTGCGGGGCGGAAAACACCGAGAGAGAAAGATCTCTTCGGCAGACAGATTTCTGCCGGTGTTGATTACTCTTTGTAGTTGATGCTATTGAGTGAACCATTGAATTATTGTTTATGTTCAGATTGTTATACATCATTATTCCATCTCTGATCATGATCCATATGGTGTCTTGTGGGTAGTTCGTTTTGTTCTTGAGGACATGGGAGAAGTCTTGTTGTTAGTAGTGGAGTTGTGTTGAGAAAGATTCAATAGATTGTTATTTAAGTTGTGGTGTACTTCTTCTAGTGGTGTCATGTGAACGTCGACTACATGACACTTCACCTATATGGGCCTAGGGGAATGCATTGTGTATTTGGCTACTAATCGTAGGGTTTGCCGGAGTGATAGAAACCTGAACCCCCGTTAGGAAACCATTGCACAAGGGACGTAAGGGTCTTAGAGTTTAAAGTTGTGGTTAGGTTTCTACCTTAATTACTTTCTTTTACTTACGGATGTTTGCAAGGGGTATAATCACAAGTATGTATTTAGTCTTGGATGGGGCAGTACATTAGCACAGGTTCACCCACACAACACTTAGCAAGCTAAAGAAGATTAATCAAGTATATGAAGCGAAAGCACTTGACATTTTTCCCATGTGTCCTCGAGAACGTTTGGTCATCTACAGAAATACAACCGCCTTGTCCTTTGCTGCATAAAGGATTCGGCCACTTGCTGCATTTATTCCTACTGTCTTTTATTTACTCGTACTTTGTTTACTTGCTATATCAAAAACCCCTAAAAATCCGTTTGCTAAGTATTTGCAGAGAATTCCTGATCCATACCACTAGCCAGCACCTTCTGATCCTCGTTGGGTTCGACACTCTTACTTATCGAAATTACTGCGATACACCCCCTATACTTGTGGGTCATCACCTCCCTCTTCCGAGCTCGTTCTAGCCGCCGCCGACGCCGGCACCCTGCCTCGTCGCCGCCGTGCTCTCCCAATTTTCTGACGACCAACAACCCACGACCAAGATCTCTCCCTCCTAGAACAATTCCCATAGTCAGATTTTCCAAAAACCCTACCCACCCTAAAACCCTAGATCGCACCCTACAATCCCCTACTCAACGAATCTATGGCTACTTCTTCTACGATCGTTGTGGCTTCCTCCATCGGTGCTCCTCCTTCCACCAAGCTCACGCGGGAGAACTTCCTCTCATGGCAAGCCCAAGTGCTGCCCATCCTACGCGGGGCTCGCGCTCTTCACTTGCTTGAAGGATAGGATCCGGCGCCGCCCGAGTTCCTCGATGCAGAGGATGCTGACAAGAAAAAGATACAAGTTTCCAACCCTGCCTATGATGTCTGGATCACCCGTGATCAGCAAGTTGTGAGCTACATCGTGAATTCTCTCTCCGAGGATATCCTCTCTCATGTCTATGGCATCGTTCATGCTGCTGATGTCTGGCGTGCTATCCATGACCTATTCTCGTCTCAGTCCAAGTCGCGGCTCTCCAACCTTCGTGGTGCTCTTACCAATACCAAGAAACTCGACATGACTGTTCAACAATATATCACCAAGATGAAAGGATTTGCATCTGAACTTGCCACGGCAGGTAAAACCATTGATGATGATGAACTCAAGGATTATATTATGAATGGACTTGATGGTTCCTATAATGGCTTTGTTGCGGCCCTCAAAGTCGTGCCTTCCACTTCCCTCAATGATATGTGCTCTCAGCTGTTGTCTTATGAGAATCGTGATGCCATGCTCTCCACCACTGGCCAGGTTTCAGGCTCGTTCATGTCCTCTGTTAATGCCGCACTGCGTGTTCCGAATCCTATCTATGGGGGAAGTCTGCCAAGGCCACCGACACCAGCGCCATACATGCCACCGTATCAGTCATATCAGCCGGCACCTTACATGCCTCCACCGCCGGCGCCGTACATGCCTTCCTCGCCAGCCCCCTAGATGCCCCCGTATCAGCAACCGACGCCCTATATGCCTCCATATCAGCAGCCGTACCCCCTTCCACCTTTCATGGCACCATATATGCCTCCTCACCTGCACCAGCCACGTCCACAACGACCTCCTCAGCAGCCGCCACAGCAACGTCCCCGTCAGGATCGTCGCCCGAAAGGGGGGCGCAAGGACAGGCGTGCTACTCCATGGCAGGACGGTGTTTTTGTCAAATCTGCAAGAAGGAGGGCCACCCGGCTGATGAGTGTTGGTGGCGGTATGGTGATGATGATGATGATGAGGAGGACAGGCCACCAAAGGAGACAAAAGGTGCTTATGGAGTTGACACAAACTGGTACTTAGATACTGGCGCTACAACTCATGTCACTGGTCAACTCAACAAACTCCAGGTTCATGAACCCTATCAAGGTCGTGATCAAGTTACTAATGCTAGTGGACAAGGTATGGATATTGCTAATATTGGTCATTCTATTTTGCACACCCCTGATAGTACTATGTAACTTTGTGATATTTTACATGTTCCTGATGCATCCCTGAGTTTAATTTCTGCTCATAAGCTTAGCCTAGACAACAATTGTTATATGGAAATTCACCCATTCTTTTTCTTGATTAAGGATCAGGAAACACAGCGCATCGTGTTTAGAGGTCCTTGTCATGGTGGCTTATATCCTCTAGTTCCAATGTCTTCGGAGTCCTCCAAGCATGCTCTTCTCACCGTCAAGCCTTCATCCTCTACATGGCACTGTCGTCTAGGCCATCCATCTTCTTTTATTGTTCATCAAATTCTTAGGAAGCATAAACTATTATATTCCCCGGCAATAAATCCTTACATATGTGATCCATGCCAACAGGCCAAAAGTCATCAGCTACCATACCATGTTTCCACTAGTGTGTCTATAGTTCCTTTGGAGCAGATCTTTTCTGATGTATGGGGTCCAGCTCCTCTCTCTATAGGAAAACATTCATATTATGTAAGCTTCATTGATGATTTTAGAAAGTTTACTTAGATTTATTTGCTTAAGAAACATTCTGAAGTGTATCAAGTGTTTCTTGATTTTCAGCAATATGTTGAGCGCCAATTCGGTCGCAAAATTCTCACCATGCAAACAGATTGGGGTGGTGAATATGAAAAATTGAAAAGTTTCTTCCAACGTGTAGGCATTGTTCATCATGTATCATGTCCACATGCTCATCAACAAAACGGTTCTGCTGAATGCAAACACCATCACATTGTCGAAGTAGGCCTTTCTCTACTTGCCAATGCGTCTATGCCTCTCAAATACTAGGATGATGCCTTTATTACTGCCACTTTTCTTATCAATATGCTTCCTACCAAAGTACTCAATTATGAGACCCCCACTGAAAAATTACTCCAAGTTAAACCCAATTATGAGTCTCTTCGAGTTTTTGGTTGTGCTTCCTGGCCCAATCTTCGTCCATATAACAAACACAATCTTTCTTTTCGTTCCAAACAATGTGTTTTTATTGGTTACAGCCCTCGCCACAAAGGAGTTAAATGTCTTGATGTGTCTATTGGTCGCGTCTATATTTCTCGAGATGTTGTCTTTGACGAGAATATCTTTCCTTTTGCCTCTCTTCATCCCAACGTTGGTCGCCTCGATTATTCTTCTTTCACAAGATAACCCATCTTCGGCATGTACTGATAGGGGTGTGCATACTAATGACCATTATCTGCAGTTTGTTCCTCCCCAGGTTATTGCTGAAGAGGCTCCTACAAGTCCACAAACAGATCCTATGCATAATCCTCAAGACAATGCTGAAACTAGTACATCAAATAATGATACAGCTGAGGAGAATCTGTCAATAGCAAACAGCAGCACTAGCAGTGATCCCGAGGATGATTTTTAGCGGGAATTTTCGTTGGATTCCCCGCCGACAGCACCTGGTGGCAGCGGTACTTCTCCCGCGCATGTTCCTCTGCCTGCGCGCACGCTTCCTGGAGCCGACCAGTCCTTGGCCGCCTCATCAGTTGTCCCTGCCTTGTCGCCCATACCACATGTGACGCCAGTCACGCTGGACATCACATCCGTGTCCCCTCCACCGCATGTCCCTGCTAGTCCTGCTTACAATGATGACACTGCACATGATTCGGTACCTGCAGCTGCCACTACTGATCATCATGAATCCTCTGCTCCACCTAATACTACGGTTCCATCTGGAGTTCAAACTCGTCTTCAAAAAGGTATACGCAACCCGAAAAAATATATTGATGGCACTGTTAGGTATGCTTTGCTTACTTCTACAGGGGAACCTACAAAACTCACTGAGGCTTTAGCACTCAAATTGGAAGCAAGCTATGCAAGAGGAATATGATGCTCTCCTTGCTAACAACACTTGGCATCTTGTTCCACCAAGCTCAAATAAAAATATCATTGACTGCAAGTGGGTGTATCGGATCAAGAAACGTGCTGATGGTACTCTGGACATGTACAAGGCACGTCTTGTTGCAAAAGGATTTAAGCAACGATATGGTATAGACTATGAAGATACTTTTAGTCCAGTCGTTAAAGCTGCTACAATCAGACTCGTCCTATCTATATCAGTCTCTAGAGGATGGAGCTTACGGCAGCTAGACGTCAAGAACGCGTTTTTACATGGTGCTCTGGAAGAGGAGGTTTACATGAAGCAACCACCTAGTTTTGAGTCTTCCGCTACTCTAAACTATATTTGCAAACTTGATAAAGCTTTATATGGTTTGAAACAGGCACCTAGAGCTTGGTACTCTCGTCTAAGTTCCAAGTTACTGTTGAAATAAAGGGTGGGCTCTAGGCCCATCTGTTGGAGATATGCCCAAGAGGCAATAATAAAGTGGTTATTATTATATCTTTATGTTTATGATAAATGTTTACATCCCATGCTATAATTGTATTAACCAGAAACATTAATACTTGTGTGTTTTGTAAACATAAAAGAGTCCCTAGTAAGCCTCTTGTTAAACTAGCTTGTTGATTAATGGATGATCATGGTTTCCTGATCATGGACATTGGATGTCATTAATAACAAGATCATATCATTAGGAGAATGATGTGATGGACACACACACCCATAAGTAAGCATAGCATAAGATCAAGTCATTAAGTTCGTTTTGCTACAAGCTTTTCAAATGCATAGTAACCTAATCCTTCGACCATGAGGTTATGTTAATCACCATCACCGGATGGGTACTTTGATGACATCAAACACCGCTTCGTAACTGGGTGGTTATAAAGGTGTCATTGGGTATTCTGAAAGTATGTGTTGAAGCGCATGGACCAAGATTGGGATTTGTCCATCCATATGACGGATAGATATGCTCTAGGCCCTCTTGGTGGAATGTCATCTAGTTAGCTTGCAAGCATGTGACTAGGTCACAAGGGATGACATAACATGGAACGAGTAAAGAGTACTTATCAGTAACGAGGTAGAACTAGGTATGGACATACCGACGATCAAACCTCGGATAAGTAGAATATCGCGTGACAAAGGGAATTGGTTTCGTATGTTAATGGTTCTATCGATCACGAAGTCATCGTTGAGTATGTGGGAGATGTTATGGATCTCCAGATCCCACTGATGGTTATTGATCGGAGAAGTGTCTCCATCATGTCTGCATATTCACGAACCGTAGGGTGACATACTTAAGGTTCGAAGTTGTTTTAAGTAGATATGGAATATGCGTTGGAGACCGAATGTTGTTCGGAGTCTCGGATTGGATCCGGGACATCACGAGAAGATCCGGAATTATCCGGAGAATAAGATTCATATATTGGGGATCATTTTCTAAGTTAGGAAATGTTCCGGAGTGTTTGTATGGAGATTCTAGAAGGTTTCGGAATGTTCTGGAAGGTTCTAGAAGAATTCTTGGTGTTTGCTTGAAAACCAAGAAAGGGTGAAGGAAACCTTGTGGGGGCTAGACACAGATTCATGGGGGAGGAGGACTCCTCCCCCCTTCCCAACCCGCCGGCCAAGGAGGGAGGGGAGTCCTACTAGGACTCCCCCTCCCATGGCGCCTCCCTACTTTAAATAGAGGGGAGGGGGCGCCACCCCCAAGCACTCTCCCATAACAAACCCTAGCCGCCGCCTCTCTCCTCCTCCTTCGCTCTGCTCCGGCTTAGGCGAAGCCCTGCAGAAATCTCTACTCCACCACCACCACCACACCGTCGTGCTGCTGGGATTCCGTGGAGAAGATCTACTACCTCCACTGCTCGCTGGAACGAGGAGAGGAAGGTCTGCTTCGACTCCGCACGTGTGACCGACTGCGGAAGCGCTGCCGGAACGCGGCGCCAGAAGGATCGTCCACACGATCTTGAGATCGGCAAGTGATCGACTACATCAACCCCGAGATCTAATCTCGTAACGCTTTTGGTTCTACGAGGGTTAGTACAGATCTATCTCGTTGCACATGTCTAATAGATTAGATCTTGGCTGTTATCTAGATTAGATCTGGGTTTTCTTCGTTCTTGTGGTAGAAAATTTTGTTTTCCATGCTACGAACCCATCAGTGGTATCAGAGCCGTGTCTATGCGTAGATCTGTTGCACGAGTAGAACACAATGATTTTGTGGGCATTGGTGCTCGTGTCGTCTTTTGCTTTGTGTACTTTGCATCTTGCAGTATGGTGGGATGAAGCGGCTCGGGCTAACCTTACATGTCATCGCACATGAGACTTGCTCCACGCTTGATGTGTAACTTGCTTTGCACAAGTGGCTTTGTGGGTGTCTGTCTCTCCCATCATAGTATAGATCCAATCTACACTTTGCACTTGATAGCACTTGTATCAACGTTGTGGTTTAGTTTCGTAGGTAAGATCCGTTCTTATTCGAAAGCCCCAAGCCACGTAAAACATGCAAATAAGATTAGAGGCGTCTAACTCGTTTTTGCAGGGGTTTTTGTGATGTGATATGGCCATTATGTGATTGTGATTATATTTGATGTATGCAATGATCCTTATTGTAATATGGCAACCGGCAGGAGCCTAATGGTTGTCTTTAATTATGTTAAGACCTGCGTGTCTATTCATCTTGTAATAGCTTTATTCCAAGTAGTTGTAATAGTTGCTAGTGATGATGGACAACCATGAAGCGGCGCCACTGACCTTGACGCAATGCTAGTGATGATGGAGATCATGTCCGTGCTTTGGAGATGGAGATCAAAGGCATAAGAAGAAAGGGCCATATCATATCACACTAATTATGAATTGCCTGTGATGTTAATCCTTTATGCATCTTGTATTGCTTAGATCGCGATGGTAGCATTATAAGATGATCCCTCTCACTAAATATCAAGTAATAAAGTGTTCATCCTTAGTAGGCATCGTTGCTAAGACTCGTCGTTTCGAAGCATCTCGTGATGATGGGGTGTGATAGATTCTACGTGTGCATACGACGGGTGCAAGCCAGATTTGCACATGCGGATACTAAGGTTAACCTTGACGAGCCTAGCATCTATAGACATGGTCTCGGAACATGGAATACCAAAAGGTAAAGCATGAGTCATATGGATGATATGATGAACATGTTGATTGTTCGCCATTAAAGCTACATCATCTCACGTGATGATCGGACTTGGTGTGGTGGATTTGGTTCGTGTAATCACTAAACCAACTCGAGGGATGTTGTTTTGAGTGGGAGTTCATTTGTAATTTGGATTAGTCAAACTCAATTTATCATAAACACAATCAAAGTGAATTTGCATAGTTTGTTGTAGTCATTGGCATCCGTTCACCACCTTACGCTTAGTTATAGTTGAGATAGTGGAACTATAGAAATTCTGGATATTTGCTTTACGAACTGGTATCGCGTTGTTTTGAGTGTCAATCTAAAGTTTAAAAGTCATATTGCAAACATTTAGCAAACCCCGTTTACTCTATGAAGTTTAATAAACAATATTAAATCAAGAGTAACAATTCCAGTGTTAGTATCTAATGTATCATGTTTGCCTCCATGATTCTTGATACTCAAAAGATTGGTTTTTAATATCAAGTTTATCTAAGAGCTGAAAGCAATGTTTCAGAAACCATCATATGTGAAAGGTATTACGATATCTAAAACAATGTGTTGGTTACAACGTGATAGAGTATACGTCCTCATATTTGATGAGAATTTGTGAAGATTGGAGACGCCAGTCGTCCTAATCCTCCAAAAGGTTTTGGAAAAGAAACATTATACTCACAATTCACCTTTATAAGCTATAGCAGCTTGATCATAAAAGTTGTCATGATAAGGATGAATAGAAGATGTAAGTAAAATGTTTACTACACTAAAAGATTACTAAAGAATGGAATTTTGAAAGAATGCCAAACATTTGATGAAGGTGATCCACTTCAAAGTGCAAGTTCAAAGGTATTAGTATTTGACTATACACACTTTGTACTATGTGTCATGTGAATGACACCACTATTGATGTTGATAGATTCTTTTAAAAGAAAATGAATTGTTGAAAGAGAATCTATAAAATATTTGGCAGAAAAGAAAAGATGGGAGATATCCAACTTAGGTATATAGAAGATACATGTTATGGCTGTATTCCTTGGTTGTTAAACAATGTGGTTCTACGGTATTGGATACCGAATTGGTTGGTATGAAGTGTCATACAGGACAACACAATTCATGAACTGCAATGGCCTAAGTAACTAGCAAGAGAATATGTGATGATGTTCATCGAAAACAAACAAAGGGTTGTTATGTTGCTCGTTAACATCAAAGCTTGCCTTCAAGATTTGTTTCAATAATTGTTATTTTGATAAGGTATTATGACGACAAAAGGTTGTTCAAATAATTACCGTATTCCATAATAGATGGATGATATACAAGTCTGGTTGGAGAAATAACGACCATAAAACTAATGCTAAAATGTCGCAAGACAAATGATTGAAAAATCACTTGCGAAGTGACATCGCCATTTAAATTATATTGAAAGGGATACATGAAGAAACTCCATGTTGATGGATTTTTTGGGAGTCTTTGATTTTGATCAAATGACGCTTGTGATACTTTCCTGGAGATAATTAAAACTCCGTTCGTAGGCCAAAAGAGGAACGGACGACTAACTGATTGGAATTTGTACATATTGATGTATATAGTCCATTATGTGTAGTCGTGGGCGATGGATTTCAACTTCATATGCTTTCTCCGAAGATTTTAGTGAGTATATGTATATACTTACTCGATAAGGAAGAAGTATGAAACATTTGAAAATGTTCAAAGACTTTCAAGATGAAGTGGAAAATCATTGTAACAAGAAAATAAAAAGTTTATGATTGGATCATAAATAAAGATGTTTGAGTTACAAGTTTAGCAAAACACCTAAGATTTGAGGAATCGTTTCATGGATTTGCATTTCCCAAAACACCATAGGAGTATGGAGTGTTCGAGATATGTAATGAAACCTTGTTTGACATGGTAAGATCAAAGGTGTCATTTATAAAACTGCCATTATATTTTAAAGAATAAAGCTTTAGTGACTACCGCTTTTACACTGAAAAGAGCTCCATCTTGATCCGTTGAAATGACACCATATAAGTCATGGTTTGGGATAAAACCCAGGTTGTCCTTTCTTAATTTTTTTGGTATGCTAGGCATAAGTAAAGTGTTTACATCCAAAGTCGGATGAGCATGTCTTTGTAGGTTATTTTGAATAACCATTGGGTATTCCTCCATAACACCGAAGACAAAAGTGTTTGTCGCTTAGAATGTCGAGTTTCTTGAGAAGGAATTTTGGTGAAAAGTTAAGTGGGAGGACAATAGAACTTTGACAAGGTTGTTGAACCTTGGCTAATATGTGCTGAGTTGCGCAGCGTCGGCAAGTGTCCCGAAGGCAGCAACAATGCTCATGGCTCACGTGCCTCAAAGGTTGTGGTCACGGAGATCTAAGTTACTATTGAACCAAGTAGGTCGGATAAGTAATCAAATGCCAAGATTTGAGAGTTAAATCATTGTTGTTTGACAATGATGAACCGACTACATGCAAAGAAGCAATGATGGGCCCTGACTTCGTTAAGTGGCTTGAAGCCATAAAATCCGTGATAATTCCATACACGGGAAATCAAGATTTGAATTTGAAAGACCCTCTGGAAAGGTGCAAGACCTTACAGTCGTATATGGATCTATAAAGAAATAGACATGGATGTTTCACATCTATGAAATAGTCGACATGTCGGAAAGAGTTTACGACAATGTTCAAGGAATTGACTATGATAAGATTTGATCTTTCATAGCGATATTTAGTCTGGACGGATTAATGTAGCAACCACTACATATATTTTGGTATATGGTAGTTGAACAAACAAAACAAGTTCTTCTAATAGAATGGTTACCTAGGATGTGTCCATGACACGATCCAAAGGTTTTTGTTAATTCAAAGGATGCTAAGAGAGTATGCAAAACTTCAATGGTTGAAGTGAGCATCGCGGAGTTGGAATCTTCACCGTGATGAAACCGTTAAAAGGTTTAATTTCATCAGACACGATGAAGATGTTTGCATTTTGCAAGAAATTAAGTGGGAGCGCTAAGACATATTTATAATACATTATGTGAAAGACATATTGTTGATTAGAAATGATGTATCTTTTATTGACACAGGTTAAGAATTTCATTTCGATGAAAGACTTAGGCATAACCCAAGAATTAGGCATCAATGTCTATATGGATAGATTGAGGCGTTAATATGGTTTTGCCAAATGTACATAGATAAGATGTTGAATGAGTTCAATATGGAAACAACAAGAAAGGTTCTTGACGCACGGAAAGGACTGAATCAAGATTCAAGTGTGTTGACACGAGATTCAAGTATTTTGACACTTGGTGAAATCACAAGAATATTTTGATCAATCATTCTTTGAGATGTACACATCCAGATATGTCCTATGCTCTAAATGTTATGAGCATATACCAGAATGACTCATAATATGATCATTGGACAATAGTAGGGATATTCCTATGATCTTTGGAAGAACTAAGAATATATTATTTATATAGTGGTGACAAATAGTTCATTGTAAATTGTTGCATTGATACTAGTTTTGTCACAAATTAAGTTTATCTCAATTTAAACTATGGGTGGCACAATGTAATGGAAAGAAAGTTCCATAACGGATTTGGTTGAGTACCAAAGTTAAAACATTGTGACAGATACTACAACAAAAAGGCTAAGTATATGACTGCTATTGTAGCAGCAAATGAGGGCATTTGCGTCAAGTAGTTTGTTATCAAACTAGGTGTGGTTCATAGCGGGATAATACTATGAAGATACATTGTATGACAATTGTATCAACATGATTTAATCCCAAGGAACTAAAGGTCTCACCAAAGGACCAAATTTATACAATGCCATCTCATTGGAGAATGAGTAATGCGTAGAGACACAAGGACATGCAAATACACACGGACCTGGAAGTGTCAGATCCGAAGATTATGTTTACCACTAGCAATAGTGTCTATACAACACCAGAAAGCCATAGGTGTTGAATGCACAAGTTTTTTAACTAGATTATTGACTCTAGTGCAAGTGGGAGACTGTTGGAGATATGCCCAAGAGGCAATAATAAAGTGGTTATTATTATATATTTATGTTTATGATAAATGTTTACATCCCATGCTATAATTGTATTAACCGGAAACATTAATACTTATGTGTTTTGTAAACATAAAAGAGTCCCTACTAAGCCTCTTGTTAAACTAGCTTGTTGATTAATGGATGATCATGGTTTCCTGATCATGGACATTGGATGTCATTAATAACAAGATCATATCATTAGGAGAATGATGTGATGGACACACACACCCATAAGTAAGCATAGCATAAGATCAAGTCATTAAGTTCGTTTTGCTACAAGCTTTTCAAATGCATAGTAACCTAATCCTTCGACCATGAGGTTATGTTAATCACCATCACCGGATGGGTACTTTGATGACATCAAACACCGCTTCATAACTGAGTGGTTATAAAGGTGTCATTGGGTATTCTGAAAGTATGTGTTGAAGCGCATGGACCAAGATTGGGATTTGTCCATCCATATGACGGATAGATATGCTCTGGGCCCTCTCGGTGGAATGTCATCTAGTTAGCTTGCAAGCATGTGACTAGGTCACAAGGGATGACATAACATGGAACGAGTAAAGAGTACTTATCAGTAACGAGGTAGAACTAGGTATGGACATACCGACGATCAAACCTCGGATAAGTAGAATATCGCGTGACAAAGGGAATTGGTTTCGTATGTTAATGGTTCTATCGATCACGAAGTCATCGTTGAGTATGTGGGAGCTGTTATGGATCTCCAGATCCCACTGATGGTTATTGATCGGAGAAGTGTCTCCATCATGTCTGCATATTCACGAACCGTAGGGTGACACACTTAAGGTTCGAAGTTGTTTTAAGTAGATATGGAATATGCGTTGGAGACCGAATGTTGTTCGGAGTCTCGGATTGGATCCGGGACATCACGAGGAGATCCGGAATTATCCGGAGAATAAGATTCATATATTGGGGATCATTTTCTAAGTTAGGAAATGTTCCGGAGTGTTTGTATGGAGATTCTAGAAGGTTTCGGAATGTTCTGGAAGGTTCTAGAAGAATTCTTGGTGTTTGCTTGAAAACCAAGAAAGGGTGAAGGAAACCTTGTGGGGGCTAGACACAGATTCGTGGGGGAGGAGGACTCCTCCCCCCTTCCCAACCCGCCAGCCAAGGAGGGAGGGGAGTCCTACTAGGACTCCCCCTCCCATGGCGCCTCCCTCCTTTAAATAGAGGGGAGGGGGCGCCACCCCCAAGCACTCTCCCATAACAAACCCTAGCCGTCGCCTCTCTCCTCCTCCTTCGCTCTGCTCCGGCTTAGGCGAAGCCCTGCAGAAATCTCTACACCACCACCACCACACTGTCGTGCTGCTGGGATTCCGTGGAGAAGATCTACTACCTCCGCTGCTCGCTGGAACGGGGAGAGGAAGGTCTGCTTCGACTCTGCACGTGTAACCGACTACGGAAGCGCTGCCGGAACGCGGCGCCAGAAGGATCGTCCACACGATCTTGAGATCGGCAAGTGATCGACTACATCAACCCCGAGATCTAATCTCGTAACGCTTTCGGTTCTACGAGGGTTAGTACAGATCTATCTCGTTGCACATGTCTAATAGATTAGATCTTGGCTTTTATCTAGATTAGATCTGGGTTTTGTTCGTTCTTGCGGTAGAAAATTTTTGTTTTCCATGCTACGAACCCATCACCATCTAACAATTTCTGAAAATCCCTAAGGGCCCATTCATGCTTGGCAAGGCAAGTGGGGGAGTTTAGTCCCACATTGCTAGTGGGGAGATATGAGCACCAACTTATAAGATGAGCTCTTCTACCATTTGTATATGGTGTGAGAAGGAGAGGAGCCCCACACGCGCGCTCCTCCTCCGACCCACGCACGCCAGCCTCGCCACGCCTCGCCTCGTCATGACGCGCACGCGCGCGCCGCGGGTTGCGGGAATCTCGTCGAGCCGATGTGTTCTTTTTGTCGCACGGAAACGGGATACAAACGGTTACAACTGAAATGCTAATGAGGCATAAACGTTTTGTCCTAAGTGCTGGTGTTACTAGGCTTAAATGTTTTGTCTTAAGTGCTGGCGTTACTAGTACTTTATTATAGGCGTTTCAGTCCTTCATTGCGGGCGTTTCTTATTTCTGTTGAACCGTCCTGGTCTGTGCTTATATACGGAGGAGGTCATCCTCTCCAGTAGATACAGAACAGAACAATCTGCCTCCGTCCCTTGTCGTTCCTCTCACTGCTGCTGCCTCCGGTGATCCCACCCCGTCCGCTACGTACACGGCTGACGGGTGAGCAAGCCTCCGAAACCACGCCCTCTCGAGATCCTGTACGGGAGAGGGGCGATTAGGTTTTTGGGGAGCGTCTCCTACGCGACTGCTCGCCAACGTTCGATTACTTCCACTACATCAACGCCTTCTTCATCGTCATGGCTACCATTGCTGATCCGGCTGCCACTGAGAACAGGGCAGCCGACGAGGCTACCGCCTCTACTGCCGCGACCGCTGCTGCTTCGGCCAATTGGCCTACTAGAGGGTACTACATGCTTATCCCTCTTCTGCTAATTTCAACGTGCATAGTACTAGTGATTTCTGTAGATGTCTCTACGATTTGCCTAGTATTGCATAGTTACATAATCAAGTATCAGTGTGTCCACATCATGTTCATGATTTATTCCTGGATTAATATAATCGGAAAAATGCCTAGATTCCTAACAATCCAAAAACCTAATATGTGTAGGCATTTTTCAATTCAAGGTTTTGCTGCTGCACTGAAACCTGCCCCGTTTACGGGGACGTACTTTAAGCGTTGGCAGACAAAAACAACCTTATGGCTCACGGCGATGAACGTGTTCTGGGTCGCCGGTGTCACTCCCACTGGAACGATTGGTCTTGAGCAGGAGAAGGCGTTTACGGAGGCCACCGTCGTCTTTGTTGGAGCCGTTCTGAGCGTGATTGGAGATAAGTTGGTTGATGCATATTTACATGTGTGGGTCGCCAAGGACTTGTGGGAGGCACTCGAATCCAAATTCGGTGCAACTGATGCTGGGAGCGAGATGTATATTATTGAGCAGTTCCACGATTACAAAATGGTTGAAAACCGTTCTGTATTGGAACAGGCTCATGAATTACAATGCATCGCAAAGGAGCTTGAGCTCCTGAAGTGCGAGTTACCGGGCAACTTTGTCGCGGGATGCATAATCGCTAAGCTCCCAAATTCCTGGAGGAACTTTGCCACCACTCTAAAACATCAGAGGCGTGAATTCTCAGTAGAGGATGTCATCGGCCATCTGAGTGTTGAGCAGAATTCAAGGGGAAAGGACTCGCATGGAAAAGGAGAAGGGACTTCAGTTGCCAATGTGGTACAGAAGAACTTCAACTCCAACAAGTCCAAAGGGAAGATGGGTGTCCAACAGAATACCGACATCAAGAAGAAGGGTAACAATACCTTCAAGAAGGATAAGAAGAAGAGTGGCTGCTTTACTTGTGGTTCGGAGGAACATTGGGCTAACAAGTGCCCACACAAGTTTAAGAAGCCAGGGCAGGACTCCAAGACTGCCAACATGATCGTGAGCAACAATGAAAGTGGAGCATCTGGGTATGGTAATATTTTTACTGTATTTTCAGTTAGCTAGTCTACCGATTGGTGAATTGACACAGGTGCAAATATTCATGTGTGTGCTGACATCTCATTGTTTTCTTCTTATCAGGCCACAGGGAAAGGCTCCGTACTGATGGGGAACGGCGCGACTGCTTCTGTTCATGGTGTTGGCACGGTCGATCTGAAGTTTACTTCGGGAAGGATCGTGCAGCTCAAGAATGTGCAACATGTCCCCGCCATCAAGAAGAACCTCGTTAGTGGCTCCCTTCTCTGCAAAGAAGGTTTTAAGTTGGTCTCTGAGTCTAATAAAGTAGTTGTTACGAAATATGGACTCTTTGTTGGAAAAGGTTATGAATGCGGAGGTCTGTTCGTTTTTCCCTTGCGGATTTTTGTAATAAAGTCGTGAACAATATTCATTCGAATGTTAATGAAACAGAAGTTTGGCATTCACGTCTTTGTCACATTGGTTTCGGTTCTATGAGACGGTTAGCAAAACTGAATTTAATCCCGAGTTTCACTTTAGCCAAAGGTTCTAAGTGCCATTCGTGTGTGCAAGCAAAACAACCTCGCAAGCCCCATAAAGCTGCGGAGGAGAGACACTTGGCACCGTTAGAACTCATACATTCTGATCTGTGTGAGATGAATGGTGTGTTGACTAAAGCTGGAAAAAGATACTTCATGACACTAATAGATGAATCCACTAGATTTTGCTATGTATATCTGCTAAACACTAAAAGTGAGGCTCTACACTACTTTAAAATCTATAAAGCAGAAGTTGAGAATCAACTTGAAAAGAAGATTAAACGAATCCGGTCAGATCGTGGTGGAGAGTATTTCTCTAATGAGTTTGATTCTTTTTGTGCGGAACATGGTATTATTCATGAGAGGACGCCTCCCTATTCACCTCAGTCAAATGGGGTTGCCGAACGGAAAAATCGTACTCTAACAGATTTGGTTAACGCCATGTTAGATACATCGGGTTTATCCAAGGCATGGTGGGGGGAGGCTATATTGACATCATGTCATGTCCTGAATAAAGTTCCGACAAAAGACAATGAGATTACTCCCTATGAGCAATGGGAGAAGAGAAGAACAACACTCTCATACTTACGTACATGGGGCTGATTGGCGAAAGTCAATGTGTCGATCCCCAAAAAGCGTAAGCTTGCACCAAAGACTGTGGATTGCGTTAATTTGGGTTACGCTAAGAAAAGCGTCGGCTATAGATTTCTAGTAGTGAAATCTGAGGTACCTGACGTGGAGGTCGGTACAGTTATAGAGTCTAAAGATGCTACATTCTTTGAGGATATTTTTCCTATGAGAGATATGCCAAGCACTTCTAGACAGGAATTAGAAGAGACTCCTGAGCCTGCCATTCCAATGGAATATTATGAAGAAACACCTGATGAAAATCCTGAGAAGGACAACAAGGAAAACCTTGGTAGGGGCAAGAGACAAAGGACTGCAAATTTCTTTGGTGATGATTTCCTCGTATACCTCGTGGATGATACTCCCACTTCCATTTCGGAAGCCTATGCATCTCCAGATGCTGACTACTGGAAAGAAGCGGTCCGTAGTGAGATGGATTCCATCATGGCTAACGGGACATGGGAAATCACTGATCGTCCCTATGGCTGTAAACCTTTGGGATGTAAGTGGGTGTTTAAAAAGAAACTTAGGCCGGATGGTACTATTGAAAAGTACAAGGCTAGACTTGTGGCTAAGGGTTATTCCTAGAAAGAAGAGGAAGATTTCTTCGATACTTATTCGCATGTGGCCAGACTGACCACCATTCGAGTGTTACTCTCGTTGGCAGCCTCACATGGTCTTCTTGTCCACCAGATGGATGTTAAGACGGCTTTTCTGAACGGAGAGCTAGACGAGGAAATCTATATGCAACAGCCCGATGGCTTTGTGATAGATGGTTAGGAAGGAAAAGTGTGTAAGTTACTGAAATCTTTATATGGCCTAAAACAAGCACCTAAACAATGGCATGAGAAGTTCAACATAACTTTAACATCTGCCGGCTTTGTTGCTAATGAAGCCGACAAATGTGTATACTATTGCTATGGTGGGGGCGAAGGAGTTATACTGTGCTTGTATGTCGACGACATACTGATACTTGCGACAAACCTCAAAGTCATCGAGGAGGTTAAGTCATTTCTATCTCAGAATTTTGAGATGAAGGATCTTGGTGTGGCTGATGTTATCTTAAACATTAAGCTACTCAGAGACAATGAGGGTGGGATTATGCTTCTGTAATCCCATTATGTTGAAAAAGTTTTGAGTCGTTTTGGATATTCGGACTGCAAAATTTCTCCAACACCATATGATCCTAGTGTGCGAATTCGAAAGTTTGAAGGCACAGGTAAGGATCAGCTGAGATATTCTCAGATCATTGGTTCACTCATGTATCTAGCAAGCTCTACAAGGCCTGACATCACGTTTGCTGTGTGCAAGCTGAGCCGGTTTGTTTCTAATCCGGGTGATGATCATTGGCGTGCTGTTGAAAGAATTATGCGCTATCTGAAAGGTACTATGAACTATGGACTTCACTATACCGGGCAACCGTCAGTACTTGAAGGGTATTGTGATGCGAATTGGATCTCTGATGCTGATGAGATGAAAGCCACAATGGGGTATGTGTTTACCCTTGGAGGTGGTGCTGTTTCCTAGAAGTCTTGCAAGCAAACAATCCTAACGAGATCGACAATGGAAGCAGAATTAATAGCATTAGACACATCTAGTGTCGAAGCAAGATGGCTTCGAGATCTTTTGATGGACCTGCCAGTGGTTGAAAAGCCAGTACCGGCTATTCTTATGAACTGTGACAATCAAACTGTAATTGTCAAGGTAAAAAGTTCAAAGAACAACAAGCAGTCCAACAAACACATAAGAATGAGATTAAAAGCTGCCAGAACTTTAAGAAACTCCGGAGTGATAGCATTGGATTATATCCAGTCGGCTAAGAATCTGGCAGATCCCTTAACTAAAGGGTTATCACGTGTTGTGATACAAAATGCATCGAGGGTGATGGGAATGAGACCCACATGAGTTGCCATGGTAGTAACCCAACCTATGTGATCGGAGATCCCGTGAAGTAGGATCTGGGAAAACAAGCTAATGGTTAACTGAGGAGAGTAGTTTACTAACCCACTCCGCTGGATATACAATACTCTCAGAAACTGTATGGCAGGTTGACTTTTGTCTTAATGTGTTCCAAAGCTTCTATAAGCAAGATGCTATCCTACAGAGCGATCTTTGGAGGAACACACCTATGTGAGCCTGACTGCTGGTCACAGTCTATGAGATTGGGGTCATCTCTAGTAAGCTCATGAATAGGCCAGGAGTATGACTAATATGCTCCACCCGAGGGGTCATCCTTCGGCAGCCTACTACTGGTAAGACATTTAGTGAAACTCCTTTACGCCAAACTGACAATTCAAGGCATAGTCCATTGCTCAGTTGTAAAGGAGTGTAGCTATTTGTTCTAGGTGGATGTTCAACCTTAACAGGTCTCCACTGAAAATACTGGTATATCAAAACAGTGTTGGGAACAGAGGACAATACCATGGGCCTTAGGGATCTGGTGGGGGATTGTTGAAATATAGTGTGGGCTCTAGGCCCATCTAACAATTTCTGAAAATCCCTAAGGGCCCATTCATGCTTGGCAAGGCAAGTGGGGGGAGTTTAGTCCCACATTGCTAGTGGGGAGAGATGAGCACCAACATATAAGGTTAGCTCTTCTACCATTTGTATGTGGTGTGAGAAGAAGGAGAGGAGCCCCACACGCGCGCTCCTCCTCCTCCGACGCACGCCCGCCCGCCTCGCCACGCCACGCCTCGTCACGATGCGCGCACGTGTGCGCGCGCCGCGGGTTGCGGGAATCTCGCCGAGCCGATGTGTTCTTTTTATCGCACGGAAACGGGATACAAACGGTTGCAACTGAAATGCTAATGAGGCTTAAACGTTTTGTCTTAAGTGCTGGCGTTACTAGTACTTTATTACAGGCGTTTCAGTCCTTCATTGCGGGCGTTTCTTCTTTCTGTTGAACCGTCCTGGTATGTGCTTATATACGGAGGAGGTCGTCCTCTCCAGTAGATACAGAACAGAACCATCTGCCTCTGCCCCTTGTCGTTCCTCTCACTGCTGCTGCCTTCGGTGATCCCACCCCGTCCGCTGCGTACACGGCTGACGGGTGAGCAGGCCTCCGAAACCATGCCCTCTCGAGATCCTGTACGGGAGAGGGGCGATTAGGTTTTTGGGGAGCGTCTCCTACGCGACTGCTCGCCAACGTTCGATTACTTCCACTACATCAACGCCTTCTTCATCGTCATGGCTACCATTGCTGATCCGGCTGCCACTGAGAACAGGGCAGCCGACGAGGCTACCGTCTCTGCTGCCGCGACCGCTGCTGCTTCGGCCAATTGGCCTACTGGAGGATACTACATGCTTATCCCTCTTCTGCTAATTTCGATGTGCATAGTACTAGTGATTTCTGTAGATGTCTCTATGATTTGCCTAGTATTGCATAGTTACATAATCAAGTGTCAGCGTGTCCACATCATGTTCATGATTTATTCCTGGATTAATATAATCGGAAAAATGCCTAGATTCCTAACAGTTACATACTCTTGGTTTTCTTACGTCAAAGGCTGATACTTCGTTATTTCTTTATCATACATCAGAGCTCACAATGTTCCTTCTGATTGATGTTGATGACATCATTGTTACCAGTTCTTCTGATTCGGCTATTACAGCTCTACTACATCATTTAAGTTCAGATTTTGCTCTTATGGATCTTGGCGACCTTCATTATTTTCTTGGCATTGAGGTACACAAACAATCGGATGGGTTGCTTTTAAATCAAGAGAAATATGTTGCAGATCTACTACACCGTGTTGGTATGAGTTCATGTACACCATGTCCAACACCTCTTTCTACAACAGACTAAATTTGACAGATGGATCTCCATTAGGCCCTGAGGATGTGACACATTACATGAGTATTGTTGGGGCACTTCAATATTTGACACTGACTAGACCTGATCTTTCTTTCTCAGTTAATAAGGTTTATCAGTATCTCCATCCTCCTACTACTACGCATTGGACGGCTGTTAAACGAATTTTGAGGTATATTCATGGCACGAGAAAGGTTGGTCTTACCTTTAAAAGGTCAAATTCCACCCTTCTTAGTGCTTATTCAGATGCAGACTGGGCTGGTGATTTAGATGATAGACGCTCTACTGGTGGATTTGCTATATACTTTGGTCCCAATCTTATTTCATGGAGTGCCAGAAAACAACCTACTGTGTCCAGATCCAGCACAGAGGCAGAATACAAAGCTCTTGTCAATGCCACAGCTGAGCTGATTTGAGTTGAATCTCTTGTTCATGAACTTGGTATCTCACTCAAGGAGAAACTCTGTCTATGGTGTGATAATCTTGTTGCCACCTACTTGTCTGCTAATCCAGTTTTTCATGCTCGTACAAAACATATTGAGATAGACTTTTACTTTATTCGAGAAAGGGTTGCTAGCAAGCAACTTGATGTCAGATTCATATCCAGCAAAGATCAACTTGCAGATGGTTTTACTAAAGTTTTATGTGTAAAGAAATTAGATGAGTTTAAGCGTAATCTAAACCTCACAGGTCTAGATTAAGGGAAGTATTAGAGATGTAATATCGATACGTATACGTATGGTGTAGTACACCACCGTATACGTATCCAACTCGGTATATGCCATGCAATGAGGCTATTCCTTACCAATATAAACACGAACCTGGCTACCCCAAAAGGTATGACCGTTCCTCCTAGACAATACGACTTTAACATCCCTCACTCTAACTCTCTCGACTACGTTGCTTTAAGCCCAATAATTCCGCCAGGTTGAAAGAATGCAGTTCTCCAATGCGCAATGCTAATCACACAGCTGAGCGGTACGTGATTGATTGACAGGTAAGCTGATTGCAATGTCAACTCCCGCCACCTCCAGAGCTATAAGTACGCGAACCATGTCGGATCGCACACACCCCACTGCCATTCCAGAGCATGGTTATGTACTCGGCGATACCAATTACTACTATATTTGCTGCTTGGAGCTGATAATTAAGTATCCCGGGTACAACCCTGATGAACTCAAAGGGAACATCCTTGAACAATTATGGCATATGTTTTTGTTTGTGTGCATATAATGATTTTTTCGATGAATGGAATATATCCATACTGAGATGATATCAATTACACTTAGGCTCTGCAATAACATAAGTACTAGAGCAAGTTTAGTCATCAAGGATGGACACAGCCTCAAAGACCCCGATTGAAGCATTTAGAGACTTGTAGAGCAAAAGCACCACCAGTGAGGCCGACACCTCAACTGCAAAAACCTTCTCCAAATCATCGCCACGAGAAACGTAACGGTGCAAATACACCGTCGTGTCCGGTCTAACCAGCATGGTTAGATCTTGAATTTTTACCTTGGAGAGGTCCAAATCTAGGGACAATGCATACCATAAGTAAATGACCACGGAGCCACCATTGCCAGGTAAACCACCGGAGGTTAGACTTAGGGTTTTCGTCACGGAAACTGAGACACGGAGTTCAAAGAGCACTGTCAAGGACGAAGTCGGCCAGTGTAATTGCCCCGACGAGTTCAGAACACCGCTGCAAAACGCTGATTGTCGACATAATGAATATGGAGTAGTACTGAATGGAAAGAAAGTAAACCATAGATTGCGGGGACTTTTTCAAAATGAGGGTGAGAGCCCTGTCTCTACATCGAAAAGTTTGGGTCATAAAATGTCACAAACTTGCACATGTCTATCTCTCGACGGATGATCGGCCGGGACTATCTTCAGGATCGATCATACAATTGTGTCTATCCTTGCAAATTAAGGTCATACGTAACAAACCTTCTGAAACAACTAATCTTAGGAGTCGATACGCACAGATCGACAACAATATGATGATTGCCCTCTTAACTTGTTGTCGTTGTCGGGGTTGACAAGCACAGTCGCAAGAGCCAGTTAGCAAAGTCAGAGCATCGACTGTGTGGATGTCGTGGATGGCCGTTGGATCGCTGCAAAAGCTGCGCCGCGGCAAACAGAAGGCCATGTACATACATACAGAGTATCATCATAGCAAGTAAACTGGTCTTAGCGTTTGAATTGTCTTTGACTGGCCGTGCTACGGTGAAGAAAGCAAAAATAAATAAATAAAATGCTTGCAGAGGAAATAAGGAAAAAGAAACCATTCCATTTTCACTGACATCTAGTTAGCCCTTTTTAACTCACTAGTAAGTTCTTTTCATACAGCCTGTCGATCTATCAAAAGAGAGTTAAGAACAGCTAATAATTAGCCATAAACTTGAAGTAGACGGTTCCACTTGCTACTCTTTCTCAGCTATCGGTGGCAGTGTAGCTCGGACTATTGCAGGAGGCCAGCTAGCTAACCCTTGAGAGTCAACTGCCGGCACGGTTCTGTACTCGGCGACACCAACTGCTACTGTCTTTGCTGCTGGGACCAGATAGTTGTGTACGCCGACTACAACCCTGATAAGCTCTAAAGGGCAGAGATATACTCTGTCAGTGTCAGTCTGATTATCTGTCCATATGTTGCTCCAAAAATATTGTCTGTCCATATCATAACTCCAGTGGTTGCAGTACACCGTTCTGCGTAAACCAAAAGGGTACATCCTTGAACAATTATGGCACAGATTAAACTTTTGTGTGCATATCATGAATATGAATAGCACTGAATGGAAAGAAAGTAAACTATAGATTAAGGAGTTGGAGGTCCGATCTCTGCAGCCCATTTTTTTTCAAAATGGGGGAGGAAACCCTTGGCCTCTGCGTCGAAAAGATGCATATAACCTTCCTTGTTATTATATCTGTGGCCCGTGAAAGCCATAGATAGGTCGGTGTCAGTGTTGACATAACTCAGGAAGGCCAGTTTGCAAAGTCAGAGGATCGACTGCGTGGCTGCCAACCCGTATAATACATCAGTGTCGCCTTGGCTGGCCGTTTGGATCGCTGCAAAAGTTGCGCGCGGCAAATGGAAAACTGATTATATACACACGTACATACATAGCATCAACAAGACAAGTAAACCCATTTCAAGTGTCTTTGACTGGCCGACAGTTTTTTCTTGGAAAAATCGTGTGCTACGGCGAACGAAACCCATAATCAAATTATTTTTCTTCGTATAGTCTGTCGATCTTTCAAATGAGTGTTAGGAACAGCTAAGTTGTGATAAGCACTCTTGACCCTTTGGTGGATCCGGCGGGGTGAGGCCGGAGATGGGCGCGGCGACGTGGGTTAATTCTTCTTTCTTTTTTCTGTATCTCGCTCTCACTCTCTCGACTACGTTGCTTATCCGTTGTTTAATCCCAATAATTCCGTCAGGTTGAAATAATGCATTTCTACACTGCGCAATGCTAATCACAGCTGAGCGATGCGTAGTTGATCCACAGATAAGCCGATCGCAATGTCAACTCCTGCCGCCTCCAGAGCTATAAGTACCCGAGCCATGTGGGATCCCAGACACAAATCCACAGCACACCCAAACTACCATTACTGTCGAGCTCAGCTCTTGTCTCCTCCCCAAGCTCAAGTGAGAAAAAGAAGCAGCACACATAGCTGCAGAGAGGAAACATATGGAGGCGATGGAGGTCGGTGCTGCTCAGGCGGACAAGGCGTCGGGGAGCAAGTTCACCCTGCCAGTGGACTCGGAGAACAAGGCCAAATCCTTCCGGCTCTTCTTTCGCGAACCCGCACATGCGCACCTTCCACCTCTCGTGGATCTCCTTCTTCACCTGCTTCGTCTCCACCTTCGCTGCCGCGCCACTGATACCCATCATCCGCGACAACCTCAGCCTCGCCAAGACCGACATCGGCAATGCAGGGGTGGCGTCCGTGTCTGGCTCCATCTTCTCCAGGCTCGCCATGGGAGCCGTCTGCGATCTCCTCGGCCCGCGGTATGGGTGTGCCTTTCTGGTCATGCTCGCCGCGCCCACCGTGTTCTGCATGTCCCTCATCGAAGATGCGGCGGGGTACATCACGGTGCGCTTCCTTATCGGATTCTCGCTGGCAACGTTCGTGTCGTGTCAGTACTGGATGAGCACTATGTTCAACAGCAAGATCATTGGCACCGTCAATGGCTTGGCTGCCGGATGGGGCAACATGGGCGGCGGTGCCACGCAGCTCATCATGCCGCTAGTCTTCCACGCCATTGAAAAGTGCGGCGCAACGCCCTTCACAGCATGGCGTATCGCCTACTTCGTGCCTGGAATGATGCACATCGTGATGGGTCTGCTCGTTCTCACCATGGGACAGGACCTTCCCGATGGCAACCTTGCGAGCCTCCAGAAGAAGGGCGACGTGAACAAGGACAAGTTCTCCAAGGTTTTGTGGGGAGCTGTCACCAACTACAGGACATGGATTTTTGTCCTCCTCTATGGCTACTGCATGGGTGTCGAGCTCACTACCGACAATGTCATAGCGGAGTACTACTTCGACCATTTCCACCTCGACCTCCGCACCGCTGGCACCATCGCCGCCTGTTTTGGCATGGCCAACATCGTGGCGCGCCCAATGGGTGGCTACCTCTCCGACCTCGGTGCACGGTACTTCGGCATGCGTGCCCGCCTCTGGAACATCTGGATCCTCCAAACTGCCGGCGGTGCATTTTGCATGTGGCTTGGTCGTGCCTCCGCCCTTCCAGCCTCAGTCACCGCTATGGTGCTCTTCTCCATATGCGCCCAAGCCGCATGTGGTGCCGTATTTGGCGTCGCCCCATTCGTGTCTCGGCGTTCTCTTGGCATCATTTCAGGTATGACCGGTGCCGGCGGTAACGTGGGTGCAGGTCTTACGCAGCTTCTTTTCTTCACTTCGTCGCAATACACTACAGCAAAGGGGCTCGAGTACATGGGTATCATGATCATGTGCTGCACGCTACCTATCGCGCTCGTGCACTTCCCACAGTGGGGCTCAATGTTCTTCCCAGCGAACGCCGATGCCACCGAGGAAGAGTACTACGGGTCTGAATGGAACGATGAGGAGAAGAAGAATGGACTCCACATCGCCGGCCAAAAGTTCGCCGAGAACTCCCGCTCAGAACGTGGCAGGCACAACGTCATCCTTGCCATGTCTGCCACGCCACCAAACAACACGCCTCAGCACGTTTGAGAGAGCAACGTTTGTTATCCACAAAAGTAGAGTTCTCCTGGTGTATGCATTTGCATCCCTCTGCGCATGAAATGTGTGGATGTACGTGCATTTATGTAAGCCATTGACGGAATGTGTCAATTTGGATCCAAAAGTACACCAACGACTATGAAGTTTTATTGATTGTAGTTTTTCAGTATTATGCTTGGCTGCTTCGATGAAACTATCTCAATCTAAAAAAAAAATCCATATCCACAACAGAACAGGGACATTTTCATAATTAAAAAAAAGGCGTAATTAAAATTCGAGGAGAGACTAGTGGTGTTGACATAATCATTGTGGAAAAGTATGGACTTAATTCGAGAAACTTTTCTCTGTCTATTCCTAGCTTTGTAGCTCATCAGTACAAGTGGCAGGATTAATACGTATCAATAGAAAATTTTAGAGCTAAATATATAGGTGGGCAAGAGTTCAACCCCAGGAACTATTCAAATAAACATATATTTCAGGCATATAGCCCCCATACATAGCCATCATTCGTGCAAGCCCAAAGCTCATGGAGTTGTCCTTCGTTAAACAAACCTTGAAAACAGCTTAGGTACGACTTGTTGAGGTTAATCATCCATCCACATCGAATGGCTTATCACTTGCTATAAACGACATTTCGATATATACAAAAATGATCCGGTGTGGTTGTGGTTGGCGGCAGGCTAGCTAGGCCGTTTAAAAAATGGAAAACGATACGATGCCTCCAGGGGATAATACGCCGTGATCCCCCTGGTCGATCTCGTGGAGTGAAACGGGCTCAGTGGTGGGCCCCTGATACCTTATCTTCTCTCCCATCTTCTTCCCCGAGCCATCAGGGCCTCTGCGGGACGCCGCCCTAGCCCCCTGGTCTGCAGGATGCCACTGCCGTCGCTACTGCAGGACGCAGCTGCCCTAGAGCGCCACCGCCTCTCCCCAGCAAGGCGCCGCTGCATTGCCCTCTCCCCAGCAATGCGCCGCCGCGCCCAACCTTGCTCCTCTGCACTCCGACAGTCTCCTCCTCCCCCACCCTCTCTTCATCCTAGTCGCCTCTGTTCCATGGCCATGGGGCTAGGGAGCTTGGGCTGTAGATGGTGACGTGCTGCCCGCGTGCGGTGGCGGTGCGACCACAGCGCTGCCACGCTGGACTCCCGCATCCATGGTCTCCGGCGATGCTACAAGTGTTGGTTAGGTTTGCTACCAAAACTCATCGGTTCTGCTACCAGGGGTGCTCCGTGTTGCTACCAGCGGGTCGATGATGCAAGCGGTCAGGGTTTTGTTTGTGGATTTGTTACATGTTTTTTTACTACAACCGTCGTGTGTTTTTTCTACAATGGCATAATTTTTTTGCTACAAGGTCTCTGGCGAGGTCTCCGACGAAGTTGGATTTGCTACAATAGGACTTTTTTTGCTACAACCGTTTAGTGGTTTTGCTATAATAGCACAAAATTTTTCTACAAGGTCTCCGGCAAGGTCTCCCGACTAAAGTCTTCGACGAGTTTCCGGCGAGGTCGGTTTTGCTACATTAGCACAACCGTTTTTGCTACAGTCTCCTGCGAGGTCTCTGGCGAAGTCTTCAGCGAAACAGTCTTTTTTGTTCTATTTTTTTGGCACGGACCATTTTTTACGGGGAATTCTATAGCAAAAGCTGAACTCTTTTAGCAAAACCGGGATTATGCGCTATTTTAAGGATACGTGTCGCTCAGTAAAGGAGGAGGATCCTAGGGAATTATCCCCGGGAACGCCTAGTGCCCCCATTTAAAAATATATGGGGCCAATTTGTAGCTCTAGCCTTTTGCTTCCTGGCACGCAACAGTCATGTATCTTTCTCGGAGACTACATCGCCCCTCAAGCTTGGAGAAAAGCAAAAGCACCCTTTCAACAAGACCTAATGCTAGATTAGTTATTATTTGATTATACAGCAAGCTGAACTGCAACTACCATGTACACATCAATCATCGCCTCAGATTCGCTGGCATAATACGAGGCGATTTTAGGTCAATGACATGTAGGCCCACATGTGATGGACCCATATGTCAGTGGCGCCAAGTCAGCCAATCCGGATAGATCGATTATATACTACTATCTCCATCCCAAAGCTTAAGGTTTTTCTTTTAAAAAATCAAGCTAGATTGACCAAACTTTTAGAAAAAGCTATCAATAACTATGATTTTATATAGATATCATGTGAAAATATGTTTCACGATGATTCAAAGGGTATGGATTTTTTATTATAAATATTAATATTTTTCTCTAAAAATCTGGTCAAACTTTACGTAGTTTGACTATTGAAAAAAAAATATAAGCCATAAGCTTTGGGGTGGTGGGATTATTATGTAATATTTAGAGAGTTTGGTATGCAAGTATGTGCATTTCAAGTTTAAAACTAAAATAAAAATTATATTTTATAGAAAAATGTAATATTAACTGAATATCCACCGGTAGGTATCGCACCATCGGATGGAATTCACCGGGTGTGGATGGCTATCAGCTAAGAGCATCTTTTGCAAACCTTTTGTATTGCGCCGGCCCTTTAAATGTTGCTATCTTTGCTAGCTAAAGATGTGATTTATGCAAAGGATGCAAAAGCTTAGGCACAATTCTGTTAAAAAATGAACAGATGCTAAAGGTTGATAAGTTTAGCAACCTACTATTGTAGCTTTTGCTTTCGTGTGCTTGATTTATGCCGACGGAACTTGTGGTTGACCTTGTTTACTTGATCTACTTCCTAGTCCTTGTGTTGGCCTTATACTCCTTGATCTTCTTCTAGTTGGGGCTTGTCCTCCTCCTCCCGATGCTCTTGTGCTGGCCTTGCTTCAAGTGATCATGTTGGCTAATTTGTGTGGATGGATTTGTGATATACTACTAGTTCTCTTAATGTTCTTGGCTGGGTGAAATAAGCAGAGAACTAGCAGATATGTTTCCTCCCTTATCTACATCCTGCTGCTACTGCTATGTCGATAGCTCACTAGCTGCATGTGTGTGTGTGAGAGCTGCTTGCTTACAGATTCAAGTTACAATGCTGTAACTTTGGTGTTGTGGATGAGATCATGTGAAATTAGATCTTTTCTAAACTTTTACTATTTTCTTTTACTTGATCATGATGAAACTTGCCCCTTGCTAATGATGTTGGACTCAAGCAAATATTTTGATAAGAAACAATGTAATGATCAGTGATGATAATAAATAGTGCATTACACTGCTATAATTTGAGAACAATCTAATGAAACTAGCCTTTTTTATCAGTTAATTGTTTTGTTTATTCTTAATTGCAGGGATAAAGAATAAGAAGAAAAGAAGGTCAAGAGTATAGATATAAAAATAGCCTAGGTTTTATTTTCTTTATTACTTTTGTAACTAGCAAGGTGGCCCTCGCAAATGCGAGGGCACCATATTTACTACTCCCTCCGTCTCAAAATAGATGTCAGAAAGTTTTCAAATTTTGGATGTATCTATATACTAAATAGTGTCTAGATTCATCCAAAGTTTGACAAGTCTGCGACATCTATTTTGAGACGGAGGATGGAGGGAGTATGTTTAAAGTTGCTGGTGGATATATATAGTTAACAATATGAGGCATGAGTAACACAAATTCATTCTCACGGTAAAATGTTATGCTTAATTAAAATGTTTAAACGTGTGAGGAACATTTGAATCACCATGCCATATGGGTATCCCTATTTCTAGTATCTTAATAAACTGAGAGCATCATTGTTAACAATTAACGGCTAGGCCAAAAAGAGCAAGATTCTTCATATTAAAAATTTTAAATAAGGAAAAAAATATTTTTTTTATTCTGGTTGCCTCTACTTATCATTGCTTCCTTTGTTCTTATTAAATAACGATTTTTTATGAATATAATAAACTTTAAATAATAAAAATAGGAAATATATGGAACTCTAATTTAAGATTTCTATTCGTGTAGCCTATTTTAATACATTATGTATATATTACACATATATAATCAAAGATACAAACAATTAATGCAAATTTTGTGGGACGATCATTTTTATTAGGGTATTCGTAACATTTTTCTATAAATCACTACTTGCAACATCCAATGACTGAACTTCAAATGATTTCACATTCTAACACTAACCTACGTGTAAGATTATAGAGACACGTCACTTTGTCCATCATCTTATCGTGTTCATAAGGTTGGATTGCACTGGCACTTTATGTATATACACTCTAAAGAACAACGACCAAAGTTGAATTAGTCAACTCCCTTGTTAGCTTGAAGCCTTCAATTTTTTGAAGTATAGATCCTCGCATACCCATTTTCATATGCTACCCTGGGTGCCTCATCAATCATGTACATATCATATGATTAGGGTTATGTAATATACAGCTGAATTTGTGCATCTGTTGACTGCAACATGTATGGATTATTATTTTTCATCATTAGAGTCGACATGCTTATATCCGGCAGTGCATATCTATTTTTTATGCTTCTGATAAAATCTAATCCACTATTTGTTCTGGCAACAACCTTATTTACTGGAAGTGATATTTCTGTAGTGCTACCATTGTTATCTCTTATGCGACCATAGACCGAATTACCACCCACCAAGCCTACAACTCCATGCACATCCTAATTGGGTTCCACCATGAGATAGTTAAATGATGTTTACATAAAATTACTTTATGTTGTGATGCATTATACTCTCTATATATTTGGAAGCGATATTTTTAGGTTGTGATATTGCTATAATAATTACAATTTATAGTCATTGTTTTCTATGTGTACAATTACTAAGATGCATAGGTTTCCATCTATTCGTTTATAAATTACACACATATGATGGGTTTTTTTATATTTCATTCATATTAGGTATGGTTGAATCTACTAACAAAAGATAGTTTATGAGGCGTTGATTGTTGGATGTTTTTCTTTTATGTGAGACTATAAAACATTTGGGTAGGGGCTCCAAGCACACATGCTTTTATTAAGAAAGTATCCAGAACGTACTTATTACATCTCAAGGATCAGAGAGGGTTGATACAAAAACCAACCATCTGAAAAACTAAAGGTCTAAAGAAATGGAGCATACAATAGCTAGACATCTGTCAATCTACTACTATGTCACCACGAAACCAGGTAGTAGATATCATGTGCGACCATCACCAGACGGTTGCATCCAGAAGCCATCATTGTGCGTTGCTGCTCTAGGAGAAGGAAAGCACAGAGTTGAATCTAATGGGACGCCGAAAAAATAACCTGCAGAAAAGATGGAACTCAAATCTCTGGGTGCATCATGAAAATAACCTGCACATAGTTGATCATGTGCCTTGTGTGGTGCAAATCTCCACAAATATTCCTAAAGCACACATATTCAGATTTGGAAATTTCTGGGTGCATCAACCTGGTTTTTATGAGTTAGTGGAATGATTATGGAATCAACCAATTAGAGGTGACTCTAGCACATCCATTCTGGAAGCTAAGTTCAATAAGTTGAGATATGAGCTGAAGAAGTGGGGGGAAAACCTATCTCATCTTAAATCTCTCATTGATAAATCCAATTTTGTAATCTTCAAATTGGATAAAATTGAGGACCAAAGGCCACTATCAGTCCCTGAATTTAATTTCAAAAATATTGTCAAATGTCATATTAAGAGCCTAATGGGCAGACAATCTGACTATTGGAAGCAGAGATGTACCATTAGATGGGTTCAGTTAAGTGGGAAAACACACAAAAAATTCATGCCAAAGCTACTGAAAGGTACAGGCATAATATCATCACTGAAATACAGGATGAGGATGGCTTGAGAATGACTGAACATAATCAGAAGGCAAAAACTTTTTGGAAATGCTATAAAAGTAGGATGGGGGTTACCTATCCAACTACTGATATAGTAGGGCTTAACACCATGCTCTCTGAGGTGGATTCTCTTGACA
This sequence comes from Avena sativa, assembly GCA_916181665.1. Taxonomy (NCBI): domain Eukaryota; kingdom Viridiplantae; phylum Streptophyta; class Magnoliopsida; order Poales; family Poaceae; genus Avena; species Avena sativa. Next base: position 122,307,789 of record OV702291.1, on the reverse strand, counting down.
ACCTATCTAATCCCTTCACTTTGGAGGAAATAGATGGTCTTGTCAAGGATTTAAAAGCTGATAAAGCACCAGGCCCTGATGGTTTTAATGGATACTTTGTTAAAAAATGTTGGCACATCATTAAAGAAGATTTTATCAGGATGGCTATGGATTTTCATAATGGAATTTCTTCTTTGGAAAGCATAAATGGCTCTTTCATAACTCTGGTCCCAAAGAAGCAATCACCTAAATCTGTAAATGATTTTAGACCCATCTCCTTGACAAACACCTGTCTCAAATTCATTACAAAGATTTATGCAAATAGACTACAGTCAGAGATTACTAGATGCATTCATGATAATAAGTATGGGTTTTATTAAGGCAAGAACAATTCATGATTTCCTAGCATGGTCTTTTGAGTATTTACATCAATGTAAGCAATCTAGAAGTAAAATTGTGGTCATTAAAATTGACTTTGAAAAGGCCTTTGACACTATTGAGCATAGTGCCATCTTGCAAATTCTGAGGTATAAAGGATTTCCACTAAATTTTGTTCGAGTGGTTGAGGAGATTCTTTCCTCTGGCTCTTCCTCTGTACTATTAAATGGTGTGCCAGGTAACAAGTTTGCTTGTAGAAGAGAGGTCAGACAAGGGAATCCACTATCACCACTTTTATATGTGTTAGGTGGAGATTTATTACAGAGCATTGTGAATTTGGCTTTGAATCAAGGGAGGACGCAGTTACCAATACTCAGAGAAGGTTCCTTCCCTATTGTTCAGTATGCAGATGACACTATCATTATACTACCTGATGAGGATGAGCAATTACTTGTTTTTAAAGAGGTATTGGATCAATATGCTGGTTTTACTGGGTTAAAAGTAAATTACAATAAATCTTCTCGCATCCCAATTAACCTTTCTGAGGAAGAGACAGCTCATCTGGCTTCAGTGTTTGACTGTCAAGTTGGTTCTATGCCCTTCACCTATTTAGGATTGCCAATGGGTACCACTAAACCTCCGATTAAGGTTTTTTCACCACTAACTGATAGGCTTGAAAGAAGATTATCTGCAACAGCTTATTTCCTTTCATACGGTGATAGACTGGTTCTAGTCAACTCTGTCCTTTCTTCCTTACGAACTTATTATATGTGCACTCTTTCATTTCCTTTGGGAGTGGTGGAGATCATTGATAAGGGTAGAAGGAGGTGTCTTTGGAGGAAATACAAGCAGGATGAGAGAACAAATTCCCTAGCTTCCTGGGAAATGATCTGCAAGCCAAAGAAAAAAGGAGGACTAGGTGTACTAGATCTTCAAAAGCAAAATACTGCTCTATTGTTAAAGAACCTTGATAAATTTTATAACAATGCCAACTTGACATGGGTCAAACTAGTCAAAGATACATACTATCATGAGTCTATGCCACATGTTGTGACCAGGTGTGGGTCTTTCTGGTGGAAGAGTATTATCAATCTTGCTGATGAGTGGAGAGCTATAACTAAATGTCAAGCTGGTTCTGAATTTTCAATCCTGTTTTGGAATGATCACTGGGTTGATGTTATGTTGTCTGAGAATTTCTCCAGGATATTTTCCTTTGCCAGAGATAAGCTGGCCTCTGTTCATGATATCTGCTCTCTAAGCAATCTCCATGAGGCATTCATGCTGCCCCTGTCTGTTGAGGCTTTTTTGGAATATGAGCAGCTTCAGACTCTACTCTCTGACACCAACTTGTCAACATTTGATGACAAATGGATTTTCCAGTTCAATAATAACATGTTCATGGCTAAGGCCCATTATGAAAGAAATTTCAGAGAGGAGAATAATGACATGGTCTCAACTCAGATTTGGAAAAGCGAGTGCATGTCAAAGCATAGGTTTTTGCTTGGTTACTCCTGCATGATAGATTGAACACAAAGTACATGTTGGTCAGAAGGCATTGGAAAGTTACATATGATAATGATTGTGTTCTGTGTAGTGGATATATAAGAGAGGGCTGGAAACATCTTTTCTTCAATGCTTGTTTAGTGCCCGTGTGTGGAACTATTTGCAGGTAGAATGGAGAGGCACTAGCTTCCCTGAGGCATTTAAAATGGCTAAACAAAATTTCAATGGCCCATGTTTTACAGAAGTAACCATTTTGGCATGTTGGAATATCTGAAAACAAAGGAATGCGATGGTTTTTAGACATGAGAGACCCTCTTTTAGAGGCTGGAGATATGGGTTCTTTTGTGATTTGACCTTGCTTAAGCACAAGTTGAAGGGCGATGCTAAGGCTATGGTGTCATCATGGCTTGACAACTTATCCTAAGGCACTGTAAATAGCCTTTTTTTTCTCTTTATTCTGCCTCTTGTATGTAAATAATATCTGAACTTGTGTTTCTGTCTTTTGCTTCAATAAAGGACTGTGGGGGCTCCCCTACAATAGAAAAGTTCAAAAAAAAGATGGAACTCGAGCCTTGTTAAAAATAAAATCATTGCGACACTTTCAAATTGACCAACATAAACCGATACCCCTATGCGTATTCTGGCTTTGTTGGATCTATCCATCCCGTTTAACCAATTCCCAAACATATTAGCAATATTGGTCGGAGGTGGGAGATCATAAGTAAAGAAAACCACGCGCCAAATAATCTTTACAAAGGGGCATGAAAGAAAACCACGCGCCAGTACAGACCATAACGACCTAAAAAACAATTACAGACCCTAACGGTCAGGTTTTTTCTTAGTCATAGTATTCGAACCCTCTAGGCTAGGCCGAATCGTGAACAACGATCAATTTTTTTCTTTTGGAGGATTTTTTTGCGAATAGGATGTTGCTTTTCCATGTGACACGGACCTGATGGATGCGGTCATGTAACATGATACGGTCACATATATTTCCGTTACGTACATGTGTTCTCTAATTAAATCGTAGCCATAGATTTTAAATCTAACTATCAAAATAATTTTGATGATGTGGATCGATGTGGTGCCTCGAAAAACACGCTTATATTGATTTGAGTATATAATAGAGATAGATTTTCTCTTCTTTCTTTTGTCATAAAGATAATGTAAATTGTATTATACAGTAAAGATACTTTTATTCATTTATTGTAATCTTCTACTTTTATTTACTTGTGTAAAAAAATCATATTTTATTCCTTAATTCACTTATACATTATATACTTTACTACTATTACTTGTTGTATTATTATACTTAAACAATTCCATTTATGTTTTTTAATCACTGGAATATTCATTAATTCAATTTTTGAATTTTTTCTATATTTTTGAATTAAAATTTGAGATTCAAAAAAACGAGTTTAATTTTTTTCCCAAAACACAAGAAATGCCTAGAGATCATGTTAGAGTCCATAACACTTACTCAGATGCTCTAAAATTTAGTCCATCAGAGTAAGAGAAACTCAGATACCTCTAGATTTTGGTTTTGTGAAAAATTTACCATGTTTTTAGTTGAATGCATGCAGATGCACAAATCCTAATTCTATCATTCGTTTGGTCCTAAACACTAGGATGTACACAAGCGGTTCTGGTGGTCCGGGAACCGATGTTGATGGAGGAGGTGATGCTACAGCTACCATGGTGGCGGTGGAGGTGATGCCACTGCTAGTGGTGGTGGCAGTGGTGATGCTTAATCTTGCATCATTCGAGTCCTCATTTTGGTGATGTCCACTTCTAGATGTTTGTGAAGTTATTGCCTACTATCCGTTATTTTTAAAACTAGTAGTAAGTTGAAGCTTTTCAAAATCTAACTTTACGGTCTAAGTTTAAAGGCTCGCACGAGCTGCGGCTCGACAGAACCTGCAAAAGCAGCCTGCAAAACATAATGTTCTACTTGAAAGCAGCCCGCTCGTAGATACAACCCGGATATTTCTACTTGAAAGGAATAACCTTATGTTTTAAAACGAAGGAGACAACGGGAATAGATTAATATCGTAGAGACACCAATTAACGCAGTCTCTGCGACAACACATTACCCTAATGGCATTACAGTCACAAAGAATAAAAAAATAGAAAAAGAAAAGTCCTGCTACTGATATATTCCCTTGTAGCAGCAGTACTAACACCACCAAGACGGCATTGGAAGTCTAGCTTCTTCAAAAGCAATGCCTCTAGCAAGCTCTATGAAATTTCACTATAGGAACGGCAAGCTACACCGAGGGCTAAAAGCCATCGGCGTATCCCCAATTCCCGTCGGCGTAGGCTACACCGAGGGCTACCCTCCGCGTAGCTCCCTCGACAAAGGTCCCTCTCGATGAAGCGCCAGGAGGCCGTCGACGTAATGAAAAACCGACGATATAGGCTACGCCGACGACTGCCCTTGGCATAGCGGCCGTCGTCATAGCCTAACAACCGATTGCAAAAATAATTTCAAAAAAAAAAAATCAAATTTCTTTCTATTTTTTTAATCTTTGAATTGTTTGACTCGTTAATCTCTCGCTTGGAACATTTTTAACACTAACTACACTTAATATTTTATCAAATTGGAGTCTTGGCCAAACTTTCCGATCGGTCACCCATCCTCACTTCTCCAACCCCAGCACGCTTAACTTCTCCGTTCCTTCAGAAACTATTTTTGCAAAGTAATTTATGCCCTATTGTCAATGCTATGGTATCAATCCTATTAACTATTATATCATCATGTCACATATTTGTATTTTTTAAAATTACAAACAATTATTTAAATAAACAACAATTAGTAAGTAAAAATATTATTGAATTCAAATAAAAATATAATGATTTTATTTTTTCGTATTTTTCTAATTAATATGGAATAATTAATATCTTTAAATCTATAAACTGGAATTCGATAATTAATATGTCTAAATTGATCAAAAAAATGATAGGAATCCAAATATGATATCCATATCAACTTATCAGAAACTATACCATGATTCTAGCCATAATTTCATTTGCCCGCTTAAAATGGCAAGCATAAAGATTCTTAGCTCAGGGTTGGGACTCGCTAAACTTGAAATGGATCTCTGATGAAATAGCATATTGTGAACCTAAAAATGATTTTTGTAAAAAATAATGAGCATCAGATCATATACCTGTAGTTCATATCTGACCCACTTCCTACCGATTCAGTAGGAATTTGTCTTTTTCACCAGGGACGGACGAAAAGGTTTGAGATCCCCTGTTGAGACATTGTCCATGTAAGGTAGTCTAGTATTTTTGAAAAATGGGGTGGTAGCCTTTTGAATTAGCCAATTGGTGATTGCTTCAAAAAAACCACGTTTTTTGCGCTCGGAAAATAGAAAATGGCTCTTTGGAGCGATGAAAAGGAAAACTTCCTACTGCAACATTGTGCGCCATCCCATGATACACATGTATGCACATTATGGACACATTATCACAAACTATACCTTGATTCTAGCCATAATACTGGTCATTTTACCCGAAAGGCAGGAAACCTCGAATGAGATAGGTCATTTTGTTAAGGTTTTTTTGAGACATAATCAATATACCAAGTTTGATATTTTTCCTTCCAACTATGTCACATAATACGACACCACGCGAAGGTTTCATATTGTTTAGATCGTTTTTGAATTTCTTATGCCCGTATTAAACTATCGTCAAATTCTGTCAAACGGCGGGCATGAAGATTCTTATCTCGGGGTTGGGACTCGCTAAACTTGAAGTGGATCTCTGATGAACTAGCATATTGTGAATCTAAAAATGATTTTTGTAAAAAATCATGAGCATCAGATCATGTACCTGTAGTTCATATCTTACCCACTTCATACCGATTCAGCAGGAATTTGTCTTTTTCACCAGGGATACACGGACAGGTTTGAGATCCCCCTATTGGGACATTGTCCATATAAGGTGGTCTAGTATATTTTAAAATAGGGTGGTAGCATTTTGAATTAGCCATTTAGTGGTTGCTTCACAAAACCACCCGTTTTTTGTGCTCCGAAAATGGCTTTTTGGTGCGATGAAAAGAATATTTTTCCTCCTGCAACATTGTTCGTCATCCCATGATGCACATGTATGCAAAATATGGACATATTATCATCAACTATGCATTGATTCTAGCCATAACATTGATCATTTGACACAAAAGCTAGAAAACCTCGAATGGGATATATCATTTTTTGAAGGTTTTTTGAGACATAATCAATATACCAAGTTTTATATTTTTCCTTCCAACTATGTCACATAATATGACACCACGTGAAGTTTTCGCAAAGTTTGGATCATTTTTGAATTTGTTATGCCGTTTTAAACTATCGTCAAACTTTATCGAAAGGCGGGCATGAAGATTCTTAGCTCGGTGTTGAGTCTTGCTAAACTTAAAGTGGATCTCTGATAAAATAGCATATTGTGAACCTAAAAATGATTTTTGTAAAAAATCATGAGCATCAGATCATGTACCTGTAGTTCATACTAACCCACTTCCTACCGATTCAGCAGGAATTTGGTTTTTTCACCAGAGATGGACGAAAAGGTTTGATATCCCCTATTAGGACATTGTCCATGTAAGGTGGTATAGTATTTTTTGAAAAATAGGGTGGTACCATTTTAAATTAGCCATTTGGTGGTTGCTTCACAAAAACCCACGTTTTTTGCGCTCGGAAAATAGAAAATGACTTTTTGGAGCGATGAAAATAAAAACTTCCTACTTCAGCATTGTGCGCCATCCCATGATACACATGTATGCACATTATGGACACATTATCACAAACTATACCTTGATTCTAGCCATAATACTGGTCATTTTACCCGAAAGGCAGGAAACCTCGAATGAGATAGGTCATGTTGTTAAGGTTTTTTTGAGACATAATCAATATACCAAGTTTGATATTTTTCCTTCCAACTATGTCACATAATACGACACCACGCGAAGGTTTCATATTGTTTAGATCGTTTTTGAATTTCTTATGCCCGTATTAAACTATCGTCAAACTCTGTCGAACGGCGGGCATGAAGATTCTTATCTCGGGGTTGGGACTCGTTAAACTTGAAGTGGATCTCTGATGAACTAGCATATTGTGAACCTAAAAATAATTTTTGTAAAAAATCATGAGCATCAGATCATGTACCTGTAGTTCATACCTTACCCACTTCATACCGATTCAGCAGGAATTTGTCTTTTTCACCAGGGATACACGGACAGGTTTGAGATCCCCCTATTGGGACATTGTCCATATAAGGTGGTCTAGTATTTTTTAAAAATAGGGTGGTAGCATTTTGAATTAGCCATTTAGTGGTTGCTTCACAAAACCACCCGTTTTTTGTGCTCCGAAAATGGCTTTTTGGTGCGATGAAAAGAATATTTTTCCTCCTGCAACATTGTTCTTCATCCCATGATGCACATGTATGCACAATATGGACATATTATCATAAACTATGCATTGATTCTAGCCATAACATTGATCATTTGACACGAAAGCTAGGAAACCTCGAATGTGATATACCATTTTTTGAAGGTTATTTGAGACATAATCAATATACCAAGTTTGATATTTTTTCTTCCAACTATGTCACATAATATGACACCACGCGAAGGTTTCGCAATGTTTGGATCGTTTTTGAATTTGTTATGCCGTTTTAAACTATTGTCAAACTTTATCGAAAGGCGGACATGAAGATTCTTAGCTCAGTGTTGAGCCTCGCTAAACTTGAAGTGGATCACTGATGAAATAGCATATTGTGAACCTAAAAATAATTTTTGTAAAAAATCATGAGCATCAAATCATGTACCTGTAGTTCATATCTAACCCACTTCCTACCGATTCAGCAGGAATTTGTTTTTTTTACCAGAAATGGACGAAAAGGTTTGATATCCCCTATTAGGACATTGTCCATGTAAGGTAGTATAGTATTTTTTGAAAAATAGGGTGGTACCATTTTGAATTAGCCATTTGGTGGTTGCTTCACAAAAACCGACGTTTTTTGCGCTCGGAAAATGGAAAATGGCTTTTTGGAGCGATGAAAAGGAAAACTTCCTACTGCAACATTGTGCGCCATCCCATGATACACATGTATGCACATTATGGACATATTATCACAAACTATACTTTGATTCTAGCCATAATATTGGTCATTTTACCCGAAAGACAGGAAACCTCGAATGAGATAGGTCATTTTCTTAAGGTTTTTTTGAGACATAATCAATATACCAAGTTTTATATTTTTCCTTCCAACTATGTCACATAATACGACACCACGCGAAGGTTTCATATTGTTTAGATCGTTTTTAAATTTCTTATGCCCGTTTTAAACTATCGTCAAACTTTGTCGAATGGCGGGCATGAAGATTCTTATCTCGGGGTTGGGACTCGCTAAACTTGAAGTGGATCTCTGATGAAATAGCATATTGTGAACCTAAAAATGATTTTTGTAAAAAATCATGAGCATCAGATCATGTACCTGTAGTTCATATCTTACCCACTTCCTACCGATTCGGCAGGAATTTGTCTTTTTCACCAGGGATACACGGACAGGTTTGAGATCCCCCTATTGGGACATTGTCCATATAAGGTGGTCTAGTATTTTTTTAAAATAGGGTGGTAGCATTTTGAATTAGCCATTTAGTGGTTGCTTCACAAAACCACCCGTTTTTTGTGCTCGGAAAATGGCTTTTTGGTGCGATGAAAAGAATATTTTTCCTCCTGCAACATTGTTCGTCATCCCATGATGCACATGTATGCACAATATGGAAATATTATCATAAACAATGCATTGATTCTAGCCATAACATTGGTCATTTGGCACGAAAGTTAGGAAACCTCGAATGAGATATATCATTTTTTGAAGGTTTTTTAGACATAATCAATATACCAAGTTTGATATTTTTCCTTCTAACTATGTCACATAATATGACACCACGCGAAGGTTTCGCAATGTTTGGATCATTTTTGAATTTGTTATGCCATTTTAAACTATCGTCAAACTTTATCGAAAGGCGGGCATGAAAATTCTTAGCTCGATGTTGAGCCTCTCTGAACTTGAAGTGGATCTCTGTTGAAATAGCATATTGTGAACCTAAAAATGATTTTTGTAAAAAATCATGAGCATCAGATCATGTACCTATAGTGCATATCTAACCCACTTCCTACCAATTCAGCAGGAATTTGTTTTTTTCACTAGAGATGGATGAAAAGGTTTGATATCCCTTATTAGGACATTGTCCATGTAAGATGATATAGTATTTTTTGAAAAATAGGGTGGTACCATTTTGAATTAGCCATTTGGTGGTTGCTTCACAAAACCACCCGTTTTTTGCGCTTGGAAAATGGAACATGGATTTTTGGTGTGATGAAAAGGAAAATTTTCTCCTGCAACATTGTTTGCCATCCCATGATGCACATGTATGCACAATATGGACACATTATCACAAACTATGTCTTGATTCTAGCCATAACAATTATCATTTGACCCGAAAGCCAGGAAACCTCGAATGAGATAGGTCATTTTGTGAAGGGTTTTTTAGACATAAGCAATATACTAAGTTTTATATTTTTCTTTGCAACTATGTCACATAATATGAAACCACGCGAAGGTTTTGTTTGGATTGTTTTTGAATTTGTTATGCCTATTTTAAACTATCGCCAAACTTTATCGAATGGCGGGCATGAAGATTCTTAGCTCGGGGCTGAGCCTTGCTAAACTTGAAGTGGATCTCTGATGAAATAGCATATTGTGACCCTAAAATTTATTTTTTGTAAAAAATCATGAGCATCAGATCATGTACTTGTGTTCATATCTGACCTACTTCCTACCGATTCAGCAGAAATTTGTCTTTTTACCAGGAATGAACGAAAAGGTTTGAGATCCTCCTATTGGATATTGTCCATGTAAGGTGGTCTAATATTTTTGAAAAATAGGATGGTAGTATTTTGAATTATCCATTTGGTGGTTGCTTCACAAAACCCACCGTTTTTGCGCTCGGAAAATGAAAACTGGTTTTTTGGTGCGATGAAAAGGAAAATTTCCTCCTGCAACATTGTTTGCCCTCCCATGATGGACATGCATGCACAATATGGGAATATTATCACAAACTATGCCTTGATTCTAGCCATAATATTGGTCATATGACTCGAAAGTTAGGAAACCTCGAATGAGATAGGTCATTTTATGAAGGGTTTTTGAGACATAATCAATATAACAAGTTTTATATTTTTCCTTACAACTATATCACATAATATGACACCACGCAAAGGTTTTATATTGTTTGGATCGTTTTTGAATTTGTTATGCCCGTTTTAAACTATATATAATGTTTTATGCTTTATTTTTATTTATAAATGTGTAATATTTGAGTGTAGATAGATAGATCTTATTTTCTGCAAACTTTGATATATTATTTTTTTTTCTAAATTAGAATGATTTAATTATGATTTTTCTAAGATTAATGAGGTAAAAGGGGAAAATAGCTACATATGTCGAGAGCAGCCGTCGGCGTAGCTCTCCTATGCCGAGGGCAATTTTATGCTGACGGCCAGCTTCGTGGGGCGCCGCCCAGCTCGTGGCTTGGCCGTCGGCGTAACCTCTGGACCTCGGCATAGCTTGCCGTTCCCGTAGTGTTTTGGTTTTATTAGTTTCAGAAAATAATGCAGGTTATGTTTAGTCCGCCAAGAGCTATGCAAGAATTAATTAATTAGTTAATACTTTTTAAACATAGCTGGTGAGATCATTACTTGTCCCCTTGCATCCTGTCATCAGCTCGTCACGGTTGACATAAGCGCGGGGCCAGTTTGCAAAGTCAGAGAGCATTTCGACTGCGCGAGCGATCATCCTGGCTGTGCCTGGCTGCCCGTTGAATCGTTGCAAACGTTGCAAGTAGCAAACTGAAACCGTATGACTCTGCGTTTCATTAGCAACCTGTCGACACTACGACTTGGACACCCCAATTGTTGCTAGGCCGACTGACTTCCTCCACCCCAATTGTTTCATCTGACATGATCCGAAAGGGAAGAAAAGACAAGAAATTCAATACCCATGACATCATGCAGAACCTCCGAAAGAAGTAGAGTAGAATATCGGACTTCCCATAGGACCTTAACCTCGACGGTCTATACTAATTTCCTTTGGCTCTTTTTTGAGAACCGCAAAAGAACGGCTTGTCTTTGTATTCATCTCCGAAGGGGAGATAACATATGGCTACAAGGTGAGAAAAGGCTAGCTTGGTGGCGAATAATGCACACAATTAACATTTCACATTTTATTTGGCCAGACATAGCAAAATGCACACGATTTGTCGCAAAACATTGTGTAAGAGATAGGCCCCCACATAGCACACTAATACAATTATCAATTTTGTAAGTGTATAGATGTCAATGATTCAATTACGTAGAAGAAAAAAGTTGTTATAAATACACAGGTATGTTTTTTCTTTTGCGCAATAGGTAAGGTATATATTGACAATTGAGTATATCATATATGCATGTTATAAGTTACAAAATATGTTGATTATTATTTACTTATAAATTTTAATTCTTACCATAGTAACACATATAGATACAAATAGTTAGCACATGCGTATATCACGTTTTAAAAATATACTACTAATAATATTTTAATGTTCTCAAATAGTTAAGCCTGATGTCTGTGCGATATCGGTACACAAGTAACTCTTCTATAACCCCTGTCACGAGGTAAGAAGAAAAAGAAACAAATTCCCAACTTATTCTAATGTACAAAGATGATGCACATAATTACGCAAGTCTTGCATCAGAAGGAGATAGGGGGTTAATTTTGGCACAAAAAATAACTTGAACCTTATTGTGCTTGCTTGCTATACTCTGTAAAACCGAATTTACCCTTCATTAGCTGACAGCTTTAGGTATTAAATTCACCACGTATACCTCTTAGAATGTTGATAGGGGTAACTATGTTAAAATATATATCTTAAGGCTCTTCTCCTCAAAAATAAAATAACTTAAGGCTCTTCCTTTATTACTAAATCAAAGTTGCATCTTCCGACGCGGGGGCTGCACATATGCATAAATATATTCCGATCCTTCGTCGACCCCACGGGCTGAGGACGGAGGAGAGATGCGGCGGCGAGATTAATTATCCCGTTGATTATTTCGTGCCCTCTCGAACTCTCTTGTTCTACATCCCTTGTTTAATCCCAACTGCACCGTACCATGATTCCGTCAGATGCAGTACCGCGGTTATCAGCTTGGAGAAGTTGGTCACAACGCAATGTCAACTCTGATGGCCTGCAAATGCTATAAATGCCAGGCCGATGCAAGATGAAAATCATAAACCACATTGCCATTACATCGCCAGAGTAGCTGCAGCAACCACCATTAGCTGCTCTTAGTTACCCCTTTGCCGCTTTGCGACTAGAGCTAGCACAAGGAAGAAGGGGAAGATATGGAGGTGGAGGGAGGCGCTCGCCATGACGCGGCTGCGAGCAGGTTCTCGCTGCCGGTGGACTCGGAGAACAAGGCCAAGTCCTTCAGGATCTTCTCCTTCGCCAACCCGCACATGCGCACTTTTCACCTCTCGTGGATCTCCTTCTTCACCTGCTTCGTTTCAACCTTCGCGGCCGCACCACTGGTGCCCATCATCCGCGACAACCTCAACCTCGCCAAGGCTGACATCGGCAATGCCGGAGTGGCCTCGGTGTCCGGCTCCATCTTCTCCAGGCTTGTCATGGGCGCTGTGTGCGATCTGCTCGGTCCGCGCTACGGTTGTGCCTTCCTCATCATGCTAGCCGCGCCCACCGTCTTCTGCATGTCGCTCATCGACGACGCATCAGGGTATATCACTGTCCGATTCCTAATCGGCTTCTCCCTTGCCACGTTTGTGTCGTGCCAATACTGGATGAGCACAATGTTCAACAGTAAGATCATTGGCACTGTCAACGGGCTGGCAGCGGGGTGGGGCAACATGGGTGGCGGTGCCACGCAACTCATCATGCCGCTTGTCTACCACGCCATCAAGAAGTGCGGTGCCACATCATTTGTTGCGTGGCGCATCGCCTACTTTGTGCCGGGGATGATGCACATCGTCATGGGTCTACTCGTGCTGACATTGGGGCAAGATCTCCCCGACGGCAACCTCGGGAGCCTCCAGAAGAAAGGAGACATGAAGAAAGACAAGTTTTCCAAGGTCCTGTGGGGTGCTGTCACAAACTACCGGACATGGATTTTCGTACTCCTCTACGGGTACAGCATGGGTGTTGAGCTCACCACCGACAATGTCATCGCCGAGTACTACTTCGACCACTTCCACCTAGATCTCAGCACCGCTGGCACCATCGCAGCCTGCTTTGGCATGGCCAACCTCGTCGCTCGCCCCGCGGGAGGCTACCTCTCCGACCTCGGTGCTCGCTACTTTGGTATGCGTGCCCGCCTCTGGAATCTTTGGATACTCCAGACCGCTGGTGGGGCGTTCTGCGTCTGGCTTGGTCGCGCCTCCGAACTTCCAGCCTCTGTCACCGCCATGGTGTTGTTTTCAGTTTGTGCCCAGGCTGCCTGTGGCGCCACCTTTGGTGTCGCTCCCTTCATATCAAGGCGGTCCCTTGGTATCATCTCTGGGCTGACGGGCGCCGGAGGCAATTTTGGAGCGGGGCTCACGCAGCTGCTTTTCTTCACGTCGTCGCAGTACTCAACCGGCACAGGGCTGCAATATATGGGCATCATGATTATGTGTTGCACGCTTCCGGTCGCATTTGTGCACTTCCCACAGTGGGGCTCCATGTTCTTCCCTGCCAGCGCCGACGCCACCGCTGAAGAGTACTACGGCTCCGAGTGGACAGAAGAGGAGAAGAAGAATGGACTCCACATTCCCGGGCAAAAGTTCGCCGAGAACTCCATCTCGGAGTGTGGCAGGCGCAACATCATCCTCGCCACGTCCACTCCGCCAAACAACACTCCCCAGCACGCATAAGACTGGATGCCATTTACAGCGCGTGTATACATACACGGTTGTTCCATCTGCGAGTAATGAGGCTTATATGAGGTTATTTTCCTGGTACTCATCAAGGTAAATCGTTTTGTTTAATGTGAAAGCACGAATTCTGGTTTCCGTATGCATGCGAGGGTCCTTGTGGTCATAATTTACCACATTTTTGTATTTTGATGTGTCAATGTAAATCTTCATTTATTGTTCCGAGCAAATAAACTCAATATTTTAATGTGGCAATTTTTCGATAAAGGACACTTTATTACTTAAATGGTTTAAGCATCACACCTGGCCTCTGCATAATTAGGATGCACACAGCCGAACAAGTCCTCATATGTAACCACAAAAATAAAAAGGTGAATAACATATCATTATGAGAAATTATAAAAACACCTAAGATGCTGAAGGAGGGCTGATCCGGAGATTATGCTATCATCCATGGCGGGTAAATAAGTCTCGCGCCGTATCCTTCAGCCGCGTACACGCCATAAAAAGGTCATGATACTCCGGACGATGCAGGGCAGGCCAAGAACGTAGAGTATTGGTACACCGGTAAATAACCTGAGAACAATTTAAACCATTAAACACTTTATCATTTCTATATAGCCATAGCGATCATATAATGGCAATCGCTCCAATCCTGAGAAATAACTTATACTTATTATCTATACGATGCAATCAATTTCCAAAAATATTGGCAATACTACATGGTGGATATAAGCCTGAAGCTTCTTGTGTAACTGGACACGAATGAAGGATTCCCATGCCAATTCTGCTTAATAAGATTATCTTTAATAAGGATGACTCCTCGACGTAGATACCAAACAAAAAAAATGTTTTTCAGAGGTATCTTCGTCTTCCAGATCATCCTATTATATAAAACTGGTATGACTGGTTGGACAAGCACATTGTATAAGAAACTCACTGAGAATGAACCATTCTCACTTAAATTTCCATCAAAATGTATCAGGCCCAGGGGATAGTTAGACATTCACTAAGCAGTGCAGCAAAGCGATCCAAGAGTCAAGTTGGATCCAATCAGTTTCTCTTAAACGTCACGTTTGGAGGCAACGATTCCAAAACTGTTGCAATCATTTCATCTTCATGACGAACAGTAGAAAATGTAGGATATTGATTCCAGAGCGTGGCATTACCCAGCCACTTATCCTCCCAAAACTGTATCTGTGACCCATCCTTAATAAAAATGATCCAAATCGGAAGATATTTTTCTTCGTTGCCCTCAGATCGGCCCAAAAGTGAGAATCGTCAGGTTTCCAAACCACCTAGGATAATGCTTTTGTACTGATATATTTTCCTTTAAGAAGTGTTTTTCATACCCCTTCTTTAGTTAGTAACTTGAAGAGCCATTTACCGAGGAAGGTTGTATTCTTAATCTCCAGATCATGAATACCCAGCCCACCCTGATCTTTGGATCGACATAGTACACTCCATTTAGCCAGCCGATACTTGTTTTTTGCAATGTCTCCTTGCCAAAAGAACCTTGATCAGAAATAATCCAACCTTTTTAGAATTCCTTTGGAAGTTCGAAGAATGATATCATATACAATACCATATTACTCAATACCGAATTAATAAGCACCAATCGTTTTGCTTGATAAGGAGAATAACCTCTTCCTCTACATCCATGTACACAATAATATATTGTTGATAAGGAGAATAACCTCTTTGTCAACGCCATTGCTTTTCTTCACCTCGTCACGGAATTCAACTGGCACTATGTTACAATACATGGGCATCATGATCATGGGTTGCACCCATCCCATCATTTTTGTGCACTTCCCACAGTGGGGATCCATGTCTTCCCGTGGAGGACGGTGCATTCCCGCATGGGGTCAGCGCCGCCGCGGAAGACGATGCAGTCCAGCGCGGCGTAGAGGATAGCGCGGTCGGGGTCAGCACCGCTGCGGAGGACGGTGCGGTCCGACGTGGCGCAGAGGTCAGCGCGGACTGGGTCAGTGCCACCGCGGAGCTAGGGTTAGGGTTAAGGTTGGTGGGGTGGGAGATTTTTTCGGATAAACATGAGAGTGACATGTGTGGGCCGAAGGGGAAAGAACTAATATGATTCTTAACCAACCATTGCCTCATCGATTTTTTGGCAAGCCAAACGTGTCGCATATTCCCCAACATTCTGTTAAATTAATTTTCATATTGATTAGCAAACCAACAAAAGAGCACACCAAAAAGGGGAAATAATAATTTTCATATATAGAGAGATATCCATAGACATGTACTCGTGCATGAGTCGTGACATTATACTGTCCAAAATGAAGAAGCCACCAAAAGAACACTACAGATTGGTCGATCTACTCCAAGGTTAATTAGTACTAAGAACTAATACTAGCATCATAATTAACTCTAACTCTAACTATATTTATTACGAAGCTTGTCCAGCCTATTTATAATGGCTTACACCCTACTAGCCAATCTAGCACACCGATCCCTCAGCGGTGTAACGCGATCATTCGTCTGATTCCGTAATTCCCTAATTGCAGGTTTCATGTGTTCGTCATACGCGACCTGCCTTCTTTGTCCGTTGTCCTCCATCTCGCCCCACCATAGCTCGCGCAACAATTGTTGGAGGTGGATTGGGTGCTCTGGATCTACCCATCACACCCACGGCATGAAGCTGCACCCTGACGATGGCATGAGAGGAACTTGCGACCTGTGTCCTCTGGGAATTTCTTATCGTAGGCCATGCATCGTCAGGCGATTACATGGTCAGAGCATTGACATAACACATTCTCATCGTGTTCCCCATGCCATTGCAGGTCATGGATGTGCTCCGATACTCTAGGAATGTCATACTTGAAAGAAAAACGACAATGCAGATTGGTGATGTCGAGAAGTTTTTGGGATGAACACATAGGAACAAAAAAATTCAAATGCAAAAATCAAGCAATGAAATTGAAAATTTACAACTGCACGTACCGGCATCGCGCTTGAATAATGGAATGGCAGCGGTACGTCTGACACAACACCAATTCTCACCGCCGCTCGAAGCTTCGTGGAGAGAGAAATACAGAGGTTGAAGAAATGACGAATTTGGCGATGTGGGAGAGAAATTACGGTCGTGGGGGAGGGTTCTTTCCTTATCATATTCAGTTGGAAACGACAGGACTTCGGTGGGGCTCACCCGCCAGTGAGACAAACATGAGCAGTCACACATGCGGGACCCACGGTCCATATCATGTCTTTTCCGTGGCGAAATCATTACTGCCCCGTTTCGCATTACTAAGGCGTCTCGGAACGCCGATACCGATGGACTGCTAGCGCGGCTTAATTAAACGCCGTACGTAAATTTTCCATGGCAAAAATTCGGTCACCGCACTCCTTGTCGCCACGAATAGTGCATGTGTTGGGGCAGTATTTTTATAGTGATGGCTTTGTTAAAGACATTGTTTTGAGAGCGCAGTTTTCTCCAGGGTGAAAACTATGATCTATGATCGGACTACGCCACTTGTGCACTGTTTCTTTTTTGAGCCGTCTGAAAGAGAAAAGGATGTCGCCTAGAGGGGGGCTGAATAGGCGTTTTAAAATAATTATGGTTTAGACTCTAATAAATACGGAATAAAACTTAACGTTTAATTTATCAAGCCAAAACCTATATCCACTAGTTTCACTAAGTGCACCAACAACCTATGCTAAGCAAGATAAACAACAAGGTGATAGCTAAAAATAATACGTCAAGCACGAAGGCTATCACAATGGAAATTGCATAAGTAAAGGGCTCGGTTGAGAGATAACCGATGGACGCGGAGACGATGATTTGTTTCCCGAAGTTCACTTCCAAGAAGCTACGTCTCCGTTGGAGAGGTGCGGGGGCGCAATGAACTTCGAACGCCACAAATGGCTCACCTCGAGGTGTGGTGGCTCGATGCTCACCCAACGCCACACAAGGCCTCACCAAGGATGCGAAGCCACGCAACTCACCGACGCCACAAAAGGCTCACCCTATTCTCCCATGAGCTCGCCACAAAGGCCTACTCACGATCCACTATGGGACATTTGAGGGCGGTCACCGAACCCGTACAAGGCTTGGGGCAATCTCCACAACTCAATTGGAGGGCTTCCAAGAAACGCCACAAAGGCTCCACAATGCCACAAAAGGCAACAAGCTTGAGGAACCTCCACAACTCAATTGGAGCCCCAAGAACAATGCCACAAAGGCTACAAAGCCATAAAAGGCAACAGGACCACAAAAGGCTACAAGACCAAAAAAGGTCAACTATCCAACCACATAACCGTCTAGGGATCCAAGAACCCAAGAGAAACAAGCTCAAGGGCTTGAACTAGCCGAATCTCCGAGGAGAACTCAAACCTATGCACCAAATGCAAAAGGCAAGTCCTTCACTCTCAAATTCCACCAAATCTACAAAAGCTATTGGAGGGATAAAGGAGGAAGAACACAAGAGGAGAACACAAAACTCTTCAAGATCTAGATCCCAAGGATTCCTTCACAAAGAAGGGATTTTGCTTGGTGGGGCTTGTAGATCTAGATCTCCTCTCTCAAATCCCACAAAAAGATGCAAGAATCATAGGAGGGGAAAGGGGAGAGGGCAAGCTCTTCAAGGTCAACAATGGAGGAGAGAGAGAGCAAGAACCAAGAAAGAGCAAGTTGGGGGCGAAGGGGAAAGGGGAGCTCCTTTTAAAGGGCTCCCCGATCTACCCGTTACCCACAGAATCGCGCACAGCCGGTAGTACCGGTGGGTGGCCGGTACTACCGGTGGCACCCAGCCAACGGTCAGAAAACAGCGAGACAAAGAACAAAAACGCGAGCTTGGTCGGTACTACCACCGCTTCGTCGGAACTACTGGTGGTAAGAATGTCCTAGAGGTACTACCGCCTGAAGATCCGATCCAAGTTCCGTCAAATAGCGCAGACCAGGCAGAGAGCATACTGAAGCGAAAACGGGTTTACCGGAAATTGGGCCGAAATTAACACCGGTACTACCGGCGGCAAACTGCCCTATCGGTACTACCGGTGGTTCGCCGGAACTACCGGCCAGGCAAAAACTCCAGAACCAGAAATGCCACAACTTTTGCATCCGAACTCCAAACGAGATGAAACCAATTTTGTTGGAAAGATAACAACGTGTCGAAATATTAGATATCACCAAGGGAGAAAATACCATGAGTATATATGTGAGATACCTCCCAAGGTGTGGAGCCGGAAAACCCGCAAGATCAAAAACGCAATAAGATATGCACGGGAAATCCGTTTTTGATGAACTAGAGCTTGTTATGAAGATAACCACAAGCTCTAGATCCTCACATGGACAAGAACCAAACAACAACCAACAAATATGATGCTATGTATGCAAAGGTTTGAGCTCTCTCCGAAAGATACGAACGAGTCACCCACCCGAGAGCCCCTCTTGATAGTACATCTATCTATCCTAAACCCGGTCTTCCAACACTACAAGAGACCGGTACTATAGACACCCTATCAAGATCATACCTTTGCCTTGAGCATCCCACTTGAGCTTGATGTAGACGATCTTTTCACCTTCAAGATGGAACACCTTTTTTGATTGCACTTGCTTGCACTTGCTTGATGAAGTCTTGAGACATCCTCTCCCATACTCCATGGGGAAGCCTCTTCTTCGAACTTGACTTCATTAATCCATGATTGCCGAGGATGGCAAGCTTTAAGCATGAGATCTTCTAGAGATGACGCATCTTGAGCTTGCACTTCAATTCTTGATGATGTCTTGAAGATAGCCATGAGGAACTCCATCTTCTTTTTCTTCTTCAAGACAAACTTGATCTTCTTCTTCTTCTACTTGATTCCAATAGGCACAAAGCCCTTGGACGATGCTTCTTCTTTTTCATCCTTGAAACCAACACATGGTTCAAGCGATGCCAATGGACAAACCTACAAGTGAAACTCAATTTGCACATTAGTCCATAGGGATTGTCATTAATTACCAAAACCACACATGGGGCATACATGCCCTTTCACCGTCGTTTTTGAAGAATTTGGACTTATGGTGTTTGTTCTACTGCAACAAGGAATATATCACTGCAGCGGGGGTTTTCTCTTGTTTTATTCTTTTTGTTTTAGGAACTCATGCATTCGTAATGCCTTTTAGAACACTGCGTTGTTGCAGAGGCTGGGTGCAATTGATATTGATATGTTTGCGATATTAATATATTCCATTTGTCAAAAAAATGAGATGCCACATGTAGGATTTTTCCTACCAGTGATTATGAATTATATATGTTTTATGGCTGTATTGTACTATATGTCTATATGTATCCATGTCGATATGACAACAAAAACATGTAAGTTCATTGTACATCTGATCTGGTATGATTGTTACTTTAAGTCCATGCACACCTCACGCGCTTCCTAATAGACTGCCGACTGAGGGACTGAACCTGTGATAGACTCCCCGCGTGTCGCTCCCACGAAACGCCCCTCGCGTGTCGCTCCCTAGGGAGACACCGGGGGCACCTCCGCACATCGCCAAAGCCCCCCTCCGCCGCTACTCCTCATGCCGCCGCTGCCGCCGGCCTCGCCGCGGTGGCGGCGGGTCCAGTCGCCGAATGGTGGTCTGGGGTTGGTGGAAGCCGGAGTTGGCCGCCATGGATTCTAGGTCAGAGATGGCCTAGTTCGACGACGACTAGCGACCAGGGTGGCGACTCTGGTTGGGGTAGAGGTGGAGGTCTCTCCCGGCGGCGCCATGACCGGCGGTGGAAGTCCTGGGCCAAGCCGGCTGGTGTTGAAAACCCTAGATCTTGAGATCTGGGGCTCCGATGCTGCCTTCTCGAACCTCCCCACTGTTGGTAGGGCCGAATCCGGTGGGGATCGACCCTGCTCTGCTATCATCTCTCTCGTTACTAGCCTAGCTGCAAGGCTGCTGGTAGGGTTTGGTGCGGCGGATCTTCCAGGTTGCCGGCAGGTGGCGAGGGGGCTGTCGGCTCGGTTTGAATAAAGGGGTGGTCCTCGGATCTCTCTCGCACCAAGACGAAGATCTACTTGATGTGTGTCTCTATTGATCTGGCTGGAGTGTCTTGTTCCGGAAGGCTCCGCCGGCGAACTCACATGGGTGCATATGCCTGGAGCTTGCTGGATCGGAAGGAATTCGGTCAAGCGCACCTGTGTTTTTTGCTGGCCATTTGGTTTCAGTGGGAGCGCGGTGAAGCTCTCCTACCTGTTACCATCATGCGACATGTCTTTGATGATACACATGGTGAAGTCAGATGCGGAGAATGTCATGAAGACAGAGACATGTGGGCGAGCTATGGTGGATTGAGTCTTTATGGCGATGAGGATCTGGCATGGATATCTGCGACTTGCAGCAGCGTCTGTTAGAGGGGACGACATCACAGGAGGAGTTCACAGTCTTACCTTGCAGGGTGAAAACCCAAGGTCTGGCCTTCATTGGTTGTGCCTGGCAATGACCTTGCATAAGGCATTGCTTTGCGAGCGAGGACTTTCTCCAGGGTGAAAACCTAAAATCTTTGATCGGGCGATGACAACGCTTGTGCACTATTTTCTTCTTGGAGGTGTCGCTTTTGGAGGGATTGGACTTCTGGTGTTGTTTTGGTGCTGTTATTGTCGCTGCTGCTAAGGATCGGATTCCTGCAGCAGAACTTTTCTTTTTTGTAGTTCTTCTTTTTTTCGGCTGTGTGCATTCGTAATGCCATTAGGGTATGTGTTGTTGCAGAGGCTGTGTGTAATTGGTATTCGTGTGATATTAATATTAGCTCATTTCCAAAAAAAAATATACTGCCGACTTCGATCACATTTCCCACCTTAGCACCCTCTAGTTTCTTGTCTCTAAATTTATGCATCGAATCATGTTGTCCCTGGAAAAAAAACCAAGGTGTTAAATATCATAAGTCCGCATCGCCAAGTAAATTTACATATATAAGAACTTGCACATCGATCTAATCCGTTCTGAATGTACTATCAGAGTTGACATTTGATCAGGCAATATCCAAAACTCCCAATTGCACATCTCAATCGATCATCTTGCTCAATTATATATAGTATGCTCTGAGATGTCGTTGTAGCTAGTGATAAGCCCTTCGCTCTGGATTGATTGATCTGCTCCAACATGTAACTGAGCTGTACTTATGCTTTATTTATAATAAACGGAAACGACGCTTCCAGGAACTTTGGGTTAAAACGAATACTAGTTAGCTGAAAAATATGTTTATTTGAATGGTTCTTGTAGTTGACACTTGTAGGTAGTACGTATTAATTTCGCAAAAAATTAAATCGAACCTGTCATTGTTGACTAACGGTAATGGATCATGCAAGCTTTGTCACTGTGAGACTGTGACGCACTCCTGCTGTCACCCGATGTCACTTGCAAAATTGATTGTTGCTATGCTACTTTATATTGGACTACTCCCTTCTTTCCGTTTTAGGCTCGCACCTATTTCGTGTAACTTTGCTCATTAATTTTGGTCGATATAACACTTCTTATATGCCATAAAAGTATATTATAAAATTTGGATTTGAAGATAATTCCTGATGGTAGATTTTTTACGGCAGAGAAAAAGGCCAAGAGAAAATCACTGGGTGAAAGTCTAGCATCGACGGAGGACGTGTGGAGTCGTGTGTCCGACGGATCACTTGGAATCTGGTCATTTTCCGTTGGTGTGTTCTGGGGTCAGTCCCTTCCGATCTACGTTGGTTATCTTCGGCGTTGGTTGCTGCTCTGGTGCGTTGGTTTTTTGGGGCCTTAGCACGACGACTTTCCGTCTGTCTACTACAACAAGTTCTACTACGACAAGTTTTGCCCGGCTCCGATGATGGAGGGGCGAGGAGGCGACGCCTTCGGCTCGTGACAGTGTTTGTAGTCGTCACTAGGTGGTTCATTGCACTATTTATAATTTTTATTACTTGTAGAACTCTTTGTACTAATGTTGATGATTATTAATAGATCGGTGGAATTTCGCAAAAAAAAAAGTCAAACAATAATATTTTCCTTTACAATAAACATAATTTGCATTTGGTCTGTTGGTTTCATTTAGTGTTGGCTGAGAGGGCCTGATACTACACTTGTTCAAGCCCTGGCCCATGTGGATGTCGAAGTATCTGAATTTTGTTCGAGGAACAACTAGCCTGATACTCCATAGGGAATGGATAAACTTGTATCAAAATCCAAAACTTTCATTGTAATTCTAGATCCACAGTGATACATATTACTCGATTCGCAAGCATCCACATTACATGCGTACACAGAAGAACAAGTACAGCGCCCTGTATATACTACACTAGAAAAAGGTAATTACATCCCCCTACACCGTATTACGTGGGGCTCTGTATATACGATGTGCATATATACGGAGTATTGTACGTCTGTGTATAAAAAACTTTGGTCTCACGTGTAAAAAAGATAAGGCCTGAGTGCATCTTATGCGTGCTGGGGAGTATTACTTTCCGGCGTGGCAGATGTAGCGAGGATGACGTTGCGCCTGCCGCGCTCCGAGCGGCAGTTCTCGGCGAACTTTTGCCCGGGCAGGTGGAGACCGTTCTTCTTTTCCTCCTCTGTCCACTCAGCCCCGTAGTACTCTTCCTCGGTCGCGTCGGCGTTGGCCGGGAAGAACATGGAGCCCCACTGTGGGAAGTGCACAAATGCGACGGGAAGCGTGCAACACATGATCATAATGCCCATGTATTGCAGCCCAGTGCCGGTTGAGTACTGTGATGATGTGAAGAAAAGCAGTTGCGTGAGCCCGGCACCAAAATTGCCACCAGCACCGGTTAGTCCAGAGATGATACCGAGGGACCTCCGGGAGATGAAAGGGGCGACACCAAAGGTTGCGCCACAGGCAGCCTGAGCGCAAATGGAGAAGAGAACCATGGCGGTGACGGAGGCTGGAAGTTCGGAGGCGCGGCCGAGCCAGACACAGAATGCTCCACCAGCGGTCTGGAGGATCCAGAAGTTCCAGAGGCGGGCACGCATACCAAAGTAGCGAGCACCGAGGTCGGAGAGGTAGCCACCCGCGGGGCGAGCAACGATGTTGGCCATGCCAAAGCAGGCTGCGATGGTGCCAGCGGTGCTGAGATCTAGGTGGAAGTGGTC
Organism: Avena sativa; assembly: GCA_916181665.1. Classification (NCBI taxonomy): domain Eukaryota; kingdom Viridiplantae; phylum Streptophyta; class Magnoliopsida; order Poales; family Poaceae; genus Avena; species Avena sativa. The sequence goes on along the minus strand of OV702291.1, from coordinate 122,283,878 downwards.
GAAGTAGTACTCAGCGATGACATTGTCGGTGGTGAGCTCGACGCCCATGCTGTACCCGTAAAGGAGTACGAAAATCCATGTCCTATAGTTTGTGACAGCACCCCATAGGACCTTGGAAAACTTGTCCTTCTTCATGTCTCCTTTCTTCTGGAGGCTCCCGAGGTTGCCGTCGGGGAGGTCTTGCCCCAATGTCAGCACGAGCAGACCCATGACGATGTGCATCATCCCGGGCACAAAGTAGGCAATGCGCCATGCAACAAAGGATGTGGCACCGCACTTCTTGATGGCGTGGAAGACGAGCGGCATGATGAGTTGAGTGGCGCCGCCACCCATGTTGCCCCACCCTGCTGCTAGCCCGTTGACAGTGCCGATGATCTTACTGTTGAACATGGTGCTCATCCAGTACTGGCACGACACGAACGTGGCGAGGGAGAAACCAATTAGGAAGCGGACAGTGATATACCCTGCCGCGTCGTCGATGAGTGACATGCAGAAGACAGTGGGTGCGGCGAGCATGACGAGGAAGGCGCAACCGTAGCGTGGGCCGAGGAGGTCGCACACAGCGCCCATGACCAGCCTGGAGAAGATGGAGCCAGACACGGACGCCACCCCGGCGTTGCCGATATCAGCCTTGACGAGGTTGAGGTTGTCGCGGATGATGGGCACCAGTGGTGCGGCCGCGAAGGTGGAGACGAAGCAGGTGAAGAAGGAGATCCAGGAGAGGTGGAAGGTGCGCATGTGCGGGTTGGCGAAGGAGAAGAGCCGGAAGGACTTGGCCTTGTTCTCCGAGTCCACGGGCAGCGAGAACTTGCTCGCTGCTGCCGTCCCCGCATCCCCCTGAGCCCTGGTCTCCACCTCCATATCTCCCTCTTTGAGAGCACCTAATTAGGCTTTTTCTTCTTAGCTGCTGCTGCTCTGCTGCCTCTCGAGCTTGGCTTGCAATGTAGGAGCGGTGGTGGTTTATGTTGTGGATCTTGCACCGATCAACAGGGTATTTATAGCATGCTGCAGCAGAGTTGACATTGGGATGGTACGGTACGGTACCTCTCAATTGGGAAGCCGTTATTCAGATTCTGCCCTTTGGGCATCGTAGAACAGAAATCAGCAGTTTATCAATTGCATCTGACGGAGTATAGTGAGTTTACTCCGGCTTGGGGAGCTGGCACTGAATCTGGAGGGGAGAGAGGAGAAAATTCATAATTTGAGAGATACTACAGTACTACTAATTAAGGGAACCTCCCCGCCGCATCTCCTGCATCTCTGCCTCTTGGAGCTCCGTTTATTTTACTTTGCTCCATGGGATCCACCAAGGATCAAGGACTCGACGCGTGGAGAGGTGTGTACGTTGACTTGTGTATAGACATGCCAGTTATCATTAAGAGGGTAAGATGAGAGTCAGGTTAGTTCACCTTGTTTAGTTTATTACGATGCAGATTATTAACCGAGGGCTGAAATGTTGGTTAATTTCCATTCGAGTATAGATTAGATGGAGTAGATTTCCATGTAGATTTCGCTTTTTACCATCTAATCGTGATACTCTGATAGTTTTCGTATCTTAATTCTGAACCCGTGACATCTTTAACTACATTACAATTTTCTGTATGATGTGGCCAGCCGATTCAGCCGATAAAAATGGTGTGGCAGTTGACTTTGTTTGGGATAGACTTGGTAAAAACTCCCTTCCTATTTGTTACCACCCTGTCTTGAAGATGTATGTATGCGAAATCCAGGTACAGCCGGATCCACACTTGAGCTAGGTGGTAATGCATGTCTTCTGAAGCAATTGGATGGCCGTGATAGCTCAACATGCAATATGTAATGTGTTGTTCTTCTGACTTCTCGTTAGACCTTAATTCAGAGAATCGAATCTGTCCAAATTACGCGCGCAAACAATACTACATGCTTACGTTGTGTATCAAAGTTGTCAACCCTGACATCCACATCTAGATAGGTAGGTATCTGATTCTTCTAAACCCTAGTTTAAAGTTTAATTTCGTACGGTTGGGTCGACAAGAGTTATGTCGACGATCGATTAGTCACCTCATAGGGACAAGTTCATTAGTAGTTAGTTGCCTCTTGAGAACCCCTATCTAGATACCTACAAAAATATCTAGTATCTATCTATCATTCATTCATTCGCACACGTACACATGCTGATCTATGAATGAATCATCCATGGGTCTATCGATCGATCGATATACGCAAGTATCCAGAGAAGTCGTACGTGTCTATGTCTTGCATGTCCACATCGTCTTAATTAATATACATACATGGGTCCTTGTTATATGATTCAACGGTGCTAATTAACCCCTCGATGCCAGGATGTTATACCTACAACATCATAGTACTCGCAAATATATAATCCCCACACCTTAATTAGCTGGCCAGGGAATTTGTACAGTTTTTACAATTTCCAAAAAAATGTACAGTTTTTACCAGGAAATATGTAGTACATATGTATGCTGATAATTGAGCTGGTTGATTAATTTATTGAGCTGCTTAGCTGGTGATCTGGACGCATGCCTCGTGTTTGATTTTTAACTATGAGCTGTCTGGCTTCCTTAGTTGAAAATTTCGCAACCGCCTGGCCCTTTGGAGTTTGGACTTATCACATGGCCGGGCTGCCGTCCCTATTATATAAATTCATGATCAATCTATCAAAGTATATGCGTGTACATATGTGATAATGTGAATGGTTCCGAGAGCCCAGGAGAGAATGTCTGGCTCAATCAGTAACACAATGTAACTCTTGTTCTGTGATCAATCAACGATCACATTTTAGTGGTCTAAAGTATCAGACAGCATCCTCTCCGTGATGGTGATACATGCGGCTGTCACTACCCTCTTGGAGGCGTCCTTGTGGGTATCCTCCCCGTGACTGGGTTCCGGGTGAAAACCCTAGTCCGATTTACGGGCAGGGCGACGACGAGTCGGCGACGCAACGTGTAGCAAGCTTTATCCATAGACTGTCCGGTTGAGAAATAGCGCGAGAGTCCGCGATGGCCGGCCGATCCCAACATTGACGCAACGTGTAGACACCCGTGCTGATCAAGATCAGATGCATTTACTAGTAGGCGACGGTGTCGTTGTGAAGAACAACAAGCTAGCTGGTCTACCTCATGTAATCAAATTTGTAAATCTCCAGTAAAACAACAACAAGATGACTATAGATGTATTTGCTTGACACGCATGACTTAAGATTGAAGGTTATTATGAACGAACAACAGTTTTGACTCAGCCAATTGTCGGCACATGAACTCGCCGGCCGGTATGTCAAGCTCGTCGGCACCACATCACATCGCAGCGCCATGCGCACCTGCGGTGGCCCTAATCTTTTGGAAGCACCGGAGCAGCTGCGCCCACCACCAGAGAGCACTGAGTGCCCCAACACCAGCTCCGTCGAGGACCAATCAAGAGGAAAAACCCACCATGAATCAGTAGCAGTTACTGATGGCTGTTTGTGGTGCGTGCATGCAGGTGTCTCGCAGGAGGTGGCGGCGGCGCTACCATGGGTGAGTGTCCACTCGATTTGGCCGGAATATAATTCGATAGGTGAGAAAAGGCTAAACTGCCCTCCTAAACGGAGGGTCAGATTTTGATGGTACTCCCAGCTCTCCCCCGAGAGTACCAGGGTACCGTCAAATTCACCTAAATATTCTATGGCATTAAAGGATGGTCATTCTACCTATTGTAGTCAGGAGAAAAAGTGAACCATATTCTATTCTCGTGTAATCTCGCTCTCTTCTAGTGGAGTGGCGTCCGACAAATCCTCTGTTGTGGAACCTATAATTGGGACACGGATATTTTTACAATTTTAGGCTATCTTACACAGCTTTCTCTGGACAACCTATGGCTCCTAGTGATATCCGTAAAAAAAGTTGATGTTGAATTTTATACCTAACCAACCTGCTAATGTCATCTTCAAATCCATTGTATTCCTAGAGTCGTGGAGCCAGAGCAATGAGGCGAAGGAAATAGTGCGTTGAAGCAAGTATTAGGATCGAGGACTTAGGTTACTGCTTCCCTCAACGGTACACCGATAAGAAGCCAGAAGTAGTTGCGCATATATTTTGCTCCTCCTTTAATTTTTTGGACTGTCATGTATTGTAAGATGTTACCCTCAACTTGTAATACTTCATTGATCTTGCATGATCGACATCAAATTCTTCATTTTTTTAGTTCTTTTCTCTCTTCTTTTTAGTGAAACTAGTTCTTTGCTGCTTTCAGGTTTATACACAATCTAAAGACAGCTTTGTGGGCCTGGATTCATTTTTGGTTAAGAGGCGGGCCTTACTTTCAACACGAGATCTTTTTCTTCTTCTCTCGCCAAAGCTTTACTCATGGGCCTTGACATACACCGCCTGCAAAAAATGCGACCATGTAACCGGCACTACTTCATCTCTAAAATACAAAGTGGTCAATTTTCTTTCTCAAATACAAAATCTGATAAAACATGGAAGAAAAGCCAAAGATACTAATTCTCTCACCTCGCCTCAAAAAGAAGAAAAAACTAGATTCCCGCACCAAACTTTGGTTCTGAATCTGAAAAGAAGCACATACATAGATTGCCTACTATACACTGGCGCCGGTGTGCATCCATCGATCACATGGCCAACTAAGCTATATCCTGACTAGTATAGCATAGATTCTAACTAGCACACCCACGCTTCGGTTGATGTCCTCTGCCGGCTGTCCCGTGATGTGTGGTTGATTCATATCCATCAATGAACTCCAGCCGCATCGATGCGTGGCAATTGGTTTCATTCACCGGAGTAAGCAGACAAGAGCAGATCTGGAAAAGCAGATACATGTCCTGGAGCCTAGATCGGCCGTAGACGTGTTGGGTCCCTGATCACTAGCAAGTAGCAACTCTCCGAATGAATCTGATCTCCAGCGTTTTTGTATGTCAGCGAATGCTGGCATGCCAAGAAAATTAAGCAGATACGTATGCACACCAACTTAAGATTCGTACTAGTGACTATAGGCCAACCTGGAGAACATGCATGGTGAGTGTGCCCAGCTATATATGTAGGTAGTTTGTAGATTATGCATCGACGCATGTGGACGGTGTCGAGGGTGGTAAAATATTACCGCCGCTAGCTCCCATTGATTCTTGCTTAGCTAGCTAGATTCTCCTGATAACCACTCATCACTGAGAGTGTACTAATCTTGGCCCGCTGTGCTTGATCGCCAGAGCAACTTCAGTTTGTTTCCCTCTGGCTAGTTAGTTTGATCGATCGCGATGGGGCAGAGTGGTGGCGTGGATCAGTCGTCTTCCAGGGTCCTGCCCATCATCGACGAGGGATCAGAGTCGGAGTCAGAGACGGGGTCGATAGAGGGAGTGGCGCCGGAGACGGCGATGAAGGCAGCGGCAGGGACGACCATGGCGGAGCGGAGGAAGGCGATCATGGCCAGGATGAGGGAGCTGCTCCAGCGAGCCGTGGTGCAGTCATCGTCGCCGGTGCCTCAGTCGACAAGGCTGCGGGCGTCCACCTTGGCCACTGCCAAGAAATGGAAGGCAATTAATAAATTGATGTGTCTTAATTCTTACATGATTCTTGATTAACCGTATGTTAATTTTATGCCCTGTTGTTGATCGATTCCAGAAGGTGGTGAGCTTCAGAAGCAGGGAACACCGGCCCCGACCGGCCCTCCACGGCGGTGATGCCATGAGCTCGTCGTCGTCGGTGTCATCCAGCAGGAGCAGCTTCGGCGGCCGGGACGTCTTCTTCCCATCGCCCACGCGCTCCCCTTCGTGTCCAGCGCCGACCTTGGACAGCAGGATGACGATGCAGCAACACCACGCTCACTGGATCACAACGGATTCCGACTGTAAGCTAGCTCACCACTCTATCTTGAAAATTTCGACCTCTTACTGCTGTTTTTTTTTTCTTTCCTTTGATGTTGTTGACGAATTTTTGCAGTCGTGGTGCTGGAGCTCTAGACGACGGTGATCTCTCTCCGGCGAATGAACTAACTGTACTCTAGTGAATTTCTTGGAGGCTCGACGCGCCAGGACCTAGGATTGAAAGATCGGCCCGGCCTGATTACCCTAGCTTCTGAGCCTACAGTAATGGGCGGCACCGCGGCAGAAGTCAAAGAACTTCTACTATCCGAAAGGCCAGGGCTTAAATGCCCCAGTCCAGCCCGGCTTATATGTGTTTCTGTAAATACCAGTTTCTGTTTGAGGTAGACTCAATTAATCTGCAAAATTTCAAGTTTTTTGACAGCTCAAAGAGCTGGTAATATAAGACGTTTGTTTGTAAGAGAATGAAAATGATTTCTTCTGAGAAAAATTAATGAAATAGCAGTGTTCCATGTAAAAAAAAAGAGAATGACAATGGCCATCTCCTTGCATACCGTAAACACGTCATGTAAACAGATTGTCATCCCATCAGACTGATTTCAGCAAGACATGTTGTGGTGGTTTCAGGTTTTAACTGAACTAACGTAACATAACATGATATGTGTTTTGACACTGAATAACGAGAGAGTAGGAAGTATCTGAAGCAACATGGTCGCCTAAGAAGTTTATTATATGATGAGGTTTGTTCATAGATCTCATACACTTTCTGAGAATTGAAAGAGCCATGTTTTTAAATAGGTTTCGACGCCTCGTTGGAGCATGGCCTACTCCGATGTTAGGAAAGCGCCGGAAGGGTTTGGCATGGATCTTGATTGTCCCAGACTTTCCAAAGACAAATTCAAGTTTCCTACTCGATGATGGTCTAAATCCTACGAGACTCCTCAGATCCAAAACATTAATTCCAGAACAAGCCTTGGAGCTCTAGCCCTCTTCTATTGTTGTATTAAGTTGAATTTGATGAATCTCCGCCTCTCAGGGGTTTACATAGGTGAGTGATCCTTGAAAAAATGGCCAATTTGGACGCTAGATGATAGCACCATAGGGTTAGGGATTGTGGCATTGGATTTGGGAACAACCCAACAAACATACTGGTCCATGTAATATTACATAATTGTAATACTTTTGACGCTAATAAGGTAATAAAGCAGCCATATGTATCATTTTGATGCAGAGGCTGGGGCACACCCTATTTAGAAAAAAATATAATATTACAAAAGGGGTTATCTGCAAAAATACAGTCTTGGCCGATCTCACGTGAGCGGTGCATTACTGGTTTCGGTCAAAAACCGTCCAACCAATACCGGTTCATGACCACGCATGAAAGTTGCAAGTTTTGTGATTGGTTTGACCGTTTTGCTACTTGAGTGACTTAAGTTGTGAGACCACTGGTACGATTTAACATGTTTAAATGCAACTTTGTGGCCCTTTATTCCTAAATCTTCTGAAAGGGGCAAGCATTTTTTTAAAGGGCCTTGAAAATATGGCCCATGTAACCAGCATTCTTCCCTCAAATGCAAACCGGAAGAAATGAGAGAAAAGAAAATATATATAGTACTGACATCGAACAGGTTTTTTATGCGGCTAGATTTTTCCTCCAAAACTTTGGATCAAAAGAACATTAAAAGTTGTAATAAATCAGCGACGGAGCAAGTGTTACTCCCTCTGGCCCATATTAGCTGACTTTGATTTATCTAGATACGAATGTATCTAGTCAAGTTTTAGTGGTAGATATATCTGTATCTAGACAAATTTCAGTCAACTAATATGTGTCGGATGGAGTACCTAGTTTGGCATTATATAGAGTCGCGCTATTTGACTCCCTGGGTGCAGAATATTATTCTGCACCCCGTCCGTATCAAGCGCCGCACCCGTCCCGCGGTCCGCACCTGGTTCATCCCGCGACGTAATCTCGCTGCATGCGACATAAGATTTTTACATTGGTTCTTTTCCGCGCGTCCACGGAAGGATCCACCCACATGCAATGTAAGAAAGTTACGAGCCAAAGGACGGGAGCTAGCTCCAACGTAAGAAAGTTACGAGCCAAAGGATCCGCCCACATGCAACGTAAGAAAGTTACGAGCCAAAAGTTGGAAACCGATCGGCAAGTAGGTCAGATAATAAAAAGGACGGGAGTAAATAAAATACTTCCTTCGATCCATATTAATTGATTCAAATTTATCTAGATTTGGATGAATCTAGACACTATTTAGTATATAGATTTATTCAAATTTTGATAAATTCAAGTCAATTAATATGGGCGGAGGGGGTATTAAAAGTCAAAAGGACGGGATATTTCTATAAGAAGGTAGCTGCACCTTAGTTTTGAGTATTAATCGAAGGCCAATAATATTAAAAGGACGGGAGTAAATAAACATTATTTATGAGTCAACCACTAGCAAAGTCAAAATGATGTAAGTAAATGAAATTTATTTTTGGGAACCACGTTTGGCACTATTATAGTCTTAGCAGTGATATTTGGCTATTATTTTAGTTACTCGGGATTGTGGGAAAAAAGTAAAATCAACTTAAAATATCCTTTTTTTTACAAGGAACACAAAAATATTCTGATTGTAGGCTATCACCTATGAATGGCTAGGAGTATGTGTGCTACTTATAGAAATCCTATATTTAGAATGTACATGACTGAATGCTCGTCGAGTGGTTCAGAGTGTATCGACATGAGTTTCCAGTCACGGTGATTTAGAAAGCACCGCACCTTACGCTAGATTTGGGTGGTTAGAAATGCAACAGATCCCGACCGTATTGTTATAAATAGAAGTTTGACCCAAGCTTGTTGATATCATTCACAATGGCAGGCCAAAATCTTGATTCCATATGCAATGTTTGTAAATATCCGAAGGATGTATGTGCTGAGGATTTCTCATTGGACTACATCAATGTACTCACAATATCAGGAGAATTCAAGACTCGCATGGTAAGCCGTAATATTTGTTATCCACAATGTTTGATCACTAACATACTTCGATATTAATTATACATGTGTAGGTGATACCTTGCACATTAGGGGAGCACTTCGTTCACCGTTTTAGAAGAGAGATGAAATTAGAGGTGGAACCAACACATGAGTGGTATGAATTTGATATACGAAAGGAAGGGGGAAAATACTACATCGAAGGAGAATGGGAGATGTTCGTAAGCATTTACAACATTAAGCAAGGCGACCAGATACGTTTTGTCATTGGCACATTTATCCACGAACACCTAACTCTTGGCCATATACGCCGGCTATCAGGGTCGGGGGGTATCGCACTTCCTAGATGCACAATAGGTCAGTTTTGTTCACATTTTACTTAAAAAGTTCTAAGCTTATGGTTTGAATTAACCCAAAGGTAATTTTGTTTTTTTTCAACAGCGGAATACGAGGCCGAACAACAGCTGCGCGAGATGGACGAATGTACATCATCAGTCGACACTCACTAGTAGACGACGTGGAAGATAGTTACAGTTTTTTGTGTTGTTACCTCTCAATATGCCTATTGCGCAATAATTGTGGCTTCAATTACGCACGTTTATGCTATTTCAATAGTTAAAACTGATTTAGTGTACGCCATCAAGTAAGAGTGTACAATCTAGTGTTCATAATTTTTTTTATCATAGTGAACAACATCCAATATAATTTTATTACACTGTTAAATGAACTAATGAAAACGATATTCTACATGAACAAATAGATCCACCGAGATAAAAAAAAATTGTCAAGAAATTAACAGACTGGCCCATATGTTAATGGACTTGCTGGTCTTGTGTCCCTATTTTATTCTAAGTCTGCGTGTCACCATAGGCTTGCAAGCGAGGTAAGACAGACACCATATCCTTACGGCAACAACCTGAAAACTGCATCTAGGGACCTCCGTCCAATTTCACGGCGCCTGCCGCAGCTCCGACGCGGCACCTCCCATCGCCCCCCCCCCCCCCCCCCCCCCCCGCACCGCATCCCTCATCCCCTACCGCGACACCACGGCCACCCCCTGCATCGCCACCTCCCTAATCCCCCGGGATCCACCTCCCCAATCCCCCCCGAGTCGCCTCCGACGACCATGGCAACGGACGGTCAATTCCACGCGCGGCAACAGCGGATCGTGGGGCGCGTGGTGGTTATCACGGAGGCCAGTAACAAGAACTATGAGCCCTCACGTCCCCCCTGTTCCCCTCTCACCTTAAGTTACCTCTGTCGACACCGGCGACCGGACCGGCCTCCAGCGTCGAGACACCAGCGATACACCTTCGAGCGCATAGCCATTGCCGACGACGCAGATACCGGACACGCCGCGCGCCGCGGGGATCATCTGAAGTCAATTACGAGCGATATTTCCAAATTGAGGTAAAGTTTGCAGTAATCACACTTGCATCTCATAATACTGTTCAACTGTCTCTCTGGTTTGTTGACGCATACTCAGTTCAGTATCATTGTAGTTGGGCATCCTTCTATATGATCGGTTGATCTCCATGCCACGAGCCAAAAGATTGTCCTTCTCCTGGTTACCCTTCTTTTCTGAGCTTGTGTTTGTGCTTGTGCTTCTGAATTTTCTGAAGATTCTTTTGCATGAGAACGATTCGCATGTAATTCTTGTTGACATTGATCAACTCACTATATTAACACAATTGGAGACGGTTTGGTTTGGTTGTACGTAGTACCTTTTTGGATTCTCTATTTTTTCTTGCACGCAAGATGTTTGTAGTTTTGTCCATACTGCTATCTGCTGGTACAACACAAAGGGCAATGGTACCTGAACACAGACTTCAAATCATTGCTTTTCTTGGGATTTTTTCTCTATTAGTGCAACATAAAACCAATTTTATGATCGTAGATTGATGTAGAAAACACTGGAGCCATCAAACAAGATACAAGGGGGCGAAAATGATCTTTGCAGAGATATTACAAATGTCCGGCAACCGGAGCCATTCGGGAAAGAAAGCCAAATCTCCCGGCAACCAATGAGCCATATGTTTAGCACCGCCTGGTGGATCTGAGTGGGTTAAAGCTCTGTTGTCACCAGCAGATTTCAAGCTCTTTTAGCACTATCATACCCCTTCTGAGTTGTATTCATGCAGCATGTGCCTAGGCAAAAAAAGTTAAAACCATTGGTTTAGTCCTTGTGAAATACACAGACTCAAAGAAATATCTGTATAAGTATTATTCTAGCATATAGTACTAGCTTTATGGATTAGCAGTCAGCATTCGTTTTTCACTTCTAGTATACAATGGGGCACGTAACTTTTTTCCTGATAGAGTGGTATTAGTATTGACACATACATGCAACATCTCGGCTGTTGAAAAATTTCAGTGTGTAACTGGGCAGGCTTTTGATCTTATACGAGGAGATTGACTCTAACAAATGGTTTTGAAGTCCTGAAGATTGGAACGATAAGTAGTACAATAGAACATCTCATGAGATTAGGTTGTTTGACCAGATTTTAGAGGATTAATCAAACCTGGCTTGGTTCATGTGCCTGTAAATTTGAATGAGACGATTATACATGACATGACTAACTATTGAGCACATATCATTTTCTAGATACGTCGAGTCATCGGGCACATGTATGTAATTTCCTATCAGTTTGCCGTAAACACCTATATTTCTTCGGTTGTGCTGGTAAATCAATCCAGCGTGTATTATTTCAAGAAGATGAAACAATATATTAGTCAACAATATAAAAATCTGATAAAATAGGTATAAGTTACATGAGATTTAGAAGCCATGATTGTTGACTTCTATCCCAAAATCTGATGTATCACGGTGGAAAGATGCATAAATTGTATAGCAACCGTGGAGAGCAAATGCCTTCTACTAGTACTATCAGTAATTTTTAATCCTATGTTTAATTTGACATGTGGAATATGACCGAGCCTCACAGGCTAGTAAACGAGGTGTCCAAATCAGTAATTTTTTAATTATGTACAAAGCAACATGAATGAGATGGTTTCTCCATGATAGCAACTATTATAAAAAAGAATTTAACCATACTGCATTTCTTACGAGACAGTAGAGATGAATCTTTGTGGCTAGCAATAATCTTATTATATGCTCCAAAATGAATTACAGGATACTACCATGGACTCCTCTCCATGCTTCCGCCGACGAGGTCCTGATGACACATCAGGTTCTCCGGAAAAAGAGGTTGTGCCTGGAGATGCGCATCCACATACATCCTTCCGGACTCCAAGCCATGGCACCGGAACTTCTGGCGCCGGGTGCTCAACTAGATCGATGGATGGTGAGAACTCAACGGTGCATCATCCAGCAATGCATGTGTCCATGATAACGCCGCCGCAACCGGTGGAACCGCACGAAATGATGACACCAGATCCCAACGCAAGATATATACATGTACGTTAGCTCTCAAGTTATTATGGAACACAAAATGGTTATGGCAGCATTTTTCACTTATTTTTATTTATAATCAATGTCAGGGTGACCAAGTTCACGAGGATTGTATCCCAAAGGTAAATATGGTTTTTGGTACAGATGAGGAAGGCTACGAGTTTTATCGGCAATATGCAAGAGAAGCTGGGTTTGGAAGTAAGAAACATAGGAACAAGCCGATGTCACGCGTGTATGCTTGCTCTCAGCAAGGTTCTTCTTCATTTTACAAGAATGACGGGGACCGCAAACGTGCGAAGATGTCAAAGAGGATTGGTTGCATGGCATCGGTGAAGCTGAAGCAAAGAGGAAACGAATGGTTCTACGAGAAAGTAGAATTGGAGCACAACCATGCTCTAAATCCTAATCCATCTGAGGTGAAGCACATGCGTGCACACAAGAACAAGGACAGTGTTATTATGGATTTTGTTGATGATCTGCAGCACAGTGGAGTCAGCCCTAGGGCAACCATGAATGTATTGACTAGATTGCATGGAGACCAAGCACTCTTGCAAATGAATGAACGTGACCTGGAAAACAGGTACATAAAGTCTGACTTACTTGTATCTTTCTTTTAACCCTATTGGGTGTTGTATCCGTTAACTTTATCACTTTGCAATGACATAAACTGTTGTATGAACTGCAGAAGGGCGGCTAATTTACGAAAGGAGCAAGTGGATGATATAAAAAAGCTTACGGCCTTCTTCAATGAGTGTAGAGCACAGAACCCAAAATTTTATTCTGATATTGAACATGACTCGGAGGGTGTAGTGAAGAATATTTTCTGGAGTCATGCTAGCTGCCAGGCGAACTATGCTGAGTTTAGAGATGTGGTCACATTTGACACCACATACAAGAGCAATTTTTACCGTATGCCGTTGGGGATGTTTGTTGGGAGCAACCACCATTTACAAAACGTCATTTTTGGGTTTGTCCTCATCCGTGACGAGACCGAGGATACTTTTGAATGGATTTTCCGGACATTCCAGAGATGCATGGAAGGAAAAGATCCTATTTGCATACTTACAGGTATAATTTCCCTTTTTGTGCTGACACACATGCACTACTAAGCAATTTGGTGCCAATTTGTTTGCTGACTAATACTTTGTTTGTAGATCAAGATCAAGCTATGGCAAATGCTCTTCCACTTGTGTTTCTGAAAATGATTCATAGGCTTTGCAGATGGCATATGTTGAACAAGCACACAGAATGCTTAAACAAACTTTTTTACTTGCATAAAGGGTTGGAAGATAAGCTACTCACAGCGGTAAATCACCCACTAACCCCTGTCGAGTTTGAGAATGCATGGCAGGAGATGGTTAGTGAGCATGGACTCGAGAATGATCCCACATTGCATGGTCTGTACAAAGACCGTGCAAGTTGGATTGCTTGCTACTTCAAGGGCATTTTCTGCGGGAGAATAACATCAACTCAACGTAGTGAGAGCACGAACAGAATGGTGAAAAGAAACCACCTCAATGAGTCAACACCTCTGCATGTATTTGCCAAAAAAATGTACCAAGTGTTGCAAAAGAGAAAAGATGATGAAGGTCAAGAAACCATTGCATCACAGGTATGAGATCTTATATGACAGAAACTTCTTTCATGGTTTGGTTATGTAAACATGACAATGGTTTATTGTATTCTTTCTAGTTCTAATGATCACGTAACAAAACAGTGGTATGCTTAGAAACAAATCAGTTTATATATTGTAACACTCATTGCATGAAGTATATGCCTGTTGCAAGCTATGTAAAATGAGTGTAACTTTCGAAATGACCTAGGAAAAGAATTAAAAATTGTTATAGTCGGTTGTTTTCACTTTATAGCATATTCATGTGACAACCAAATCTGGGAACTTTTTTTCTTCAAACGTACGTCAATTGTAAATGAGGCAGTAAGGATATGTGATAATCTTTGATCTCCATAACATCCATATGCTCGTTTAGATATACTAATAGCTATCACTCTGCTGTATTTCTGCAATTATGCTAATTCTTCCCATCGTTGAGCTGGGTAACTTTCAGTTATTGTTGGTGTCCTGTTAAATGAAACACAATAACATCAGACTCACTCAGTCTTCAATTTGGTTTTAGGGCCATCCTAATACAAAGACAAACTACCCTCTGGAACGCCAACTGAGCAGGATCTATACCCATGCAGTATTCAAAAAATACCAAGAGGCCTATGTTGCTGGAACATCTTTCCGTATAAAAAAGGTTGACACATGTAATTTCCTTGTGTACTATGGTAGAGAAGGCCCTACTTTTTCATGGTCACAACATGAGTTTAAAGTAGTTTGCAATGAAGTGGAAGAGAAGTACGGATGTGAGTGCAGAGGGTGGGAGCACACAGGTAATCAAAAAAACAGTCTCCCAAATTTTACACATGGAAAATACAATGATTGGAACCACATTTACATTAATTGTGCATGTCATTGTGCAGGACTGCTATGCTCACACCTCATTATAGTACTGATAAATGAGCAGATTCAGAAGCTCCCTAGCAAGTATGTGTTAAGAAGGTACTCGAGGAATGCCCATATTGACCTTCCATATGACAGAAATGACTCTGTCCAAACCGGACCTGATGGCAGATCATTAAGTGGTAGGAATTCTGACCTGCTCAGAGAAGCTTATGCAAGTGTCCGAGCAGGGAACAGATCAGCAGTAGCCTATGAAAGAGCCCTGAATGTCTTGAGGGAACTTAGGAAGCAGCTAGAAGCAATTCCTCCAGATGAGATGCCGATGCGTGATGAACCAGCCATTGATGATGAAGATGTCCATCTGGCAAGATTTCTTAAAGCCCCACCAAAGTCGAGCACAAAGGGTTCTAGAGCTAAAGAAGGAGCGAAACAAATCATCGGCGCACGAGGGCCAAAGTTGTGCACAAGGGAGTGTAGCAACTGTGGGCTTAGAGAAGGTCACAATAAGGCATCGTGCCCTAACCCACGACAAACATTTGCGGTCGGTGGCTCCAGCGCAGGCAGGGGAAGGGGCAGAAGGGGCAGGGGAAGGGGCAGAAGGGGCAGGGGTAGGGGAAAGAACGCGAAAGGCAAAGGAGTCATGAGAGCTCGACGCCGTCTATTGGATGATGTGGACGAAGAAGATGAAGATGAACAGGAGAAAGATGATGATGTAGATACTGAATCATCATACGAATCATACCATAGTGATTAGTACTACTATGCCATGCAACTAATTAGAATGTGAACGATCTGTTGTTATTTTGATTCATGAAATGATTTGTTGTTCTTGCACGTTACACCTAATAATTGTGACTTGTTCTGCCTCTTGAATGATCAAAAGAGCTTAAGCGTGAGAAGAAAATCGTTCATACCCTTGCTGGTTCATTTTCGTGTGATTACAAGAGGCAATTATCATTTAATGATTAATCACTATAACTTATTTTAACTTTCTTATACGCCGACATAAGAAAGTTGGGTAGCTGATGATGTCTATCAAGTGAAGAAAACAAGCACTATTTTTTACAAATTGATATTATTTGAATAATTGGGCGTATACACCAAACGAACATGTATGCATAAACGCATAAACTTCTTGTAACCACTAAGATAGCTGTAAGTAGCAGCCTCCAGTTTCAAATAAACTTTCGGTCTAAATTTACGAGAATTGTATGGAAAACATTAAATGACTAAAATGAGAGAGTCAATTAGAGGGTGAATGTAAGAAAAATTATTTTTTATGCCATCATCTAAGAATGGCAATCCTATCTTTAGCACATACTCCCCCGTTTCATAATATAAGATGTTTTACCTTTGTAAAGGAAATGTATGTAGACTACTTTTAGTGTGTAGGTTAGGAGTGAATCTCTATGAACCTATACTAAAAATAGTCTAGATATATTTCTTTCACAAAGCTAAAATGTCTTATATTTTAAAACGGAGGGAGTACCTTTGATTTGGTGTTCACGTAATTTCAGTAGACAAATATCATTTGATGATGAATCACTATAACTATTTTAACCGTAACTATACATATTCTTTGAATAAAGTTTAAACAAGGACTATCATACGCCCAACCAAACTTGTATGAAGCAATGCAAATACTTCCGGTAACCACTAAGCTAGCTATAATAAGTATGAGCATTCAGTTTCAAAGAAACCTTCTGTCTCTAGATTTCTTTAGACTGCTAGACAGAGATATCTGTGCAAAAAATGGCTAACATAATAAATGTGAGATTCAACACCAATCCGGTAAGTCATGTCGTGCCAACGATAATATGCTGTCACACATAAACATCAGACAACAATATAAAAATAGTACACAGTGGGACATATACATATAATGCATCAGTCTTGGACAAAAAACATTTAAGTATGTGTACATTACATGGATGACAACAATAATAGGAGACACTCATAAGAAAATACACTGGGCGCTAGATAGAAATATTCTTCTATATACAAAAGTGCAACTTTGTTTTTTGGGAGAGGATGCACAAGTGAAGCTTCGAAACATACAGAAGTGCAACTTTGTTTTTGGGAGAGGATGCACAAGTGGAGCTTCGAAAGAAACTGTTTTACATATGGGTTAACATGGGCCTGAATTTCTCGAGAGAATCAGGTAAAGGCCTGATTTGGTTCAAATCATGAAAGATGAGGTAGGAGAGGTCTTCAGCCCTGTACTGGTTCTCCTTTGCCTGCGGTACACAAACTTTTGGTGAAGAAGTACAACACTAAATGGATAACATCATATGGAATTTAGTCCATTGACCAAAATTACCGGTTCAATGCTACAACGAAGCAGAATCTCTTCACCATCGTAGTGGCGCAGGAACTTCTTTGTGAATGATGCACATGAGTTGCCTAGTGGAAGTTGTCGGGGGACTTCCTTGCTCCAAATCGGCCATTTAGAGAAATCTTCGAACTGTTTACCGGTCAGTGTTTGGAAAGCATCACTCAGGCGTTCAATTGATCTGTAACCGCATGGGTCATTTCGTTCTTCAAATGAACCACCATTATTTCTCCAGTCAATCGAGTCTAGAACATCAATGCGAGTGTTGACTCGGTTGACGCAGTACACAGAGAAGTGGTTGTTGTGGTGATATGTCCAAAGGATCTAAAAACATTTATGTGGCAAAGCTAAACTAATTAATGTACTGTATAGAATAAAACTAACTTCAATTGCATAAATACTACAAGTACTAACCAGCTTAATCTGTTTATGGTCAACACCATTTAGATGCTCAGACAAGTATTTGACGGCCATGGAACCATCATACACCTGGCCTGGTAGAAGCTCTTCACAGTTCAACAACGACTGGCAACAATAAATGCAGAACATAAAAGAAAGAGTCATATATCAGATCTGGAAATGGGACGCAAGTGCATTAAACGAACGTAGGATATTCTGAACATTAAACTAGTTGGCATACCCCAAATGTCCAACTTAGAAAAAGCCTATAACCTCTACACTGTGGCGCAAGAAGCTTCTCATCATGACGAAGGCACTCGGTGAAAAAGTTCATGATCTCTATCAAGGTCGACGCGTTGTCCTTAAAAGATGAAGCCAAAGCCTCGCCACGAGAACACACGCCAAGGGATGCATTGGATATTAGAGGAACACTGCCAGAGATAGAAATGAGTACGGGATAGCAAGATGACAACATAAAAAAATACAGTTCATAAGGAATACTTACTCCATCAAACGTTTGTCAGATATGACGATATCACGCAGGGCAAGGGCGCTATCAAGAGGAATATGGCAGGATCCTTTGTTAGGTGGGGACTTGAAGGGAGAAAGTAGTTTGGAACTCATATGGTTATTTCTCCTGCTTGTTTTCGGTGGTTGGGTTCCATAGTAAACAATACGGCTATGAAGAACCTTGTTCCTGGATTTCCTCGAAAAGGCAACTTTACTTGAGCGAGTCGAAATCTTTGGCCTACTAATCTTGGTGGTGGTCTTCTTGACACAAACATCAGACTGCATGCAAAAAAACAAGACTACTGGTTAATGAAACAAATTAAAAAGAAAATGAAGATGATATAATTGCATCTCTATTTGTTGTTTAAAATACATGTACCTTGGTTGCCTCATGATATTCTCAAACAGAGAAATTGCAAACATTAGTTGGTTATGTCGGTGCTAAATTTGCAGTGAACATGTACTGCTAGTGAAACATTTCCTATTGTTCTAGGTAGTAAAAAGTTCCAACTATGCTGGTAAATATGCCTAACATGCTTTACAAGGTTTGTATGAGAGCAAATATATATTATTTAGTTTACATGAGAAAGCTATGCAAGACATGGATGAACATAATAAAATAAAAGTTTCCAGCTATGTTGTCGACATGTTCAACAAGGACATGAAGAAAAATAAATGCCCTCAAGTCTGGCTAGTGTGAAAAGTTGTTGAAGATAAAAGAAGGAATAAGGGCACAACTACCTCATCTCGGTCCAATGTAATATGGAGGCTCTCCTCCTGAGGTGCCAGGCTTTCAGTGCCATGTCTATTGTGTGTTGGCGTCTTGTCAAACACAGGAGAAGGTGAATAGGGGAGCTGCAATTTATACAAGTTAAACGATGTAAATAAATAATTACAAAACCCACAACATATGGAATTTGACATCATTTAAATAACCAGGCTCTCTCTACCTTATTCCAGGTGTGAGGTGTCTTGTCAAATACAGGTGGAGGTAGTGGGCTAGACTGAGAAAAAAGGGGAAGAACATTGAAACAAAATCAACATCTTACTCCATATTCAAATTTCTGGTATCAGAATGAACTGCAGAATCTAACCTCATTGTGGAGACCTTG
This sequence comes from Avena sativa, assembly GCA_916181665.1. Classification (NCBI taxonomy): domain Eukaryota; kingdom Viridiplantae; phylum Streptophyta; class Magnoliopsida; order Poales; family Poaceae; genus Avena; species Avena sativa. The sequence goes on along the minus strand of OV702291.1, from coordinate 122,264,851 downwards.
AAAGGATGGATCCGAAGCTAATGTATCTGCATCCCCTTCATCGTTAAGCAGATCTTCATCAGGTGAGCATATATCATCTAGTATGAAATAGATAAAATTAGGAATTAAACTGGTAAAAATATAATAGAGAAGTTTATAGATAGCCAGACGGACCTAGTTCATAGCATGTTTTACACACACCATTTGTAAGAATTTCGTGAGGAGAATCATAGTGAGACTCTTGAGGAGAATCGTAGGGAGACTCTTGAGGAGAATCGTAGTTAGGCTGGTGATGAGAATTGTAGGGAGGCCGATTAGGATCGCCAAAAACCTCGTCTATGAAATCAGTTGTGTAACAAAGGCACCCATAAAAAACAGATGGACAAAAGAGGAGAAAATAAGCATATATGTACCGTTCATACAGCGTCATACCTTGTTGAGTACTTGATAACTTGTCGAACCCATCACCCATAATTATCTGAGTGAAAGAAAGTGCATCTGTAACATCATTATCTGCTTCAATGTTGTGACCCTTGTGAAGCAAAACATTAGGTTCATCAGCAGCACGGGGTGAGGGGGGTTGGCGCTGTTGAGCTGCTTCCATGCTTGGATCTATATGGGTAGCTCGGAGTGGCGTATCAGTGGTAACAGGATTTGCAGTACCCCTACCATCCTGATTTCCTGGATTGCCGACATTTGATTAGTACTTATTTGCAACGTGAGCTTGCCGACATCCTCATCGCACCTCCGCAATGCATCATTTGCTGCAATCTGCTCCTCCGCGGGTAAATGATTAAAACAACCAGCAAGATGGTGTTGCATGCTAGGAAAAAATGTAGAAGGAAACGAATGAGATGCTGAAGGGATATCAGCCGTTTCGGGAGGGTCGTAGGTTGATGATGATGTGTTTTCCATGTAGCAAGTACCCTGCTGGCTCCTCAACTAGAACAATAAGAAATAAAATTTAGCATGACTTACAATAAAAGAAATGCAATGAGGAAATACAACAGAAAGAGGAACTCACTGGTAAAGCACCAAATGTCTCAACCCCATTAACCACTTGCTTATCTTCCTCTATGAGATCCAATATTTGTTGTTTTGTAACATGAGCAATACGTGGTGTAAGTTCGGGATCAGTAGAATGTTCTCCCAGCAAGTTATCCAAATAGTAAACCTATAAAAAGAACATAAATTAAATAGATCCTTGTTCTAAAGAAAAGCATAATACTACATGGATAAGGGCATAGTTCATTTTTGATTTGGGAAATAGATGTAGGGTGGTACTCACAAGTAGAAACATAAGACATCCGTGCATGGAGGGGTTCTTGCAAGATTTCTTCGAGCGCCATAATTTAGCAGCAATAGCAATGTCATCAAAAATGAAACTAGCCCAATTTACCAAGCACAACGTTGACATGTCCTCTGTCAATGCAGCCTCCTTTCCAGTGATGAAGTCAGACGTCCCTGGCACAAGGAGCTTGCTTAAGAGAACCATGATAAAACACCTGACTGAAAATGTATCGGTGTCTCCTTTTTTGAGCCATGTAATCAAGTCTTGCACTTTGACATCAACACCAGGTTCAATCCCGAGTTTCCGCTTCAGGTTGGATAACGCCTCTTTTTGCTTATGTTTATCAGGAGCAGCTATACGTTTACCCCTATTTGGCAAACCAAAGACACATTGGATAGAATGTCTAGTAATCTTCAGGGGCTTGCCGTTGCCAATATCCAAGGTAAGTGTATCAGGATCCAATCTATCCATAAGGAAAACCAATAATTTGGTGTTCTCAAGTCCTCTCAGCTTCAAATCTAGTAAAGACCCAAAGGGATAATCCCTGATCTCAACTTTCTGTCGGTCATTCAGACTTTTGATGGCTTCAACAACTTTGTTAGGTGCAGACCTATAGTTTGGATTTTTCCTCTTAGAAGGATTTTGGACACCCTGTACATAAAAGTGGAGGTCAAGATAATTAGGTTGTATAAGCATAAATAAAGTAAATTGCTTTTACCAGATGTAAACATAACATTAAAACAAAAGAAAAGCAATACAACATCAATAAGAAATCAGAACATCTGACAAGCAGAAGCAGCATATTTCAGCACAAGGCATCATAAATTATTGAGGCCAAGTTAGCAAAATAGAGGTCATACAGCAGAATAGTATAACTTATTCTTTGTCAGTGTAATAATACATTATTTAACTTACTGAATTTGAATAATACATCATCTAAAAATGTATAAACCTAAAAGAAACATAAGCAGTACAGTTGAACTAAAAAAATGCATCATACATTACCTCACAATGTTTTGGTCCAGAATGTGATGATTTGGACTTTTTTGTCTTCCCAACAGCAACTCTAGTAGCCTTTGAGGAACTAGCTGATGGTCTTGGGGGAAAACCAACAAAATCATCGTCATCATCCGCCAATTCTGCTACTCTCTCCTTTCTCTTCCTAGGGACATTTGATGGCCTTGGTGGAGCTCGCTTAGGAGGCGGGGAGAAAGAGACTGCAGTCTCACGAGCAACAGACGACGTTGCAGCGTCACCAGCAGCAGAAGAACCTTTAACATGGAACCACATACCATCCTTCGGCGCACCCTGAGAGTCATCAAAGTGAAAAGTAGAGGTATTCTGACTTCCTGTTATATAGATTTTTTAACATTTTCAGGAGTTTTGCCTGTAATCCTCATCAATCTGTAATGAAAAAACACAAACAAAAGTCTCAGTTACAAGGATTATCATAAATACAAATTCAGGTTTTTGCATAGAACCTGGCGAGCTCACTAGCACTTGATTGGACATACCATTACAGCCAATAACTAAGAAATTATGCAGAAATACTTAACTCAAGTTTCATTATTAACATCAACAAAAATTATATCAAGAAAAACTGACCAATTGCTCACCAAAAAATAATGAACAATGGAAAAATAAAAGACCGGTACTTACTCATCCAAATTGGTAGAGATGGGGCGGTACTGAAGAGAACCGGGGGGAAACAAAGAAGAAGCCAGCGCCAATCACGGATTTCGTACCACCAAAATCAGAAAAAGGAGCACACCGACGCCACTAGAAAGATAAAAAAACATGGAAATTAGATCTCCAAAGCAGCCTGTCACCATGGTTGGGATGATTTCAGTCGCAAAAATAATTGAGGTGCAGCTATGATGCCAAATAATAACTAAATGTCAGAAAAATGTAACTAGAAAAACAAGCATCAGTAATTAAAGAGGCCTAATTGACAAACTACTCGTAAGTTCCAATTGCAAGAAAATAGTCCATAAAAGGATTATGGTTTTAACCAAAAGATGGTCAACTTAAATTGCATCTATTCCATAAATTTTAGTATTTGTTTTGATTAAAAACATGTTTGTAACTTCAACACTGTTCTACAATGTTAAAGAGCATCATGTATGGATCCAATTATGAGTTAAGAGATGGCTGCTGTAAAACAATGGTAAGCAGCATCAGAGGATACGTAATAGTCGTTGTAAAACAATTATAATTCAGATTTATTATCCTAAAGCGTGCACCAGAGTTAGTAGAGTAACAGCTACACACATTCTATATTGTAATAATTCCCGTATGGATGCGTTATCCTAAAAGGGAGTACAAGAAACGGCAGAATAGATACACAAATCTACTGCATAGAGGCGTATGGTTGTAACCAAAAATTTCTGAAAAAAAGAGTAGGAACAACCTTACGCTCTGTCCCGCGTAGTCGCCTACAGCATCCAAAACGGAGAGGCAGTATGAATGTCGTCCGCCGCTCACCGTGATGCGAACGCGACCACACAGCAGCCTGGCAAGGCGTCGCTGACCCGCCGACCACGGCAGCTCCGCCGAGGACACACGCCGCTGGTTGAGCCCGCTCACCGCAATCCCCAGATGCAGCTGCTCGCCGGTTGCCGCTCCCGCTCGCCAAGGACTGTAATGGCCCCTCGCCGGCCGGCTGTACCTGCCTCTACGGCCGCCGCCGAGGACACACGCCGCTGGCCAAGCCCGCTTGCCGCAATCCCCAGATGCAGATGCTCGCCGGTCGCCACTCGCCGGTCGCCGGTCGCCGCGGACTGTAATGGCCGCTCGCCGGCCGGCCGCACCTGTCTCTACGGCTGCACCCAAGAACTGATTTTAGGAAGTGAGCAAGCTCCCGAGTACCCCACGACCCAAAATATGGAAACCGATCGGCAATTACGTCAGCTAATAAAAAAGGGGTTTGACCAGGTAATAAATCGATCGGCGTCAGGCGGCACGGAGCTGGTTCGACCGCACCAGGGATGCTGCGTCCGGCTCGGTGTTCGACCCTGGTGTTATTCTGCACCTCTAATAGAGCTTCTATATATATATATATATATATATATATATATTCAGTATCCAGGATGCAGAATAGTTATTTTGCACCCCACATATTTTTATGTTCTCACATATAGAAATTTATGTTTTGTATACTAATAATTATGTTCATATTCATCAGAAACGTAAAAAAATCGATATAAAAATACGATTTATGAGTCATTATAGTGTTAAAAACATAGAAAATTCGCATTTTACGCCGTATTTTTTTACGGCATGTAAATAAAAAATTTACGACATGTCTAAATTTTTTTATGTTCTTCTTGACTTCCGGGATAAGAGAAAATTTACGTGACGTAAAAATCTTATATGGTTTGAAAGATAGGGGGTGGATGAAGAATAACTATTCTACACCCAGGATGACAAATAGCGCCACTCTCTCTCTCTATATATATATATATAGAAACCCTATTCAGCATCCAGGGTGCAGAATAGTTATTTTACACCCCACATACTTTTATGTTCTCACATACATAAATTTATGTTTTATATACTAATAATTATGTTCATATTCATCAGAAACATAAAAAAATCGACAAAAAAATACGATTTATGAGTCATTATAGTGTAAAAAACATAGAAAAATCACATTTTACGCCATATTTTTTTATGGCATGTAAATACTTTTTTTACGACATGTCTAAATTTTTTTATGTTCTTCTTGACTTTCGGGATAAGAGAAAATTTACGTGACGTAAAAATTATGTACGATTTGAAAGATAGGGGGTGGATGAAGAATAACTATTCTACACCCTGGATGTCAAATAGCGTCAATATATATATATATATATATATATATATATATATATATATATATATATATATATTAGTACTTTGTAGATTATGCATCAACGCGCATGTGGACGGTGTAGAGGGTAATTAAACTAATACCGCCTCCCCCATTGATTCCCATCCATCCCTGAGACTGAGAGTGTATTAATCTCGGACCACTGTGCCTGATCGCCTTAGCAACTTCCGTTTGTTTCCCTCTTGCTAGTTTGTTCGATCCATCGCGATGGCGCAGAGCGGTGGTGTGGATCAGTCGTCTTGCAGGGTTCTGCCCATCATCGACGAGGGGTCAGAATCAGAGTGGGGGGAGGGGACGACAGAGGAAGATGCGCCGGAGGCAGCGGTGAAGGCAGCGGCAGGGATGACCATCGCGGACCGGCCGAGGAAGGCGATTGTGGCAAGGATGAAGGAGCTGCTGCAGAGAGCCATCGTGCAGTCGGCCGCTATGTCGGTGCCTCAGTCCAAGCTGCGCGCGTCCACCGTGGCCACCGCCAAGAAATGGAGGGTAATTAATCCGTTCATGTGTCTAAAATGAATCTTGATTATCTGTATGTTATATTATTTATGCTCCGTTGCTGATCGATTCCAGAAGGTGGTGAGCTTCAAGCGCAGGGAACACCGGCCGTCCACGACGGCGGCGACGGCATGAGCTCAGCGTCGTCGGTGTCATCCAGCAGGAACAGCTTCGGCAGCCGTGACGTCTTCTTCCCGTCGCCAGCACGCTCCCCTGCGCGTCCGGCGCCGACCATGGATAGCAGGATGATGATGCAGCAACACTGGATCACAACGGATTCCGACTGTAAGCTTGCTCGCCATTGCGTCCTGAAAGTTTCAATTTCAATCAGTGACTCTGTGTTCGATCAATCTGTGCTAATATTTTCTTTCCTTTGATGTTGTTGACGAATTTGCAGTCGTCGTGCTGGAGCTCTAGACGACGGAGACGGGGACGACGGAGATCACTTTCCCGTGAACAAACTAACTTTTTTTGAGGCTTAATGGTGTAGTAAATTTGTTGGAGGCCCAGCCCTGCCAGGAACTAGGATAGAAAGATCGGGCCGGCAAATTACCCTAGCTTCTGAGCCTACATTAATGGGCCCCAGAAATAAAGAAAGCTCTACTATCCGAAATACTAGGCCTATATGCGCCCAGTCCAGCCGGGCTTATATGTGTTTTGCAAGGGCCATTTTCTGTTTGAGGAAGACTCAATTAATGTGCAAATTTTAATTTCTTTTTGCAAGGAATTCCAAGTTTCTTGACAACTCAAAGAGCTCGGGGTATATAATATCCGTTGGTAAGAGCTGTGATCAACGGCACCATGCCATGGACCTGCCTACTGATAAAAATAACTTTAGCCTACCTGCCCATTCTCTTGTTGCCATGTGGCAACTCTTCTCATCAATATCACGGGAAGAGGACAATATCACGGGAAGAGGACCGGGAGACTATAAGAAGGGCAGGACAACATCTTAGGAGGGATCTCATCTTCTTCTACCACGAGAACTCTAGCTTTCTCCTAACTAGGAACCATAAATCCGATCGCCTGATCCACACCTTGCACTGTAAACCTCGCCAAGTAGTATAAGTAATCCAAACATGAAGGAGTAGGGTTTTACACCGCACGGTAGCCTGAACTAGGTAAACTCTCTGTGTCCCCCTGTCGTATTTTCTACAGGTTTTCTCGTCAAGGTCACCGGGTTTCGTGGAGATCGTGTCCAGCCCCCAGTGTTCAATTTCATCCTACTTCGAGAGGTATCCCGTTCGTTCGGAGTGACAATCTCCAACATACTATTCCCCCCTCTATCCATGGCCTACAAAATGAATATACGCTGGCGGTGTCGATGTAATCCATTGTACATTGTTAGACTATATGCTTACCTTGTAAAACAAGTTGATTAGGCGTCTAGGGTTTAGGTTGATTGAGGCCGAGTCGGTTTGTGACTCGGGCCTATATATACTCCTTGTAATATACGCAAGTTTTATCATAATTCTACATGGTATCAGATTAGTTCGTTCCTAGGGCATGGCTGTGGCGCCCACCTACTTAGAACGTTAGGCCACCCTCGCCACCGTGAAAGCCAAAGCCGCTTCTTCCTCTTCCTCAACTCTCTCTCTCTAGCCCCAACAATGCCTACCACCATCAACTATGCCGACACCATCTCAGGTATTAGTCCGTTCATCCCAATTACTTTAGATCTACCAAAGCACAATTACTACCATTGGCGTCATCTTTTCGAAGTTCACCTCGGCCGCTAGAATCTTCTGGACCACGTCGCCATCGACTTCGCCGCCCCTACTGGCTTCACTGACCCCTCATTGGGATCAAACTGCCTTGTTTGCAGGCCATGAACCACTTTGCTGCTTAGGGAACCTCAGGTATGGACTGGATTTTTGATTCTGGATCCTCTAGACACATGTCTAATTCGATTACTATGCTGTTAAATTGCACCTGCTCTCATTTTTCTTCTATTACTCGTGGAAATGGCTCCACCATCCCCATCTATAGCACCGATCACACCGAATTACCCTCACACTTCAAACCTCTTTTACTTCGAGATGTTCTTATTGCCCCTGCTCTAATAAAAAACTTAGTATTTGTGCGTAAATTCACTTCTAATAATCTTGTATCTATCGATTTTTACCCCTTTGGCCTATCTGTGAAGGATCTTCAAACCAAGGAGGAGATTGCTCACTTCAATAGTTCCAGAGATCTCTACTCTACCAATGGAGCCCCTGCCGCAAGTCCACCATCATCCATGATGGCCTCCGTCCACCTTTTCGCACGAGCGTCTCGGCCACCCAAATGCATCCACCACATCATCTTTACTTAGTGAATTTGCTCTTCCATGTAATAATGATCATCATGATCCCTCGATGTGTGAGTCGTGTCAGCAAGGCAAACACGTGTGCCTTCCCTTTAGTTCATCTAGTTCGTCTAGTACTTTTCCTTTCGATTTATTGCATTGTGATATATGGACGGCTCCTCACATTAGTATCTCGGGATTTCAATATTATCTTGTTATTTTGGATGACTTTTCTCACTTTGTTTGGACTTTTCCTCTCTGAAACAAACCAGATGTTCATACTATTTTCCCAACTTTCAATGATATGTTTCTATCCACTTCTCTCTTCCTATTCGTTTTATTCAATGTGACAATGGCCATGAATTTGACAACTTTAAAAATAGAACTTTCTTCATTTAACATCGCATTCTTCTTCGCATTTTTTCTCCCTGCTTCGCCCTTGGAGGACACGAACATGGAAGCGGTGGCGGGAGAGGCCTACTGGCCGTCGGCGAACCGCGGCGGCGCGTCCGCGCCGACGAGATTCAAAATCCGCATCGCCTCCGCTCTCTCCTCATACTACTAGAGAAAAGGCTACAGGAGACATGCTTATTTGAGGCGCATTTATACTGTATGCGCCTCCGATAAAATAGGCGAGGCGCACTGCACTTACATGCGTCTATAGTATTAAAATAGGCGAGGCGCATATTTGTAGGATGCGCTTCCTCTAGTCTCTGTACGAACGAAATCTGGCACCCCTATATTGTGCAAGGCGTATTTCGATCCAATATATTAGATAGGAGAGGCGCATATGGGAAAAATACGCCTCGCATAAGTTGCATGGGCCCGGGAGGAGATCTGTGGTCGAATATACTTGATAATATGCGAGGCGCATATGGGGAAAAAATAATTCCTTTGAGTTGTAGTTAGATTTTAGGGTATAGATCTAGACAAAATTGAAAAACATGAATTTCGATAAATTTTGCAAAAATAGGTCATGGCACGGTAAAACGGCCATAACTTTTGCATACGATGTCAGAAAAAAATCTTTAACCTATCAAAATGATCGTCTCGAAATTTTCTACTCAATTTCAATGACCTATGGTCGTGCTGGATTTTACAGAATTCCCAAATCCAAAAAGAGTAAAAAGTTATGGCCCAAAGAAGATTTTTTCCTACAAAAAAATAAAAGAACTACTCGAATCCCCAATATGATATGCGCCTCGCATAAATAGAGCCGGATTCAAATTCGAAACAGCCACCTACCACCTCTCCTCCTTCTCCTTCTCCTTCTCCTTCTCCCCCACCTCTCCTCCTTCTCCCCTTCTCCTCCTCCTCCACTTTCCTCCTCCTCCTCCTACACCTCCGGTGGCATCCTCCTCCTCTTCCTCCGGCGACCTTCTTCTCCTCTTCCTTCGGCGACCTCCTCCTCCTTCGGTGATCACTTCATCCATGACCTCCACAACCACACCGACCACCTCCTCCTCCTCTACCTCCGACGACCACCTTCGGCGGCCTCATCCTCCTCCACCATCTCTGGCGACCCCCATGGCCATGGCCTCCTGCATGCACTAGCCTGCGGTGGTAGGTTGTGGCCACAGGCACGGCCTCCGACGAGCTCCGACAAAATTCTAGCCAGATCCAGATCTGGCTGCCATTTTTTTTGAAATTCAAAAATAATATCCGAGGCGCATTCGGATCAATATGCGCCTCGCATATTCTGTGTATGGGAGGCGCATATCATATGCACCTCGGATAGGGTTTCTGATGCGCCTCAGGTAGGGTTTTTCCTAGTAGTGTCAGAGCATCAGATTTACAATTCAGAATCGTGAATTTGGATGACGAAAGATGGCCTATGCGTTATTTGTAACGGATGTTGCTAGAGTCACATGACAATACGTCTCACGCTGCTTTTCTGTCAAAAAAAATTCGTCAATATTTATTGAGCAGTAGTTCCCTTTAATATTTTGTAACGTATCTCCATGCAATACACAGAACGTGTCAAACCCGGTTATGTAGTCACGTAACAATTAATCCTTGGTAAATCGTAGCCACAGAATTTAGATCTGACCGTCAAAATAATTGAGATGATGTGGATCAACCAAATGCCTCGAAAAACACCCTTATATTGCTTTTATTATATAATAGATAGTAAAGCTTAAGCTTATTACTATACAATGTGAAGCTTATTACTATATAATGTTAAAGTATGAATAACAATATATACACGTAGCACCTTGGAAGGTGCTGAGTGAGACGGTTTCACATGGCCAGCCTAAGCTTCACAAATGACAAATCATCACCTTCTTAACTTGTCCGCATCCTTTCATCCAATCACACGGTCATAAAATGTAAACTATAATATCCAAAAAGGGTTAAGTTGGCTCAGCCGCCAGCTGACAAAAAGTATGGAGGTCTCAAGCAGAGTTGAGCAACGTAGAACATTTTCCACAGATCGACAAAAACATATATTTTGTTGGTGGCTCACTAGCTAATCTTGCGGCATGTTCTATATGGACGAATCCAGCGAGCAGCAAGCTGTCTTTGCCAACGCAAAGGACAAGCAGAGTCCAGCGTAAACAAGGTGAAGATGTAAGGAAGAATTGTGCATATATAAAGGCATCATGGTGTCTCGAACGAGAGTGTAAACATCCACAATTCTGGTAGCTCAAAAAGCAGTTTCCGCCGGCGATGATGCCCGCAACTCAGCAGCGTCCAAGGCTCGAGCTGCTGCCGCCGATCATGGACATGCACGTTCGGCTGCAGAACGAGCAGCTTTGGCGGCTCGTGAGGCTTCCGTTCTCTGTGCCGAAGCATCTCGTCGTGCTGTAGCGGCAGCTTCGGCGGCTCGAGAAGCGGCAGCAGGTGGCGATGGCGATGTACTGGCAGCTCAAGAAGCTGCCGACCTCTGTTTTGTGGTACTTGGCCATGCTGCAACACAAGAAGATCGAGATTCTGCCGCGTTCCGATTCGGCAGCAGCATCGGCGCTACAAGCTGCTGCCAGCTGCGACGAGGCACTTGCCGATCCGGAAGAAGACCATGACAGGAAGCTCCTCGACAGTATGCGTGGTTGGCTGATGACCGTGGCCGTGCTATTCGTCAACCTGGCATTCACCGCAACCATGAAACCACCAAGCTGGGTTTCAGAATACATCAGTGGAAGTACTACTGCTAGAACAGCTAGCGGGGCGGCTGCGGGTGCTCAAAATCCAGATGGGGCAGAGCGCAGAGGTTACTGTCCTGGCCCGCGATCATCGTATGGCGATGTTTTACTTAATATCAAACACTGTTACAATTGCGACAAGAAGATAACGAAGAACGAAAACAAAAACACAGCAAGGGGGACACAGATTTAACGTGGAAAAACCTCTCCAACAAAGAGAGGAAAAAACCACGGGCGCCAGCCAGCGAAACTTCACTATATCGAGGAGTGTTTACAAACGCCGGGGATTTCACAGATGCAACTCTTCCAACCGGCGGCTTACAAGGGGTTTATATATCGGTGGAAACCTAGGTCTTCGACGATCCGTACCGTACCGCGGGGGGCTGTCGCCCTCCGCACCCCCCACAGGCGTCCCCGTTGGGCACGGTGTGGGCCAACTTCAGACTCGTTACACTCGGCCCAAGCCTCCCGGCGACGGGCCTCGCTCCACTCGTCAGAAGTTGGCCTATACTTTGTAGAATTTGGATCAACATATAACAAACTCCACCTTAAGACAAATTCCTCCTTGTAGCATCAACAGCAACCATCTCCCTGAACAAACAAAGCAAATACTTTCGGCGCCAATAGCCACTTGGGCTAATTAGTTAAACCAACTAAGTTCGAGCAAAGCTCAAACTTAGCAACAGGAACAGGTTTAGTCATCATATTAGCAGGATTATCATGAGTGCTGATCTTGCATACCTTTAATTTACCTTGAGCAACAATGTCTCTAACAAAATGGTACTTGACATCAATGTGCTTAGTTCTCTCATGGAACATCTGATCTTTTGTAAGGTATATGGCACTTTGACTGTCACAAAACAAAGTAATGCAAGAATCATCTCCACAAAGCTCAGCAAACAAACCTTTCAACCAAACAGATTCTTTGCAAGCTTCAGCAATAGCCATGTATTCAGCTTCAGTAGTAGATTGTGCAACAACAGCCTGCAATGTAGCCTTCCAGCTAACAGCACAACCTCCAACATTAAACACATAACCTGTGAGGGATCTTCTCTTATCCAAATCGGCAGCAAAATCTGAATCCACATAGCCAACGAGTCCCTCACCGGTCCTGCCAAACTTCAAACAAGCATTGGAAGTGCCAAAAAGGTACCTGAAAACCCACTGAACAGCCTTCCAATGTTCTTTACCAGGATTAGCCATGTATCTACTTATCAAACTCATAGCATATGATAAATCAGGACGAGAACAAACCATGGCATACATCAAAGAACCAACAGCACTAGAATATGGCACCTTTGACATGTACTCAAACTCTTCATCAGTAGTAGGACATTGAGAAACTGACAATTTAAAGTGAGGAGCAATAGGAGTACTAACTGAGTTGGCACCATCCATATTAAAACGATGAAGAACTTTCTTAATGTAACTGTGCTGACTAAGAAATAACAAACCAGATTTTCTATCTCGGGTAATCTCCATACCTAAGATCTTCTTAGCAGCACCAAGATCCTTCATCTCAAACTCACTACTTAGGTGTGCCTTCAAAGTAGTGATTTCTTTCATGCCCTTGGCAGCAATTAACATATCATCAACATATAGCAGCAAGTATATAGGTGACCCATCAACAAACTTGATATAAACACAACTATCATATTTAGACCTCTCAAAACCATGTGAGATCATAAATGAATCAAACCTTTTATACCACTGTCTTGGAGATTGCTTTAAGCCATAAAGAGACTTCTTTAATTTGCACACAAAATCCTCTTTACCAGGCACTATGAACCCTTCTGGTTGGTCCATGTATATTTCCTCATCAAGCTCTCCATGCAGAAAAGCAGTCTTGACATCTAACTGCTCAAGCTCAAGATCACGCATAGCCACAATACTAAAGAAAGTACGAATGGAACTATGCTTCACAACTGGAGAGAACACATCATTGTAATCAATACCTGGAATCTGGCTGAACCCTTTTGCTACTAACCTTGCCTTGTACCTTGAAGGCTCTTTGGGAGATAGACCTTCCTTTTTCTTGAAGATCCACTTGCAGCGGACCGCCTTCTTTTGTTTAGGCAAGCGCACAACATCCCATGTGCCATTTTTCTCAAGCGATTGCATCTCTTCTTGCATAGCAGATACCCACTTCTCGCGGTCAACGGATGCAATGGCTTCATTATATGTAGCAGGTTCAGAATCGTTCTCCACCTGTTCAGCACAACTCAAAGCATAATGTACAAGATTACACTCTTCAATTAAACGACGAGGTGGAACTATGTTACGTCTCGGTCTATCAGCAGCAATAGATTCCTGTGGCTGCTGCAAAACAGTAGGTGAGTGCTGAACAACATCATCATCAATATTTTCCTCATGAGTATCATCAACAACAGCATTATTATCAACAGTTTTCTGCAGGTGCTCCACCTGCACACGAACTCCCTCCTCTCCAATAGCAACAGGAGAGGGATCTGATGGCAAGCTGTCATGATACATAACGGATTCATTGAAAACAACGTTCCTACTCAACAAAATCCTTTTTGTTTCAGGGTTCCATAGTTTATATGCCTTAACTCCTGAACCATAACCAAGGAATATGCACTTGACAGCTCTAGGCTCTAACTTTCCATTATCAACATGAGCATAAGCAGTGCAACCAAAAACTCTCAACTGTGAATAATCAGCAGGTGAACCTGACCATACCTCAATAGGAGTTTTCTTCTCAAGTGGAATAGAAGGTGACCTGTTGATGAGGTAACACGCTGTGTTGGCTGCTTCAGCCCAGAAACGCCTATGCATACCTGCATTAGACAACATACAACGAGCCCTCGAGATGATGGTTCTGTTCATGCGTTCTGCCACGCCATTCTGCTGAGGAGTATATGGGATGGTGTGATGCCTGATCATGCCATCGTTACTGCAAAACTCCTCAAACTCATTAGAACAGAATTCCATACCATTGTCAGTACGTAGTACCTTTACCTTCTTCTCAGTCTGTTTTTCAACCATAACTTTCCACTTCTTAAAAGCATCAAAAACATCAGATTTATGCTTCAGAAAATAAGGCCACACCTTTCTTGAGTAATCATCAATAATAGTAAGCATATAATTAGCACCACCAATAGAAGTCTTACGGGACGGACCCCATACATCAGCATGCACATAATCTAATATGCCTTTGGTGGTATGAACGGAAGCATTGAATTTAACTCTTTTATGCTTACCAAAGATGCAGTGCTCACAGAACTCAAACTTACTCAAGTTGCAACCATCAATCAGCTCTCTCTTGACCAACTCTGCCATGCCTTGTTCGCTCATATGCCCAAGACGCATATGCCATAGATGTGTTTTACCACAATCATCAGAATCATTAGAAGTAACAGCAGCAGCAATACCAGGCAAAGTGCTACCTCTAAGAACATATAATTTAGCAGAATTCATATCACCTATCATGTGAATAAGAGAACCTTTTGATACCTTCAGAACTCGATGCCCACCGGCATACTTGTATCCATCAACGTCCATGGTACTCAGGGAGATCAAATTTCTGGCCATGCTTGGTATGTGCTTCACCTCACTCAACGTGCGTGTCACGCCATCATGTGTCCTAATCTTAACAGATCCAACACCAACGATATGGCATGGGTTGTCATTCCCCACACGCACAAAATCTCCAGTCTGCACAGACTCATATGAACTGAACCAATCTTTGTTACAGCAAATATGAAACGAACATGCAGTATCAAGTATCCATTCATCATCACGAGAAGCACAAGCAGCAAAAACAGCTAAGCATTCACCATCAGAACTATCAGAAACAACAGCAGCCTTACCATTGCCTTGATCCTTATCTTTCGGTTGGTAAGTACCGTTCCTTTTCTCCTTATTCTGCAGCTTCCAGCAATCATCAATAACATGATTAGATTTCTTACAATACCTGCAGAACTTGTCCTTTCCCTTGGACTTCGAACGACCTCTGCCGTCTTTGCTCTTATCTCGGTTGCCATGGTTGTTAAATCTCTGCTCGGTCCTGCCACGAACCTGCAGAGCTTCAGCCTTGGAGGACGCCCCATCTGCCTGCACCATAGATTTCATCTTTTCCCTCTGTTTGAGGGCATCTTGCACTTCATCAAGGGTTATCTTGTCACGGCTCAACAACATTGTATCACGAAAGTGTGTATAAGAACTAGGCAGCGAGCATAAGAGTAATAGGGCTAGATCCTCATCATCATATTTTACTTCCATAGATTGCAAATCAGAAATAATCTCTCTAAAAAGAGATAAGTGATTCATTACCGATCCACCTTCCTGCAATCTATGCGAGAACAACTTCATCTTCACATGCATCTTACTGGTTAGATCCTTTGACATGCAGATCGTTTCCAGTTTTTCCCATAGGGCAGCAGCAGATTTCATCTCCAGTACTTCCTGCAAAATATTATTGGACAGATGAAGTTGAATCAAAGACAAAGCCTTACGGTCCTTCCGCTTCTCTTCAGCGGACCAGGTCTTAGCATCCTTTTCACCGAATCCATCCAGCGCTTCATCCAGATCAGAAGTTTGGGCGAGAATCGCCCGCATCTTCACCTGCCACAAGGAGAATCTTGTGGTGTAGTCCAGCTGTGGTAGATCGAACTTCAATGACGACATGTCGCAAACCCTAGATTAGAACCTGGGGCTCTGATACCACTTGTTACAATTGCGACAAGAAGATAACGAAGAACGAAAACAAAAACACAGCAAGGGGGACACAGATTTAACGTGGAAAAACCTCTCCAACAAAGAGAGGAAAAAACCACGGGCGCCAGCCAGCGAAACTTCACTATATCGAGGAGTGTTTACAAACGCCGGGGATTTCACAGATGCAACTCTTCCAACCGGCGGCTTACAAGGGGTTTATATATCGGTGGAAACCTAGGTCTTCGACGATCCGTACCGTACCGCGGGGGGCTGTCGCCCTCCGCACCCCCCACAGGCGTCCCCGTTGGGCACGGTGTGGGCCAACTTCAGACTCGTTACACTCGGCCCAAGCCTCCCGGCGACGGGCCTCGCTCCACTCGTCAGAAGTTGGCCTATACTTTGTAGAATTTGGATCAACATATAACAAACACGGCTACTTTCGCGATTGCCATTTCTATGGTCATAGTGCTGCTCATCACCAAAAAAGGTGCGCCTGCAAAAACCCTGAAAGCCATAAAATGGATGATGGGCATGCTGGCCCTTGTGGTTTCATGTTCCTTCGCCTTGGTATTGTTACAATTGCGACAAGAAGATAACGAAGAACGAAAACGAAAAACACAGCAAGGGGGACACAGATTTAACGTGGAAAAACCTCTCCAACAAAGAGAGGAAAAAACCACGGGCGCCAGCCAGCGAAACTTCACTATATCGAGGAATGTTTACAAACGCCGGGGATTTCACAGATGCAACTCATCCCAACCGGCGGCTTACAAGGGGTTTATATATCGGTGGAAACCTAGGTCTTCGACGATCCGTACCGTACCGCGGGGGGCTGTCGCCCTCCGCACCCCCCACAGGCGTCCCCGTTGGGCACGGTGTGGGCCAAGGCCTCGCTCCACTCGTCAGAAGTTGGCCTATACTTTGTAGAATTTGGATCAACATATAACAGGTATCTCCAGCAATCTACGCATCGTAGAGACCTTTTCCATCGGCCTTGTGGCATATGCCATTTTGGGGGTATCCGTAGTCTGGATCGATTCGACCTGGGAATAGTAGTTCAATAATAAAACTCATTATGCGTAGGGGTTAAATGTTTTATTTCCATTTGGGCAGATTGAATTTTCTATCCTCTCTCCGTGATCCAAAACATGTATACTACTCTAGATAATAATGTTGCAATAAAAAATGGATGTGTTCATTGATTGATATAGAGACAAGTTAATTTCTTTTAGACAAAAATGCTACTTATAGGCATGAAAATCTCTTGTTTTAGGATTATGTTCAATTATACAATATTCGGCGAAATTTGGTAATATTGGTGAGGTGCATAAAAAAATTAATACACCATGAAAGGTGTATTAATCATCATATAGAAAAAAGGCCAAGATATGGCCAATACAACGCCAAGAAGACTACAACTCAACGCACCCGACACGACACATTTCCAAGTGGCAAACAACGCACCCTCTTCAAACCGGGTGATAAATGTTCTTGTTGTTGGCGCGATCCTCGCCGAAGATGATGCAGCGGTACCACCACCACTATGCTCGCCGAAGATTGCATAGCGTAGTTCTTGTTCTTTCTGGTTTTTCTCTCTTCGGATATTTACGTCATGCTGCCCAGCGAACCTTTTCTTATTTTTCCGTTAGTTTGTACTTGGATCATGCATGGAGGGTTGTGCTTTATTTATAAAAACGGGACTTCAAGTCAACCAAGCTTAGTTTTAGCTTAGCTGCTTGTTGCATTTTTTTGGTGTTTTTACTATTTCCGCTGAACCTTTTCTCATTGACAAATTGGCAGTCATCATGCACGCCGAGGCGTGACGGAAAATACAGCGAGTCCCGGATGCACGGCCCACGTCTAGAAGCTACTCGGCCGATTGTAGAGATCGAATGGAACGGGCGATGCAAAATGCACGGCCAGTGTCGCCTGCAAATATGTGCTCAGTGTATATGCAAATTCTGTAGTAGTACTATTTCCAGTCAGCCTTATTCAGTGTACTCAATTCAATCTTTTAATAATGCAAAAAAAAATATGATGTCTGTCTAAGAAAAACATCACTTGAGTTTCGGAAATGGCATTTGGCGCGGCTCGGGGCTTTTCCCTGGTTCCATCCATCCTCACATTCTTGTCCACTGTTCCGTTTACGCGAGCACAGACAGACAAAAAGACCACCCAATGAACAGAACTGGGAAGTTAAAGGGCACTGACTTGAGCAAAACACACGGGAAACATGCATTGTGTATGGCAAAGCACTGTGGACTGAATCACCACTGGTGCAAATTTGCTCTACTACGACAACTTAACATTTTGCATTAGTGCATACCGTGCATACACATCACTGCACAGCAGTAGAAACCAAGGGAGAACTTAATAATCATCTAATGAAGCTGCAGGAGACAAGTCTCTAGTGTGAAATGGCAACTGAAACCTGCTCTGTTTATTTAAGTCCGATTTCCCACTTGAGTTGAGACTTGCCTATTTAAGACACACTTCAAATCAGTTTGAATAGCTGCGCCAAATATTCTCTTTTTCCCTTGCACAAAAAGAAGTTGAGAGTCCTGAATGACAAGTGCACAAAAGACCAACTCCTGCTGAATCTCTGCCTACGAAGCAACATGTTTACAGTTGTTACTCAAGGACAGTCTAAACTGAAATGAGATAGCAACTGATCAGTCGGTGGGTACGTAGCAGTGGGCCGTGTACGTTTCAATACAAGACTTCTGCATTCTAAAAAATATCTTTGTTTTGCATGTGATCTTCAGACCAACAACGAAAACACAAGAATTAGCAGGTAGGGTAGCAACATTTCAGCCCTCCATTTGTTTTGTTTTTGCCCCACAGGGCACAAGAATGCATGTTGTTGTTGTACCAAACTTAAAGCCTACACATGATACTACTCACTCATCTACATCCATCTACTTTTCTGAAATTTATCTGATCAATGGAAAATATATTTTTGGTCGGGGAGCATACTGAGCTCACTTAGTGGTTAAAATCAGTTTTTCTACACTACCTTTTGACTTTCTGAAGCAAAATCAGCTTCCGAGTGTAATTGCGCACTACTGTGTCTCCGTATCTCTGGTTTGATTGCATATGCTTTCATGATGCTTTGAACTTTATACCCACATTAGTCATAATGTCAATGTAATCACAGAAGTCCCTAAGTGCTTCAGTCAAAGTCACCATGGCGTGAATTTCGGTGCAATTTAATTAGGCCAGCACATCCGCATCGGTATCGACCGCCGCGCGCGTGCCCTGAAGCCACTCGAATCCACCGTTGACGCCGGTTCCAGACCGTCGACTAGCTCTAGCAGTGCCCAACTCCGATGCACTGCTATAAATGAACTAAGGGTGTTGCTGCTTCGTTCAGTGATCGTGCAAACAACCTAGACCAGAAAAGCCAAACCGCCATGCGTCTTCCCACCACCAAGCTCCTCCTCCTACTTGTGGTAGCATCCGCCGCCACCTTTTCCGGCTTTGCCATAGCCGACACTGCCGTCTGCGTGCCGAGGGAGCGTGATGCCCTGCTAGAGTTCAAACGCGGCATCACAGATGACCCTGTGGGCCGCCTCTCCTCGTGGCGGCAAGGCAGCGACTGCTGCCGGTGGAGGGGCGTCCGGTGCAGCAACCGGACAGGCCATGTCCTCCAGCTTCGACTTCGAAATAACGAGGCGTACCAACGGTACTAAGATGATTATAGTCCCAATTATGATGCCCAGCTGGTGAGTTATACAAGCTATAATTATGTTGATGACGAGTGGATTGAAGCGGCAATGAGAGGCGAGATAAGCTCATCCCTATTTTCTTTGGAGCATTTAGAGCACCTTGATCTCAGCAAGAATTTGCTAGATTTTCCAAGCGGTGAAAATTCTCCAAAGCTATTATTTGGCTCCCTGAAGAGGTTGAGATATCTAAGCCTCTCCGTCATAGGATTTGGGGAAAGCATCCTGCCTCTTCAGCTTGGTAACCTCTCCAAGCTGCAATATCTCGATCTATCAGAGACGCCAGTTAGGGTACTACAAACAGACATGTCAATGTTAACACGTCTACCTTTGCTTCGCCATCTTGACCTGAGCCAGTTAGATCTCAGCATGGTAGATGATTGGCATCACATCATAAATATGATTCCTTCTCTGAGAGTTCTCTATCTTTCCTCTTGCTCACTTCCAAATCCAAACCAACAGCTCTCACGCTTGAACCTCACAAAACTTGAGAGGCTTGATCTGAGTGATAACGACTTCGATCACTCCTCCAAATCTTATTGGTTTTGGAACTTGACAAGCCTCAAGTACCTAAATCTTGGAGGTAACCTTTTGTATGGTGAATTTCCAAGAACATTGGGACAAATGAAGTCCCTCCAAGTCTTTGACTTTTCATACAACATCCAAGACGGCTATGGAAATGGTGGCATCATAACCCCAAGATTGATGATAAACCTATGCAATCTGGAAGTCCTAAACCTCGAAAAATGTCTCGCATATGGTAACATGACTGAGATATATGAGAGCTTGCCGCGTTGTTCGTCGAGTAAACTGCGGTTTTTGGATTTGAGTGGAAACAATATCACAGGTACCCTACCAAATGGGATTGGCCAGTTCACCAGCTTGGTCACTCTCGATCTCTCTTATAATAATCTGATTGGGCTTGTGCCCACGGAAATCGGTATGCTCAACAATTTGAGTTCCATTGACCTAGGACACAACAACTTCAGAGGTGTTATCACGGAAGAGCACTTCTTTGGCTTAACAAGCCTAAGAGACATAGATTTATCTTATAATACCTTGACGATTGTGGTAGATCCTGGTCTGGTCCCCACCATGAGACTGGAGAGTGCATCTTTTGCATCTTGCAAGATGGGACCTGATTTTCCTTCCTGGCTTCAGCAATTGGCTGGTGTGGATTACATTGACATGTCAAACACGGGTATAACAGGCCATCTCCCATATTGGTTCTATGCAACATTTATACTTGCTACATTCTTGGACTTATCTGACAATCAAATCAATGGAAGCTTGCCAAAAAACATGGAGATGTCATTGCATTCACTCCGTCTAGATAGGAACCAACTAAGTGGTAAAATACCTTCATTGCCGACAAACCTCACATGTTTCAGCATCTCAAACAATGCTTTGTTCGGCCGTATTCCAAGATCTATATGCCAATCCCCAAATTTGCAAGTCTTGGATCTAGGAAACAACCATTTGAAGGGAGAATTTCCGGAATGTCCCGGGATGATGAAGTTAACGGATCTTATTATAAGTAATAATATGTTTTCAGGGAAGTTCCTGTCATTTCTGAAAAGTTGTACGGGTATAGTTTTCCTAGATCTATCAGGAAATGAGTTTACAGGGATATTGCCTACCTGGATAGGAGACCTTGTGGAAATACATTATCTACGGCTAAGCTACAATATGTTTTCTGGAAGTATACCGTTGAGCATTACCAATCTTCAAGAAATGTATGGTCTCAATCTAGCCGGCAACAGATTATCAGGAATTATACCTTTGAACATATCAAAATTAAGGACCATGGCAAATAAGGATTCTTCATCAGTACCTGATTACAATTTGCCGGTGATCACAAAGCGACAAGAACTTTTTTATAGAGATACACTTTCTGATATGGTGTCCATTGACTTATCCTTGAATTACTTAACTGGGGCAATTCCAGAAGAAATAACTTCTCTTGGTGCATTGGTGAATCTGAATTTATCATGGAATTACTTGACTGGAAGAATTTCACAGAAGATTGGGTCGATGATATCACTGGAATCACTCGACCTATCACGGAACAAATTGTTTGGAGAAATTCCGTTGATGTTATCAAATTTGACATATTTGGCTTGTTTGGATATGTCTTACAACAATCTATCAGGAAGAATACCATCAGGGTCACAACTTGACACCCTCTACGACAACAATCCATACATGTACAGCGGCAACGATGGTCTATGTGGACCTCCTCTCCAACGGGATTGTCCTGGAAGGAATAGTGCAACAAAGGGAGGTGACGATGATCACAAGAGAAGTTTACCTGTCCCTGACCTGATGTTCTTTCGCCTTGGTCTCGGCTCCGGTTTTGTTGCCGGCCTCTGGGTGGTGTTATGTGCCATGCTTTTCAAGAAGACATGGAGGATTGCATACTTCCGGCTGTTCGACATGGTGTGTGACAATGTATATGTATATGCGGTTGTCACATGGGCAAGATTGGCTGGGAAGACATTAAAGCTAATTGGGAAGCTCGGCTAGAACTGCCACAGTAAATGGACTGCATACTTGGATTACAATAGAGATTAGCAATGTGTGCGCCTTTTATGGTTAATCTGACTCTCCTCCGTAGTGAAATACGATAAGCTAATGTAATATATTACATAAAGGTTCAACTTATGTATCTGTGTGTACCAGCCATGTTACCGGTGTTGCCTAGTTCGTGTAATTCATGTAATCTATGTGCAACAATTATTTGACTAGCCTAGCTAGTTCATCTAGCCCATGTACGTGCACCTTTTTGTACTAGCTCATGGGATGTAAATGTTTTTCTACCATCAAATGAATAATAGCCCTTTATTTTAGTGCATCTAGTGGTCCCTACCAGTTTATACTAGTGCTAAAAAAGAAACTCGTATAATTTATACTAGTCAAGAAATCTGCACCTCGGGTTAGATAGCCGTAGTCAGACCCTGGCCCAAAAGTTATTCCCAGCCTAAGATCGTGAAAAACAGGGGCGACTGACATATGGGAGCAGCTAGTAATCATCGATGTAAATCTTTTGATGTGCCGGTATCTCACCTCGGTGGCAAAGAGCCGGCGGCGGCCACGTGACGTCACTGGTGGCCGGTGATACACACCACCAGCCAACATGGGTTGAAAATAAAATTTTATAGATTGTGCATGATATTAATAGATCTGGTACTAGTTCATGAATCAGAGACTCGCGTATTAATCTTTTTTGACGTTCAGCAGAGCAGATGGAGATAGGCATGAGATCAAAATTTGCACTACCAAGTGGACTTTGGCCATGTCGACGATAATATGCCTTGAGATTATGGCGCGGCCGCCAGGGACGAGAGTAGCATGAGAAACCCTAAGTGGGAAGATTATTTCGATATAAGCAGCATATTAATGAAATTCAGATAGTACCTAACTGCAGCAACGCAGAACCGACACAGTTTGGGAATTCATGAGAATAGTTGGAAATGAACCGACACAGTAGGGTAGCATCATTTCAGCCCTCTATTTGTTTTTTTTTTCATAGGGCACAAGGATGCATGTTTTTGCACCAAACTTAAAGCCTACACACGATACGCACTCGTCTACACGGCTCTACTTTTCTGAATTTTATCTGAACAAGGAAAATTATATTTTTGGTCGAGCAGCGCATTGAGCTCACTTAGACTAGTCACAATGGGGAGTATCATATAATAGTATCATGCATATGATACTAGTATATGATAATATCATGTAGTAGTACCATAGTCTTAGTGTATTTATAGTTTTGTACAATCTTAATATAAAATTGTGTAGTACAAGATTTATTTGGAATTAGTTTTTTTAGTTAGTGTGCTATGATATAGTATCTACCTATGATACCAATACAATCTCTTTTATCATTAAATAGAGTGACACATAAGTATTTTGCATGCATGTGGTGCATAATACCACATATGATACTCCCATTGGAGCTAGTCTTAGTGGTTAAAATCAGTTGTTCTACACTACCTTTTGACTTTCTTAAGCAAAATCAGCTTCCCAATGTAATTGGCACAACTTTGTATATGTGTCTTTGGTTTGATTGCCTATGCTTTCATGATGACTTTATACCCACATTAGCCATAATGTAATCACAGAAGTTCCTGGGTGCTTCAGTCCAAGTAATCACGACGTGAAGTTGGGTGCACTTTAATTAGGCTGGCGTATCCGCATCGGTAGCGATCGCCGCACGTGCCCCGCAGCCACTCAAATGCACCGTTGACCCTTGGTTTCTGACCATCGACTAGCTCTAGTTTCCAGCTCTCGTCACTGCTATAAATGAACTAAGGGCCTTGGTGCTCCGTTCAGTGATCATGCAAACAAAACCGCCATGCGTTTTTCCACCACCAAGTTCCTCCTCTTGCTCGTGGTAACTCCGCCACCACCTTTGCCGGTCGTGCCACCGGCACTGCTGTCTGCGTGTCGTGGGAGCTTGATGCCCTGCTGGAGTTCAAACGCGGCATCACGTACGACCCCGTGGGCCGCTCTCCTCGTGGAGTTTGAGTCCTGGTTTTCGCAATTTATTAAAAATTGCTGGTGTGTCTACCTATATGTCTTTTGAGCTATATCTTTGAGACTGTTATATTCACGTGTTGACTTGTCTTCCTCCATCATACGTGTGAGAGGATGTTACGGTATATGTGGATTGTACAAGCCCTTTTCATCGGTTTGAACTTTTGGTTGTGTTGGTTAGTGCAGAAAGCTTAACATGGTATTAGAGCTTACGGTCTCGAGTTTGAGTCCTGGTTTTCATAATTTATTAAAATTTGTTGGTAGCATCCCCTTTGTGTCCACGTATATGCCTCTTGAGCTATATCTCTGAGACTGTTATATTCACGTATTGACTTGTCTTCCCCCGTCACACGTGAGAGGGGGTGTTACATACTTACAGTATATGTGGATTGTAGCTTTTTTCATCAGTTCAGACTTTTGGTTGTGTTGGTTAGTGCATGAAGCTTAACATTGTATCAGAACTCAGGGTCTCGAGTTCGAGTCCTGGCTTTCGCAATTTATTAAAACTTACAGGTAGCCCCCCTTTGTGTCCACGTATATGCCTCTTGAGCTATATCTCTGAGACTGTTATATTCACGTATTGACTTGTCTTCTCCCGTCACACGTGAGAGGGGGTGTTATAGTATATGTGGATTCTACTAGCTATTTTCATCAGTTCGGACTTTTGGTTGCGTTGGTTAGTGCATGAAGCTTAACAGCGGCAAGGCAGCGACTGCTGCCAGTGGAGGGGCGTCCAGTGCGGCAACCGGACCGGTCATGTCCTCTAGCTTCGACTTCCAAATAATGAGGCCTACGAAGGGTACAATGATGGTCGTCTCTATTATGATGCTCACCTAGTGAGTTATACTTACGCTGACCCGACTGAAACAGTAATGAGAGGCGAGATAAGGTCGTCCCTATTTTCTTTGGAGCATCTAGAGCACCTTGATCTTAGCCAGAATTTGCTAGATTTTTCAAGCGGTGAAATTCTCCAAAGCTATTATTCGGCTCCCTAAAGAGGTTGACATATCTAAGCCTCCCGGGCATAGGATTGGGGGACGGCATGCTGCCACCTCAGCTTGGTAACCTCTCTAAGCTACAATATCTCGATCTATTTGACACGTCATTTAGGGCATGACAAACAGATTTTCCATGGTTAACACGGCTACCTTTGCTTCAGCATCTTGACCTGAGCCATTTAGATCTCAGCATCGTAGATGATTGGCATCACATTGTTAATATGATTCCTTCTCTGAAAATTCTCTATCTTTCTGCTTGCTCATTTTAAATTCCGAACCAACCGCTCCCACACTTGAACCTCACAAAACTTGAGAGGCTTGAGCTAAGTGATAACTTGTTTGCTAACTCCGCTAAATCTTGTTGGTTTTGGAACTTGACAAGCCTCAAGTACCTCAAACTTGGAAGTAACTCTTTGTATGGTGAATTCCCAAGAACATTGGGACACATGAAATCCCTCCAATTCTTTGACTTTTCATACAACATCCAATACATCTATGGCACTGATGGAATCATAGCGCCAAGATTGATGAGAAACTTATGCAATTTGGAAGTCCTAAACCTCAAGGAAAGTCTCGTGTATGGTAACATGACAGAGATATATGAGAGCTTGCCGTGCTATCCGTCGAGTAAACTGCGGGTGTTGGATTTGAGTGGAAACAATATCACAGGTAACTTACCAAATGGGATTGGCCAATTCACCAGCTTGGTCACTCTCGAACTCTCTCATAATAATATGGCTGGGCTTGTGCCCTTCGAGATCGGTATGCTCAACAATTTGAGTTTCATTGACCTAAGACGTAACAACTTCATAGGTGTCATCACGGAAGAACACTTCTCTGGCTTAACAAGACTAAGATACATAGATTTATCTTATAATACACTGAAGATCGTTGTGGATCATGGTCGGCTCCCCACCTTGAAACTAGAGATTGCATATTTTGCATCTTGCGAGATGGGTCCTCGTTTTCCTTTATGGCTTCAACTATTGGCTGGTATTGAATACATTGATATGTCAAGCAAAAGTATAAATGGTCAGTTCCCATATTGGTTCTCTTCAACATTTTCACTGAGCACATATTTGGACTTCTCTGACAATCAAATCAATGGAAGTGTGCCAAAAAATATGGAAATAATGTCACTGGAATCCCTACGTCTAGATAGGAACCAACTAACAGGTGGAATACCCTCGTTGCCGAGAAACCTCACTCTACTCACCATCTCAAACAATGCTCTGTCTGGCCGTATTCCCAGATATTCTGCAAATCCAAAAAATTGCAAGTCTTGGATCTGGGCAACAACCACTTAGAGGGAGAATTTCCTCAATGTATCGCTATGAGAGAGTTAGCAGATCTTTTTTTAAGTAACAATATGTTCTCAGCCAAGTTCCCGTCATTTCTGGAAAGGTGCATCAATATAGGTTTCCTAGATCTATCAGGAAATAAGTTATTGGGGACATTGGCTACCTGGATAGGAGACCTTACGAGAATAGAATATCTGCAACTGAGCTAAAATATGTTTTCTAGGAGTATTCCATTCAGCATTACCAATCTTACAAATATGTATGATTTCACTCTAGCAGGCAACAGATTGTCAGGCATTATACCGTGGAATTTGTCAAATTTAAAGAACATGGAAGAGAAGTATTATTATCAAGTAACTAATTATAATTTGTTCGTCGTCACGAAGCGACAAAAACTTTACTATGCAGACACACTTTCTGACATGGTCACCATTGACCTATCTTTGAATCGCTTAACTAGGGAGATTCCAGAAGAAATTGCTTCTCTCGGCGCACTAGTGAATCTTAATTTGTCATGTAACTATTTGACTGGAAATATTCCATACAAGATTGGGTCGATGCAATCATTGGAATCAGTGGATCTATCATGGAACAAACTTTCAGGAGAAATTCCACGGAGCCTCTCGAATCTAACATATTTGGCCTGGTTGGATCTGTCGCACAACAATCTGTCGGGAAGAATACCGTCCGGATCACAACTTGACACACTGTATGACAATGATCCATTTATGTATAGCGGCAAACAGTGGTCTTTGTGGGCCTCCTTTCCAACGGGGTTGTTCAGGAGGTCATAATAATGCAACTAGGCAAGGTGACGGTGACCAAAAGAGAAGTGCACATGTACCTGATCTGATGTTCTTTCACTTAGGGCTCGCGTCAGGGTTTGTTGTTGGCCTTTGGGTGGTGTTCTGTACCATGCTCTTCAAGAAAACACGGACGGTTGCATATTTTAGGCTCTTCGACAAGGTATATGACAAAATATATGTATTTTTTCTTGTAACACGGGCAGATTTTCTGAGAAGGCACTAAAGCTAATTGGAAAGCTTGGCTAGAACTGCCATGGAAACTGGAGTTGAATTATAATCCAGATAGTTACGTGTCTACCGTATTTGCTTATGCTTGTAGTTATAAGTTTGAACAATAAATGTTGCTCAGCTCGTGTTCATGCAACACACGTGTGTATGTCTGTTTGTACTAGCCATGTGATATGCCTTTCTCAGTCCCTGTAATGTGTGTATCAGTTGTTTGAAGTACCTATTGTTAGTTGTTTTGGTTCCTCTCCTCCTTAGTACATGGTGTTTATACTTTTGTTTCCTATTATGTATTCATGATCCACTACATGTAATCATGGTCCACTTCTTGTAATCGCCACGATGGGGGCTTTTCCCATCTGTTTAACACGTAACCGGGCCTCTGAACCAGGGCACCGATCCACGCAAACACACATGGTATCAGAGCCGCCTCTTCCGAGGTCTGGCTCCGATCAAATCTAGAAAATCTCGACTGCCGATCGTTTCCTTCCCTCCCCATCAAACCATAAAACAACCAGAAACAAAATCCAATCACCAAGATCGCTGCCTTCTCTCCCTCGTGATGACAACATCTTCTTTCTTGACAGCATCTTTGGTGGCGCTTCTAGGCTCTCCTCACTCGAAGAAGCTTACTCGGGATAATTCCCCGTACAAGAAGATTCAGGCCCAACTCTTCAGCTTGCTTGTGTCATGGGGCTACTGGATGGCTCCGATTCAGCACCTGATAAATCTCGAAGGTAGAAGAAGAAGGCACAAGGATAACCATTCCTAATACGGCATATGATGTCTGGATGGAAATAGATCAACAAGTTGTAAGTTATCTGACCAAATCATTGAGTAAGGATCTTCTTTCTCGAGTCTTTGGATTGGAACATGTTGTAGATATACGGGCTCTTATTGAAACTAATTTTACCTCAAATCCAAAGGACTCGTGTTAACATGCTGCGTGGCAAACTTGTCAACACCAAGAAAAAGGGATATGTCGGCTTCTAAATATATCATGCTAATGAAGAGCTTTGCTTCAGAACTTGCAGCAGTTAGTCGTATCATTGAAGTTGAGGACTTAAAAGAATACATAATTAGTGACCTTGATGTATATGCAATGCTCTTGTTGCTTCGGTTAATGCAAATCCTAACACCACACTTTATGATTTGTCTGATCAACTCACTGCATATGATTATAGGAATCAAATTCTTGTTGAATCATATCAAACCATGGGGTTTCAGTCCTCCGTTAATGCAGCTACTTGTGGTCGTCATAGAAAGAATCCCCGTGGTAGTAATTGGCAAAACCATGGCCCAAAGTAGCAACGCCATGATGTCCCCCATAGGGTTGTGGTGCACAAAAGAGAGGTGGTCATGGCCACATACCCTCACCTCGCCAAGACATCACTTGTCAGATATGCAAGAAGTATGGACACTCGGCTAGTGAATGTTCAATTCAAAAAAGGACTAGTGAATGTTGGTGGAGGTATTTAGATAAGAATGATGATGATGATTCTCCCTCGGATGACAAGGGTGCATATATTGCTTCTTATAGAGTGGATACAAATTGGTATATTGGGACATGTGCAACAAATCACGTTGCTAGTGAATTGAACAAATTGACAACTCATGGAAATTACAAAGGACATGACCAAGTTCATACGGCAAATGGTGATGGTATGAAAATTACTTATATTTATCACTCTAGTTTGCACACCCCTCGTGGTTCTCTTTCCCTCAAAAATATCTTACATATTCCCACTGCATCGAAAAATCTATTATCTATTCATAAACTTGCCCTACACAATTATGCATGTTTTATTTGAATTTCACCCTTTTTATTTTTGATCAAGGATTGGTTCACTGAGAAAGTTCTCTTTAAAGGTACATGACATGGCGGTCTCTATCCGATCATGCCTTCCACCACATGGTCTCTCAAGAGTGCTTTTGTCATCATGAAGCCTACTTCGTCCATTGGGCATGGTCGTCTAGGGAATCCGTTGTATTTTATCATTCAATAATTGTTTCTAAAAAATAAACTTTCTTATGAGCCACAAATAAAAGCTTACATATGTGATTCATATCAATAATCCAAGAACTATCAATTTCCCTATCCCATTTCTACTAGTGTGTCCACTATTCCATTGGAAAAAATATTTTCTGATGTATGGGGTTCCGTTCCGGCCTCTGTCAGGAAACACTTATATTATGTGAGCTTTCTTGATGATTTCAGCAAACACACTTGGATATATTTTATTAATATGTTTTGATGTTTATCAAGTTTTTTTTTAATTTCTGGTAACTTGTCGAACACAAATTTGGTTGCAAAATAATCACCATGCAAACTAATTTGGGTGGTGAGTATGAGAAACTTAATGCCTTCTTTCAAAAAGTAGGTATTACACATCATATGTCTTGACCTCACGCTCATAAAAAATGGTTCCGAGCAAAAACACTGGCGTATCATTGAGGTTGGCCTTGCCTTACTAGCTCATGCATCCATGCCACTAAAATTTTAGGATGAAACCTTTTTAACCACCACCTATCTTATTAGTTTACTTCCCACTGAAGTACTCAATCACATCAGTCCCACTGAAAACTTCTTCATACTAAGCCTAATTACGAGTCTCTTCGCGTGTTTGGATGTGCACGTTGGCCAAATCTTTGTTCCTTTAACCAATGAAACTTTCTTCCATTCAAAAAGATGTCTTTTCTTGGGTCATAGTCCTTATCATAAAGGAGTAAAATTTCTTGATACATCTACTATTAATGTTTATATCTCATGAGATATTGTATTCTATGAGAATGTTTTCCCTTTTCCTTCTCTTCATCCAAATATCGGTTCCCGTCTCCATGAAGAATTTCTTCTATTACCTCACACTACTAGTTTTTCATCTGAACATAGGGTCTGCAAAATAATGATGACCATGTGATTATTGATCCTACCACTAATCCTCAACTGGTCGTCATACGTCATACGAGGAGAATCGACTGAAGGAAATGGAGATACATATATAGAAAATACCATCACAAAAGGCACATACAATATACTAGAAAATTCAGAAACCGATGAAGAATCGAGTGTATCTAGCAATTCGATCACGTGGTGGTTCCGATCGCCATGGAAATTTTGTGCAAGGGTCTATCTCGGATCACGAGCAGTGATATTCCTCCGGGTAGTCCCAAGTGTCTTGTTCGTCTAGCACAGCCACGTCGCCCCGCTAGCGGCACTCTAGGCTGATCGCGCCTACCTCGAACGTGACCGCGCCTTCCTCACTCGCATGCATGAGATCTTGCAAACCAAATGTTGCCATGTAGGCCAATTAGACTCCACTAGGGCCCCCTCAACTCAATCTTCCATGCCTCAGCCAGCTACACCATGTTACCTAGATCGTCTATGTCAGGGGGATCAGGTGCCTCGGGATCAGATGTGGACAATGTTGTTTCTCCTGGATTAATTGTGCAACATTACCATGTAGCACCTCCTGTTGATGAACCTCGCACGCATCTCCAAAAGGGAATACAACAACCAAACATCTACACCGATGGTACAATTTAGTATGGCTTAATCACTACTACAGGATAACCGCATAATCTCTCTGAAGTTCTTACATAGAACAATTGAAGTCGTGCTATGAAAGAAGAATGTGAGGAACTTATGCACAACAAGACATGGCATCTTGTACCATTTATTTCAAAGAATGTGATTGATTGCAAATGGTTATATCGCATCAAGAAAAATTCGGATGGTACTATTGGTAGGTATAAAGCTCGTCTTGTTGCAAAATGCTTCAAACAATATTATGATATTGATTATGAGGACGCATGCAGTCCTATGGTAAAAGCAGGTACTATTTGCCATGTGTTAGTTATTTATTTTTCTCGAGGTTCGATCTTACGCCAGCTAGACGTGAAGAGCACATTCTTATATGGAGTTATGGAAGAGGAAGTCTACATGAAACAACCTCCTGGGTTTGAAAATCCTCAAGCTCCGCATCATTTTTGCAACTCAGCAAAACTCTATATGGTTTAAAGCAAACTCCTCGTGCTTGGTATTCATGACTTAGCTCCAAACTTCATGAACTTGACTTCACACCATCCAAAGAAGATACATCTTTGTTTATCTATGGTATGTCGAGGTTATCATTCTATTGATCTATGTGGCTGACATTATTGTGACTAGCTCCTCATACAAGGTGATTCCTGCCCTCCTACACGACATTAGTCAGAACTTTGCCCTCAAAGATTTGAGAGATCTTCACTTATTTTTGGGTATTGAAGTTAATAAAGTGAATGACACACTAAACTTAACACAAGAAAATTATGTCATTGATTTGCATACACGAGTGGGTATGAGCAAATGTACACCATGTCCTATGTCATTGTCTTCTTTAGAGAAATTGTCTCTTACTGATGGCACACCTCTTGTTCCTGGATAGTAATCAATACATAAATATCATTGGTGCATTGTATTATTTAACTCGTACACTACCAGACATCTCCTTCTCCGCTCAACTAAGCAAATATTGTGTTATGACAAGGGTACATTGCAAGTTGGTCTTACTTTTCAAAATACCCCTTCCATCCTTCTTATGCCTTCTCTGATGCGGATTGGGCAGGATGTCTTGATGATAGACGCTCTACTAGTGGCTTTGCTATATATTTTGGTCCTAACCTCTCGTAAGCAGGTCACAGTCCCTCGTTCTAGTACTGAGGATGAATACAAAGCACTTGCTAATGCCCTAATGCCACTACTGAGTTAATATGGGTAGAAGCTTTACTCAAGGAACTTGGGATATGTCTCAAAGAACAGGATTGTTTATGATGTGACAATCTTGGTACCACATACTTATCTGTCAATCCAGTGTTCCATGTTCGTACCAAGCATATTCGTGAAAAAAGTTTCGAATAAGTTACTTGATATTAAATTTATCTCTAGCAGAGATCAGATTACAGATGGTTTCCCCAAGTCTCTACCTACGAAGAATTACTAGGACTTCAAGCATAATCTAAATATTTCCAAGAATTCCAAGGTTTAGATTAGGGAGGGGGTGTTAGTCGTTTTGTTTCCTCTCCTCCTGGGTGCATGGTGTTATTACATCATCCTTTTGCTTTCTTTTCTTAATCATGATCCACTACATGTAATCATTGTCCACTTCTTGTAATGGGCCACGACAAAGGCTCTTCCCATCTATTTAACATGTAACTGGGCCTCCGAACCGGAGCACAATTTCGCGCAAACCCACACCTATATGAGTTTTGCTTTGTTCTTTATCACTGTTGCTTAGCTCCCGTAATATACACCAGTGAGACAAGCTACAGCGAGCGCTGCTATACGCCACTTCAAGACGACGCAAGGCGAGGGTAAGTGGGCCGGCGCACATGATGAGATTCCATTTTTTTCTTTTTTTTTTTCTTTCTTTTTCTGTTTCTTTTTTCTGTATTTTATTTAAACTCGAAACATTCTCTATCATAAATGATTTTAGAACTGTAAATATTTTTGAATATCTGTGAATGATTTTTTAATATCTTGAACAAATTTTCAAAAAAAATCAAAAATCATGAACAAAAATTCGAAAATTATGAACCAATTTCGAAAATTACGAATCAATTTCAAAAGTCATGAACTATTTTTGAAAATCATAAACCAATTTAGAAAAATATGAACCAATTTCAAAAAAATCATAAATCAATTTCAAAAACCATGAACTAAAAATTAAAAAAAGGAATAAAATTTCAAAAATCATGAACCTAATTCGAAAAATCATGGACCAATTTGAAAAATCATGAACCAAAATTCGGGAAAACAATTTTCTAAAACGTAACAAGAATAAAATAAAAAGGGATAGAAAAAAGGAAAAGTGAAAAAAGAAATAGGAAAAGATAACAAAAAAGGAAACGAAAACAGGAAAAACAAACAAATAAAAAGAAAAGGAAAAAAGAAATAGACGCGAACTGGGCCAGCCCAACAGGGGGTGTGCTCTATGCGGTGCTAGTTGCCTGCGTCGCCGGCGAGTGGCATATAGGGGAGGTGATATGTGCCGCTCTTAGCGGCATGTCTTACTCGCGTCGCTTCAGGCGGAGTTGACATGGGCCGGCCCATCATAGGGTTCGGTCGTTGTTTCCTGTGGTGGTTCGACCGCTTGAGTACACCTACATTCGAGCATGCTCGATCGTTGCTTCCCACTTCCAGACAGTCTCGATCTTTGCTTCCCACGTCTCGATTGATACTGCCCAAAATAAAAGGTCTCGATTGGTAATTAATTTCATGTGCTCCAAGGTTTATTGGCTCACACGAGCTAGCTAGCACAAGTCCGTTTCCTAACCATAAATAAAACCGTGACTTTATTCGAATATTCACAAACAAAAATCATGAACAAAACATTTTTAAAGCATGAATATTTTTTTGAAAAAATCATGAATATTTTTCAAAAATCATGAAAAAAGGAAAATCATGAACATTTTTTGAAAATCATGAACCAAAATTAAAAATTCATGAACCAAAATTCAAAAATTACAAACAAATTTTTGAAAAACATGAACCAAATTCGAAAAATCATGAACCAATTTTAAAAATCTTAAACCAATTTCAAAATTAAAAACACAAATTCAAAAAAATTAATCTGTTTTCGAAAAATATAATGAACTTTTTAAAAACGTAAACAGGAAAAAAAGAAAACCCAAAAAAGAAACAGAAAAAACAAACAGATAAAAAGAAAAATAGAACGAAAGCAGCTGACACAAACTGGACCGGCCCAACAGGGGTGCTCCCTGTGCGGCCCTAGCTGCCCGCGCCGCTAGCGGGCGGCATATAGCATTCCCGAGCTACAGTGGGCACAAGTCGCTCGTTTCCTATGGGCCGGTATTTTGGGTCATGCCCTGATGCTAACTAGGCCTCCAGGTTTGTCCGCCCCGAAGTTCTGAAAGTAGGCTGGATGGCTGGAATTATGTTCGTGCGGGATGTAACAAGAACAATGGCCCAGTTTTTTAGCCACGGACTCAACCCAGTAGCCCACTACGAAACACACAAAGCAATGTCGATACTACTTCATTTTTGGTTCAGGACTTGAGTTGGCTAGTTTTTTCTAGAGACTCAGGACATGAGGACAAAATCACTTTTAGCTATTGTTCATGTCCATTAAGCTACCATAAATTAATATAAAAAATTAGTATTTTTAGAATTACAAATACTGTGTTTCTTTGTACGTGTTTTCTTACAGCCAATATTTCTACTTTTTTTTAAAGGATACAATGAATATTTCCTAGATGGAAAGAAACCTACAAAAAGATATGCATATGTGATTATTTTTAATATATATTACAAGCACAACAGATTATAAGCCATGTATATATTGATATCTGTAGAAAAATTATACTAAACATTGCTTTGAAAATTACAAAGAGGAAGTAGAGAATTATGAAATTAGGTCAGACATTTCGGATGGATCAAATGCACGGTATCCCCACATAACGCTTGTTTTTCTTATTGGTGTATAGATTTAGCGATCAGGATGCAGGCGGAGGCGGACGTCCGCCTGTCCGCTCCGGCCGCGCCGCTGAAAATGCCTAAACGGCTAAGTAGACGGGCCGCTGAAATTAGGCGGGCCTGGCGGAAAGCGTCCACATAGCCGCCAGGGGCCGTGTCCGTCTCGCCTCACATAGTCGTAGCCTCACGCATTGCCGCTGCAAGCGCCGGCGCTCGGCCACCGTCCAGCTCCACCTCGGCGCCGCCGCCCAACTCCACGGTCGTCCCTGCCCAGGCCCATTGACCAGACCCATCGACGGGAATACCCAGCAGCGCCGCCTCGGCTCGGCCGCCGCCCAGCTCCTCTGCCGTTCCTGCCAAGATCCGTCGATGGAGGAGGAAAAGAAGCCGCCACAGGATGGGGACAAGAAGGTAGGCGAGAGCGTCCACGTCAATCCAGAGACAAGGAGCAGGTTTGTTCCTTCTCCAAGATTGCCAAGAACATGTCCAGCTAGTAGTTTGTCTTAGGACGATTTATTGTATTGCTTTTATAGCAGTGGTGGCTCAGATTATTCCTTCTCCGATTGTACTGTCTTCTCTGTAAAAATTGAATACATTTAGAAACTAAATCTTCTTGTTATTCTCACCTGATACTAGCAAGAAGAAGGAATGGAGGTTCACCGGCCATATAGAGTACAGGAAAAACGACACAAGTCCGTCCATTGTGTAATCAATCTGTAATAAAAGGTATTTAGGTATGTCTTTAAAGTTCAGAAAAGGAAGAGAAACAGTTTATAGTGTTCCATTCTTTTTTTCTAAATTTCACCTCCCAGCAGTAAAGCATCAGTTGTGTGAGGTTTAATACATGTTCTTGTGGGCAGGGGCGGCGCCAGTAGGGGGTCGAGGAGGGGCGGCCGCCCCGGCTCACCAGATGCGGAGCAGGTTACCCAGCACCTCCTGCTCCACGTGGCGCAGGCGGACAACACCATGGCAGAGATCGAAGCTTTCAGCTCTTCGGCGGCGGCAGGGACGAAGGGTCACGAAGTGTTCGGTTGCAATAG
The DNA here is from genome assembly GCA_916181665.1 of Avena sativa. Classification (NCBI taxonomy): domain Eukaryota; kingdom Viridiplantae; phylum Streptophyta; class Magnoliopsida; order Poales; family Poaceae; genus Avena; species Avena sativa. Next base: position 122,229,003 of record OV702291.1, on the reverse strand, counting down.
TCGGGAAGGATGTAAAGCTAGGCTGGGCCTGAACTGTTAAGTGATTTTAGAATGGCCCAATAGGCAGCTCGCCTAGAACAAGACCAACAACGCCCAGGAAAATTGCCCACCCATCGAACGTAATCTTGTACTTCACGTCGAAAAAAAATCCTGCACTTCAATCGATTGAATACTCCAGCTGCACCATCCTATCCCAAGAAAGAAAAGGCTACACCATCTAGATTTCAGACAAAATATACACTGAAATTAAAACTGCCGAGTGAAAACTCCTTGCATAAAAACCAATAGTCCATTTTCAAAAAATTGTTCGGAATGTGCTACGAACTCGCAATTTCTTTACAAGGGAGCAAGGTATTTTCTACGGCATCTAAATTTCTTGTGAATAGCTCCGGTGCCACGGTGCTAGTTGAAGTTGGGTTGGCAGCAGGCAAGCGTGGTGGCACGCGTTGGAGTGAGGCCAACTCTACGACGTGATGATAGAGTCCTAGACAATGGTTGGCGTCGAGCCAAAATGGTAGACAACATCTACGAATCGCGCAAGAAAGGGAATCTTTAGACGCATATGAGAGGGGTATGCAAATTTTGGAGCAACCAAGTGCTACGAGTAAATTTAGTAGTTTCCAAGTTGTTTTTATGTCTTTTCATGTTTTTGGAAGTTGCACTTCATGAATTACTAAAATTTGTACCTTATAAGTTCGATCCCCCTCGTCTCAATTCCCGGCTCCGCCACTGCTTGTGGGCACTGTTATCGTGTATGTCTGATTTAAGAAACACTAGCTAATAAGTCAAGCATGCATGGGTGACTGATCTTATATTTTATCCATAATCTCTTTTGTACTAATTTTATGTACTCATATGTTTAATAAAATTCATGTTAATATTATTACAGATTACCTCCACTGGAAACATATTAGATGGGCAACAGATTGCACTTGATATTATAGATTGCACGTGTAAAGATATAATTATCTGATGTTGGTTCTTTACCAAGCCATCGGGTAGCATGCGCCTTCGTCACGCGCCCTCTCCACCAAGCCATGCCTCGACCGTGTCAAGCCGCCCATCCTCGACCTCTGCGACTTTGCAACTCTGCCTCACCGCCCACGACACCGAGGATCGCGACCTTCCTCTGCCTACACGCCCGCCGCCTCAAGCGCGTCTCACGCGTGGACGTCGAGCTGGGCCAACTACGGGCTGCGCTACACTGTGTGTGCACACGGGAGCAAGCGGAAGCCAGGCCCAGGCGGGGCAAGGCAGGGGGCAGGCCGCTACGTGAGCGGAACTGACCGGAGAAAATGGTCCAGGACCGATGAAGATGCTACTATATTAGATTTGTCTAAATTTGTATGTATTTAGACATGTTTTAGTGTAGTATCTAGATACGATTTTTTTTTGCAAATTAGATACTTATTAATCTAGACAAATTTGTGATATCCTTTTTTGGCCGGAGGAGTAAAGTTATTCGTTATTCATGTGCTCCCTAGTTGATATTCACGTGCTATGAGAATGTTCTAATGCTAGTCCTGACGATCGATCAGCTAAACATAAGTGATGTGCCAGTAAACGAAGCTAGCTCGGACCTTAGAGCAGCTGCTGTGGAAAAACTGGTGCATAGCGGCGGCGGCTCATCCGCTATGCCCGTTGGACCGAGCGGTCAGCTAAATTAACGGACGCAGACGCTGCTAATCCTTCTATTAGCGCTTGCGGATGGAGCGGACCAGGTGGACAAGCCGGCGGTCTGTCCACTTGCATCTTTATTTAGCGAGCAACTCAACTTTTTTACTTTTGGCCCATTTCTAGATATTCACCTTTCCTCTTTGGACAAAGGTGCTTTTATTAAACTCGAAAGTCCGCATCAAGACGATACAAGAAGAAAAATTTAGACAAAATCTCTACACAACTTGGGTGCAAACCGCACCCGGGTTGCTCGCGCGAGGACAACTCCGGGGTGTCTCATTACAACCCTAGAAGGACGCAGCGGGCTGGACACACGCCCTCCGTTGAGTTCCCTTCGCGCGGGGGGCTGACACGAGTGGCGGAGGGCGGCGGCGCTCGCCGGTGTTTGACTAGGAGGCGTGGAGGAGCAGATGCCAGTGTTGGTGCAGCCAGCAAGTGGCGGCAGCGATGCATCTTGGGTCTCTCTCAGCCCGATATGTGGGTTCTTCCTTGGGCTCGAAAGGGCGGGAGGTTGTCCCGCTCGTTCCGTTTGCCGGAAGTCGTCCGGCAGTGTGGGGATTGCTGGATCGTCCTGAATAAAAGTGGCGGTCCTATGGTTCCTTCCGCATGAAGATGAAGATTTGTTGGATGTCTTCCCTCGTTGATCTGGCCTAGAGCGGTGAGTTCCGGAAGGCTACACCAGTGAACTCGCATGGACGCCCTCATGCCTGGATATGGCTAGATCGGATGGAACTCAGTCGAGCGCACCTGTATTTTTCTGATTGTTTTGGTTTCAGAGAAGAGCGTTGCGAAGCTCTGCTATATGTTACCATCATGGGACACGTCTTGATGTTCCATTGTAAAGTCATAAGTGAAGAATGTCATTAAAGCCAGAATATGAGGACTAGCAATGGTAGTTTCAATTTTTATGGCAATGAGGAACCGGCTTCTTCTATTATCGTTGTTTCGCCTATCACGATCTTCTTCGGGTGAGCGCCCGCGCTTGTTATGCACAGCATCTTCGCCATCAGCCTAGCGGTTTGCCATGTCCATTAGCTGGGAAATTGTTCTCGGCTTCACCTGCGCCCCAGCTCTTCGATGAAATCCTTTCGCCTCAATCCGTCGTTGAAGGCATCGATTACTCTCTCGTCAGAAATATGCTTGGCGGAATTTATATAATGTTCCAGTGTTGAATGTACACCCTAGTAGATTCTCCGGGTTTCTTCTTGCAAGCTCGCAGCTCCTCGATTGATGCATGTTGTTGAATGTGGATTTGAAGTTTCGGATGAACTGGTTCTCCAAGTCACTCTAGCTGTTGATGGATTCTTTGGGTAAATGCCTGAGCCATGAGCGTGCTACGCCACTTAAGTGCAACTAGAGGCTTTGCATAGCTGTGGCTTTTGATCCACCCTGAAGTTTGACTGTCTGCAAATAATTGGCGAGCCATGCTTCGGGTTCCTGGAGTCCGTCGTATTTTTGCCGGTCGTGGGGGAGGTTAAAGTACTTGGGTACTGGAGTCTTGTGAACCCGATAGGTAAAGCAACTGATGCCGCAAGGTTCACGCTCATCCTTGTTGTCTGCATCAGAATATCTTCGGTTGTGTTCTTCCCTAGATTTGTCGACCCTTCTCTGTGTGATGTTGCTTCTAGCGTCCTCTTCACGCGATGAGTGTGTGAACCGCACGTGGTGAGGAGAGTTTGATCATCGGGTGTTTCCTGTGTGCCAAGGGATGCTGCGACGTCGTGATGATTTATCGGCTTGCTGCACGATTCCTTGTTCTCCATGTACAAGAGTTTCACCTACCATACCCAATACCATGAGGGCGGAGCAGTGAATGGCTGCTCGCGGATCATCGGCTGGTAGTTGGGTTGTTAGGAGGTAGGTTTGAGCGGCGAAGAGGGTGGCCTGCGTTGTTTTTGGTTTGATGTTGCCTGCAGAATCTATTGACATAAATGATAGATCCAGATCTCTGACCATCTCATGCCTTTCGGCTTCTGGGATGCGTTGTAGCCGCAAATTGCCCCTCCTGGGTTGTGGTCCACCAGTAACACTGCAAGAATTTCAAGTAGAGCTGAGCTGTTCTCGGCGGAGGCTGGATTCATCGGCTGCCCTTTTCCTCTCATCGAGAGACTGCTGTAATCGGAGAAGATCCCTCCTCTTGTGATGTAGCAAATATTGGTAAGCAATTCATTCTTCCCTCGTGGCATATGTTGTCATTGGTACTGCGCCTGATACAGCGTCCCGAGCCTTCTGCCAAGTTGCTGGGGGCAGCCGAAGTGTTATACGCTCGCCATTATTTTCTCCTTCTCTTCGCATGACACGACGGTCCCCCTGTGATGTCTCCTGCCTGTCCTCGCGATGTCCTACGACATCATATGACAAAATATTATCAGGGTTAATGATGGGGGTACCATTGGAGTCCACGGGTGCTGAGGTTTCTGCTTCCATGATCATGCACACTTGGTGGTGCCTGATGTATGACTTGTTGTCGTCACTGCCATACCCATAGGAGACACTGTTTTGCGAGCTAGTGATGTCCCAGGGGTCTTGCTTTGGGTATGATTCCCCCTTCTTGATTCCAGAGTCGACGCTTTCTTCGACTTCCTCAGGAATTGCACTAGATGAGCTTAGGTTGCACTGTAGTGTTGACTGGGAGACCAAGCCGAAAGAGAGACCTTCATATAGATCAGCCAAATCTTCCAGATCTGCGGAGTTTCCGCGATTTTCTTTGACGTTCGTCGGATCATAGGAGGCTCTTTCTGTTGAGCCGATGGATGATGCTGGAGTCCCGTAGGCGATGCTAGTATGGCCGACAGGTCTGTTCTAGGTGGAAACAAAAGGCAGAGATTCTCGGGTGTTCCCATGCGAAAGTGGAAGCTTCTGATCATGAGATCGGTCTCCTCGTCGAAGTCGATGAGAGCCAACAAAGGGGTGGGTGGGTGCGGATCAGCGAGATCGTAATAGGCCTCACCAACCTGAATCGTCGGGTTGCTGCTTGATGAAGGGGAAGCCGCCGAATCCATGGCTCCAACGCTCAAAGTTCTCACAGACAGCGCCAATTGACGAGGGGTGACCTCGGCAATGCCCATGATTATGGACTTAGGATTTCATGGAAAAGAGAGCGTTGGGGATTTCGTCGGCTGATCGAAAAAACAAGGGAGTTGATGTAGTCTGACTATTGGAAAAGCTTGGTTACAAAGTCGCCGATTCCCTAGTTGCGATCTAGCTCACAGCGGAATGCATGAAAATTAAGGTGCCCTCTCCGTCGGGTCCTCCCAGCCTTTATATGAGAGGCTAGGTCCTGTATCCGTAGCCGGAGAGGTTACAAGTTGATGTTTTACAATGCTAACTCTATGTCGGTTCCTGATTATTCCTTGGCACATAACGAAAGCTTATATTCGCCGGTTGCCTCTTAGACTCCGTTGGGCCTTCGTGGGCCATAAGCTTTTATGTGCCTAGGGTAACTAATCATAGGGACCCGATAGGTCATACCCATGTCAGATGGGGAGGTGGAGCTCACCTTGGTCGGTGGCTAGCCCAGCTAGGCGCGAGCCCGTGGTGAAGACGAAAGGGGACGGTGGCAAGGCGGCTAGTGCGGCGGTGGCGAGGTACTGGTGGCGGCGTCCTGGCCTTCCTTCCGCATCCAAGAGGTCAAGCCGAGGTGTAGAGGTCGACGAGAGTTGGTTAGAAACAAAGGCCAAAACAAATGTGTTTTCTGATGGGGTGTTGATAGTTCCGACCATATAGCCGGCTATTTTCGGGAGAAGCTATCCAGAGCTGTGGTGCTCGGATCTGAGCGAGGTTTGGACCTAGATCTAGATGAGACATAGGAATACAAAATTGGTCAAGGAATCTACGAAAGATCTGGGCTATAACTCTCGGAATCTTGACGAGAACATAGGGTATTCATAGGTGATGCGGTATATCGGCAGTGCGTGCGTGTGCGAGCTACTATACTTGAGCCTACGCGGGCGCGCTGCTGTGCGCATGGCGCGGCCGCGACGACGAGATCAATAAGGCAAGGAATGATGGGGAGGTGGAGCTCACCTTGGGCGGCGGCTAGCCCAGCTAGGAGCGAGCCGGTGGAGAAGCCAGAAGGGGATGGTGGCGAGGTGGCTAGTTGATACATCCAAAACGTATCTATTTTCTCGAACACTTTTGCTATTGTTTTTCCTCTAAACTTGTGTGATTTGGATACAACTAACACGGACTGGTGCTGTTTTCAGCAGAATTACCTTGGTGTCTAGTTTTTGTGCAGAAAATCAACTATTAGGGAAAACCCCGGAAAATATCAAAAATCCTATTTCACCAGAAGACTCACGGAGCCAGAAGACGAGACGGAGTAGGGCCACGAGGGGCCCACACCACCTGGCCGCGCGGGCCAGGCCAGGCCACGCCTAGGGGTGGTGTGGCCGCCTCGTCTACCCCCTCGGCCTCCCTCTTCGCCTATAAGTTGTCTCTTGACCTAAAAACCAAGGGGGGTTCGACGTTTTTCCAGAAAGAGTTCCGTTGCGCCGCCACCACCAGATTCCGTGATTCGGAACCAGAAACTTCGTTTTGGCACCCTGCCGGGACGGGGAATTGGAGGAGATCATCGCCATCATCATCACCATCGCTTCTCTATCGACCATCCATGTTTCTCCCATCTATGAGTGAGTAATCCCCCGCTGTAGGCTATGGGGATGGTAGGGATTGGATGAGATCGTTCGTGTAATGGCATCAGATTGTTAGGGCATGGTGCCTAGTATCTATTATTAGTGCTTTTTGACTTTGTTGCAACTTGTTATGCTTAATGCTTATCACTAGGGCCCGAGTGCTATGATTTCAGATCTAAACATGTTATTGATTCATTATGATAGTATTGTTTATGGTCTTACCTGCAAGTTGTATACACACGTTGTTGTCCGGAACCAAAGGCCCCGAAGTAACAACAATCGGGATAACCGGAGGGAATGGCTTTGATGTGAGGATCACATGTGTTCATGGAGTGTTAATGCTTTGCTCTGGTGCTCTATTAAAAGGAGCACCTTAATTGCCAGAACTTCCCTTGAGGCCCCGCTGCAAACGGGCTGGCAGGACAAAAGATGTTGTGCAAGTTTTCATTGCGAGCACGTATGACTATATATGGAACACATGCCTATTATTATCTAGTACTTGGATGCTTTATCTTATTTATCTGCAAATGCCCTATGTCTTGATTGCCATATGAATTGTCTTGTCCATGCAACGCCCGTCCATCCATCCCTATGCCTACGGTGCTCTAATCCCACTGTTTATCGCAATTGTTACTATTGTCTTTACTTTTACTACTTCTATTAATTTTTGCTACTACAAAACTGTTGCTACTGATAAATTGTTGTGAGCAAGATTGTTTCCAGGTGCAGCTGAATTGACAACTCAGTTGTTAAGGCTTATAAATATTCTTTGGCTCCCCTTGTGTCGAATCAATAAATTGGGTTTCACTTCCCTCGAAAATACTGCGATACACCCCCTATACTTGTGGGTCATCACTAGTGCGGCGGTGGCGAGGTACTGGTGGCGGCGTCCTGGCGTTCCTTCCGCATCCAAGAGGTCAAGTCCGGGTGCAGAGGTCGATGGCGACGGTTGTGACAACTTGGACGCGGAGAACATGCGAGCGGTGTGGTCCTGAACATGCTCGTGGTCCTGGAGTATAGAGAGCCCGATGAGGATAGAGGGGAAGCAGAGCAGACTGACAGGACAGGAAGAAGAGAGAGTGGTGGCGCCAAGGAGGGACAAGGACTAGGGTTGGATGGGACACGACCTCGGCTCCTCTTATAGGCCTCGATAGGCGTTCTCCATCGTCCATCAGGCGAGACAGCGTCTGGAGAAGCTCTGGATGAGCTGTTGTACAAGCGAGGAAGAAAAGCGACAGAGTCACCGGCTGCTGTCGAAGGGGTAGTGGGACGGCTGTGGGCTTCGGGTAGGTTACAGGCAGGGCTTTAGTTAGGTTTTCTTCTTTTTTCTTTTCTCTGTTTTATTTCTTTACAAAATCTTGGTTGAAACAAGCCAAACAAAAACCAAAGAAAACAAGCAAGAATAAAGTAGGATGGATAGCTTGGAAAGGTAGTGGATTGCATTTCGTTTTATTTGTCCCTTAGTTTGAAAATAGTTTATCATTTAACCATGTTTATGAATCCAAAAAAAACAAATGGAGGAATAGGGAAGGCCTCATGCATGGGCCATGCAAGCTTTATGCTTGGATCTAGTTTGGTGAAAACCAACTATCTCCAAGTGGTACTTGATATTGTTCCATAAGAGAGCAAACAAAACAAAACATGATTCCATTAATAATCGGGATAATTGAATTCAAAGGCCAATATAGTGTGTATTGGTCCATTACAGTTTAATGGAACCATATGAATTCAACTAGACTCAAAATTGAATAAAATCATGGGTTTGAATTGAAGCTTCTTCTACTCCTACATAGCATGCAAAATGAGCATGTAGAATTTCCATAGCCCATGTTGTGAAAACAATATGATTCCATGTATGGAAGTAGGTGGAATAGAATTGGATCCACCCAAAATATATGGGCTAGATCAAATTTCGAAAGAATATCAAAAGCTCGTAAGAATTGGATGGTAGGATTTTGCAGGCAAGTTAAGCCCACATGGAACCAAGCAAAGTAGGATGGTGGAATGGTTGAAAAAAAATGCCCCCAACTCAACTTGGGCATCAAGCAATATATAAAGAACCAACTATAATATATCAAGAGGCAAATACAATTAATAAAGAAATGCATATATATGAAGGAAGAACCGAATAAAAGGGGTTTTAATATGATGCTCAAATGCAATATGAGCATGATATTACGCAATGCAACAATGATATGTAGGAAGTATAAATATATATAATAAATAAGTAGCATTACAATGTTAGACAATTGGGATGCTACGGTCATGATGACATGCCTTCCTATGTGACTTATGTCTGAATCCCTTTTGACTCACGATATACCTTGCCGAACTATAGGAGAATAATCGTCATCCCTTAAATTGTCCGACTCTCTTCTTGATCCGAGATAAGTAATTCATCCGACTAACTCTTAGTCGATCGCCTTGGTTAACACTTAACCGAGTCGTGCATGACCATGCTTTCCAAATCATATCCCATGATAGGGCCCAGAGAATATCTCTCCAGATGGAGGGGCAAAATCCCATCTTGGTTATCCATATCATGCAGCTTGATTCTCAGTCGACCCGAACTCTCCCTTTATAACTGCCTTGTTACGGAACAGCGTTTGACAGAACCTAAGTCGGTGATCCTCAACTCGGAAGGATTACATTGATTGAGATATACAAATGACGACTTGTTCGTTGTATCTCAATATGGGTCAATTTGACTCGCTAAACTCTTTAGCCAGATCTGTGTATTTCAGAATAGCATCACCATGCCCATGGCAAGTGGAACCGAGTCATCAACCGACTTTTACATTGGGCTAAGTTGTGTGTCCAGCACAACCTCAATGACCAAGGACATTTAGTATAAACAACATAAATATATAGTTCCACAACTGAATCACATATTCAATTATATACATCAGATGTTCATACAAGAACAACTTAATAACTTTATGAATACTATGGGAATTACATCATACATGATTGTCTCTAGGTCATATTCCCAACAGTCCTGATACTTGGAGCTACCCTTGGGGGACTGATTATCAGGTATCCAAGGCCTATGCATACTTCATGACTGAACGACATCCTATGCCGGTGCACTCTGCTTTTAAATGGCTTTGGAAATCTAGAAACACAGAGTATTTTTCTGGTTATTGCTCCAAGATCGAATAAACACTAGAGACTTGCTTCAGCGAAAACAGTTCTTCATTGAAGACTATTGTTATGTCTTGTACAACACCAGAGCCCTTGAAGCTCGCACTCACCTAATGTTCCAATTTGCACAGTCCTATTGGAAATGAGAAAATTACAAAAAAACCACCACATTACAGGCTAGGGTTTCAAAAAGCCACCACTATTCGCTAGGGTTTCAAAAAACCACCAGTTCAGAGTTGGTTCGTTTCAAAAAACACTTATACTGGTTTGATGCTGGTCTAATAACGAAACTGACACCATGGCCCCACCTGTAAGGATGACATGGCTCCCTCGGACGACAGCGGGCAGACGGCCGGCGCTGTCGGAACCCTACACAAAACGGTTGCCCCGTTCCTTTCTCTCTCCCGCGCCTCAGTCCTTTGCTTCTTGTCTGTCTCAGCTTGCCCGCCACCGTCGCCGCTGGTCAGCACGCCGCCGCCACCATAGATCATGCCGAGCTGGAACGACACCGAATCTTCCGGTGGATCTCTTCTCGGCGATGTGAGTAATTTTCTCCTCTAGTTATTCAGGGTTAGGGTTACCGATTTGGGATTTTTTTTTGAAATCCTTTGATCTGAGCTTCGATTCTTGGGTGATTCGTTCGATTTGTAGATTTGTCCGCTGGACTACGCACCAGATCATGTCTTGGACACGGAACATTGCTGCATTGATCATGATGCCCCATCCGTTTGCTCCGGTCACCAACTAAAGCCACGTCGATGTGTTGCGTTTGAGGGCAAAGATACAGTGAGGAAGTTCTATCTATGCTCAGTGGAAAATGTGAGTATTTCTCGGTAATTTGATTAATTCACATGTTGTTTTAAATAATGATTAGTTGTTATTGAATCATATACATGACTACATGTACTCCTAATCTGAATTTAGTCTATTGTAATCATGCACACAAATAGTTCTGATAATTTAGTCTACTGTAATCATGCACACTTAATCTGTTTTTAGATATAGATTTTTTTTCTGAATCATTATAGTCCTGATGGTGTTTTTAGGTTGAAAAATGGAGTGTCCACTCCATTTGTAATGGACTGAACCTGTTAGGAATCACTTATAGTCTATTGGAATCATAGTGTTGTACTGAACCTGTATTTAGGTACATTGTGATAGCTGATTATATTCCCAATCATATACTTCTGCAGCAGGTCCTGAATTGTGGCTTTCAAAGGTGGATAGATCCAGAGAGGGATGATAGTTTGCAGCATGCATTGTCTAAGTTGTGGGGAATGTATGAGGATAGCCAGAGCTCAAGAATTTAAGAGAGGTATGAGAGTAGTAAGATGATGAAGGATCTATCTGCAGAGAAGGAGAAATTGGAGAAAAAACATGCATCACTAGTAGAGGAAGGTAATAGGTGGATAGCTGAGACTGAGAGGAAGGTGAAAGCAGATATCCTTGTCAGGATAAACAGTGGGGAACCTGATGTTGAGCAGATGGAGAAGTACATAGCTGCATTGAAGAATGAAGTAGAGGTCCTAAAGAAAGCTAAGGAAGAAATGAAGAACGTGCTCAAATCTCAGGCAGATGTCTTCAGGGGGAAACAGCAGAAGTGGGATGATGAAAGAGCTACTCTTAAGGCTGAAAAGAAAAAGTTAGAGCACTCCTTGTTTGATCTTTTCAAAGCAAGTGATGCTAACATGGACAAGTTGAAGAGATTCAAAGCAGTTTGTGAGGAGGAGTGATGGTGTGTTTAGGTACATGAATGGAGTGTGCACTCCATTTGTAATGGCCTCTCTATGTGTTGAACTATTTGTGTAATGCAAGTGATGAACCCTCTGTGCTGAACCATTGTGTTGAACTATTTGTAATGGCTTATCTATGTGCTCAACCATTGTGGTAATGTATGTACTGATGTTGATGGCTTATCTATGTGTATGTGCTGATGTTGTCATATTTATAGATGCATATTTATAGATGTATTTCCAGTGGTTTATGTATAGTAGCATATTTATAAATTAGTACCAACAAGCATTTCAGAATCACACAATAGTATCAACAAGATTTCACAACATAGTTCACAACATAGTTCATAGCAGAATCACAATCCACACATAGTCCCAACATAGTTCACTACCACATACATGATTCCAACATAGTAGCAGAATCACAACCACACACATAGTTCCAATCCAGACTTCAGAATCAGCATTTTATAACAACCCCTTCTTGATATCTTTCAAGGTAATTTTGTCAATATTGCTTGCTGTCAGGTAACCTGTCATCCTTGTGCTTTGCTTTCTTGCTCTTACTAGCCTCCTAGAAGTACCACTTGCTTCATTTTGTGCAGGACCTGGCCTTGGGGCTTTGAAAGGTTGTGGTGGCCTCCTAGCAGCAGGTGCTGAAGCAGCTGAAATAGTAGCAGGTGTTGTCCTCCTAGTTGCAGGTGTTGTTGTCCTCCTAGCAGCAGGTGCTGAAGCAGGTGAAGTAGGTGATGCAGCATAGCTTGTAGCTACAGGTGGAACTGCTGCTGTGGAAGACTCAGAGTGCTCTGTCCTGTTCTCCTGCATCTAAACAAGACAAAATGGTTAAAACACAGAAAATGCAGAGAATGGTTAAAACACAGAAAAAGCAACCAAACAAAACCAACCTTATGTTTGTTTTTCCTCATCACCAAAGATGGCTTTAAAGGTGCTCCACAACTAGTGTATCTGTGCCCAAGAGTTCCACAATTGCTGCAAGTTATAGTGGCCATCCTTGATGATTGCTTTGGTTCTGGAACTTCATACTTTCCTTTTCTCCTCTTGGTTTGATTCCTGCCCAATGAGACCTTGAAGACTGGTGGATAAATATCAGGTGTATCAGCCCTTGTCCAACTATCTTCACCAGGCACAGAGTAAATCACAGGCTTGTATGCCTCAACATACATAGGTTTTTTGAAGAAATCAGAAACAAAGTCTTCAGGGTGTTGGAATGACTTATATATGGCAGATACATCATGATTGCAAGGGATTCCAGTCATGTCCCATTTCTTACATCCACATGTTTTGTCAGCCAAATTAACAGCATAACATTTGGCCCCATGGCTAACTTCCCACAAACCTTCAACAGCCTTTCTTGATCTATACATCCTTGACCACTTCTTGTTTCTTCTAACAGTTCTGCATAACAAGGTGTGATTTCCCATCTTGCCTTGGTAGCTCCTGTTCTCTTACCTTCATTCCTGACCATCATTTTTTCCTTATGCCATCAAACATTGTTCTAACTGGTTTCCCTCTAATGTCAAGAATCCACCTATTGAATACCTCACTTAAATTGTTCACCACTAAGTCTGTTTTGCAGTTATAGTCCATGGCATATCTAGCCCATGCTGCAACTGGTATTTTCATTAACCACTCCCAAGCTTCCACACTCTCCTCTTTCATGTTAGCCATGGCAACATTAAAACCATGCTTTGTGTAAGAATAGGAGGCTGCATCCATGTATTTCTTGAGCTCCTCACCTCTAAAACCAGCATTTTGAAAGTTTGCATAAATGTGTCTTAAGCAGTATCTTTGAGGGCAGTTGGGGAATATTTGGTTGATTGCATTAAGTAGACCCTACACAAAGATTACTAACAATGTAAATAACTGAACATGGCAACTACATATGGCACATGAGATGTATATTATGCAATTACCTTCTGCCTGTCTGAAATTATGGTATAATACCCAAACTTGCCTGCTTCACCACCAATAGCATACTTTAGTTGGGTGAGAAACCAAGACCATGTAGCTGTCTCCTCCTTGTCAACCAGCCCAAAAGCAATAGGGAAGATGTTATTGTTCCCATCCCTTCCAGTGGCATAGAGAATCTGCTGCCCTGTGGTGAGCTTAATGAAGCATCCATCTAGACCTACAAATGAAGAAATATATGCCAAGTTATAATGTGTGCATGTCTTATTAATTAGCAAAGGGAGATATATCATGTCAATTACCTATAAATGGTCTACAACCATTAAGGAATCCTTGTATAGATGCACCTAGACAATAGAACAATCCATGAAATCTAGGGTTGGTACTTGGATGCTCTACCAGCATTTTTGTGGTCACAATACATCTAGAGCCTGGATTTGTGTCAAGCACTGTCTACAAGTAATCCCTTAGCCTCTTGTATTGCTCCACCTGATCACCAAGCACAACCTGTAAAGCTTTCCTCTTTGCCCTGTATGCCATCATCTTAGGAACATCTACACCATATTTCTCCTTGGTTGTCTCCATCACAGTCTCAATGCCTGTCCTTGGGTCAATTCTAATGCTGGGCTCACATATCTTTGCAACCCATTTGCCTGTGACCTTGCATTGCTCACCTAATGTGCCACAAGTGTGCTCCAAGTGCATCTTTCTTAGGCAGAATGATTTCTCATTCTTTATCTGAGAACCAACCATAAAAAAGGGACATTTCTCTTGAGCACATTTTACTATCACTCTGTCCTTGCAATATTTATGGTACCTGAAGTTCCTTAGCTGTGCAATATGAAGTGTTTGCACTGCTCTCTTGAACTGGTACACATCTAGGAAGCACATCCTAAGGCACAATCCTTCTTCAGGTTGCAGTCTGTTCTCATCATACCACACCCTTGGCTCCTTCTTTTTGGCCCTACTTTTCCTTCCTTTTGGCAGAGCCCATGACAATGTCTCAAATCCATCATCATCCTCTGGATCCAAATCACCATCTGGCCCTTCATCATCAGAAGGAAGATAATCTGGTGGTGCTGAACTCTGCAGACTGCAATGTGATCTGGTAGTAGGCCCGTTCCTCACTGGTTCTTTCTTCTTCTTCACAGTAACTGGCTGGGAGAGTGTTTCACAACCACTGTCATCCTTGTCATCATCTGAACAATTTGCTGCATTAAATAAATCTGCAGGCTCTTGTTCATAATAAGACTCATGATCTAAGCCACCCCTCTTTCCTTTCTTCAAATCAGACAGTCCATGATTTGGCTCATATTCATCTGATTCAGTTTCATTTATATCCTTTCCCATGTAATTTTCATCCTCTTCCATATCTGAATCTTCATCCTCTTCCATATCTTCTTGTTCATCCTCTTCCATATCTTCTTCTTCATCATCAACAATATGCTTTCCCTTCTCCTTAGTTGTTCCATGTTCATTAAATAAGTAGCCTCCATCACCATCAGCAACTTGTAAGATCTGCATGTCATTCTCAAGATTGTTGCTCTGTTGTGTAAGCAAGTGCATGCAGTTAGGATCTTCTGTTAACTGGGTACATTCCTGACTTGGTAAAATCACTCCATCATCATCAATTGTCTAGACAATGGGGTTTTCAATTTCTGAAATTGGGATTTGCTCTTCAACTGCAGGAGTGTTGATGTTTGATGGAAGTGTGCTTCCTCTTTTGATTACAGTCAAGCTGACAGATTTCTTATGCTCATGAAGTTCAACCATCTGCTCCACTTTAATATGCCCATCCAGTAAGTCCATCCCAGCTATCCATGTACCCTCCTCTTTCACATAATATATGTTGTCTGTAATCCCATAGCCCTCTGTCTCAATTAGAGCTAGCAAATTGAGGAATGGTACATCTGACTGGCATATAGTGCGCTCTAAATTGTCCTTGCCATCTAAATTGATCCTTATATCCCATATATCATCATCCAAACTACATATATTCATAATAAGATAATGGCAGATCAGAGGGAGGCGAATGACTTACGCGACGTCGCCTCCGAATGCACTAGTCCAATGGCTGCTCTGGGTAACATCCTCCTTCCAACGCTTTGCCAAGGCAGCAGCGGCCATCTTCTCCGGCGATGCAAACTTCACCGTCGGCGGGTTAGAGCTACCGCAGCAATCCCCTTCCGCCGCGACGAAGCCCAGCACCTCCACTTCGTGACCACCGCCTCCGTCTCCACTGCCATCTCTGCCGCTAGGTACGCCTCCAGTGCCCCCGCCGGCCGTAGATCTAGAGCCAGGAGAAATCGCCGCCGCCATCGCTTCAGTTCGCGCGCAGGAGAGGAAGTGAGAGCATGGTTTGGTTTGACCCGTGTAGGAACAGGGGGGTGTAGGGTTCCGACAGCGCCATTAACGGCCGTCTGCCCGCTGTCTTCCGAGGGAGCCACGTCATCCTTACAGGTGGGGCCATGGTGTCAGTTTCGTCATTAGACCAGCATCAAACCGGTATCAGTGTTTTTTAAAACGAACCAACTCTGAACTGGTGGTTTTTTGAAACCCTAGCGAATAGTGGTGGCTTTTTGAAACCCTAGCCTGTAATGTGGTGGTTTTTTGTAATTTTCTCGTTGGAAATAGATTTGTCCTTCAGTCTCTTTCCTTGATACGGATGGCCATTTCGAGTGTATCCTAAAGCTGAAGGAGCAACTCAATAAGCCATTTTTCATGGGTACCTGGGCTATTTGGCTGACAAGGAACAATGCCATTTTCAATCCAATGATGCCTAATTTATTCTCAGCTAGGGCCATTTTCAAGGCTGAACTTAAGTGGTTAAAGTACAGGGCCAAGGGGGAAAAATACGATAACTTTGCAGCCTGGGAAAATCACTTTATTTAAAGCTTGCACTCTTTAGCTGTTTTCTCTGTCTTTTAGTACAATCCTTCTTGTACCGTGTATTCTCCTTTAAACAAAAATAATAAAAATATACAGTAGAATTCTACTGTCTTTGTCAAAAAAAAATAGAGATGTTTATTTTTCGACACGAATTCACGCCATTTTCAGAGGAAACATGTCAAATAATGTAGGCACATTTGCATTTGAATGCACACATGAGACATGCATACGGACGGTTGTTGGAAACTACTAGGACAGATCACGCTACGGCACATATGCGTGTCCGATCCATGCTCCGTTCTGGATGCAATTGCGTGTCCGCATGTTATGTTAACCGCCACCGCATGCAGAAAAACTCAATGAATGGAACGATGATTGATTGGGTTCCAACTCGACCCCAACTTCCGAAAGGTACCAAATCGATCCAACCTAAACGGCACTCACATGGCTCTCACCAAATGCACCGCTAGAAAAGTTGACAAGATAATCAAGATTATATCAAATCAGACGGTAGAGAATGTATATTAGCAACGGATCGTTTTGGGTGTATGATTATTTGTTGAGCTCACCATCATGCATATGCATGCTCCAATAATGGCGAGAGAGGCGTTCTGACCTCGCCGAAGGCATCTAACCCTCACTGGCGTCTGGGCCCGACATCCTACCGGCCCCACATGGAAGAGGGTGGTATCTATGACGGTACTAATGGAACGGTTAGCGGTAGGTAGCACGATTAAAAAATGTGATTAACTATATACTTAGTGGTAGTACTTTGGAAGCTGCTGAGCGAGAGGGTTTCACATGGCCAGCCTCAGCCTCGGCTTCAGCTTCACATGCATGTGTGCATCATGTGGCTACCTATAGCTAGCTAGCCTGGTTAGCCTACTAAACATGTTCCCTCGGCTCTCCATGATTAATCTCCATGTTTCTCCATGATTTGGTTTTGCATGTTAAGTGATTCGTCCGTTACAGCAAAACTTATGGAATAAGCTCTGCTACAATGCTTTTGTAGGTTCATTACCCTTCAGAAATAGTACGGAAATATTTTTAAATTTGTACACATTATTATTATCTAATAATATTTTTAAAAGAGATGTAGTCTATTTTGTTTGCCTTTACTATGTTCATATTTTCATTACCTGAAATGCAACTTTACACTACACCTGAAATCTACACTATAAGCTGCATTTTCAAGCTATACTCTTGTATTTGTATGATGCATAGTGATAACATAAAAATGAAATGCGTATAGATCTTTTGTGTAATCACTATCATATTCCCCAATTTCAACTCTGGATTTGATAAAGGGGAACACTCAACCTAATAAAGTAGGCAGACACCAAAGATGAGATGTTACATGGAGCAACAAACGTAACATGGCAAAGATTCTCGGAGAAGATCATTAAGTGGCCCATTTGCGTCATGAGAAGCCGGCGTAACGCGTCAATAATTCATCGCTGATTGTTTACTAATTCCTGTGATACTTTTCGATCGAGTTGTATATGATTGGGAGAGATGAAAAAGAAGGTGAGATCGAGATAGAAGTTCTTTTCTTCTACTTGCCTCTTGTTTTCTAACTCTCTGTATGCAGGGACAGTGGTCATGCTTCCATATGGTACCTTGATTGTACCAAGTGTAGAAGGCTCTTCAGTTGGGATAAATTAAGGCAGTGACTTCCCCATGTTAATTAGGCCTTGTTTATTGTCTTGCTGCCGGGTTGAAGTGCGTATGTATCGAGTAATACTATATAATTACTTCTACAGCAGAGTGCTATGGAAACTTTGTTACAGTAACAGTAGTAGTGGTTGCACTAGCACTCCTGGTGCAACTAGCTAAGCTAAGCTTGTTTGGATTCCGTGAGCTTAATTATCTGCAAGCCTAAACAAATTGAGACCATTGTACATGCTTATTGTGATTATGAAACTCTAGTGATTTGATTCCAGAGAAAGATGGTTGCATTTGCATATCTGGAAGCAGAGAAAAAGTAATGACAAGTTAGAGAATGTCACAGAACAGGCTAGCATAGCCACCTTTGAGCTCCTGCACCGAACTCTTGTCATGGATGCATGATTAAGTTTGGTTGGTTGGTGCCAACAGTTGCTTAAGTAGCACCGCACGCCAACTCCCCTTGAGTTCCTGCAAAGCTTCCAAAATGGAGGACTTCATCACCTAGTTTCGTTCGAAATGTGTTTGTGTCCAATTTGGTGTGTGTTGGCACATTGGGAGCTCTGAAAGTTCTGATTTTGTGCCAGATGCATCAAACTGGACTAGAAGCATTATGTACATATATTTGGTTCAAACATCATCTTCATCAATCCTCGGGCGCGACTTGTATTCTTCGTGCATACATGGTGCGAAACCAGATACTTGGTTGGGTCGATTCATGGTGCAACATATGAATAAAGAAGTACTGTGTGAAGGCAGGTAATGAAACATGTTCAGTGCAATGCAACCACATGTATCATTACACAAGTTGCAATAACTAGTATGTTTTCACTTGTTTCTTCTCTAGATGTTCTTTATTTTTCTCATTTTCTAACCAGTTTGCTATGCACATTTGGTTGCATTTTATAGGCTATTTTACTATGGTTGTTATGATGGTTGGTGTAAATTACCTGTCAAAGAAAAAAAAAACAGCTCTTGCTGTAGCATTTTCCTTAGATTTATGTATTTTAAAATCAAAATCTAGCGCTCAAAGTTCTTATTCATAGAGTTCATAACTGCTCATTTGGGGAACAGAATCACGCAAATTGGTTTGGCGAAAAGAGTTTCAGGATTAGACATTGCATTCTTGTGGTCTTTCTACCGTTCATCCTAAAGAATGTTCATTTGCAGACATGCGCCTACTATGGTATTTGCACCATTCGTTAATACTACGTGTTCTTGGTTCTGTCAGAAACATTACTCCATAAGCGGCGGGGGAGTGGTTGTACAACCCAACCACCTTTTACTATTTTGAAAAATCAAGAAATGGCGTAGGAGCCTTCCCTACCGCTTTCTTAAAAAATAAAAAGATTATGTAGCCTTTTCCGTGTTACGAAAATGCATTTCCTTGTAGATTTAGTATGGTTTGCCATTTATCGCCGATGTATCATTTTCCCTTCTTAAAACAGGATCCATTTTATAACTTCTTCTATCAGTTCCTAACTCTAGAACCGATATATTTATCCTGCTGTTGTAGCTACCTGATCTGACGTGGAAGACTGCACAGTGCAAAACCATGGAGCCCAAATTTACTAATCAGTAGTAATCACTTACTTTTTTCTCTGACTATGTTGTCGGTCTAATAACTGTGTCATCCTTGCTTCCTAAATTCTGACATAATTAATTACAGAATTAGTACTGGTAGTACTACTTCTGTGACCTCTAATCTAATGCTAGCAGTGGTGACATTCTACTGGGGACATGTGCCCACAATCTCCCCGCTGTCAGCACATAGCAGTAACAGCAGGATGCACTGTCACAAGAATGATTAGCAGAGGAACTATTTTAACAATGTCAACTTAGGCATCCTAACACATGCACCTACTGTGCATCTTCCTGCTGACAGAGGGTAATTGAACTTTTTGTAGGACATGTGTAGGGTGCCTGCATCAGGACAACAGAAAGGACATACTCTCATGTCTCCTTGGGTTAACTTAAATTTTTTTCTCCTGGAAAGGAAGTGCCTTCTTTTACTGACAGTTAAAGTCTTAATTTAGGATTAGTACTAGTGGTACTTTTGCTCAGTGCAAGATTAGATCATCTCAGCTAGTACTCTAGACAAATTTGCTAACCAGAGACCCTTCTGAAAAAAAATCTGCAAATGATTACTACTGACTAGTAAATATGTCTTGTGATGTTTGATCAGGTACTACAACCGTAGGATAAGTATCTAGGTGTCGGAGTGAGGCGCCTTTTGCTTAATCCTACGGCAGATCTTCTTAGATCAGATCCTGGTTAACTTTTCTAAGTAATGTAGCTTAGCATGTTCCTAATTATCTTTTTCAGTTAATGTCTCAAAGTACCTTCACAAAATTCCCCATGGAGTAAAGTAATCCTGCTGTCCTACACATGTACTCCATGGAGAAAAAGTAGATCAGTATAGTTCAACTAAAGTGTTGCTGGACTTGTGCAGTTGTGCCTGCACAAAAATGTACTAGCTACTAGTATATATTTACTAGAGATTAATAGGCAGAAGGTTCCAAAGAATAAACCAGTACAAGCAGCTCCCAGTAAACAGAAGGGTCTCTGATTAGCAATGTAGTTAATTAATTAGGCCTGGAAGGTAATCTACTGTCAGTCTGCAGTCAGTCTGCACAGGTAGGGAATGTAAGATGAAAGATGTACTTTCACCAACTAATCTAATGGGCTGGCATAAAGTTACAACAGTGCTCCATGTTCCATGATAATTAAACAAATGGTAGATTAGATGGACAAAAGCTTGCCTGGAAAGCCATGGCTTTAGAACAAACACATTCCCTCCATGTTCCATGTTCTCATGTTTCAGCCTCTTCTTCCTCCAGCTCCCCAGAGACACCTCACATTTGCTCACTAATCTGCCATGTTAAATAATGCCAAGATGATTTAAGTAGTGGTATCAACCAATCTTCTCCTCACCTCACCTCACCAATGGTATAAAGTTTCTTGTGCTATCTTGTAGTCTGTCTGGCTTGCCTGCAGTCTCTCCTCTTCTTCTTCCGAAAATTAATGGAGTAAAGTAACCAGAGGAGAGAAGAGCTGAGCAGAGCACACAGAGCACTGACAATGGCAGAGCACTAGAAGCAGGGAAGAGCTAAGCTGGAGCTAGCAAAAGTGATCTTGTAAAGGAGAAAGCTTCTCTGTGGTACATTCCAATGGCGGCAAGGGTGACAGTACTTGTGGCGCTAGTTGCAGTGGCTGTCATCTTCTTCACCGGCAATGTCGGCGCGGCCGGCGGCGACGAGGGGGCGGCGCTGCTGGCGCTCAAGGCGGGCTTCGTGGACCCACTGGGCGTGCTCGACAACTGGAAGACGGCCTCGCCGCATTGCCGCTGGACCGGCGTCCGCTGCAACGCCGCCGGCCTTGTCGACGGACTCGACCTCGCTGGGAGGAACCTGAGCGGCTCCGTCTCCAGCGACCTGCTCCGGTTTCCGGCGCTGGCGGTGCTCAACATCTCCTCCAACTCCTTCGGCGCCGCTCTGCCCAAGTCGCTGTCGTCGCTGTCGAGCCTACAGGTGTTCGACGTGAGCCAGAACTCCTTCGAGGGGGGCTTCCCCGCCGGCCTCGGATCGTGCGCGGACCTTGTCGCCGTCAATGGCTCCGGCAACAACTTCGTGGGGCCACTCCCGGTGGACCTCGCGAACGCTACGTCATTGCAGAGCATCGACATGAGGGGGGCGTTCTTCAGCGGACACATCCCGGCGGCGTACGGTAGGCTGGCCAAGCTCAGGTTCTTGGGCCTCTCCGGCAACAACATCGGCGGCAAGATCCCGCCGGAGCTCGGGGAAATGGAGGCGCTCGAGAGCCTCATCATCGGGTACAATGAGCTCGAGGGACCCATCCCGCCGGAGCTCGGCAACCTCGCCAGCCTCCAGTACCTCGACCTCGCAATCGGCAACCTCAACGGCGCGATCCCGCCGGAGATCGGGAGGCTTCCGGTGCTCACCGAGCTTTACCTTTACAAGAACAGACTCGTGGGCAAGATCCCCCCGGAGCTCGGCAACGCCTCGTCGCTGGTCTTCCTTGACCTCTCCGACAACCTGCTTACCGGCGCGATCCCCGCCGAGGTGGCGGGGCTGAGCCACCTCCAGCTGCTCAACCTCATGTGCAACCACCTGAGCGGTGCCGTGCCTTCGGCTATCGCCGACATGCCGGCGCTCCAGGTGCTCGAGCTCTGGAACAACTCGTTATCGGGGTCGCTCCCTGCGGCGCTCGGTCGGAACTCGCCGCTGCAGTGGGTGGATGTGTCGTCGAACGCCTTTACCGGTGGCGTGCCCGCCGGGATCTGCGACGGCAAGGCGCTGTCCAAGCTGATCATGTTCAGCAACGGGTTCACCGGCGAGATCCCCACCGGCGTCGCATCGTGCGCGTCGCTAGAGCGCATGCGCGCGCAGGGCAACCGGCTCAACGGCACGCTCCCCGCCGGGTTCGGGAAGCTGCCGGTGCTAGAGCGGCTCGAGCTCGCCGGAAACAACCTGACCGGCGAGATCCCGGGCGACCTCGCATCGTCAACGTCGCTGTCGTTCATCGACGTGTCGAGCAACCGCCTCCAGGGCTCGCTGCCGTCAAGCATCTTCAGCATCGCGGGGTTGCAGAGCTTCTTGGCTGCTGGCAACATGATCACCGGTGAGCTCCCTGACGAGTTCCAGGACTGCCCGGCACTGGGCGCGCTGGATCTGTCGGGCAACCGGCTCGTCGGCAAGATCCCTTCCAGCCTCGCCTCGTGCCAGAGGATGGTTAACCTGAACCTCAAGCACAACGGGCTCACCGGCGAGATACCGCCGGCACTCGCCAAGATGCCTGCGCTCGCCATTCTTGATCTGTCGAGCAACTTCTTGACCGGCGGCATACCGGAGAACTTCGGGAACTCGCCGGCGCTGGAGACCCTTAACCTGGCGTACAACAACCTCACGGGGCCTGTGCCGGGGAACGGCGTCCTGCGCACGATCAACCCCAGCGAGCTGGTCGGCAACGCCGGGCTGTGCGGCGGCGTGCTCCCGCCGTGCTCCGGAAGCCGCGCCGCCGGGCTGTCCCACGCGCGCGGCGGCGGCAGTGGCGCGCGCCTCAGGCACGCCGCGCTGGGGTGGCTCGTTGGGACGGTCGCCGTGGTCGCCGCGCTCACGGCCCTGTTCGGCGGGTGGCACGCGTACCGGCGGTGGTATGTCGTCGGCGGCGCGGAAGAGTACAGCTCCGGGGCGTGGCCGTGGCGGCTGACGGCGTTCCAGCGGCTCGGGTTCACGTGCGCCGACGTCCTCGCGTGCGTCAAGGAAGCGAACGTGGTCGGCATGGGTGCCACCGGCGTCGTGTACAAGGCCGAGCTCCCGCGCACCCGCGCGGTGATCGCCGTCAAGAAGCTCTGGCGCCCCGCGGCCTCCGACGCCGCCGTCGACCTCACCGCCGACGTCCTAAAGGAGGTGGGCCTCCTCGGGCGGCTCCGGCACCGGAACATCGTCCGGCTTCTCGGGTACATGCACAACGACGCGGACGCCATGATGCTGTACGAGTTCATGCCCAACGGGAGCCTGTGGGAGGCGCTGCACGGCGGGCCGCGGGAGGCGAGGACGATGCTGGTGGACTGGGTGTCCCGGTACGACGTGGCCGCCGGCGTCGCCCAAGGCCTAGCCTACCTTCACCACGACTGCCACCCGCCGGTGCTCCACCGGGACATCAAGTCCAACAACATCCTACTCGACGCCGACATGCAGGCCCGCGTCGCCGACTTCGGGCTCGCCCGCGCCCTGGCCCGCTCCGGCGAGTCCGTGTCCGTCGTGGCCGGATCCTACGGCTACATCGCGCCGGAGTACGGGTACACGCTGAAGGTGGACCAGAAGAGCGACATCTACAGTTACGGAGTGGTGCTAATGGAGCTGATCACGGGGAGGAGGGCGGTGGAGGCGGCGTTCGGGGAAGGGCAGGACATCGTGGGGTGGGTGAGGGAGAAGATCCGGAGCAACACGGTGGAGGAGCACCTCGACCCGATCGTCGGCGGGGGATGCGCGCACGTCAGGGAGGAGATGCTGCTCGTGCTACGCATCGCCGTGCTCTGCACCGCCAAGCTGCCCAGGGACAGGCCGTCCATGCGCGACGTGCTCACCATGCTCGGCGAGGCCAAGCCGCGGCGCAAGAGCGGGAGCTCTGCCACCGCCGGCAATGCCGTCGCCGCCGCGCCCACAACCGTCGTGGACAAGGACAAGCCGGTGTTCAGCACGACGCCGGACTCCGTCTGATTAACCCGCGCCCGCCCTGTTGATTGATTTGTTCTTGTATGTAGAATTTTCTTTGTATAATGATTAAATGATTTTGGTTTTGATTTTGAGGTTGTACAACGACTAATTAGGCACGTAGATAGATCATGTAGATCAATGTAAGAAGGCAAATAAGTTCAGGATTTACTCAAGTACAAAAGGATGAAGATATATATGAACCAAGCAATTCAAATGTCCAGATTTACACATATACGCTAGTAGAAAGCAGGCATCCGTTTCGAAGCTACCAAACAATCAGTCCCGGTTGCGTTACGAATCCGGAGTAATGCGAGGATTAGTCCCGATTTGAAGGCCAGGACGTTGCAGTCCATGTTCCTGTATATATACCCCCGGCCCCACATGCTTGTCTGAGCTAGTTTGTTTTTCCTCTCTCATACACTAATGGTGTATGTTGTTGTATTTTTTCCCCTCTATGCACAGGAGGTGCTCGATGAAATGCGTGAGAGCATGATGCCACTTCATTTCATACAAAACAAACATGATATGAAGTGTCTGAGCCACATTTAAACTTTTTCCTCTTTCTTTCATCCTTGATCGAGGTTAGCAACTTAATTCTTTCATCTGTCATTGATACAATGCATGTGTCGATGTACAGTGGTCATTTCTCTAGATGTTCTTTCATGGTTTTGATAAACTTAATTATATAATACAGATGAGCCAGCAATGGTTTTTGACCGACGCACTTTCGAGTTCATTACGGGCCTGCATAATTTTATCTAAGTGGCTGAGACAAACAGTGCGAATGGTTTTATGTGTTGTTCATGTGTTGCCTGTCAAAATAAGAAGGATTACTCTTTCTCAAGAACCCTTCACACACACCTGCTTCGGTCCGATTTCATGCCCAGCTAAAATTGTTGGACCAAGCACGGAGAAAAAATGTTATGATGGAAGACAATAAAGAAGAAGAGGATGATGACAACTATCCTATGTTTCCTGAATACACTGATACTGCAACGGGGGAAGATGAAGAAGAAGAGGTACCATATGAGCTCGTTGATGATCTTCACCGGGCCATTATTGATGCACAAAGAGAATGCAAAAGTGAAAATGAGAAGTTGAAGTTGAAGCGTATGTTAGAGAATCATTAAAAATTGTTGTACCCAAATTGCGAAGATGGCAACATAAAGTTCGGTACCACACTGGAATTGCTGCAATGGAAGGCAGAGAATGGTTTATCAGACAAGGAATTTGAGAAGCTACTAAAAATAATGAAGAATAAGCTTCCAAAGGATAACGAATTGCTTGCCGGTACGTACGAAGCAAAGAAGGTTATCTACCCTCTAGGATTAGAGGTGCAGAAGATACATGCAAGCATTAATAACTGCATCATCTACCGTGGCGAGGAGTATGGGAATAAGAATGAATGCCCGGTATACGGTGCATTGCGGTATAAGATCATACGAGATGACCCTGGTGATGTTGAGGATGAGAGCCCTAAGAAGAGGGTTCCTGCCAAGGTTATGGGTATACTACTATAATACCACGGTTGAAACGTTTGTTCAGAAACTTGTTGCGATGGCACAAAAGAAGACCGTAAGAAAGACTCAATATTGAGACACCCCGCTGATGGGTCGTAGTGGAGAAAAATCGATAGAGAGTGCCTAGGCTTTTGCAGATGACGCAAGAAACTTAAGGTTTGGTCTAAGTACAGATGGCATGAATCCTTTTGGGGAGCAAACCTGCAGTCATAGCACCTGGCCTGTAACTCTATGTATTTATAACCTTATTCCTTGGTTGTGCATGAAGCGGAAGTTTATTATGATGTCAGTGCTCATCCAAGGACCGAAGCAACCCAGTAACGACATTAATGTGTACCTAAGACTATTAGTTGAAGAACTTTTACAATTGTGGCATGGACAAAGTGTACGTGTGTGGGATGGACACAAATAGGAGGAATTTGACCTACGAGCGTTGCTTTTTGTAATCATCAATGATTGGCCTTCTCTTAGTAACCTTTCAGGACAGATAAACAAGGGATACAATGCATACACGTACTATTTAGATGAGACTGAAGGTATATATTTGCATAAATGTAAGAAGGTTGTGTACCTAGGAAATCGTCGATTTCTTTCGACCAAATATCTTCTAAGAAATAAAGGCATTTCAAAGGTGAGGCAGATCACTAGAATAAGCCTGTCCCCCGTACTAGTGATGATGTATTTGGTATAGTTAAGGATGTAGAATTAATCTTTGGAAAGGATTCTGGCGGTCAATCTGTTCCAAATGACACTACCAGACACGTGCCAATGTGAAAGAAGAAATTTATATTTTTGGAGCGACCCTGTTGGGAAGTCCTAGAGGTCCGCTCTTTAATCAACGTGATGCACGTGACGAAGAATCTTTGCGTGAACCTGCTAGGATTCTTGGACGTGTATAGGAAGTCAAAAGATACACCAGAAGCACGACAGGACTAGCAACATATGAATGAACGAGATGGCCTGCATCCAGAGAAGTATCAAGGTCCTTCCAGTTACCCTCTTACCAAAAAGAGAAGGAAATCTTTTTTGAATGCCTGAGCAGTATCAATGTCCTGTCTGGCTTCTCGTCGAATATAAAGGGAATAAAAAATATGGCAGAGAAAAAAATTCTAGAACCTAAAGTCGCATGACTACCACGTTATTATGACACAATTGATTCCGGTTGCATTGAGGGAGCTTCTACCAGAAAATGTTTGAGTACCCATTGTAAAGCTATGTGCATTCCTCAATGCAATTTATCAGAAGGTAATCAATCCATAAAGTCTACCAAGGATACAGAATGATGTGGTTCAGTCTTGTTAGTTTTGAGTTGGTGCTCCCACCATCCTTCTTCAATATTATGACGTATCTCCTGGTTCACCTAGTCGAAGATATTGCCATTATTGGTTATGTATTTCTACATAATATGTTCCCCTTTGAGAGGTATATGGGATTCTTAAAAAAATATATTCATAATTGTGCTAGGCTAGAAGGAGGCATCTCCAAGGGTATGGGACCGAGGAGGTCATTAAGTTTTGTGTTAACTTCATTCCTGACCTTAAGTTGATTGGTGTTTCTCAACCGAGGCATGAGGGGAGACTATGTGGAAAAGACACGCTATAAAAGAAAGCAATAATAAGTAGAGACGAGCATTATTTTACTCAAGCGTACTACACAGTTTTACAAAGTTCCACCTTGGTGGCTACGTATATCAATGAACACAAGAATATTCTATGCTCCCAGTATTCGGGGCAGTCTGACGACTCGATTACACGTCCACACATGGCGACTTTTGGTGGTTAGTTGTAAACACATATCATGAATAACACCACTGTTGGAGACAAGCTGTACTCATTGGCTAGGACACCATCTTCAACTATATTGACTTTTCAAGGGTACGATATAAATGAGAATATATTTTACACGATTGTTCAAGATAAAAAGAGCACCAACCAAAACAGTGGTGCCCGTATTGATATAACAAACAACAATTGGCAAAAGGAAACATATTATGGTTACATAGAGGAGATATGGGAACTTGACTATGGACCTTCTTTTAAGGTCCCTAGGTTTCGGTCCAAATATGTCAAGCTGACAGGAGGCAGGGTTCAGGTAGACAAGAATTATGGAATGACAACGGTGGATATCAACAATCTTGCGTACACAGACGAACCATTCGTCCTAGCCGATAATGTGGCTTGGGTTTTCTATGTGAAGGACATGTCTACCAAACCGAAAAAAAAGAAAATTAAGCAAATGAATACATCATACGATGATCCAAAGCGCCACATGGTTCTTTTAGGGAAGAGAAACATCGTGGGAGTGGAGGACAAGACATTCATGTTAGAAGATTATAATAAGTTTGATGAAATTTCTTCCTTCACAGTGAACACTGACCCAAGCATCATGTTAAATGATGAAGATACTCCACGGTTACGGCTGACGCGATCATAAGCAAGTGACATACACGAAAAAGGTTTATGGCCTCCAAGGCATTTTAGGAACAAGTGACTATATATATTTTGAATTATGCTTTTTGTGGTTTTTGAGATGTAATCAATATACCAAGTTTAGTATTTTTTCCTTGCAACTATATATGTCACATAATATTACACCAGGCGAAGGTTTTTCATTGTTCGAACCATTTTTAAATTTTTTATGCCCATTCAAACTATGGTGAAAATAGTGGGCATGAAGATTCTTACCTAGCGGATGAGTATCACTAAACTTGCTTTGGATCTCTGAAGAAACATCATAGATCATATACATGTAGTTCAAATTGGACCCACTTCCTACTGATTCGGAAGACATTTATGTTTTTCACCAAGGATGGATGGAAAGGTTTGAGATACCCCAGTTGGGACATTATCCATGTAAGGTGGTCTAGTATTTTTGAAAAATAGGGTGTTAGCATTTTGAATTGTGTCTTTGGTGATTGCTTGACAAAACGCCTAGTTTTTTGCACTCATAAAATAGAAAATAGTTTTTCATGCAATGAAAAGGAAAACCTCCTCCTGCAATATTGTTCGCCATCCCAATATGTACATGCAGGTACAATATGGACACACTATCACAAACTATACCGTGATTATAGCCATAACACTGGTCATTTGTCCTAAAAGCCATGAAACCTCAAACATGATAGCTTATTTTGAGAAGGACTTTTTGAGATGCAATCAAATATACCAAGTTTGATATTTTTCCTTGCAACTATGTCACATAATATGACACCACGTGAAGGTTTTACATTTTTCGGACTGTTTTTTAATTTCTTATGCCCATTTCAAACTA
Source organism: Avena sativa (assembly GCA_916181665.1). Taxonomy (NCBI): domain Eukaryota; kingdom Viridiplantae; phylum Streptophyta; class Magnoliopsida; order Poales; family Poaceae; genus Avena; species Avena sativa. The sequence continues at coordinate 122,200,303 of OV702291.1, read as the reverse complement.
TGGTCAAAACGATGGACATGAAGATTCTTACCTAAGTAGAAATATTAAATAATTTAATTCTCATAAAGAATAAATTATATTTTTATTAGATAGATATTTATTTTATGAACATTTTGATATGCTATATGTATTTTTCTGATTTGTAATTATTTCACTATGTATTTTGCAAGGTTGATCATAGTTTAAATATGCAATAAGACGGGAACCACATTTTAAACTGAAAACTTCAAAAAAAAATTAAAAGGCCCTTTAGTCCCGGTTTTTAATACCAAGCAGGAACAGGTGATCGGTTGGCGTGCCCTTTTAGCGGAAGCCAAAAATGAGCCTAGTCCCGGTTGGTCACACCACCCGGGACTAAAGGCCATACCTTTAGTCTTGGTTGGAGCCATCCTCCAGTCCCAGATGGTGGATCCAACCGGGACTAAAGGCCCTCGACATATAACCCCACCTGCTCCTCTCCCCCAAATATCATCTCCATTCTCACGAAGTCCCGAGCTAACACAGGAGGCGCCGCCGGCCCCGAGCTGGCAGGTTGCCCGACTCCGCCGCCGTCCTCCTCCTCTCCGCCGCCGTCCGCGCCATCCGTCGTCGTCGTCCCCATCGCAGGAGGCGTCGACGATGAACATGAGCCTGCGCCATCGCCATCGCCGTCCTGGCGCCACGGTCGTCACCACCACCGACCTTCGCCGTCCTCGCACACGCGCCCTGGCTACCACCACCGACCGCCCTAGGTGCACCCCTCTCTCTCCCTCGATCCCTCCCGATATGATCCGAATTAGTTAGTATACATTGTTGAATATTATCTAGGGTTAGGGATCAATTAGCTACGGAATTAGGGAATTAGATAAGGAATTAGGGAATTAGCTAGGGAACTGCCTAGGAAATTAAGGGTTAGGCTGCTAGGCCTAAGTGGGAGAAATATGAGAATGACTTGATTGATAAAAAGGGATCGTTCCAGAGACATCGGAGTTGGTCGAACCCAGAAACAGGGAAGTGTATTTTTAAAACAAACATCTTGCAACACCTTACAAAGCCCTTAAAGATGCAACAAAGGATGTGCATGAGAGGAAGTTCTATCCTGATAGAGAGAACGATGAGATGCCACGTGTCCTTGGGAATAAAGAACACGAAGGATGAACAAAAGGCACATCAGGCTCCCTTCCGTGAAAGCTCGGGTTTCCCGATGACAGGAAGAAATATCCCGATAAAAGTCATCAGAGGATAAAGGACAGGGAGGTAGACCAGATGCATCAGATAGAAGAAACATTAAGGAGGCAACAGGAGCAAATAAACGCACTTAGACAGCAAACTACCGGCCCATCTTAGCGGCAGGGCGAAGATCCTGCATTTGATTCTACCGGCCCATCTTAGCGGCAGGACAAAGATCCTGCATTTGATTCTACCGGCCCATCTTAGCGGCAATACGAAGATCCTACATTCGATGCTACCGACCCACCATCTTGGTGGAAAAGTAGGGTGGCTTCCATGAAGCTCCCGGCTGATGATGATGCGCTGACGATGGCTCCTCGATACCCTATGGATGATATCACGAAGAGGGAAAATTGTGAGATGCATGTGGAAGTTGTGAACATATCCATGAAGGTGGCGGTCGGCTTTGCTTTACCTTTAGAAGGATCTAGACTAACTTACCATTGCTCTCCGATTCCAGATGGCTGCGCTATTGTCGGTGTGCGTGAAATTATGAAGGGATTTGAGAACCTGAAGCTTCACTTCCCTATAGGTGAAGGGGATCTGAATGAACTATGAGAAGCCATGAAAAGCACCATTCTATGGCCAAAGGAAAACATTGTGCTTCCAAATTGGATGCCAAGGCAACCGACTTCTCAAAGTAGCAATCCAGCTTAATCTCCGCAGCCTTAATCGTCTCCGTCGCGTCTTCAAACTCCATCGTATCAGCAGACTCCGCCACCTCCGCCGCCTCAATAGAATCCGCCACCTCAGCCCCAGTTGCAAAAGCGGGAGAGCACCACAACTTTGGCGGCTAGTACTATAGCTGTAGAGAAATCCTCAATAGGTACAAGGAAGAAAGCTAAGCAGGCTCCTACCAAGTTACCTTATGACCTGACTGCTGAGGAACTCAAAAGGGTCATGGCTGAAGTTGTGAAATGCCAGGTTGCCCCGAAACGGCCCCTGCCAAAGCAGTATATAACACCCAAAATAGTAAAACACTTTGTGGGCATTCTTGAAAGACAAAGGCCAGATGATCTAGTATCAGACTATGTCCACTCTATTATGAAGTCACATAAAGCGAATCTGCAGCGGTCAAGTAGTAGTGCAAGCGGGAAAACAATTCCCTAGCTCGGAGAACAGAAAAACCAATTGTGCCCCCCACTCAACGTGTTTTTCTGATGATGATCCGGAGGTTGCACAACTAGTCGCACAAGCGGCTAGAGATCTTGGTATGTTTGTTCCTCAATACTAAGGAAACAAAGACATACCCATTGCTGAAGTAGCATACAAATACGAGTACAGGAAACCTCTCGTCAGACTTGGGGAGGTCCCACATCTACAAACATAAATGCGAAAATTGCATCAGTGCAGAGGAATGGAAGGTCATGCTCATAGCGGCAGTTAGAGACGAGCATTACTTCCATGGAAATGACGAGATACACATTGACTTTTCAGAATTATTTTAGTTATTCAATCAAGACTCTCTCGATAAATCTCTCGTTAGTTGCTATTATCTGTAAGTAATTTATTTATGTAATTAAGTCTCTAGCTCAGCTTATTCATTGTATGTATAATTATTCTCACTATATTCTTTTGTACGCTATTATGCAGAATGAAGATTCTCGAATGCAAAAGAGGACAAATCTATGACCTTGGGTTCATTGACCCAAATACCATTAACGAGTATACAGTAAAAAAATAACGTCCAAGAAACAGAGGATTACTTGCTAAGGTATTTAGTGAAACAACAAACCAAAACGGAAATATTATTTCCTACAACTTCGAGTGAGTGTTAATGTCTTGTACACATTCGATTTCATTTACTCGATGTTAAGTGTAATTGATGAGTTATGCATGCGCAGGTTCCACTTTATTCTGCTAATCATTCAAGTTGACCAAGGAAAATTACTTGTCATGGAATTGAAATGTAAAAACCCTTAGATATGGGCGGACCTGATTTATATGCTCTAGAGGTAATTTCAATCATTATCACACTATATTGGCATCTTTCGTTCATTTCCTGATATCAAGTAATTAAGAACTTCTTTACTCATTTTCTTTGTCGGGGAAGGTTTGGAAACGGTTCATCAAGGCTGTTAGGGGTGAATGGAATGAGAAGCTGCAATTTCAAGAACTCAATGTAAGTAGTACTATAGCTAGTTCCACACATATCTTTGATTCTTGTTTCAATACCATTACCATGCTTGATTATTATTTTGATTAAACTCTATTCTCGTGAAGTGTTTAAGGAAGGATGCTGGGAATAATTTATATGGATACTACGTTTGTGAGTACATTCACAGACGACTTGTGAGCTGGGCTGAATTTCACAACAACTTGCAGTACGTAAACACTATTCACAATCTTATTTTATTACCATCAATTGTGTTGAGTTTTATTCATATATATTGATCCTCTTCTTTAAATTATATCGAACGGATGCGGGACGGTATCCTATCAAAGGATTGCGTATGAGCAATTCAAGAGGAATTGGCAGGATTCTTAGTTAAGGAGGTCATAGATCCAACCGGAGAATACCATTCAGAATTTATATTTATACAATAGGGATCGTAAGAGAAATTATATTGTATATATGCATGAATGTGTATTGTATGTAATATGTTCGACCAAGCATGAAGAAAGAGGTCACTTCGATCTCTATATTCATGTCGATATTGTGTAATGGTTCCTTCATTTCTGTAGTTGTATATATATCATCTCTCGGCATATAACTTACACCAGACCTCTCCCTCCTGCCGTGGCAGAAAACTACCCCAAAACTCTGTCACAGCAGAAAATAGCCCCCAAACTCTGTCGTGGTAGTACCTATTGCCGCATAGCCACCTGCTGTCGCAGCAAGCGAAACCCCTAATTCGCTGCCGCGGTAGATCTCCTTTAGTCCCAGTTCATGTTACGAATCGGGACTAAAGGTCCTCCACCCCCCGCTCTCCACTGCAGCCACGTGGAGTGCCTTTAGTCATGTTTTCCACTAGTGATAGATGTATGATATTGGAATGGCAACGAAGACTAATTAGCACCGTCGGTGGCATGAATTTTCCACATGCTTGGTGGCGGGGTCGTAGACCCAATCCTTCCAGTGGTGGTATTAGAGAAACAGGGAACTCCTCCCCCGACCAGTCCCCCTTCTCCGACCAACCAGCTACTTTTATCTCTCTCTCCCTCATCACCGCCGGTAGGGCACGTCGGGTGTAGCCCGGGTTGAGATGACGGAGACATGACTTTCCCCGCTTGCTTGCTGGGAGGTCGGGGACCCAATCCTCCCGGTGGCGATGCTCCTAGGGCAGTGGAGGTCTGACTACGGACATGCGGTGATGATGTTGTGGTGTAGTTGTGGTGCTACGGGGCAGCGTGGGGATGACTCGTAGCAAGCGGTGGCGGGGGTGGCGCTGACAGAACCCAATCGCCCTAGATATGGGCCTCTAGGGACCTACTTGGGTCAGGGCTGGGCGGCCTGCCCTGAGCATCACGTGATCTGCAGGCGGTTGTGATGTAGTTTGTGCAGGGGTTAGCGCCTATGGCGACTGTCCTGTTGCAACGTGACGGTGGACTTTATAGGCCCGATTTGGGCCAAGTCGGACCAAACTAGGACTGGTATGCTTGCGGCCACGTCCAATGGACTTCCACCTTTGGCGGTAGAGGTAGTTCCCTCTCACAAAGCAGCGGTACCGCTGGCCCCGATTTAAGCTATTGTTCTCTTCTGTCTTGCAGGCCTCGTGACGGTAACCTCGGTGAGACAATGATGGCGGCTTTGTGACCGTAGTGGCGCATGTTCGTGGACAGCGAGTTTGGTACTCTCGAGGCCTCGACCTCACGGGGCTCCTGTGCAACGGATCACCCTGAGGGTTGTGGATGAGGTTTTTTTGGGACAAATCCTTGTTGGTTTGTCTGACACCGACGCGGTGCCTCCCTCGGGTGGCACCATTCCTTTCTATAGGGTGTCGTGGCTACCGTTTGTCCACTTTTCTCGGTGTGTGCCATGGGAACCCTAGGACCAGTCTCCGGTCTGGACAGCAGCGTTCGCTTTCCTTCTTGAGTGTTGCTTGGTGCTTGGCGTTTCGGTGCTAGGAGCGTGGTGGAACTTTTCTGGAGGACGCAACATTGCGGGTCACCTTCATTTATTTGATCCTCACTTGTCTCCATTTTGTTTCTTTTTTTGGGCGTATGTTTGCTGTTGTTCCAGCATTTTCGAGACACGTGGTTGTATCATGTGATTGCTATATTAATATAGCTAGACGAAAGCCTGTTTCGAGAAAACTTCTAACCTTGTAACATAGAATAGAGTAGATTGCTCTAAAAATGTTCATTTTCTTCGGAAAGGAGGAAATGCCGGCATCCCATGTGCATAAAACAAATACACATAGTCATTCATCTAAAAAGCTTTATGCATCCTGCATATAGCAAATAAAGATAAAATACATGTAGCTGAGTCTAAACTTGGAATTATGAGACAACCAACAAAGACAAGATGCATTGGGACTCACAAAATAATTCTTTTTCTCGTTCTTGGTTTATTCCAAAAGATGGATGGAAAATTCATGTACATGAATTCCTACAATGTTTGGCAGGTATAGATTTTTTCTCCCTTCGAACATTTGCAAGATGATTTCGGTATTGACCAATGGAACACCACCAGATGAATTTCAAAATAATTTTTCCACGAAATTTAAGATAATCAAAAAATATTTTTTTCACAACTTCATTAAACCGTTTTCTTTTGTGAGGAAAACTTCATTAAATCTGATATAAGTTATTTAAATATTACTGAAATTATTGAAATTTACTTGAATGTGTGTCAAATGTTTTTGGAATTCATTAAAGTATAGATCAAAACAATTGAAATACGACTCAAATTTTGATGAAAAACCATTGAAATATTGCTTAAGTTATCTAAATGTGTTTGAAATTGTAGTTGAATATTTTTTCAATTCATTGAAATATTTGGGTGAAATCTCAATTGATCTTTTTAGAATTGATTGAAATATGATTAAAAATTTCATTTCGGTCGTATTTCTATAATTCCATTCATGTTTCAATTAATAATTGTAAATTGCATCTTGAATTTTATAATTTTATTTTTTGAAGTATTTGAATTACTTTGGATATTTCGGAAATAATGAGATGTTATTATCATATTTACATGGTGGGGTCTAGTGGTGTATCAATACTGAAGACCAATTTTCAGCGTACAAAGAGAGAGATATTTCAATAATTTCGGAATTGAATTACAATCTTCTACTCCCTCTGATCCAAATTAATTGTCTTGGATTTGTCTAGATTCGGATGTATCTAGACATGTTCTAGGGCTACATGCATCCGAATCTAAACAAACCCGAGTCAAGTATTTTGGATCGGAGAGAGTACTACTTTTTTCGTAGTTCCCTTTGTTCAAAAGAGGCCGAGTCTCATAGCCGCTCGAGTGGTAGTCTCCACTGTTCTCATCCGAATATAAGGGAAAAAAGTGTGAAATTATTTCATTTCCGTCGTCGAATGCACTGGTGGGGAGAGTTTCTCTGTCACTGCTTTTCTTAAGGTTTGTGTGGCCATGGTCATTTTGCTCAAAAAATGTGTGTATATTTCTGATGGAACGTGTGTGTGCGCGTGCGCAAGGCTGTTCCAAGTTTAGCCGCTACTACTATTTTAGGGCCAACCTGAGTTAGGCGTGAGCACATTCCCCTTCCCACCACTCATATCCAAACACTTGCCGCCCCTAATTAGCACATCGACCCACATATAAAACCAGGGCGAGACACTTCTGGTTTCCACAGCACAAACCTGCATTACATTCTAATAATAATCTCAGCTTTCAAACACCACTTCCAACACCTTCGTTTCGCCATGGCCGACATGAAGCAATCCTGCGAGGCCGGCCACGCCGAGGCCATGATGGCGGTGAGTGTTCATCAGTCACCGTTCACCGGCCGGGGAAATGCATATACTCGTAATTCGTTCTGAGTAAATCATGTTGATTTGCGTGTGCAGGACCACGCGGGCCACGCCGCCCAGGCCGTCCATGAAGCCGCCGCCTCCGCCGCCGACTGCGGCCAGATGCAGGCCCACCGCGCCGCCGAGGCCGTCCAGGAGGTAACGTCTGCACTGCACTGTCCGTATCTGCGGCGTGTATTCACTTTTCATATCGTGCCACATCGCTAATTCGACTGTCTCATCCACGTTGCAGGCCAGCGAGCATGCTGCCGGGGCGGCGGCCGGTGCTGCCGGTGCTGCGGCCGACGCTGCTGGTGCCGCCGCGGACGCCATGGCTGGCGCTGCCGGCGCTGGTGCCCATTGATTCGGAACGAAAGGAGCCGGAATGCCGCGCCGGCCCGGCCGTATGCGCGCGGCAGCGGCGAGTTTAATTGATTCCTACTGAGTACATGCAGCGCATGTCTAACTTGTCAGAATGACCATTATTTTTCCATTATGCTGTGCTAACACTATTACCATTGGACTGATGATCCATGGTACTTCCTCCGATCCAAATTAATTGACTTGAATTTGTCTAGATTCAGATATATCTAGACATGTTTTAGTATTAGATACATCTGTATAGATATATCTGAATTTAGACAAATCCAAATCAATTAATTTGGATCGAAGGGAGTATGTTATTTGTTTCTCGGAAGATGAAAGTGCAATGGCTTTTGTTTGTTACATTTTCTTAATATGATTACCACACTCTCGCACACAGGAAAAGATTTTCGCAGGCACATGATACCGGTAAATCCACAATAGCGCAGTCAAGAAGATTCTTAGCGGGCCGGAGGAAATTTCTTGGCGATCCCAACGAGAGAGGTGAATGGCTCTCTAGCCTCCTGTCCTAGCCCGAGTTCCTATTCATGGCGGATACCCGATCTCCTCCCATGGCGGGTCTGGAGGGTCGGGGCCATCGCTCCGCGTACCCGCTCCTAGTCTTCTACTCCCTCCTCCTCCGAAAAATACGCCTCGCGGTGAAAGAGGTGCGGGGTCCTACAAGGGTGCCATCGGGGTCTGTGACTTGGGGGGGCAGAGCTCCTCGTTCGGGGCTTCGGGGTCTTCTTCCTCGCCCACATCAAGCTCGCTCTACCTCTCTGTTGGCTCGCTCGACATCGACTTGCGGGGTTCAGGTAGAGGATCCCCAGTTTCCACCCCCACTTCACGGTGTTCTAGCTCTGCTAGCATAGTCGCAACGAGCCTGTTTGCAGGCGTTGAGGTTCGAAAACCTAAGCGATATTCTGAGGTGTGCGTGCAAAGTTCCGACACCTCAGGTAGAAGTTGCTTGCCGCGGTGTGGGACAGATGGTTGTTCACAGTTGCTTTGCATCTATTCTTCAGAAGGGTCAGGGATTGAGGGATCCTAGGGATGCAGACCTGACGGGCCTCTCGCGTCAGGAGAAGATGGCAATGCATGCGCTCCTAATGCTATATCATTCCAGAACTCTGATAGAGGAGATAGAGATGTTGTTAAACTGACTGGGAACAATTATAGGAATGTCGTTGTGCTAGAAAGTTCAGGTGGCTTTAGAGTACAGTTGGAGTGGGCACTGAAATTTCAGGAGCATGGTAGGGTAGGTAGAAGACGCTAGTTGTGGCGGGGTCCAGGTTCCAGCGGTGGGTGTGAGGAGGGGTGGGTTGGTCTATGGTGAAAGGGAGGTGGAGGTCTTTTTCCAGCAGCTTTGGCATATTCCTTGGCATTTCAACCACCCCTTCCCATCCCAGTGCATAAGAAGGAGCCTGTCCACCCTCCTAGGGTTTGCTCTCTCCTCCGAAAACTGGCGGCAGATGAGCTTATCAGCTTGAAGGTTTTGGGGGTTGAAGAAGATACTCCTGTAAATCTAGTGCATCCTGTGGAGAAGGAAGCCATGGCTGGTGGTGGTATGAAGCAAGGAAGGGGAAGAGGGTCTGAACCTTGGCAGTAGCAGTAGCAGATGCAATAGCACTAGATGCAGCAGCAGCAGATGCAGAGCTTTGAATTTGGTCAGATGCCTCCTCCCCCTTATGGATATCACCCCCCCCCCCTCCTCCATATGGTTTCGTACCTGGGAACATCCATCCTCCTTGGGGATTTCTAGGCCCTTTCCCTCCTTATCCTTCTAATCAGCAGTATGGGATGCAATCCAATCAATGGGTGGCTCCCCAACAAGGTAGCTCCTAGCAGCAGCAACATCAATCTTAGAGTAGTGTTGATCAACAAAAAGGGAAAGCTTAGGTGAAGGCAAAAAAGAAGACTTCTGCTCCTCAGAAAGAGGTAGGATCTTCTGGTCCTGACCTTACTGCCTAGATGAATTACACAAGCTCTATTTGCATGTGTTCTGATGAGCCAGGTCATTATCAGGATGTCTGTGAAAAGCAACAGATGCGCTTCATATGTAAATTTGCTAGTCATAAGGTGGGAGATTGCCTAGTTAGGAAGAGACCCCATCAGATTGCTATATATGTGGGGAGTCCTGCCACTGGTCTCGGTTTCTACCATATTGAGGCACTAGAGGTGGTCATGAATCCAGTTTCATCTATAAAAAATTGTGGTCTGGTTGTTGTTGAAGGGGGTGAAATTTCTAGTGAGGAGCTAGATAGTGAATTTTACAAAATTTACAAGACAAACTGGCCTTGGCAGATTAGAGAGTTAGTCCAGCCAGTCATCTATTTAGTGAAATTCCCACCACACATCCAGGTAAAGCAGGTTATTGGCAATCTCAGGTTTGGTCTATCAAGAGAGGGGGTCTGGGTCAAGGTTGAGGCATGGGGTGATGACCCAGAGCCTGTGGAATATCTACAAGACACCTGGGTTAGAGTAACTGGGATGCAATCTAAGTGGTGTGAATGGAATGTACTAGACCAAGCTATCTTTGTCTGTGGAATTTTGTAGGAGATTTACTGGTTAAGTATCTTCAAGGATAACGCAAAAGAGGTTAGGCTAAAGATTAAGTGTAGGGATCCCCTCAAGATTCCTAGTAGCAGATTGTTCCACTTCCATGGGGGCATGTTCCAAATAGGTTTTTCAGCTAAGGTATTTGTAGATGAAGATGAAGCTGATGATTTTCTTAGTGATGAGCTAGATCAGGGTAGGAAGCATGATGGAAACTCAAATCAAGGTGGTATGGACACTAATAAAGCTGCTGGAAATCCTGATAAAGACAACAATGCAAACCAGAATACTAGTGCTCAGGGTCAGAATACTGGGTTCAGAGCTAGGATGGTTGCTGGGAGAGAATCTGTTCAAAAGGAGTTGATAGCTAGTGCCAGTGAGATGCTTCAGATATTGGAGGATAGAGGTCTGGTGGACAGCTCTAGTAATTTTGTTTTGGATAAATCCCCTTTGGCTGTTAAAGATAAAGATCAAGCCTCCACTTTCTGGCTAGAAGTGCAAGCATCCTTTTAGGCTAGGAAAGTGGCAGAAGATGGAGTTAGGATTAACGTACCTCGATACATTTTACCCACCACATAGGAGCTAGTTGCTCGGAAACTACAAATTGATGCTAGGAAAGGGAGAAACATGAGAAGTGGGGGCCCATTCTACCTACAAGACAGAGTTACAGAATTGATAGGTCCCAGAATGTGTTGGAGAAAGCTATGGAAAGGAAGAAGATGGTGAACCTGGAGAAACCTAAGATGAAAGGTATAATGAATTCAAATCCTTTTCATGTTTTACCTGTTGATGAATTAGAACATATTGCTTTAGATGTAGGGGTTGAGCTTAAGGAAGATTTAGTAGATTTTCCTGTTTCTTATAGTAGTAACTTAGTTTTAAACCCAGTTTCATCATATAATGATGATGAAATTGAGATTCTAGCTAAAGTTTGGTAGAAGTAATGAACAAATATCGGGGCAAGCACCCCAGGAAGAAATTTCTTATAGTAGTAGCTCAGTTTTAGATCCAGTTTCATCACATGAAATTGAGATTCTAGATAAAGGTTGGGTAGAAGTGAACAAAACTTAGGGCAAGCACCCAGGAAGAAATTTCAATGACTTATGCTTTTTTGGAATAGTAGAAGTGTTTCTGCCCTAAGTAGAAAAAAGTACATAGAGGGTAATATTATTCCTTTAAATGTTGATTATATAGGGTTCCAGGAAAAAAGAGAAGTTTATTAATTATTTCTTGGAAAAAAATTAGGGAATGGGAATTTTGCTTAGAATTACTTACCTGTTGTAAGTACTGTAGGTTCTATCCTTGTAGGTGTTAATTGTGATTTGTGTGAGATCAGTTCCTAGGATATTATGAAGTTTTAAGTAAGTGTTGTCCTTAGGAATAAAGTCTCAAGCGTTATTTCTAGAATTACTACTGTTTATGGTTCAGTTTATGAAGATAAAAAGCAAGATTTTATTTCTAAGCTCCATGAACTTTTTATTAACTGGGATTGTCCTACTATGATGGTAGTGACTTCAATTTAATTAGTTACCCCAATGATAAAAGTAATGGTAATGTAGATTTTAGGTGGATGGATAAATTTAATGAGTGGATTGAGTTGTGGGCCCTTATGGAAATAGGACTAGCTAGTAGAGCTTACACATGGGGTACAACTAGGAAATTCTTATTATGAGTAAAATAAATAGAATTTTTTGCTCTACTAATTTTGAGAGCCTTTTTCCTTTGTATAGTGCTAAAGCTCTAACTAGGACTGGGAGTGATCATACCCCCATTATTTGAGAGTCGCGGGAAACTCGTATTTCTAGAAATAAAAGTTTCAAGTTTCAAAAATGGTGGTTGTCTAGACCAGACTTAAAGACTGTAGTGCAAAAAGCTTGGGACCTTCAAGTTAATAGTCTTGATGTGGTAGATATCTGGCAAGCCAAGATTAGATAATTTAGGAAATTAGCTAAAGGGTGGAATGCTAACTTAGAGGCAAGAGAAGGAATATTTGATGAAATAATATGATATTCTTGATATTAAATCTGAGTCTTCTACCCTTAGTGTTGAAGAAAAATATAGATTTGACTTTATTCTTAAGGATCTAAATGATTTCTAGACTATGGAAGAGATTAAAGCTAGGCAAAGATCTAGGGAGAGAGATATCATAGAAGGGGATATAAATACATACTTTCATGATGTAGCTAACCAAAGGAGGAGGAAGAAAAATATTTTAGTCCTTGATGGTCCAGAGGGTCCTATTACTGAAACCAAAGATATGTTAAAAGGTAGCTGTAGATTTTTATAAAGATCTTTTTGGTTTTGAAGCTAGACCTGATATTAATATTGGGCCTGATGTTTTCTTTGATGAGGAAAAAGTTAGTGTTGAAGAGAGTTTTATTCTGGGTGGTCCCTTCTCTGAAGAAGAAATCAAAACTGCCCTATTTGATTCTTATTCAAATGGAGCTCCTAGCGCAGATGGGATTTCCTTCATGTTTTACCAGCAGTTATGGGACATTATCAAACATGACCTGCTAGCCATGTTTGATGTTTGGTCCCAAGATAAATTAGATATATAAAAATTAATTTTTTCTATGATTACTTTGATTCCTAAAGAGAATGACGCTAGGTCTAAGAAGAAGTTTAGACCAATTAGTTTACTCAATTGTTCCTTTAAAATATTTACTAAGGTGTTGACTAATAGGTATTCCAGGGTTATTGGAAGATTGATTTATCCTTTCCAGTCTGCTTTCATAAAAGGTAGATTTATCCTAGAGAGTGTGGTTACTGCTCATGAGATTATTCATGAGGTCCATAGGAAGAAGGATAGCGGTTTGGTTCTTAAGATAGATTATGAGAAGCCTATCACAAAGTTAATCTAGACTTTCTCTATGAGATGCTAGTATGTAGGGGGTTCAATGCTACATTCACTAGAATGAGTAAGCAAATTACTAAAGGGGGTTCTGTGGGAGTTAAAATTAATGATGAAGAAAGTAGCTTCTTCCTTACTGGAAAAGGTTTAAGACAAGGGGATCCTATTGCTCCCCTCCTTTTCAATTCAGTTGTAGATGTGTCTCTAGGATTTTGGTTAAGGGTTCCCAATAGAATCATATTAGGGGGTTGTGTCCAAACTTTATTCCAGGTGGGGTGGTCAGCCTGCAATATTCTTACGACACCTCACTTTTCCTAGAAAATGATACCAGGGTTGCCAGAAATTTAAAGTGGATTCTTACTTGCTTTGAACAGATTTCTGGTATGAGAATCAATTTTCACAAGAGTGAGTTGCTTCCTATAAATCTTAGTCAGGAGGAGCTAAATCCTTTCTCAGAAATTTTCCAATGTGTACCTGGAGATTTCCCTGTCAAGTACTTAGGGATTCCCCTCCATTTTCATAGGCTTAGTAGGTAGGATCTACAACCCTTGTTTGAGAACCTCCTTGTTAGAATTTCTGGCTGGAGAGGTAGACTACTCTCCTCTGCTGCTAAAAGAACTCTTATTCAGTCTGTTTTAGCTAGTATTCATGTTTATCTTCTCTCTTTTTTCAAATTCTCTAAGTGGGCCCTAAAATTGCTTAAATCTCATATGGCCAACTTCACGTGGAATGATGAGGAGGGAAACCAAAAATTACACTTAGCTAATTGGCCTTCTTTTTGTATGAAAAATGAGTTTGGTGGTTTGGGTATTCCAAATCTCCAAGACCTAAACATATGTCTGATTGGGTCCTGGATCAAGATATATATTCAGGGGGAGGGTTCCTTGCGGAGGAAAGTTATTGATGCTAAGTATGAAACTAGGAACCCCAATATTCTTTCTTGCCATGATATTGATCCTTCCATTTTTTGGAAAGGGGTTGAAAGGGCATGTATGCCCCCATGTGTGGTTTTGGTAATTAATAACAATCCCTATGGACTAATGTGCAAATTGAGTTCCACTTGTAGGTTTGTCCATTAGCATCGCTTGGACCATGTGTTGGTTTGAAGGATGAAAAAGAAGAAGCAATGTCCAAGGGCTTTGTGCCTATTGGAATCAAGTAGAAGTAGAAGATCAAGTATGTCCTGAAGAAGAAGAAGAAGATGGAGTTCCTCATGGCTATCTTCAAGACATCGTCAAGAATTGAAGTGCAAGCTCAAGATGCGTCCTCTCTAGAAGATTTCATGCTTGGAGCTTGCCATCCTCGGCGTTCATGGAGTGATGAAGACAAGGTCAAAGAAGTGGTTTTCCCATGGAGTATGGGGGAGCCATTCGCAAGTCTTCATCAAGCAAGAGCAATCAAGAAAGGTGTTCCATCTTGAAGGTGACAAGATCGTCTACATCAAGCTCAAGTGGGATGCTCAAGGTAAAGGTATGATCTTGATAGGGTTTCTATTTTACCGGTCTCATGTAGTGTTGGGAGACCGGGTTTAGGATAGATAGCCGTACTATCAAGAGGGGCTCTCGAGTGGGTGACTCGTTCGTATCTTTCGGAGAGAGCTCAAACCTTTGCATACATAGCATCATCTTTCTTGGTTGTCGTTTGGTTCTTGTCCATGTGAGGATCTAGAGCTTGTGGTTATCTTCATAACATGCTCTAGTTCATCAAAAACGGATTTCCCATGCATATCTCATTGCGTTTTTGATCTTGAGGGTTTTCCGGCTCCACACCTTGGGAGGTATCTCACATATATATTCATGGTATTTTCTCCCTTGGTGATATCCAATATTTCGAACAAAATTGGTTTCATCTCCTTTGGAGTTCGGATGCAAAAATTATGGCATTTCTGGTTCTGAAGTTTCTCTGACCGGAAGTACCGGCCAGACGCCGGAAGTACCGCTCGGGCAGAAATGCCGCCGGTAGTACCGGTGTTAATACCGGCCCAACTTCCGGTGAACTCATCTTTTGTTCAGTATGCTCTCAGCCTGGTCTGCGCTATTTGACGGAACTTCAGTCGGTATTTCAGGCGGTAGTACCGCTAGGACATTCTTGCCGCCGGTAGTTCCGGCGAAGCGGCGGTAGTACCGGCCAGGCTCGCGTTTTGTTCTTTCTCTCGCAGTTTTCTGACCGTTGGCTGGGTGTCACCGATAGTACCGGCCATCCACTGGTACTACCGGCCGTGCGCGATTTTGTGGGTAACGGGCAGATCGGGGAGCCCTTTAAAAGGTGCTCCCCTTTCACCTTCGGCCCTAACTTGCTTTTTCTTAGTTCTTGCTCTCTCTCTCTCCTCTATTGTTGACCTTGAAGAGCTTGTCCTCTCCCCTTTCCCCTCCTATGATTCTTGCATCTTTTTGAGGGATTTGAGAGAGGAGATCTAGATCTACAAGCCCCACCAAGCAAAATCCCTTCTTTGTGAAGGAATCCTTGGGATCTAGATCTTGGAGAGTTTTGTGTTCTCCTCTTGTGTTCTTCCTCCCTTATTCCCCAATAGCTTTTGTAGCTTTGGTGGAATTTGAGAGTGAAGGACTTGCCTCTTGCATTTGGTGCATAGGTTTGAGTTCTCCTCGGAGATTCGGTGAGTTCAATCCCTTGGAATTGTTTCTCTTGGGTTCTTGGAACCCTAGACGGTTGTGTGGTTGGATAGTTGACCTTTTGTGGTCTTGTAGCCTTTTGTGGCCTAGTTGCCTTTTGTGGCTTTGTAGCCTTTGTGGCATTGTTCTTGGGGCTCCAGTTGAGTTGTGGAGGTTCCCCAAGCTTGTTGGCCTTTTGTGGCATTGTGGAGCCTTTGTGGCGTTTCTTGGGAGTCCTTCAATTGAGTTGTGGAGATTGCCCCAAGCCTTGTACGGGTTTGGTGACCGCCCTCAAGTGTCCCATAGTGGAACGTGAGTAGGCCTTTGTGGCGAGCTCACAGGAGAATAGGGTGAGCCTTTTGTGGCGTCGGTGAGTTGCGTGGCTTCGCATCCTTGGTGAGGCCTTGTGTGGCGTTGGGTGAGCATCGAGCCACCACACCTCGAGGTGAGCCATTTGTGGCGTTCGAAGTACATTGCGCCCCCGCACCTCTCCAACAGAGACGTAGCTTCTTTGGAAGTGAACTTCGGGAAACAAATCATCGTCTCCGCGTCCATCGGTTATCTCTCAACCGAGCCCTTTACCTATGCAATTTACATTGTGATAGCCTTCGTGCTTGAAGTACTATATCTTGCTATCACCTTGTTGCTTGTCTTGCTTAGCATAGGTTGTTGGTGCACTTAGTGAATCTAGTGGATATAGGTTTTGGCTTGATAAATTAAACGTTAAGTTTTATTCCGTATTTATTAGAGCCTAAACCGTAATATTTTTAAAACGCCTATTCACACCCCCCCCTCTAGACGATGTCCATTTCCCTTTTAGGGGTGATGTGGGCATCTAGAGTAGTTAAGATAGGGTATACGTGGAAGGTAGGAAATGGTAGACAAATAAAGTTTTGGGAGGATATCTGGTTTGGTAGCTCCCCTTTAGCTGTCCAGTTTTGGGATATCTATGTTATCTCTAACCAGCAGACTCAAACCATTGCTAAGCTTCAGGATGGGGATCAGATTAGAGGGACTTTTAGAAGAACCTTTCTAAAAGTCTAGTGATCCAGTGGCAAGAGTTATTGGTTATTACTAGAAATATTTCCTTTAGTGATCAGGAAGTTCAACTCATCTGGCAATATGAATAAGAAGGGGTTTATTCTTCCAGTTCCATGTACTCTATTATAAATTTTAGGGGTGTTGAGCAAATTTTTTTGCCTGCTATGTGGAAACTGAAAATTCCACTTAGGGTTCACTTTTTTTGTGGCTTCTTTCCTAGAATAAAATTATGACTAGAGATAATCTTAGGGATAGAGGCATTCAAAAACCTTTAGAATGTGAATTATGTAAATAATTTGAATCTGTTCATCATCTGATGTTTGAATGTATTGTTGCTAAACTTCTTTGGTCGGAAGTCTTTGAAGTGTTTAATATTCAGGTTTCTGACTTTGAATCAGTAGCTAGTAGATGGTTATGCAACAAAAAATTATTGCATTTCAATGTAGTTTCTGCAGTTGTCCTCTAGGTACTGTTGAATTCTAGAAATAGCCTGGTTTTTAATAGAACTACCTAGATTAATATGAAACAGGTTTGGCATCTGGTGCTATCCTATCTAAGAAACTGGAAGGTGCCCTTCAAAAAACTAGGAGGGAAAACTGCCCACTTCATGGATCTCCTGCTACAAAAGCTCAAAAGACCACTGATGTTGCTTGCGTGTTAACCTGTTCGGACTTTGGATGGGTTTCCTCTTGGAAGACCATAGCGGTGAGCAAAGTTCACGACGGGAGGGTGTCGTTGGAGCATCTGCAAAACCACCGAAGCGAAGATGATTCTATCCATGTGGTGACCTGTGCTGGTTCTTACATGTTGTACCCCTTTGCTTCCCCCTCCTCGGTAGTGTAGTGGTGGTTTTTGAGCCTGTCTTCTTGGGCTCCTAGAACTGTAATAGCTTTAGCTCTTATTTCTGCTTTTGTACTGGTTCCCTAGTTACTTTTGGTTTGTGAACCTGGTGTTTCATTTCTACTATGAAAGAGAATAGGGAGTAAAATCCCTTTTGATCTAAAAAAACTCTCGCACACAATCTCAGTAACAAACTGATTTTTTTCCAAAAGGAGAATGAAGGAACAAACTGAATGTGTGCAAGTTTAATCAGTTTTAGGTGATAAGCTCAGAAAAACAATCCAATGTGCATGATTAATTCACTATGAACCGAATCGAATCAAATCATATAGCATGCAGTTTTTTGCATATAAAGCGCAATTTTTGGGATTCACGATGCTGGTACTGCAGACATACATAAATAATAAATCAACATAACGACTTAATTAAAATTGCCCGGTAAATCGACAATACAAATTAAAAATAGATTTACTCAAATTTCGTGTCGTCCCAGCATGGGCGACCGAGACGGAACCCTAGCCCTCGCTTGTCTCAACCCCCACTCCCTCCCTTCCCTCTGTCTCATCGCCACCGGACGACGTTGCCAGGAAAAGCTTGGGCGTTGACGGTGGCGGGGCCCTCGTCCCCACGCATGGAGGTGACGGCGAGGGATGATGGTCATGGCAGGCGGCAAGCTCGGAGAGGGGTGCGCTTTCGTGGCTCTGGTGGCATGGAGACCTTGCTACGCGGGCGTTGCAGGTGGCGGTGGCCCTGATGGTGACAGCGATGGCGGCGCTTGCTTCACAACATCCTAGGAGATCTCGTCGGCGATGACGGCTAGGCACGTAGAAGGAAGGCCTATCTAGGTGGTGTGGACGGGGGTGGCGGTGGTCCGCAGGTGGAGCTGGCCGGCGACGGCGGTGCTGCCTAGCCATGTCCTAGATCTGAGCCCATTCAGGCCTGATTCGGGCTGGACAGGCCCGGTTGTTGTTGGGTTTCAAGGGTTTCCGAGGAGATCCCACCCCTGGACACGTTGTGGTTGGGGCGCCGGATCCGGACCAGCGTGCTTATATCTGGCAGCCTCTTGGCGGTCCCTTCTAGGGTCTACAGGAACGACTTGCGGGTGTGTCCTTCTCGTTTTTACCCACTGTCCGACGATCGGGTGTCTGGCATGTCCTATCATGTCCATTCCGATTGACCTCTCATGGTGATGTTGTACTGTGACGCGATTGAGCGATCTCAGAAGCCGGGGCGACGACCCTAGAAGATGAACCACACGGGTGTCTCTAGGCGAGCAATGTGGGGGTGCTAATTGTCTGCTCTTATGACCATGAGGGTGGCAATGAGCGGACGATGGGGAACCCTGGTGTTGGCCGTGCCTCGGCAAAGACATCACCTAGATCATGTGGTGAAGGCCTGGCTCGGGGTCTGTGGGTGGTCTTACATACCATGTGTGGTTTGAGATTTTTTTGGGCGAAAGCTCAGCGCTACAGCGCCAACACCGGTGATTCATGTGGGTATCGTAACCCTCTTGAGGGAGGTGTTGTGGTCACCTCTTCTACACTTGAGCTCCATGTGAAAACTTTTGACCTCTTGGTAACGATGACGGCGTCGGGGTCATTAACTTATTGGGGGGCATCATTGTGGAGCCTCGCTATGTTCGATCTCTTTCCGGTGTCTTCGGTGTCTAGCTTGACCCTTCTTGTTTTATTTTTCTTATCTTTGATTTGCTTTATTAAGAGGTTTCTCTTTTCACCTTGTATCGGATTAGCCGTTGTGACTTTATTTATAAAATGGGGTGAAAACTGTTTTGAGGAATTCTTTAACGAGTGAATGTGAGGATCCTTGTCCCCCAGCACGGCGGAATATCGGTCGGAACGAGTGGCTCCATAACAATTCGCAAAGTTGCCAGCTGTTTTGCGTGTGGCAGAAGTGTCGGGGCCACCAGAAAATATCCTGGCAACTTTCTGAGGCTGCCATGTCGTCACGCGAATGTGGGTCCTTTCAAAATCATCTTGTTACTCTCATAAAATTAGTTGATGCATATTTTCCGTGTTCCTTTCTTCTTAACAATAGGACATGCAGAACATAGTGAGTACCAAGACCGGAAAAGGCGGGCAATTTCGGACGGAGGCACAATTGAAAGATGGTAAGAGCATCTTCATTTGGGGCGCTAAAGTCCCTCTAGAGGGCTATCTGAGGCGTCGGTGTGGCCTGTTTTGTTATCCTTTGCCCCTAGGCCGAACCCGATCCACAGGGGGCTAGCGGGGGCGCCAGATGGAGCTCAAAACGTCGTGGGCCAGCCATGGTAGTGAGATAGACGGCTTGTATCCCAAGCAGCGTTGCGTCCCGTCGACGGCCATGCGGCGGCGAAATTGCTCACTAGCGTGTTCTTCCGCCTTGCCTTCCTGCCTTTTCCACCGCTTCTCGCCTGGGCTTCCCGCCCTTTTCTCACTATATGTAGGCGCGGCAGCCATCGCCATTGTAGATCTTCACCTCGTTATATGTAGGCATGACGGCCATCACATTGCAGATCTCCACTCTCACAACATGTCTCACCATGCCCTCTCCTGCTAACCGTCGAAACACTAGCCAAATTCCCGTCGCCGATGGAGCATTTTCCAGAAGATGGGTTCTCCGTCCATGGCTTTGGGCGTCGGTGCCTACTCGTCCATGAGGCGCAGGCGCTTTGGGATGCCCAGTACCCAGTCCCTCTGGACTTTCGGTTGCCGAGGGGATGGGTGCTCAGTGTTGGCAACCTGCCAGTGCCTCCGGTGCCGGTCGGCGCGGCCCAATCTACGGCCATCTTAGAGCACTTACGGTCCTTCCACGCGTCGGAGGAGAGGGACGACCCCCAGGGGAATCCTAACAACCACCACGAGTGGACGATCTTCTTCGGGCAGCGGCGCACGTATCGCATAGCCACCTACGATGGCGATGGCCCTCCACCGAAGAACAACAATCTAGGTGGCCGGTGGTGGTGGTGGTGGAGCGTCCCAGGGCGCACGGTCGCCTAGGTGCTCGACTACATCTCCTAGCGGAACCACCCGCGTCTGGCGATGCCATCGCTGCAACCGTACTAAGTCCCGTTACGGGCTCCAGGCTTGGGCTCCGCGACGGAATCGACCTCCTCCTCTCACTACGGCACCCAGCTAGACGACCCGGTGGAGCAACATCGGCCTGTTCGTCAACCTAGTGGCCATGGTCGCCATTAGTATAGTCTTTTTGTGTAAACATGTTCAATCTGGCTATGAAATTATCGTTAATTTCGTATTTTAACGAATTTGCCAATTATTTTGAATGTTTCAAAAAAAATTATGGGGGGCACGGTTGGGAGCCATGCCTCCCCCCCTCCCCCAATCTGTGACATATCCGGCGGGCCCCATACTGGCCCAAAAACGGCACGCTGAACGCTGTATGGACAAGTGGAGATACTCTAACCACCACAAAATGGGGTTCCTCACAATTGTTGAAGTATGATCCAAATATTAAGGAGGCTAACTTCTGACGGAGCGGAGCGAGACCCATCGCCGGAGGCTTGGGCCGAAGCGGATCGTTGATGACCTAGGTTTCCACCGTTATATATACCTCTTGTAAGCCGTCGACTGGGATAAGTTGCATCTATGAAAATTTCCGGTATTGTGTAAACACTCCCTGTTATAGTAAACTTTCGCTGGTTGGCGTCAGTGATTTTTTCCTCTCTTTGTTGGAGAGGTTTTTTCACGTTCAATATGTGTGTCTCCTTGCCGCGATTTTCTATTCGTTCTTCGTTATTTGCTTGTCGCAAAGCTAAGGATGTCAAATTTCTAGGGCCTTGGAGGTGTGACGGACCACTGCCTCTCGCCAGCGGGAGGTTTTTCGTTCTATGTTTCGTTTGCTTTTTAGTGTCTTCTTTGGGATGTTGAGGCGAAGGCTACGTCCTGAAGTTAGAATAAGGTACTTCCCGCTCTATCCTCACCCCGATGGTGCATCTAGCGCTAATGGAGGGGCGTGGAGTTGTTTGTCCGGCAAATCTCCTGGGATTCTGTCTGTTTTCGTGTTCGTCAATTTGTTTTCAGGTCAGTCTCTTCCGTTCTACGGATGTCATCGTTGCCGATGGTTGCTGCTCTAGTGCGCTGGTCCATTGTGACCTTAGCACGATGACTTCCCGTCTTTTTACTACAACAAGCTCTACTACGACAAGATTTGCCCGGCTCCGGTGATAAAGGGACGAGGACGGTGACGCGCCTTCGGCTCGCGCTAGTGTTTGTAGTCGCTAGGTGGTCCAATGACCTATTTGTAATTTTTATTACTTTTGGATGATTATTAATAGATCAGAGGGATTTAAAAAAAAAATTCAAACACAAGAAAAAAAACATATCAGATCCATACTCAGCGATTTGTTTAATTTTTGTGCGAGAAGATCCATACTCAGTGCTATAGCAACGACTGTACAGATAAGTCGTTACTCTGTAGCAAGGCATGGCTATTTAGCTTGTCCTAAGTACTACTCCCTCTGTTTTAAAATATAAAATGTTTTAGCTTTGTGAAAAGAGTGTATTTAGATCTCTTTTAGTGTCTAGGTTTATTTTAAACCTAGATGAATCTAGACACTAAAAAGAGGTCTAGATACACTTTATTCGTAAAGCTAAAACATCTTATATTTTAAAACGGAGAGAGTACTAGTGATTAGCTCGATATATGTTGCGTTGCGATGTCAGGTCCTAATTCTATAAACAACGCGACCACGTGGTAATTTTCTTGTGGATTAGCAAACGACGCTCTGAACTTTTCCCCTCTGTCCATGAACACCAAGAACAGACAGAACACTCAGGGACAGAGATTTGCGACGTTCTAACTATCAGCGTCTTTTCGGGTTTTTCCTTGTATTCAGAGGATAAAAACTGATGCAAGATTTTTGCCTACGATCCGTTCCTCTCGCGCCATTCCACGGACGTGATCGTGGTCAAGTCTCTGCACGTTTTCAGCTACGCTAATACCGGAAGACTGAATCTACTGAAACCTATCCAGAGACTACTGACTAGGACTCTGCCGCAACGTGGACATGCACGTTTCTGGCTACACCTTATTACAGAGAAACAAATGTGACACTTCGAGCTTAATTACTCTGGTCGCCATTATTGATGCCCATCATGTTGTCATCGTTGAAGTACCAGCAGCAACCTTTGCGCGCACCATGGGGGCCGCCGACCCACGGCTCGGAGGTGCCGGTGGCTACATCACACACCATCGCGACATGCTTCGAGCTGATCCAGTACACGCAGTCGGCTCTCACCCCGGTGACAATTGCGCCACCGCCGGCGGGCCGTACCACCACGGGGCTGCTGGCCGTGCTGACAAACACGGACCAGCCTCCCAGGTCACTGGCCACCTCCCAGCACGGCCAGCGCGCTGTGTCGTACCTCAGGAGGGTGATCTTGTCCGAGCACACGCACGAGCACCCGTCGTCGTTTCTCTGGCAGACCTGGTACAGGCTGCCATGGCAGAAGAAGATGTGTTTGGTGGAATCTTCCGCGGAGGAGATGTCGTGGGGCGCGGCGAAGGCTGCGGGGAAGGCGGCGGGCACCGGGGTGAGCATGAGGGTCGGCAACGGCTCGACCGCCACGGCCAGCTCCAGCTGCTTGCCGGCAACGGCACCACGGGTGATGCGCAGCACGTGCACGCCGCCACGTGAGTCGAGGCAGTACACCTTGCCGCCTCCGGCGTCCATGGCCAGGTCGGCGAGGTACCCCGCCGTGTTCCTGGGGACGACGTCGATGGCTCTCCACTCCCACGACGTGTCGCGGTTTCTCGTGTCCATGCAGGCCACCTTCTTGCCGTGGTACAGGGCCACGACGGTCCAGCCGTCGGGTCTGCCCGGTGGCGGCGAGTTGGGCGCGAACACGAGCTTGCTGATGGCAGGGTAGAACGCGCCGGCGATCTCGACCTCCTCGCCGGCGCGGGGATCGACGAGGAAGATCCGCGTCGTCCACGAGTACTGGACGGCGAAGCACCCGTTGCTGGAGCCGACGACGCGGGAGGTTTTGCTGAGACTGCGATGGTGGCGGCTGCTGTCTTGGAGCCTGGAGCTGTGGAGGTGGAACGAGCTCCGCAGCGGGAGGGAGAATACGGAGGCGCTGCGGCCGGCTTCGGCGAGGGAGAGGAGGCAAGGGTACGGTGGCCGGAGGGCGGAGCGCCACGACCTGCAGACGCCGCGGAGGCAGTGGTAGTCTCGTAGAGACAGGCCGTCGGCGGCGGCGATGGAGACGAGCAGCTCGCTGTTCAGGTCCGCCCACGAGGAGTAGCCGGTCGCCGCCATGACTGTTACGAGGTTATTTGCGTGTGGCTCGGGGGAATCGGCCAAGGTGTATATATCAGGCGGACGATGCCACGTACTGTACACGTCAGGGGAGTTTGAGTTTGCCATGGCTTTTTGTTGGTTTTCTACTCTGTCCCGATAATGTATTACACTATTTTTCTTGACATAATTCGTATCATGCACGAACATGGTTGGGAGGTGTGAGATATGTGCGCACTGGGGAGCATAGAGTAGGTCGGATTGTCCAGCGCTTCCACACCTAAGAGCATCTCCACTCGGTCCCTCCAAAAAGTCCACCTAAGAGTGAAATAAGGGCGCTGGCACAGAAAAACCCACCTAGTCCACCTCCCACCCAAAACCAAAATGGCGTTGGCGCAGCCCAACTAATCATCCGGCGCCTCCAGACCGAACTCAACCCAAGTGGAGCTATCAGGGGCATCGGATGAACCTAAAAAAGTTGGCGGGCCAGCTCTGTCGGCGGGACACCGAAATTGTCCCTCCAAAGAGTCTGGTTTCCCTCTTTTTTCCCTCCACAACTCCAATCCCCCCTCTTCAGGCGCCCAGATCCGCCAATTCCCCCCGCCACTCCCCTCCCGTGCTCTACCTGCCCCTACCATTTTGATCGATGGACTTGCATTATGAGGGTGTACCTGCGCCTCCCCCACAATAAGGCCAACTGCCGGAGGACGTATGGGGGAGAGTGGAGATGCTCTAAGTGACGGAAATTCTTTGTGTTTTCGAGAGTAGTATGCAAATAGCAACCAGGGGATTCCACATGCGAGTGACAGAAATTTTACAAGCAATCAGGATTACCCAAGCATGAAAAGACATTCGCTCTGCCTTTGGGAGTCCTCCTCGAGTCACCCATCACCGCGACTGCGGCTCATCAGATTGAAGAGTAGAGATCTGCAGGTTTAACTTGTGAAGCAGGCTAACCATACATGTCTTGAGTAGACATTACGTGCTCAACTGTGCCCTCTGGTAAGCAAGTAGGGTTGCAAGCAGCAACCCTTATAACCCCGCGTAAACAAAATTTAGTTCAAACTAGATTAATTTTCTTCAAAAAAAATTGAATTGAACTAGAGTAAGACATTTTACCTACGAAGCAGGATGGATTAGATGTCACTTTGCAACCCTATAATAAGCAACTAAAGCATGGTACAGATTGAGCTTGAAGACCATGTCTCCACTTCTCTCAGTTGTCCATAGACGACAGCAGAAAAAAATTACCACTGTCGTCAGAATGGCACCTCACAGCATCCTATATGTGATCAGCCGGCGAGACACTGAAATACTGTCCTGACGCTGACCAAGACCACGAGAAGTCGAGAACGAGTCGAGCGAGACGTCCCAAAATAGTTAGTCAGAAGTGATTGACACTGAATTAGTGCCCCTCTAGCGTTGAACGACTTCTAACATCACCTTCAGGTCAGCCAGGTTCAACCTATGCGGGGCAGGCCTCTTCCGGCCTTGTTCGGTTGCTATAGAACCAATCCCCGTAAGGAACTAACCCGCCAGGGGTTTGAGTGATCCATGTCCCCTCACCCGAACCCCTCCCACTCCTCCAACCCTCTCACCTCTCTAATCCCCTCCATATATCCTTGTTCGGTTAGACCCCAATAGTTAGCATTGAATAGCGGTGAATTCCATTGGCTCTAGAGTTTTTTTCTAACACAGGAGAGGCTTGGACACCATTCATTAATTCAACGGTACATGTACATTAGCAGTAAGGACTTTACAAAGAAGCCTACCATCAAACAAGTCCATACTGTTTACATAAACAACCCTAGAAAAATATTGAAAAAAGCCATCAGGTTCTTTGTCACCGCCATCACACCTGGAGCATAGAGAGAGACCGTATTCACCGGTGCTGGGGACATCACTACTTGGCGCCGAGGAAACGAGGAGCGCCGCCTCTCACTCCACAAAGGGCCTCCACCTGGAGGTTGAAGAAACGCCAGAAACCACAGACGGCGAAGATAAAGGCCACAAGAAG
Organism: Avena sativa; assembly: GCA_916181665.1. NCBI lineage: Eukaryota > Viridiplantae > Streptophyta > Magnoliopsida > Poales > Poaceae > Avena > Avena sativa. The sequence continues at coordinate 122,174,639 of OV702291.1, read as the reverse complement.
GCCAACTGAGTCAGCAGGTACACGTCGGCCACCGAGGATGCAACTCTATCATCAGTGTCGCTACTCCAGCACTGCCAGCTTCTAGACCAGAGATAAGCAGCTTCTTTCTGATTCAAAAACCAACAGCAAGAATAGGCCTCCAGCCACCACACACAGAAAGCAAATCCGCCATCAAACCCCAATCTTCCACCACAAGTTGGAGGAGGCAGATCTAGAGATGATTTGCAGTAGCAGCAGAGCAACAAACAGACCTTTTAGCACAAAACCTGTAACGCACATAAGAAGATGGACATCAGCCAATCACCATCACATTTTTTTTTTAATGAACCAATTGAGATGATGGCTAAGAAATAGCAGTGTACACACATTCCATGGTGAACTAAAGAGTAAAGAATTTTGATAAGGAATTGTTTCGTACGTTTAGTATCCGCTTAAACAAAATGGAATTGCATCTACGGTTCTACAAGGAAAATATCTGAAGGTCTTATGCTACGTAATGAAATATTCACCCTGAAGAAAACACCCGCACTATCAGTCCATGTATAACAATAAGAAGACATCAATATAAGAATTTGTTCGGAGAAGTAGCAACTGTTAGTCTGTTACATACCCATGACATTTATTATTCAGAAAAGTAGCTATAATCAGTGCCACAAATTAGTTTGCATTTGACCACATACTTTAGTGGAACAGCTTCAGGTTCTAGGAAATAGAGTTAATCTGGGAAACATACAGAACAAATTAGTTTGCATTTGACCACATAATCCACAGCTTCAGGTTCTACAAAATAGAGTTAGCATCTGGGGAACATATCAGGGCGAAAGAGAGTTCAGCTATTTTTAGAAGGAAAAAACATGCCAAAACTGAAATCATCTGGTCAATGAAGCAACTACATGAGTGTTTAAACACATCAACTATTCATGAATTATTAAGCGACAACTTAGAAGCTGCATTCAGAAATAAGAGGTCAACTCTTTGACGAGGTAGGTAATTTGAAGATGGCAATAACTTTGTACTGATATAGAGCATGTTACTTAGAATAAAACATATTTAGAGCAAACAAAATTACCACTGCAGTCTAATAATCTTTGCTATTTTTTCTGTAAAAAACATATGCCAATGGAAAAATCAAAGTTTCGAATATAGGGAATTTATTACTACCTAAAGGAGAAAATTACAAAAAACCACCACATTACAGACTAGGGTTTCAAAAAACCACCACTTTACGCTAGGGTTTTAAAAAACCACCACTTCAGAACTAACAAGTAACAGATAGCACTGATTCGTCTAAGATGCTTGTCTAACCATGAAACTGACAGGCGGGACCCACTCTTAGGCTGCCGTGGCACGATGAAAATGGTCTAGGGTGACAAAGGTTAGATTGATTTCAGTTATGGGTTGTTTTGTCAATTTCATAGGGACCCACTTATCAAATCAGATCCTCTCTTCTCTCTGAAAAAAGGCTGGCGGTGGAGCATGACCGTACACCGGGGACAGTGGGGATGCGGTGAGGGGGTTGCCGGCCTGCTACTGCTGCTCTTCCTTCGCTGGTCGGAGGCGGTCGGGAGGGGGAAGGGGACGGGGATGGGTCGGGATCGACGGAGAGGTCCATGAGCTGGGCCAGTGACCTCCATCACCGATGACCTACTGGAGGGCAAGCGCCGCCACAGCTCCCGACCCCGGCGAACTTGCCCCCTTCCATGCAGGCTAGCCTCCCCTAGCTCCTTCCCGACCGGCGCGCCCTGCTCCTCCCTAGCGGACGTGCCCTGCTCCTCCGGACGGACGCGACCGGAATCGGAGAAGAACGACGCCTCCATGGCGGCGGCGACAACACAAGGCACGGGGGCGATAGGCAGCAGGAGGAAGATCAATGAGAGGTACAGGAGCATCGGATGCTCGCTGGGATTATGAGGCGTGCCCGTCGCTGAGGGGATTGGCATCGTCGACACGGTCGGTGACGACGGCGACCCGAGCGGGATCTCGTTGGGAAGGAGCTCGGGGAGGCACAACTCCATGGGAAGGGCTTCGGAAGGGCCAGGTGGACTCCGTGTAGCTCCAGGGACCGCCGGAGAAGAGTGAAACGCGGCGGAGGGGACGAATTCATGTGCGGCGGAGCTCGGCCGGAGCGGAGGAAGATGGAGACGGCGACGGCGGCGTAGGCCAGCTTGCCTCGATTCCCTTGGCGGTTAGCTTCCCCAGGAAATGGCGAAGACGATGTGCTCAACTCGTAGGGACAACGTGCAGCAAGCGCAAGCAAGGGCTCGCCGGTGCGGCTAGCCGCCGCTGCTCTCTTTATGCCTCAGACGCGTACAACTCCAATTAGCTTGGTCAACGCGGGTTGCAATGGAGAAATTACGAAAAGAGAAGGAATAAAAAAAGGAATAAGAAAAAATAATAATTGCCCTTTATGGGTTACCTCTTTGTCACAAAATTAGAGTTTATTACAAGGACTTTTTTGCAAAATGCATGTGCCACGTCAGCCTAACAACAGCCCCCACTGGTCAGTTTCGTTGTCCACAGATGATCAAAACCGAATCAGTGCTATCTGTTACTTTTTAGTTCTGAAGTAGTGGTTTTTTGAAACCCTAGCGTAAAGTAGTGGTTTTTTAAAACCCTAGCCTGTAACGTGGTGGTTTTTTGTAATTTTCTCTGCCTAAAATGACATCTAGAAAGGCTACAAAAGAAAAGCACGAACTACTAAATTCTAGGCTGATAGATCTATTCATTTTGTTCTGATCTGCATGAACTAAAAAATAACATAATGTTTCAGAAAAAGAAAGAGCATTTCATGCCAAATGATATGATAACTTAACTTAATTCTTACAAGCTTGGCCCTCAAAAAAAATCTTGCAAGCTGAATAAGAAACTACAAAATGCTAATTCAGGCACAGTGGAAGTAGCTCAACAACTGACATGAGCAAGACATGTCCTTACTAATTACGATAATTTTCCAACAATTCCTTTGTGCATGAGTTGTGTACTTGCTATCAGAGATAGTGTAGTGTGGAGTGAGCAACGATTTAACAAAAGCAAGTTGCACATTGCACTCTTGTTTCAATGGGGCAATCTTCCCCTCAAAACGATGGAGGACTCTGTGTCGCCCACACACAAGCACGCCAACTTTTAACCTACCATGTACAGAGTACTTGCAGATCGAATGAGCCAAGAACCTTAGTGCTGAGCTACAACTGAGCCAACAACCCTAGAACAGGGAAAAGGAGAGGGGAAGCTAAAATAGGAGGACTGGGGAGAAATATCTTACCAGAGAGAGGGCCTCCGTCGAAGGCGGTGGGCATTGGGAAGCCAGAGATAGTGGCCGGCGAGCTCGCGCGCTGCAGATCCAGGTCGCCGTCGAGCGCGCGTTGCCGCTTCACTTGACCTTGGGGTCGTGTCCGACTAGCAGGGCTCGAAGGAGAGAACACTTTGCTCTAGTCGACCCAATCGCCAAAGTTGGGGACGAAGCTGCTCTCGTTTGTTTTCTTTCTCGTAGCGGTTCAGGATAGATTCCACGGGTAGGGATTGGACGGGGATGTAATCACGGCCGGGTGTAACCGAATGTCGTATGCAGCGCTTGCAGGGAAACATCCTCGGCTGTTTACATCCCAGACGACCCACGGGGGTTGGGCCAAAACCCGGCAGGGTGGTGGCTAACCGAACAAGGCCTCAGCGAGAACCGCTGTAGCAGGGAGAAGAGGTTCAGACCAGGGCATCAACAGGAGTAGATGGTGGAGCGGCTGCTGCAGTCGGGTGCAAAGCTCAGTTACATCTCCTGCCATGTCCAGCTCCAGTTTAGGACAGGAGCACGGAAGATGACATTATCCGTATATACATATGACATTTTTCTAACACACTCGGGGAGAAATACGCAGATTGTGTGCGATGCAAACCACAGTACCCACGGAGCACCCATGGGTGCACGCCACAGGCACAAGCAAGCCTGGCACTGAGCACTGACAATCGAAAAGAAACAGTCAAAACTGCAATTATCACCAGAGGTACAATTGAACAACGCAGACAGTAAGTACCACAAATTTGGGCTTGGTGACAATTTATACTACTACGTCAAATTGCAAACCCATGCTACGATACATAACAGATCTATACAAAGTGCTGTGGCAACAATACTCCACACGGTGGAATAAAAGTAAAAGTTTTTAAAATTCTAGCTTCATTGGGGTTCCTGCTGGCAAATCCAACGACTAGTTGGCCGCAGCTCTCTTCCTGGGGGCAGCCTCAGTCCCTGAATTGAGATGCAAGAGGAAGAAACCGCATCAGAGGTTGTCCAAAGATTTAACACAAGTATCAGTTCTGGGTCTTTTGATGTTGAGTTGAATGCCTGGTACCTTCTCTGAAGTTGCTCTTGAACCGGCGAGGCACGTGGCGCATGTACCTCATCCTTCCGGTTCCGGTGGTCTTGCGCCTAATGGCCTTCACACTCCAGTTGTCTGTAAAAATGAATCGCTATGTTAACACTACACCAGTAGGAATTAACAGAAGGTGGCAAAAGCACAAATGAATCATCTGACAAGAGAAAACACGAACCAGTAATATCCCAGGCTGAACCAGAAACACACTACCCAAACTAAGCAAAGTGTATAATTTAACTATATATAATGAACCACACGAACAGCAAACATAACGAAGTCAGTTATTCCCATTCTAGGAGTACTTAATGGTCATGATCAACAAATGGTAATATGTCTGTCATGGTCATGATCAACAAGTGACCATAGAAAGTGAGGACCATGCTATAAAATATAGAAGCAAGGAGAAATCATCAGATATAAAACTACGAATCATGGAAGTGTAACTTCTGTCATATTGTTGACAGTTTATCCATCATCACTTGAAACAATTGGAATCAAGAAATGCAGGAGATGTATTGGGAAATTTGGAAGGAGTAAATAGTAGAAGATAATGAAAGCAAGTGAAACAAAATGAGAGAATTCCTTATTTGACCCCGGTTAAAATTTGGCTTCCTTTCTTGGCCCTGTAAACTTTTTTCTTCCTTTCTTGACACAAAATTTTAAGATGGTTCCTTATTTGGCCTTACGTCAATTCTATTAGCTCCTACCGTTAAACGATTTTTTACTGGACGTGTATACCCCTAGCCCGATCGATAGAAGGTTGACTGAAAAGAAAAAGAAAAAAAAACACCTGACCCCATCCTCCCCCCTGTCCCGCACCCGCCCTCCTCTCTGAAAAATTGTGGCGGCAGCGGCAAACCTAGCGGCAGCGGCGTCTTAGCCTAGAATAGGGAACGACGTCGGCAGGGATAACCATCCTCCCCCGTCCTCTCCCTCCTATCTCAGAAAAACTGCAGCGGCAAACCGACGCCAGCGGCTGTAGGAGCATAGCCACCATGGGAGAGGCCGGCAGCAGGGCTGTGCAGGTTGGCTCAGATGCGGCGGCAGAGGGAGAAGGTACGGCGGCGGATGGCGACCCAGGCACCGCAGCGGGAGGTTCAGCGGCGGAGGGAGCAGGTGCAGCGGCAGAGCATCCGTCGGCGAGCTCTGTGGCAGATGTGGCTGCGGCTACAGGAGGCTGGAGGTGCTCCACAGCACGGCGCGAGCATCGGCCGCTGGAGGAGAGCACCGTGTCTGCATCTCCGCCCGACGCTGTGAGAGAAGATTTTCATGGCTGGAGGAGCATCTCCGCTGACCCTCCACCGTGGAGTGCGTTAGTGCAAGGGCGAGCCAGCCTAAATTTTTTTTTTTACTTGGGACCCTTACTAATTACCCCAGCCATAACCGCACCCAAAAAAGGAAAAAGTTTACAGGGCCAAAAAAGGAAGCCAAATTTTAAACGGGGCCAAATAAGGAATTCTCTCAAACAAAATTACTTCTACAAGATGAAGGCAAATAATAAATCATCAGACTCAAAACTACGAATCACGGGAGTTTAACTCCTGTCATATTGTTGCAGTTTATCCATCATCACTTGAACCAAAAAGGGAATTAGGATATCAAAAAGACTAACGGAACTACATATCATATCACAACTTGAATACTTAGTAATCATTGGAGTAAAGCTTTATTTCATTGTCAATCTAGAAGTCTCACTTCTAACTGACCTACCAATATACCCTCAAACAAAACAAAATTTAAAAAGAAACACCAATGTAGAATACCAAGGCAGTGAAATAGTCCATAGTAAGATATCAGGAATTTGTTCAGTATATGGTTAACATGAAATACAGAAGCACAAAATGTGTGGAGGTATCATCAGAGACTTAAATACTAAGAATCAGAGGAGCACAGCTCCATCATATTGTTGCAGTTTATTCCTCATCACTTGACCCTCCCAAATATAAGCATGCATTAAAAACATGAGATGTATTTGAACTACATAGGGTATGTGAATGTGCAAATGAAAAGTCCCTGACTAGCAATGAAGAATGTAACTTTTGTTTTGTGAACAGAAATAAACATGCAGCAACTGAGGATTTTAGCCACAAAAAGATTGCTCAGAGCATGAAGTGTCTTCTCATCAATGCCAAGGCATCTCCGAAGTCTGCAATGCGTTGTAGATTTCATGATTCATCATAGTATTTTGCAATTGTGGAGACAGCATTTAGAAATTATGTTAACACTCACTATGTTAATTATGCTGCATAGACTATAACAGGGCTGATAACTAGGCACTTCCGACCTGCCTAAATGCAGCTGATGGCAAAAAAACAATTTGCAGCATTGCAAAGCAAAATTGGTATCATTATCAATATGGAAAAACTAGGTGTCAGCGCCAGGTAATTAGAAACATGGATCAACGTTTCTTCCTCATTCACACTAGGAGACCAAACTGTACATACAACAAAATACACAGGCATGGCATGCAGACAGAAGGAACTGCGACAGAACAGATCAACCACTAACAACCTTCAGATAAAGATAACGCAACAAATTCTACAATGCTCGCACAGGAAGAGGAGGGCTAAATAACAAGATTGCTCAGAACATGAAGTATCTTCTCATCAATGCCAAGGCATCTCCGAAGTCTGACATGCGTTGTAGATTTCATGATTCATCATAGCATTTTGCAATTGCAGAAACAGAATTTAGAAATTATGTTTACACTCACTATGTAGGGCTGATAACTAGCCACTTCCGACCTGCCTAAATGCAGCTGATGGCAAAAAAAAAACAAGGAATTGCAGTATGACACAGCACACTGATATCATTATCAATCGTAGGTGTCAGCCACGGGTAATCAGAAACATGGATCAACGTTTCTTCCTCACTCGCACTAGGAGATCAAACTGTACATACAACGAAATACAGGCATGGCATGCAGACAAAACTAAGGAAGCGCGACAGAACAGATCGACCACTAACAAGTAACAACCTTCAGACAAGGATACCGCACCAGAATCTACACGGTCGCACAGGAAGAGGAGGGCTAAACCTAGAGATCTAGAAGGCGTGTGGAGGGAGTGGCGTCAGGGGAGGGAGGGAGGGGCTTACACTTGCGGATGCGTGCGGCGGGGTAGCCGCAGGAGGAGCAGGTGCTCTTCTGGAGGTGGAAGCTGCGGCGGCCGCAGCGGATGCAGAGCGTGTGCGTCTTGTTCCGGCGCTTGCCGAAGCTGCCCGTACCCTTCGTCTGCAAAACAAAACCACGGCGAAACCAGCGAGTCAGCGACAGGATTCGACGGAGCCGCCGCCAGCGGGAGAGGCGGCGCAGATTAGGGTTTGGGTACGGAGACGTACCATCGCTTAGGGTTGGAGGCGACGAATGGATTTGAGTGGCGGCGGTGGACGGAGACGTAAAACCCTACATCATCGTTATGTAGGGCTCCGTGGCAGCCTTCGCTGGTGGGTAAGTGGGCCGTTGAGGAACCAGATGCTGCTGCTGGGTTCTCTTCAGCCAGGTCTGTCTGTTCGTGGGCCTTCTGTCAGCGTTGCATGAAGAAATCTATTTCGGTTCAGCGCAATGTTAATAGCACCCAACTCCTCTAAAAAAACAACTTGATATGCCCAACAATTTTTTTTTGGCGGGTTATGCCCAACAATTGTCGACCTAGTTTTCTACGGTTAGGCGACTGCGACGGGATCGCGATTTCCACCGCAGGTTAACCATCTCTGGCTGGTCATAGGCATGTAAACGGATCGGATCGAATTGGATAACGCTCTCTTCATATTTTTTATTATATTATTTTATCGGATTCGGATCGGATGGGATCTGATAATGACCGGATGTTGATTTAAATGTGAATTATATCGGACTACGGATTTAGAGCGAAAATGAAGCGGACTCGGACCGAAAACGGACATAAATTATCGGATAAATATGCACAAATAGACGTAATTAGATTTTCACCATACAAACAAGATGAAGAACTTTTTATCCAAGTACATAGTGACCAAACTAAGAACATTACTATTTATTATAACTATATATAGGAACAATATTCATACACCAACACTAGCTAGACACAAACACCGAAGCAAATGGTGCAAAAGAATTTATATATGCAGACATGCGAGTGATCAGCTCAATGAATTTACTTGTTACATGTGGTACTAGGCTAGCCTAAATTATATATGGAGACGCACGTGTAATTAGCTCAATGAATTTATTAGATATTTTGGCAAGCCTATTTGGTTATTTAATCGGATTATCCTAATTAAATAGATCGGATAATCCACGAAAATTGGCGGATAATCCGCATCCGCGGGATAATAACAATATCATATCTCCTACCATATTCTCCGGATATCCGCAAAAACAAAATCCGTATCCGCGTCCGTATCCGTCTGATTCCTAGAATTGCGTACCAGCCTGGTCATCTCCCCTCTCCTTCCATCCCCTTCCCTCCTCCTACTCGGGCTGATACAGGGGTGGCTCAGGCAGCTACCCGGCCTTGGTAGGGCGGTGGGTCTAGGGTTTTAGGAGATCGGGTTTTTGGGCGGAGGGTAATGGCGATGGGAGACTCAAGAGCGGGAAGCAGTAAGGTGGGGAAGGAGTTTGACGTTGATGAGATGCTGAAGAACATGAAACTACACGAGGCAAAGTTGGATGATGTCGTTCTCAAGAAGGAGGTGGCCGGTGGGTGGCCGAAGGTGAAGTGGTTGGCGGCAATGAAGGTTCTCACTAAGTCGCTTTGTTATGCAGACCTAACTTCTACGCCCGTAAAGGACCGAAGCCTTCCACGAGGGTTGAACCCTTCACGGGGTCAAAGCCCCACGTCGTGGAAGTACTCGACGCGACGCTGGTTGCAGCTGAACAACTTGATGGAGAGTTCCTCTACACCGTCGAAAGTAAAGAAGAGGACATCCCCCTTCCGAAGGCAATGTTTCTCGGTGAAGAGAGTCCGACATCTCCCGAGACACATGCTCCCGCCCTCGTTGCTGAAGACGCACGCACACCAAATGGTGTTGCAGCAGCCGACGGGGCGAATCATCAGGTTGTGAGGGCGGCGGTGGCCGCCGAAGGACCATGCGAACATGTCGGGAAGCCAGAGCGTCCCCGCCTTGTCGCGGTGAACCCTCACATAGAACTTAAAGCCGGCCAGGAGTCCTGAGGCACCGCAAATAGTGGAGAATGATCCGACGCCCCACGGCATCATCTTCCTCGACTACCACCACGTCCTCCCCTACCACGACCCATTGCGTCGTCGCCTAGAGGGATTCAGCTCCCATGCACCGGCAACAACAACTTCTCCAAGATGGACTCGTTCGATGTTCGGAGCTGGCCATTGCTTCGATGGAGAAAAAAGGCAGAAAAAGGAGGGCCTTAGGATAATGGAAGATCTCCCTCGGTGCCAATTAAATAGGCTCCAGGGCGTGATCTGCTGAAGCCTGGGCGCCAGCATTAACTTCGCGCGATAGCTTTTGAGGTTTTCAAGATGACGAACCTGTCTCGTCCGTGCTACGATTGGATCGCGCCTGCCAAGTCCTAGGCGGGGGCAAGCGCTAAGTCTACCCTGGGACATTTGTGGCCCTTCGCCCTCTAGGGCAAGACGTCGTCGCCAGCCGACTGCCTCAGATGACACCTTACCTGGGGGCTACTGTCGCTTTCGTGGAATTCGGGGTGCACGGTCCAACGGGTGAAGGACTGAACGTCAGTCGGAAGCATGGCTCGAGCACCCAGCCCGTGACCCTGGGGAACCCCACGATAGGAAGCGCCCTAGGTACCTAGCACGAGAACAGAATATCGAGGCTTGCCCAGGTAAGAATACGGGCCAACTGGCCAGCTATGCCTGACCTAGGCGCCAAGCTACTTGATGGACTGCAAGTGCACAGGTTCGTCAAAGCATGTTTTCACAGAAGTATTAATTTCAGTTTTTAAATCGATCCCAATAAAGAGTGTAGGTAAGTGTCTTTATGCCGTTGGGCCATGATTTTGCTGTCCACACATCCGCGGGCCAATTTTGGTGAGCGGATGGGTCGGTCCGCGCGAGTCGATCTGGTTGGGTTGCGCCGTTGGGCCATGGTTCCGCTGTCCACGCGGACCTCGTGCCGCTAGAGATATATCGCAGCACGATGGACCACAGGATGGACACTTCAACAACGAGAGGAGCGAAATTACCTACAGGAAGAGTTGGTGCTGGACATGAGCTAGCACAGACCTTGGAAAGAAGAAATGTTGCAGACCGAAGCATAGAAGTGAGGAAGAACAGGCAGGGTCTGGTCAAGGAGAATAGTGCTGGGCGTGTACAGCGGAAGACAGCTCCCACGCGACCAACTTATTGACTAGTATTTGCTACCGGCCAAGGTACAGAGAATTAATTCTGCAAACCATGATGTATTGTTTGTAGAGGGAATACGATTCAGACAGGAAAATGAGTAAAAGACAAGTACACTAGACTATACTGAACGAATACAGCTGTTACACATTGCAATTCTCATCAACAGATGGGTTATATGTGCTTTCCAGGATAAAGGAAAACATAGCATGAATCTCAATCAATTTAAGACAAGATAGCTAATCTCCATTCTCCAGCAAGTGAAATCATCACAAGTCCAACCACATGACTCCCAACATTACATTACATTCAGTCTGCCATGATGCATGATGGGGGTAATAAGGAGCCTGCTAATAGATACTACATCAAGATGGATCGAACATTCCCGCTAGTTAAAAGGTATTCTCTGCTTCTTGATTAAACCTCCTGGACGCTCAAACCTGTAGAAACAACACTACGATCCGTAAGCACAACAATGGGTGCAAGTATTTGACATAATGTGGGATATTCTGTATGCACAGGATCAGAAGAGAACAAGGTATTGCATCACAATAGCTCATTTAGTACTAATTTCAGTACACCCATGCCAAAAGAGCTCATGCAGATTTCAACCCATGTTTTGTAATTCTGTGAAGATTATTAGGGGAAAGATTTGGGGCAACTGAATTTGTGAAATTGTCCCCATGCATCAGAATGTACAAGCATACCCAGTAAAGAAACGGAATCCTGATTCAAATAATAAAATTACACCTTTCCAATGCAGAACTGCACGCATGGCCAACAAAAAAACACCACTTAAGCTACATATATGACTAATTTCTTACACATTTGTGCTCTATATATATGACCAATAGGTTGCTGGATTGTTCATGCCTCTGATGTCCCATGAACTAAATTTTTTTGTCTTTTTTTGATTGGTTCTGCCTTAGTTAACTGCTAGCCCCATTTTCGCTCTTATCAAGAACAGCAATGACCAAAGGTGGCTATACAATTTTAACTTGCCTTATGCTATAACATGCAACATCAAACTATATTTTTCTGTAGGGCCATATATTTTGTTAGACCATGAGCTCTTAGCCAAAAATCCCCAAATAACCTCCTGTTGAAGCTTTTACTTTGAAAGCCACCTTATCCTGAGCCACATAGACCAGACTGTACAATTTACCATTTACAAAAAGATACTAAAATCCCCCGCTCTATTATTGCTTTACAAGTAGAAATATTTGTGCATAATTGGTGAAAATAAACTAAATGGTGCTCCTTTCAATTGCCAAGGCCTACTAGTATGAAATAACAACAAAGAAAACTAGCTCACCTGAGTTGATTCAGCAGTCGGGGTCGGGTTCTGCTGATGAATGCATCCCCAAGTCTTGAGATTGTCCATCCATAGTGTGCATGTAACCACCAGAAGAATAGCTCTGTTAGACAAACACAACACGTGATGCTCAACATCCACCAAAGGAGTTGATCAATGTGCACATCATGTCTAAAAGGGGCTAACCAGAAATCATGCAAATAAAAATTCATCTCCTGGAAAGAATAATTTGGCATTACTAATTGCATTCTTTCCAAGAGACATTCATACCAAAACAGCTCATATAGAAGTCAACCCATGTATTGTAATTGCGTGTAGATATAGGGTGACAACATTCAGGGTTCGACAACTAAATTTGTGAACTTGTGAATTGACCCCTTGGGTCAGATTGTAAAATCAAAAATGAATTTCAGAACAATAGCAAATAACTGTATGCATTATACAGCAATGTAGATCGATCAGCATACCAAGTAAACAGATGCAAAGTGAGACCAGATTACCAGAAACACAGGACCCTAAGCATGGGCGTGTGTTACAATATGATGAACCATTGCTGATCACTATCACTGACTGGAATGGGGTCATGCAGATTTCAACCCATGTGTTGTAATTCTGTGAAGATTATTAGGGGGCAAGATTGGGCCAACTAAATTTGTGAAATTGTCCCCATGCATCAGAATGTACAAGGCAAAATGAATTTCAGTAGAACAGTAAACTATTGTATGCATGCACAATTGAGTTTCAGTAAAATAGCAAATTATTGTATGCATTATGCAGCAATATAGATCGATCAGCATACCCAATAAACAATCTGAATCCTGATTCAAATTACACCTTTCCAATGCAGAACTTCACACATGGCTAACAAAAAACCACAACTTAAGCAATAACAAGAACGGATGAAAACTGAGACAAGAAACATAGGACCCTAAACATGGACGTGCACTACAAGATTCAGTGGATGATCGAACCAACACAAATGCATCATTTCTTACTATGTAATAATGAGCTACAATCTCCTATATAGGACCCTAAACATGGACGTGCACTACAAGATTCAGTGGATGATCGAACCAACACAAATGCATCATTTCTTACTATGTAATAATGAGCTACAATCTCCAAAGATGGTTGCTTGATTTCTTTTTACAAGAATCCTATTCACTGGAAAGGCGGATCTCTTAATCTTAATAAAATCTAGTTATCTGGTTGAGATGTTGAAAATAGTGTCCATACCATGTTGAGAACTATTTGAGAAACTGGGATCAACTGATCTTTTTGGTCTAGAGAGAAGAAAGGCACACTCTAAATCTTAAATCTTCAAGTTTCTGGTCAAGATGTTGAAACATGGAGTGCCCATATCATGTTAAGAACTATTTTGATAACTTGGGATCAATTAATCTTCTTGGTCTAGAGAGAACCAGGAAGGTGAATTTTGGGGGTTGCTACTAAGAGCATTTACAATGGGTGTGAATTAGAGCAGCACGTGAACCAAAAGTTTCTGAAACCATGTACAGGTAAGTACTTGAACGTTTAAGGAGAAAAGAAGACTTTTAAGGCAAGTTTACCAACATAATTAAATGATGGAAGTGAAACTGAATGTTATAATTACATTCAGATAGATGTAACTGAAACTATTATCAAACACAAAAGGTAAATTTGCACACGGGGAGCTTCTACATATGCTAGTATGTATGTTTGTTTTAATAAGAAAAAAAACATGCAATTAGGCTAAGAAAGCCACTGCATTTAATACCTCATGAACACTTTCAAGAACTTATTAAAGTAAATAATCAGTCTCAGCTGGTAAACCAGTCACCACAAATCGTATGGTCAACTGCTGAAACTGAACGTTACAATTACATTCAGATAGTTTGAACTGAAATTATTTTCACACGGGAACCGTGAATTTGAGCAAGGGGTGTTATACTGTTATCCATTTATGCTGTATATGTTTGATTACAGCCAAAAAATGCAATTAAGCTAGAAAAGCACCACATTAATTATGTAGGGACCATCTAGAATAAATAGTTGCGAAACATGCAGAAAGTGAATTTGCTTCAATTATAATCCACTCAACATCTAAAGCAGTTTAAGATACGAGGGTACTGCGGGAATGAAATCTGCAAAATGAACTCGTACACAATATGATGAAGCATTGCTGATTACTATTACTGATTGGAAGGGGTCATAACTTACCTTCTGAATTCTCTTGGGGCAAGGCTCTTCAGCTGGTGGCCGAGGTGCTGCCTCATTGGGATTGGCCTGGTCGAGAGGCTGCTCCGCACCATTTTGTTGGAGCCCCTGTCGGATCACTTTATAGGGTGTGTAGAGGCTTACCACTGGGTAAACCGAGGTGGGACATTGTTTTTTCTGATGCAGTTTCACTTTCAGTTCCTCCGGATCATTCACCATAGCCCGAGGCAGCTCAAAAGAAAACATGCCTTCAGATGAAGATACAAAGAACGTACTGGTCCCTTCGGCGAAACCAAGCAGCGACTGGTCGCACAGTCCAACTGTTCCAAACGTGTAGTAGTGGTCAAATTTCAGGGTCATTTTCCATCTTGCGCTGCCCCTCGACCATGTGTAAAGGGCACCTTTGGTTGTCTCCACCAAACCTGGCAAACCATCCTCCCTCGCCATCAGTATCAGGCTATCATCAATGTCCGAGGACCAATCTTCCATGTACGGCAGATCTACCCGTGTCAGACTATGGTCAGCAAGATCCAACTCGAACATCCTCAAACCATCAGACAGAAAGTAGAGACATCCTCCTGCCATGACGCTCGGCCTCATCCCAAATTCCTCGTCCGAGAGCCCGTGGACAGAACCTTCATCATCCCAGGCATCGCTCTCTGAAGAGTACAGCAAGCACCTCAGCTGCATATCAGCGCCCTCTTCCCCCTCGTCCTCACCCTCAAACTCGTCTGGGGCAGAGTAGACCAGGGCGATTCTGAACTCGCCTGGGCGGGTGCAGGTAGGGGAGTGAATGCATCCGGGCATGTCGCAGACCACGGCCGCGCCCGGGTGGATGCAGTCAGCGGCCTCAGCGGGCACCGGCACGCGGCGCTGGGCACCCGTGACGGGGTCCCAGACCAGGAGCTCGTGGCGCCCTAGTTGGCCCCTGTGCCTGGAGAGGAACAGCACCTTGTTGTGCCTGCAATCGATGACTCTCCAGTGGAGCCTGTCAGGAGCGTCGACGGGGAGGAATGGAGATTTGCGGGTGGCGACGAAGGTGGGGAGACCATCACGGTTGTGGAAAAAACCGAGGACAACTGGGGCCACCTTGTTTTTGCGGAGGCGGTGGGCGTAGCCGGGGTCGGACAGGGCTTCGAACAAATCTTTGCAGGAGCAAGCAACCTGGAAGATGTGGAGCGGCTCGTCGTAGCCGGCACGGGCGAAAATTTCCCGAATGAGGTCGCCGGGGAGTAGGGACCATTTCGACACCGGAATCGCCTCAGCCATGGTGGTGGTGGTGGGTTTATCCGGAGGGGAACGGGGGAGACGGGGTTGGGGATGATCTGGTGGGGAATGGGGAAGAGGAGCGGGTTTAGGTTTAGGGTTTTGGGAGGAAATGGCGACGACGGCGGGATCGGGCTGCCTAGCGGGGAAGAGACGAGTGGGGATGGGGAAGAGGGAGTGGGTGGGGCCGTGGGGGCTGGGCCTGGGTTGGGAAAAATAAAAGGGCAACCATATTGTCTGCGGTCCTTTTCGTGAAGTGCAGGGACCTGGATGTAAATTTGTATCACACGATTGGAGAAAAGCACAATATTCCGCTACATCTCTTTTGTGCTCTGCGGAAGCCTTTTGCCTTTTCCTACAAAGCAACACAAAATGTATTACTCGATGAAGATCAATACTCCCTCTGATCCATATTACTAATCATTGAATTGGATGCATCTAGTATTAAAACATATCTAGATACATCCATTTCTACGATAAGTAATATGCATCGGAGGGAGTATGTGATATACTTTAAGCTACTCCCAGAATATATGAAAACTTCCTAGAATAGTTCGCCGTCAAAAAAATACTCCTCGATACTACTTGTTAGATCAAGAAGAGTATATGCGACAACTTCATGTTACAAGCTACTATATGGTCAAATAGACGTGGACATTCAAGCCTCAAAAATCTGTCTTCTAGAAAAGTGGTTTGTATGGTTTGGGTAATCATTCATCATAGGATCTTTAATCCACTCTTGTTTAGTTTAAGAGAATCAGTTTGCCATTCACCATGACATTCAGAATGTCTATAGAAAATGAAAATGCGATCATGCTGGCAAGGACAAACAATCATGAAAGAGTGACATCACTGACTTGACTAGAAGTCTTCACTCTGAAGAGTAATAACATGACAAACAACATCTCATATAATATAACAATCTCCAAGTTAAATAGTAGTATGGCAACTACCACAATTATAAGTTAGTGTTTTCATCTCATATAGGAGTAAGTTATGAACTTCTTTTGTAGCTCCACACGATAGTCCACAAATAAATCTTGACGCTCCCTTGTGCATTCAATAGCATTGAACCTTTCATCAACCTCCAACGTAGTAATTGCTTTGCTGCACAGTAAAAAATGGCATGCTAAGTATCTTGTCGATGATGTAAGGTCCTTAGATTCCTCATGCTATATCCTAATTCCACTAAAAAAACCAATCAACTATTTTTTTTTGAAACGAGGCAAAAGCTTTGCCTATATATTGATATAGAAGGAGCAAAACAAGGGGTGACGGCCTAAGCCATCAAAAGAAAAAAGTTACATTCCAACCAACACCACCGGTTACCCCACAAGATCCGCCAGGTTTTTTCGCTCCCGCAATTATCCAATCCTTTCCTTCTTCTTTTATCCTACGCATGACTTCCGTAGGAAGCAAAGATTTGTTGTTGAAAACTCTCTCATTCCTTTCCTTCCAGATTTCCCATGTGATGAGCATGATCGCGGTTTTGAGACCTTTGGGAGAGGAAGCGGGTGATCTGGCAGTGGCTTGCCAATAGTCAATCACCTTGGGACGGTCGGAGCCCATGTTAAGTAATAAGTCAGGGCAGGAAAGCCAAGATGCCGCAGCCGACCAGATTCTCTTAGAAAACCGGCATTCGAAGAAGATGTGTCGTGCCGTCTCAGGGGAACATCTGCACAGCTGATAGGTGGGGTGGTGCGGCCATCCACGTTTGGCCAGGCGGTCAGCGGTCCAAAGGCGATTTTGGACGGCCAACCAAGCGAAAAAACGGCATTTGGGTGGGGCCCAGGGCTTCCAGACGATCGGCCCGAAGGAACAAGGCAGAGAGGCCATAATTGTGTCTTATAAGCAGATCTTGCCGAGTAGCAACCGTTAGGAGACAGAGTCCAAATAATGGAATCTTCAATTCCCGGGGAGAGATGGACGTCCGAGATAAGATACCAAAGGTGAATGAACTGGACAATGTGTTCGACGGAGAAGGAGTCCACCATAATATCCGAGACCCAGTTTTGTCCATTAAGGGCATCCTGGACCGTTCGATTTTTTCTTCTCGAGGCTTTGAAGATCAGAGGAGCCAAGTCTTTTGGGGGCGATCCATCAAGCCAGGAGGAAGACCAGAAAGAATCATTTCTTCCATCACCAATGGTGACTCTAGCGGCAGCATTAAAGAGCTGCCTATCGGAGGCGTTGTTGGGAGTGTCGGAACCCACCCACGGTTTTTAGGGGGCCTTCCACTCGTATCAGAGCCAACGGAGCCGGAGAGCGCGGGAGAACTTCTCCATGTCAAGGATCCCCAATCCGCCAAGCTCCTTGGGGCGGCAGACTTTTTGCCAGTTGACTTTGCATTTTCCACCACTTACATTTTCTTTGCAAGCCCAAAGCATACCGCGACTGATCTTGGCGAAGGCCCTGAGAACACCCTTGTCCGCTTTAAGAGCTGTGAGCAGGAAGATCGGCATAGACGAGAGGACTGATTTCACATAGGCACAGCATCCAACCCGATTAAGGAATCTACCCTTCAGAGGGTTTAAGCGGGAGGCAGCTTTATCAATGTATGGTTGAAGGTCAACCCTTCTAAGTCTGCCAAGAGAAAGGGGTAACCCCAAGTACTTGAGGGGGAACTGGGCGGTGGCGGCAGGGAAGTTTGTCAGAATCGGGGTGAGGTCAATGTCGGAGCAGCAAATCGGGGCAATGGAGCTCTTGGCCACATTGGTCATCATCCCGGTAACCTCTCCAAAAAATTGGAGGATGTTGGCCAAACTTGATAAATCATGCTCATTTGGGGCCAAGAAGATGGCAGCGTCATCAGCATACATAGAAATCTGAGGCCCCTGAGTGCCTCCAGGCATTCCGCTGATCAGTCCGTGGGCCTTGGCCCTGTCCAGGGTTTGATGCAGAGGATCGATGGCGATGTTGAAAATAAGGGGGATAGAGGGTCTCCCTGTCGAAGACCGCGGCCGTGGGTGATGTCCTTCCCATGAATCCCATTGAGAATAACCCGAGAGCTAGCAGAGGTGAACAAAGAAGCCAGCAGAGCCCGCCATCTCGGGGGGAAACCAAGGCGCTGCATGAGGTCCAGCATATAGTCCCAACGGACCGTGTCAAAAGCTTTAGCAAAATCCAACTTAATGAGCAGGGCAGATGTCTTGCTGCGGTGAAGTTTGCGGGCTGTGTTTCTGACATACATGAAGTTATCATGGATGGTTCTAGTCTTTATGAAAGCACTTTGGCAACGAGAGACAATGGCATCCATCTTTGGGCTGAGTCGACGAGCCATAGCTTTAGCAATGATCTTTGGGACCACATGAATGAGACTTATAGGTCTATAGTCAGTGACTACTTCCGCACCATCCTTTTTCGGGATGAGGATGATGTTAGCCCTGTTTAGGATGTGAAAGTTGGAGGTTGCCATCTCAGAGAAGGCGTTGATAGCTTTCATGAGATCATTCTTAATGATATTCTAGCATGTCCGGAAGAAAGCAATGGAGAAGCTGTCAGGGCCGGGGGCCTTATCCCCAGGCATATCGTCAAGGGCCTCCTTAATCTCGATCTCAGAGAAAGGCAGGTTGAGATCATCCAAAGTATAAGAAGTAGGGTTGAGAATAGTCCAGTTGAAGTCGAGTTGGCGGGGAGGCGGCCTACCCAGAGTTTGGGAGAAGTGTTCAAAGATAACCTTCTCCTTATCTTCGTGTGTCACAAACCAACCGTCGTTATGCTTAAGCCTTTGGATGTGGTTCTTGCGTTTCCTCGAGATAATCCGCATATGGAAGAACTTAGTATTGCCATCTCCTTCGCGGAGGTAGTTTATTCTTGAAGCCTGGTGTTTCCTGGATCGTTCCATGGCGGCCAGACCCATAACCCTTCTTTTGAGGCCAGCACGAAAGGCCCTTTCATCCGCGGACAGGGTTCGGGACTCTTGAGCAATATCCAACTGGAGGATGACATCCAAGGCCATAATAAGCTAAAGTTTGTGGTTCGAGAAGAGGCCCTTGCTCCAAGAGCGCAAGCACTGCGCCGTAGTTCTGAGCTTGTAATTGATCACATGTACCGGCTGAGTGTGAGAAGAGGGCGTCGACCATGCTTGCTGGACCTTCTCCTGGAAGCCTGGCATTTTGGTCCAGAAAGATTCGAAGCGGAAGGTCGGAGGTTTGCGAGGGCCGCTTTGGTTGGATAGGAGGAGCGGACAGTGATCCGAGAGAGATGAAGAACGTGCGTGTAGAACGTGATTCTCAAAAACCAGGTCCTAGCTCGGGTTGCAAAAAGCATGGTCCAGCCTCGCGAGAGTGGGGTTCTCTCGTTCGTTACTCCAGGTAAACTTCCTGTTCTGTAGTTTGGTCTCTTTGAGTTGGCTTGTGTTGAGAGCGCACCTAAATTGATTCATCAGGCGGAGATTTAGCTTATCATTATTCTTATCTCCCGCTTGATATATATAAGGTTGAAATCTCCGATGATGAGCCATTTCTGGTCATTGGGAGGGGTAATAGCGATTATTTCAGCAAGAAAAGCCCCCTTGTTAGCATCAACACTTGGACCGTATACCGTGGTGAGGAAGAACGAAGTGTCGCAAGCTCTGATGGTGACCTCGGTGGAGATGAGGTGAGCACCGATATGGATGTTTGTCATGGACACATGATCTTCGTCCCAGAGCAGAAGTATGCCTCCACGTGTGCCGATGGCCGGTCTATGAGCGAAGGCCTTAAGTCTGAACCCACCGATATAGGCCGCGGTTTGGTGGTCTACAAAGTCCAACTTTGTTCCTTGGATACAAGCGATCTGGCACGGCGTGTCAGCAAGGAAGGCATGCACGGTGTCTTTGCGGGCTTGATCGTTTAGCCCACGAACGTTCCAGTCAGCAATGTTGACGTTTGGCCCAATCATTTATATTGATAGAAAAGGAGCGATGAACAGGTAGCAGTTTGCGGCAAACAAACGGAATGAGGGATGACATGTCCGTCCCCAAGGCCAAAGACAGAACAAGGCGACATCTCGAAACTAAGCATTCGCGGTTAGCTCAGCGACTTCAGGTTCAACGCCGTTCAGGCCACCCATAGCGATCAGGGCTTCATCAGCTTCGGTTATGCTTCGAACATTGAGCTTGAACAGGACGGCTAGCGCGTCAATCGACTTTTCAGGCAGCTGCGTTTTGAAGCGTTTGACGTATTCGTCCCGGGCCTGGAGCAACGGCACCCCTTCAGAGGCCACGCCCAATTTTGCATTGAGCACGTGAATGGCTTTGTCCAGGGCATGCATCTTTGGCTTGGCGCCCAAACGTGCACTTCGTCTAGCTTCAGAGAAGGGCGAGGAATTGTTTGGCCTGGTGCGGGGTGCGACCGGGACTGGTGGAGGCAGAAGCGGCACAGGAGGTCGATCGAAGAGGTCTTCCACAGATTCCAACCTTGGCGGGATGACCGACTTCACAGTCAGAGCCGCGACTGTGCGAGGCGCGTTTGGCGGGGGCGTGTCCAACACCAAAGCCAGGGGCTCAACAGTCAGCTTCAAATCGTTGTTGTTGTCCACAAGAGTAGGGGGTACCTTGTCCGTCAGCACGACGACATCATCAAACACGTAGGGCCAGTCCTCATCGGCCTCGTCTTCGGTGAGCAGTTCCCAGGAAGCAGGCACATGCCTTGGAGAGGGAGGTGCTGGAAGTGGCTCGCGTTGAGGCGAGAGATCCTCTTGGGTGACCATCAGGTCGTCAGTCCAGGAGCTAGTTGGCGGCATGTCTGGGAGAGGGGTAGCGGCCACCAGAGCATCAGAGCTGGGCAGCATCTTGACCGCAGGCAGGCCTGGAGGTGGCGTGGCGAGCTTCGAGGAGCTCAGCAAGAGAGCGTCAGGGGGCCCCCTGATGGCGGTGAGCCAGTCACGGCAGGCAGCACGCAGCGGGGGTCCAGTAGTAGCGACGGGAGGGGACGACGTCGGCAGCTGGTTGTGCACAATGATGGAGAGGAGTTTCGTCGCCGAGGAGGAGCGCTGGTAGCCACCGTGTCCAGCTGAGTAGTGGCGAGAGGAGCGACGGTTGTCTCGGCCACTTCGCTGCCCGCCAGTCGTTGAGCGCTTGTCGATGCTTCGGGCACGCGAGCTGCCGTGCGTGCGCCGAGGAGAGCCGCGGTCCGAGTCATCATCATGGCGGCGTAACGAGAAGTGCTGTCGATCGTCGCAGCGGCGACCTGGTCTGGAACGGCTGCGGAGACGATCCTCTTGTCCGCGGGAAATGGGGCGCCTGTCGAGGTCGTCGCGGTCTTGAGAGCGAGCACGACGCCTAGAGCCGCGGTCAGTGTGACGGGAGCGGGAGCGGTGCTCATCACGGCGACTAGCGTGTCGAGAGTGGGAGTGCCGATCGTCATCGCGCCCACCATGGCGCCACGAAGGCTTGTCGAGCTCTTGATCAACCGCAGCTTCATGGCTCGACCGAGGAGTCTTGACTTGTGGCCGTAGATTGCCGAGGGGGGGGGGGATCGAAGCCGGGAGGATTGAGCCCGACCCAACCGGCATGCCGCCAATGGTGCCCAAGTGACATGGAGGGAAGGAGTGTACCGCTGGCTTGAAGTCCGAAATGGGATCGCCACCATCTAGAATTGGAGCGCCATTGAAGTCCTCAATGCGGTCGATATGCAGAATAACTCGAAAAGTCATCCCCCTTTTCCATTGGTCAGGTCTGTCTTCGTCTATACGCAACTTGGAGGAGAGGCCGTAGGGCGCCTTGTTGACGAACGTGCACCACAACACCTTGGGGATGCGACGAGGGGACGGAGTCCACACCCACATGCCGAAGGAGGCAGAGTCCTCCATGTTGGTGAAGCCGTCGTCGAGCCGCTGTACCGCACAGTTTCGGCCCACGAGCTGGTCCACGACCTCCGGGAACCAAGCGAAGGGTGGCAGCCCATCAACCACCACGTGAGCGCGGTAGTGGAGGTCAGAGCTGTAGCCATGCGAGACGACGCGCCATGGTCGGAAGTGGATGTCGAGGCCGTCGAGCTTGAAGTTGCAGCGGTCGGTGCTCATCACCCGGTCACGCAGCTCAGTGGTGGAGAACTTGACGATGTATTGCTCGGGGAAGTGCGTGCTAACCACCAGGTCAGTAGGGCGGAGACGGAATTTTCGGCAGAAGACATCCTTGACGTCGGACAGATCCGCTCCTGATGGCGCGGGGAGCACCCATGCCACAATGGCCGAGCTTTCCCAGTCCAGACGCGCGCGGTCGAGGTCGTAGGAGGTGGCGATGTAGCACGTGTCCTCATCACGGAGCGACGGGTCGCCGATGCCGGCCATGTCAACCGGGGCGTCGCCTACGCAAGCGAGAGACGACGAGGGTGGGGCGTCAGCTGACAGCCTTCCAGGAGCAGGTAGAGGAGGGGTCGGGCGCCAGGCAGGCCTAAGGTAGCGAGCGCGAGGGCAGGCGGCGGCGAGGTGCTCAGGTGACTTGCATCTGTGGCAGCAACGGGGGGGGGGGGGGGCGTTTTGTAGTCCTGCGGCGGGGCGCCTCGACTCCCCCTTGAAGGAGGGGCACTGATGAGCGGTGGGCGACGGTTCGGGCGTCTTGGCGGGCCTCGCGTCGCGCGCGACATGACAGTACGCGCGTCCATCCCTCTTCCTCCTCGAGAAGACTCGGGGACGGCGCTGAGTGGCAGCGCGGTGGAGAGGAAGCCGTAACGTCCGGGAGGTGAGGAGCCGGGAGATTAAAGCGCACCAATCTGGCGGGCCGCGCCGTCTGGGGAGCTGAAGACCGAAGGATGCCCTTCGGGGCGGCGGCCATAAAGGTCGAGGAAGATGGGCAGCCCGCCCGGCGCCACGCGGACAGAGCCGCGTTGACCCGGCCGCAATCTTCGGTAGATGGCGCGTCGAGGTCGAGGAAGCCCACGACCAGGCTCCTAGGGCGCCGCGGCACGGGCTCCACGCGCGCCGGCGTCGGGGGGGCCACCGAGATTGGAGCGAAGCCGGTTGTAGATCTTAAATCCGTGACGGACGAGGGAGGCGCCATGCCGAGAAAAACTGGGGAGAAGTTGGCCGGTAGGGTGGGTGGACTATTAATTGAGTACTTAGAGAATCAGCTCGTGCTTTCGAATCATATCATACTGTCAGTGCCATTTTTGGCTTTTAGTTAACCAGTGCCACGTGAAGGAAAATTATTGTAAAACGGAGCCAAAGCTTCATCTAGCAACATTACTTGGAGAAATAAAAATGGAGTACAAGACTGTATATTCTGTCTACATAGACTAGGTAGATGCTCCAGGCAGACTTGCAATCGCAGCCAACCAAAAGCACAAGGAAGCGTATGTGTTCATTAAGATTCAAAATACTCCTGCAGCAAACTGCTAACAACATCATTTCTAGAGTTCGGTTAATCACACCCGTCAACAAGGCATTCCAGATTTTGCTCCATCTTCTCACATCAATACATATACTGGGGACAAAATAATAATTTATCGACATGGATTCACAACACTTCTAAATGAAAAGTGAACAAAAAAAACATGATAAGCCATCTTTAAACTTGGGAATAGTCGAGAGGATTTTGGCTCCTTCTCGAGTCGCATCATCGTCTTCAGTCCTAGAGCAGCAACCGATGCATGCAAGATCTACATACATGGCTTTCATCTGCATCCCATTGATTGGTTGTTGAACGAACTGAGAAAATACATGAATTACCATCAGATTTGTAAGTTGCAACATTTTCAAGTGAATCACATGCTGTACGAAATTGAGAAGCAAGGCCGTCCACTAGCAAAGGAAAACGACAAAGAGATTACCTTGGTGGCAGCTAACAAAACAGCATCTCAATCTTGCAATAAGCTCAAGCGTTGAATAAGCTATACAGGTTATAATGAATAAATGACACAAAAAATGCCATACAATGTGTGCTACAGCACTCACCTTTTGCCGTACATGCTGCGGTGCATGTGGAGTAATCAGACCGCACAATTACATATTTCTGATGGCAGATATGCATCCAGCCAATAACTTATACCTTACAGTAGTAACTCGATTATATTTTTTCAATGGTCTATGTTGGTTTCACTTCATAGTTCATATGCAAGGAAAATTTGCGGTTACTTCCTAAATCCCTACACTGAGCATAGTTGCCATTTGTTGCACTACATATTGATCAACGTATTCCTGAATGGATATAAATACAAAGCAACTAGTAACTTGCCCAGATTCAACATCCAAGAATTACTGCAGAAAATCTTCTAACTAGAACCAAGATGTCTTGAATCCACTGTGGACCAAGATCCTTAAAATCTCATCAATTCATGGAGGATGGGAGGGGGAGGAATAGGACAAGAAGCATGAGCTTACCGGAGATGTGGTGGCATGGCGCAGTCACCTGCCACTGGGTCGAGCAAGATAGGCTGACCTGCCTCTGGTTTGCGCGACGGACGAGGCGTGCATCTTGGTCGCCCAAGTACGGGATGATGCGACCAAGTTCCCGCTGCCACCAGATCACCGCTTACCACTCCTGAAAGTGACGACTGGATGAACACCATCAAATCAGTAGAAAGAATGGACAATGTCGTAGCATTGCAAATTAAACCAAGGAGAGTTCAGACCATGAAACAAGAACAAGAACAGATAGTCGTATAGCTCTAAGTATAACTTTGAGATGATAGTTCTAATCAAGCTTCTAAGCATAAAGGAGCTTGCAGGTTAGCTTATTGTTCTTCTTATAAAGCAAAATGCAAAAACAGGGGAACAAACAGCAAAAGCTCACATATGTGCCCACATGCTCATAAAGTATGCCACATTGTATTAAACAAATCATATAGATAACCCCATATATATATAATGGTTGGCGGGGGGGGGGGGGGGGGGGGGGGGGGGGGGTTATTTGAGCCCATACTCTCTCCGCGTCAAAATGTAAGAAGTTTTAGCATTTTCGGACGGCGCCCAAAACAGAGAAAAAGACATATGTACACCCAAATAGATCCGTTTGAGTTCAGAACACGGGATCACTTCTCTCACACGGGATGGCTTCTTCCTTGCACGGGATCAGCTCTTCTCGCACGGGATCGATTCTTCTCGCACGATTCTTCCTCGCCCGGAATCGCCTCTTCGTTGCCCAGCTTCTCCTCGCCATCCCATTTGCTGGGGGCCGGCGATCTCACCTGCTGATTCTCCTCGCCACCCCAGTCGCCAGCCACTGGCTCCCAGCAGTGCACCACGCAGCCCCAGCAACCGCCGGCTCCCAACAGCGCACCTCGCCCCAGGTGCTGCTCCTCGCCTCCCTCCTGTTCTTCTCCTGATCCCCCGAGGCGCCGTCGCCCCTCCAGCTCTGCTCCTGATCGCCCAGGGAGTCACCGCCCCTCCTGCTCGCCCAGCACCTCGCCTTCGGCGATCTCGACCGGCAGTTCACCGGCAATCTTAAGCAGTACCCCATCAGCAGCACCTCACCGGCAATCTTGAGCAGCAGCAGCAGCAGCAGCACCTCACCAGTGATCTTCAGCAGCACCCCATCAGCAGCCGCAGAAGCTCTTCTTCTCCTCTGCACCAGCAGTTCTTCGTCTCTGCACATAAAGCATATATGTAAGCTATGGTTCTACTGGACCTCAACTGTACTCCTCCCGAAGAAGAAGACAATGGGAACATACCTGAAGAAGGCGATGGGAACATACGGCGAAGACAATGACAGTGAATTGACAATAATATCTTAAACTGATGAAATTGCAAGTGCAAGGATCTTATGGCAATAAAACCTCTACTTATTTCCATACACAGTCTATATGTAGCAACAAACATTCAAAGGATCAAATCAGGAAAAGTCAAATTTGATCACTGTATATCACATACACAGTCTATATTCACACTACTGAATTTGTGGGAAGGAAAATGCTACTCCAACAGTAAGAAAAATCAGTATAATTTGAGTAGAGACAGTTCAGTATAATTTGAGAACACTGTAGTAGTAGTACCAACAAAGACAGAAAAATGTAAGAGAAAAACACCATATACTGACATGTTCATCACAGGAAAGAGAAGAGAAAATGTTCTGCTGTCTCTTGAAACTCACTCAAGGGGACAGTAGCAGTCACATGTAACACCAGTGACAAAATTAGGAAAACATATGAGTACTAAATTGCGTTAGACTGAAATTTCTTGTTCTACTCCACTTCTAGACAGAAATATTGACAGATTATACAATGGAGTAAAACTGAACTGTAGAGGATGACTACTCAGAAGACAAATTGAAGGAGATACAGAAGAAAAATGTGGAAGGAATACAAGTTCAGCTAATCTTAACTGAAAAAGTTTCAGTGCAGTTAATCTTAAACAATGAAAAGGTTTATAATCATGCTAAACTGAACTGAGATACACACAGTACTCAAACAAGATGGACTCAAATACTCACTGTACTCAGATACAGATGACAGAGCAAACAAGCAAGATTATCGTACTATACTCAAATACTCACTGTAAGATTGTAGTCAAATAATGTTAGGCATTTAGTAGCTAGGGAACATATTAGTGCAGATCCAAGTGGCACTTAACCTAAGAACAATAATGTTAGGTATTCAGTAGTTTACTCTATATTTTGACTTAGGAGTAGGACAAATCTAGAAGTTCAGTTAATTTGGAATGGAGTATATACATGAAAAAGAATTGCACCATGGGAAAAATGGATTATATGCTGAGAGCTAATCAATCACACAGTGGAAGCTTTCCCGTCCTGTCTCTTAACTAGCTGAAGACATCCTCACAGTTGGGAGCTGAAACTGAAGCAGCAGTATGTGGCGGAGAATGAAAAAGAACTTAGGTATGTAGGCTATGCGGCTCATAGGTACCAGCTAGTGATCCTGAATTGATATTTCAACTAAGATATCTAGTGACATGGAGCAAGTCAAGCACTCAACAGTGATTAAAATGAAACTTTGAAGCAGAAATTAAATAGCCAAGTGGCAAGATTATTACACCTTTCTCCTCTTGTAGATCGCTAAAGCCAACTGTGATAAATAAGTTTGCTCCTTGGTCACCTCGAAATTAAAACCCTTTCTTGATATCTCCTCCACTGGAACATTCTTGCACCTACAAACAATAAGAGAAACAGACTGTTAGAGTACTAAAACCAATGAGTAGGAGTATAACATTGTTAACAATTCAATCGCTAGAATTAGGAACAGAGAGACATCTACGGGACAAAAGGTAGAAGAACAGAGAGCTACCTACTCCAACTTCGAACAACTGAGCACACTACAGATAGAAACTAAACATTTCTTTGGCAGTGCAAGCTACTCCATGATGAGCAAGATGCAGGAGTAGATGAAGAAATGGATGAACAACTCAATTATTGGCTTACACTGTCAATTTGATTTTGCTCACAAGACAAAAAAAACTGAAGACAAAGCAAGATAGCTATTCAATGTCTACTCCAGATTAAAATGAATTTAAAAGTAGAGGAGTGGGTATTTTATTCAGAATACTCAACAGGTTGTACAATTACACTCCCATATTTTATTGCTGAATTCTGGTGGTGTAAAGTTTATACTCCAACAAGCTCATAATTCTGATAAGGTAGCATGACTGTTTTAATATGCATAGTTTACAACTAAGAGTGAAAAAGTGTTATTTCCCATTTGTTCGTGCCATGCTATTCCAAGACACTAATTGAATATTCTGAGTATATGAAGATTACCTATAAACATTTTTGTTAGTTTAGCTCTTTCGGAAACTGCAGTCGGTTTTCAGGCCTCTCTCTTTGGATCTATACTTCGAGTCCCAGATTTGCATGAACAACTGTAGTCCCCGATTCATATTACTGCAGGTTCCATAGCAAGGATACTGATCTGGAAAACTACACTCGTCGATATCTGCAAACAACATTCAAGGATAGAGAGACAACTGAATATCAATGCACAGATAACTTAAGATGAACTCAAAAGAAGAAATTGAGTTACTGAGAGTTACTGACCTTGGCATCCTTCTTCCAGGTAGGGGTTGCCTGCAAATCCATCGTTGCAGGTGCAGAGATATCCTGTAGCATTCAGTGAGTTGATGCAATGGCCATTCTTGCCGATGCAGGCGTATGATGAAATGTTCTTCATTGCTTCATCACAGTGTTCATGTCCAGCAACCCAGTCAAGCACAGTAGGGACCCCATTGCTGAACTTCTCCGTGAACTTATTATCCTCGATATATGAAGCATCGAACCTGAACCAATCCTGCTCTGCGACAAAAGCGTAGCTGCATGGGTTGAAGCCACGCACCTCAGAATTGTCGAATCTGTCATCGAATGATATATTGGAGGAACTGAGGTTTGGTGCAATAGATGTCTGCAACAGCCCATCCCAGAGCACTGCCCACTATGATCCACACTTTGCTTGTCCGCGCACATGGAGAAACACCCAGCTCCGACATCGTGCTCGTTAAAGCCTCCCAGGAATGCAAGGGTGTTGCATCCAACTGCAGTTAATTTGTTTGCCTTGGTGGATATTGTGAAGAAATCAGCAGTATCTGATGAGACCCATCCATCTGTGTTGTTGCTGTTGCTATAGAAGCACTTGGAGGCAATCAGGGTGCTGACTCGGGCCTGCCCTCTCACCAGGCTGATGTTGTAGATCTCCATCTGGCTGCTTGAATTCCCCATGAAAACACGATTGTTCTCGCATGAGACATCGAACCCTTGACTGTAGAAGCAACCTTGACCGATGCCGAAGGGATATGGTATGGTGAGGTTGCCACACGTTTCTCTGCATCCAGGCTTCGCCATCCTGGACGCTGTGCTGCTCTTGATGCTTGCTAGCAGCAGGGTGGCTGCAAAGATTTGCCATGGTAAGGCTCCTGCCATCTCTTTGTGTATTTCTGCCTCCTTTTCTGTTTCTCGGATGATCCAGCTCTCCTCTAGAATGGCCTTTTTTCCCCTGTCCAATCAGGATGTAAGATATGGTCAGAAGAATCGTTTTCAGGGTAGCCTGTCTACTCTGCACTCAAATGTAAGACCGCGACTTAATTGTCAGTTTTGTTTTAGCCAGTTTTGCAAACTTAGCTCATATATTTTTTATAATCTGTTCTTATATTAGGCCCATGCTTTCAAGGACACGCAAGAGAAGCATTGCGTGTCTTCTATATTAAGATAGGGAAGAGTTTTTTTACATGACCTCAGACTGGGAAGGCAGATCACAGGCGATCAGGTCCCTATATTAGGCACATGCTTAGATGCTAGACAGAGATCACTTTGCCCTGGCTCTGGCTTTACTGTAAAACCAAAAGGAGGTACAGGTCCTAGAGAAAAGTTGAGGTGTGTTTACATGTTGATACGGTAGCTGTAGTAGTGGGATTCCCCCCGTTTTCAATACTAACATATTTGCTTGGGCCGATTAGCCTTTCCTGAAAGCATTCTTGTCCTGTTAATGTACTCGATCCGGCCTAATCTCCCTGTGCCTCTTTGATGAAATGTCACGTCTGTACAACTTGCTCTTTATGAAATGACAGCAGTTTAGTGGCAAGTGGTGTGCTCCAGATGAGCCTGGACTCACATGTATGATTGGAGAGACTCTTCCATCGCAGCTGCATGGGTGAACTGTTCCATTTCTATATTTTGTATTACCACCGGCAACTAGAAACTATAGCTGGTTGAACTTAATCTTCTGTCACCGCAGGAGATTGAGCCGGGAACGAGCTTGGTACATGAAAGTAGGTTCCATGATGCGACCGTTGTATCTGCGACCTGGTCAAGTGTCGTTAAAGAGAGTCTTTTAAAAGGATGAGGATAATCCGATGAAGCATGTCTGGGTCGATGGCAGCAATTTTGCGTCATGTGGTAAAGGGATAGGATTATTCCGTGAAACCCTTGGACTAATTCTGCTGTAATCAATGAACTTGGGCGTGAGAGCAGATTCACACCGCAGGTTCGTCCTTCGGTTAACGCTTGCACTGTTGGAGTGATATGGTTTATTTTCTATAACTCTTGGAGTGTGATTTGTTGTTATTTTTTTTAGATCGACAGGGACATACGCCCCCGGTTCCATTGAATCATCAACGAAACCTGACAAAAGCGATAAGAGCCCAGAGACGAAAACCTAAAGGATTGGAGAGGGCACTGGCACCACGCAGTCCCCTGAGTGTCTCCTTTACCGTAGCTTGTGTATGGAGAATCCTAGATCATTGTGGTTGCCCCTTAGATATAAAAGGAGGTACGTGGCTTTACAAGGAGGGAGAGGAAACAAGTGAATTAATCATCAATAGGATAGCCACTCTTCTTGCCCAGTGAACCCAGAAGAGCTATTGTACATCCCGTTCCCCTGTGGAAGAAATACCATTAGACATGAATGAGTAGGGTTGTTAGCCTCTGAGGGGCCTGATCTTGGGTAAAATCTTGGGTTCTTGCAGGAAAGCCTAGACCAAGGGCATTCTCGATGCCCAATGACGAACAAATAAAGGGGATATGCAATATCTCTGATGTCCATGTTCCCGCACACGACATATACCACGGTCAAAAAATATCTTTACTATTAAAGTTGAACTAGCTAAGTGCCCACACATTGCTGTGAATCTTAAATTGCTAATAGACGACCGAGGAAAAGGCTTGTGCTGCTCCACTGTTGCTTGCGCCGCTACCAGGCTCTAGGGAGCAACCTCATCGTAGCTGGTGTTTGCATTAATGCTGGGTTCTAGGGTGAGAGGGAATAGCAGGGGAGGAGGAGGCCCGAGGTGAACCGTCGCGGGGAGCCCCGCCGTCGCCTTCTTGCTCCCTGGCTTTACCTAGCAGCCTCCTCCGATGGCAGCGAGGAGTTTGGGCTCCGCCTGTGTCACCCTGTAGATTTTTTTCTAGAATACCCTGAAAGGTGTATCATACTATATTTTAGAATAAGTTCCAATAGGCAAAGTTTAGAATGCCATTTACATGGCTTTTTCTCGTTGTCATAGAAGCAACAACTCCCCAAAACATAGAAGGGCTACTTGCCTAAAGCCCACCACTATGGTGTTGTCGAAGGAAATCTGAACACCTCCCGACAAAAGAGACCCACCTGCTTCCAGGCCTCAAACTCCGACCTAGTCTCAATATATGTGGGGACGCACTATCCTGTTGAAGACCACGTCGTTATAATGCCGCCGGAGGCACCATAAGACCAACGTCATCACCATAGAGGGGTCCTAATCTTCTGAATACACCCTGGAGAACTTGTTTTATGCCCACACTTCCTCTCTTATATAGGGAAAACCGGTTTAGTTAATCAGAATATGGATATACTCTTGGTGAGCTCATACAAACTCAGATAATAAATATAATCGTTCAATTATTTCGTATACAAATGTTTTATTTCCCCGCTCTTATTGGTCTTGTTATAGTGGACATGGATGAAGATCCCATAGCACCTATATTTTAGGTAGGACATTCCTCAAAACTATTAAAGTTTTAATTAATTTACATGAAGGAAATGTGAGGATAGGACTATCATCTAGAGATGCTATTGATTCCTTAGCTACAACCAGAAGGATCCCTATAGCTAAGCCAGTGCAGCTTAGCAGACTGACACATTGGAAGAGGACAAGGCTTGAGATCAGACGGTAGGGCGGACCTGGGAACCGAAAAATGATAAGAGCTCGAAGACTAAGACTTAAAGGATGGGAAAGGGCACTGCACCCCATTGTCCCCTGGTTGTCTCATGTACCGTAGACTATTGTGTATCGAGAATTCTTGGCCATTGTGGTTGCCTCTCAGATATAAAAGGATGGTCGTGGCTTTAGAGAGAGGGAGAGGAATAAGTGAATCAATCATCAGTAGGATAGCTGTTATTTTTGCCCGGTGAACCTAGCAAGAGCTATTGTACATAACTTTCCCTTGTGAAAGCAATACCATCAGACATGCAAAAAGTAGGGTTGTTAGCCTCTGGGCGTCCTGACCCTGGGTAAAATCTTGTGTTCTTGCAGGAAAGCCTATATCAAGGGCATTCTCGACGCCCACTGCCGAACAAGTAAAGGGGATATGCAATATCTCTGACGTCTGCGTTCCCGCACACGAAATATATCATGGTCAAAAAATATCTTTACTATTAAAGCTAAATTGTCTAAGTGCTCACGTGTTGTTGTGAATCTTAAATAGCTAATAGCCGACCAAGGAAATGGCTCGTGCTGCTCCACCGTTGCTTGTGCAGCTACCGGACTCTAGGGAGAAGCCCCACCACAAATGGTGTCTGTGTCAATGTCGGGTTCTAGGGCGAGAGGGAGCAGCAGGGGAGGGGGCATGCCTAAGGTGAACCGTCGCGGGGAGCCCCTCTATCGCTGGATTTGTCTAGAGGCCTCCTCCGATGGTGGTGAGGGAAGAAAGTGGGTGGGAGGTGCTAGGGTTTAGGCTCCGCCTGTATCGCCTTGTAGAACTTTTTTCTAGAATACCCTGAAAATTGCATCATAGTAGTATATTTTAGAAGAAGTGGCAATGGGCAAAGTTTAGAACAGCGGTTGCATGACTTTTTCTCGCTGCCACGGAGGCAACAACTTCCCAAAACGTTAAAGGACTATTCTCCAAAAGCCCACCACTACGGTGTCAGCGGAGGAAAGCCGAACACCTCCCGGCGAAATAGACACGCCCGTTTCTAGGCCTCAAAATCCAACCTAAGTCTTCCGAGTCAGTATATGTGGGGACACACTATCCCGATTGAAGACCACGTTGTCCCGATGCGGCTAGAGGCACCAGAAGACTAGCGTGACCACCGTAGAGAGGTCCTAATTTTCTGAATACACCCTGGAGATTTTTTTTAATGCCTGCACTTCCTCTCTTCTATAGGGAAAACCGGTTTAGTTAGTCAGAATATGGATATACTCTTGGCGATGCTCATACAAACTCAGATAATAAATACAACCGTTCAATATTATTTGGTATACAAACGCTTTATTATATACTTCCTCATTTTAAAATATAAAATATTTTAGCTTTATGAAAGAAATGTATCTAGATCATTTTGGTGTAGATTTACTTTAAATCTAAACGAACCTACACACTAAAAGGGGTCTAGATTCACTTATTTTATAAAGTTAAAACATCTTATATTTTAAAACAGAGGGAATATATACGTGATGTACGATGGTGTTAGAAACATAATCTTCAGACAACTATATGATGGTCGATCTTCGGGGCCTGCAGTGTAAATCGAGTTGAACACAGCAGGCTACATACAATACAACACGTGTCCGACTCAGACTATGGTTCTGCGGCCGGCGGCCATTATAAGCAAGCGACCAGCGCGTTGTGCAGGGCCAGCAACGTACGTGATTTCCGCCTGAGATGGATAGATCGAGCGTGTATCCCGTGATGTCGTCACCGTCGATCCGCCGCCTGAAGGACGTCGACGTGATCGAGCGCATCCTCCGCCCCAAGATCGCCGGCGAGGCCCTCGACCCCGACATCCCCGCTCTGGTCCGCGACGCCGACTTCTACTCCGACACCCCCGAGAAGGTGTTCACCGTCCACAAGCGGCCGGGGCCGCACGACAACTGGTGTTTCCTTGGACCACGCGCGCTACCGCAACGGGAGGCTGCGGAAGCGCCGGCCGTGCGGCTGGGACGGCTGGTGGAGAGGGTTCACGCGCAGCGAGGTGGTGGGAGCCGACGGCGGCCTGGTCGGATACCGCAGGTACTACAACTACAGAGTGAATAAGGTCGAGAAGACGGATTGGATGATGATGGAGTACAGCGTTCCCCAACATCCTCAAGACGGCCAGCAGTGGGTCGTGTGCAAGATTCACAAGTTCGGTCGCGGACCCTGGGACGACTGCCAGCAAGAGCCCTCTAATAATTAGTAGATTCGGCTGCTAGCTTGTGTAATTTACTCTGCTACTAGTAGTATTCTAATTTTCGGATCTGACAACTGTTTTTTACATACTATATAAGATGTTATTAGTACCATT
The DNA here is from genome assembly GCA_916181665.1 of Avena sativa. NCBI lineage: Eukaryota > Viridiplantae > Streptophyta > Magnoliopsida > Poales > Poaceae > Avena > Avena sativa. The sequence goes on along the minus strand of OV702291.1, from coordinate 122,140,342 downwards.
AGTTTGTCTTTCGCGTCTAGTACCCGAAACTATATCAGTGAATTTTCCGAACGGAGGGAGTACCTAATCTTTTTTTTTTTTTTTGCGGAAAAAGATCCAGATCTATTTTATGAGTTCATAAAAAGTACAAAGTATCCTAAACATAATAAAAATTACATCGAGGTCTTTGGACCACCTAACGAATACTACTGTCGCCAGAGCGAGCCGCCGACGGGCCGCTGTCACCGCTCCATTACCGGAGCCGGCATGCCATTGTTGATGACAGTCGGGAAGTCTTCGTGCACGTGCCCCTAAGGACCAGCGCCCCAGAGATGAAGTTGTCGCCATTGAACCCTTGAATTGATCCGAAACTTGTAACACCAAACCTAAAACACACGTAGACTGGACGAGATCCAGAACACACGTAGACTGGACGAGATCCACCACTCCATGGAAGCGGCGACCAGACGAATCCCCACCCTCCTCAACGCCAGCAGCAGGATCGTCACCGACGAGGTGGAAGAGGAGGCGGGTATACCTTATTCTTGTCCGGCACAACGCCGCCATAGCCACCATAACGACGATGCCGGACGACCAAACTCTAACTTTAGGGACCCTTCTACACCGCCGAGCGCAGGTCCAAGTTCCCCACCTCCTCCCGTCACCGGAGCGGCAAACAGAGGAGGCGGGGACCCGTCGATACTCGGTCGCAGACGGCGAGGACGAAGTAGATCGTGGCGGCTGCTAGGGTTTTTACCCTAGCCGCCGCCTCTTTTTCACGGGAGGAGAGAACGTTGGAGTACCTAATCTTTACTGACTATATATTCAAAATAGAGACCTGTAGTAGTGCGAGGAGACTAGGACATTTCAACAGTCAATGTACATACATAGTGCAAATCTTCGAAGGCTTTTCCATCTACACTTCTATTTCTACGCCTTTGATTCAGTATTCTGGAATTAATCCTCTGGTTACATTGCAGCATTCAACGTTGATGTATTATTGCACGATGTGACTATTCCTGTCTTCCTGTTATAGTGCAAAACTTCCAGATCCGGATGATACATGGTACACAACTTACAGGTAATCTGTTATGCGTTCTCCTAAGGTTCTGGTAAAATTAAATTAAATATATTTGAGAAATCATGCTATAATGAACCGGTCATTTACACCCCAAGAAAGCAATCTTGATTAGTTTCTCAAGTTTTTATTTGTCCGTTTTGATCTATTAAGCTCTTGTGAGCTCAAATATTTTTTATTTATTTACCTACATAGCTTATAAAGAAAAATCTCACTAAGATTCACTAATATAATATACCTCTACATTCAAGTTATACTTCAAATACACAAACCATTTCAACTAAATTTAGCTTATCAACTACCATGACCAATTAAATCTCGCATACTCCTATATAGATCTTAATGTTTAATGCATGCTATACTCTTTTATTTACACAATAAAGTTTCTACAGAGATTCCCCCGCAACGCGTGGGCGATCCTTCTAGTTCCAATGGAAGATTGATGTCGATTTCAGGCGTGTCAGCCCGTCACCATCCGTGAGGCGGCAAGAGAAGGAACTAGGGTGGAGTGGTATAGCAGCTCTTCTTTACGGTAGTTTGGAATAGTTAGGATCCCAGTCTAACTTGACTTGTACTCCAATATGATTTGTCCGCCGCCCCCTGCCCCTTTCTTTCCCCACCACCAGAGGGCCGTAGGTTGCCTGATGATGAGGATCCAGCTCGCCGAGGAGACGCGGTTGCCATGGATTCCGCGCGGAGCTCGTGCCCGGTTGGCTGAAGCCGCGACTCGCAGTTTCCGCTGACAAGGCCCGACCAGGGCTCTACCCGTCTTCCTCTCGACCTCCACAGGCCTGGAACAGGCTCGTTCATTGCTGATGACCTCCGCACGATAAAATTCATATTCCCTTTGCCTTCGGGATGGTATGATTGATGACACGATTTGTGAGCAATTTTCCTTCGCTATATGCAGATGGATTTGAGTCTGTGCGAGCAGTTCTTGCTCGATGACTCGTCATCGTCCGATGACTCGGATGTAGATATCGTTCTCTACAACCACCGGCATCAACAGTTGGTTGTGCTCCTCGTCATCAAGGAGGACAAAGACGGCAGGAGGAAGCGTCCCTCGCAACTGGAAATTGGGGAACGACATGTTCATACGAGATTATTTCGCCCAGGTACCCACCTATCCGCCTCACATATACCGAATGCGGCGATATCTTTTTGTGAAAATAGTGGAAGCTTGCGAGTCAAACTCTCGCTACTTCACCCGCCAGAGAAACGCTGCCGACCTGCTAGGGTTGAACGCGTACCAAAAAGTATCCGCGTCCATGAGAGTGCTTGCATATGGAATTCCGGCCGATTATGTCGATGAGTATCTCCGCCTCCGCATAGGCGAAGATACTACTTGACGAGGGGTTAACTCATCAATGTCCATCGCAAATGGACTTAGGTTCGAGAAAGTGGGGAGCACTAGAGGCATCGATCGGCTAGCAAACAAGCACACAGGGACGTGAGGTTTACCTAGGTTCAGGCCTCGTAGAGGACCCTACTCCTGCTTGTATGCTCTTGGAATTATCGAGGGAGTCGAAAGTTACAGGGGGTGCGCAGATGCAATCTAGCGATGGTGTGGAAACTAGGATTGTGATTGTCCTCCTCGCCGCCCTCTCCTAGCCTTTATATAGATAGGCTAGGTCTCGGGATAGCAGGTCGAGTCGGTTACAAGTTAGGGTTTTTCCTTTAAACTTTCTATCTTGAGCTCACCGTGTGCCGCAAGCAGTCGGAGTCTCCTTGGTCACCCGAATATTAATTGGGCCCTAGTAACGTCGTAGGCTTCTTCTAGCATGGACCGTATATGCTGATCTCGAGTACCTGCAAGGTATGCCCATGTCACTACTATAGAAAGTGTTCGTAGATTCGCAAAGGTGATGATACATGTTTTCGGTCCCGTGTATCTTCGAGCACCGAATGAGGAAGATACAATTAGGTTGATGGTCATTAACGAGAAAATAGGTTGGCCCGGTATACTAGAAAGTACAGATTGTATGCATTGGACTTGGAAAAACTGCCCGAAGGCATGGCAGGGCATTTATTATGGCAAAAGCCGTGATGCAACAATTGTGCTTGAAGCCGTAGCATCCGAGGACTTGTGGATTAGAAACTATTTTTTTTGCTTGCCCGAGACTCTAAATGATATCAATGTATTGCAAAGGTTTCATCTATTTGCAAAACTAGCTAGTGGTGACTCTCTGCTTGCAACTACACTGCCAATGGATTCAATTACACGAAGGGGTACTATCTTTCCGATGGTATTTATCCACGTTGGGCCACATTTGTTGAAACCATCTCCGATCCCTAAACTAGAAAACAAGCTCAATTTGCAAAGGCACAAGAGGCAAGCCGAAAGGATATAGAAAGAGCCTTTGATGTTCTGCAAGCTAGATTTGATATTGTTCGATGTCCACCTCGTTTCTGGGACAAGAAATCACTTAATGGCATAATGACATGTTGTGTCATTCTTCATAATATGATTGTTGAGGATGAGAGGGATCAGAACTTGAAGATATTCTATGACAATGTTGCTAGCCATATGAAGCCAACAAGAAACTCATATCGTATCCAAGCATTCCTTCAGACTTACCGGGAGATTGAAGATTCCACGACACATTGTCAGTTGCAGCATGATCTCATTGAGCACCACTAACAGCTGTTTGGGAGGCGGTGGACTCCCACTTTATTTGTATTGGATTATTGTTGTATTGTGCACCATTGTTGTATTGGATTATTGTTTAATTATTTTATTTGAACAATTATTGTAATTTGGATTATTGTTATAATGTACAATTAATAATTTTTGGATTTTACTTCATATTGCTATCTGAATTGTATGTGCAAATGAGAGATATGTGTGAAAATCGTGAGAAAACATATGGTTTTAAGGATTCGGCCTGTGATTCGGCAGAACGGACACTGTATATGCAGATGGCAAAAAAGAATATTCCTTTTTGAGGTTCATATACAAGAGATCTGTTCTGCGTCGGCTGTTTCCGCGGTGAAAATCGCACTTTTCTCGGCCCTTAGATGTGTTATAAGAGGCAGACGGATAAAGGGTCTGCTAGAGATGCTCTAAGGTCCCCATGGATCCGACCAAACATCGGACACGGTGACCGCCATGTCATCTTCCTAGGCAGGTCTTCTCGTCCCACCACCATGTCCTCGACGAGAAGACCCGCGCCACGTACGAGGGCGGCGGCCATTCTTGGGACCCCAAGGATCGGGCCTTCTGCTCGTATTTTTCACTTGCCTCCGGTGTAAGGCTCTCGATTTCATGATGACGGTAATTTTGGGGAGGTCTCCACGAGGTTCTCTTGCTCTCGGGGATATCTGGAATGGGAGGCGCGGTGGGGAAGAAGAGCACATGGTAGTGCAACGAATCTGCAGGGTCGAACACGAGGTGCTGGGCGTCGTGGTCATCGCATCCTGGCCGCGGGGGAAGCGCCGCCCACCGCTGGGTCGCGGGGTTGCACACGCAAAATGTGTTCTCCTGGACGAGGAGGAGGCCATTACAGTGGTGCGCGATCTCGCCCCCTCGGGCCGATGGCGGAAGGCTAAGCTTGGCGTGGATGTGGGGGCCGCACGACGGCGCCGGGCAGGAGAAGAAGTAGGGCCGCTCCTGTCCGACATAGTTGACGAAGATGCCCTGGAGACTGCGCACCTGCACGACGGTATGTTCTTTGTCCGTCCATGTTGAATAAATTAATAAAAATGCCGTATGCATCTTTTCGATGCAGAGGCCGGGGGTCTCAGCCTCCATTTAAAAAAAACAGATGATTAATTATCCCCAAGATGGTTAGAATCACTGCAGGAGCTAAGAACATCACTGAATATATCTTATTTAATAGCTTGTTCTGACATCCTATACACAAAAAGCCTGGTGGAACTGCCTCCAACCATTCTAGACCTTCCTCATGTTCTTGCAGGTATTGACGTAAACTTTAGACGAGGATGTGCTTTCTTCAATGATTATGTCCGTAAAGATAGCACAGCAGTTACGTTTTCACAGGCTCTAAGAAGTTTCCTGGTCTGTCACTGATGGTGAGAACCTTCTGGTTGATGGATGCAAAATTGGATCCAGACTAGGCCAAAGCAGTACAGGCTCGAACAGGGTGCATGCAGCCAGCCTTGTGTGACAAGCTGAGACCTTATGGGCGTCAACATAAAAACTATGAATTATAATATTTAGTCTTACCTTGCTAGTTCAACGAGGTTGCGACCACCATATAAGGAGATTTTCCCATTGTCTTCTAACATGAAGTATGTACACATAGGCCATACCGCTCGCGTGAGTATTCGCAACTTATGACCTCAGACTTTGGCAGCGACGTGGCTAGCCTAGCAACTATAAAAGATATCATTTCTTCATAAATTTTTTTCTTAGTTTTACGTTACATGACTATATTTAGGTATTTTTTTCAATGTTGGATAGATTGCACGCCACTAAATATGAATCACTAAATAACGCCGTTAACAAGCACTTGCACTTAATTCTATATAAATAAATTAGGGATATTATAAGTGGGACAAAAGTGAGCTCTCTCACGACCTGAACGTTTTCTGCCATCCGATCGCGCATATTTGCTGGTGTTGGCCGTTGGATGAGCTTCTATCCCGATGTGGGCCGATATCCCTGGGGACGCTCCTCTGCAGATCAAATATGGCTCATGTGGTGTACTGGGCCCCGAAATCCTATTAGAGCCCGTTAGTTCGGTTACTGGACCAACATCTACGAAGCATAAGGGGCCGAGTCGATGTAGTTATGTTGCTGCTCTGCTAGCGATCGAGAAAAAATAACGAGAGGATATGATTGGGGGCAAACACGATGCAGGACGAGAGGAGAAGCAAGCCGATGCGATCGAGCGGAAGACACCATGCGACCCCTCAATCAGATGGAACTCTATTTTCATTCTTAAGTGACTCGAAGTCTAAAGTTCATAAAAGTGGCTCAACAAATCTGGTTTAGTGTTCTTAAAGTGTACCTTAGTAAAACATGATATTTTCATTCTTATGCCAATCAGTAGACCTTGAATTGCATTTGTAATGTTTATAGTGTCTAGAAAGGGAACAATACACTCTTGGAACTGTATATTTGACAGAACACACATGTTGAATTTTCTATTGACAAGATGTCTTGCTGTTTTATTTCCCATATTCACATAACATAATTTGTACACCGTATACACTATACAATGTTTTTTAGCAAGAGGTTACTTTTACTTCAGTTGCGAAGCATAACATCTGAACAAGCCATAAATCCAAGTGTTCCATTCTCCGCACTCTCAATCATTTTGTGGTCAATTTGCTTGATGCTTGGATAAAAATGCCCTCTTATTTTCAGATCTGATGAGCTCCTTGTTCTACTTTGGAAGACGATGTTCATGCTAGACTGTAAATTATCTTAACTGGCATCTCTTTTTCATGGATTTGACTTTTATGTGTTAAACCTTAATTTATAGTAAGTTACAATCATTCTATTGTAAAAATAGACGGACGCGGCAACGCGCGCCATCATGATCTAGTATGATACTAATAATCATATGAACAGCCACTTAATTTAGTAAGTGAAAATGCAGATGCACTGTTTCTTAACAGAACAGAACCTCGAATAAAATAACAACTGTTGCTCTCATAGCTCAACTCACTGAATAAATAGATAGACTCTTGAGTGAACATCAGTCAGCATCTTCATGTTTATTTTTGTTCCCAGCTGCATTCTCCGTCTCAAGTCTTCGTCTTCCACCCATGCATCCTCCTCTAGATGTTCATCTTTGTCACCAGACTGTTTGTCTTCATCAGATTCCTCTAGCTCTGAATGATATTAAAATTTTAGTTATGATCATTTGCAGAATACGAGATTTACAAGTTGTCTAACAAATTCTAGCTAGTGGTGCACATTTGAATTATTATTATGTATTTATCTAGCCGCTAACTTTCAAACTCTGTCTATATATAGCACATTTCATGAGTACCAATTCCAAAAAAAATGATTAATTACCGAGTTGACTTACCATGCTATCCCTTCTTTTTCTGAACCGGAAGCAAATCATCCATACATGGAGTGTACACGAATGACTCGTGTGTTGCTGCAACCAAGTAGTGGATGCATCCCACTGGACTAAGCGACCCCAGGTACTGTAGTTTGGAGCTAGCTAGGTAGTAAGCAAACCCATCGAAATGATTGCCCAAAAAAACAATCTCCTTCTCGGGGTGGTACCCCAATAGGTCCACACGGGCAATGGGGGTTGGAGCTTGGTGTGGGCGTCACCCCTATCGCCGGTGGCTTGTTTGGCACGGACTGTCCCTGTGAAATTCCTGTGAAGGCGGTGGTCGGATCTCCGGACGTAAGTCTTGTCTAACTTGGTCGGTGCCAACATCGGCGGCGCTCCAGGGCATCGTTTTCCTCCTTGGAGGCGTTGTCATGGAGTCGGGTGAAAACCCAAATTCAGCTTGCCGGATTTGATGATGGCGGTGTCTATGGATGTCGTGACCTCCTTGGAGGCGTCATTTTACGGAGGGTTGGATGCCACTCTCGGGGTTTGCTACCGCTACTGGTTGGATCGACGTCTTCGGCGGCGTGCGAGTGCTGCTCGCTTGTTCACTGTGGCCCGCCACTCGCCAGAAAGCTTGAAAGGCCTAGCCGTTCTCCTTCGACTCTGACTTCCTTTCGGGGGACATGGACTAGGCTTTCGTAGCGCAAGCCGATGCCGACGTACTGGTGTCGTCGTCAGCACTCTAGACCTAGTTGAGCTAGGTAGTGTGGCCGTGTGTGGGTTTTGCCGGTTTTGCCTGAAAAACAGTGCCATGTTGGTTTTTCTTGTCTGATTTCCCTTATAAACCAGACACATGTGTGTTTTTGTATCGGTTTCGGCAAGTTTACCTTCAAACTGTCCAATTCTCTTCTTCTTTATGAAAAGACAGAGCTCCTGCTGGTTGCTCAAAAAAAAAAGAGGTAGTATCACTACTTGACCAATGGGACATTGTGTTACTACTCTCAGGTAAGGTTCAGCACAAAAAACACATGTTATATATCTGAAACATGGCGTTGGGGTCAGCAGTTTACTGTTACCCAAAAGACAAATGAACAACACATGCATCATAGGGGGGGGGGGGGGATACAACAAATAATTAACCCCACCCTCTAGCCTTGAAAATCGGTTGCTGATCTCTCATTGACAATACTGCAAAGATCCGAGCAATAAGTGGAAAGCAGCAAAATAAGTGGAAAGGCAGCAAGGCCCATACCATACATCTTCCCAGGTTTTGATTTCCCTTCCATTAGATAACTCATGCTAGCAGCAGAGGAGGCCCAAGTGAAGCGTTCTAAAAAGGGGAAGCACTGAATTCAGCAAGCCTTCCATTGCTTCAGTCCATATTCAGAACCAGAGAAAGAAAAGATAGACCCAGAACTGGGCTAGCTCTGAGAACTAAATTGAGAATTTTCTCAACTCAAACACTCTTTGCAGTTAAAGGCTTGTTTTTCAAGCAGACCATTGCACAAACACTATCTCCCTTTTTCTACTAGAATCAAACATTGTCTCCTACACTAATCGGGGAAAATAAGCAAGAAAATATTTTATTTATTTCTGAAATAAAAGCTGGAGCTAGAGATGAACATGAGACTAGAATAAACACAAGCGAAATTGGAACATGACCTTGACGACGACGACAACGGCGGGGATGTAGCAGACTCATCCACTCCTCTGGCTGCTCAACAATGAATCAATAGCTGATAGTATAGTGAAACTAACTAGCTACTAAAGCAAGTAAAGATAGCTCCTGTCATACTGAAGAGGAGTTGACGAGAGAGAGAGAGAAGGGTTCCTTTCTCGTTCCGGTCGTTTTGTTCAGCTCGAGCCACGGAATGGGCCGTTAACTTTGGGCCGGAATCAGTTTTTTTTTTCAAGCTGAGAATTTAAACAATGCCCGCCTGCGTGCCTGAATATTCCTAATCCATCGACTTCAGCTGGCAGCGCGGGAAAACTAAAAATATTGGGTACGCAATCTGGATGCATGCACGCACGCACGCACGCACGGTTACGAGATTGTTTCCCGATCCATTTTTTCCTGCACGCAAAGCTCCACCAATTTCTGTTCTACCCCATGCATATGTAAAACAATTTCTGCGGAATTCATTGCTCCAAAGTGATTAGTATTGTTTTAGAGATACCACTGTTTTCACGGGCGGGCAATCAACCAATCGTCCAATCGATAGAACAAATTTGGTTTATTTCCCATTTTACCCATGTCCGTTCATTAGTTAGTGTAAGCAATAAATATAGTATATCGAGTCAACTTCTCACTTTAACGACTAACTCGATTTTCCCGTAGGTAACCCGAGATGAACACACAGAAAAGAACCTTAAATATTACCGCAAAGGAATGCTTGTCATCGCTTGCATCCATCACACCCTATACGGGATAAGATACCCCTGGTGCGATAAACCCTCCCGGCGTCTAGAGAATCCATGCATGCAATTAGCCCGCTCGCCATAAAAACCCATGCATACATTGGGTGTTCATGTCTCCACACCCCGCCTCACCTTCCGTCATCCAGTTGGCGGGCCTCGGCCACTATTAGGATCGGTGCCCCCGTTGACACGACGACATCAATCGAGCGAGACCCCAAAGCATGAAATATCGATACTACCGAATGCAAATGTGCTTGGCCGAGTGCAAGAGTACGGAGATCCATGTCGACAACCCAAGGAGATCCCGAGGGGTCATAAAAACGCCCTCTGAAGAAGATTTCTTGTGCATTGGAATCATTGTTATGCATGTAGATTAGGGTTTCATGCATGTTGGGGTCTATGGTCTAGGGTCAGGGTCTAGGTTTTTGGGTATAGATCTAAGTTAGGGCCTAGGGTCTATATCTAGGTTTTACAAAAGATGTGTCGCTTCAGTTTCTCCAGCATAAATATATGGTGTAGGTCTAGATATCAAATCTAGGGTTTATGTTTAGTGATCAAAGGTATAGATCTAAACACTTGACCTATAAATAATCCCTAGAGTCTAGCCATATAAATCCTAGCTACACCCTAGTCCTTGGACCCAAACCCTAGACCTAAAACCTAGCTAGGTCTAAACCCTAGACCAAAACCATGGGTTTTTGAATTTCGGTCAATGAAAACTTCTATGGCCCACTAAAATATACGATTTTTTTGAAAATGTCCCAAATTTTCTAAAATTACTTTTGAATTATTTCATCCTTAAAATTTGATCGGGTGTGAATTACATTTGAATTTTTTGTGATTTAAGCTTAATATTTCGAGATAATTTTATTTCAAAACCACTTTTTTAAAATCAACCTTTTTTCCTTTTTGTATCATAATTCATGATTTATCCACCATGTATCAACTCCGGCCATCTGGTTGGGGTGAATCCACCACTATGAAAATTGATGCCCTCGTTCAACTATGGCAAGAATCGAGCGAGATATCAAAGGAGGAAACACTGATAGTGCAAATAAGCTTTGCCCTGATTGCGAGTTCAAGGGTAAGGAGAACCAAGTCGACAAACCAACGAGATCCTGAGGGTCATAATGACACCTCAAAATTAGATTGCATGTGCATTGTTATTGTTTATATGCATGCGGATTGGTATTTCATGCATGTTGTGGCCTATTTTATATATCTAGGGTTAGGTTATATGGTATAAGTCTAGGGTTTATGGTATGGGGTTAGAGTCTATAACCACGGGTCTAGGGTATATATATATATATATATATATATATATATATATATAGATGAGGACTTATGGTCTAGATCTTATGTTTTCGAATGAGGTGCCACTCCAAAGTTATATCTAGGGTTTAAGATCTAAGTATAGAATTGAGGGTTTACGGTCTATGTTCATTGACTTGGGTCTATGTTCTAGGTCTAGTGAGTAGGGTCAAGATTTGGGGTTCTTGGATATAGATTTATGTTCTAGGTTTACGGATTAACTCTAGGGTTGGGTTAATTTAATGATCAGGGGTATATGATGCGAAACGGCCTACGATCGTATCCACATACAACACGATGCCAAGCTCTCTCACATATGCCAACTCGTCATGGACCTCAAAGGTGAATCCTATCCTTAATGAGAGTTCATTTACTACCCATTTGAATAGTATACTACTTCATCTCCCGTCCCGCGGATATGCTAGGTTGAGGACGAGGAGTACAGGAGAATGGGAGGAAGACACAAGTGCACTAGAAATCAAGCCTAACAAGACGGCCGATTGGAAGAGGAGAATGAAGAGAGAAACTGAAGGGGATTCGCACCAGAAAACAAAAAATTCTCTATGTTGGAACCCCAAAACTGCCTAGGATCTATCTATGTAGTAATGCGGTAACGGCCGATGCGTAGAGAATACATACCCTTGTAGACCGTACGCGGTTAACATTCTGAGGGGAACGTGGTTGATGTAGTCGTACTCGTAGCCGACCTCAAGGTCGCGAAGCTCCTCGCAGGTCACCTCTTGCTCCTTCTTCATCGTGCAGCAGCTCCGGCTCACGACATTTAAGCGCCCCAAGTGTTGCGCCTCGTGTCTTCGTACACATCCGGTGCATGATGAGACCTCCGGCTCCCCGATCCCGCCGGGAGTGCGGAAGTTGATATCCGGCTAGGAATCCCTGCAGCGCAACGGTGTACTACAGGTGTGCCTTGTTCGCATAGCCCAAACTTGGGGCCATGGTCACAAGGGCTAGAGAGAGAGGGAAGGAGGAAGTCAACCAAAAGACTTCTCTAAATATTGGTGTGTCTCATCCCACCCATGGGCACCCCTTTATATAGGGGGAGGGGGTGTGCCCTCCCCTTTGGGTTTCCCATGTGGGACTATTCAAGGGAGAGGGGGAGGCGCATGGGCCCTTAGGGCACCATGGGCCGGCCGGACAGGGGTGGGCCCCACCTAGCGCACAACCCTAGGCTGGCCGGGTGGGCCCCCTTTAGGCGCCTAGGCCTTGGCCCTTCCCTCCTTCGGTTTTCCCTCATGGGCCCTTTTTCCCTAGGAAGTTTGGCCCATTAGTGGAATACCCCTTCAAATTAGATTTTAATATTATATTTAATATTAATTACATTAATTAATATGTAAATATATATTACAAAATCTGTCTTGACCCGAAACACCTTTCGGTTCCCTTTCAATTTCCTCCGAACGACTTTGAATCTTTCCCGGAATGATTCTGGTCCTTTATTCTTTCTCCGAACAACTTCGGATCTCTCTGCGGAACAATTCTGGCATTCTCTTTCTCTATTGTGATTCCGTCTTACAAATGATCGCTCTCATCGTACCCTGAAGTGTATCCTCTCATGGCTCGGGAATGCTCTAGACATGATCTGTATCAATGATCAACAGAGGGACCAGGGATATCCATGTGACCCCTATGCATTCCTGATGACAATGTCGTTTGAACCGCTAAATGTAGCATCCAATTCCTTTTGTTTCTTGATATGACTTGTCCGATACCTGATCATTGGTTCACATACCTTGTTCAATCTTGTTCACAACAAGTTCTGTTTTCTTGTTACCGTGATATTACATCCCCGTGACCGAGTCACATATTGCAACATTTATGGATGTAATCTCACCAAGCCGGCCGTATGTATCTTTACCCGTCATGTGGGTGAACAAATCCCGGTCTTGCAGTCACATGTCATCTACTGTTCCTTCGGAATACCTAACGTACACATTTATGGTCACCGTATTACCAGATGACGGTTGATGCAGTCTAAGCAGCCTCGGGAAACAGTGAGTAATATGAGCTCATAGTCTAAGGAAAAGGAGTCTAGGTATAGCTATTGCAACAATGAACTATATGACTTGATCGTGTTGCAATCCTTCGAGGAATGTCCATCACATCATTCTCTAATGATATGACCCTGTTGTCAATTGGCATCAATGCCCGTGATCTTGAAACCCAGATCATCCTCATGACCAACGAACTAGTATGAATAGAGGCTACTAGGGACTTGGTTGTTTCATACCACACTTGTACCAATGTTTCTACTTGGCACAGTTATAGCACAATATGAAACTATTATAAACTAATTGAGATATGACAATAAAAACCTATTTATTATTTGCCTCTAGGACATATCTCCTTCAGTCTCCCACTTGCACTAGAGTACAAATAATCTAGCTCGCATTTTACTCATATAAACCATATAACATATGCGTTTACAGATCATGCATGCTTATGGGAAATGTCATGTCCATGTTCTGTTTTACTAAATCATTATGTCTTTTGCAAATCGTTAATGTCTTCCTAATTTTGACATTCACTCCATTATCTTATAATGGGTCGAAGCATTTGTTTGGCAACAAAGTGAGACTTTGTTTCTAGTGTTTATAATGACGGTTGTTTTCACTGTTGTCATCTAAACTTCGAAACACACTTTGCTATCCTTTGTGTATATATTGTAGTCATGGCAGCAGAACGAGGCCGGATTCCAGGAGCTTACAGTGACCATAGATCAACCTCGAGGGATTTCTCATGGGCACTAGGCCCTGGGATGCATCATTTTACGTTAAAAGCGAACTAGCCCCACCATAACATTATACATCACATCAGATGGAGCCTTTATACTTCTATATCTATGTAGATCCTAGTGCATGAAATGCAACTATGTCACTTATATTGCTTCTTGCCATTTATGTACAAACTTAATTCTGGTTCAGTGATCAACTCAGGAATCACTTAAAGACATGTTCTTACAGTTAAGACTTTGTCCTACCAACCAGAACTTCGGGTCACATTACGTCGAGTATACAACATGGTTATGTGCAAGAACCTATGACTGAGGCATAGGAGATGCAACACATCTCTTTCCTTCAACCATAGTTGCAATACTAACTCGATGCTTCATATAGTAAGAACTACTTTCCTTACTTTGTTCCATTCCGAGCTACTTCAGAATCTTGCTTAGGACATTCTGAACATCTCTCGGAATCAAGTCCAGGAAGCATTCGAAATTCAGTGTTTATTAAACTTACCAGTCTATCTCGATAGATCTCTTTGTTTAATAACTTCAACTTCATACTTATTTATCTAACTTAAACGTTATTAACACCAATCACATCATTCACATATGTTGTCCACATATCACAGAATGATTTCACACTCCCTCTCAAATATGACATTCATGTTTGAGATCCAGGAATTTCACTTAGCTCCCACTCAAAATATGTCAGCTACATATTATGATTTAGCCAAGCTGATTTGCTCCCACTCAAAACTAGGTCCTCTCGATAATCTTGGACATTCCAAAATTCTTTGATCATCATCAATTTGAGAATTCCAATTACGAGACTTCAATATCCATATATTTCTAGTGTAAATCCAAAAGACTTAAGCATCACTACTGTTGTAGTCAACTCCTTGAATTTGCCCAAACTTGTGACAAATCGAGCTTTTTGTCATTCATTAAGTTTCGTTTCCTTCTTATGACTTTGTAGTCATTCAAAAATATCAAGTAAACTTCTTTACTTTAATAAGATCCAGTAACATTTTACTTTGCAATCTTAAATGTAACTTAATATAGGATTTTATGACTCCTAGACATTTCTCGCACTCAGGTCCATCATGCTTCTTTGTAATTTGTAGGTATGTCTTGTTCAAAACATGACAAGTGAATCAACAATATAATTCCACAAACTTGTAGAATATATAGTTGAATCCTACCTTCTTCAGTAAAAGTATTCCCTTGAAACTTTATGATCATTATCAACAGTTTCTCCTCTATTTGTAGAGTTTGGTTTCACGAGACAAATTTCGCTGTGCCACTCAATAATCCAGAGGTAAGGTCAAATGCCTTGTTTTGATCTTTTACTTTCTTCCACCTGTATCTTCATCAAGACACATCAACTTAGGACAACAATAGGTTTGCCCCTTTTGTGGAAGATGCATTCATAGCTTCCTAAGAATGCTCTACAAAGACTTGTTTATTCGCCACGACTTCGACTTATCGAAATCTCCAAAAACTCGAACTTGCCATAACACTTATGGTGTTGTTTCCACGAATCTTTTAGATGTTCCTTTGTATTTCAAATGAGTGTTTGCTTATTTTGATCTTTAACTCTAAACAATAACTATAACCCCTATAAGAGATGATATTATACCATATGTATCTTAATACATAATGATTATGATGTTTAGATATTTCAACACATTTTGAATTCATCCAATTATCATAATTTGTGAAACATCTTTCACAAGTCCCTTTGATGCTAAACTTAACTTGAATACTTCAGTCATGTCGATCAAATCGAAGAGACTTCGTATTCTTGTTAATTTCAATATCCTCCTTTTTTGTTGTGAACTCATTTGAATAATTCAAATCATTTCAAACTTCCCGTTTCATACGCTTATTCACTTAAGTCCACAACTAACAAATGATTTCCACTAGTTGAAAATATGATCCATCATTATGTATAAGATTCAACATTTCTTCACATATCACCGTTTTACCAGAATGCGGAGTTTTAGTCATTTTGCCCAAGAGGCATGGTTTTGCAAAGTCTATAGATTAAGCATCTAGGACCCTGATCTTCATTAAGAACCTGCAATAACCAAAATGACTTAAACTATAGTGTCATTTCATTATTAAACTTTGGATATCTTTTAGCATTCTAATCCTTTTATAAATGTTTAAACCATTATCATTAACATAGTGATGAGAATAACTTATTTATAATCATAATGTGACCATAAGGTATTATTCATAAGAATAGTACAAACTGGCTTGTAACTTGTTCATATGAATAATCGTCTCGCCAAAAGTAAGACACACAAACAAGGATTACAAATTATATTCAAGTCCACTAATCCAAATGACAAACTTTGAGGGAAGAGGTGATGTCGGCCATCAACTGTTTTGCTTGCCGTCATCAAGTCACGTTGCCTCAAAACCAGCAATTCTCAAGCAGATCCTCCTATTTTCACAAAACGGGATAAGTATCAAATACTTTGCAAACTGCAACGAGTTTTGCAAGAACCACATTTATAATTTGTATATCTTACATATACCTTTTCATCCATGACCTACATTGCAATCAAGCCCTTCCAAGAGTTCTCAACTCTAATACAAGACCGCTAAGTGTTTTTCCAAACATTCTTTTTTCATCCATGATGGAGGAAAACCCATCCAACGGCTCATACTCTATGTGCCTTATTCTATAGAATACAAAATGTAGCCCAACTCTCCATCGAATGGAGAATGGCTTATTGGATGACTATGGAGAAAACACAAACATCCCGGAGTCATCGAATTATCTCCTAATGGTTATTGTATTAATAAGAGAAGATCACCTTTTACGAGGATATCCCTCAGGAGTGGGTATTAACCTATGAAGTTGGACCCTTTTGCTAAGTGCCAAATTAAGCAATATATTCCCATGGTCGCAAAGGACCTCAACGGGATAGGCCATGATCTAATAAGATATTTGCAAATAGACATCTAGACTAAGTTTATAATAAGAGATCAATTTATAATTGGTCTCCACTAAAATTGTCACCCCCTGGACGATTTTAGTGATCACATGATCCCTATCCTCTGCACCTCCCCCGATCATCACAGCCATCAATGCATTATCAAAGGTAGACATTCAATAATGCCAATCACATCATCCATGTGACTCATGCTCGATCTTTCGATCTCTTGTGTTCTGAGGCCATGTCTGCACATGCTAGGCTCGCCAAATCTAACTTGTGTGTATTCGTTGTGCAACATGGCTTACACCCACTGTATGCGAACGTAGATATGTCTGACCCCTACTCACCGCAGGGCGCCTCATCATGAAGAACTTTCTTGGTGGTGCACACACAAGGGGAACATGGAACATTGGAATTAAATAGGGATTATCTTATTTGCTACTGACATGGGTATACCCTACGGATACTCGAGTTCGGTATATACGGTCCAGATACGGCGGAAGCCCACGGTGTTGCCAAGGCCCAAATGAAGAATTCGAGTGGCCCATGAACTCTCGATTGCTTGCGAGACAAGAAGAAGCTTAAGATAGAAAGTTTAAAGGGAAAACCCTAATCTGTAACCGACTCGACTTGCTACCTGAGACCTAGCCTATCTATATAAAGGCTAGGAGGGGGCGGCGAGGAGGATACACACAACCCTACTTTCCACAACTCTCGCCAGATTGCATCTGCGCGCCCCTGTAATCTTCGATTCCTTCATTAAATCCAAGAGCAGACAAGCAGGAGTAGGGACCTCTACGAGGCCTGAACCTGGGTAAAACTTGTGTCCCTGTGTGCTTGTTTGCTAGCCGACTAATGCCTCCAGCGCTTCCTCCTTCTCCAAAACCCAAGTCCATAACAATGGGCATTGATGAGTTAAACCCTCATCAATTGGCGCCATCTATGGGAATTGGGAGTGCTGATATCGCGGATTCTTTGGCCCCATCAACCGCGATCTATAACTCTGCAACAGTGGAGATTCGCCAGCTCTTCGGTGCGTTCGACTTCACCGTCCACACGCCGGCCACTCGCCCGGATTTCGAGTCTGTGGGCGATGGAATCAGTCTGGCAATTGGGAGCTTCCGCTTCCAGGTTGGCCAGATGGGCACGCTTCGCATGCCTGACCAACCAACGGCACCCGCGATTGCGCCAGCATCGTGGTTCCCGCCGCCAATCGGCACCCTTAGTGAGCTCAACACCTCAGCAACAACTGGAAGTACGGACAGCGATAGCAGTCGTGGATCCGATCTGGGTGATCTGGCCACAGAAGATGGAGTCTACGGCTCCGGATCTAAAAGTTGCGAGAGCAACAGCTTCCCCAACCACTTCATGTGGGCAGTCATCAAGCAGGCGATACTACCGCCAATCGCGAAAACGCTGGCACCAGCACTGGCACCGGACCGCCCAACGGCAGCACGCCCAATGGCACCGGACCGCCCAACGGCGGTCCACCCAATGGCAACCCCACCAATGGTGGCAACGGCGCGCCCGTCAACAATGGAGCAGGAGTCGAACCGCCAATCATGGTGAACAAACACACAGGAGAGCGTGTCGTGATTAAACTCAACGACAACGAGTGGGCTCGTTGCCGAGAAGGCCTGTGAGGCAATCCTCTGCCCCCAACACGCCGCATGACATGCTGATGGGCTACCATTGGCAACTAAAGGAGGAATACAGATGCCAGCTACATGCAATCGTGCAACTCGAGGCGCGTAAAAAGGCGGCGGATGAGTCGAGTCTTCGACGAGCTGGGCTCTCCTCCCACGGAGGATCCTCCTCCAAAGGCAACGAGTACGTGGCCAACAAGAGGCGATCTCGGATGACCCATCTCACCGAGCAAGAACGCATAGAAGCTACAAAAGTCCTCGACTTCAGCTCTATGAAAGTCGACACGCGGGGAACATGGTCCCAAAAACACCGCAAGCCGCGGTAACAGCGGCCACCATGTACCTCCTCAACAACCAACCGCTAGCTAGAGATCCACGAGCTTCCATGCACCGATCTATGATCGTGGGCCTGGGGCTAATCGAGGACGCCTCGACAAAGAGCCAACGCCAGAGCCAAAGAAAGGCAAGTCTCTGGAAAAACGCTATTCCTCGCCCTCGTCCAGCGACGACAGTCATGATCTGTCTCGGCGTCACCGCTCACGGCGGCACGATCGCGACTACGATGCGCACAATGACCTCACGCAGCGCAAAATCGACAAATCAAGGGAAAGACACGGTCGTTCGACTGACTCAGAAGAGGACGAGACTGAACTCTGCGGCGCCAGATGCTTCAGCCGGGCCATTAGGCAGAAGCGAATGCCTAAAGGATTCAAGCTACCGTCATAGAACCCAAAATTCGATGGTCTACAGGACCCGAAAATCTAGTTGGAGGACCAAATCAGGCTACACGGCGGGAGTCGAAGCACGGCCATGCAATGCCTGCAGCTACAGCTGCAGGGCGCCGCCCGCGCATGGCTCAACAATCTCCCGCCCGGATCCATTCGCAGTTGGGAAGAGCTAGTCAACAACTTCGTGCGCAATTTCAAGGGCACCTACAAAAGGCCCGCATCAATCAAAGAGCTGAGGAGCTGCCAGGAAAGGTCGGGCGAATCGCTACGCTCGTATATCCAGAGGTGGTCCATCATCAAGAATTCTGCGGAAAACATCTCAAAAGACCGCGCAATCGACGCGTTCAATGGCGGTGTTCGCCGCATAGAGCTCAGGGAGGAGTTGGGCCGCTCGAAGCCCAAAACAATCGACCACCTGGTGGAAATTGCAAATCGGTGGGCCAACAGAGAGGATTCGGTGAAAAATCGCACCTACTCCGACGACGACGATGACCTCGGGCGTAGACGCGACCGTCGAGGCAAGCGGAGAATGCGCATCTACGATGACCACGGCGATGTCAACATGGTCGCAGCCGGCTATGCCGACAAACGTGACGACAACCTCAACAGCGGCTATCACAGCGGTGGATACCGCGACTCCGGGAAAACCACGCAGGTGTGGCAGCGCCGCACTCGCGAAGAGGCTCCCGCAACAACCATCAAGGACAAACTGTCCGGGCCGTGCAACGTGCACTTCTACATCGACAAGCACGATGGCAAGAAAAAATCCAGCCACCTTCTCAAGGATTGCCACGAGTTTCTCAAACTTCACGAGGGCCTGGCTCGGATGAACCACGAGGCGGTCAGCAGGGGCTATGGAGCTACCCCAGGTGCTATGGCACATGGAGCTCCTCCACCGCCGCCCGGACCACCACCACCCGCGGCCGTGCCGGTCCAGCATCACGGTAGCGAACCATACCCACGAGCCGTGGGCAACATGGGGATGATCCAAAAGGGGCATCCCTCAAATCGAGTGCAGAAGGCCACCAGTCGCCAAGTCAACTTGGCGATAAACTCTCCACCTTCCACCATTGAGTACCTTAGTGGAAGCGACTCCTGCATCACCTTCGACAGGCGTGACCACCCGCACCAAGTTCCTCGTCTAGGCCATTGTCCCCTCATACTCGAGGCGCAGATTGGGGGTTTCGACATGAGTCGCATCTTCATGGATGGTGGCAATGGCATTAACCTCATGTTCGCAAGTACCTTGCGTGCGATGAGGATCCCTCTGATGTGTCTAGAAGTTTCAGACACGATGTTCCACAACATCGTCCTAGGGAAAGGCATATATCCCCTGGGCAAAATCAACCTTGATGTCATCTTCGGCACGCCGCAAAACTTTCGGAGAGAGCGCATCGACTTCGAGGTCGTCGACTGGCCTTCAAAATATCACTGCATCCTCGGACGCGTCGCGTTCGCGAGGTTCATGGCAGTGCCACACTACGCCTACCTGCAGATGAAGATGCCGGGTCCAAACGGCGTAATCACAATCAACGGCAACTTCGAAAGGTCCGACAGCTGTGACAAGGAATTTAACAAAATCTCCCAGTCCTTCGGCATGCAGGAGGAACTCGCAAGACTAAAGGAGTCAACAGACAATAGTCTGCCTCCCTTGAGCAGGCCAAGTTCACCCGACCTATCCTTCGACTCATCGGTGCACACGAAGAAAGTCCAGGTCCACCCAACGGACCTGACCAAGATGTCCCTCATCGCCAACAACTTGAGTTCCGCATAGGAACTCACGCTCGTCGAATTCCTCCAGCGGACATGCCAGGGGTTCCCAGGGAATCGCCGAGCATGCACTCAACGTAAATCCAGACGCAAGGCTAGTCAAGCAGACAATACAACAACTGTCTGAACCAAGAGAAAAAGCGGTTGTAATGGAGATCAACCGACTCCTTGATGCAAACGTCATACGCGAGATCAAGGAAAGCACTTGGCTCGCTAACACAGTGCTGGTGCCCAAACAAGACACGGATATCCTGCGGATGGCGTGGACTTCACCTCCCTGAATAAGCACTGCCCAAAGGATCACTTCCCGTGGCCGCGAATCGACCAAATCATCGACTCCACCGCGGGATGTGAATGCCTTTGCTTCCTCGACGCCTGCTGGCTCGTGGTTGATGTAGAGCTCGTTGGGAACCCCAAGAGGAAGGTATGATGAGCACATCAGCAAGTTTTCCCTCAGTTATGAGACCAAGGTTTAATCGAACCAGTAGGAGCAAGGAAACACCCCAAAGGTTTTACTAGCTGAGCTTTGGCAGGGCGCACTACCGGTGCTAGTAGCAACGTGGAGACCTGCACAACACAACCACAGAACTTTGTCCCCAGCTTGCGATGAGGTTGTCAATCTCACTGTGTTTTGCGGAAAACAAAGGATTAAACATATCGAATGGAAAGAAGTAAAAGTTTGCAGAAAGTAAACAAAAAACAGTAAAAGATTGTAGATTGTATGTAAAGTAAAGGACCGGGATCCATAGTTTACTAGAGGTGGCTCTCCTTAGATAGATAACATGCTGGGTAAACAAATTACATCGGGGCAATTGACAAACACTGAGAAAGCAATACACGCATATACTAATCATCTTGACTCCTCTGAGACTTGATTGGGCATTACAACATAATACATAGACCTCCATCCAACTGCATCTATGACTAATAATCCACCTTCAGGTTATCATCTGAACCCCCTCAGGTATTAAGTTGCAAGCAACAGATTATTGCTTTATGAACTGCGTGTAAAGTAAACAATACAATTGTTCTATGAACAAAGGATCGTTGTTTTCTCCCTAGTAGCAACAACACATCTAGTACCTTAGAGATTTCTGTCACTTCCCCAGATTACCAGAGGCATGAACCCACTATCGAGCATAAATACTAACTCTTGGAGTTGCTAGCATCTACTTGGCCAAGATAGCTACTAAGAACAGAAAGCATGCAAGATCTCAAATAACAAAGACATGATAGAATCAATAATCAATCTGAAATAGCATCTCAATATCCATCGGATCCCCACAAACACAACATGCAGAATTACAAAAAGATGATCTTGATCATGAACGGAGCTCACAAGATCTAGACATGAAAGCACAAAGGAGGAGAACCAGCCATCTAGCTACTACATGGATCTATAGTCCAAGGATGAACTACTCACGCATCACACCGGAGGCTTGCATGGTGATGAACAAGGCCTCTAGGGTGAATTCCCCTCTCTGGCAGGGTGCTAGGAAGAGCTTCAGATCCCTCCCGATCTAGGGATGGAGATGACGGTGGCTACAGACTCTTTCGTGGATTTTTGATCGGGTACTTAGGTTTTACGTCCCGAAGGCATCTTATAGTCGGAAGGGGAGGCCGAGGGGGTGCCGGAAGCCACCATACCACCCCTGGCGCGGGCCAGGCCTGGCCGTGCGGCCAGGTGGTGTGGCCGGCCCCTGGCCCCTCTCCGTCTCGTATTCTGGCACTTGATCCCCTCCGGAAAAATAGGCACTTTGGCTTTTGTCCCGTCCAATTCCGAGAATATTCATTTTCTGACTTTCCTAGAACCAAAAACAGCAGAAAACAGGAAGCTGGCACTATGGCTCTTGTTAATAGGTTAGTCCAAGAAATCATATGAAAAGTACTCCAAAGTTGGAACAAAACACAAGAAAGTGGATAAAACTAAGCATGGAACATCCAAAATTATAGATACATTTGCAATGTATCAACGCCTACTCGATACAATCAAATTCGAATGAAGGAGGAAGACCAAGAGAAAACGGCGTTTACGACGCCCTTTGGTGTGTTCTGCTACAACACGATGCCCTTCGGGCTAAAAAACGCAGGAGCCACCTATCAGCGGTGCATGCAGGCCTGCCTCAAGAATCAACTTGGTCGCAACATCCAAGTCTACGTTGATGATATCGTCATCAAAACAAAAGAGGAAACCTCGCTAATCGACGATCTACGCGAAACCTTCGCCAACCTAGACCACTACCGGATCAAGCTCAATCTGGACAAATGCGCCTTCGGCGTACCATCTAGGCAACTACTAGGGTATTTCATCTACACGAGAGGGATCGAGGCGAACCCGAAGAAAATAAAAGCCATACTAGCCATGGAGAAGCTAAAGAACATAAGAGGCATCCAGCAGCTGGCTGGGCGAATCGCGACGCTCAGTCGATTCATCAGTCGAATGGGCGAAAAGGCACTGCCCTTCTACCAACTTCTCCAGAAAACTAACAAGTTCGAGTGGACAGACGAGGCGCAAGAAGCATTCGAAGACCTCAAACGTCTACTATCCACCTCGCCAGTACTGGTGACACCTCACGAAAAAGAGCCACTACTTCTCTACATCTCCGCCACCAACCAGGTGGTCAGCATGGTGCTCGTGGTGGAATGAGCCGAGGAAAACAAGGTCCATGGGGTCCAGCGCCCAGTCTACTACCTCAGCGAGGTGCTCACGCCAACAAAACAACGATACCCGCACTACCAGAAGTTGGCGTACGGCGTCTTCATGACAGCCAGGCGTCTACGCCACTACTTCCAGGAGCACCTAATCGTGGTATTCAACGACGCCCTGCTCGGGCATATCCTCAACAACCCCGATGCCACCGGACGAGTCGCCCTTTGGGGAATCGAGCTGTCTCCACGAGACATTACATACGAAAAGCGCGACGCGATCAAGTCGCAAGTCCTCCCTGATTTCCTCGTGCACTGGATGGAAAACCAACTCCCCGAAAAGCCAGATATGTCTTATCTCTGGACAATGCACTTCGATGGGTCCAAACGAAAGGACGGGGCCGGCGCAGGTGTCATACTGACATCACCCCAGGGAGACAAGCTGAAATACATTCTGCGAATGCAGTTCACGGGCTCCAACAATGAAGCTGAGTACGAGGCCCTAATCCATGGGATGCAGATGGTGAAAGACTGCGGCGCCAAGAGACTCATCATCTACGGCAACTCCAAACTGGTGGTGAACCAAACAATGCATGACTGTGACGCACTGAGCGACAACATGATCGCCACGACTGACTAAAAGAAAAGATAAGAGGACAGAAAGCTAACACTTGAACTGATCGCCCAGCTGCGTCACCTCCTCCAATAGATACTGCTCACGGGTGGTAGCCTTCTCCGCCCTCTATTTCCATACATCCGCGCTACCATGGAGGATGGGCAACTCACATTCCAGTTGCTTAACGCGATCGTGCAGTCGCGAAAGTAGGGACAACTCATCCACCCTTGAGCGCGGCTGCACCGAGGTCTCATCAGTGGGTGGTGGATCAAGAGTATCACTCGAGGGACCACTCGACGTACCCTATCATAAACCAAGCTAGAGCAAAAATAAGGGACCAAGAATACATTGGCAAAAGGCATAGACGCATTCAAGCTCAGCATTAGTCTCGACTGGGACACTTCCATAAAAGCATTGTTCCAACATAGAAGCTAAAACTACAACTATTACAAGATAGCTACTGAGGATCAGCCTGCTTCTTCGACTTCGACTTGGACTTCGGGGGCCTCGTCGAATCCGTGGCGGTCTCCGACACCACAGACTTTCCAGTGCTGGCCCCTGATGCCGCAGCCTTCGCCGCATTCTTCGCTCGCTGCAACTCCTTGGAGTACTTGGCGACTATACTGATGAGCTGTAGCCCATATTTACCACATCCAGTAGCAAAGGGACCAAAAACTACCTGTTGGCCATCCGCGCCGACGGGCTTCACCATGGAAATCGTGGCGAGATCCACCTCCATGCCATGGGCTTGCACCATTGCGAGTGCCATAGTGGCGCCGACGGACCGCTGAGAGTTCCTGGAGTCCATGGGAATACCCCCAACAAGTGATTCCGCTAGGTCCTCTAGGTTGTCAAGCAGCTAAGCCTTGGGGGTTAGATCCCTGCGTATGCGACTGAGCACATTCTTGGCCTTCGTCAGCGTCCCTTGAAGAGAAGCGATGTGGTCTTCGACTGCGGCAACGACACTAGCCAATGCATCGTCGCGACGAAGGTCCTGGGCATCAAAGCTCAGGCCGCCGGCATCTACATAAAGCAAAGAGTTGGTACGATACCACGATGTCGAAGCAAGAAACAAAGTCAATTCAGCTGAAAGAATACCTGAGAGGGACTTAGCAATCGAGACAAGATGCTCCTTGAGCAACTTCTCCCTCTCAGCATTAGAGGACTGCAAGTCTTCTTCGCGCTTCCGCAAGTCCTCCTCGCGCTATTGCAATTCCTCGAAGGCCGCGATTGCTTCGTCGCGACTCTTCACCGCCGCGACAAGCGCCTTCTCAAGTGAAGCGGCATGGCGCAGAAGTTTGTTATGCTCAACTGCAAGAGGGGATGTATCATTAATTGCATCCAGACACTTCACCAAGGCAAATACAAAGGCAATACTAACCTTCAACAACGCGATGACGATTATCCAGTCGCGCATGCTGTCGACCCATCTCCAGGACTTGCTCTGCCAGGCGGGCAGCCTCCTTCACGATGAGCTGTATTAGAAGAAAACAAAAAGTTCAGCAATAGTACCAAGTATATATTCTGCCAACATAGCAAAGATATGCTTACATGGTCTTCCAGAGATTCCAAAGATGACTGCCGCGCAGTCATTCGGGTAACAATCTGGTGTTCCCCAGCATGTGGGGACCTCGAAGAATTGTGCCCGGAGTGGGCCGCCAATGGAGGAGAAGAAGATCGTTCGGACACCTCTTTGGCCTTGGAGTCTGCGACTTCGGATTCCTTCAAAAATTAGACGTCGCCAGAAGACGACGTCGCCACTTGACTACAGAACGCATCCAGCAGAAACTTCAGGGAACACAACTCCAAAAAGAAACTAAGACAAAGTAGAAAATTTACCAGTCAAATTTGTCAAAATCGAAGGTTTGCTCCTCTGACTCCGACGACTCCTTTGGCAGTCGTAGATTCTTCCGGGCAGGAGGAGCCACGGACCGCATAGGAACGACAGGGATTGGCTCCTCTGCACCAACAGAAAGGCCTTTTGGGGTCGACGGCGACGAAGCGTCCGAGTCCTTGCTGTGGGAGCGCTTGCAAGTGTCCGGGTCGCTGGACTCAGGGGCTCCCTCCTCCTCTTCAATTGGGATGGTCGACTCCGACTCATCCTCTTCATCCACTTTGCGAGGAATAACCCCTTCAGGAAGAGGAGGCAAATTTGGAGACACCTTCCAATCCTTCATTCAGAAGATAATTTATTATACATGAAGAACTTAACGGCAATCGACAAAGAAAGCTACTTCGTAGTACAATTCTACCTCATGAGGAGGGTTAGAGGCGTCGAAAGGAGGCACGACTGGTTCGCCTGGGAGAACCTCCTTGGCGGTAATACTTCGTCACCAATCATAGCCTCTAATCTACTTCACCCGTAGAAATGCCATCGACAGATACGCGAGTGGCATCGTTCGCACCAGCCCATCGGAACATGGGGTGGACTCTGGCCTGCAGAGGCTGGACACGATGGTGCAACCATGTGCGAATGAGGGCAGTGCCTCCCTCTTATTTACCTATGCGACTCTCGAGGTCACAGACGCGCTTGTACAGCACTTCCGTCTCCTCAGACTCACCCGGCATCACTATGTTCTTTCAAGAACGCCTCCTCTTGCACGGTGTCGCGGGATCGAAGGGCGCGAGTCCGTAGTGCTCTCCGTCGGTCTTCTGGTCGTGGATGTAGAACCACTTGTCTCTCCACCCTTGGACGGACGCCGTGAGTTTGATATCGAAATAAGTGGCGGAAGAGTCGACATGGATTCCACAGCCTCCTACGTCGTAGATTACAAAACCAGATGCTGACTGGCGCTTCAGCTTAAAAAGCCTCTTAAAGAGGCCAAAGTGTGGCTCGACTCCGAGCCAGCACTTGCAAAGGGTAATGAAGCAGGAGATGTGGAGAATAGAATTTGGGGACAACTGATGCAGCTGGAGCCCATAGAAGCAAAGGAGGCCCTTGAAGAAAGGATGCAGGGGCATAGAAAGACCTCGGATGATGAACGCAAGGAACATCACCCGGAAACCAGGAGGAGGGCAAGGAATTACCTCCACGCCGAGCACTCACGAGTCGTCCTCCACGGAGGGAAGAACTCCATCTCGATGATGAAGATGAAGCTCAGCAGGCTTGATGATGGACGCACGCCAAGCGCCGTTGGTGACACGGGTTCCTGATGGCTCAATGCACGGCGCCCAGAAAAGTGCTGGTGCGTGGTTGATGTAGAGCTCGTTGGGAACCCCAATAGGAAGGTATGATGAGCACAACATCAAGTTTCCCTCAGTATGAAACCAAGGTTTAATCGAACCAGTAGGAGCAAGGAAACAACCCAAAGGTGTTACTAGCTGAGCTTTGGCAGGGTGCACTATCGGTGCTAGTAGCAACGTGGAGACCTGCAGAACACAACCATAGAACTTTGTCCCCAACTTGCGATGAGGCTGTCAATCTCACCATGTTTTGCGGAAAACAAAGGATTAAACGTATCGAATGGAAAGAAGTAAAAGTTTGCAGAAAGTAAACAAAAAATAGTAAAAGATTGTAGATTGAATGTAAAAGACAAGGACCAGGATCCATAGTTCACTAGAGGTGGCTCTCCTTAGATAGATAACATGCCGGGTGAACAAATTACAGCGGGGCAATTGACAAACATCGAGAAAGCAATATATGCATATACTAATCATCTTGACTCCTTTGGAACTTGATTGGGCATTACAACATTATACATAGACCGCCATCCAACTGCATCTATGACTAATAATCCACCTTCAGGTTATCATCCGAACCCCCTCCAGTATTAAGTTGCAAGCAACAGATTATTGCTTTACGAACTGCGTGTAAAGTAAACAATACGATTGTTCTATGAACAAATGATTGTTGTTTTCTCCCTAGTAGCAACAGCACATCTAGTACCTTAGAGATTTCTGTCACTTCCCCAGATTACCAGAGGCATGAACCCACTATTGAGCATAAATACTAACTCTTGGAGTTGCTAGCATCTACTTGGCCAAGATAGCTACTAACAACGTAAAGCATGCAAGATCACAAATAATAAAGACATGATAAAATCAATAATCAATCTGAAATAGCATCTCAATATCCATCGGATCCCCGCAAACACAACATGCAGAATTACAAATAGATGATCTTGATCATGAACGGAGCTCACAAGATCTAGACATGAAAGCACAAAGGAGGAGAACCAGTCATCTAGCTACTACATGGATCCGTAGTCCAAGGATGAACTACTCACGCATCACATCGGAGGCTTGCATGGTGGTGAAGAAGGCCTCTAGGGTGGATTCCTCTCTCTGGCAGGGTGCCAGGAAGAGCTTCAGATCCCTCCCGATCTAGGGATGGAGATGGTGGCGGCTACAGACTCTTTCATGGATTTTTTTGATCGGGCCCTTAGGGTTTACGTCCCGAGGGCATCTTATAGTCGGAAGGGGAGGCCGAGGGGGTGCCAGGGCTGGCCTCACCACCCCCTAGCGCGGGCCAGGCTGGGCCGCATGGCCAGGTGGTGTGGTGGCCCCCTGGCCCCTCTCCGTCTCGTACTCTGGCATCTGATGACTTCCGGAAAAATAGGCACTTTGTCTTTTGTCCCGTCCAATTCCGAGAATATTCATTTTCTAAATTTCATGGAACCAAAAACAACAGAAAACAGGCAGCTAGCACTGTGGCTCTTGTTAATAGGTTAGTCCAAGAAATCATATAAAAAGTACTCCAAAGTTGGAACAAAACACAAGAAAGTGGATAAAACCAAGCATGGAACATCAAAAATTATAGATACATTTGCAATGTATCAGTTCCCTCGCCTTTCTTCTTCTCAGCACCGGCGGCGCTGGTGCCCATAGTGGTGGAGCCTCCCTTCTTCGGGTGGCCCAGGAGATGCAGTCACCATAGCATTCGGGTGTGGATGTTATCAACACACAGTACGATGTACAAATAATCATAGGGTGCGCGACCAGCGCTCCCTATGGGAGTAGCCGACTCGACTTGCTACCCGAGACCTAGCCTATCTATATAAAGGCTAGGAGGGGTGGCGAGGAGGACACAGACAACCCTAGTTTCCACAACTCTCGCCAGATTACATCTACGCGCCCCTGTAATCTTCGATTCCTTCATTAATTCCAAGAGCAGATAAGCAGAAGTAGGGACCTCTACGAGGCATGAACCTGGGTAAACTTGCGTCCATGTGTGCTTGTTTGCTAGCCGACTAATGCCTCCAGCGCTCCCTCCTTCTCCAAACCCAAGTCCATAACAATAGGCATTGATGAGTTAAACCCTCATCTGCGTTCGTGAGCCGATGCGGCGGACCAGAGTCAACGCGACCGTAGGTTGCTCAAACCGATGGCGGCAACACTTTGTTGCAATCGAAGATCATAGCAGATCGCCGT
The DNA here is from genome assembly GCA_916181665.1 of Avena sativa. Taxonomy (NCBI): domain Eukaryota; kingdom Viridiplantae; phylum Streptophyta; class Magnoliopsida; order Poales; family Poaceae; genus Avena; species Avena sativa. The sequence continues at coordinate 122,111,105 of OV702291.1, read as the reverse complement.
AGTTGAAGACTACAGCAGGTCGTCAGAGCCGATGGCGGCAACGGGTCACTGGGGCCGAAGACTGCAGTGGTCACGAGGCGGAGTCAAAGAAGCCCCCAGACGTAGATTCGACGTGGACGAATGGAGTCAGCGGAGCGGCGGGTCACCCATAGATGGAAGTCGACACATCAGGTGGAGTCGATGAGGCTAGCAGATCATCGTCGGAAAGGAGTCAACATGGCCATCAGGTCGCTGGCGCCTGATGGAGGTGGTGGTTCGCCACATCCGAAGACTGCAGTGGGCCGCGCGGCGGAGTCGGCACACCGGCCAGTCGCGCGGTGGAAGGAGTCGAAGCGACATCAATTTGTCAGGGCTAATGGTTGTAGCGATTGCCGTATCTGAAGATCGCCGCATCCGACAAATGCAGCGGGTCGCCGCAGCCGAAGGAGCCCCCGAGTCACTGGAATTGGAGACTGTATCGAGTGACCGGAGCCGAAGAAGTCCCTAGGTCGCCGGAGCCAAAAACAACAGCGAGTCACGCGGCGGAGTCGGCGCAACCCTCGAGCGTAGAATCGACGTGATCAGACAGGGCCGATGGCGGATGTATAGTCGAGGTCATTGGAGTTGCACGGCAGACGTAGTCGACGTGGCAGAGTCGCCAAATATATGTTGGACGGACTTGACGTAGCGGATACGTACCCAATATGGCGTACCAGTAGTCGACACAACGGTCGGGAGTTTGACTCGTGGTAGCAGGTTGGCGCAACTTCCGTTGTCGTCTTTGCTCCAGACTGTGTATGTGCGTGGGCGTCTTTTTTTTAAGTTGCGTTGGCCTGCTCGTTGACGTTGCCGACTCGCCGTAAATTTTGTTTTGATTCACTGATACTTGAGCAGCTGAACAGATATGCACTCTATAACCGAGACGGAGTACGCCCGCGTATCTTTTCTCTTACTTTTTCTTTCCTCTTCCCAAAATAGGAGAAAAGGGCGCACGATTCTATGGTATCTCTCCAGATTATTGTTTCCTTCTAGGATTTGTGGCCGTGATGGACTATTTTCCTTGTTTGCTCAGACGAGGTAACATGATGGACTTTTTTATGGATTTTTTTCTCGTTTGCTAGACGAGGTCGTGATGGAGCACGGGACCCGATCCCAAGACACGCACCACTCCAGAATCTCAAGGCTTATGTCCTCTCTTTTCTATTGGATACAGACTCAAGTCTGTACATAGCACCGAGGACTAGCTGTGTCAGGAATTTCCCCAAACTTGTTCCACGACACATCTCGGAACACGCATCATGTACGCTCCACTTAATAAAGATTAGCTTTCGGAAGCATATCGTCTCTGATTCTTGTCGAACTCGCCGCCAGGAGAACTTAGATTACGTAATGCCGATCTGCTGGGAGGGCGATGTTGACGACAAAATTTAGGCGCGTCGGAGCAGATTAGTTCCTCAGATGTCGGTGAGTCATAAATTTGTTGGTGATGGAACCGTCGAGATTGCAACATCAGTGCTCCCAGTCCCCACAGACGGCGCCAATTGACGAGGGTTAAACTCAGGTGATGGAGAAGGAGGGATGCACTAGAAGTCTCGATCGGCTAGCAAACAAGCACACAGGTGACACGAGGTTTAGCCAGGATCATGCCTCGTAGAGGACCTTACTCCTGCTTCTCTGCTCTTGATTGATGATGATCCGAAGGATTACAATGTCGCCGATGGCGGTAGATGCGCAGATTGGATCTGGTGTATGTCTAGATATATTGTGTTCTATATATTGTGGCGATCATAGATCTGTCTATTCGGTATTGTGGGAGTCGTAGATCTGTCTATTGGGGTGAGTCGCGATTGCCTTCTCGTTAGACCCTCCTAGCCTTTATATATGAGGAGGCTAGGTCTCAGGTACCAATACGAGTTGGTTACAAGTTAGATTCAAACTCTAGTCTTGAGGTTTCCTTGTCTTGTGCGTTTGGGAATCCGTGTCCATATGGGCTTCATACCACTCGAACCGTCATAGGCGTCGTGGACCTTGGCAATTCGTCGAGTGGGCCTTTCGTCGAACCGCACCAGGTAGGCTGTAGTTGGGTGCCTGTTGGGCATATCCATGTCACCAGCTCTTCAGGTTTTTCTTCATTGGTTACCACCCTCATCATCTTGAGGTATTTTATCGGATTTGGCTCGGGTTTTTCAGCAAACTTTGCTAATATGACAGCTTGGATCTCAACTACCTTGCCCAACTGAGCCTCCACGGTATTTATTATTTCCTGTAGAGCCTGCACATCATTTCTAATTGTAACAGCCTAGTTAGATAATCTTCCTATACTACTTTCATGGTTCTCCTGATCTTAATAAGCATATTATTTTGCTCGGTTTGAGCTTGTATAAATGTTATGGCGGTTTCCTCAAACTGGAGATTACCATGATTTGCTCCATTAGTATTATCATAATTATTATAAGGAGCTCCTACAGGATTAGCATGATATTTTTGAACATTGAAAGCATAATTATTTTTCCATGCGGGATTAAAAGGAGTACGAGCTATAAAATTAACATCATTAACATCGGTAGTGATAGCATTAACTTGGGTATCTTCCTTACCCTTTACTAAGCAAGCAACTCATCTACCTTAGATGTAAGCTCTTCATTATTTACGTCGGTAATTGAACTTACTCTCTTCGAGGTTCTTTCCACATGCCATTGGGCATGGTTATTTTGCATATCATCAAGTAATTTCTTTGCAACACTCACTTGCTTTCCCATGATCGTTCCTCCTGCTGTAGTATCTAGCATAGACTTAGACATTGGGTTAAGATTATTATAAAACAAATATAATATAAGCCACTCTTCCATCCCATGACTAGGATAGTTCATTACGGCTTCTTTCATCCTTTCCCACGAAAGCGCTAGTGGCTCACGGTCTTTTTGTCTAAAGCTTGTAATATTGGATCTTAGTTGCATAGTCTTAGCTGGGGGGGGGGGGGGATTTAGTCATAAATAAATTAGTACATTCCTCCCAATATTTAATAGTGCCTGATACATTGCAAATGTATCTATAATTTTTGATGTTCCATGCTTGGTTTTATCTACTTTCTGTGTTTTTTCCACACTTTAGAGTACTTTTCATATGATTTCTTGGACTAACCTATTAACAAGAGCCACAGTGCCAGCTGCCTGTTTTCTGCTGTTTTTGGTTCTAGGAAAGTTAGAAAATAAATATTCTCGGAATTGGACGGGACAAAAGCCAAATTCATTATTTTACTGAGGGACACCTAGAGCCAGAATACGAGATGGAGAGGGGCTAGGGCCCGGCCACACCACCTGGCCGCGCGGCTAGGCCTAGCCCACGCCAGGGGGTGGTCTGGCCGCCCCAGGCACCCACTCGGCCTCTCCTTCCGCATATATATTGCCTCTGATACGGAAACCCTAAGTACCCGATCAAAAAATCCACGAAAGAGTCTGTAGCCGCCGTCATCTCCATCCCTAGATCGGGAGGGATCTGAAGCTCTTCCCGGCACCATGTCAGAGAGGGGAATTCACCCTAGAGGCCTTCTTCATCATCATGCAAGCCTTCGGTGTGATGCGTGAGTAGTTCATCTCTGGACTACGGGTCCATGTAGTAGCTAGATGGCTGGTTCTCCACCTTTGTGCTTTCATGTCTAGATTTTGTGAGCTCCGTTCATGATCAAGATCATCGTTTTGTAATTCTGCATGTTGTGTTTGCGGGGATCCAATGGATATTGAGATGTTATTTCAGATTGATTATTGATTCTATCATGTCTTTGTTATTTGTGATCTTGCATGCTTTCTGTTGTTAGTAGCTATCTTAGCCAAGTAGATGCTAGCAACTCCAAGAGTTAGTATTTATGCTCGATAGTGGGTTCATGCTTCTAGTAATCTGGGAAAGTGATAGAAATCTCTAAGGTACTAGATGTGATGTTGCTACTAGGGAGAAAACAACAATCCTTTGTTCATAGAACAATCATATTGTTTAATTTACACGCAATTCGTAATGCAATTATCCGTTGCTTGCAACTTAATACTGGAGGGGGTTCGGATGATAACCTGAAGATGGATTATTAGTCATAGATGCAGTTGGATAGCAGTCTATGTATAATGTTGTAATGCCCAATCGAATCTCAAAGGAGTCAAGATGATTAGTATATGCTTGTATGCTTTCTCGATGTTTGTCAATTGCCCCGCTGTAATTTGTTCACCCAGCATGTTATCTATCTTAAGGAGAGCCACCTCTAGTAAACTATGGACCCCAGTCCTTTCTTTTACTTTCAATCTATAATCAACTGTTTACTGCTTTGTGTTTACTTTCTGCAAAACTATTACTTTCTTCCACTCGATACATTTAATCCTTTGTTTTCAGCAAAACCAGTGAGATTGACAACCTCATCGCAAGTTGGGGACAGAGTTCTGTGGTTGTGTTGTGCAGGTCTCCACGTTGCTCCTGGCACCGGTAGTGCGCCCTGCCAGCGTTCAGCTAGCAACACCTTTGGGGTGTTTCCTTGCTCCTACTGGATTGATAACCTTGGTTTCATACTGAGGGAAAACTTGCTGATGTCCTTATCATACCTTCCCCTTGGGGTTCCCCAACGAGCTCGATATATTTTGGGCCATCAAGCTATTTTTCTGGCGCTGTTGTCGGGGAGTCAAGACAATCTTCACAAGGGGAGTCCCTCATAACCATCTCTTTACTTTGTTATTTTTTTTGCTTAGTTTACTTTTGCTTTGTTTGCTTGTTTCTTTATCAAAAACACAAAAAAATAGTTTTACAAGTTTGCTTTCTTTATTGAAAACACAAAAAAATAGTTCCTATCTTAAGTTGTTATTATGTCTAGCATTGCTCCAATCACTATGTCACCTGAGGAAATGATTTTCACTTTTAAACAAGGAATTGAAGAGAGTTTCAAAGAAGCTTGGTTTAGAATCTCTGATCTACATGAAAAAACTGAGCCTAAAATGACTCAAAGCTTGTTCCTTAGCAGTTTTTACCTTGGAATTGCTCTTTACTATAGATATACTTTAGATGCTGTTGTGGGAGGAGATTTCCTCCAATGCAATGAGGATGATGCTGTTAATGCCATAAAGAAATTGGTCTTTACTTACAACTTGCCTAGCAAAACTGATTCTTCTTTCATAAACATATTTGCTAGATTGAATACTCTTGAGACCAACACTGCTAGTTTGAAAGATTGCTATAATACGCTTAGAGAGCATCACAACTATGTTCCAATAAACTCGGAACCCTCCGAATGGCTTACCATAGTAAAGATGGCTATAAACAATGAAACGTTTCATGCTCGTTGTGATATCATGTCTGAATTTTGTCTTATGCTCAAAGATATTTATGAATCTTTGAATCTTTGGGGGCTTTCTGAAGGAGGAGAAGAAATTTTTCTTACTAATAATGCCACAATATTACCCATTGGAATAGCTGAGGGAGTGTTTACAAAGATCCTAGGGAAAATGGTTTCTACTGATTATCTTGTTATTGAATGTGTAGGAAAAGGACAAATCACACTTGGAAGATGCCTATTGAAGCTCCTTGGAGCAATAATAGATGTGGAAAAGGGCACCATGTGCTTTGTTTCTCCACCAAGCATTCACAAGTTCCCCAAGGTTAAGAATAAAATTTTGTATGAAGGAAAAATTTCAGGTGTATGGAAGGAATGAGAAATGAGATGAGGGATGGACTAAAGCTCAAGCTTGGGGATGCCACGCATGTCACCCCAAGAAATATCCAAGAAGTACAAGCGTCAAAGCTTAGGGATGCCACGCATGTCACCCCAAGAAATATCCAAGAAGTACAAGCGTCAAAGCTTGGGGATGCCCAAGGCATCCCCCTCTTCATCAATAAAAATCCCATGTTTCTTCCAAACGCTTTATTTGTATTGTTCCATGCAGAGTTGTGTTGTTCTTGGAGCGTCTTCTTTTTCGTTTTCGGTTTGGTTTTTCGTTTGCTTTGTTTGCTTTGTTTGCTGAATAAATTGGTTGGACCTCCTCTTTCATACATTGGTTTTCAAATAGTTTGGTTTGGTTTGGAAAAAGAGTAGGAAAGTTCATGCTTAAGTGGTAAAGAGAGCTTGTTTTTTACTGTGGCCTATGCTTTGTCATGCCATGCTTGATATTGTTTTGGCTTTATGCTTAGTATTATTTGTTGTAGCATGACTTGTTATAAACAATTGAGATTGCTTAATGTGCCTTTGAAGAATCATGCATTGTTTTAGCATATTAAATCATAGTATTGTGGTATTCTCCTTTGATGCTTTATTTGGGTTGACTTGGCGCATGCTCACACCATTTTATGACTATCCCAAGTCACCATAAGCCTTTATGATCCTTTAGTTTTCAACTTGTAGTATCACTTTATGCTTTGATCAATGATGTTTTGTCGCTCTGCACGATTATGGCCATTATTGCTCTCTTAGTTTGTCGCTCCCAGTATTTTGCTAGCCTCTGCAACCAAGTATGAGTTCCACTCATGCATCCAACTCCCTAAACCAAGTTATCCCAAAGAGTCCACCATACCTACCTACTAGCATATGCTATTCCAAGTATATTCATGTTTTTATCTACCTTCCAAATTAAACTTGTTATGAGAAAACCAGTGATTAAAGCTCTCACGAACTTGATGGCACACTTTACTTTTCTTGCCCTTAATAAACTTGAACCATTGTGTCGTTTGTGTTGTATATGCTTGCACTTATTTGTTGGGGATTAGAAGAACCATGCTGTCATGGGAACACTTTCAACATTGCACTTGTACTTTGTACCTAGTTGATATCATGCTCCTTTGTCTATGGATGTCGTCGGTGTGAAGTGAAAGGGGAGATTGTAAGTCGATGGAGTTATGTATTAAAGATGGGTTCAGTGCTACGAAGGTGTTATGTTGAGGCTCATGGATCAAGAGTGGAATTTGTCAATCCCGATGACGGATAGATATACTCTGGGCCCTCTCGGTGATATCACATTAAGATAGCTTGCAAGCAAGTGATGTGATCACTAGAATGTTATATCACAGGAACGAGAAAAGAATGCATGTCGGTAATGATATCAAACAAGGTATTTGATACCGATGATCAAATCTCAGACATGTATTATATCATGAGACAAAGGGATTAAATTACAAGCGTTAAAGGTTCTCACGATCATAGAATTCATCGTTGCATATGCAGGAGTCAGTATGGATCTCCAGGTCCCGCTTCTGATTATTGATCTGAGAGGAGTCTCAATCATGTCTTAATTATTCGCAAACCGTAGGGTGACACACGTAAGAGTTACCGGACACCATTTTGGAGCACATATGTTTCAGACGAAAGAATTGCAAAGCGCGGGAATTATTTCGATAGAAACCGGAAATTGTTTCAGGTGAAATTGCAGAAAGTGATTCTGCATGTGATATTGAAATATTGCAAGGGGTTATATGTGAATTTTTGTTAATTAAAGTAATTAACAAAATTCTGAATAAATTTAATAAAAGAGTTTTATTAAATGAGAGAGCATTAAACTTAGAAAATTTTAATGCATTTAAAGTGGGGACTTTAAAAGGGAATGTGAAGAGGCATTTTAATGTGGAGGGGTTACCACCACATGAATGGGGGAGGTGAGGGGTCACCCCCCATGAGGTGCCGGCCATGGGGAGGGGCACCCCCCTCCTCCTATAAAATGCCCCCCTCTTCCTCCTTCTTCCACACACCTCCTCGTGAAGGATCTCTCTCCCCCTCTAGAATTATTCCCCATGCTCTCGGATTAGCGAGATACATGTTCCCGGTGGCATTTCGTCTGGAAGGAGTTGTTGCTTCCGCTGGATCGCTGGAGCGAGGAGGTGGAGGTTGTCCGGTGGCTTGAACGTGTGTGCGAGTATGGATGCGCTGCTAATTTGCGACGCTTGGACTTCCACACGATCTTGAGATCGGCAAGTGTACGACTACATCAACCACGAGTTCCTACTCGTTAACAAAACTCGTTGTCTTCAAAGGTAAGTTCTCGATGGATGTATGTCCACCCGTTGCTCTGTACCTAGTAGATAGGTCTTGGCGTGTAGTTCTCATCATAGGAATTTTTTTGTTTTCTATGCTGCGGACCCAACAGTGGTATTAGAGCCTGATCTATGCTTAGGTGCTTTGCACGGGTAGTACACATATGTTTGTATGTGGGGATGATCATGTTATTGCATCTTCTATGTATTTTGGATATTGGTGGCATAGTGGGATGAAGTGGCCCAGACCAACCTTACATGTCATCGTACATGAGACCGGTTCCACGACTGACATGCGACTTGTTTTGCATAAGTGGCTGGCGGGTGTCTGTGTCTCCTACTATAGTCAATATATGATTTATAACGAGTTGCTAATAACTTGGTTATCCTTGTTGTCGTTCATGTTCGTAGGTAAGAACAGTTCTATCTCCGAAAGCCCTAAGCCACGTAAAACTTGCAATTGATAAATTAGAGGCGTCTAGTTTAGATCGTTGCTGGGCTAGTGTATTGATATGGTATTGTTGTAAGTAGATGTATGATAGATACTCTTACAACACATTCAACATGTAAGTTCCAGAGACCTTGGCCTTACACACAAAGGAATGATATAGATCATACCACGATGCAAATGATAGAGATCAAATGCATGGACCATATCATCTCACTTTACACATTAGATATTAGCATCTTATACTGCTAGTTTGGCGTTTTTGGTAGCATTGTAAGATGATCCCTCATTTAGATATCAAGATAAAATGTGTTCTTCCTTAAGTATGCACTGTTCTATGGATCGTGTTTCGAGACATCACGTGATGATCGGGTGTACTCGACTCTATGCTTTCATACAACAGGTGTAAGACAGTTTTACACACGCGAGTACTAAGGTTCTTACTTGGCGAGCCTAGCATGTACAGACATGGCCTCGGAACACGGACCGAAAGGTTAAGCATGAGTCATATAGTTGATATGATGCCCATATAGATACTCGCCTTTGAAGCTACACTAACTCATGTGATGATCGGACTTGGTGTAGTGGATTTGGTTCATGTAATCACCAAAAAGACACGAGGGATGTCGTTTTTGAGTGGGAGTTCATTAGTAATTTGGACTAGTTGAACTCACTCTATCATAAACTTAGTCTAAATAAACTTTACAAATTCTGTTGTAGATGGCACCACCTGCTTTTAATTTCAATGTGTTCATGGAGAAAGAGAAACTTGCTGCAAATGGTAGCAACTTCACCAACTGGGCTATGAATTTGAGGATTCTCCTCACTGCTGCACAAAAGCAATATGTGCTAGAGGCGCCGCTAGGAACCCCACCAACTCCTGATGCCCGTGACGAGGAAAAGAATGTCTATATGACTCGTCCAGAGGACCACAACTTAGTTCATTGCGACATACTATATGGGCTAGAGCCAGAACGTCGAAAGCGTTTCGAAAATGGCAATCCCTTTGATACCATGGGAGAATTGAAAATGATTTTTGATACCCATGCTGCCGTAGAGAGTTATAATGCTTCAGAAAAGTTCTTTAGCTGCATGATGGAGGAGAACAACTCCGTTAGTGAGCATGTACTCAAAATGTCTGGGTACACCGATAAGCTTGTGTCCTTGGGAATAACGATTCCCATTGACTTAGGCATAGATGGTGTTCTCCAATCTCTACCACCTAGCTACAAGAGCTTCGTGATGAACTATAATATGCAGGGCATGAAGAAGTCTCTTCCCAAGCTTCTGTCAATGCTTAAGACTGCAGAAGTGGAGATTAGGAAAGAACATCAAGTGTTGATGATCAATAAGACCACCGGTTTCAAGAAGGACAAGAAAGGAAAGCAAAAGGGAAAGAAGGGTGGCAAATCTGTTGCCGCACCTGAAAAGCAACCCCGAGCTAGCCCTAAGTCTGACACCGAGTGTTACTATTGCAAGGGGACTAGCCATTGGAAGCGCAATTCCCCAAGTATTTGGTAGACAAGAAGTCCGGCAAGGCAAACAAAGGTATATGTGATATACATGTTATTGATGTGTACTTGACTAGTACTCGCAGTAGCACCTGGGTATTTGATACGGGATCGGTTGCTAATATATGTAACTCAATTCAGGGGCTGCGAAACAAGCAACAACTAGCAAGGGACGAGGTCACGATACGGGTCGGCAATGGATCAAGAGTTGATGTGATCGCCGTCGGAACGCTGCCTCTCCATATGCCATCGGGATTAGTTATAAACCTAAATAATTGTTATTTGGTGCATGCACTGAGCATGAACATTGTATCTGGATCGTGTTTGATGCAAAGTGGTTATTCCTTTAAATCTGGAAACAATGGTTGTTCGATTTATATGGATAATATCTTTTATGGTCATGCACCAGTGTTGAATGGTTTATTTCTGTTGGATCTCAATAGTAATATTACGCATATTCATAATGTTGATGCTAAAAAGATTAAACTTGATGATGATATATCTACATATATGTGGCACTGCCGTCTAGGTCATATTGGCGTTAAACGCATGAAGAAACTCCATTCTGATGGACTTTTGGAGTCACTTGATTTTGAATCATTTGATACATGTGAGTCATGCCTTTAACGCCATTCTGATGGCAAGATGACTAGAACGCCGTTTTCCAGTTCAATGGAACGGGCGACAGATTTATTGGAAATCATACATACTGATGTATCTGGACCAATGAGTGTGTCGGCGCGAGGTGGATATCGTTATTTTGTTACTTTCACGGATGATTTAAGTAGATACGAGTATATCTATTTGATGAAACACAAGTCTGAAACCTTTGAAAAGTTCAAAGAATTTTAGAATGAAGTGGAAAATCATCATAACAAAAAGATCAAATTTCTGCGGTCCGACCGTGGAGGTGAGTATCTAAGTTACGAGTTTAGCACACACATGAAAGAGTGTGGAATAGTTTCACAACTCACGCCTGCCGGAACACCATAACGTAATGGTGTGTCAGAACGTCGTAATCGTACTTTATTAGATATGGTTCGATCTATGATGTCTAACTGACTTGCCACTGTTATTTTGGGGTTATGCACTGGAAACAGCTGCATTCACTTTAAATCGGGCACCATCTAAATCCGTTGAAATGACACCGTATGAATTATGGTTTGGAAACAAACCTAAGTTGTCATTTCTTAAAGTTTGGGGATGCGATGTTTATGTGAAGAAACTTCAGCCAGATAAACTTGAACCTAAAGCGAAAAAATGTGTCTTCATAGGATACCCTTAGGAAACGATTGAGTATACCTTCTATCACAGATTCGAGGGCAAGGTTTTTGTTGCCAAGAATGGATCCTTTCTTGAGAAAGAGTTTCTCGTGAAAGGTGTGAGTAGTCGGAAGGTAGAACTCGAAGAGGTTATTGAACCTTCTCTTCATGAAATGGCGAGTAGCGCAGCACCAGAAATTGTTTCGGAGTTGACTTCACCTAATGAAGAGAGAGCTAATGATATTGATCATGAAACTCCGAAAGAGGACACTACTGAACCTCGCAGGTCTAGTAGGACACGTGCAGCTCCTGAACTATATGGTAATCCTGTTGTGAATTTCATGGTTGAAGAAATAGATGACCCTGTGACGTATGAAGAAGCAATGATGAGCCCGGATTCCCACAAATGGCTAGAAGCCATGAAATCCGAGATGGAATCCATGTACGAGAACCAAGTTTGGACCTTGGTGGACTTACCTCACGATCGAAAGGCCGTTGAGAATAAATGGATTTTCAAAAGAAAAACTGATGCTGATGGTAATGTGACCATCTATAAGGCCCGACTTATCACAAAGGGGTTTCGACAAATTCAAGGAGTTGACTACGAAGAGACATTCTCTCCCGTAGCGATGCTTATGTCGGTTAGGATTATGTTAGCAATTGCTGCATATTTCGATTATGAAATATTGCAGATGGATGTCAAAACTGCGTTCCTAAATGGTAATATTGAAGAAGAGTTGTATATGATACAACCTAAGGGTTTTGTCGATCCTAAGGATGCTAATAAGGTATGCAAACTTCAGCGATCCATCTATGCACTGAAGCAAGCATCCCGGAGTTGGAATCTCCACTTTGATGAGGTGATCAAAGAGTTTGGATTTGTCCAAACTTATGGAGAGGCTTGTATTTACAAGAAAGTGAGTGGGAGCAATGTGGCATTTCTGATATTATATGTGGATGACATATTATTGATTGGAAATGATACAGATTTTTTAAATAGTGTTAAAAGTTATCTAAACAGCAAATTTTTGATGAAAGACCTTGGTGAAGCGTCATATATATTAGGCATTAAAATCTATAGAGATAGATCAAGGCGCCTTATTGGGTTATCGCAGAGTACATACCTTGATAAGATATTAAAGAAGTTTAATATGGACGAAAGTAAGAAGGAGTTCTTACCTATGTTGCAAGGCAAGACATTGAGCAAGACTCAAAAGTCCAGCAACGGCGGAAGAAAGAGAGATAATGGATAAGATCCCCTATGCCTCGGCCATAGGCTCTATTATGTATGCCATGCTATGTACAAGACCGGATGTGGCACATGCTATTAGTTTGACTAGTAGGTACCAATCTGATCCAGGTTCGGAACACTGGATAGCGGTCAAGAACATCTTCAAGTACTTGAGAAGAACTAGGGATATGTTTCTTATATACGGAGGTGAAGAAGAGCTAGTCGCTAAGTGTTATGTTGATGCTAGCTTTGACACCGATCCAGATGACTCTAAGTCTCAATCCGGATACGTATTTCTCTTGAACGGAGCAACAGTTAGTTGCAGGAGTTCCAAACAACCTGTGGTGGCTGGATCAACAACGGAGGCGGAATATGTTGCTGCTTCAGAAGCGGCACAGGAAGCAGTTTGGATGAAAGAGTTCATTACGGAACTGGGTGTGGTTCCCAGTGCGTTGGACCTGATGGTGATCTATTGTGACAACAATGGAGCCACAGCCAACTCAAAGGAACCAAGGTCTCATAAGAATTCCAAGCATATTAAGCGCCGGTTTCACTCCATCCGCGAGCATGTCAAGGATGGAGATATAAAGATTTGTAAAGTACACACTGACCTAAATGTAGCAGATCCGTTGACTAAAGTTCTCCCTAGGGCAAAACATGATCAACACTAGAACTCCATGGGTGTTAGATTTATCACTATGTGAACTAGATTATTGTCTCTAGTGCAAGTGGGAGACTGAAGGAAATATGCCCTGAGAGGCAATAATAAAGTTGTTATTATATATTCCTTATACATGATAGATGTTTATTTTACATGCTAGAAATGTATTGATTCGGAAACATCAATACATGTGTGTTTAATAAACAAAAAGGGTTCCTAGTCATGCCTCTCTTATAGACTAGCTTGTTGATTAACAGGATGATCAAGGTTTCCTGATCATGGACATTGGATGTTGTTAGTAACAAGGTCACACCATTGGTGGAATGATGTGATGAACATTCATCCGAAGTATAGCATTACGATCAAGTCATTATGTTTATATTGCTATAACATCATACGAAGTAATCTTTATCCTTAGACCATGAGATCATGTTAATTGCTGACACCGGAAGAGTATCTTGATAACATCAAACATCACACCGTAACAGGGTGACTATAAAGATGGGTTCAGTACTACGAAGGTGTTATGTTGAGGCTGATGGATCAAGAGTGGAATTTGTCAATCCAGACGACGGAGGCGAAATATGTTGTTGCTTCAGAAGCGGCGCAGGAAGCTGTTTGGATGAAAGAGTTCATTACGGAACTAGGTGTGGTTCCTAGTGCATTGGACCCAATGGTGATCTATTGTGACAACAATGGAGCCATAGCCAACGCCAAGGAACCGAGGTCTCACAAGAATTCCAAGCATATTAAGTGCCAGTTTCACTCCATCCGCGAACATGTCAAGGATGGAGATATAAAGATTTGTAAAGTACACACGAACCTAAATGTAGCAGATCTGTTGACTAAAGTTCTCCCTAGGGCAAAACATGACCAACACCAGAACTCCATGGGTGTTAGATTTATCACTATGTGAACTAGATTATTGTCTCTAATGCAAGTGGGAGACTGAAGGAAATATGCCCTGAGAGGCAATAATAAAGTTGATATTATGTATTGCACACTCTTTTGGCACTCCATGGGGATTTACAACAACCCCTGAAACCTAATACATGTTTTAGAGTTATGACCAATAACATTTTTGTTTTCGCATTTTACGGCCGTTTTCATGAGCTATTGCACACTGTTTTAGGGCTCCATGGGTATTTGCATGGACCGTTAGACCCAATGCATGTTTAAGGGGATGACCAAAAATTCATCGTGTTTGTGTATTACGACCATTTTGATGACCAAAAACTCGCCGGTTTCGCGTATTATGGCCATTTTCATGAGTTATTGCCCACAGTTTTGGGGTCCAGGGGGATTTACAATGACCCTAAGACCCGATACATGTTTGAGAGTTATGACCAAAAACTTGTCGTTTTTCACGTTTTACGGCTGTTTTTATGAGCTATTGCACACTATTTTTGTGCTCCATGGGGATGTACAACGATCATAAGAACCGATACATGTTATAGAGTTATGACCAAAAACTCGTCGTTTTCGTGTTTTACGGCTGTTTTCATGAGATATTGCACACTCTTTTGGTGCTCCATGGGGATTTACAAAGACCCTGAAACCTAATACATGTTTGAGAGTTATGACCAAAAACTTTTTTGTTTTCGCATTTTACGGCCGTTTTCATGAGCTATTGCACACTGTTTTAGGGCTCCATGGGGATTTTCATGGAGCGTTAGACCCGATGCATGTTTAAGGGGATGACCAAAAAATCGTCGTTTTTGTGTATTATGACCATTTTTATGAGCTATTTCCAAAGTTCTAGGGTTTTAGGGCGATTTACAAGGACCATTAGACCCGATACATGTTTGAGGGCATGACCAAAAACTTGTTGTTTTTATGTTTTATGTCCGTTTTCATGCTCTATTACCTACAGTTGCGAGTTTCCAGAGAGATTTGCATGGCTCATTAGACCCAATACATGTTTGAGAGTTTTAACCAAAAACTCATCGATTTCGCTTATTGTGGCTGTTTTCATGAGTTATTTGCCCATAGTTTTGGGGTTCCAGGGGATTTACAATGACCCTAAGACTCGATACATGTTTGAGAGATATGACCAAAAACTTGTTGTTTTCGCACTTTATGGCCACTTCCATGAGCTGTTGCACACTGTTTTGGGGCTCCATGGGGATTTGCATGGACCATTAGACCCGATCCATGTTTAAGGGGATGACCAAATGTTCGTTGTTTTTATGTTTTATGACCGTAATGAGCTATTGCCACAGTTCTGGGGCTTTGGGGCGATTTACAACGACCATTAGACGCGATATATGTTTGAGGGCATGACCAAAAACTTGTTGTTTTTATGTTTTATGGCCGTTTTCATGCTCTATTACCTATAGTTGTGAGTTTCTATGTGGATTTGCATGGCTCATTAGATCCGATACATGTTTGGGAGTTTTATCCAAAAACTCGTCCATTTCGTGTATTATGGCTATTTCATGAGGTATTGCCCACAATTTTGGTGTTCCTGGGGGAATTACAACGACCCTAAGACCCGATACATGTTTGAGAGTTATGACCAAAAACTCGTCGTTTTTCATGTTTTACGGCGGTTTTCATGAGTATTGCACACTGCTTTCGCGCTCTAGGGGGATTTACAACGATCCTAAGACCCGATACATGTTTGAGAGTTATGACCAAAAACTCGTTGATTTCGCGTATTATGGCCGTTTTCATGAGTTATTGCCTACTTTTTTGGGGTTCCTGGAGGATTTACAACGACCCTAAGACCCGGTACATGTTTGAGAGTTATGACCAAAAACTCATCGTTTTCACGTTTTACAACCGTTTTCATGAGCTATTGCACACTATTTTGGCACTCCAGGGGGATTTACAACGAACCTAAGACCCGATACATGTTTGAGAGTTATGACCAAAAACTCGTCGTTTTCGTGTTTTATGGCCATTTCCATGAGTTATTGCCCACAGTTTTGGGGTCCAGGGGGATTTACAATGACCCTAAGACCCGATACATGTTTGAGAGTTATGACCAAAAACTTGTCGTTTTTGACGTTTTACGGCTATTTTCATGAGCAATTGCACACTGTTTTGGCGCTCCATGGGGATTTACAACACTCATAAGAACCGATACATGTTTTAAAGTTATGACCAAAAACTCACCGTTTTCGCGTTTTACGGCCGTTTTCATGAGCTATTGCACACTCTTTTGGTGCTCCATGGGGATTTACAACAACCCTAAAACCTGATACAAGTTTGAGAGTTATGACCGAAAACTTTTTTGTTTTCGCATTTTACAGGCGTTTTCATGAGCTATTGCACACTGTTCTATGGCTCCATGGGGAATTGCATGTATCGTTAGACCCGATGCATGTTTAAGGGGATTTCCAAAAATTCGTCGTTTTTGTGTATTATGACCATTTTGATGAGCTATTGCCAAAGTTCTAGGGTTTCAGGGCGATTTACAAGGACCATTAGACCCGATATATGTTTGAGGGCATGACCAAAAACTTGTTGTTTTTATGTTTTATGGTTGTTTTCATGCTATATTACCTATAGTTGCGAGTTTCCAGGGGGATTTTCATGGCTCGTTAGACCCGATACATGTTTGTGAGTTTTAACCAAAAACTCATCGATTTCGCTTATTATGGCTGTTTTCATGAGTTATTCCCCACAGTTTTCAGATTCCAGGGGGATTTACAACGACCCTAAGACCTGATACATGTTTGAGAGTTATGACCAAAAGCTCATCGTTTTCCCGTTTTACGGCCGTTTTCATGAGCTATTGCACACTGTTTTGGTGCTCCATGGGGATTTACAATGACCCTAAGAACCGATATATGTTTGAGAGTTATGACCAAAAACTTGTTGTTTTCGCGTTTTATAGCCGTTTTCATGAGCTATTGGACACTGTTTTGGGGCTCCATGGGGATTTGCATGGACAGTTAGACCCGTTCCATGTTTAAGTGGATGACCAAAAATTCATTGTTTTTGTGTTTTATGACTGTAATGAGCTATTTCCATATTTCTAGGGTTTTAGGGCGATTTACAACGACCATTAGACCTGATATATGTTTGAGGGCATGCCCAAAAACTTGTTGTTTTTATGTTTTATGGCTGTTTTCATGCTCTATTACCTACAGTTGCGAGTTTCTAGGGGGATTTGCATGGCTCATTAGACCTGATACATGTTTGGGAGTTTAAACCAAAAACTCGTCGATTTCGCATATTATGGCTATTTCCATGAGGTATTGCCCACGGTTTTGGATTTCTAGGGGGATTTACAACGACCCTAAGACCTGATACATGTTTGAGAGTTATGACCAAAAACTCGTTGTTTTTCATGTTTCACGGCCGTTTTCATTATTGCACACTGTTTTGGCGCTCTAGGGGGATTTACTACGATCCTAAGACCCGATACATGTTTGAAAGTTATGACTGAAAACTCATTGATTTCGCGTATTATGACCGTTTTCATGAGTTATTGCCCACAGTTTTGGGGTCCAGGGGGATTTACAACGACCCTAGGACCCGATACATGTTTGAGAGTTATGACAAAAAACTCGTCGTTTTTCACGTTTTACGGCCGTTTTCATGAGCTATTACACACTATTTTGGTGCCCCAGGGGGATTTCCAACGATCCTAAGACCCAATACATGTTTGAGAGTTATGACCAAAAACTCGTCGTTTTCGTGTTTTATGGCCATTTTCATGAGTTATTGCCCACAGTTTTGGGGCCCAAGGGGATTTACAATGACCCTAAGACCCAATACATGTTTGAGAGTTATGACCAAAAACTCGTCGTTTTTCACGTTTTACGGCTGTTTTCATGAGTTGTTGCACACTATTTTGGCGCTCCATGGGGCTTTACAACGATCATAAGAACCGATACATGTTATAGAGTTATGACCAAAAACTCGTCGTTTTCGCGTTTTACGGCTGTTTTCATGAGCTATTGCACACTCTTTTGGTGCTCCATGGGGATTTACAACGACTCTGAAACCTAATACATGTTTGAGAGTTATGACCAAAAACTTTTTTGTTTTCACATTTTACGACCGATTTCATAAGCTATTGAACACTGTTTTAGGGCTCCATGGGGATTTGCATGGACCGTTAGACCCGATGCATGTTTAAGAGGATGACCAAAAAATCGTCGTTTTTCTGTTTTATGACCATTTTCATGAGCTATTGCCAAAGTTCTAGGGTTTCAGGGTGATTTACAACAACCATTACACCTGATACATGTTTGAGGACATGACTTAAAACTTGTTGTTTTTATGTTTTATGGCTGTTTTCATGCTGTATTACCTACAGTTGCGAGTTTGCAGGGGGATTTGCATGGCTCATTAGACCCGATACATGTTTGAGAGTTTTAACCAAAAACTCATCGACTTCGCTTATTGTGGCTATTTTCATGAGTTATTTGTCCATAGTTTTGGGGTTCCAGGGGATTTACAATGACCCTAAGACCCGATACATGTTTGAGAGTTATGACCAAAAACTTGTTGTTTTCGCATTTTATGGCCATTTTCATGAGCTATTGCACACTGTTTTGGGGCTCCATGGGGATTTGCATGGACCGTTAGACCCGATCCATGTTTAAGGGGATGACCAAATATTCGTTGTTTTTGTGTTTTATGACCGTAATGAGCCATTGCCACAGTTCTGGGGCTTCAGGGCGATTAACAATGACCATTAGACCCGATATATGTTTGAGGGCATGACCAAGAACTTGTTGTTTTTATGTTTTTGGCCGTTTTCATGCTCTATTACCTACAGTTGCGAGTTTCCAGGGGGATTTGCATGGCTCATTAGACCCGATACATGTTTGGGAGTTTTATCCAAAAATTCATCGATTTCGTGTATTATGGCTATTTTCATGAGGTATTGCCCACAATTTTGGTGTTGCAGGGGGATTTACAACGACCCTAAGACCCGATACATGTTTGAGAGTTATGACCAAAAACTCGTTGTTTTTCATGTTTTACGGACATTTTCATGAGCTATTGAACACTGTTTTGGCGCTCTAGGGGGATTTACAACGATCCTAAGACTCGATACATGTTTGAGAGTTATGACCAAAAACTCGTTGATTTCGCGTATTATGGCCGTTTTCATGAGTTATTGCCTTCAGTTTTGGGATTCCAGGGGGATTTACAACAACCCTAAGACCCGATACATGTTTGAGAGTTATGACAAAAAACTTATCGTTTTTCACGTTTTATGGCCGTTTTCATGAGCTATTGCACACTGTTTTGGCACTCCAGGGGGATTTACAACGAACCTAAGACCCGATACATGTTTGAGAGTTATGACCAAAAACTCGTCGTTTTCGTGTTTTATGGCCGTTTTCATGAGTTATTGCCCAGAGTTTTGGGGTCCAGGGTGATTTACAATGACCCTAAGACCCGATACATGTTTGAGAGTTATGACCAAAAACTTGTCGTTTTTCACATTTTACGGCTGTTTTCATGAGCTATTGCACACTGTTTTGGCGCTTCATGGGGATTTACAACGATCATAAGAACCGGTACATGTTATAGAGTTATGACCAAAAACTCGTCGTTTCCCGTTTTACGGCCGTTTTCATGAGCTATTGCACACTGTTTTGGTGCTCCATGGGGATTTACAATGACCCTAAGAACCGATATATGTTTAAGAGTTATGACCAAAAACTTGTTGTTTTCCCGTTTTACAGCCGTTTTCATGTGCTATTGCACACTGTTTTAGGGCTCCATGGGTATTTGCATGGACCGTTAGACCCGATGCATGTTTAAGTGGATGACCAAAAATTCGTCGTGTTTGTGTTTTATGACCGTAATGAGCTATTGCCACAGTTCTAGGGTTTTAGGGCGATTTACAACGACCATTAGACCCGATATATGTTTGAGGGCATGACCAAAAACTTATTGTTTTTATGTTTTATGGCTGTTTTCATGCTGTATTACCTACATTTGCGAGTTTCCAGGGGGATTTGCATGGCTCATTAGACCCGATACATGTTTGGGAGTTTTAACCAAAAACTCGTCGATTTCGCGTATTATGGCTGTTTTCATGAGCTATTGCCCACAGTTTTGGGATTCCAGGGGGATTTACAACGACCCTAAGACCTGATACATGTTTGAGAGTTATGACCAAAAACTCGTCGTTTTCCCGTTTTACGGCCGTTTTCATGAGCTATTGCACACTGTTTTGGCGCTCTAGGGGGATTTACAACGATCCTAAGACCCGATAGATGTTTGAGAGTTATGACCAAAAACTCGTTGATTTCGCGTATTATGGCCGTTTTCATGAGTTATTGCCCACAGTTTTGGGGTCCAGGGGGATTTACAACGACCCTAAGACCCGATACATGTTTGAGAGTTATGAAAAAAACTCGTCGTTTTTCACGTTTTACGGCCGTTTTCATGAGCTATTGCACACTGTTTTGGCGCTCGAGGGGGATTTACAATGATCCTCAGACCCCATACATGTTTGAGAGTTATGACCCAAAACTCGTCGTTTTCGTGTTTTATGGCCATTTCCATGAGTTATTGCACACTCTTTTGGTGCTCCATGGGGATTTACAAAGACCCTGAGACCCGATAAATGTTTGAGAGTTATGACCAAAAACTCGTCGTTTTACACGTTTTACGGCTGTTTTCATGAGCTATTGCACACTATTTTGGCACTCCATGGGGATTTACAACGATGATAAGAATCGATACATGTTATAGAGTTATAACCAAAAACTCGTCGTTTTCGCGTTTTACGGCCGTTTTCATGAGCTATTGCACACACTTTTGGTGCTCCATGGGGATTTACAACGAGTCTGAAACCTAATACATGTTTGAGAGTTATGACCAAAAACTTTTTTGTTTCCGCATTTACAGCCATTTTCAGGAGCTATTGCACACTATTTTAAGGCTCCATGGGGATTTGCATGGACCGTTTGACCCGATGCATGTTTAAGGGGATGACCAAAAATTCGTCGTTTTTGTGTTTTATGACCATTTTCTTGAGCTTTTGCCAAATTTCTAGGGTTTCAGGGCGATTTACAACAACCATTAGACCCGATACATGTTTGAGGACATGACCAAAGCTTGTTGTTTTTATGTTTTATGGTTGTTTTCATGCTGTATTACCTACAATTGCGAGTTTCCAGGGGGATTTGCATGGCTCGTTATACCCGATACATGTTTGAGAGTTTTAACCAAAAACTCATCGATTTCGCTTATTATGGCTGTTTTCATGAGTTATTGCCCACAGTTTTGGGATTCCAGGGGGATTTACAACGACCGTAAGACCTGATACATGTTTGAGAGTTATGACCAAAAACTCGTCGCTTTCCCGTTTTACGGCCGTTTTCATGAGCTATTGCACACTGTTTTGGTGCTCCATTGGGATTTACAATGACCCTAAGAACCGATATATGTTTGAGAGTTAAGACCAAAAACTTATTGTTTTCGCGTTTTATGGCTGTTTTCATGAGCTATTGCACACAGTTTTGGGGCTCCATGGCGATTTGCATGGAGCGTTAGACCCGATGCATGTTTAAGGGGATGACCAAAAAATCGCCGTTTTTGTGTATTATGACCATTTTGATGAGCTATTGCCAAAGTTCTAGGGTTTTAGGGCGATTTACAAGGACCATTAGACCCGATACATGTTTGAGGGCATGACCAAAAACTTGTTGTTTTTACCTTTTATGGCCGTTTTCATGCTCTATTACCTACAGTTGCGAGTTTCCAGGGGGATTTGCATTGCTCATTATACCCGATACATGTTTGAGAGTTTTAACCAAAAGTTCATCGATTTCGCTTATTGTGGCTGTTTTCTTGAGTTATTTGCACATAGTTTTGGGGTTCCAGGGGAGTTACAACGACCCTAAGACCTGATACATGTTTGAGAGTTATGACCAAAAACTCGTTGTTTTTCACGTTTCACGGCCGTTTTCATGAGCTATTGCACACTGTTTTGGCGCTCTAGAGGGATTTACAACGATCCTAAGACCCAATACATGTTTGAGAGTTATGACCAAAACCTCGTCGTTTTCGTGTTTTATGGCCGTTTTCATGAGTTATTGCCCATAGTTTTGGGGTCCAGGGTGATTTACAATGACCCTAAGACCCGATACATGTTTGAGAGTTATGACCAAAAACTTGTCGTTTTTCACATTTTTACGGCTGTTTTCATGAGCCTATTGCACACTGTTTTGGCGCTCCATGGGGATTTACAACGATCATAAGAACCGATACATGTTATAGAGTTATGACCAAAAACTCGTCGTTTTCGCGTTTTACGGCTGTTTTCATCAGATATTGCACACTCTTTTGGTGCTCCATGGGGATTTACAAAGACCCTGAAACCTAATACATGTTTGAGAGTTATGACCAAAAACTTTTTTGTTTTCGCATTTTACGGCGTTTTCATGAGCTATTGTACACTGTTTTAGGGCTCCATGGGGATTTGCATGGAGCGTTAGACCCGATGCATGTTTAAGGGGATGACCAAAAAATCATCGTTTTTGTGTATTATGACCATTTTGATGAGCTATTGCCAAAGCTCTAGGGTTTCAGGGCAATTTACATGGACCTTTAGACCCGATACATGTTTGAGGGCATGACCAACAACTTGTTGTTTTTATGTTTTATGGTTGTTTTCATGCTCCATTACCTACAGTTGCGAGTTTCCAGGGGGATTTGCATGGCTCATTAGACCCGATACATGTTTGAGAGTTTTAACCAAAAACTCATCGATTTCGCTTATTGTGGCTGTTTTCATGAGTTATTTGCCCATAGTTTTGGGGTTCCAGGGGATTTACAATGACCCTAAGACCCGATATATGTTTGAGAGTTATTACCAAAAACTTGTTGTTTTCGCATTTTATGGCCATTTTCATGAGCTATTGCACACTTGTTTGGGGCTCTATGGGGATTTGCATGGACCGTTAAACCCGATCCATGTTTAAGGGGATAACCAAATATTCGTTGTTTTTGTGTTTTATGACCGTAATGAGCCATTGCCACAGTTCTGGGGCTTCAGGGCGATTTACAATGACCATTAGACCCGATATATGTTTGAGGGCATGACCAAAAACTTGTTGTTTTTATGTTTTATGGCCGTTTTCATGCTCTATTACCTACAGTTGCGAGTTTCCAGGGGGATTTGCATGGCTCATTAGACCTGATGCATGTTTGAGAGTTTTTACCAAAAACTCATCGATTTCGCTTATTGTGGCTGTTTTCATGAGTTATTTGCCCATAGTTTTGGGGTTCCAGGGGATTTACAATGACCCTAAGACCCGATATATGTTTGAGAGTTATTACCAAAAACTTGTTGTTTTCACATTTTATGGCCATTTTCATGAGCTATTGCACACTAGTTTGGGGCTCCATGGGGATTTGCATGGACCGTTAAACCCGATCCATGTTTAAGGGAATAACCAAATATTCGTTGTTTTTGTGTTTTATGACCGTAATGAGCCATTGCCACAGTTCTGGGGCTTCAGGGCGATTTACAATGACCATTAGACCCGATATATGTTTGAAGGCATGACCAAAAACTTGTTGTTTTTATGTTTTATGGCCGTTTTCATGCTCTATTACCTATAGTTGCGAGTTTCCAGGGGGATTTGCATGGCTCATTAGACCCAATACATGTTTGGTAGTTTTATCCAAAAACTCATCGATTTCGTGTATTATGGCTATTTCCATGAGGTATTGCCCACAATTTTGGTGTTCCAGGAGGATTTACAACGACCCTAAGACCCGATACATGGTTGAGAGTTATGACCAAAAACTCGTTGTTTTTCATGTTTTACGGCCGTTTTCATGAGCTATTGAACACCGTTTTGGCGCTCTAGGGGGATTTACAACGATCCTAAGACCCGATACATGTTTGAGAGTTATGACCAAAAACTCGTTGATTTCGCGTATTATGGCCGTTTTCATGAGTTATTGCCCACAGTTTTGGGGTCCAGGGGGATTTACAACGACCCTAAGACCCGATACATGTTTGAGAGTTATGACAAAAAACTCGTCGTTTTTCACGTTTTACGGCCGTTTTCATGAGCTATTGCACACTGTTTTGGCGCTCTAGGGGGATTTACAACGGTCCTAAGACCCAATACATGTTTGAGAGTTATGACCAAAAACTCGTCGTTTTCGTGTTTTATGGCCATTTTCATGAGTTATTGCCCACAGTTTTGGGGTCCAGGGGGATTTACAATGACCTTAAGACCCGATACATGTTTGAGAGTTATGACCAAAAACTCGTCGTTTTTCACGTTTTACGGCTGTTTTCATGAGCTATTGCACACTATTTTGGCGCTCCATGGGGATTTACAACGATCATAAGAACCGATACATGTTATAGAGTTATGACTAAAAACTCGTCGTTTTCGTGTTTTACGGCCGTTTTCATGAGCTATTGCACACTCTTTTGGTGCTCCATGGGGATTTACAATGACTCTGAAACCTAATACATGTTTGAGAGTTATGACCAAAAACTTTTTTGTTTTCGCATTTTACGGTCGTTTTCATGAGCTATTGCACACTATTTTAGGGCTCCATGGGGATTTGCATGGACCGTTAGACCCGATGCATGTTTAAGGGGATGACCAAAAAATCGTCATTTTTGTGTTTTATGACCATTTTCATGATCTATTGCCAAAGTTCTAGGGTTTCAGGGCGATTTACAACAACCATTAGACCCGATACATGTTTGAGGACATGACCAAAAACTTGTTGTTTTTATGCTTTATGGCCGTTTTCATGCTCTATTACCTCTAGTTGCGAGTTTCCAGGGGGATTTGCATGGCTCATTAGACTCGATACATGTTTGAGAGTTTTAACCAAAAACTCATCAATTTCGCTTATTGTTGTTGTTTTCATGAATTATTTGCCCATAGTTTTGGGGTTCCAGGGGATTTACAATGACCGTAAGACCCGATACATGTTTGAGAGTTATGACCAAAAAGTTGTGGTTTTCGCATTTTATGGCCATTTTCATGAGCTATTGCACACTGTTTTGGGGCTCCATGGGGATTTGCATGGACCGTTAGACCCGATCCATGTTTAAGGGGATGACCAAATATTTGTTGTTTTTGTGTTTTATGACCGTAATGAGCTATTGCCACAGTTCTGATGCTTCAGGGCGATTTATAATGACCATTAGACCCGATATATGTTTGAGGGCATGACCAAAAACTTGTTGTTTTTATGTTTTATGGCCGTTTTCATGCTCTATTACCTACAGTTGCGAGTTTCCAGGGGGATTTACATGGCTCATTAGACCCAATACAGTTTGGGAGTTTTATCCAAAAACTCGTCGATTTCGTGTATTATGGCTATTTTCATGAGGTATTGCCCACAATTTAGGTGTTCTAGGGGGATTTACAATGACCCTAAGACCCGATACATGTTTGAGAGTTATGACCAAAAACTCTTCGTTTTTCATGTTTTACGACCGTTTTCATGAGCTATTGCACACTGTTTTGGCGCTCTAGGGGGATTTACAACGATCCTAAGACCCGATACATGTTTGAGAGTTATGACCAAAAACTCGTTGATTTCGCGTATTATGGCCGTTTTCATGAGTTATTGCCTACCGTTTTGGGGTTCCAAGGGGATTTACAACGACCCTAAGACCCGATACATCTTTGAGAGTTATGACCAAAAACTCATCGTTTTTCACGTTTTACGGCCGTTTTCATGAGCTATTGCACACTGTTTTGGCACTCCAGGGGAATTTACAACGAACCTAAGACCCGGTACATGTTTGAGAATTATGACCAAAAACTCGTTGTTTTCGTGTTTTATGGCCGTTTTCATGAGTTATTGCTCATAGTTTTGGGGTCCAAGGTGATTTACAATGACCCTAAGACCCGATACATGTTTGAGAGTTATGACCAAAAACTTATCGTTTTTCACATTTTACGGCTGTTTTCATGAGCTATTGCACACTGTTTTGGCGCTCCATGGGGATTTACAACGATCATAAGGACCGATACATGTTATAGAGTTATGACCAAAAACTCGTCGTTTTCACGTGTTACGGCTGTTTTCATGAGATATTGCACACTCTTTTGGTGCTCAATGTGGATTTACAAAGACCCTAAAACCTAACACATGTTTGAGAGTTATGACCAAAAACTTTTTTTTCGCATTTTACGGCCATTTTCATGAGCTATTGCACACTGTTTTATGGCTCCATGGGGATTTGCATGGAGCGTTAGACCTGATGCATGTTTAGGGGGATGACCAAAAATTCGTCGTTTATGTGTATTATGATCATTTTGATGAGCTATTGCTCAAGTAATAGGGTTTTAGGCCGATTTACAAGGACCATTAGACCCGATACATGTTTGAGGGCATGACCCAAAACTTGTTGTTTTTATGTTTTATGGCCGTTTTCATGCTCTATTACCTACATTTGCGAGTTTCCAGGGGGATTTGCATAGCTCATTAGACCCGATACATGTTTGAGAGTTTTAACCAAAAACTCGTCGATTTCGCTTATTGTGGCTGTTTTCATGAGTTATTTTCCCATAGTTTTGAGGTTCCAAGGGATTTACAATGACCCTAAGACCCGATACATGTTTGAGAGTTATGACCAAAAACTTGTTGTTTTCGCATTTTATGGCCATTTTCATGAGCTATTGCACCCTGGTTTGGGGCTCCATGGGGATTTGCATGGACCGTCAGACCTGATCCATGTTTAAGGGGATGACCAAATATTCGTTGTTTTTGTGTTGTATGACCGTAATGAGCTATTGCCACAGTTCTGGGGCTTCAGGGCGATTTACAATGACCATTAGACCCGATATATGTCTGAGGGCATGACCAAAAACTTGTTGTTTTTATGTTTTATGGCCGTTTTCATGCTCTATTACCTACAGTTGCGAGTTTCTAGGGGGATTTGCATGGCTCATTAGACCCGATACATGTTTGGGATTTTTATCCAAAAACTCGTCGATTTCGTGTATTATGGCTATTTTCATGAGGTATTGCCCACAATTTTGTTATTCCAGAGGGATTTACAACGACCCTAAGCCCGATACATGTTTGAGAGTTATGACCAAAAACTCGTTGTTTTTCATGTTTTACGGCAGTTTTCATGAGCTATTGCACAATGTTTTGGCGCTCTAGGGGGATTTACAACGATCATAAGACCCGATACATGTTTGAGAGTTATGACCAAAAACTCGTTGATTTCGTGTATTATGGCCGTTTTCATGAGTTATTGCCTACAGTTTTGGGGTTCCAGGGGGATTTACAACGACCCTAAGACCCGATACATGTTTGAGAGTTATGACCAAAAACTCATTGTTTTTCACGTTTTACGGCCGTTTTCATGAGCTATTGCACACTGTTTTGGCACTCCAGGGGGATTTACAACGAACCTAAGACTCGATACATCTTTGAGAGTTATGACCAAAAACTCGTTGTTTTCGTGTTTTATGCCCGTTTTCTTGAGTTATTGCCCATAGTTTTGGGGTCCAGGGTGATTTACAATGACCCTAAGACCCGATACATGTTTGAGAGTTATGACCAAAAACTTGTCGTTTTTCACATTTTACGGCTGTTTTCATGAGCTATTGCACACTGTTTTGGCACTCCATGGGGATTTCCAACGATCATAGGAACCAGTTCATGTTATAGAGTTATGACCAAAAACTCATCGTTTTCGTGTTTTACAGTTCTTTTCAGGAGATATTGCACACTCTTTTGGTGCTCCATGGTGATTTACAAAGACCCTGAAACCTAATACATGTTTGAGAGTTATGACCAAGAACTTTTTTGTTTTTGCATTTTACGGCCGTTTTCATGAGCTATTGCACACTGTTTTAGGGCTCCATGGAGATTTTCATGGACCGTTAGACCCGATGCATGTTTAAGGGGATGACCAAAAATGCATTGTTTTTGTGTATTATGACCATTTCGATGAGTTATTGCCAAAGTTCTAGGGTTTCAGGGCGATTTTCAAGGACCATTAGACCCGATACATGTTTGAGGGCATGACCAAAAACTTGTTGTTTTTATGTTTTATGGCCGTTTTCATGCTCTATTACCTACAGTTGCGAGTTTCCAGGGGGATTTACAAGGCTCATTAGACCCGATACATGTTTGAGAGTTTTAACCAAAAAATCATCGATTTCGCTTATTGTGGCTGTTTTCTTGAGTTATTTGCCCATAGTTTTGGGGTTCCAGGGGATTTACAATGACCCTAAGACCCGATACATGTTTAAGAGTTATGACCAAAAACTTGTTGTTTTCGCATTTTATGGCCATTTTCATGAGCTATTACACACTGGTTTAGGGCTCCATGGGGATTTGCATGGACCGTTAGACCCGATCCATGTTTAAGGGGATGACCACATATTTGTTGTTTTTGTGTTTTATGACCGTAATGAGCTATTGCCACAGTTCTAGGGCTTCGGGGCGATTTACAATGACGATTAGACCCGATATATGTTTGAGGGCATGACCAAAAGCTTGTTGTTTTATGTTTTATGGCTGTTTTCATGCTCTATTACCTACAGTTGCGAGTTTCCAGGGGGATTTGCATGGCTCATTAGACCCGATACATGTTTGGGAGTTTTATCCAAAAACTCGTCGATTTCGTGTATTATGGCTATTTTCATGAGGTATTGCCCACAATTTTAATGTTCCAGGGGGATTTACAATGACCCTAAGACCCGATACATGTTTGAGAGTTATGACCAAAAACTCGTTGTTTTTCATGTTTTACGGCCGTTTTCATGAGCTATTGCACACTGTTTTGGTGCTCTAGGGGGATTTATAACGATCCTAAGACCCGATATATGTTTGACAGTTATGACCAAAAACGCGTTGATTTCGCGTATTATGGCCGTTTTCATGAGTTATTGCCTACAATTTTGGGGTTCGAGGGGGATTTACAACGACCCTAAGACCCGATACATGTTTGAGAGTTATGACCAAAATGTTTTCATCAGCTATTGCACACTGTTTGGCACTCCAGGGGGATTTACAACGGACCTAAGACCCGATACATGTTTGAGAGTTATGACCAAAAACTCGTCGTTTTTGTGTTTTATGGCCGTTTTCATGAGTTATTGCCCATAGTTTTGGGCTCCAGGGTGATTTACAATGACCATAAGACTCGATACATGTTTGAGAGTTATGACCAAAAACTTATCGTTTTTCACATTTTACGGCTGTTTTCATGAGCTATTGCGCACTGTTTTGGCGCTCCATGGGGATTTACAACAATCATAAGAACCGATACATGTTATAGAGTTATGACCAAAAACTCGTCGTTTTCGCATTTTACGACTGTTTTCATGAGATATTGCACACTCTTTTGGTGCTCCTTGCGGATTTACAAAGACACTGAAACCTAATACATGTTTGAGAGTTATGACCAAAAACTTTTTTGTTTTCGCATTTTACGGCCGTTTTCATGAGCTATTGTACACTGTTTTAGGGCTCCATGGGGATTTACATGGAGCGTTAGACCCGGTGCATGTTTAAGGGGATGACCAAAAATTCGTCGTTTTGTGTAATGACCATTTTAATGAGCTATTGCCAAAGTTCTAGGGTTTTAGGGCGGTTTACAAGCACCATTAGACCCAATACATGTTTGAGGGCATGACCAAAAACTTGTTGTTTTTATGTTTTATGGCCATTTTCATGCTCTATTACCTATAGTTGCGAGTTTCCAGGAGGATTTGTATGGCTCATTAGACCCGATACATGTTTGAGAGTTTTAACCAAAAACTCGTCGATTTCGCTTATTATGGCTTTTTCATGAGTTGTTGCCCATAGTTTTGGGGTTCTAGGGGATTTACAATGACCCTAAGACCCGATATATGTTTGTGAGTTATGACCAAAAACTCGTCGGTTTCCCGTTTTACGGCCATTTTCATGAGCTATTGCACACTGTTTTGGTGCTCCATGGGGATTTACAATTACCCTAAGACCTGATACATGTTTGAGAGTTGTGACCAAAAACTTGTTTTTTCGCGTTTTACGGCCGTTTTCATGAGCTATTGCACACTGTTTTGGGGCTCCATGGGGATTTCCATGGACCGTTAGACCCGATCCATGTTTAAGTGGATGACCAAAAATTCGTCATTTTTGTGTTTTATGACCGTAATGAGCTATTGCCACAGTTCTAGGGTTTTAGGGCGGTTTACAACGACCATTAGACCCGATATATGTTTGAGGGCATGACCAAAAACTTGTTGTTTTTATGTTTTATGGCTATTTTCATGCTCTATTACCTACAGTTTTGAGTTTCTAGGGGGATTTGCATGGCTCATTAGACCCAATACATGTTTGGGAGTTTCAACCAAAAACTGGTTGATTTCGCGTATTATGGCTATTTCCTTGAGGTATTGCCCACGGTTTTGGATTTCTAGGGGGATTTACAATGACCCTAAGACCCGAGACATCTTTGAGAGTTATGACCAAAAACTCGTTGTTTTTCACATTTCACGGCCGTTTTCATGCGCTATTACACACTGTTTTGGCGCTCTAGGGGGATTTACAACGATCCTAAGACCCGATACATGTTTGAGAGTTATGACCAAAAACTCGTTGATTTCACGTATTATGGCTGTTTTCATGAGTTATTGCCCACAGTTTTGGGGTCCAAGGGGATTTACAACGACCCTAAGACCCGGTACATGTTTGAGAGTTATGACGAAAAACTCGTCGTTTTTCACGTTTTACGGCCGTTTTCATGAGCTATTGCACACTGTTTTGGCGCTCTAGGGGCATTTACAACGATCCTAAGACCCAATACATGTTTGAGAGTTATGACCAAAAACTCGTCGTTTTCGTGTTTTATGGCCATTTTCATGAGTTATTGCCCATAGTTTTGGGGTCCAGGGGGATTTACAATGACCCTAAGACCCGATACATGTTTGAGAGCTTTGACCAAAAACTCGTCGTTTTTCGCGTTTTACCGCCGTTTTCATGAGCTATTGCACATTCTTTTGGTGCTCCATGGGGATTTACAACGAATCCGAAACCTAATACATGTTTGAGAGTTATGACCAAAAACTTTTTTGTTTTCGCATTTTATGACCGTTTTCATGAGCTATTGCACACTATTTTAGGGCTCCATGGGGATTTGCATGGACCGTTAGACCCGATGCATGTTTAAGGGGATGACCAAAAATTCGTCGTTTTTGTGTTTTATGACCATTTTCATGAGCTATTGCCAAAGTTCTAGGGTTTCAGGGTGATTTACAACGACCATTGGACCCAATAGATGTTTGAGGGCATGACCAAAAACTTGTTGTTTTTATGTTTTATGGCCATTTTCATGCTCTATTACTTGTAGTTGCGAGTTTCCAGGGGGATTTGCATGGCTCGTTAGACCCGATACATGTTTGAGAGTTTTAACCAAAAACTCATTGGTTTCGCTTATTATGGTTATTTTCGTGAGTTATTGCCCACAGTTTTGGGGTTCCAGGGGATTTACAATGACCCTAAGACCCGATACATGTTTGAGAGTTATGACCAAAACCTTGTTGTTTTCGTGTTTTATGGCCGTTTTCATGAGCTATTGCACACTATTTTGGGGCTCCATGGGGATTTGCATTGACCGTTAGACCCAATCCATGTTTAAGGGGATGCAAAAAATTCTTCGTTTTTGTGTTTTATGACCGTAATGAGCTATTGCCACAGTTCTGGGGTTTCAGGGCGATTTACAACGACCATTAGACCCGATATATGTTTGAGGGCATGACCAAAAATTTGTTGGTTTTTTGTTTTATGGCTGTTTTGATGCCCTTTTACCTATAGTTGCAAGTTTCTAGGGGATTAGCATGGCTCATCAGACCCGATACATGTTTGGGAGTTTTAACCAAAAACTCGTCGATTTCGCGTATTATGGCTATTTCCATGAGGTATTGCCCACAGTTTTGGATTTCCAGGGGGATTTACAACGACCCTAAGACCCGATACATGTTTGAGAGTTATGACCAAAAACTCGTCGTTTTTCACGTTTTACGGCTGTTTTCATGAGCTATTGTACACGGTTTTGGCACTCTAGGGGCATTTACAATGATCCTAAGACCCGATACATGTTTGAGATTTATGACCAAAAACTCGTTGATTTCGCGTATTATGGCCGTTTTCATGAGTTATTGCCCACAGTTTTGGGGTTCTAGGGGGATCTACAACAACCCTAAGAACCGATACATGTTTCAGAGTTTTAACCAAAAACTCGTCGATTTCGCGTATTATGGCTGTTTTCATGAGTTATTACCCACAGTTTTGGGCCTCCAGGGGGATTTACAACGACCCTAAGACCCGATACACGTTTGAGAGTTATGACCAAAAACTCATTGTTTTTCACTTTTTACGACCGTTTTCATGAGCTATTGCACACTGTTTGGCTCTCCAGGGGGATTTACGATGATCCTAAGACCTGATACATGTTTGAGAGTTATGACCAAAAACTCATCGTTTTCGTGCTTTATGGCCGTTTTCATGAGTTATTGCCCACAGTTTTGGGGTCCAGGGGACTTACAATGACCCTAAGACCTGATACATGTTTGAGAGTTATGACCAAAAACTCGTCATTTTCACATTTTACGGCTGTTTTCATGAGCTATTGCACACTGTTTTGGTGCTCCATGGGGATTTACAACGATCATAAGAACCGATACATGTTATAGAGTTATGACCAAAAAGTCGTCGTTTTTGTGTTTTACGGCTGTTTTCATGAGCTATTGCACACTCTTTTGGTGCTCCATGGGGATTTACAAAGACCTTGAAACCTAATACATGTTTGAGAGTTATGACCAAAAACTTTTTTGTTTTCGCATTTTACGGCCTTTTTATTGAGCTATTGCACACTGTTTTGTGGCTCCATGGGGATTTGCATGGACCGTCAGACCCGATGCATGTTTAAGGGGGTGACCAAAAATTCATTGTTTTTGTGTATTATGACCATTTTGATGAGCTATTGCCAAAGTTCTAGGGTTTCCGGGCGATTTACAAGGACCATTAGACCCGGTACATGTTTGAGGGCATGACCAAAAACTTGTTGTTTTTAATCCTTATATATGATAGATGTTTATTTTTCATGCTATAATTGTATTGATCAGAAACATCAATACATGTGTGTTTAATAAACAAAAAGGGTTCCTAGTTATGCCTCTCTTATAGACTAGCTTGTTGATTAAGAAGATGATCAAGGTTTCCTGATCATGGACATTGGATGTTGTTAATAACAAGGTCACAGCATTTGTGAAATGATGTGATGAACATTCATCCGAAGTATAGCATTACGATCAAGTCATTATGTTTACATTTCTATAACATCATACGAAGTAATATTTATCCTTAGACCATGAGATCATGTTAATTGCTAACACCGGAAGAGTATCTTGATAACATCAAACGTCACATCGTAACAGGGTGACTATAAAGATGGGTTCAGTGATACAAAGGTGTTATGTTGAGGCTCATGGATCAAGAGTGGAATTTGTCAATCCCGATGACGGATAGATATACTCTGGGCCCTCTCGGTGATATCACATTAAGATAGCTTGCAAGCAAGTGATGTGATCACTAGAATGTTATATCACGGGAACGAGAAAAGAGTGCATGTCGGTAACAAGATCAAACTAGGTATTTGGATACCGATGATCGAATCTCGGACATGTATTATATCATGAGACAAAGGGATTAAATTACAAGTGTTAAAGGTTCTCACGATCACAGAAGTCATCGTTGAATATGCAGGAGTCAATATGGATCTCCAGGTCCCGCTTCTGATTATTGATCTGAGAGGAGTCTCAATCATGTGTGCATTATTCGCGAACCGTAGGGTGACACACTTAAGAGTTACCGGACACCATTTTGGAGCACATATGTTTCAGACGAAAGAATTGCAAAGCGCAGGAATTATTTCGATAGAAACCGGAAATTGTTTCGGGTGAAATTGCAGAAAGTGGTTCTGCATGTGATATTGAAATATTGCAAGGGTTTATATGTGAATGTTTGTTAATTAAAGTAGTTAACAAAATTCTGAATAAATTTAATAAAAGAGTTTTATTAAATGAGAGAGCATTAAACTTAGAGAATTTCAATGCATTTAAAGTGGGGACTTTAAAAGGGAATGTGAAGAGGCATTTTAATGTGGAGGAGTTACCACCACATGAATGGGGGAGGTGCGGGGTCACCCCCTAGAGGCGCCAGCCATGGGGAGGGGCACCCCCCCTCCTCCTATAAAAGGCCCCCCTCTTCCTCATTCTTCCACACACCTCCTCGTGAAGGATCTCTCTCCCCCTCTAGAATTATTCCCCCATGGTCTCGGATTAGCGAGATACATGTTCTCGGTGGCATTTCATCTAGAAGGAGTTGCTGCTTCCACTGGATCGCTGGAGCGAGGAGGTGGAGGTTGTCCGGTGGCTTGAACGTGTGTGCGAGTATGGATGCGCTGCTGATTTGCGGCGCTCGGACTTCCACACGATCTTTAGATCGGCAAGTGTACGACTACATCAACCACGAGTTCCTACTTGTTAACAAAACTCGTTGTCTTCAAGGGTAAGTTCTCGATGGATGTATGTCCACCCGTTGCTTTGTACCTAGTAGATAGATCTTGGCGTGTTATTCTCATCGTAGGAATTTTTTGTTTTCTATGCTGCGGACCCAACATGTATATGTGTTAGAGAAACGCCTGGGCCGCTGGTCTAATCCATGCTGACATGGTGGAAACCTGCAGCGTAACCACAATGAGCTGTCTATGAAGCATTCTTCTTATAAAAAAAGAGTCAGATATTGAGAAAAAAGAGAAAAAAGAAAAAAAGAGATATATGAAAAGAGGAAAGAGAGAAAAAAGCACCATATTCCCATGGTAAATAAGAAGATTGCTGAGATGCTCGTTGTCTGCTTGCCTTGTCATTTTGATATGGGGATTCTTCCGTATCATCGGGCAAGGGGTACCCCGTTGGTGGTTCTCTATGATACAGATGTATTTACGATGACAAGAACTTACCGGTGACTAAACTTGAGTAGCATGAGGAGCGGCCCTCGTATTCAAGGGACATGAGATTTCCAACTTATACTTCGTCAAGCATATACACCATAGTTTGTTCACTTTAACCTTAATCACTTCAAGATACTTATGATAGGGGCAATGAGAGCTGAAAGCTATAAGTACCATAATTTTTGGAAGCTCTTTATGAGACTTGAATCCCTACTTCCTTCTATGAAGGCCTTTCTTCCACTTTTATATTGAGTCTCCACCTTCTATCTTTATACACTTACTTTGAGAGCATAGTGGCCATTCTTAGTTCTATGTGCATTGTTCCAAGACTTGTTGATTGATGCATACCTTGATATTGCTTGTTTTAAACTATTTGTATCTTGTCACTCTTATGAACTTTGAAGGTGTCCTATGCTTCTATGTTTGCTACTCTATGAGGGACAAGCTAAATGCCACTATGCTATGTTTTCTTTATGTGAAACAAACAAACGTCTTGCAAAGCATTGTTATTCATGAATCTTTTGTTTGTGCCTTTTCATGTTGCAACATAGTTTCTTTGTCTTGTTGCTAGAACTTTGTCTTTCATGTTATGATTGAAGTACTATGATCTTAGCTTCGAATGTTCTACAAATACTTTGATCAAGTTTATGATGGTGCATGTCACCTCAAAAATTATTCTTTCTTTTTATCACTTACCTACTT
Source organism: Avena sativa (assembly GCA_916181665.1). Classification (NCBI taxonomy): domain Eukaryota; kingdom Viridiplantae; phylum Streptophyta; class Magnoliopsida; order Poales; family Poaceae; genus Avena; species Avena sativa. The sequence goes on along the minus strand of OV702291.1, from coordinate 122,075,388 downwards.
GAGGACAAGCAGGAGTTAAGCTTGGGGATGTTGATACATTGCAAATGTATCTATAATTTTTGATGTTCCATGCTTGGTTTTATCTACTTTCTTGTGTTTTGTCCACACCTATTGCTCCACCTGTGGCTGAAAACACAAGAAAGTGGATAAAACCAAGCATGGAACATCAAAAATTATAGATACATTTGCAATGTATCAACATCCCCAAACTTAACTCCTGCTCGTCCTCGAGTAGGTAAGTGATAAAAAGAAAAAATAATTTTTGAGGTGACATGCACCATCAAAGACTTGATCAAAGTATTTGCAAAACATTCAAAGCTGGGATCATAGTACTTCAATCATAGCATGAAACACAAAGTTCTAGCAATAAGAAAAGAAACTATGATGCAACATGAAAAGGCACAAACAAAAGATTCATGAATAACATGCTTTGCAAGACGTTTGTTTGTTTCACATAAAGAAAACATAGCATAATAGTATTCAGCTTGTCCCTCAATAGAGTAGCAAATATAAATGCATAGAACACCTTCAAAGTTCATAAGAGTGACTAGATACAATAGTTTAAAACAAGCAATAACAAGTTATGCATCAACCAACTAGTCTTGGGACAATGCACATAGAACTAAGAATGGCCACTATGCTCTCAAAGTAGGTGCATAAAGATAGAAGGTGGAGACTCAATATAATGGTGGAAGAAAAGCCTTTTGTAAAAGTAAGTAGGGATTCAAGTCTCATAAAGAGCTTCCAAAAATTATGGTACTTATAGCTTTCAGCTCTCATTGCCCCTATCATAAGCATATTGAAGTGGTTAAGGTTAAAGTGACACAACTAAGAGGATATGCTTGACAAGTTATAAACCGAAATCTCATGCCCCTTACTTACGAAGACCGATCCTCATGCTACTCAACTTCAGTCATGAGTAAGCTCTTGTCATTGTAAGTACATGTGTATCATTAAGAACCGCCAACGGGGTACCCCTTGCACATGATACGGGAGCTTTCCCATAATCAAAATAACAAGGCAAGCAGACAATGAGCATCTCAGCGATCTTTTTATTTGCTATTTGCATAGGCTTTTATTGAGGATGCTTCATAGAGTGCTCATTATGGCGATGCTGCGAGTTTCCACCATGATTAGGCATGGCTTAGGCTAGCAGCCCAGGCGTTTCTCTAACACACATACAAACTCCATGATCTTACAAGTTCCACTTTTATTTCACACCGCCGGGATCCGTAAGCAAAAGAACATGATATCAACGGGGTACAAAGTACAAGTGCAATGTTGAAAGCGTTCCCCATGGTACATGGTTCTGCTAATTTCAACTTATAAAGCGCAAGCATATACGCAACAAAGAAGGACCCAATGGTTCAAGTTTATTAAAGGCAATAAAGTAAAGTGTGCCATCAAGTTCGTCAGAGCTTTAATCACTAGTTTTATCATAACAAATTTAATTTGGAAGGTAAAAAAAAGCATGAATATACTTGTAATAGCATAAGCTAGTAGGTAGGTATGGTGGACTCTTTGGAATAACTTGGTTTAGGGAGTTGGATGCATGAGTGGAACTCATACTTTGTTGTGGAGGCTAGCAAAAGACTGGGAGCGACAAACTAAGAGAGCAATAATGGCCATAATCATGCAGAGCGACAAAACATCATTGATCAAAGCATAAAGTGATACTACAAGTTCAAAACTAAAGGATCATAAAGGCTATGGTGACTTTGGATAGTCATAACATGGTGTGAGCATGTGCCAAGTCAACCTAAATAAAGCATCAAAGGAGAATACCACTATACTATGATTTAATATGCTAAAACAACGCATGATTCATCCAAGGCACATTAAGAAATCTCAGTTGTTTATATCAAGTCATGCTACAGCAAAGAATCCTAAGCATAAAGCCAAAACAATATCAAGCATGGCATGACAAAGCATAGGCCACAGTCAAAAACAAGCTCTTTTTACCACATAAGCATGAACTTTCCTACTCTTTTCCAAACAAAACCAAACTATTTGCAAACCAATGTATGAAAGAGGGGGTCCAAACAATTTATTCAGAAAACTAAGCAAACAAAAGCAAACGAAAATGAAAAAGAAGACGCTCCAAGAACAACACAACTGTGCATGAAACAATAAAAATGAAGCGTTTGGAAGAAACCTGGGATTTTTATTGATGAAGAAGGGGATGCCTTGGGCATCCCCAAGCTTTGACGCTTGTACTTCTTGGATATTTTTTGGGGTGACACGCGTGTCATCCCCAAGCTTGAGCTTTAGTCCATCCTTTATCTCATTACTCATTCCTTCCATACACCTTAAATTTTTCCTTCATACAAAACTTCACACAATCTTTATTAGCAACATTAGTGCACTCAAGATAAATAAGTCTTAAGGTTCAGTTCTAACACCAAATAAACTTCCATTAGAACACTATCTACTGTAGCAATTCCCTCAAAAAGCTCAAGTCCCCAAAAGAACTCAAAAAGGAACCAACAAGAAGCAAATGCAGAAAATGGCAGAAATCTGTCAAAACAGACCAGCAGGTCAAGACGAATTTTTTCAAAGCCCTTTTGTTGCTCAAATCAAAAAGTGTTGAACTAACGAAAGTTAGATAACAACCTGGGTCATAATAACAAAAAATGACAGCTCAATCCGACATACAGAGTTCTCTCACGAATGTTTACGGTGAAGTACAAAAATCTGTTTCGGGACAGCAACTTTCCCAATCATTACTTGTCTCTCATTAGAGGTTACTCTTGGCACAAAAAGCAAATAAAAAGGATAAGGAGAGGTTATTACTGAAGTAATAACTTCCAAGACTCATCTAAAACTTTTGGGTTATCTCCCAATAAGTACTTTTCTTTAACGCCTTTAAGTTAGGCATAAGAAGCAAAGAAAGAATCAAGTGTTCTCAAATGAAGAAGCATTAATACCAAATTTTGTTTTCATAGGAGAAGCAAAAGAAATCTTTTATCTCTTTTTAGGGAAGTGTTCTATACCTTTCTTGAGCGGGAGTTGATATTTAATGGTGCCTTCTTTCATATCAATGATGGCACCAACAGTTCTAAGAAAAGCTCTTCCCAAAGTAATAGGACAAGAAGCATTGTATTCAACATCCAAAACATAGAAATCAACAGGGACATAGGAATCGTTAACCATAATAAGAACATCATTAAGACTCCCCATGAGTTTGTTTTTAGCATTATCATTAAGTGGGACATTCAAATAACAATCTTCAAGAGGAGGCAAATCAAACATATCATAAATCCTTCTAGGCATAATAGAAACACTACTATCAAGATCACATAAAGCTTTGAAATCAAAGTCATTCACTTTCATATTAATGATGGGTTCCCAGCCATCTTCTTGTTTTATAGGAATAGAAGCTTTATGTTTCATCTTTTCTTCTTTAATCTTTATGAGAGGATTAGTAATGTGTTTTGTAAAGGCCATGTTCATAGCACTAGCATTAGGACTTTTAGCAAGCTTTTGTAGGAACTTAATAACTTCAGAGATATTGCAACCATCAAGATCAAAATCAAATTTATCATCTAAAGTAGTAGCACTATTACTAGCCTCAACACTAGTGGTGGTAATAGTAGAAACACTAATGTTTCTAGCAATTTCATCTTCTCTTTCCCACTTAGCATGTAATTCAGCTAATAGTCTAACATTTTCATTAATTCTTACTTGTATAGCATTAGTAGCTGCAAAGGATTCTCATTAGTTTCAGGTTTAGCAGCCATTTTATTCAAAGAAGATTGAGCTTCAGCCAAAGATGCTATACTTCTTTTAGCATTAGAGAGTTTTTCCTTAATAGTTTTATTGAAAGCAGTTTGTTTACTAATAAACTCTTTAAGCATAACTTCAAGTTCAGAAGGAGCACTCTTATTATTGTTGTAAGAATTTCCATAAGCATTACCATTGTTGGGAGGGAATGGCTTATAATTGTTGTTACCATAATCATTGTTGCCAAAATTGTTATTTCTTATGAAGTTCACATCAACTTGCTCTTCTTGAGCAACCAAAGAAGCTAAAAAGGAACATTATTTGGATCAATATGGGCTTTCCATTAACAAGCATAGACATAATAATATCAATTTTATCACTCAAGGAGGAGGTTTCCTCAACAGAATTTACATTCTTACCTTGTGGAGCTCTCTCAGTATGCCATTCAGAATAATTAACCATCATATTGTCCAGAAGTTTTGTTGCAGCACCCAAAGTGATGGTCATAAAGGTACCTCTAGCAGCAGAGTCCAATAGGTTCCTTGAAGAATAGTTCAATCCTGCATAAAAAGTTTGGGTGATCATCCAAGCAGTCAGTCCATGAGTGGGACAATTCTTAACCAAAGATGTCATTCTTTCCCAAGCTTGAGCAACATGCTCATTATCAAGTTGTTTAAACTTCATTATTTCACTTCTCATGGATATAATCTTAGCAGGAGGATAGTATTTTCCAATGAAAGCATCTTTGCATTTAGTCCAAGAATCAATACTATTCCTAGTTAAGGAAATCAACCATTCTTTAGCTTTTCCTCTCAAAGAGAAAGGAAAGAATTTCAGCTTAATAATATCACCATCTATATCCCTATGCTTTTGCATCTCACAAAGTTCAACAAAGTTATTTAGATGGGAAGCATCATCTTCATTACCAATACCAGAAAATTGTTCTCACATAACAAGATTGAGCAAAGCAGGTTTTATCTCAAATAAAGTATTTTTAGCCACAGGTGGAGCAATAGGTGTGCTCATAAAATCATTGTTGTTGGTGCTAGTGAAGTCACACAACTTAGTGTTTTCAAGAGTAGTCATTTTTTTGGGTTTTCAAATAAGACAGCAAACTTGTAAAACTATTTTTTGTGTTTTTTTAATAACAAAACAAGCAAACAAAGCAAAAAGAAACTAAGCAAAACAAAAATAACAAAGTAAATAGATTGGTTATGAGGGACTCCCCTTGTGAAGATGTCCTTGACTCCCCGGCAACGGCGCCAGAAAATCGCTTGATGGCTCAATGCACGGCGCCCAGAAAAATGCTTGATGGCGGTGTTGATGTAGAGCTCGTTGGGAACCCCAAGAGGAAGGTATGATGAGCACAGCAGCAAGTTTCCCTTAGTTATGAAACCAAGGTTTAATCGAACCAGTAGGAGCAAGGAAACACCCCAAAGGTGTTACTAGTTGAGCCTTGGCAGGGCGCACTACCGGTGCTAGTAGCAACATGGAGACCTGCACAACACAACCATAGAACTTTGTCCCCAACTTGCGATGAGGTTGTCAATCTCACCGTGTTTTGCGGAAAACAAAGGATTAAACGTATCGAATGGAAAGAAGTAAAAGTTTGTAGAAAGTAAACACAAAGAAGTAAACAGTTGTAGATTGTATGTAAAGAAAAGAGAGGATCGGGATCCATAGTTCACTAGAGGTGGCTCTCCTTAAGATAGAAAACATGCTGGGTGAACAAATTACAGCGGGGCAATTGATAAACACCGAGAAATCAATACATGCATATACTAATCATCTTGACTCCTTTGAGACTTGATTGGGCATTACAACATTATAAATAGACCGCCATCCAACTACATCTATGACTAATAATCCACCTTCAGGTTATCATCCGAACCCCCTCTAGTATTAAGTTGCAAGCAACAGATTATTGCTTTACGAACTGCGTGTAAAGTAAACAATATGATTGTTCTATGAACAAAGGATTGTTGTTTTCTCCCTAGTAGCAACAGCACATCTAGTACCTTAGAGATTTCTGTCACTTCCCCAGATTACCAGAGGCATGAACCCACTATCGAGCATAAATACTAACTCTTGGAGTTGCTAGCATCTACTTGGCCAAGATAGCTACTAACAACGGAAAGCATGCAAGATCACAAATAACAAAGACATGATAGAATCAATAATCAATCTGAAATAGAATCTCAATATCCATCGGATCCCCGCAAACACAACATGCAGAATTACAATTAGATGATCTTGATCATGAATGGAGCTCACAAGATCTAAACATGAAAGCACAAAGGAGGAGAACCAGCCATCTAGCTACTACATGGATCCCTAGTCCAAGGATGAACTACTCACGCATCACACCAGAGGATTGCATGGTGATGAAGAAGGCCTCCAGGGTGAATTCCCCTCTCCGGCAGGGTGTCGGGAAGAGCTTCAGATCCCTCCCGATCTAGGGATGGAGATGACGGTGGCTACAGACTCTTTCGTGGATTTTTGATCGGGCCCTTAGGGTTTTCGTCCCGAGGGCAATATATAGGCGGAAGGAGAGGCCGAGGGGGTGCCAGGAGCGGCCACACCACCCCCTGGCATGGGCCAGGCCTGGCTGCGCGGCCAGGTGGTGTGGTGGCCCCCTGGCCCCTCTCCATCTCGTATTCTGGCACTTGATGACATCCGGAAAAATAGACACTTTGGCTTTTGTCCCGTCCAATTCCGAGAATATTCATTTTCTGACTTTCCTGGAACCAAAAACAACAGAAAACAGGCAGCTGGCACTGTGGCTCTTGTTAATAGGTTAGTCCAAGAAATCATATGAAAAGTACTCCAAAGTTGGAACAAAACACAAGAAAGTGGATAAAACCAAGCATGGAACATCAAAAATTATAGATACATTTGCAATGTATCATGGGTTCATGCCTCTGGTAATCTGGGGAAGTGACAGAAATCTCTAAGGTACTATAAGTGATGTTGCTACTAGGGAGAAAACAATAATCCTTTGTTCATAGAACAATCGTATTGTTTACTTTACACGCAATTCGTAATGCAATTATCCGTTGCTTGCAACTTAATACTGGAGGGGGTTCGGATGATAACCTGAAGGTGGATTATTAGTCATAGATGCAGTTGGATGGCGGTCTATGTATAATGGTGTAATGCTCAATCGAATCTCAAAGGAGTCAAGATGATTAGTATATGCTTGTATGCTTTCTCGAAGTTTGTCAATTGCCCCGCTGTAATTTATTCACCCAGCATGTTATCTATCTTAAGGAAAGCCACCTCTAGTGAACTATGGACCCCGGTCCTTTCTTTTACTTTCAATCTATAATCAACTGTTTACTGGTTTGTGTTTACTTTCTGCAAACTATTACTTTCTTCCACTCGATACGTTTAATCCTTTGTTTTCAGCAAAACCGGTGATATTGACAACCACATCGCAAGTTGGGGACAGAGTTTTGTGGTTGTGTTGTGTAGGTCTCCACGTTGTTGTTGGCACCGGTAGTGCACCCTGCCAACGTTCAGCTAGCAACATCTTTGGGGTGTTTCCTTGCTCCTACTGGATTGATAACCTTGGTTTCATACTGAGGGAAAACTTGCTGATGTGCTCATCATACCTTCCTCTTGGGGTTCCCCAACGAGCTCGATATATTTTGGGCCATCAGTGCCCTTTGGTAGAACTAGCAACCAATCCTTAGCCTTTCCTCTAAGAGAGAAAGGGAACAATCTTAGCTTAACAACATTTGGATCTACATCCTTAATACGCATCATGTCACAAATTTCAGGAAAAGTATTGAAGTGCAATCCCAAATCTTCAGCGGATGAACCCCCAGATTGGTTTTGTTGAACCAAACTTAAAAGGTTAGGTTTTATCTCATATGTTTCTGCATCAACTACGGGCTGAGTGATGGGTGCACGAATAAAATCATCAGTGGGAGTAGCATACTCTCCTAATCTCTTTTGAGCCATGGCTCTTATATTTTTAGTAATTTTTAAGTAATGAAAACGAATAACAAGTAACTAATTTTTGGGGTTTTCAAATAGATAACAAGAAAGTAAACTAATAATAAGAATTAAACTACAACTAATAATAAAACTAAAAACAAGGTCTCTAATGACCTCACCGGGATAGCAAAATTGTTTCCCCGACAATGGTGCCAGAAAAAGGGTTGATACCTTCGATCCGGATTCACGGATGTAGATAATAGCTTTTTCCCTAGAAGACCTAGGTTTAATCGAACCTCGAAAAGCACTGCTAAAAGGTAATAAAAAATGACACGTCTACAAGACTTTGTTTGTTTGTTTTACCTTGGGTGATGAACAATGGTGTGGATCTCCTTTGGTGGTGTTGTGATGTAATCTGAGAATGGTGGCTCTCTGGTCGATAGCTGGAGCTCGAAATATATTGGCATCTTCACGAAAGTTGTAGGGTTTGACGAGAAGAATCCGTCGCCACCTGGTACGGGCGGGCAGTATGGGAGGACCGCGCCCGTACCATTGGTCATTAAGCATTTTGATGCCTTCGTACAGCATCCCAATTACTTGGCCATGTGTACTTCCTCAAAATCCTTCATTATGACACCTTATTTCGCTTTAAAAGCTGTGATTTCCTGCACAACATAAATCAAAGAGAGGATTTTCTTATCTTTGCAATTATTAGTCATTAGTGGCAAGGATTGAGAGTTCCTTTGGCAATTTCTTGACCAAAAACAATGTTTAAATGCAGTGGAAGATGGCAAAAATTGGAGCCATCAGAGTCTCATTTCAGTAGTTGCAAATGGCCCAAGGTTTAGTTTATCAAATAAACTTTTAGAAATTGTTGAAACACTAATAACCCCCAAGTCCAGGGGATCACCATAGTACCTCTCAATATGGAAGTAGGGTATCGATCCGCAGGAGCAAGAAGGAAAAGCTATTTATTCTCTACAACTAAAGTGTCACAAGTTTTAGTTGATTATGCACTAAACAAGTTTTAAGGAATAAGATGGTTGTTTTAATGGTTGGAAGTTTAATGTAAAAACAAGAATATAAAAGTGTTCCAATCCTCTTCAATGCAAGAGGACAAGACAAGGATTTTATTTTATAGGAACAATGGACATGGGTTCATGGGTTCCCTTAATCCTCTCTTCTCCATCTATGGTGATCATCATGTTATATATAGTAAAGGTACACACAATTGTCATGTTTTAATGGTATTTTTTATGGTGGCTACATGTCATAAAACACATAGGTGAAAGAAGTACTCCTTTGTGTTACTAGGTCACCCTTGCAATAAGGCTAGCATTTGATTTGTGTCACACCACACATCATACTTCTCCCTTTTTACCCCTAGATAAAGGATGTTTGGCTACATTGCTGTCACTCAATACATATGTCGATGTCACTCAGCCACCCATTACCTACATACATCATACTTCTTAATGGGAAACATTCTAACACTAGTGTAATGATTCATATGTTGTGATAAGTTGTCAGTATTATCACATCTCTCTTATCTACCCCCCCACTTGGTGGTGTCAATCACCTCATGATATGGATAAACAAGGCATTATGTATACATCTAAACCATTACATGCATCATAGAATATTCCCAAAGTATGACAAACCATACAAGATCCAACATAACGGTAAATGAATAACAAGTACTATCTCATAACACAATATCCACCATAGGAATTACATACATATATCCATACTCATGCAAGGCACATCATATGGACTTCAACAATGATCATACATAGAGATATTAGATCAAGTTACCACCATAAACCCAAAGTCCAGGGGGTCGACTACTCCCCTCTCATCATGGAGAGTGATGAGGAGGCGTTGGTGAAGGAGGAGACACGGTCGGGTTCCAGCAGTGGTCCCCCCTCCAATCTTCCTCCGACGGCAGCTAGCAGAATCTCTATTCTTGGTGGTTTCTATCTCCGCCTCTCCTATTTTGAGGACGCCCCGGGGTACTTATATAGGGATTTTTAGGTCAAGAGAACTCTGTGGATGAAAGAATCAAGGCGATCGGATGGTCGAGGAGGGAAAGAGCCTGGTGGGCGCGCCACCTGGGCTCTTTTGGCCCTCTTAGCCCTCCCGGTGATATTCCAGTGCTCCAGATGCTTCTCGTGGATAAATATTGGCATTCCCAAAAGTGCAGGTCCATTTGACTTTGTATAGGTCCTGAAACATCAAAAACAGGGTTTTTCTGCCCTGCGGGGTTATAACCAAAATAAAGGGGATCATTGGTAAATCCCCAAAAATCAATATAAAATAGGGATATAACATTATATATGATGCAAATATGTGGGAAAACATGTTAACAAACTACAAAGTTCATATATGCATTTTAGATGCATCAACATCCCCAAGCTTAACCTATGCTCGTCCTCGAGCATGAAGGTGATAAAACTAAACATGGACTTTGGAGTTTGTTACCTTTGCTTCCTCCATTATCATGTAGAGTTCATAGGCTCAATTCCTTTTGATGAAACATAATATGCAAGTGTACTATCAAGTTGTATCTTTTACACATCCATAAATATGCTAAACGATAAGTGATGGTGTGATGAAACAAATGATGAACAAAATAAACCTTCAAGCACACTTTGATGAACCGATAGAATAAGAGACTCTTTTCATGATTGGCATTGGTGTTCATGCCTTTATTTTTGGGCTACTTCTTAGTTTCATGCCCTTGACTAGAAGACTCACTTCTTAGTTTTATGTCTTCCCTTGAGATATTTTGCATCCCGTACCGAAAGTAAGCATTGAATATGTTAATCCTCCATAAAGAATTAAAAATAGAATTTTGAGCTATGTAATTCATGTCAACAATAGTAATAAGGATGGGGTTCCTAGTAGCTTTTTATTTTCACTTTGTTTTAAAGCATCGTATGGTTTATGTTCTAAATATCTTACAAGTTGATTGTTTCATGCACCTAGTCTATGACCTTGCACTCCTCATGCTACTCAACTTAGGCATGTCATTGTATACTCATGTTGGCCTTGTGAAACCGCATCACTAAAGTACTTCTTGCCCCTGTGTAGATATATGCCCCCCTTTTGGCATTTACTTATTTTCTTATTTTAGCATAAAAGATAATATAATTCCTTGATTGTGTTCAAGGTGGGAGGGGGTAGTATCTCTAATCCGGGAGACAATAAAAACAAACATATGAATCATATCAACAAGGATCATAATGATGTAAGTTTCCACCATGTCATGCATGGCTTTGGCTAGCGGTTCAGGAGCGTTTTCTACCAACATGCCTACTCTAGTGTGCACACTTCATTTCACATCGTTACAATCCATAGGTAGAACTTAAACATGATTGATTTCAACATTTAATATTGAAAGCTCTGTGCTACGCCAGTCATGGTTTAGCTAACAACCACTAATAATATGTGAAACGTTTTATGTTTTAATGACGAACATAAATTGGAATGTGCTTGATTGGAACATTAGAGGCATCAACTCCCAGGATAGATGGGATGATATTCGACAAAGATGTGATGAAAGTAACTGCAACATATTATGCATGCAAGAAACAAAAAGACAAAGCTTTGACCATGCTTACATCAGGAAATTTTGTCCAAGAAGATTTACTCACTATGCATTTGTCCCATCAAATGGAAGATCTGGTTGCATCATTACAGTATGGAATGGAAATGCTTTTGATGGTATTGTTATCAACCCAAATCACCTAATCCTTATTTTACAAGTTCTTAATGGGACCTTTTCTTATTTTGAATGTAAATACCTCGGTGCCAGGAGGCCACCAGAATAAGCTCCCGCCTACGGTACTATGCAGACCAGGCCGCCGGGGTTGTCAGCGCAGAGCAAATTCACATCAACCCTAGTACTGGAGACTATGTAAAATCGGGTGAGTACCGATATTCCCTTACCGCCTACGGTACTGTGCAGACCAGGCCGCCTACGGTACTGTGCAGACCAGGCCGCCTACGGTACTGTGCAGACCAGGCCGCCGGGGTTTGCCGCCGGAGGAAAGGGAATATCGGTCTTGTGAGTAACCAGGACTGCTCCTTCTAGAAAGCACCAACTCCGCTTGTAAAAGCGGGTGTATAACTCAGTTGGTAGAGCATTGGGCTTTTAACCTAATGGTCACAGGTACAAGTCCAGTTCCCTGAGAAGGGAGTGGCTACCCATTGGAGCTTCGACCAACTACCACCGGTCAATTACGCTTTGCTTCTCTATTCTACAGTGACCCGGCAATCTCCCTCGACAAAAGCATACTTTTTGAGTACTCTACAGAAATATAGCCTCTTCGATCGCCGCAATTCCGCTCATGTTAAACTCACTAGATAAAAACTATAGTAAAATGGTAAGATGAATCAGTCAAAACAAGGCAGGGGTTTTGTACAATGATACTGTACAACAATTTGGAAAAGGGATGTAGCGCAGCTTCGTAGCACGTTTGTTTTGGGTACAAAATGTCACGGGTTCTAGTCCTGTCATCCCCGCATTCTCATGATGCCCGCTGCTCTAATAAGGTTTCTTCGACTGGATTTACCACCTTGTTTTCTTTCCTCGATTGCTCGTGAGTGTAAGATTGGAAGAAGATTGAAAACTAACAAACAAATTGTCTTCAGTGCGCCAGCAGGTCAACTCTGAAGTTCCGATCTACCCGGATCCGTCTCATCCGATAAAGATGTTTTCGAATACCAATCACCGAATCGGGATCAGGTTTAGTAGATGTTGTGGTAAAGTCAAAAGATAGGAATTAGTTCACAACCTCAATATAATAAGGATCGGGCCAATCAAGTTTGAATCTGTATTCCTATAGCCCTATAGCAGCATATAACAAGAAATGGAGAGAACACCGCAAGTGAAAATCTAAAAAATTGGTACATTCAAAAGAACTGCTCAACTGGTCAGTAGTCATGACTAACCATAGCAAAAAAGCACAGAGAATTTAGTGAATGCACTAAAAACAAAGAAATGACATAGCGAGATAGTCTACTGAGCAGCTCGAAAAGCTCGGACTTTGTATGTCATCCCTACCTATTACTTTTTTATTCTTTTTGGGCAGTAGCGAAGAGATCAATTGAAAGTAAAGTGGGTATAACTTGAATTTGTGGAGACTATACATACGTGTAGATTGACAGCTCAATAAGAAGAAGACAGATATCCTAGTCGAATGCCAATGGCCAAATGGTTGTACCTGCTTGCCCCAAAGAAAGAAGATATCGGAAAGGAATTAGATCACTTTTATGGAGAATAAACCGTAAGGAAATAAACAACTCTTTCTCTTCAACCCGGGTCAGTTACGAGGACAGCTTGATCACATCTCTGACGATAAAGGAATAGCATCTGAGCACAATAGTGTAGAGTTCCCCGCCCTCCGTATCCCCATCGTCCCCATCGGGGGGAGCGGGCGGCGGAGCAGGCTGAGCGGGTGGCTCAGCGGGCTCCGCGGGTGGTAGTTCGTTAAGGTCGATATCTAACAAAAAAGTCCTAATCCTTTTGCCGCCGCAAGGCCGGCTAATCGTACGCAGAAAAAAAGTCTAATCAGATCTTTTTTGTTTTATTTGAGAATCCTTTGAACGCCCTATCAAAGGGTTCTCAAATAAAACAAAAAAGTAAAAACGTGCATTTCATGAAGGTTCAGAATATATTTCAATTAACCATTCAAATAACTTGCAAATCCTCTGGTACAATTTGGTACCTAACCAATATTTATGGACCTGCTAGCAATGAACACAGAGCTGAGTTCATCACATGGTTAGATGACTTGGACTCATCTATGATGCAATTATGGTTGGTTCTCGGTGATTTTAACTTAATCAGGGAACCAAAAAATAGGAGCAGACCTGGTGGAGATGCTAACAATATGATGATTTCAACTCAGTAATACAGGCTCATGATCTGGGGCAAATCCCACTCAAAGGAAGAACATATACATGGAGTAATATGCGGGATTCTCCTCTTCTAGAGAGATTAGACTGGGTCTTCACATCTGCTGAATGGACTATTGATACGTCCATGTTGCATCACTATTCTATGTCTTAATTCACTATTATTCATTGATATATTTCGTATTGAGAGATGATACTTATGTTATTTCATCTCTTTTTGCATGGTTGATGACTTTTGGAGCATGGACCGCTGCAGTCAAGATTCTGATGGAAAAGGTGCTCTTTGGAGGCAAAATTCGTGAAGATCAAAAAATCCGCGAAAATATACGGAAAATCCTATTTTTCCAGAAGACTAAGGATGCCAGAAGACGAAGTGGATATGGGCCATAGGGGGCCCACACCACCCCCTGGCGCGGGCAACCCTAGGCCACGCCAACAGGTGGTGTGGCCGCCCTGGCCCACCTCTAGCTCTCTCCTCTGGCGTATATCATCCTCCCGAAACCCTAAGACTTGGGGGCGACCACAGAAAGATTCCGCCGCCTCTACGGGGCGGAAAACACCGAGAGAGAAAGATCTCTCCGGTAGACAGATTTCTGCCAGGGGAATTCCTTCACGGAGAGGGGAGATCATCGCCATCAACACCACCATCAAGCTAGACTTCATCGGGATCATCATCATCACCACCACCATCATCACCATCAGCACCCTCATCACCATCTCCATATTGCTGTAACAATTGAGTTAAATCTTGCATTAGTTCATAGGGGAAACTTTCCCGGTGTTGATTACTCCTTGTAGTTGATGCTATTGAGTGAACCATTGAATTATTGTTTATGTTCAGATTGTTATACATCATTATTCCATCTCTGATCATGATCTATATGATGTCTTGTGAGTAGTTCGTTTTGTTCTTGAGGACATGGGAGAAGTCTTGTTGTTAGTAGTGGAGTTGTGTTGGGAAAGATTCAATAGTTTGATATTTAAGTTGTGGTGTACTTTTTCTAGTGGTGTCATGTGAACGTCGACTACATGACACTTCACATATATGGGCCTAGGGGAATGCATTGTGTATTTGGCTACTAATCATAGGGGTTGCCGGAGTGACAGAAACCTGAACCCACGTTAGGAAACCATTACACAAGGGACGTAAGGGTCTTAGAGTTTAAAGTTGTGGTTAGGTTTCTACCTTAATTACTTTCTTGTACTTACGGATGTTTGCAAGGGGTATAATCACAAGTATGTATTAGTCTTGGATGGGGCGGTACATTAGCACAGGTTCACCCACACAACACTTAGCAAGCTAAAGAAGATTAATCAACTATATGAAGCGAAAGCACTTGACAGTCTTCCCATGTGTCCTCGAGAACGTTTGGTCATCTTAAGTAATACAACCGGCTTGTCCTTTGCTGCATAAAGGATTGGGCCACTTGCTGCATTTATTCCTACTGTCTTTTGTTTACTCGTACTTTGTTTACTTGCTTTATCAAAAACCCCTAAAAATCCGTTTGCTAAGTATTTGCAGAGAATTCTTGATCCATACCACTAGCCAGCACCTTCTGCTCCTCGTTGGGTTCGACACTCTTACTTATCGAAAATACTGCGATACACCCCCTATACTTGTGGGTCATCAAGACTATTTTCTGGCGCCGTTGCCGGGGAGTGAAGCGCTATTGGAGAGTGGAACTGGTAAAGGAAACTTCTACTGTGAGTATTGTTTACTTCTGCTAGTTGCTTTATTTTCGTTATGGATAATTCGCTGAGTTTCTTATTTGGTAATGCTACTACCACTGCTAAGGTAGTAGATAAGCCACCACCTGCTGAGAATGATGTTTTCAAAATACCTATAAGAATTATTGACTGTGTTATGGATAACTACTATGTTGGGGATGGAACTGTCCATCCTGGTGATCATTTACTCTTTATACACGAATTATGTGGGTTGTTCAAGTGTGCAGGTATTACTACAGATCAAGTTAAGAAGAATTTATTCTCATTATCATTGAAAGGAAGAGTTGAGGACTGGTATAAGCTGCTAAAGAATGGTCAAGCTCTGGAATGGGAGGAAATAGTACCTCTCTTTTATTCAAAGTTTTATCCTCCTAGTGAGATTCATAAAGATCGGAATCAAATATACAACTTTTGGCCTCTTGATGGAGAGAGTACAGCTCAAGCTTGGGGGAGATTGAAGTTACTAATGCTCAAATATCCCATTCATGAGCTCCCCAACAATATTATTATCAACAACTTTTATGCAAGGCTCCCTCTACATGACAAGGATTTATTGGATGCTTCTTGTGCTGGATCATTCACTCGTATGGAAGAAGAAGCTAAATGGGACCTTCTGGATCATATTCAAGACAATGCTGAAGCTTGGGAGAATGACAAAGGTAGAAAGTCAGGTATAAATTATGATTATGAATGCATTGAATATTTTATGGGAACTGATGACTTTCAAAATATTAAAAATGCTTATGGTCTAGACTCTCAAGCTATTGCTTCTTATTTTAAGGCTTTTGCTTCTTACATTGAAGTGCCTAAAAAGAAGTGGAATAAGTATCATGAACCTTATAAAGATATTTCTAAGAGTGTTCCTGCAAGAAATACTAAAGTTTATACTGCTAATCATGTTTTACCTGAACCTTATATTGAGAAAATGCCTTTCCTAGTTAAGATAAAGGAACATTCTATGATAGCTAGTATGGTTAATGAAAGTACAAGAAAAGTTGTTGAACCTGATAAACAAATGGTTGATGAACCTATATTAGCAAATGTGAAAGACTTTGTCACTAATTATGAAGAAGAGGGACACCCTATCCTTTGTAAGGATACCTCTAATATTGTTTCACATAGTAGTGTTATGAGAGCTAGTATTCCTGTGTTTTCTGTTAGAATAAGTGATCATTGGTACAATGGTTCTTGTGATAGTTATATTGTCAAGTTTATGCATGATACTGAAAGTTACTATGAGAGAGGGAAAAGTTTTCTTATGCATCTCAATAATATCAAGTTTCCTCGTATTATGCTGAAAGTTTTTATGTTGCACTTCTTTTGCCTTCTTACGCAAGTTGTCTCTGGTTTCAACAACTTGTTTGTTTACAAAATTCCCTTGCATAGGAAGTGGATTAGACTTAAATGTGTGTGCGTGTTTTGGCTTCTTAATGCTCTCTTTCACTTCAATTCATATCCCTATGAGAGCTTCTTCAAAATTATCATGCCCATCTTAATGGCTATAAAGAAAGAGCTTTATGGGAGACAGCCCAATTTGTTTTTGCTTTCAGTTTGTTTTTGTTTATTTGAGTCTTGGAAGTTATTACTTCGGTAATAACCGCTCCTTATCCGTTTTGTTTTGTTTTTGTGTCAAGATCAACCTCTAATGAGAGAGAAGTAAGATTTGGGGAAGTTGCTGTCCCGAAACAGATTTTTGTGCTTCACCATAAAAATTCTTGAGAGATCTCTGTATGTCGGATTGAGCTTTAATTTTTTGTGCTTCTGCCCCAGGTTGTTATTTAACTTTCGTTAGTTTTGCACTTTTTGATTTGAGCAACAGAAGATTTTCGAAAAAATTGATCTTTACCTGCTGGTCTGTTTTGACAGATTTTGCCACTCTTGCATTTGCTTCTTTATTCGATTTCCTTTTTGAATACTTTTTGGGTTTTCGGAAGGAGTTGCTACAGTAGATTATGTTTTGATGGTTTTCAGTTGAAGTTGGACTCAAAAGGTTTTATCACTTCACTTATACTAATGTTGCTAATGAGAATTGTGTGAAGTTTTGTGTGAAAGAAATTTCCAGGAAGTGGAGATAATGGTGTAATAAGGAAGAGAAAGGTTTTATGACTCAAGTAATAAGTGTACAAAGATGAAAATAATGATGATTATTCAAGTGGAGACCCCGAAAGAATCCACTAAATACCAAATTTAGAGACCTGCAGAGTCTGTGTTCAAATAGGTAACGGTTCTGGTAAGAAAAATTCCGCGAAAATACTATACAACTATATTTTTGCAGTTTTCAGTCAATAAGGAAAGCTATGAAGCGAAAAAGGGATGGAAACGGAGCCAGGAATCAAGAATCCCTTCCATACCTTTATCCATAACCACGCAGGAAAAGAAGACTCTAAGAGGGAAGAATGGAAAAAGAATCACAAGAGTTGGGATCCACAAACTGAAATGATCATGAGCCGTATTGAGCACAATTCGGAGTTGATTCGTACTCTCACCTTCGAGATTGAGGACTTGGGGAAACTGATCAGAGAGCTCATCGAGAGGATACCACCACCACCAAAGGAGTAATTTGTCATCAGGTTTGGCATCCCCTTGGTTTGTTCCAAGCTTGGGGGAGTGTCGCGGTATCACATCACTATCTTCTATCTTTTTACATTATTAGTAGAGTCATATCATGAATAGAGGAGTTATTATGTAGGATGGTTTGCATTATGGAAGTGTCCCCTCTATCGTTAGATATGTATCCCTTGGTGTGAGTTTATGTTATGGAATATTAATGAGAAGTTCTATCATTTACTCTTTTGCATAGCTTATATTAGTTTTCAATTCGTGGTTATATGATTGATCTTGTTGTTAGTCTTGGTATCACTTTGGGATCATTGAGTTAATTTAGTTGGTTTTGGCAAACCTGGCTCGGTCAGTAGCAACACTATTTTTGAGAGTTGAAAGAAAAAGATAAAAGTACTCTAAAGAAAAAAAATATTTCATCATCTTTCTTTCTTGATTTGCTCATAAGTCTAGTATTCTCTAGTTAAGATCTTTTGTGCTTCCAAGGAAGATTGCATGTTTGTCTTTATCACTTGTATGTTTGTTTGTTTCCTTCAACTCTTATACTTGCTACCCAGCCTTGCTAGCCAAAAACCTGTACTGAGAGGGTACTTTTTCTAGTGGTGTCATGTGAACGTCGACTACATGACACTTCACCTATATGGGCCTAGGGGAATGCATTGTGTATTTGGCTACTAATCTTAGGGGTTGCCGGAGTGACAGAAACCTGAACCCCCGTTAGGAAACCATTGCACAAGGGACGTAAGGGTCTTAGAGTTTAAAGTTGTGGTTAGGTTTCTACCTTAATTACTTTCTTGTACTTACGGATGTTTGCAAGGGGTATAATCACAAGTATGTATTAGTCTTGGATGGGGCGGTACATTAGCACAGGTTCACCCACACAACACTTAGCAAGCTAAAGAAGATTAATCAAGTATATGAAGCGAAAGCACTTGACAGTCTTCCCATGTGTCCTCGAGAACGTTTGGTCATCTTAAGTAATACAACCGGCTTGTCCTTTGCTGCATAAAGGATTGGGCCACTTGCTGCTCGTACTTTGTTTACTTGCTTTATCAAAAACCCCTAAAAATCCGTTTGCTAAGTATTTGCAGAGAATTCCTGATCCATACCACTAGCCAGCACCTTCTGCTCCTCGTTGGGTTCGACACTCTTACTTATCGAAAATACTGCGATACACCCCCTATACTTGTGGGTCATCAATTATACAATATCCAAATACTATATCTTATCCTTTATCCAGGCTAGGGTCATATCATGTCCCTATTCATATCCAGATTGGGACTGACATACCTAAATCTAATATTTTCATATTTGAAAACTATTGGCTGGACTTTGATTGTTTCCAAGAGATAGTCTCAGATTATTGGCTTAATTCCTTCATTTTATGGAGATACAGCAAAGAACATTAACTCAAAGTTTAAGACTCTGAGAATTGGCCTGAAAAAATGGAGCAAAAACCTTTCTAATCTGAACAAAATCATTGACTAATGTTGTTACACATTAGCCTTGTTGGATGGCTTGGAGGAACAGACAAACCTCTCAATTGCTAAAACAAACTTTAGAAGAATTCTGGAAGCTCACACCAGAAAACTCATGGAGGCAAAAATAATATATTGGAGGAACAGGGAAAAATAAGATGGGCAAAATTGGGTGATGAAAATTCAAAATTATTCCATGCCATAGCTACTCAGAACTATAGAAGAAATCTCATCACTTATCTAAAAGCTGAAGATGGATCTATTGCTATGAATCATGATCATAAGGCATCAATTATCTGGAATTCATATAAAGAAAGATTAGGAATTTCTGAATCCTCTAATATGCAGTATGATTTGGGCAGTATGATTCAGCAACACAATCTTATTCACCTGGATGATCCATTTACCATAGATGAAATTGACAATGTGGTTAAAGAAATCCCAGTAGACAGAGCTCCAGGGCCAGATGGTTTTAATGGTCTTTGTTTAAAGAAATGTTGGCAGACCTTGAAGCATGATTTCATCAAGTTGACCAATGACTTCTATCATGATAAAATTAATTTGGAAGGTATTAACACAGCTTTCATTTCACTTATCCCCAAGATTGCAAATCCAAAGAATATGAATGACTTCAGGCCAATCTCAGTAGTGAGTCTTCCCCTCAAATTCATCACAAAACTTATGGCTAATAGAATGCAGAAAGAGATTATTCCAATTACCCATTAGAATCAATATGGATTTATTAAAGGAAGGAATATTCAGGATTGTTTGGGATGGACTTTTGAATACCTGAATATATGCCACAAATCAAAAAAGGCAATTATTATTTTGAAGATTGATTTTGAAAAGTCATTTGATAAAGTGGAATATTCAGCTATCATTTACATGCTTAAAGCTAAGGGTTTTGGCCCCAGGTGGATCCCTATGGTATCCAGAATCATGTACCCTGCATCCACTTCTATTCTATTGAATGGGGTTCCAGGAAAGAAAATTATATGCAGAAGAGGAGTTAGACAAGGAGACCCACTGTCTCCAATTTTATTTGTAACACATCTGACCTACTACAAACTGTCATAAATGATGCATGGCACAGAGGTGATATTGGACTACCAATTGATGATGATTATGGGCAAAAATTCCCTATTGTTCAGTATGCAGATGATACTCTTATGATTATGAGAGTTGATCAACATGACCTTACTCAGTTAAAATCCATCCTAACTGTTTTCAGTGCATCTACTGGTCTTAAAGTTAATTATAGTAAAACTAGTCTGGTTCCCATTAATATTGAGCCTGAACAGGCCAACATGCTGGATAAATCATTTGGATGCAGAGTGGAAGCTCTACCATTTACATATCTTGGACTTCCACTTGGAACTACTAGGCCCAGTGTGGATGATCTTATGCCACTTGTTTCCAAACTGGACAGAAAACTATCTGGTATTTCTTTATTAATGGCATACACTAGCAAGCTTACATTACTAAATACTGTCATCTAGTCAATGCCAATCTATGCTATGTGCTACTTTCGAGTACCTATCACTATATTTGTTCACTTTGAAAAAAGTGGTAGACAATTCCTATGGGCTGACAAGGATAAAAATAAGCATGGCAAATGTCTTGCCAAATGGGATCTGATCTGTCGGCCAAAGGAATAGGGTGGTCTGGGCATTCTTAATCTCAGAGTTCAGAATCAAGCATTATTACTAAAAAAATCTACATAAATCCTATAATCACCATGATATTCCTTGGGTGAACCTTCTATGGCAGGATTACAACAATAGAACACCTCCACATGCAATGACCCCTAAAGGATCTTTCTGGTGGAGGGATTGCCTTGCATTATCTGACATTTATAGAGGTCTCACCTCATGCACTGTCAATAATGGAAAATTTGTCTTATTATGGAAGGATATCTGGAACAATGACATCAGAGAAAGAAAGTATCCCCATCTACACTCCTTTGCCAAGAATAAGGACTTATCTATGGAAAACGCAATTAATTACGGCAATAATGATATCTATGATATGTTTTCACTACCACTGTCATCTATTGCCAATGAGTAACTGCAGAGCCTTTCAAAGGAATTAAGTATTATCCCTGATACTGAGAAACCAGATTCATGGTCCTTTTTATGGGGAGGATCGACATATTCCACCAAGAAAGTCTACAAAGCTTTGATGGGACATCATGACACTCATAAATCCATCCTGGATATCTAGAAAACGTGTTGCCTGCCCAGACACAAATTCTTTGCATGGCTTCTGCTATATAACCGACTGAACACGAAAGAGATGATGATGAGAAAAAAAATTATGTGGAATTTTCTGATTGTGTACTATGTGACACCTACCCTGAGGAAACTGTGATGCACTTATTCTTTGAATGTTCATTCAGTCAAGCTTTCTGGTGGGTAATGGTAATTGAGCGGGATTCAGATTTCAATATTCATAATATGATTGCAAATGCAAAGGAAAGATACTCAATGGATTTCATTATGGAGATTATGATCACTGGTTGCTGGAGCTTATGAGACATGATTACATATTCATTGGAAATATGCCCAATGTTCAGAACTGTATTAATAGGTTCAAAAACTTTTTCTCTCTTACTATGCATAGGGCTAAGCCCAGTCTTAGAGAGGGAATGCAATCATGGCTGGATACTCTATGAGTCTGTAATGTGGATCCTTGTACTCTGTAAATATCCCTTTTATAATTAATGAAAATTTTAACGTTGTAGGGGTTTTCCCTACAGTTCTTGTCAAAAAAATAAGATGTGAAGCACAAAAATTTCCATAGTGGTATCACCCCAAACCTTACTTTCTTATGACCTTTAAAATACATGAAAAGATTTTTTTAAGAGTGTTTGGAGGATTAACATACATACTATACTTGAAAGTAGCTTTTTCTAAAAGTAGGTGGGTATGCCTAGTCTAGTTTTAATGGGATTGGAACAAGTCTTAGCTTGTGGAGAAAAGGCTTAGCAAAAGGAGATCTAAGGAGTGTGCCATCTAGTTCATAATGTCAACATTTATTTTCTCACCTTGCTTCTTAATGTTGAACATAAATATGCACAAGCAAAGGATACAATTTAATAGGCATAAAACAGATCATGCTTCATATAAAACACTTGAGCTTACAAACTAGACACAACACAAATTTCAGCTTTTGTTTTTATCGCCCCTTTTCTTTTGTTCCATGGCATTTTTTTCGGTTTTAATCTTATCAAGGTAAAGTTTATTTTCAGTAGATAATCATAAGCATTTATAATAATGGTGGTGGTGGTCTTTCTAATACAAAACAAAAATTAAAATGACAAAACAGACGCTCTGAGTTTCTATGATAGTTCTATGTTGCTCAAAAAACAAAGTTTGGAGGTTTGCAAACCGAGAGTTGAGTTGATCCAATGGGGTGCCTTGGGCATACCCAATATTATGGTTTGCACCATCCTTGGATTGCTCTTGGTGTGTTGTTCCTCTATTCCCTGTCAAAAAACTTCAACACAAAACTTTTTTCGCCCATCTCTTTTCTGAGAGGTGACATTAGTGGCAAAGAATATAATAGTTTCTTCTTATATATAAAAGACAAAATTCTTTATAAATGTTCCAGCAAGCATATAATGTTCCTACATATCCCTAGCATATAATATGACTCATACAAATCATCTTAGGACACTTGGGAATGGTTAAAACAAAACATGGTAGAATCTATCCAGATTTTCAGCAATAGCAAAATGATTTTTTTTGTCCACTTAGACATGTCAGGAATTTTAGCCAAAAATTTTTGCATACAGAGGAGGAAAATTTGCAAATGCTGTATGAATTTGAGCGCAATAAGAGTTATAGAAAAAAAACAAAAAATTCACGCACTAAAAACTGTTCTGCAGAAATTTGCTACTCCATATGTTTAGCAACTTTTAAAACATCCAAAATAGATTCCACTTGGTACTTTATTAAAAACTTCAGAAATAAAACCAAAAACTCTCTTTCTACAGTAAGAGCTCAAAACGGAAATCCAAAAGAAAATAACCGGGTTGCCTCCTACAAAGTGCTTTCTTTATAGCCATATAGCTAGGCTTTACTTACTTGATTAAGGGTAGAGGGAGATCATGTGGTAACTTATACTTTTATGCCATATCCTTATCCATTGTAAAGTGTTTACTTACAAAATACCTGGGTCCCATGGTTTGCTCATACCAATCAAAGTAATAGTCAGGTTGAAACATAGTAAAAAGCAACACAAGATATGGGAACAATAACAACGAAGTTTCACTTTCTTCCTATGCATTGGCATTTTATATGTCACTAAATCACAGCAAATAGAGGCATGCCATTGTATAATATCAGTAGGTGAACACAACATATAATAACTAGAAGCATAAAGAGGGCACTTATCACCTCCTCTTTCATAGTAGTTGCATTCACTACAAGCAAATCTATCATTGTAACCCTTCAAAGCATGCAAGTTCATAGAGTTTTTCATGTAAATAGTATCATTATACATATCATGGCATTCATTATCATTCTTTCCTCTTTAAAAATAGTTTCTAGTAATATTTTCAATATCAAGATCATGGTTGCAAACAACATTTTGCAAACCACATATATATTTCCTAGCAAGTTCATATTTCTCCTCTATGGTTAACATAGGAGAGTTCAAGAATGATATAGGAATCTTATTAACAAGAGCATCGGGCAGCAAGTTCATCATTTATATCTTCATTTGTTAAACATGGATGGTTATCAAGAAGCATAGGACCATCATCTAAAGCATTATCATATAGCATATCTAAGCACCACTCCTCGTTATCAATAGTATGACTAGTAGCAAGTGAAGGAGCATTATTAGTTTCATCATAATAGCATGGATTATCAAAGATGACCATAGAATTTTTATTTTCACAATTATCATAGCATAGGCTCTCATAAATGACAAATGATTTTTGAGTTTGAGTGTTACTATCATTGTTGAGAGGTTCACATACATCCCCAAGCTTAGGTTGGACCATATCTTCTTCTTATTCTTCTTCATCTTCTTTATTTTTCTCCTCTTCTTTGGGGTGCATGGGCATCCCCAAACTTATGCTTTTGTCATCTTCTCCCTGTAAAACATCAGTGCTTTCTTGGGCAGCAATAAGCCTCTTGTTATAGTCAACAATATATATATTCCTTGAAGTTGTCTATACAATAATTAAGGAGAATAGTAATTCCCATATCAAATTTACAAGCTATGGCACTGGTTTTAAAAATTTCATCAATGAAGGTTTTTAATTCATAAGCTACCATAAAAGTAACGAATTTATCTACTTGTTCCATCCCTAAATGAGCATAATCACCTCTGTTGTAGGAGGCAATGACATGATATTCATGGAACATACAATGAAATTTAAAGTGTCTTTTATCTTGTTTATAGCAACAATTTTCATCACCATGATATTCAAGCAACTCAGTAGAAGTAGAATCTAATTTTTTTCAACCAACGCTCTAGTCTTTTCCCTTCTAGTGATTCTCTATGTTTCTTAGCAGTCTCAGAACTATGCAAGTATCTAGACAAAGCATCATTTATGTCTATTCTTATGCCCATAAGAGAAGTATTTTTGATATTTTATGTTTTCTAAAAAAACTAGACTAGAACTCTCAACCAAACAAGTTAAAGAAGTAAACCCCCCCAAGCTTAAATGATTGCAAGATATAAAACAAAGTAAGAGTAAAACAAAACTGAAATCAAATCTATTGTTTAGTTCACACAAGAATAGAAACTTAAGCGCTACACTCCCTAGCAACAGCACTAGAAAAGTATCTTGATAACTCCCAAGTGCAGGGGATCACCATGGTACCTCCCAATGTGGAAGTAGGGTATCGATCTACGGGAGCAAGAAGGAAAAGCTATCTATTCTCTACAACTAAAGTGTCACAAGTTTTAGTTGATTATGCACTAAAAAAATTAAAGAATAAGATGGTTGTTTTAATTTTTGGAAGTTTAATGTAACAAAACAAGAATATAAAAGTGTCACAATCCTCTCCAATGCAAGAGGACAAGACAAGGGTTTTCTTTTATAGGAATAATGGACATGGGTTCATGGGTTCACTTAATCCTCTCTTCTCCATCTATGGTGATCATCATGTTATATATAGTAAAGGTACACACAATTGTCATGTTTTAATGGTATTTTTTATGGTGGCTACATGTCATAAAACACATAGGTGAAAGAAGTACTCCTTTGTGCTACTAGGTCACCCTTGCAATAAGGCTAGCATTTGGTTTGTGTCACACCACACATCATACTTCTCCCTTTTTACCCCTAGATAAAGGATGTTTGGCTGCATTGCTTTCACTCTATGCATATGCCGCTATCACTCGGCCACCCATTACCTACATACATCATACTTCTTAATGGAAAACATTCTAAACACTAGTGCAATGATTCATATGTTGTGATAAGTTGTGAGTATTATCACATCTCTCTTATCTACCCCCCACTTGGTGTTGTCAATCACCTCATGATATGGATAAACAAGTTATTATCTATAGATCTAAACCATTACATGCATCATAGTATATTCCCAAAGTATGACAAACCATACAAGATCCAACACAACG
Organism: Avena sativa; assembly: GCA_916181665.1. Taxonomy (NCBI): domain Eukaryota; kingdom Viridiplantae; phylum Streptophyta; class Magnoliopsida; order Poales; family Poaceae; genus Avena; species Avena sativa. The sequence continues at coordinate 122,049,433 of OV702291.1, read as the reverse complement.
GTAAATGAATAACAAGTACTATCTCATAACACAATATCCACCATAGGAATTACATAGATAGATCCATACTCATGCAAGGCACATCATATGGACTTCAACAATGATCATACATAGAGATATTAGATCAAGTTACCACCATAAACCCAAAGTCCAGGGGGTGGACTACTCCCCTCCCATCATGGAGAATGATGAGGAGGCGTTGGTGAAGGAGGAGACACGGTCGGAGGCGATTCTAGCAGTGGTCCCCCCTCCAATGTTCCTTCGACAGTGGCCAGCAGACTCTCTGTTCTTGGTGTTTTCTATCTCCGCCTACCCTGTTTTGAGGACGCCCCGGGGGTACTTATATATGGATTTTTAGGTCAAGAGAACTCTGTGGATGAAAGAATCAAGGCGATCGGATGGTCGAGGAGGGAAAGAGCATGGTTGGCGCGCCCACCAGGATTGGGCGCGCCTCCTGGGCTCTTTTGGCCCTCCTGGTGAGATTCTAGTGCTCCAGATGCTTCTCGTGGGTAAATATTGGCATTCCCAAAAGTGCAGGTCCATTTGACTTTGTATAGGTCCTGAAACATCAAAAACAGGATTTTTCTGCCCTATAGGGTTATAACCAAAATAAAGGGGATCATTGGTAAATCCCCAAAAATCAATATAAAACAGGGATATAACATTATATATGATGCAAATGTGTGGGAAAATATGTTAACAAACTACAAAGTTCATGTATGCATTTTACATGCATCAAACACTTGCACCAAGATCACAAAGTGCAGTTATTTCATTAACTCCTATTTTAGCTTTAATAGCAGGCTCATCATCAAGATTAGATGGAAGTTTATTGGCTAGCCTTTTATATTTCATCTATAACTCACATACCTTTGATGTTACTTCATTTATCAACTGTTGGTACATGATATCATTACCTTGTTCAATATCGGGGTCTTTCACGGTGATCATCTTTAGAAGATCTTCCATGGTATAGTCCGGTGATGGCGCATTGCTATAGTCTAGCTTTTCAGGCTTCTCACTTCATCTTCTACCCTCATCATCTTGAGGTCTTCCACCAGGTTTGGCTCGGGTTTTCCTGCAAATCTTGCAAGTACGGGAGTTTGACTGTCGGCTATCATGCCCAATTGTGCCTCCACGGTCTTGACTCTTTGCTGCAAAGCCTACACATCATTTCTAATAGCAACGCCCTAGTTAGAAAATTTACCAATAATATTGTCATGGTTCTCCATTATTTTAATAAGCACATTATTTTGATTGGTTTGTTCTTGCATAAAGGTTCTAAAAGAATTCTCAAAAGGGGGATTACCATGATTTGCTCCATTATGATTATTGAAGTTATTATTATTTGGAGCACCTGCTGGATTAGAATGTTGTTTTTGAAAGTTCGAGCCATAGTTTTGACTCTTCCATGCAGGGTTATAAGGATTACAATCTATAAAATTCACTTCATTAACATTGGTAGTGATAGCATTTACTTGGATATCTTCCTTACCCCTTACAATATTTAATAGCTCATCTACCTTTGAAGTAAACTCTTCATTTTGCTCCTCGGTGATTGAGTTCACCCTTTTTGATGAGGTTCTCTCTACATGTCATTGGGCATGGTTGCTTTGCATATCATTAAGAAGTTGATTTGCAATATTCACTTGCTTCCCCATGAAGGTTCCTCCTACTGTGGTATCTAGCATAGATTTAGACATTGGGTTAAGAGCATTATAAAATAAATGTAGTATAAGACATTTTCCATCACATGACTAGGACAGTTCATGACTACTTCCTCTCAAGCAAGCGCTAGTGGCTCATGGTCTTCTTGTCTAAATCTTGTTATGTTGGACCTAAAATGCATAGTCTTAGATGGTGGGAAAATTTTAGTCATAAAAAGATTAGTACATTCCTCCCAAGATGTAATAGTGCATTTAGGCAAAGCTAGCAACCAGTCCTTAACCTTTTCAATTAAAGAGAAAGGAAATAAGTGTAATTTGACCATATTGGGGTCAACATCTTTTATGTGAATCATGTCGCATATCTCAGTGAATGTGTTTAAGTGCAAACCTGAGTTCTCAGCAGCTAAGCCTCCAAATTAATTCTGCTAAACCAAACTCAAGAGGTTAGGCTTAATTTCATAAGTTTCCAACTCAACAGTGGGCAGAGTAATAGGTGCATGAACAAAATCAGCATTCGGAGTAGCATACTCCCCAAGCTTATTTTGAGCCATGGCTCTTTTCTTTTTATTATTTTTGGAATAAGAGAAACAAATAAGTAAGTAACTAAATATTTTTGGGTTTTCAATAGATAACAAAAAGTAAACTAATAACAAAAAATAAACTAAAAACAAAAGTAAAACTAAAAATAAGGTCTCTAGTAACCTCACCAGGATAGCGAATTGCTTCTCCGACAACGGTGCTAGAAAAAGGATTGATCCGGATTACAGATGCAGTAAGTAGCTTTTTCCTAGTAGACCTAGGATTATCGAACCTTGAGAAACAATTGTTGTATGGAAATATAAGGAACTTATACAAGACTTGTTTACTCGTTTTACCTTATGTTTACCAAACATTTCTAGTTTACTTTGAATCCTTGGTTGTTGCAATGGATGGAAATAGGCCAGAGTTGATGATTCACCTGCAACTGCACATACATATGGGATAAAGATAATAATAAGCAAATTCATGTGTGAAATGATTTAATATATATAGGGTTGTGGGAAGCACATCCATAAACACTAAAGCCCCTGCAAGACACATGCATAGCAATAGTTTTTTGATCCAACCGTCATACCTCGAAGCACCGGGTTATAACATTTATTAAGTAAAATACAGATCAAAGCCTTAAGAATGGTGATGTTGTTGTTACTCCCAAGTGGATCACTAAACAAAGACCGTACTCCCCTTGTTGTCACTAGTTTTACATGAAGTCGTCGTTCACCACTCATCTCACCTGAAGCCTTTATCAATCCCTGGGATCTTGGGTACCTACAAGTCCATAGATCGAAACAAGAGACAAAGAAAAAAGATACATATCTCCTATTCAATCACCACACAATATTCCTATGTATTAGATGCACATAATCGCTGCGAGGTTTCACCCCAACCCACAGCCTATGAGGACTACTCACTCATAACAATAAGATCAATGATAGAAAAAACATTATGCAAAATACTTAGATTGAAATCAAATATTCTTACAATGGTCATAAAATCACAAGGAGATCTCGAGTACAAGATGATGGCTATTGCTATGGAGTGGATGGAGGATGGAGGTGATGAACTATGATGATGGTGAAGTGGTGGATCTCCTTCGGTGGTGTTGTGATGCAATCTGAGAATGACGGCCCTCGCGCAGCGGCTGGTGTCTCAAAATATATAGACGTATTCATGAAAGTTGTTGCGTTTCACCTGGCGAAACCAACACCACTTGGTACGGGTGGATCGTATGGGCGGGGCTTGCCTGTACGGCTGGTCGTTAAACCTTCTGGAGGCTCCTCTTCGACCCCAATTAGCTTGGCTGAGTAGGTAACATGATAATCTTCAATAAATGCTCCTGATTTTGTCTTAAAGTGTGATTTTCTGTACAACACAAATTGAAATCAAGGATTGCACATCTTTGCAACAATTATTCATTAGTATCAAGGCTAGAGAGGATATTGGTCAATTATTTGACTTAAAATATGATTTAAACGCGCAGAAAGATGGCTATTTTCACAGTCATCAGCGGACTAGCATAATTCTTAGTTAATTCGATTTAATTTTCAAAATGTCAGTTGCAAGTCCAGTTTCAACTAGGAAAATATAAACTAGTGGTGACTCCGAATACAACTCATAAAAGCACGAAAAATCATAATTCATAGAAAATGTGACAGACTATAGCTAAATTCTTAATGAATCTGATGTAATTTTCAAAATCTCAGTTGCAACTTTGATTGCAACTAATAGAAAATCACGGAAAATAATAGTTTTAAATATATAGCCTAATTCTTAGTAAATTCAATAATAGACTAGTTGCAACTAAGAAAACTATAAACCAGCTGCAAGTCCGATTACAACTAAAGAAAGATCCACAATGTAACAAATTCAGTGCCTATCTTTTTTAATGATTTTAGCGCCTATCTAACAATACCCATTTCCCACCTAATGATACGGAGCCATCAGATATGAAGAAAGAAGACAAAATTAATATAAAATCAAAAGTATCCATACACTGACAAATAAAGTTAGGACATCTACACATATTTAGTACAAAAAAGTCTTGCAAAAAGAATAAAAATGTGTTGCAAACTCTTTTTTAGGTGAAAAGTAACCTTTATTACTCAATGATGGTTAAATCTGCTACAAGTTTGGACAAAATAAAAGGAGGAGAGCCTTCCATGTTAGCCTGATTTGCTATCTCATCTGCCACCTCATTCAAATCTCTAGAGCAGAAAAAGTAAGTTGTTTTGACAAATTCTCTTGCTAGCTGAGCATATGAGTTCAGTATCGCTGCTTCTAGGCTCAACGAATAGCCGCCCTAATTAATTGCTTCAACAACTGCCTAATTGGCCGAATTAATTTCAACTCGATTGCATCCCAGTTCCATAGCAAATAATACCCCATGCTGAAGTGATATCGCTTCGGCAGACTCTACATCTGATATCTGCACCAATATCTTGCTAGAGGCACCTAAGAACAAGCCTCGATCGTCACATAGGATAGCCCCAGTGGCTCCTGATCTAGTAGATTTGATGAAATGAGGCATCAACGTTTAGTTTAACCATACCCTTCGGTGGTTTCTCCCAGATTAACTTCTTAATGTTCCCCTTCTTTGACGATGTTGCCACCGAATAGTTGGAAGCTAGCGCGGCAATGGACTGGGCTGATTTTTGTGGTGATTGTAATTTTCCTTCTTTCATAAACAATCTTCTTTCCCACCAAATATACCAGGTTTTCACCAGTATCATAACTTGCAGGGAAGCATGACCAAGTACAGGAGACCTTTTTGTTTCATACAGATCAAGTGCTCGAGGGATACCTGCCCTGCCCTATCAGCCAACAGAGCTTCTTCTATCACCTTTTCTAATCCTAGGGCCTTTCACACTGTCGCCGCCCTATCACAGGAGAAAAGGGCATGATGTATGTCTTCTGCTTAATGCGAACACACTGGACATTGGCCTGATATTTTAATATGTCGATTAGCCAAGATTGCTCTACATGGAAGCGTTCCATGCAAAGCTTTCCATCAATTTAATTTTTGCAGGAACTTTAATTCTCCCTAGATTACGCCAGATGGTATTTATCTCAGCTGATCCCATCCCAGTGTTCTATGTAGCTTGCGACCATGTTGGTGTTCCCACTCAACATAGTATGCAGATCTTGCCGAAAATCCCAGTTTTTGTATAGTGCCATGCTACAGAATCCTCCATAGTATCCGACAGGGATAATCTACAAAAAAGTGTTGCAAACTTGATAGTGATATATTATTTCAAAAACTCTACGAACCTTTCATTCAATTTCTGTCTGAGAGATGCTAACAAGGTGGCGCATGAACTGGTAAAATTTGCTTATACTTCTTGATAATCTCGTATGTGGGATGGAGACCCTCTGGGGTTCATTTTGTCCTTTGTATTGACCGATATAACACTATTATCACACGAATAAAGGCCACTAGGCATCCTTTCAAAAAAAAGCAAACAACAATGGAGCTGAGGTCCCATATCATGAGCTCCCCAAAAAATTCTCCACTACCGCGCTGCCCATAGAGAAAACAAGAACAAACAAACTGGACTCGGGCAAAAAACAAATATATATCTCTACTATCTCTATTACCTAAAAAGAATCTCGCGTTCTGTCTCCGCAGATACAACAATCCCTTTGTCCAACATGTGGTCGCTCCGACTGCATTCTCCGCCTGTCTATCCCCTCCTCTCTCGCACCCCACCCTCCACTATCTCCTCCCGCATCCAGCCGCCGCTGCTCCTGCGACACCATGACGACACCTCCCCCGCATCCGGAGCCTCTCAGAACCCCTCCTCCAGCGCCCCACCCACCGGACGCCGAATCCAGCCTTCACCGCCTCCCCCTTGCGTACCTATCCCTTCCCCTGTCCTCCACCACACGGATCAGGGGCATGGAGGCCCGACGCCCTCTCCGAATGGCAAGTAAGAGCACTAGAACGGAGGTGCGGCTGGAGGCATGGAGGCCTGGGTTTGGGCATAGGTGCCCAAGATCTGGGCGTGGTAGTCTGGATCGGACCTCCCCCGCTTGATCTTCCTCATCTTTGTGAATAATCTGGCAACAAGCAGTCTCCCACCCACGAGTTCTTTGCCACAGTTGGTAGGACTACAGAATTTCAGCGAGTCTGCAAGGAGTTCTTCGATTACAATGAGCTCGTGGGCACATCCTTCCTAATCTACTAACAGGCCACGAAGTCTGCACCTCAATCTCACATGTTGGCGCATGATGATTGATGACTGCAAGTGCATAGATCGATTGTATCTAGTTTTAAAGTAAAAATATCAAACCCACATAGAGCTATTTGGTTGAGGTCTTTATGACACTCATCATTTTCCACCAAAGGATACTTGCACAACAATTTCCCGACGCCGGTGCTCGAGGGTGACTGGCTCCAGCCTCCATGAGATGGTCCACGCAGGTCTCATGTTGGTCCACCGCGCTCTGCCATCGCCCATTCTGCTGTCTCTCAATTTCAAAAACTTGTTTTGGTTATTCAAGTGAAAGGAGTGTGAGAACACCTTGCTGCATTTAGCGTGACCTTCTTACAGATGTGACGGCATTGGGTGTCCAAAATTCCCACAAAGCCAAGCCATGTTTCTTCCTAGCTAATGCGACGGCCAAAACCTCTCGGGCGAGACTGCGAGAATATCTTGGGTGGGATTAACTTGTGAATCTCGTGGTGTGTTTTTTCCCTTCCAAAACAAAGGTAACCCTTTCCTTTGCCCTTTCTAAATGCATGTTAAGCTGGTAATTTCCCCTATAACAACAAAACAAATCACACTCCAAGAGTTATAGAAAATAAACCATATCACTCCAACAGTGCGAGCGTTAACCGAAGGACGAACCTGCGGTGTGAATCTGCTCTCGCGCCCCCAAGTTCATTGATTACAGCAGAATTAGTCCAGGGGTTTCGGCCCCCAAGTTCATTGATTACAGCAGAATTAGTCCAGGGGTTTCGTGGAATAATCCTATCCCTTTACCACATGACGCAAAATGGCTGCCATCGACCTAGACGTGTGTCGTGAGATTATCCTCATCCTTTTAAAAATACTCTCTTTAACGACTTGACCAGGTCGCATCATGGAACCTACTTTCATGTACTCCATCCGTTTTAAAATATAAGATGTCTTAGCTTTGTGAATAGAGTGTATCTAAACCCTTTTTAGTGTGTAGGTTTACTCCAAACCTAAATAAACCTATACACTAAGAGGAGTGACATCTGATATTTTGAAACGGAGGGAGTACCAAGCTCGTTCCCGGCTCATCAATCTCCTGCGGGGACAGAAGATTAAGTTCAACCAGCTAGTTTCTGGTTACCGGTGGTAATAGAAAATATAGAAATGGAACAGTTCAATCAGCTGCGATACAAGAGTCTCTCCAATCATACATGTGAGTCCAGGCTCATCTGGAGCACACCACTTGCCACTAAACTGCTACAGCCACCGTATCAACATGTAAACACACACCTCAACTTTTCTCTAGGACCTGGACCTCCTTTTGGTTTTACAGTAAAGCCAGGCAAAGTGATCTTTGTCTAGCATCTAAGCATGTGCCTAATATAGGGACCAGAGCGCCTGTGATCTGCGTTCCCAGTCTGTGATCTTGTAAAAAAAAATCTTCTCTATCTTGATATAGAAGACACGCAATGCTGCTCTTGCGTGTCCTAGAAAGCATGTGCCTAATATAAGAAAAGGAGGCAGAAATACACAAAGAGATGGCAGGAGCCTTACCATTTATGGCAGTCACACTGCTACTAGCAAGCATCAAGAGTAACAGAGGCCAGGATGACGAAGCCTGTAAGCAGAGAAACATGTGTCAACCTCATCTAAGGACGAGCCTGTGACGCTACTGTATTCTTGCATCCAAGTAGATCGAGACAGCAGAATTTAGTCCAAGGGATTTGTGGATTAATCATATCTCTTTATCTTGGTGACCAGTCCAATCAAACGCCGTACGTGACGCAAAATCAGTTCACCTTCGCTATCGTTAACAAAGATGTGCATTAGTCTATCTCCTTGTCCTTTTAGGAGACTCTCTTTATCGACTTGACCCGATCGAGCAGATGCATCGGTCGCATCAGAGAACCTTCCTTTCATGTGTGTACCGCTCGTTGTCTTGACCCTGTGTCACCAAGTCAGTTTCCTGGCTCATTCCCCTGTAGCAACACAGAGATTAAGTTTAACCGGCTAGTTTTAGTTGCTGGTGGTCATACTAAATACACAGCAACGGAACAGTTCATCCATGCATCAGGATAAGAGCCCCCAATCTTATACGTACGTGAGTTCAGACTCACCTGGAGCCTACCAATTGCCACTACACTGCTTCCATTTTTTACAAAAAGACCCAGTTGTAGACATGTGACATTTCATCAAAGAATGCGACCACGAGTTCTTCCGGTAGGTGGAGAGATACTTCAAGGAAAGGCCAACCGTCCAAGCCAATAGATTACTGAAAGGGGGAATTTTCACGGTTGTAGTCATCATATCGACCTCTAAACGCGTGGCCCTGTTTCTCAAGGACTTGAGCCTCCTTTTTTAGCTTTGTGTTAAAGCAGGGCAAAGTAATCTCTGTCTAGCATCTAAACATGTGCTAATGTAAGAGCAGATTTGCTTTTCTACCTAAGCATGGCACTAATTTCAGCGCACTAGTGCTGTGGTCATGGCCAGTTGGGAGCTCTTTTTTTATGTAACAGAGAAGAGCAATTTGCTGGAGAGTGCCATCCCGCACTAAGTACATTATTTTGGCTACAGTTGTCTAGTGTGATCATGTAAGGAATTTTCAAGATACAAAAACAATGTAAAAGTTAATTCTCGGATTTCTAGACCAAAATTGTCGTGCACCGTATCTGCTAAAAAAGCTCAGAATTTATATTTGATAAAAAATATTATTAGTTAGATTCACAAAACTGGCTGAATCAAAACTACCAATTAAGTCTCGGTCTCACATTTGGTTGCAGAATGGGCAATCTAGTGCATACCCTGAAACCACTTTTTCTGACCGTTTCTACATCCTGATTGGACAAGAAAAAGGCATGTGGGCACACCTGTTTGCAATATAAGCATAGGAAAGGAGAGCTGGATCACAGGACAAACAGAGTAGGAGCCAGAAACACACAAAGAGATGGCAGGAGCCTTACCATGGCAAATCTTTGCAGCCACCCTGCTGCTAGCAAGCATCAAGAGCAGCACAGCGTCCAGGATGGCGAAGCCTGGATGCAGAGAAACGTGTGGCAACCTCACCATACCATATCCCTTCGGCATCGGTCAAGGTTGCTTCTACAGTCAAGGGTTCGATGTCTCATGCGAGAACAATCGTGTTTTCATGGGGGATTCAAGCAGCCAGATGGAGATCTACAACATCAGCCTGGTGAGAGGGCAGGCCCGAGTCAGCACCCTGATTGCCTCCAAGTGCTTCTACAGCAACAGCAACAACACAGATGGATGGGTCTCATCAGATACTGCTGATTTCTTCACAATATCCACCAAGGCAAACAAATTGACTGCAGTTGGATGCAACACCCTCGCATTCCTGGGAGGCTTTAACGAGCACGATGTCGGAGCTGGGTGTTTCTCCATGTGCGCGGACAAGCAAAGTGTGGATCATAGTGGGCAGTGCTCTGGGATGGGCTGTTGCCAGACATCCATTGCGCCAAACCTCAGCTCCTCCAATATATCATTCGATGACAGATTCGACAATTCTGAGGTGCGCGGCTTCAACCCATGCAGCTACGCTTTTGTCGCTGAGCAGGATTGGTTCAAGTTTGATGCTTCCTATATCGAGGATAATAAGTTCACAGAGAAGTTCAGCGATGGGGTCCCAACTGTGCTTGACTGGGTTGCTGGACATGAACACTGTGAAGAAGCAGTGAAGAACATTTCATCGTACGCCTGCATTGGCAAGAATGGCCATTGCATCAACTCACTGAATGCTACAGGATATCTCTGCACCTGCAACGATGGCTTTGCAGGCAACCCCTACCTGGAAGAAGGATGCCAAGGTCAGTAACTCAATTTCTTCTTTTGAGTTCATCTTAAGTTATATGTGCATTGATATTCAGTTGTTTCTCTATCCTTGAATATTGTTTGCAGATATAAACGAGTGCAGTTTTCCAGATCAGTATCCTTGCTATGGAACCTGCAGTAATACGATCGGGGACTATAGTTGTTCATGCGAATCCGGGACTCGAAGTATAGATCCAAAGAGAGAGACCTGCAAACCAACTGCAGTTTCCGAAAGAGCTAAACTAACAAAAATGTTCATAGGTAATCTCCATATACTCAGAATATTCAATTAGTGTCTTGGAATAGCATGGATAGGTAAAACCGGAATATAGTAAGGTATTAGTGACATTTATTTCTAGAAATCTAAACTCACCCCGTGCACGAACAAATAGGAAATAACATTTTTTCACTCTTAGTTGTAAAATATGCATATTAAGACAGTCATGCTACCTTATCCGACAAGTATGGACCATAATCGCAATGGAGTCCATTGAATTTCTTGTTTTTGTACTGTGAGGATTGTAACACAAACTCTTTCTTTCCAATGAAATGAAACGCAAAGGTCCTTTGCGTTTTCTCAAAAAAAAAAAAAGGTGCAGAAACACAAATTCTAGTCTTGTACTCCCTCCGTCCCAAAATAAGTGATGTGAGTTTGTCTAGATTCGGATGTATCTAGAAGCGTTTTAATATATAGATACATGCGAATCTACACAAACACAAGTCACTTATTTTTGGACGGAGGGAGTACATAATTTAAAAGATGCTGATGGTAAATTAAATAGTTATAAACAGTGGCCAGATAAATGATGCAGGGGTTCTTATCATAAAAATAAATCAATGTGAATTTTGGTATATTCAAATGCTATTGGTTGCTCATACTTTACGACAAGAACTCAAATTTTGCACCAAAAAGCATATTAGAGCAACTGTCAAGCACTCTTGGAATCTGGATTAGTATAGTACTCCCTCCGTTTCAAAATATAAGATGTTTTAGCTTTTTACTGAAACGTATGTATCAAGACATCTTTTATTGTGTAGGTTCGGAGCAAAATGAGTGAACCTACACACTAGAGGACGTCTAAATATATGTGTTTCAAGAAAAGGCTAAAACATCTTATATTTTGAAACGGAGGGAGTAGTAAACTAGTAGTGTCCTAGGAAAGTCTGGAATATTCCACAGGAGTGTTGGAGTCTGAAGGTGTGCAGATCGAAGGGACTAGCCCATCCAGAAAATTTCCCCAAAACCTACAAGCATAAACAATTATCCTAGCCAATATAGTACCTCATCATGCATAAGTAATTAGGAAATTACTGAAAGAATGTTATACTTTGCAGGTATTTCAGCATGCGCTATGCTTCTTCTTATCTGCACTTTTGTTCTGCTGATTGAATGTCAAAAGAGAAAACTGGCAAAAGAAAAGGAGACATTCTTCAAGCAAAATGGGGGTCTCCTATTATATGAACAAATCAGGTCAAAGCAAGTTGATACAGTGAGAATATTTACAAGAGAAGAACTAGAGAATGCAACAAACAATTTTGACTCGAGCAGGGAACTAGGAAGAGGTGGCCATGGAACTGTTTACAAGGGAATTCTCAAGGACAACAGAGTAGTAGCTATAAAGCGCTCGAAGGTTATGAACATGGACCAGAAAGATGAATTTGTGCAAGAGATGATTATACTTTCACAGATAAACCACAGGAATGTGGTAAAGCTTCTAGGTTGCTGCTTAGAAGTGGACGTTCCAATGTTGGTCTATGAATGCATCCCGAATGGCACCCTATTCGAGCTGCTACATGGTAAAAACAAAAGGCTGCCTATTTCACTGGATACTCGTCTCAGGATAGCTCAGGAATCTGCAGAAGCACTAGCATATATGCACTCATCAGCATACCCTCCAATAATTCATGGAGATGTAAAATCGCCAAACATTCTCCTAGGCGACAACTACACAGCAAAAGTGACTGACTTTGGAGCATCGATAATGCTTACTACGGATGAAATACAATTTATGACACTGGTACAGGGAACTATAGGCTATCTGGACCCTGAATACTTGCAAGAGCGTCAACTGACAGAGAAGAGTGATGTTTACAGTTTTGGAGTTGTGCTCCTAGAGCTAATTACGACAAAGTTTGCAATTTATTCTGATGGTGCTGGAGTAAAGAAAAATCTCGCGTCGTCATTCCTTCTGGCAATGAAAGAGAACAGACTTCAATTTATCTTGGACAAGAATATACTGGAATGTGAAACAGAGCTGCTCCAAGAAGTTGCTCAACTGGCAAAGCGTTGCTTGAATATGAGGGGGGAAGAACGGCCATTAATGACACAAGTTGCTGAGACATTGAAGTCAATACGAAGCACCTGGAAAGAACAACTGATTCAGAATTCTAGCAAGGAAACCGAATGTTTGCTTGAGAACTCATCACGCTATGACCTTTCTAGCACTGGACAGCACGGAAGTCTGATGGCGCTAGATTTAGAAAGTGGTAGATGATAAATTGCTTATGATATCATAAATTGTACTAAGTAGAAGAGATTGAATTGGATATTTCCTGGCATAATTATCATGTAAGAATGTGTAACAGTTTAGTGATGTATCAGGTGCCACCATCTAATGTATATGGTTGTATGTAGCTAGCTGCTGTGATCATGGCATGTGAGCATATAAAGGCAAGACAAGCATGACAATGTTCCTGCAAATGGCAACATAAGCAGGACACGGAGGGCAACATACACAGTGAGAGTACTAACTATCAGATGCTATGTGCACTTAACAGGCTGCTAAATAAATATGTCATATAAGGAAAGAATCTATCCAGGAAGGTCTCCTAGCAGTCAAGAAAAAAAAGGACATTGACATAGAGTGCAATTCTGAAATCCTTATGGAAAGGCAAGGAACAAAAGACGAATAGTATTTAGCTTCATTGTAAATATACTTGTAAGTGGGCACATAGCTTAATGCAAAATGTGAGCGAACACTGACAACCTGACAGGTGTGATAATATTAGCCGAACCAAGAATCTTGGATAGAAAATGCTAAATAATTTAGTTCACTTGAGTGCTTTAAAAAAATTCAGTTGAGTGCTTCGTTGTTCCTAAAGAAAAAGATTATACAAAGCAACGTCGTGGAAACGAAGTGATGTACTTTATACATTGAATCGGCTGGCATGACTCAAGAGTCCAGAAAATTGTTAGTTACTCCATCTGTTCCACAATATAAGCCCTTTTAGCAAACTGTTTTAGCTTGCTAAAAAAGGCTATTATTGTGGAACGGAGGGCCTAACTACACAACCTTTAGAGTGGGAAGAAAAAGAAAAAGGTGATTTTTTGGAGCTGTGAGAATCCTTCTTAATTTATTTTCTTACCTTATTACTATAGTAAGTATTTAAGTATACTTGGTATCTCCCTAACACCCATTATCGTGGTGGTGTTGTGAAAACCAAATAAATAGAATGGAACAATGCGTCACCACACACGTTTTATCGAGACAAGGGGCAGGAGTTAGTCGGTCAAGGAACACAGGAACCTACCCAACAATTTCCTGTCACCAACACCATGCATCTCCTCTCTCCTGCTCACCGTTTCTCTTCTCATGACTTGACCCAACCAACATCTATCTTACCAAGCCGGGTTGTTGTCCTCACCTGACTTGGTTCAATGTACATCCAGGCAGGCAAGTTTTCTTCCCCTTTTAAGCCAAAAAGATAACACTCACAAGCTCATTTCAGAGTTCGGATAGAGACGCTACACATGTAAGCCAGAGGGTGTTGATCACAGCATAGTATTTGTCTCCCAAAACACTAGTAATCCTTTCCTTTGCCCTTTTTGTGGAACTGACATACAGCATTACAGACTAAACCGAAACCATCAGGGGATGTTTTTAACAGAACTGGTAAATTTTCCATGAAAAACTACGCTTCACAGTGTAGCATGGAAGAACACAGAAGCGGTCGTGCATTAACCCAAGGAGGAACCTTCTGTGCAAATCTGTTGGCATCCAAGTTGATCAAGACAGCAGAACTAGTCCTAGGTATGCAGCAGAACAGTCTTACCCCTTTACCAGTTCCAGTCTAACCAATGCTGTGACGCAAACTAGTTCACCTTCTCTTTCGTCGACCAGGATGTGCATCAGATTATCTCCTCATCATTTTAAAAGATTTATCTTTAACGACTTGGCCCAACCACAGGTAAATCTGTCGCATCAGGAAATCTTCCTTTCACGTAACACGGGTCACTAAAACCTGTTCCAGCCTCAATCACCTGCAGCTACACAAGATTAAGTTTAATCAGATAAACTGCAGCAATAAATCCCTTGCTGGCTAGATGTGTGTATCATTTAGTTTTACAGTGTCCAAGATTTTTTTTTTGAATTTTTTCATGCAGCCAGGATAGAAGAATCTCCCCAATCTTTTATGTGAGTTCAGCCTCCTGTGGAGCCTACCGATGGGCACTACGCAGCTTCCAGTTCATAAAAAATCCAGCTGTGCAGATGTGACATCTTATCATAGAAGCACAGGGAAGTTAAGCCAAATGGAGCACGTTCGTGCAACAAGATTACAATGATCTGATGGCCGGGTCTTCTGGTAGGTGGCAAGATGCTTTCAGGAACTAAAGGAAAATCAGCCCAAGCTAATAAAATAAAGAAAAGGGGAGGACTGAACAGCTTGGTTTCTCAGACCTGAACCTCCTTGACTAGAAACTTTATTTTGTTAATATGCAGCATAGAAAAAAATATTAGAGTCAAACGCTGCATTCAATAGATTATTTTTACTGCAATTGTCCAGTTTGATCATACAAGAAAATGCCAGATAAAAGTAGTGCAAAAAGTTAATATGTACTCAATTAGACAAAAATTCCATGCGTAAGAATATGAAGGTTTGCAAAAATGGCATCATTCTATCACCCTCTCAAAAGAAAAGAAAACTGCCAATTAAGTCGCAGTCCCGCGTTTGGGTTGCGGAGCATACAAGCAAGCTGGTCCAAACCGCAAAATCACTTCTGACCTAGTCTACACCCTGATTGGACAAAACAAAGCATACAGGACCAATTATTCCACATCTAAATCGTAATATATAAGCATAGCCAAGTTAGAGAAGGAAAGATGGATCATAGGACAAACAGAAAAGGAGAAAGAAATACACAAAGAGATGGCAGCAGCCTTACCATGGCTAATCTTTGCATTCATCCTGCTGCTAGCAAGCATCAAGAGCAGCACAGCGTCCAGGATGGCGAAGCCTGGATGCAGAGAAACATGTGGCAACTTCACCATCCCATACCCCTTCGGCATCGGTGAAGGTTGCTTCCGTGAAGGGTTCGACGTTTCATGCGTGAACAACAGGGTTTACAGGCATAACTCAAGCAGCAGACTGGAGATCTACAACATCAGCCTGGCTGGAGGGCAGGCCCGACTCAGCACCTTGATTGCCTCTAACTGCTTCAACAGCCCAGGTGGATGGGCCTCATTAAATACTGGCAAGTTCTTTACAGTGTCCACCAAGGCAAACAAATTAACAGCGGTTGGATGCAACACCCTTGCATTCCTTGTCGGCTTTAACGAGTATAGTGCCGGAGCTGGGTGTTTCTCGATGTGCACAGACAAGCAAAGTGTGGATGATAGTGGGCAGTGCTCTGGCATGGGCTGTTGCCAGACATCCATCGCGCCAAACCTCATTTCCTCCAATATAACATTCGACAACAGATTCAACAATTCTGAGGTGCGTGAATTCAACCCATGCAGCTATGCTTTTGTCGCCGAGCAGGATTGGTTCAAGTTCGAGCCTTCTTATCTCGAGGGCGAAAAATTCACAGAGAAGTTCAAGGATGTAGTTCCTACTGTGCTTGACTGGGTTGCTGGGAATGAATACTGTGATGAAGCAGTGAAGAACATGTCATCCTACGCCTGCATTAGCAAGAATGGCCATTGCATCAACTCACTGAATGCTACAGGATATCTCTGCGCCTGCAACGATGGTTTTGAAGGCAACCCCTATCTGGAAGAAGGATGCCAAGGTCAGTTCTCACCTTCTTTTGTGTACACCTCATGTTATTTGTACAGTGATCTCAGGTTATTTCTCTATTCTTCATCATGTTTGCAGATATCAACGAGTGCAGTTTTCCAGATCAGTATCCTTGCAATGGAATCTGCAGTAATATGATTGGGAACTACAGTTGTTCATGCAAATCTGGGACTCAGAGTATAGATCCAAAGAGAGAAACGTGTGACCCAATTACAGCTTCAGAGCGAGCTAGATTAACCAAAATGTTTACAGGTAATCTTCATATGCTACAAATACTTCAGTAAGTATCTAGGAATATCATGAATAGGTCGAACTGATATAGTGTACAGTAAAGCATTAGTAACATTCATTATAGAAATTATAATCTTGTGCACACTTTATAAGATGCTCTTGGTAAGTTACGTACTTGTAAAATAGTAGGCAAGTGCATGTGTGTTGCAACAGATCATACACAAAGCTTACAACATAAAAATAAAATAACACGGGTTTTCTTACATTCGGACATCGCCGGTAGCCAAGGACGCAATTTGCTCCATACCTCAATTTTTCTTATTCTTGCACAGCTCGCAGGTGATCATATTTTCCATGAAAATTTACAAGAATAAGTTTCTCACCATTCCCTACTTGCATTATGTTCTAAATAAAGCAGTTACAATATTTCCCTTTTTAAATTTGTACTGTGCCTCGAACTAAATCTTGTACTAGTCACTGAAATAAAAATGTCTCAATAAGTAAATAATTCCAGTAACTGAAAGAATGTTACTCTTGGCAGGTATCTCAGCATGTGCTATACTTCTTCTTATCTGCATCTTTGCACTCCTAATGGAATGTCAGAAGAGAAAGCTGGTGAAAGAAAAGAAAATATTCTTTCAACAAAATGGCGGCCTGCTATTATATGAGCAAATCAGGTCAAAACAAGTTGATACAGTGAGAATATTCACAAGGGAAGAACTAGAGAATGCAACAAACAATTTTGACTCAAGCAGAGAACTAGGAAGAGGTGGCCATGGAACTGTTTACAAGGGAATTCTCAAAGACAGCAGAGTAGTAGCCATAAAGCGCTCAAAGGTTATGAACATGACCCAAAAAGATGAGTTTGCGCAAGAGATGATTATACTTTCACAGATAAACCACAGGAATGTGGTAAAGCTTCTAGGTTGTTGCTTAGAAGTGGAAGTTCCAATGTTGGTCTATGAATGCATCCCGAATGGCACCCTATTCGAGCTGCTACATGGTAAAAACAAAAGGCTGTCCATTTCACTGGATACTCGTCTCAGGATAGTTCAGGAATCTGCAGAAGCACTAGCATATCTGCACTCATCAGCATATCCTCCCATAGTTCATGGAGATGTAAAATCTCCAAACATTCTCCTAGGCGACAACTACACAGCAAAAGTGACTGACTTTGGAGCATCAATGATGCTTACCACGGATGAAATACAGTTTATGACATTGGTACAGGGAACTATAGGTTATCTGGACCCTGAATACTTGCAAGAGCGTCAACTAACAGAGAAGAGTGATGTTTATAGTTTCGGAGTTGTGCTCCTAGAGCTAATTACAATGAAGTTCGCAATTTATTCCGACAGTGCTGGAGAAAGGAAAAACCTTGCATCATCTTTCCTTCTGGCAATGAAAGAGAACGGACTCCAGTCGATCTTGGACAAGGATATACTGGAATTTGGGATGGAGCTGCTCCAAGAAGTTGCTCAGCTAGCAAAGAGTTGCTTGAGTGTGAAGGGGGAAGAAAGGCCATTAATGACGGAAGTAGCTGAGAGATTGAAATCAATACGAGTCACCTGGAGAGAACAATTGATTCAGAATCCAAGCACGGAAACCGAATATCTGCTTGAGAGCTCATCAGACTATGACCCTTCGAGCACAGGCCAGCACAGAAGTCTGATGGCGCTAGATTTAGAAAGTGGTAGATGATAAATTGCTTATAAATAGATTATAGCAGAGATTGAACTTAATATTTCCTGGCATAAATATCAGGTAAAAATGTGTCATATTCCAGTACGTCAGCAACAAAGAGTTGCTACATCGGGCAAATTTATTTTAGCCATCACCTTCCTCTAGGGGTTTAATATCACCCTAGCTTATGCTAGTATCTGGTATTCTGGTGCGCAGCTCCTTCTGTGTAGGCTCTCATGGACCTCCTGTATATATCTTAAACACCTTTTACTCTATATTAAGTTCTTTCGTTCATTTTATACCAACAAGGAATATATTTTTTTTTTTGATTTTTTCTGTCCCTTAAGTAGTTACCACAAACTTGCCCACATTTAGTGTTACACTATTCTCCATGAAAATAGTATACTACAATATACTAATGACCTCAAGAAGGCCTCTAGCTTACAGAAATTATACAGGAAATCAGCTCATAATAGGTACTTTAACAAATGGAATGGAAGCTTCAGGTATATATGTGCTTCACAGTGGACACTGGACACCACAGATACTCAGCAGATATAGCCAGCAGAAAACAATAATTACAAGACAATGCACACTAGGAGAAAATATTCACAAGTAACAACAAAAGGGGAAGCTTACATACACACCTTGTCATGTGGCATTAAAGCTAATAATGACGACTGTATTATCTGCAGAACAAAATAAAGGAAGTGCCGTAATGTTTTGGGAGCTGCTGATTTCAAGTAGACAGATAAAACCAACATCTAGCCAGATAGATACACATTACCACAGAAAAAGCGAACAAGGTCCATTGACAGCTGGTACATCAGTCATAAAAAACAAGTTTGTTTCTTTATTTACACTTTTCACTAAGCATAAGCAGCATGCTATTTTCTGCCTCAAATATGATTTCTTGAACAGTTTGAATATATGACGAAAAAATGGACAAACCACAGATCAGAGCACATATGGATAAGATGGTGGGTCATGCGCACTCATGCTTCTCAACAAAAGTCTATAAACAGAACAGAGAGGGGGGTAACTTAATTATGCATATTGTTATAAAAAATGACCCAGCACAACATGTCAAGGAGTGAGAAATCATAACAGAATGCCAATTCTAGTATCCAATAGTGTTACAGATCATTTCAGAAAGAACAAACTAAAACATCATGAAGCACAATCTGAGTTTGTTAGACAGGGTAGGTAATAAGCTTTTCTTGGCCAAACAATCATGCATTCATGCTACATCCCTCCGGGAATATACCACAACAGATGACTGAAGGTCTCTATCAATCTTGAAGTGCGAATGGAAAAACCTCCTAACCTGTTGACCATAACATGTTAATGACTAATGAGTGCAAGTCAAGGAGAAAAGAGAAGGAAGAAAAATTGGCATGTAGTATAGAAATGAACTGATCATGCAATGTAGTGCGACTCATCCATTTCACTGAATGAAGGAGATGTAACTCTAACTGTGATAAGCTATTAACTATCAGAAGTACAACAAATGATGCCATAATAGTATGTACTGCTAAGGACTTTGGAAAACTAAGATTGTTCTCTTTTGGCCAAAACGATGTTCACCACTTGCAAGCAATTGGAACCTCAGGTTACATGCTTTGATGCTTATACTTACTACCACTTGATAAGAAATGCTTTTTAGAAAGCCACAAAATGCTTTGATTGAACTGCAAGGAAGTCATTCTAGACTTCAGTATTTCCTTGTACACACGGAAGCAACTTTGCAGCTCACTTATGTGTGCAGCAATCTAGTTGTCAGAACATTAGCAGTATATGGCCAGGTTCTTTCATGCCTTCCTTCAGAACATTAGTTGTATTCACTATGAGTGCAACTTATCTGGCGATGTGGAATAGAATGAGCACCTGGTTCGATTTTTCAAAATTCAAACAGAAAAGGCACATTGTTACTAAGGTGAAATGGGATATTACCTCTTGAAAAGAATCGCGCAGAAGCAACGGAAGAACGCGTCTTTCTTCAGATTCAAACAATACAATGTGACTGAAGGAAGATAAATTTCCAAAAACCTCCCCCACAAAATCAAGTGGGTTCATGAGGAAACGATCTGACTCATCCAGGATCCCTTTATTATCACTGAGAACACGGAAAGTAAGTCAGGGGGCATCGGCTAATGCCTTTTGGCAAAATGTAGTCACATGAAACGTTATATTTACTTGACAAGAAAGAATAAAAGGACAAATACCTGGGAGTACAGTCCAAAAAGCGCATAGGTAGGCTGCTATGTAAGCTAGAGTAATAAGGCGTCGAATGGCAAGGCATGAGAAAGAGGACACTGTTCACACTTCCATCATGGGCTTCTTTTGACAGATAAAACATAACATCTTCCGTTCCTCTCTACCAAAACGGAAGGTGCATATAGCCAGATAAGAACATGTCAACAGGAGAAAATATATTCGAATGGAAGACTAATCAGAAATAACAGCAAAACAGTAAAAGTAATATGTGGAGCAAGTTTGCCATAAAAAGTCCGATGAACAGCAGAAACAATAACAATGTGGGCACAAATACACAGAGAAAATGGCTTACTTGATGGAACAGGGAAATATATAAGGCCATTGGAACATTAGTAATGACGAGAAGAATCACAGAAAGTTGCAACCTTGAAAAGTGTCTTCTCCCATGCAGACTTTTACCCTTAAATTGTGACATTGCAGCTAAGCAGTAACCAGAGAACATCAACGCTAAAGGTAGCACTGGAAGAACAAACCTGTGGTATTCAGTCTATTTATATATGTGTGTGTGAAGAAGATAATAGTTAATTAAAAGAGCATTATACACTAAAGAAAAAAGAGGTAAATACCTGAACTCTTTGTGTCCAAGTATGCTATAAACCCCTAATACCCAAGAAATTAGACCTGAAAGCCTCCATTCTCGAGACTTTATGACTCCAAGAACTGAAAATGGTAAGAACGTCCAAATCATAGATGGGAAACCTTGGGTGAAGTACCAATGGAAGACGTGTGTTCCATAGTAGTCTCCTCCTGAAGAAAATAGGTTGAATTTCAAAAAATTAAGTGGCACAATGACCCGGGAACCATACATCCACCAGTCAAGTAATGTTGTTACTGCCAGGACGATGGCCCTGCACAAAGATTAAACAACATAGAAATTTCAAATGGAAGTTTCATCAATAGTGACTGAAAGAAAATGACCTAAAGAAGAAATAGGCAACTATTTGCTAAAAAATAGATAAGTAATTAATGACAATTTAGTTTTCTGAATCACTAAATCTTCATCTTACGACTCTGACTATATGGAAACTTTCCCTTAATGCTACCCTGTGAGCATTGTACCACCCCACCCTCCACCCCAAGGGATCTTTTGATTCAAAGGAATCACATAGGAATTTTGGAGGATTTTGATCCTTAGGAATTTTTCCTATGGGCATCGTTTGATTCGTAGGATTAGATCCCTAGGAAATTTTTCCTATGGGCATTGCACTATGTTTTGGAGGAAAATTTCCATCCACTCAAACCTCATGTTACACTCTAATCCTGCATTTTTCCTGTTCCTACCTTTTTTCTATCCTACGAATCAAACAGGCCCCAAATGGGGAACTTCCAAAAATGTTATGAGCAATTCAGCATTGTGCATATCCTGTGGAGACAATACAGGGAAGACACTCTATAGGAATCTACCAAGCACAAGCAACCAAACACTGCAAGTTGACATGAGTTCTTACCCTAGTGGAATGACCTCAAGAAATAGAAATCGGCATTTTGATTTTATCTGAATGAAATCCAAAAGGCCAACATAAAACCATGTTATGGCACTTGTTGGCCGAATGGCGCAAGCTAAGGCTGCTATGAGTAGCGCCACTTTTCTTGACTGGGGTCTTTGGCAGCTGGTGGTCTGCTGCTTTGAACCGACTGAAACTCTCTTGGAAGACTCGATTGCCATAAACCAGTAATAGAGTCCAACTACAGTCAAAACTGTCTCCAAGCTGTTTGATAGAGTCCGGGTAATACAGAAAAACATGAACCAGTTCACCAACTGCGAAAACATCTGCGAATGATTTGTTAAGGTCGCTATCCACCAGGTAACTGCAATGGTTTATTCATGAATGAAGCTATAATCATGACAGACAGGTGAGTTCAAGGATACTGTCCACTGGGCAACGTGCTCGTCGAAAATAAGTTTAGAAAGTTTATACAAGTATAGATCTCCAAACGCTGCAAATACTGATTGTAGAAGACGTGGAGCCATCGCCTACAAAAGAAACAAATAAATAGATAAGTGAGTGCTCCCTCGATATGTGGGAATTAAGTTTCATTCCGTGGTAGCTGACAGAAATAGAATACACAATCTGGGTGTTTTGGAATACGCTGGGATCAGAAATTCAGTAACCGTATTAACAAATAACCTATTCAAACTGAGCATGTATATTCCCGCGCATCAATCTCATGTAACCTACC
Source organism: Avena sativa (assembly GCA_916181665.1). NCBI lineage: Eukaryota > Viridiplantae > Streptophyta > Magnoliopsida > Poales > Poaceae > Avena > Avena sativa. The sequence continues at coordinate 122,026,833 of OV702291.1, read as the reverse complement.
ACTAGAACAGTAGACCTTATGTTCACCCACAGTTCAAGCTCTGCATGACTTGTGACTAGAATCACAATTCTGCGGTACCGTACGATCATTTGCTCAAAGAAATATCCAGCACCTATACTCTACCAGTTCCATTTCGAAAAATGCCAGAGTAATTACCATGAACCATGGGGTATCGAGGTGGAGAAACGCCAGAAACTTGTAAAGAGCAGCGAAGATCAACGGGTGGAGGTAACTTCGAAGACCTTGCTTCCACTCCCAGGTGAGGTGGCCGTAGCTGCAAGCAGCACCCAAAATTCAACAAATGCAGCAGCAATCTAGAATCGAATCTTCACAACGAGCAAGAGGACAAGGCGTCCTTCAGCATAATTGGATCGTCTCCCGCATCTGAATGGCGACAGGATGATCCAACCCGATCCCACTCTAGCGAGCGTCCAGGAACGGGGGAGGGTATGAGCCGGGAGCAGCAGGGAGGCTTACCCGAAGGCGATGCGGTGGGCGACCTCGAGGCCCTGCCAGTGCTCGTCGGGGTTGAAGTAGGTGCGCACCAGCAGCGCGTTCGCCGCGCGGAACGCCAGCGCGAGCGCCAGCACCCGCCGCTCCGGCCACGGCATGAACCGCCGCGCCTTCCCCGGCGAAGGAGGCGAGAAATCCCCTGCTCCCTCTTCCGGAGGAGCCGCGGCCTGAGATCGCCTGCGGTGGCTCATCGCGGCGACACACACTCTTCTCGGGCGCTACTGCGAGCAGGTTCGGGCTCGGGTGATCTCGAATTCCTTGAATAAGCACGGAACAAAGAGAATGCCAGCGGTGGCCGGCGGGATAGGAGTAGGCGGCCGGCGCGGTGGTTCCCCCTCCCACTACACGGCTGTGGGGCCTCGCGTCGCGCGCGTCTCCTGTGGTGGCGGCGAGATACGGGGAGGTCGCCGGCCGCGTCGCAGGCAGTGGTGGTGAGACTCGCGCGCGTTTCAACCCGTGGTGGCGGGGTGGAGGGCGGCGGCGGCGGCCGTGTCGCACGCGCTGATGGTGGGAGATCGAGCAGAGATACAGCGGAATGATGAGAGGGCCTCGCGGTCGTGCACTGGCGTACGTGCGAGGCTGTGGCGGCGGGCCGCTAGCCCGCTACGATGGGTATGGCGAATTGGGGATCGGGCTATGTTTAGCTGGGCAAAGGCGGCCAACGGGCTGGCACGCCATGGAATACTTTTCTTTTGTTTTTTGAGAAATGCCATGGACGATTATGAACGGACCGGCACTTGGGCATAGCATCACAGCCCAACAACAGAGACCGGCCTGTCAAGGCCTTTTGGGCTAATTTTTCAGGGGAGGGTTGTGTTGTGCCGGTACGAAGAGTCTAGAGCTCAGCCTAGTCATGGCAGGCGTGCCGCGAGCCAAGCACGGCCTATTTACCCACGAGTCGATCATACGTGCGAACGGGTTGGCACAAAAAATGGCTTGGTTGGCCAACTTTGGAGTTTTTTTTTTTTTTAAGTAAACCATATATTTCATTAGACAATCCAGAGATTACATATATGGTCAACACCTAAGACAAAAATACTTATTAAGCAACTTTGCACAAAGAACTTCGCAAGTAAATTACAATTCCATCTTTGAAGAAGCTTGTGCCTCGCCGAACCGTCGTTCATCTACCTCCGCCGCTACCATGGTAGCATCGGAAAAAGAGGCAAACAACCGCCATACGTAGATCTGGGAGAGCATCATCGCGTACGAGGATGCTTTTCGAGCCGATGAACCGAGTCGTCACAAGCGACGAGCCCGAGACTTTGTGGCACGTCGGCCGGGGATCTTCCCCGTGATCACCAGATCCCGACATCATCGTCTTCATCTGACGCAGTTGGAGAAGAGAGACGTTGTCGCCTGCCGTCATCCACGCGCATAGCTGCAAGACGTCAAAAACTACTGCAGCAGCCGACACGACCGTCACCCGCGAGAGTGATGAACGTCGACCACCAGACACAAATCTCATCGGATCCAAAGACCGGTGAGAAGACCGGGCCACCTGCCCCCCGACATCACCGGTTGGAGCGACGGCAAGACGGAGGAAGAACAGGGGCAGATTATTCCGACGCGGCGTAGTCTCCTCCATAGAAGCCACGCCTCAAGGAAGAAGAAGGACTACCCTAACTACAGGCCGGAGCACCAACTTTGGAGTTGATGCTCCTTCAATGGCGAATAGATTTCTTCATTTTGTTGGGTTGGGCTTTTGCTAAGACGAGGGGTTTGTACTGGGCTATCTACCAATTTCCTGTTGTTTGGTTGTTGTGGGTATAAACTTGAATTTGCCAAATGAATTTTGGATTTACCGTGTTGCAATCCAATTAGATTCAAGTTTTCCGGATTCGTACTTGGGTATTAGGGACCCTGTCGCGTGTGGCCGGGATATAAGCAAAGGATGTCTCATGCGTATGGACTATTTGGTTAAGACGTTGGCCCTCTAGGAATTTGGGTCTAAGTAATCCCACAACGCATGTGGACTCTATGATGACTACATAAATCAGCCTACCAATTTTCTGGTTAAAGATTAAATTTTGGTTTTATTTGACTTTATTTGTATGTTGCATATAATGCGGTGATCTAGCGTATCACTGCATGGTGTAATATGCAGGTCGTTGACATAACACCAATGAAACATTGTTCCATCAGCATTACATCCCTTAAAGTGGTACAACAGAAAATCACAGGTTTAAGACATGACTATAATTACAACATAGTACATTATAAAAGATCCAGAGAAGCTCCTCGATACATCGAGGAAAGCATCTTACAAAATAAAATCAGAAATAGCAACTCGAAATCTATTCTACGAATAAGAGTACTACTAATATATACTTGCTTGCGATTGCTGCTACAGCTATGCTCTACAGAAGTAGGTTCTAGTATCTATAGATTTAACTATCGTGTACTCTTCAGCTTCACTTTCATAGCTACTGATGTAGTTGTCGACTCCATTGATTTTACCGGATATCTTCAGCCCTTCAAAGAAGTTCACCTCCTGATGACGTTATTGATTGCTTCGAGATCTAGCACGTGTTAAAAAGGTACGTTTGAGTACGAGTGTACTCAACAAATTCATTAAAAAGGACATTTTGATGCGCCACAGAACATAAGTCATAGGCTATGCAGATTTTCGTAAGCATTTCTTTATAGACTACTTTTATTCTGAAAAACTATTTACGTCAGTCTTCACGGGTTGATTGGAACATCGTGGAGTTCCTTTCCTGTAGCATTCGCAGCTTCTTTCCAAAATAAGGAGTAACATGTCACACTTTTTTACACTCTGTAGAGGTGCGTTGCTTCAACCGTGAGAGATCCTTATCCGTATTGCATAACCGAGCGACCAAACCGTTCACTTCCTTGATATGAGATCCGATATAAGGATCCAAACCGATTTTTGCCCTTCTCCACAACCCCGCGTGGCCACCCAATTCTGCAACCAGCCATATCTCTGTTATACCCTTTATAGGTAGTTATAACTCTGATAGACCCCTTGTAGACCCTTGTACACACCAAGTATTGCAGGACACTAAGGGGTCTCACCCATGTGCTGCATCCTTAGCGAGGAATCTGCAGCATCACGATAATTTGTCTATTTGACATGCGAAAGGTAGAAGATCCAGTCGACTTCCCCAAAGACATTGTAAATCTCATGATTAACGTGTAGTATACGACGAAAGAATCACCGGTGACATTTCTTACTAATCCTAGGTGATACTTTTTCGAACAAATAGGACCTCCACCAACCACATATATCATATCATGGTTCCATTTGCCCGCCGTATTATGTTACCACCACACAGGACGATAACCGATAAGTCAGATTATTCTAAAAATAGTGTTTCTTTGTCATCTGTTTCGAAATGCAGGTGATAATAATAATAGATTGTAAATACTTGATAGAAAATATTCAAAGGATATGACCAAGTATAAACTTGCCTTTTTTACTACAAGATTATGCAGTTGGGTGGTGGACCCTATACGAGCAGACATGGCATCGTGGGCCTTCGACAGACAGGGATTTTCAAGGCGGATAGGCGAGATGGTAGCCGAGGTGGCATCGGATGACATGGGCATATGCTGATTCTCGCGGCAGAGAGATGAGTTAGCAGTGTAGACTGTAGGTGTCCGCATTTTCTCGCGGCGATATCGTACGATGGGTCTTGGCAATAGCAGAGTGGCGTCGTAGGGCATAGGTGCCCACGGTTTCCCGCGACGAGGTCGTATGTTGGGTCCCATCCAGAGTCGTTGTGGCCAAGTAAACTCTTGACGGACGCGGGTTCTCACGGGCGAGATCCTAGCTGGCTTCCTAGACTAGAGGCGTTTACGGGTTATCGCGATGGAGAGACGAGCTTTTAGCATCCCAGGTTTTCACGCCCACGCGTTGGCTATAAAATACCGAGTGATAGCTCCTTTCTCATCAACGTGTTATGTAGCCTTTCTTCTCTCCCACCTTCGCTCTGCTTTCTTTAGCTCTAGAATTCTGCTTCCGGCGTCGCTGATGGGGGCGAACATGATGCATGCCCAGAACCACTTCGATGTAAAGGAAGAACGATCTAGCCACGAGACCGACTCCATGGTTGTCTCAGTACCGTCCGCTTCTTACTTCGTGGCATACGCTGGTAATAAGATGCTCTTCTATCTCTCTTTTTTTTACTTCCGCATTGTGCTCGGTCCGTTTTCAAATTTCAAAAAATAGTTTCTCTTCTTACATATGTTCTAGGTGAAATGAAAATATATCCTCTAATATGCCATTCTTATGTGTGACGTCTAAGCATATAGGTATTACAGTATACTACCTCCGTTTGAACAAATAAGGCGCACGCGCGTTCTAAAATAAAGTTTGGCCGAATAAAAAGAGTAACTAAAATTTGATTATATTGTGCAAAATTAGTATAGCCGGAATCATATTGAAAGTGCACACTTTCAATGATGCTCATTTTATAACGACATTCTAAATATATTTAAAGTAAATCTTGATAAAAAATACGCAAAAACGAACGGAGGTGGTAACTTCTCGTGGGGAGCATGCTGATCAGCTATCAAAGGTTTTCACCCAACGGCCGCTTGCTACTCCCATGGGATTGCTAATCAAACCCATCGCGGAAAGAGGCGGAAAGCCGAAACTCGATCGTTAGGGCATGTACAATACGTTGATATCAGTCTTTCCTTATGCTTGTTACTTAATATTTTGCTTAGTTAGAGGAGAGAGAAACTAGAAAACCTTCTCTTAACTAAAGAATGATCTCTTAAAACTAAGGAAAGACTATTTTATCCATTGTACCATATGTCTCCCCTTAGCCAACCAATTTTTTACTAAAAATAATTAATTCTCATTAATTGCTAGAGATGGCATTAAAAGATAATGCATTGTACAAGTTATATATTGTGACTTCTCTAAATGATGTGGAGAGATAATGCGGTGTGGGAGGCGGGGTACCCAGCGCCGCCGGACATGCACTGCCCTAGCGGCTGGATCCTCAGTGCCGGTGGCCGTCCCGTCCCACCGGTCCCCTGTGGGCAGGCGTGGCAGGCGGAGATCTACCGCCATTACTGGGAGGTCCTCTCGCTGGAGGAGCGGAACGACCCGGCATGGGATCCTGATACTGCCGAGGCGTGGATCGTGTTCTTCGAGGCCTAGCACCAGGACCGCCTCGCCGCCTACGAATGGCCCCCACCCGCTGGACAGCAACATCGAAGGGCGGACCCGGTGGTGGAGCGCGTCAGGTCGGTCGCTGTCCTGGGTCCTTGAGCACATCGCCGCCGGCAACAACCCACCATTGACGATGCCGCCTCGTCACGCCGTGCCACGCTGCCCGGACCAGCGGTGGGCGCCGCTCCACGCCACCCGGTCTTCCTCCACGTCTTCCTTGTCGAGGTCTTCATCACCGTCGGCCCGCTACTCCCCGTACTCCAGGCCGTCCCCGCGCTTCTCGGCTATCCTCGCGCCGGTGAAGGACGAGTACGAGGAGGCTCCTCTGTCGCGCCGGCGCTCTGGCCAGCACGAGCGGTCTCCTCCCCGTGGACGGCGCCTCGGCTCGCCCTAACGTCAAGTGAAGAAGGAGTGGACGCCGTCGCCAGAGTATAAGGCGGCCGCCCTCCAGCTGAAGATCGACGAGGACCCGGAGGAGTTTCTGGGCCAGCGCGTCACCGAGAGCGCCTCCTACAAGGTCATGTCGCTAGCGACGGACGACTTTGCGGAAGCGTGGTCCGCGGAGGAGTACTAGCGCGAGCAGGCAGAGCGAGCGCGTCGCCTCGGCATGTTCATCGACCTTGAGGGCGACGACGACAGGCTGGGCTGCTCAAGCTGGGGCGGCGATCCGGGCTAGGGATGCAGCACCATATCGCCGCTGAAGTAGGAGGCCAGCGACGACGACGACGACGGCGACTACGCGGCGGCGATGTACCGCCGCCTTGGACTGTGCGGACGTGGCCGGGGCCGCCATTAGGGTTTTGGTTTTTTTAAAAAATTGTACAAACATGTTTGAACTGTAGTAATATCGACGTGTTTTTATATTTTCAAATGTTTGAATATTTTGTATGGGGGACATGGCTGGAAAGCAGCGCCCCCCCAAATCGTAAACCAATCGGCGCCCCCCATACGGGCCAAAATCGGGCCGTACTAGACGCTGTATTGGGGGACGAATGGAGATGCTCTTAGTTGCTATAAATATAGGAAAGACAGGCTCGTACCAGCAATAAGAAGTACTACGGTCGATTGACTTCTAAGGGCATCTCTAACCGATGTACAAAAATCGGTTAGAGGAGTAAGAGAGCAGTAAAAGATGCTCTTTTACTCCTCTAACCGCAGCTAACCGAAGCCCAAAAGGCTTTAGAGGAGCAAATATTTTACTCACTGGTGTCTGCGATCCCTATATTTACTCATCGGAGGCACATATGAGTAAAAGATTCCCTCCTCCTTTTTTGCGTTCACACTCAAAATCCCCCACCCCACCTCGAGCTCTCCTCCGTCTCCGGCGACCGCCGCTTCCAATTCCTCCCTCCCGCCGGCCCCCTCCCCTCCGCGATGGTCAGATCATCTCATCAGTCGTCTCCGCCATCCATCCCCAGCGCGCGCCGGCACCAAAGCCCCCCGCCACGAGCTCCTGCGGCCGCTTTGTCTTCCTCCTCCCGACGTCGTTCCCCTCGTCGATTGCCGCCACCAAAACGTCGTCGGCAGCCCCGCCGCTCCGCCGGAACCCTCGATCTGCCGGTACCCCCGACGCTGGTGTACAGCGGCGTGCGACAGCGGGAATGGGTGATACATTGCAAATGTATCTATAAATTTTGATGTTCCATGCTTGGTTTTATCTACTTTCTTGTGTTTTGTCCACACTTTGGAGTACTTTTCATATGATTTCTTGGACTAACCTTTTAACAAGAGCCACAGTGTCAGCTGCCTGTTTTCTGCTATTTTTGGTTTTTAGGAAAGTCAGAAAATGAATATTCTCGAAATTGGACGGGACGGACAAAGCCAAAGTGCCTATTTTTCCGGAAGACTCACGGAGCCAAAATACGAGACGGAGGAGGGCCAGGGGCTGGCCACCACCCCCCCCAGGCGCGGGCCTGGCCGCGCTAGGGCATGGTCTGGCCGCCCCAGGCTGCCCCTCGGTCTCCCTCTTCGCCTATAAGAAGCCTTCTGACCTAAAAACTCTGGGGGTTCGACATTTTTCCAGAAGGAGTTCCGCTCCGCCGCCACCACCAGATTCCACGAAACAGCACTAGAAACTCCGTTCTGGCACCCTGTCGGGACGGGAAATTGGAGGAGATCATCGCCATCATCATCACCGTCGCTTTTCCATCGACCATCCATGTTTCCCCCATCTATGAGTGAGTAATCCCCCGCTGTAGGCCATGGGGATGGTAGGAATTGGATGAGATCGTTCATGTAATGGCATCAGATTGTTAGGGCATGGTGCCTAGTATCTTTTATTAGTGCTTTATGACTTTGTTGCGACTTGTTATGCTTAATGCTTGTCACTAGGGCCCGAGTGCCATGATTTCAGATCTGAACATATTATTTATTCATTATGATAGTATTGTTTATGGTCTTATCTGTAAGTTGTATACACACGTTGTTGTTCGGAACCAATGGCCCCGAAGTGATAGAAATCGGGATAACCAGAGGGAATGACTTTGATGTGAGTATCACATGTGTTCATGGAGTGTTAATGCTTTGCTCCGGTGCTCTATTAAAAGGAGCACCTTAATTGCCAGTAGTTCCCTTGAGGCCCCGCTGCAAACAGGCTGGCAGGACAAAAGATGTTGTGCAAGTTCTCATTGCGAGCACGTATGACTATATATTGGACACATGCCTAGGATTATCTAGTACTTGGATGCTTTATCTTATTTATCTGCAATTGCCCTATGTTCTGATTGCTATGTGAATTGTCTTGTCCATGCAACGCCCGTCCATCCATCTCTATGCCTACCGCACTCGAATCCTACTGTTTACTGCTATTGTTACTGTTGTCTTTACTTTACTACTGTTGTTACTTTACTATTCCAACTACAAAACTGTTGCTACTGATAAACTGCTGTGAGCAAGATTGTTTCTAGGTGCAGCTGAATTGACAATTCAGTTGTTAAGACTTATAAATATTTTTTGGCTCCCCTTGTGTCGAATCAATAAATTGGGTTTTACTTCCCTCAAAAATACTGCGATACACCCCCTATACTTGTGGGTCATCAATGGGGCACCTAGGTGCCGGAGATCACCGACCGCAACACCGACAAGAAGGTGTGGTTCGGCTCCTTCCAATCCGCCGAGCAGGCGGCGCGGGCGTACGACATCGCCAACGTGCACCTCCATGGGAGCGAGTACGGTGAGCTCAACTTCCCACTGGAGGTGCCGGAGGTGGAGCCGCAGGGGCTCCGCTTCGTCTCTGCGCGCGAGCGGCGGGAGGACAGGGAGGCATGCGAGTGCCTCGAAGCAGAGCGCTGCGACACGGCGATGGCGGCCGTGCTCGCCGACTACAATCCCGAGCTCATCGAGAAGGAGCGGAAGGCGCTGGAGGCCTTCGCTGAGGCCAAGCGCAAGGCCGACACCGCGGCGGGGAAGCAGGTGAAGAAGGAGGAGGAGGCGGGGCCGTCGGTAGCTCCGGCGTCGGCCACGGTGAAGAAGAAGGAGGAGGAGGACTAGAAGGACGTGCCGCCGACGTCGGAGCCGGTGGTGATCGAGCTTGACTCCGACTCCTCCTCCTTCGAATGGGACGACGAAGATTAGGGTTAGGTGGTCGAATTCGGTTGAATTTTGTCAAATTCGGCTGCCTTTTGGTTGTAGTATGTAAATACTATGTTGAATATATGCGTTTGTTTGAAATTCGGTGTGAATTCGGTTGATTTTGATCGAATTTTGAGGTGATCATTTGATTTACTCAGCTAACTATAGTAGATCGGTTAGGAACGGCTACTGAGGAGTATTTTTACTCCTCTAACCGATTTTGGGCAGTTTACTCTCTTAACCGATTGGGGATCGGTTAGAGATGCCCTAACTAAGTACTAGCTCTTTGGATCACGCCGGCCGAGAAGCAGTGGGCGAAACAGGTCCACCATTTGGCGCCCCTAGATGGCTATTTGGCATCCATAGAGAGCTATTTGGGCTTGATAGAAAGATATTTGGAGTCCATGCAACACTTTGTGGCATCCATCGAACAGGCCTTGGCACCGACTGCGGCTCGACCTATCGCCGGAACTACTATACCTTGTCATCGTTGGTCTTCCTGACCCTGCAGACCGTGCCCACGCCCCTGTCGTCTGCCGCTCATGGCACGTTGCCGTGTGCCGCCACGGCACCCAGCCACGGCGGCTGCCTAGCACGATGTGCCCCACGGACCGCATCTTTCCCTTGCCTCACGCGACACCATTGGCTCCACTGACGACTGGCTTGCCGTCCGAGTAGGCAAGGAGCGCGGCAGATATCACCTGCACAATCCCTTCTTCAACAGGACTGTTCCTCTGGCCGAGCTGGATGCCATTGTCGGCCACGACAAATCTATCATCTACAAGTTCCTCATGCGCTCAGGTGTCGATGACTTGATCACCGTCATCACCAACAACAGGAGGTATGCTTTCATGGTGATCTGCGTGGGGAAGGGTGTGTGGTTGCCACCGCCACGGACACGGCCTTACATCAATATTATGGACATCGCTTTCCTCCAAAAAGGAAAACTCTACGCGATTACTGAGGCAGAGGACCTCATCCCCTTTGATCTCGCAATAGATGCTGAAGGAAACCCCACCATGGGAAGGCATCTTATAGAAAAATCGCCAGATTACAATGGTCAACAGGTTGCAGCCGTGCCGAATGAATTCTCTTTCCACAATTGCTCAGCTCAGGTCTGGTCATCCAATGGATCTCCTAATAATATATACATCACTAGCCGCCATCTGATTGAGTCGAGTGGGAAGCTGCTCATGGCGAGACATCATCAGCAAACACGTCGAATGAGTGAATATTGTTCACCATTTGCTGCATACATTACGCGTGGGGTGGAAGTCTTTGAGGCGGCCCCCAACGCCAGCGCTTGGATGCCGGTGACCGGTGGGCTCGGAGGCGGCCAAGCACTCTTTATCAGCATCAACTTCTCCAAGTCGGCTACACCTTGTGGAGAGGTGGAGGAGGATGTCATTTATTTCATGGGAACCGATGAGGTTTTCAACCTCAGGACCGGTACTTGTAGCCCATCGCCATTGTGTACGTCTTCTTGGAAAGAAACATGGCGCTCTTTCATCCAGAATTGGTGTTTTAAAAGAGGAAGTAATCCGAGAGACACCAATAATTTGATGTAAGAAATAATATGGTTTTGTGTATTTCCCCTGATCTTTGGTCTACATATTGTACTCTAATATTTCTTTTTATGCTAATCACATTGCATATCTTTGACATAGATAACTCGAAAAGTTAGCGAAAACAAAGCTGGATTTTTGTAATTCATATTCTTTATGATGTAGTTGTAGTGCTGCAACTTCTTCATGCTGTCCCTCTACAATATCATTGCAAGTTTGTGTGGACAGTAAGAGTTCAAGCTTGTGGTACAATTGTACAAAGATCTTCAACAAGTTAGAAAGGCTAGGTAAGGAGAAGGGCGAGTCCACTACCTGAATGCTTGCTGAATATCTGGCGTGGGTATGAACACGGCAGTGCCATGAGAGTGACAAAGATAGAGGGTATGGGAGTAAGCAGAAAGCTATGGGTATGAACACGACAGTGCCACAAGAGTGACAAAGAAAGATGATACGGGAGTAAGCAGGGAAGCTAGCGACGACGCCCATAGACGAGATTGGGAACACACAAGTGAAGCACACTCGATGTACCTAGGTTCAGGGTCCTTGCATGGAGGTAACACCCCTACTCCTGCATGAACTATATTGCCTTAGGGTGATCGATCCAAGGAAATTATTCCTGCACCTTGTATTGTTCGACCATGCTGGTTTATTAATTAAGTTGGGTTTTATAGCCTTTTATCTTAAAAATTCAATGTTTTTATAGTAGAGAATAGTACACGGTAGAGATACATAAACCGTCTCTAGTGATTATAAAATAAAGTCTAAAAGGAAATGAGAAAATCTCCAAGATATTAGAAATCTTTTTCTTCCATGACACAATCTTGTGTTTTTTTGAAGGCCGACGAATAAACATGATATAGATGTCAAAGCACAGATTTAATAATACCAGCAAGTGTTATCCCATAATTTTAATTTGAGCCACAATATCAAGGTTGTGCGCGTGAAAAATATTGCATGGATAATCCTCCTCGTGGCAACCATGAGAAAAAAAATTCAAAATCAATTAGGTGAAGTAAGATGTGAAAAAACATACATATAGAATTTTAATCTTATAGAACCACCATTTACGCTGGGAAGATCTCATCGTCGAACGAATGTCGAAGATCACCTATTACGGATAATATCAACTCCGTTGACGTAGCGTCAAAAAGAAGATGTTTACCAAAATGCTAACATAATCTTCTAAAAACACTAATTTTATTAAAAACTCCACACATAGATCTTGTTTCCCACCCCTCCCGACACCGGCAAAACCGGGCGGAGAAGGAGGAACTGATATATTGGAGGAGAAAATTTTGACTGGGATGGCGTCATGGGAATGTTACTGGGACGTTTTGTGTAAATTCGGGTGAAAAAAATCCTGAAATGGTCTCCTGGGAATGCTAGCGCTAGCGGAGATGCTCTTATAGAAGAAGTGCCAAAGTGATAGGTTTACAATGCCATGAATCGGTAAAGGTGCTACAACAGCGGCGCCAGCTCGACGAAACAAACATATATCCTCCTGGCAGCAACCACTGCGGCGTGGGCCTCGTAATGGATCTAGGCAATTCTATGTGATTAACAGTGCTGTTCATCTCTCTCGCGCCAGCGGGTAATATCACCACGACAAATAAGTTTTTTACCGAGGCGCGGTGTGGCTTCAGTTGTCGTCCCGGATATATAGGTCCGTGTGATGAGCATAGCAAAAGAACCGCTGAGATCTGATGCAATGTGGTCAAATCAATTGCCTGTCGCGTTGTTTGGAAAAGAACCTGATGTGTCTTGTTTGCACCGCAGTTGTCCATTTTGGCTGATCTGAATTCTGAAGGAAAGTCATGCTAATTCAAACGTATTATTGGCCTATAGACCCTGGAACAGATCTCTGATTTTCTTTGGCGCCACAACCAAATCACATGCTAAGAAAATATTTCCTGTTTTTCATTTTAGTTTTCAGGCAATCAACTGAAGCGATGATGATGTTCTTCAGTGCCGGCTCTCCGAGGACCGTCTCCCCTATTTATATCAAGGGTAGGACCGTGCGTCCTCCGGAGGATGCCATCCTTTCCAACCTCCGGATCCCGCATGCGACACGTGTCCACCCACCCTTCCGATGGCGATGTACACGGAAAAAATCCCCCACGGCCCCACCCTCACAAAATGAAAATGCAAACCACCGCGAGCGCTCCATGGTTGCTCACCCCGTGAGCCCCTACCCGCCGCCGGAGAAGAAGTCGCCACATCTGTGCGCCGCTCGTAGCAGCGTTGCTGGCCGCTTGTAGCATCGGCGGTGGTTAGTCGTAGCACGTCCGCCTATCGCCGGAGATGACGCCGCCGCACCTTTGTCGGCAGCATGTTTGTTAGCCGGTCGTAGCATCTCCGCTAGCCCGTTGTAGGACCGCCACCGTCCGTTCGTAGCACCGCTGGTGGTCGCTTGTAGCATCGACGGTGGCAGTTTGCAGTAGCGGCGTTGGTGGTCTATAGCAGCAGCGTCGACCGCTCGAAGCATCAACAACGGCGATTCATAGCAGTGGCGGTGGCGGTTTGTAGCATCACTGCCATGCTCTTGCAGCAACACCGACGACTTCAAGACTAGCTTGTGTTAGAATCGCGACAAGCAAATAACAAAGAACGAAAAGGAAATTGCAGCAAGGAGACACATATTTTAACGTGGAAAAACCTATCCGACAAAGAGAAAAAAAACACGGGCGCCAGCCAAGGAAACTTCACTATAACGGAGAGTGTTTACACAATGCAGGGGATTTTCACAGACGCAATTTATCCCAGTCGGCGGCTTACAAGAGGTATATATTGTTGAAAATATAAGCAAAAAACCATATGATTTAATCCGAATAATAAACTGATAAATCATGATCGTACAGACAGTACCAAAACTAATCATGCAGATCAACAAAGTAGATAAACTGATTACATCTAAATAAGATAAACATATCACATCTACACCGAACACTAGAATAAGGAACTCTAGCAGAATCTGACATAAGAAGTTCAGTGTTACGTACGGTAGAGCAGCGGCAGCAGCGGCCGCGGCGGTAGCAGCAGCAGTAGCAGCGTCGTCGCTCATGTTAAGGTTGTCGCAGAGGTCGGTGACGTCCGGAAAGAAGTCGCGTCCGGGAACTCGTCGTCGGAAGACGTTGTGGAAGCCAGTAGTCGCGCTTGAGCGCTCCCCAAAAACTGATCGCCCCACACCCACTAGTAGAAAACAGACCTTTGGTCCAGGGGTATTAGCCCCGGTTTGGCTACAAACCGGGACTAATGCCTCGGTCCAACGGCTAGAACTTGCCCAGGGGGTGGCAGACACTAGCCCCGGTTCGAACGGGACCTTAGACCCGGGTCGTGTAATAAACCGGGGCTAAAGGGTTTCAGGCAGGCCGGGTCGGGCGTCAGACCCTTTAGCCCCGATTTGTTACACGACCCGAGGCTAAAGGTGGACCTTTAGCCCCAGTTCTAGACACGAACCGGGGCTAAAGGTCTGGCTATATCTTCTTCTTCCCCTGCCCGAGCCACCATTCAAGCTGGTGGCTCTCCTCTCTCTCTCTCTCTCTCTCTCTTTCTTGCTTCAAGCTCGAGTTTATGCCTTTTTTTCCTCAAGATTTGTCTAGATTTTGTGGTGCCCCATCTATCCAAAGGTTCTAAAAGGTGAGCAACTTCATCCTTTGAACTTTCATTGCTATATTAGCTCATTTCATGCTCTATCTTATAGATGGATTTGTGGATTTAGTTTAGTAGTAATTTTTGCAGTGATAGCATGATATCAATGTTTAAATTCTATCTATCTTGTATTAATGTAAGAAACTCTAAGGTAAATATCACAATATGTGGATTATTATATCAATATATATCTTATTTTGGTACATAGAGTCTCGAAAATTGATTTTAGAAGCACACACATGCGTGAGTTCATCATTCTAACTAACTAGCTAGCTGGGCAAAATATCCTTCTTCGTCTACCTGCGTTCAACAAACTGAAAAATTTGTAAGAAAGATAGGGTTAATTCATAAAAGCTTGATAAGAAGACATCACAATTCACATATTAGGGAGTGCCTCTATGGCGAGCTCCTCGAAGATGTCTGAGGACGGGATCCTAAGACATCTTCGAGAAGCTCTGCCGTAGTGGTGTCCCTGCTCTCCCACACCATCTTTTGGTTTATATCTTTTCTAGCTAAATCAGTATGCTGGTGGAGCTAACTAATTTCACATATTAGAGAGTGCCTCTACGGCGAGCTCCTCGAAGATGTCTGAGGACGAGGTCCTAAGACATCTTCGAGAAGCTCCGTCGTAGTGGTGTCCCTGGTCTCACACACCATCTTGTAGTTCTTCACAAGAATGCATACCTATTTATAGATTAAGCAGCACAACATAGTGTCGAGCACTGATGACATAATGTCGACACACTCACGCTGGCATAGTGCTGCCACCCACCCAAAATAGTGTCGGCATTTAATTTACTGGCTTAGTGCTGCCCACAAAGGACATAGTGTCGACATGTTGTCTCCACATCCACATTTAGTCCCGGTTGGTGCCTTCAACCGGGACTAAAGATTCATCATATCTTTAGTCCCGGTTGCTGGTTTTAGATTAGTACTAATTAATTATGATTATGTTTGATGTACATAATTAATTATATATTGCAGATGAGCCGACAATGGATGCACGCTGACCGACTCTCTAACGAGTTCATTAAAGGCGTGCATTATTTTCTTCTTGTGGCCGAGGCAAACAAGCGGAGTGGTTTTATGTCTTGTCCATGTGGTGTCTGTCGGAATCATAAAGAATAGTCTTCCTCAAGAGTCCTTCACAACCACCTGTTTCGGTCCGGTTTCATGGCCGGCTATAATTGTTGGACCAAGCACGGAGAAAGAGGGGTTATGATGGAAGACAACGAAGAAGAGAATGACAACGACTACCCTGAATACGATGGTACTACAATGGAAGACATTGGTGAAGAAAAAGATGAAGAACGGGCATCAGATCTGCCCGATGATGATCTTAGTCGGGCCATTGCTGATGCCCAGGAAGAATGCGTAACTGAAAGGGAGAGGTTGAAGTTCAAGAAGATGTTAGAGGATCACAAAAAATTGTTGTACCCAAATTATGAAGATGGTCACAAAAAACTGGGTAGCACACTGAAATTGCTGCAATGGAAGGCAGAGAACGGTGTGACTGACAAAGGATTTAAAAAGTTGCTGAGAATAATGAAGAAGTTGCTTCTAAAGGATAACGAACTGCCCGCCAGTATCTACGAAGCAAAGAAGGTTGTCTGCCCTCTAGGATTAGAGGTGCAGAAGATACATGCATGCATTAATGACTGCATCCTCTACCGCGGCGAGTACGAGAATTTGGATGCATGCCCAGTATGCACTGCACTGTGGTATAAGATAAGACGAGATGACCCTGGTGATGTTGAGGGCGAGCGCCGCATGAAGAGGATTCCTGCCAAGGTGATGTGGTATGCTCCTATAATACCACGGTTGAAACGTTTATTCAGAAACAAAGAGCATGCCAAGTTGTTGCGATGGCACATGGAAGACCGTAAGAAAGACGAGATGTTGAGACACCCCGCTGATGGGTCGCAGTGGAGAAAAATCGAGAGAGAGTTTCCGGACTTTGAAGGTGATGCGAGGAACTTATGGTTTGGTCTAAGTACAAATGGCATAAATCCTTTTGGGGAGCAGAGCTGCAGTCATAGCACCTGGCCAGTGACTCTATGTATTTATAACCTTCCTCCTTGGTTGTGCATGAAGCGGAAGTTTATTATGATGTCAGTGCTCATCCAAGGCCCGAAGCAACCCGGCAAGGACATTGATGTGTACCTAAGGCCATTAGTTGAAGAACTCTTACAGTTGTGGCACGGACAAGGTGTACGTGTGTGGGATGAGAACAAACAGGAGGAATTTGACCTACGAGCGTTGTTGTTCATAACAATCAATGATTGGCCTGCTCTTAGTAACATTTCAGAACAGGCAAACAAGGGATACAATGCATGCACACACTGTTTAAACGATACTGAAAGTATATATTTGGATAAATGTAAGAATAATATGTACCCGAGGAATCGTCGTTTTCTTCCACCCTCGTACATCCTAAGAAAGAAAGGTAAGCATTTCAATGGTGAGGCAGACAGCCGGTGTAAGCCTATCCGCCATACCGGTGATGATGTATTTGACATGGTGAAGGATTTAAAAGTGATCTTTGGAAAGGGTCCTGGTAGAAAATCTGTTCTGAAGGACGATGTCGGACATGCACCCATGTGGAAAAAGAAATCTATATTTTGAGAGCTACCCTACCCTATTGGAAAGTCCTAGAGGTCCGCTCTGTAATTGACGTGATGCACCTGACGAAGAATCTTTGTGTGACGCTGCTAGGCTTCTTAGGCGTGTATGGGAAGAGCAAAGATACACCTGAAGCACGACAGGACCAACAACGTATAAAAGACCGAGATGGCATGCATCCAGAGCTGTTTGAAGGTACTGCTAACTACGCTCTTACCAAAGAAGAGAAGGAAATCTTTTTTGAAGTCCTTTACAGTATCAAGGTCCCGTCTGGTTTCTCGTCGAACATAAAGGGAATAATAAATATGGCAGAGAAAAAAAATTCAAAACCTAAAGTCTCATGACTGCCACGTGCTTATGACCCAGCTGCTTCCGATTGCATTGAGGGGACTCCTGCCGGAAAATGTTCGAGTACCCATTGTGAAGCTATGTGTGTTTCTCAATGCAATTTCTCAGAAGGTAATCAGTCTAGATAGTCTACTAAGGTTACATAAAGGTGTGGTCCAATGTCTTGTCAGCTTCGAGTTGGTGTTCATACCATCCTTCTTCAATATTATGACTCACCTCCTAGTTCACCTAGTCGATGAGATTAACATTCTTGGTCCTGTATTTCTACACAATATGTTCCCCTTTGAGAGGTTCATGGGAGTGTTAAAGAAATATGTTCATAACCGTGCTAGGCCAGAAGGAAGCATCTCAAAGGGATATGGAACAGAGGAGGTCATTGAGTTTTGTGTTGACTTTATTCCTGACCTTAAGCCCATCGGTGTTCCTGAATCACGGCATGAGGGTATAATTAGTGGAAAAGGCACGCTAGGAAAGAAAGCAAGGATATGTATGGACGGACATTCTCTCACTAAAGCACACTACACAGTTCTGCAAAGTTCCACCTTGGTGGCTCCGTATATCGAGGAACACAAGAATATTGTACACTCCAACAACCCGGGGAAGCCTGGCTCCTAGATTAGAGATGAACATATGAGGACTTTTGGCGGTTGGTTGCAGTCACATCTCATGAATGACATAAATGTTGGAGAGTAGTTGTACTTGTTGGCCAGGTCACCATCTTCGACTATGTTGACTTTCTAAGGGTACGAGATAAATGGGAATACATTTTACACGATCGCCCAAGATAAAAAGAGCACCAATCAAAACAGTGGTGTCCGATTTGATGCAACAGACGAGAATGGGCAAAATGATACATATTATGGTTACATAGAGGAGATATGGGAACTTGACTATGGACCTTTTTTTAAGGTTCCTTTGTTTCGGTGCAAATGGGTCAAGCTGACAGGAGGCGGGGTTGAGATGGACAAGAAATACGGAATGACAACAGCGGATCTCAACAACCTTGCGTATAGAGATGAACCATTTGTCCTAGCCAATGATGTGACTCAGGTTTTTTATGTGAAGGACATGTCTACCAAACCGAGAAAAAGGAAAGATAAGCAAAAGAATACGGCATCCGATGAGCTAAAGCGCCACATAGTTCTTTCAGATAGAAGAAACATCGGGGGTGGAGGATAAGACAGACATGTCAGACGATTATGATAAGTTTCATGAAATTCCGCCTTCGCTGTGAAGGATGACCCAAGCATCCCGTTAAATAAGTAAGATGCTCCATGGTTACGGATTAGAAGAAAACTCTAACATGTGTGGATGTTGGTGATGTACAATATTATTAAACCTTTATTTTTTATGATCTTCTTATATGTATATGGATATGAACTTTCTCGATCTCAATACGTAGTATTGCAACTTGTTATGGCTAGACATTTATTAATATTAAAATGTAAAAATTAGTCATAATCATATCTAGCCCTGTAGTACACAGCTTCTGGGTCGTCTTCGGAATCGTCATCGTCGTCGCTCGTAGCACGCGGATGGATCCTCAGCCCTTCCTCGTAGCACGCGGATGGATCCTCCAGCCTCGGATTCACGACAAGCGGGGGAGGGGGCTCCCGGATGACGACCCCAGTACGTCCTAGGCCTTCACCATCACCACCATTCTTGTGGCTATGCTGCTGGTCAAAGTGCGGGTACCTCAGGCGAGGATGGTCTCCCATGGCGATGTAGCGCATCACACCGGCGATAGTCCGGTTCGCCCACCACAGGCGGCGACCAGCCTCGTTGCGGTTCACTAGGGGCGGGCCGTCACCCTCATACCTGGCGAGCTCCCTTTCCCGCCGGTTCGCGAAGAAGGCATTCCAGGTGTCGAGGTTGTCGGGATCCCAATGGGGATCCATCCGCTGCTCCGGCGTGAGCTCGAGGTAGAAGTGGTTCGTGATGGCCGCCTGACGGGCCGAACCTTGAGACATAGGAGGAACAGGAACCCCTCCAGCGCTCAGCATCCAGCCAACGGGCAGCCGGTACCCCGACGGGCATGGGTAGCTGGAGGCGCACAGCGCCTCGGTCTCCTCGAGCGTCAGAAAAGCCCAGTAAGCGGTGTCCATTGTTGTGAGAGAGAAGGTGTGGATGTGTCGATGGAAATAACGGTCGGCCTAGATATAGAGGGACATGGCGGGAGAACATGGCGGGAAGCGGGGGAAATGGCGGGAGAAACATGGCGGGAAGCGGGGGAAATAGCGGGAGAACATGGCGAGAAGTGGGGGAAATGATGGGAGAACATGGCGGGAAGCGGGAGAAATGGCGGGAGAACATTTCTACTATATTTTTGTGAATATTTTGCTATATTATATGTATTTTTCCACTTTTAAATAATAAACTATATTTTTATTATTTTTTATGAATATTTCTACTAAATATAATACTTGTTAGATAATAGATAATTTCATTTAAGTTGTATAATAAAGTATGATAATAGATTTAAATTATAGATCTTCTTTTTCTGAAAATTTTGATATATAATACATAATTTTCTGAAAACTATAAACCATTTTTGGGTTTGGCGCCAAAAATAACCTTTAGTTGGCGCGCGAGAAGTGCGGCGGGCCGAAAACACCTTTAGACCCGGGTTGTAATACGAACCGGGGCCTTAAAAGGGGGTGGTAGAAATACTACCCCCGCCCCGGATCGAGCCACGACCCGGAGAGCCAGATCACATTCTTCCCCGCAGAGACGTTCGTGTCGCGCTGTTGCCCGCGCCCGTCCGTGCCACCGCCGCCCGCGCCTGTGCCGCCGTGCAAGCCGCCGCCGCCCGCGCCCGTTCCGTGCCGCCGCCACCGTCTGTCTCCGCCGCGCGTCGTCCGCCGTGCCGCCCGCACCGTCGTCTCCGCGCCCCGCCGCCCCGCCCCGCCGCGCCGCCTCCGCAGGTTAGTTGTTATTATAGGGTGTTATATGTTGTTAATTTTGATGTTATATGTTGTTATTTTTGGTTAATTAGTATTTAGGGTTAGTTAGTATATTAGTATTTAGGGTTAATTTTGGTTAATTAGTATATAGGGGTAGTTAGTATTTAGGGTTAATTAGTATTTAGGGGTAGTTAGTATATTAGTATTAGGTTAGTATTAGTATTTAGGTTAGTTAGTATTAGTATTTAGGTTAGTATTAGTATTTTCTATTAATATTAGTTAGTATTAGTATTAGGTTAGTATTTAGAATTAGTTAGTATTAGTATTAGGTTAATTGTATAGGTTAGTATTTATTTAGGGTTAGTTAGAATACTTAGTTAATTAGGTTTAGTTTAGTTAGTGATAGGTTTAGGGTTATTGTTATTAGGGCAATATATACTTAGTGATTTAGTTATTGTTTATGTTTTATGATTGTAAGTTATTGCTATTATTTAGTTATGCCGCGTCCACCTCGTCCGAGCCTACTGGACTCCGTCGGGGATGTCCGAGTCTGGGCTCCGCCGGGTTGGCACTAGGAGGTGCTACCTGTCGGGACTCGTACCTTGGTGAGGAATCCGGGTATCATCGTTGTGAGACTAGGCACATGGCTTAATAGGATTGATAGAATACTCATACCAACAAGTTGCAACTTCTTTTCCGGAAGCTCATTCGAAAAAAACTCTAAGGTTAAGCATGCTTGGCCTAGAGCAATTCTAGGATGGGTGACCGACCGGGAAGTGGGTAACCGGGTGCGCACGAGTGAGGACAAAGTGCGCAGAAAAAACTAGTGTTGGTCTGTGGGGCCAGTCTAGATATCCTATTAAGCTGTCAGGAGTGACATCCCCCGGGCCCAGGAGTGGACGGGGTGTTACAATCGTCGACCCGGAGCTTTTTTGGTGGCGTCCACGAGGTCCAGGAGCGGTGCAGAGGGAGCCAGCCCCCGAGGAGGTGGTACGTTGTCGTAACAGGGAGGAGGACGAGCATGTACGGCGATACATGTATCTTTTGGAGACTAGGTTCTCCAATATCTGGCAGGTTCACGGATCTCACCCGAGCTATTCTCCGGTGATGGTTCCTCTTCTGTGGCTGCAGAGCTCCCGTAGCACAGAACGCGGCAGCCGCGTTCGCTAGTTTATCTTAATAATGTACTTTATATTATACTTTATCCTATAATGCACCCGAGCTATTCTCCGGTGATGTATTAATAATGTACTTTATCCTATAATGCACCCGAGCTATTCTCCGGTGATTTATTAATAATGTACTTTATCTTATATTATTGTAATTTATCTTAATCACTAAGTACTGTATCCGAGTTGTCGCAGTTGTAATATTCTTTTACTTAATGCAATATTCTTTTTCTGTATTAGTTAAGCTATGGACGGTAGACAGAATGAAGAGGAGCTCCTCGACATTATAGATTAGGGTACTGGGGGGGTCTTATTATGATGGCTCCGAATATCTTAATTTGTCTGGAGGAGATGATGGTGGACCAAATAGTGGAGACGATGGTGCTGACCATCGTGAAGACCATGGTGAAGACACCATAATAATGACAAACTCCGTCAAGGTATATAAAGCCTCTATCGATGGTTCACTAGTATAGATGCACTAATTGATTCGTATATATGTTTCTTCTCTTAGACCTCCGCTTCCGGCCAATCTTCTACAAATACAAGAGGCCCGACACACAAGTTGCCCGCTGATGTCCGTTTCAGCATTGACTTTGTCTCTCCGCAGGGTCAACCGCTAGAGCCCAAAGAAGCTGCGAATGCATTTACAAGTCAATGCGGAGTGATTGTTATAGACAAAGTCCCGATCACCACGCGAAACTGGAACAAGCCAGGAAAGAAAAAGGATCCAGCTGGGGCTAGTTTTGTAGATGACAGAGCGAAAGATACAATGTGGAATTCTCTCATGACACATTTCACCCTACCTGTCTTGGAGACTGATGAGCTCACACAGCAAATGACGAGGAAAGTCAAGCACTTTGCTCTTAAGAAGATGGCCGAACTATTCAAGGAATGGAAAAAAAGATTGTACCACAAGTATGTCTTGAAGGAAACAACTCCTCCATTCGTTGGCCCACTAGAGTTGCAGCAGGATAACTGAGCCGCATTTGTGGAATACAAGACCTCAGCACCAGCTAAGGCAATATCAGCAAAAGATAAGGAAAATACAGCCAAAAAAAATATCACCATCATATGGGCACACGTGGCTACAGGAGTGCCATGCCTAAGTGGGATAAAGCTGAGGTTGACCTAGAGGCTAAAGGGGTCACTCCAGCTACGTGTTGTTGGCCCTTGAGGTCAAGAAATTGGGTATTCGGGCATGGGGCATCATTAGACCCAGAAACAGGCAAGATTGTTGCAGCCGAAGAAATTTCTACACCCAAGAAAGAACTTGTTAAAGTGATCAAAGAGGTTGAAGAGGGAACGTTTGTTCTCGACAGAGAGAACGATGAGCTGACAAAGGCTCTCGGGAATCCTGAAAAGGCTGGACGAACAAGAGGGTTCGGACCTTCTTATCTATGGGTTATCGGGTTTCCCGAGCACCGTGACACATACAGAAGCCGATCGAGAAGAACAAAGCGGCAAAAAGAGGAGGATACGGAGCAGTTCGCAAGGTTTGAAGCCGCGCTGCAGGAGTATCGCCAAGAGCTTAATGAACTTAAAGGACTCCGACAGCAAGATCCTACACCGGACAATACGGTCGGCCCATCGCAACGGAAAAGCAGCGTGGCTTCCACGGATGGCCACGGTAATGATGCAACGATGGATGTGTACCCCGTGGATGCAATTAAGGAGAAGACTAGTTGTAAGCTGCATGTTGAACTGAAGAATATATCCATGAAGGTGGCGGTCGACTTTGCTTTACCTTCTGCACCGGGAGCAACCTACCATTGCAATCCGATTCCAGCTGGCTATTCTCGTGTCGGTGTGGATGAAATTCTACCTATGTGTCAGTCAATACAGCTTGACATCCCTGGAGGTGAAGGAGAGACGACACTGGGAGAAGTCACGAGTGGCTTCATTCTTTGGAAAAAAGAATACATCAAGTTTCTAGGCTCGACTCCAAGGCCACCTTCTCCACCAAGGCAACCGTCTCCTCCCAGTGCACCGTCTCCTCCAAGTCCACCTCCAAGTGCACCGTCTCCTCCCAGTAATATTCCAATCCATGACCCCAACACGAGTCCATCTCAATTTACGCAGCCGCCTCCACCCACTAAGGGGCAAAAGCGGAAGAATACCACCGCTCCGTCGAGTGATAACCAACGCCCGAAGTGACAGTTGTCGCCCCTCCCAAGAGTACCGCTGGTTCCTCCCAAGAGGGCTTACGACCTGACCGATGAGGAGACCGATGCGGTCGTACGTGCCGAAGTGGATGCTCATTTTAAAAAGAAACAACCTGAGCCAGAGGTCCAAATAAAACCGGAAACCAAGGAGCACTTTAGGAAATTACTGACACAGTCATCCCAAGCTCAGTTAAATGCGCCAGATGACTATACACGATGTCTTCAGAAGACATTAAAACAAAAGAGATCAAGCGATAGGGAAAGCATGAAAAAAGAGGTTCCCTAGAAGGGGGAACAAGCAAAACAATCGAGTTGTAGTGGAAGCATCAGAACAGACGTCCCTCAGCTGAGGAAACAAGTAAAACAATCGAGTGGTAGCCGAAGAACCAAAAGAGATGTTCCCCAGCTGGGGAAACAAGCAAACCAATCGCTCCCCCACTCCAGGTGAACATACCCAAACCTCAACTATATGATGAAGAACCTATGGATCCGGAAACGGCTAGGATATTGGCCGAGCAATGTGGTATGCCTATTCATGAAATTATTCACGGCGATATGCCCAAGGCTGAGGTAGCACCCAATTTTGTTAAAGGAGAGCCTCTGGTCAGTTATGAGAGGCTTCGGGATATGCCAACACAAATGCGACGATTCCATGAATAGTACATGAAAGCATCAAAAGAACAGCGAAATTGGCTCATACTGAAAGTTCGAAAATCACATTACTTCATTGAAGACGAGGTCCCTATTGAATTTACAGAATTATTTCAGTTATTCAATCTAAAGGAACTCGACAAAACTATCCTCAGTTCGTATTGTTTGTAAGTGATTACTTTATTTATGTAATTAGGTCTCTATCTCAGCTTTTTCAATTCATTGTCGGTAAGTATACTCACTATATTATTTTGTACGCTATATATAATGATGTAGAATGAAGATGCTCAATTGTAAAAGAAAGGCTATCAACGGATTTGGCTACATTGACCCACATCGAGTTCATGGAGCTATACTAAAGGATAAACTACTGGAGACCGAGCACAACTTGTTGTGGTTTCTTACGAAATACTATTTCTGTAACGAAATACTATTTCCTTACCACGACGGCAAGTGTGTTTTTGTACACATTAACTTTTGCTTACTCGATGTTCAGTGTAAATGATGAGTTACTGACGTATGTAAACCTTGCGTAGGTACCACTGGATTCTTCTAAGCATTTCACTTGACATGGGAAGAGTTCACATCATGGACTCACTAAACAAAGACATTGAAAACTACCGCATCATTATCGATGCGCTTCAGAGGTAATTTCAACCATTATCGCACTATATCGGTTTCTTCCGTTCATTTTCTGGTATATCAAGTAGTTATTAACTCATACATTAATTTTCTTTGTCGGGTAGGGTTTGGACAAAGTTCAAGAAACATGTTCGCGGTCAATGGCGTGAGGAGCTATTTTTTAAATCACTCTCGGTAAGTAGTACGAGCTAAGTCCGCGCATCTATTTAATTCTAGTTTATGTGCATTTATCATGCTAGCGTTATTATTTGATTGAATTCTATTTTTGTAAAGTGCGCGAGGCAGTCACAGGGAACTAATCTATGTGGATTCTACGTGTGCGAGTTCATTCGCATCAGTATTGAGAAGTCCTCGGAAAATGTTCGAGTAAGTAAACAATATATTTACCCTTTATTTTTATTACAAAAAATCGTGTTGAGTCTAATCCATACGATCTCCTTTTTACATAGTTGGACGCGATGTGGGACAAGCTCCTACCAGATGACCGCCTAATAGCAATCCAAGAGCAATTTGCTGTATTTTTTCTCGACGAGGTCATAGACCCACAGGGAGAATACTGTATAAGTAGACCCTAAAGCATCCATGTAATGATCTCGATGTAATCAAATAGACATGCTCTGAACCTTGTTGGGACTCCATATATATATGCTTGTAATAGTAATTATATTATATATTGCGTCAATGTGGCCAAGTACTGTGTAGTAGCGTTCTGTACGTATACGAAAACTTGTTTCTAACGAAAACACGGAATGAAAAATAATTAAACACAAAACAGAAAATGAAAAAAAAAAACTAAAACCCCATCCCCTGCCGCGGCAGGGAACCTTTAGTCACGACCCGGGGCTAAATGTCCTGCCGCCCAACGCGCCTAGCAGGCCACGTGGTTGGACCTCTAGCTCCGGTTCGTAATTGAACCGGGGCTAAAGCTTGGATCTTTAGTCCCGCTTTCGCAGCCCCAGTTTAAAATCCGGGGCTAAAGGCCCTTACGAACCGGGGCAAATTGCCCAGTTTCTACTAGTGACCCGTACAGATTCACAAGAGGCGGGGTTCCGGAGGCCTACTGTCCCAATCTGCGGTGCATGCCGCAAGCCGGGATGGGGAAGACGAAGGTGGCGACGCAATATACTGGAAGGAGACGCGTGTGGTAAGCGATGTCGATTAGGTTTTGCGCATGCATTTATATAGAGCAAGTCAGGGAGACCGTGGGACTCAGCCCACGTCCGAGTTGGTAACAACCCACGTCCCATAAAGATTGGAAACGGCTGACTCATTAACGTGTCCGTTAATTACTCGTAATTAATCCAAGATTAATTTCCTAACTAGCAAAAATAAAGCTTGGCTCGACGAGATTCGCACAACCCGCAACCCGCGGCGCGCGCGCGCGTCGTGACGAGGCGAGGCGAGGCGGCGTCGGAGGAGGAGTGCGCGAGAGCTGCTCTTCTTCTTACACCTTAGTGAGTGGTGGAACAACCTAGTATATAAGGAGGTGTAACTCTCACTCAACTAGCAATGTGGGACTAAACTTTGACACCACTAGCACAGCCGTATACTGCCATGCACAAATGAGCCAAAGAGAATTTCAGAATTTGTCTAATGGGCCAACAGCCCAAAACTCACCAAATTCCAACAATCCCCCACAAAGTCTCATTGGCACATCACCTCATTTCTATTCCAGAATATTGTTTTATATACCGGTGTGTAGTGGAGACTGTTAAGTTGAACTTCCACGTTAAACTTCATGCTACATTAGCGAGCAACTTGAATAGTGGACTATGCCTTAAACTACAAGTTTTCTGCACACTAGTTTCACACAAAATCTAGACCGGTACAGGGCTGCCGCAGGGCTTCCCCGTGGTTTGGAGCTTATGCGTCATACTCCAGGGCCTTTCATGAGTTTATTAGAGAGCACCCAACTCTCACGGACTGCGACGTTTAACAGTCAGACTCATATAGGTATGTTCCTCAATAGATGTTTTGCAGGACAACATCTCTGCTTAGAAAAGCCACTTGGAATATATTAAGATAAATATCAACATGTCATGCAGAATAAGAGAGTATTGCATCTTTATGGAGATATAAATATAATATGGGCATACTCTCCTCTCAGCTGATCAACAGCTTGTCTCCCAGCTCTAATTCACGGGATCTCCGATCACATAGAGTGGGTTGCCACTGTGAACAACTCATTGTGTGGGTCTCAAACCCATCTCCCTCGATGCATTATCTATCACATTACGTGATAGGCTCTTTGTGAAGGGATCTGCCAAGTTCTTAGATATTTGGATATAATCCAACGCAATAACTCCGGAGTTTCTTAGTTTCCTAACAGATTTCAATCTCCTCTTCACATGTCTTGATGACTTCGTATTATCCTTAGAACTATTTACTTTGATGATCACAGTTTGATTATCACAGTTCATTGGGATAGCGGGTATAGGTTTTTCAACCACAGGTAAGTCCATCAAAAGCTCATGAAGCCACTCTGCTTCAACAGTGGCTGTGTCTAATGTTGTGAGTTTTGCTTCCATAGTTGACCTCGTTAAGATAGTCTGCTTGCAAGACTTCCAGGAAACAGTGCCACCACCAAGTGTAAACAAATAACCACTTGTGGCCTTAATCTCATCAGCATCAGATATCCAGTTTGAATCACTATAACCCTCAAGTACTCGTGGATAACCGGTATAGTGAATACCATAACTCGTACTGCCTTTCAAATAGCGCAAAACTCTCTCAAGAGCATGCCAATGATCATCTCCAGGTTTTGACACAAATCGACTCAGTTTGCTTACAACAAAGGAGATGTCAGGCCTCGTAGCGCTAGCTAAATACACGAGTGAGCCAATAATTTGAGAGTATCTCAATTGATCTTTAGCATCCCTGCGATTCTTTCGAAGTAGCACACTCAGATCATAAGGCGTTGGAGAAGACTTGCAGTCGCTATACCCAAAGCGACTTAATATCTTTTCCATATAGTGGGACTGAAGCAGTGTAATCCCACCATTGTCATCCTTCAATAGCTTGATGTTTAAGATTACATCAGCCACTCCCAAGTCCTTCATCTCAAAGCAGTGAGATAGGAACTCTTTGACCTCCTCAATAACAGCGAGGTTGGTCCCGAATATCAATATGTCATCGACATATAGACACATAATAACTCCCTCGCCCCCACCATGGTGATAGTACACACACTTATCATCTTCATTTACAACAAAACCTTCAGCGGTTAAAGTTCTTTCAAACTTCTCGTGCCACTGCTTAGGAGCTTGCTTAAGACCATATAAAGACTTCACTAACTTACAAACCTTTCCTTCTTGACCATCTACTACAAATCCATCAGGCTGCTCCATATAAATTTCCTCATCTAGCTCTCCATTTAGAAAAGCCGTCTTAACGTCCATTTGATGAACGAGAAGACCATGTGAGGCAGCCAAGGATAGTAGTACTCGAATAGTGGTTAATCTGGCTATAGGTGAGTAGGTATCGAATAAGTCTTCACCTTCTTTCTAGGTATAACCCTTGGCCACAAGACGTGCCTTGTACTTTTCAATAGTACCATCAGGTCTAAGCTTTTTCTTGAACACCCACTTACATCCTACAGGTTTGCACCCATAAGGACGATCAGTGACCTCCCAGGTTCCATTAGCTAAGATGGAATCCATCTCACTACGGACAACTTCTTTCCAGTAGTCAGCATCTTGGGATGCATAGGCTTTTGAAATAGAGGTGGGGGTATCATCCACAAGGTACACAATGAAATCATCACCAAATGACTTTGCAGTCCTTTGTCTCTTACTCCTTATAGGAGTTTCATTATCGTCCTCCACAAGATCATCATAGTGTTCTATTGACATAGTGGGTTCGAATTATAACAAATTCCTGACTAGATGAACTAGTCATCTCCTGATTTGATGAGTTTGACATACCTTTCATGGGAAAGATATCCTCAAAGAAAGTCGCATCATTCGACTCCATAATCGTACCAACATGCATGTCGGATACCTCAGATTTTACTATCAAAAATCTATAGCCAATGCTATGAAAAGCATATCCCAGAAAAACACAATCCACAGTTTTTGGTCCAAGCTTTCGCTTCTTAGGTATTGGAATATTGACTTTCGCCAAACATCCCCAAGTTCGTAAGTAAGAGAGTTTAAGCCTTTTCTTCTCCCATTCCTCAAATGGAGTCATGGTTTTATCCTTTACGGGAACACGGTTTAGGACATGACACGCATTCATTAGCGCCTCCCCCACCATTCCTTGGAAAGACCCGATGTATCTAACATGGCGTTAACCAAATCAGTTAGAGTGCGGTTCTTTCTTTCGGCCACCCCATTTGACTGAGGTGAATAGGGAGGCGTCCTCTCATGGATAATACCATGTTCCATACAGAATAGATCAAATTAATTTGAAAAGTACTCTCCACCATGATCCGACCTTAATCGCTTGATTTTAAGATCAAGTTGATTTTCTGCCTCAGCTTTATAGTTTTTGAAGTAACTCAAAGCCTCATCTTTAGATTTCAGAAGATAAACATATCAGTATCTAGTGGAGTCATCAATCAACGTCATAAAGTATCTTTTTCCACCTCGTGTCAACACACCATTTATCTCACAAAGATCTGAATGTATAAGTTCTAGAGGTGCTAAGTTTCTCGGTTCCGCAGCCGTATGAGACTTGCGGAGTTGCTTTGATTACACACAAACTTGGCACTTAGAACCTTTGACAGTGGTAAATTTCGGAATTAAACTCATATTGGCTAGCCGCGTCATGCAACCAAAGTTAATATGACAAAGTCGTGAATGCCAAATATTGGACTCATTATCATTGCAAACATGATTAATAACTTTAGTACATGATTTTGACAAAGATAAGCGGAACAGACCTCCGCACTCATAACCCTTTCCAACAAATTGTACATACTTAGAAAATACAACTTTATTGGAGTCAAAAACCAACTTAAAGCCATCTCGACATAGAAGCGATCCGCTGACGAGATTATTATTGATGGAGGGAACATGTTGCACATTCTTCAGCTGTATGGTTTTTCCCGAAGTAAACTTCAGATTTACCGTACCAACACCATGAACATAAGCACGTGAGCCGTTTCCCATCAGCACGGAGGAAGTCCTTGTGACCTGATAAGAAGAGAACATGGATATATCAGAACATACATGTGTATTAGCACCTGTGCCAATCCACCAATCAGGAGAATTCCATACTGAAAGAATAGTAGGTAAAATACCGTACCCGACATCCTTCATCTCAGTATCGCTAATAACAACATTAGCGGTCTTGCCGCTGTTCCCATGTTGCCGCTTGTCAAAGTGATTAGGGCAACTAGGAGCCCAATGACCAGGATCACCACAGACGTGGCAAGAGCCTTTCTTCTTATCATTTTTCCTCTTAAAGTTGGTTGAGTGAGTGACCTTGTTCTTGCCATCAAACTTCCCTTTGCCATCAGATTTGTTCTTATTCTTGAACTAGTGGGATTGGAAGTTTTTCTTCTGTACCAAATTGGCACTATAAGCTCCCTCAAAGCCTCGAGCACGTGTGTCCTTTGCTCTCGCATTCTCTTCCATATGAAGAGACCCAATGAGATCCGTAACGGAAAACTCTTGTCTCTTATGTTTCAAAGAAGTAGCAAAACTCCTCCACATGGGAGGAAGCTTGGCAATAATGCCTCTGGCCACAAACTTGTCCGGTAAGGTACACTTGAACTGCTCGAGTTCTTTGGCAAGTGATTGTATCTCATGAGCTTACTCAACGACGGAACGCTCATCAACCATCTTGTAGTCATAGAATTGCTCCATGACATACAACTCAGTGCCAGCGTCCGAGACCCCAAACTTGGCCTCGAGCGCATCCCACGCGTCTTTGCTATTATCAAATGACATATATGGGTCAACAATGTTGTCCCCAAGAATACTGAACAGAGCCGTCATAAACATGTTATCGGCTTTCTTAAAGGCCGCTTCCTGCTCAACAGAAAGATCTCCTTCAGGTTTGCCAAGAGTGGCGCTATAACAGTTTAGGTTTTTAAACCATAGAATTGCTCTCGCGTGCCATCTCTTATAGTGCATACCATCAAACGAAGGAGGCCTAGTAGCCACGGCTACACCAGTGGAATTCAGTTGCCTATAATCAGGTTTTTGGATTATTGAAAATATAAGCAAAAAACCATATGATTTAATCCAAATAATAAACTGATAAATCATGATCATATAGACAGTACCAAAACTAATCATGCAGATCAATAAAGTAGATGAACAGATTACATCTAAATAAGATAAACCTATGACATCTACACCAAACACTAGAATAAGGAAATCTAGCAGAATCTGACATAAGAAGTTCAGTGTTACGTACGGTAGAGCAGCGGCCGCGGCGGTAGCAGCAGTAGCTGCAGCGGTAGCAGCGTCGTCGCTCATGTTGAGGTTGTCGAAGAGGTCGGTGACATCCGTGAAGAAGTCGCCGTCCGGAAACTCGTCATCGAAAGACGTTGTGGAAGCCAGTAGTCGCGCTTGAGCGCTCCCCAAAAACCTGATCACCCCTCACCCGTACAGGTTCACAAGAGGCGGGGTTCCGGAGGCCTACTGTCCCGATTTGCGGTGCACGCCGCAAGCCGGGATGGGGAAGACGAAGGCGGCGGCGCAATAGACTGAAATGAGACGCGTGTGGTAAGCGATGCCGATTAGGTTTTGCGCAGGCGTTTATATAGAGCAAGTCAGGGAGACCGTGGGACTCAGCCCACGTCCGAGTTGGTAACAACCCACGTCCCATAAAGATTGGAAACGGTTGACTCATTAACGCGTCCGTTAATTACTCATAATTAATCCAAGATTAATTTCCCAACTAGCAAAAATAAAGCTTGGCTCGACGAGATTCCCGCAACCCGTGGCGCGCGCGCGTCGTGACGAGGCGAGGCGTGGCGAGGTGAGGCGGCGTCGGAGGAGGAGTGCGCGAGAGCTGCTCTTCTTCTCACACCTTAGTGAGTGGTGGAACAGCCTAGTATATAAGGAGGTGTAACTCTCACTCAACTAGCAATGTGGGACTAAACTTTGACACTACTAGCACAACCGTATGTTGCCATGCACAAATGGGCCAAAGAGAATTTCAGAATTTATCTAATGGGCCAACAGCCCAAAACTCACCAAATTCCAACATATATAGCGGTGGAAACCTATGCCTTCAACGATCTGTACTGCGCGCGGGGGGGGGGGGGGCTCACTCCACTTAGTCAGAAGTTAGCCTCCTTAATTGAATTTGGATCATACTTCAACACCTTGTAGCACCACCCTCTTCCTCCGGTAGCAACGGTCCCCTCCACTGGTAGCTGCGCTGCCTCACAGTCGGAGTAACGCCGCGACGTTGAGTCTGGCTGGTAGCACCGCCAGTGACGTTGGCAGCACCACCCTCTTCCCTGGTAGAAGCCGCACCCTCCGTTCGTAGCAGCGCCACCACGTAGTCGCAACCCCATCGCCGACGCCCTCTGCTTGGAGCATTGACGCCTTGAGCTCGTAGCATCACCGACCTTGCTTGGCAGCACCACCACACACGGTTTGCAGCACCGCCAGGCCTCCCACATAGCAGTGCGACCCCTGTAGGACGTCCAGCACTCGCGGCTCCGCCGCTCGGTGCTCGCATCACGGCGACGATGTTTGCAGCCACTGGAGACGAGATGGCCTGGGCTGAAGCAGGAGAGAGAGAGAGAGGGGAAAGAAGGAAGATGGGGTTGAGGGAGGCGGCTCGGGACAAGGTGGTATGGCGGCACATGTGGCAGCACTGGCCAACAATGACGATGTGGTTGGAGCTCTTTCCAGTGGTCGGAGGAGACATGATAAGATTTGAGGATTTTTTGGGTCAAAGCAACGCAGAGGAGAAGGAAGGATGAGATAAAGGAGTAGCTTGTGGTGGGACCCATAGATAGTCGGTTGTGATGTGCGGCGCAAGAGGCAGGTGGCGTGTGACCCGAAGGCAACCTCAGACGGTATGACAGCGTTTTCCATACATCAATCAACATGTAAGAGCAGATTACAACATGTAACCGTCCGAAAAATCTTAAGGGAGCGTAGCAACGCCATGGCTATTCAACTAGTTATTTTTATATTACGTGCAAAAGATTGTTATTTTTATTCATAAAAAAACTGGTTATTTTACCACATAACATGTGTGGTGAGCAACCTAATAAACAAACAATATCCAGAAAAAAATTGGTTGTTTTTATTTGATTGAGTGGTGTGTTCTGAAAGATGTGTCAAAATTATTTTGCTTATTCAGTGTGTTCTGCTAAATATGTCAAAAAAATGTAATGCGGTGTGTGTTGGCTGTGGCAAAATTTCCCTTTATTTAAACGGAAAAGAAATTCGGAAGGTGCCGCCTCTAGGACGGCTCCGAGTTCCGACCCTCCTCCCCTGGCGGCTGGCCCCTCACACCCCGCGCTCCCGAACCAGTCAGAGCGGGGTTCCGCTCGCCGCCGCCTGTTCTCCCCGCCGGCGGTTCGTCCGCCAGCCCCGCCATCATCTCCTCGCACCGCCCAATCCCGTCGCCCCACCCGTCCGCCCAAACAGAGAGAAACGAGATGATGGGCTGCTAGGATTCCTCCTCCGCCACCCGTCTCCACCTCGTCGGCGAGGAGCTGCTCCCCCTCCCCTCACCGCCTCGTCCGCGGCAGACGTCCACCGCCGCCGCGCCCGACCGGGACCCTCTCCGCCGCCCCTCTTCTCCGCCCGCGACCGGCAGATCGGAGCGGCGCCTCCACGAGCTCGTCCCCGGCCGCCTTCCGAGCTCGTTTCCGTCCAAGCCATTCCCCGACCGCCGCCCGTCGTCTCGTCCCAGACCTTCCCCGACCGCCGTCCGCCCGTCCCGTCAGGTGAGATGCCGTGCTGCTGGTTATGCGTGCGTTCTGCTGTGCCGTGCTGTTTTTTTATATGAACGCCGTGCTGCTTGCTATTCCGTGGTACTTGTTCCATATACTATTGTGCTGTAATGCTGCTTGCTGCCGCTGATATGTTCTACCCTGATTAAACAAAGAGGCCTGCCTTAAGTAAGCCCTAGATTCTCGGAAAAAGTAAACCCTAGAATTTGCTGCCTTGGGTGCTAGTGCTTTCCTTGGGGGTGGGTCATGGATGGCTTGTCTGTAGTACTGGTAGCTGGTAAGGCTGGCAGTCTTAGTTTAAGTGCATTTCGACTACCGAGTCCTGTACGCCCCATCTTTTATATGTTTCTGGTTTGCTAGTTCCCAGGTGCTGGAGAACTTCTTACGTCTCTGTCACCTCTCACTGATTGGATTTACCTCGTGGTTCGTGAAAATTGGGAGTTACACATGAGTTGCAACTAGGTTGTAACTGAGAATGCAACTGAGAACTAGTACGAATTTTACAATTAGCATAAATTGTAGGATGACGTCAGCCGAGTGAGACATAGGAAGTTTTCAGGCGCCTGAGATCTAGGCGCTCCCTGTATGTTTATAGATGCAGGAGAGATGTGACCGTTAAAAAGTACCCCCCCCCCCCCCCCCCCCAAGGAAAAAACAGGTGACTTGGATTTGTGTAAATTCGTATGTTCTAGACATGTTTTACTGTATAGATAGATACATTCGAAACTAGGCAAAGCCAAGTCACTTATTTTCGAACAGAGGGAGTAGTTTATTTTGTTCTGACCATAGACAGTTAGGCGTTACTGAGCAAGGTGGTGTGGTGAGGAGGTGGTAAGCTGTATCAGTTAGGGGATCACTGGCTTCGGATGAGTCGAGCCTGATCCGATGGTCAGGTTTTGCTCACCGAAAACATGTCTATATAAGTAGAAAAGAAGGCCTCCTGCCTTTTTTTTTCTTGGAAGATGAGATGGGACTGTTTCAAACATGGGATTGTTTCTTGTCTGATGCGTAACCACATATAGAATCACAGATTGACAGACAGTTCATTGTATCATTTGCAATATTAGGTTCTAACATCTCAATTTGTCACTTGGCAGACAGTTGATCTTTGGAAGACACTCTTCCTGTTTCCCTGTCGTTTGATGCGGTTTAACGCCGAGTAATATGCAGACTAGTGGACTGCCTCAGGTAGGTGCTTTCCTACAGCTTGTAACATGGTTATTCTCTCGAAGGATTTTTGTTATTGTGTGGTGTGCAAGTATGGTAATCCCCTTAACTGTCTTCCAAGCAGCCCCCCAGGCCTCCTATGATGGGTTCTACCATTCTGCAACAAAATATGGGACCACCAATGCCCATGCAGGTGAACTATGTTTGGGTTGTTGCTTCTTTCTGCAGTCCTCACTTTAGTAATCATATGTTAGATTTTTAATGTTGCTATTATGTGCTCCATTTTTCAGTTTAGGCCAGCGGGCCTGCCACAACAGCCTCCTCAGTTCATGCAACCATCGGCGCAACAGTTTCGACCTGTTGGTCAGGCCATGCCAGGAGTTAACATGGGCGTGCCAGGGCAGATGCCACATTTTCTGCAACCTGGGCAGCCTATGCCTCACTCTGGTCATGTTCCGCCTGCATCACAAGCTGTCCCTATGGCGTATCAGACAGCTAGACCTATGTTATCAGTGCCTACGCAACTGCTGCCTCAAGCTGTATTCCCTGGTGGACATAGTTCCACCATGGGCGCTCCTATGCCGCCTCCTTATACTGTATGTCTTGTTTTTCACTGTTTTCCTTTGATGTGTATGTGGAATGCTCCTCTCTGTCAATAGTATATGTATATCTCAATGACAAGTTAATTAATGCTGCATTTCAGTATCAACCAACATCGGTTCCTCCTGTAGCTCAACCCTGGGGCTCAGCTCCAGCTCAGGGTGTACCTCTTGGGTCACCGATGGTGCAGCCTGGACACGAGTCTATGCCACCTTCATTGCCCCCAGTAAGTACTGCATGTCATCTGCTACAGTTCCATCCCTTTATCTTTTTCTGCTATATTAAATTTAAGACCTCTGTCCTATCGTTCCATTTCACATGCTACATAAAATTGAAATCTTTGCCTGTGGAACAACTCAGTTATCAAATGTGCAGGTTAGCTCAACTGAACCAAGCTCTTCGGATTGGCAAGAGCACAGTTCAGGGGATGGAAAGAAGTAAGTTCATATATCTATTAGTTTCTGTTTTAAATAATAACTTCGTGATATACGTGCTGATTCTGTAATTGCATCCGTTGGTCTTCTTTTGCTTATTTGCTTTGCTTGGTATTGTTCTTTATCCAGGTACTATTACAATAAGAGGACAGAGCAAAAAAGTTGGGAGAAACCTGCCGAGTTGATGACACCTTTGGAGGTTAGTTCCGCTGTATGCTTATGCACGTCATATATATTTTCTTTGCTCCCCTGATGTTGTATTTGTTCTGATAAAGTTTTAACTGTTATTCCAGTGTGCTATTTCAACATATCATTGTTCATTTTATCAAAATATTTACGGCCATGATTATCATTTGGTATTTAGCAGGTATAACTCAAACTTTGCTTGTATAGATTGATTATTTATCTCCGTCAGTAACATGTAGGGATGTAAATGGCGCCTAAACGGCATCCGCAAGTCCCGTTTATTCAACTGGTTAGTTCTTTTTTTTTGGGAAAAGCAAACTTTATTGAACTAGAGTACTAATAAACGGTATTATGCGGGATTAAGTGGTGGGCTGCTTACATCCCTAGTAACATGTGCAGCTTTTGCATTGCGGGCCAGCGTATTTTGTATTCTTTTTCTTTTTTACATGACTAGTATCTAAATTTCAAAAATTTAGAATACAATGGAACAATAGTTGCATGAGTCTGCTTTATTTCGTCAGTAGTACCGCACCCTAACTTATTTAATATGATATAAGTGCAACATGTTTTCTTCCTGTATTGCTGTCGTATCATATATTTTTTGCAATTATTGTTGAGTAGAATTTACAGTTGACGCAAAATGCATTCTTCATCCTTACCCCTCCAGAGGGGCGAGGGCAATGCATATGGTAACTGAAGAAACATGTTAGTGTCTTGCCAGACCACTGCCTTTCATTGCTTTATTCTTTTTTGGTGAATATTAAATGGCCATTTATGGTTTTCATTCTAAGTTTTTGTAATGGTACAGCGGGCTGATGCCTCAACTGAATGGAAAGAATTTACTACAGCAGAAGGACGAAAGTAAGTTCATATTGAAAATACCAGCCACATGTTCTATTATTTGGTCAATGTCATGGATTTTCTTTATTCGGTAGCTTCACTGTTGTGTTGTTCCAGGTACTATTACAACAAAGTGACAAAGCAATCCAAATGGGCTATTCCTGATGAGCTTAAGGTTTTTCTTTTGACACGACGTCTATAATTATTGCCTAATATAAATTAGAGTATCTTACAATTACTCTCTGCTTTCTGTTCAGATTGCACGTGAATTAGCAGAAATGACATCAAATCAACAGCCTGGCCGTGAGACCGAAACCACTACTGATGCCCCTGGTGGATCCGCTTCTGTTTCTGCGGAGCCTTCCTCTTTACCTGCCAACCAGTCTTCATCTTTAGTAGGAATAATTGCTTTAAGCACACAAGATGCGATGACAAACGTGCTTCCCGGTGCTTCTCCTGCTGCTGCCCTGTCATACAATGGGGATATATCTTCTTCCTTTGGTTCCATGCAGAATGGTGGAGCAAGTGCTGCTGTTGTTACCCCAGTTACAACGAGCACGCCAATTTCATCAGTTGCTAGTGATGTAGGGACAAGCAGGTATTTGCAGGTTTTCTCAATTCCCTCGATATCTTCCTCACATTATTCAAATGCAGTTCACACATTGTGTTATGTGTTTTAACTTTGAAGGAACAATTGTCGAAGTTCGTCTCTAACAGGCACTGCCTACACAAAAATTGGAGCATTTGCTGACGATTTGGAGGTATGTTTTGGTACCATTTCACATGTTCTTTATTTGGCAAAAACAGCTTGTCTCGTTAGCAAGTGTTGATCTGCTTGCAATTATTTTAGAATAATCTATTTCCTCTATCTTGTGCACGGCCTGCATTGTTTCATTTTTTCTCACCCTTCCATTGACTTACAGTCATAATACTTGTGCCGTTGCTTAGATTCGTATGTGAATTGTTCTCCTTTAGAACATCGTTACTTTTGCTGTTAATGGCTCTTAGTTTTTTGTTTTTCTCTAACTGGGTGTTTAGACAAGGGGGGAAGCTTTGGGGATTCTTAACCAAGTCCTCCTTATTCAAACTGACTACAGTAGTTTCTTATTTACCGATTTGTTGAGCTATTTGTGGATTGCTACATTCGAGCATGTCTTTTTGCCTGTGAAAAAATTGTTACCATGATCCTTAAACATTACTGTGAAGCACTCGCCATATTGATTGATTATTTAGAGTCTCTAAAATCAAAGTTTACTGTAATGATGGGGATATGGTTTACACTGGAAACATGGATGATATCTAGAGTTACTGGTTCCACTTGTGCATGCTTGGTTCAGAACATTCTGATAGAAAGTTTGTGAGGATTCAAGGACTGCCGCGGTACAAAAATCTCATTTAGCGATCTAATTCATAGAGGGACTAAGAAGTTCTGTTTTACTTTCTTGTTTTGTTATGGGTCTGTTAAAATCTACTGCTCAATATTTAGTAGTTTGAACTCTTCTTTCTTAAAGGAAAATTTCCTTGTATAGTCTGAGGTTCCTACTTGAGTTGGGACTAGTATGTCAACATCATTAGTGGTTGTCCTACATAAACTGCTAATTTTGCACATCTCGGCATATTTGCATGTCCTGATTTGGATTTTTTCCCAGCAAATGAATAGGACTACATAATGGGTGTAATTGTATTTTCTGCTTACATTTTCTATGCTGCCCTGTGAGAAGCATATCTCTGTTTTGGTCGCTGTACATTAATATTATTTTTCTTACTGCCATCTAGGAGGCCAAAAAGACAATGCCAACTGCAGGGAAGACCAATGTTACTCCACTGGAGAATAAAACAAGTGAACAAGAACCTGTTGTTTATGCTAATAAGTTGGTGAGGAAGACTAGTATAGAAGTAAATTAAGAATCATCAATTGATATACTTTTGTGAACAACTTATATTTCGTATTTTTAGGAAGCAAAGAATGCTTTCAAGTCCCTGCTTGAATCGGCACATGTTGAGGCTGATTGGTCATGGGAGCATGTACGCAATTGAATTTTAGTATTTATATTTAACTACTATTAAATTATTAATTAATCAAATGCCTGACAGTGATGTAATCTTCCCAGGCCATGAGAGTTATTATCAATGACAAAAGATATTGTGCTTTGAGAACTCTTGGAGAGAGAAAGCAAGCTTTCAATGAGGTTATCATTTATTACTTATCAGAGATAACATTATTGTTGAATCCTTCAGTGTAATATCGTCATTCCAATTGTGGTAAATGGCTCACTTAGGGCTACACCTGCTGTTCTGCAGTACTTAAACCAGCGTAGAAAGATTGAAGCTGAGGAGAGGCGTGTCAAGCGGAGGAAAGCACGTGATGATTTTCTCAGAATGCTGGAAGTAAGATTTCTCTAGTAAGATTTCTCTTCCCTTACTATACTTTTACCACATTAACCACTTTCATGCCCATTTCAGGAATCTAAGGACCTTACATCATCGACAGGATGGAGGTATATTCTCCAACTCCTTTTTGTATATGACAACCATGCCGGAAAGCTCTATGCTTTTCATAGGCTCTTGTAATAGTTGAATTTTCTGTCTGTTAGTATGGCTTCTTTATGTTTCTGTTGCATACACGTAGCATGACATTTTTTCACTGTGCAGAAAAGCAATAACTATGTTGGAGGGTGATGAAAGGTTCAATGCTATTGAAAGCACAAGGGAGCGTCAAGATTTATTTGACGACTATCTTGTGGAGCTACAAAAGAAGGTTATAACTTACTCATCCACAAGATGGAGTATATGAGATGAAAACACTAACTTAGAATTGTGGTAGTTGCCATACGATTTAACCTGGAGATTATTTGAGATGCTGTTCATCTGTTGTGACTCTTCAGAGTGGAGACTTCTGGTCAAGCCAGTGCTCTCATGCTTTCATGACTGCCTGTCCTTGCCAGCAGGTTTCTACGGTTTTTAAAGTGCTGGTTGCTCTCCGATGGCGCTATTCTGTGATTTTTTCTGGCATGATCATATTTTCATTTTATATCGACATTCTGAATGCCATGGTGAATGGCTAACTGATTCTCTTAAACTAAACAAGTGTGGATTAAAGATATAATGAATAATTACCCAAACTATGCAAACTACTTTTTCAGAATGACAGATTTATGAGGCTTGAATTTCCACATCTACTCGACCATATAATAGCTTATAACATGAAGTTGTCTCATACTCCCTGGATCTAACTATTATCTAGGAGTATTTTTTGACAGCAAACTATTCCGGGAAGCTTTCTGCATTGTAGCTTAAAATATATCACTTATCACATACTGATCTTGATCTAATGCATATTCTGTTGCTTTGTAGGAAAAAGCAAAGGCTCTCGAAGAGCACAAAAGACACTTAGCGGAATATAGATCTTTTCTTGAATCATGTAACTTCATCAAGGTTATTTCTTAGACCTTATCATCTAGTGAATTAGTATGTTCAGAGTGTCATCATATTTTTTATATGCTCAGGTAAACACCCAATGGAGAAAAGTTCAAGAGCGGCTAGAGGATGATGAAAGCTGTTTCCGACTTGAGAAGATTGATCGCTTGAATGTTTTTCAAGTTTGTATTTTCTGCGTCCCATCTGCTTCTCTCATTTTATGGTTTACCAAACCATTATTGTCCATTACAGGAGTATATACTGGATCTGGAAAAAGAAGAAGAAGAGCAGAGGCGAATACAGAAGGTATTTCATTATCCTACTTTATTGCTAGTATCTAATTCCTTACTCACATTACTCTTTAAATGCAGGAGCAAAAATGGAGACAAGAGCGGAAAAACCACGATGAGTTCCGCAAGATGTTGGAACAGCATATTTCTAATGGCACACTTAATGCAAAAACTCATTGGCGTGAGTACTGTGCACAGGTAATTAGAATATTTTTTGGCAACAAGTTAAAAGGAAGTTTTCTTCGTCCATCGACTCTAAAACCGGACAGAATTGGTCCCTCAACTATAAATACCTTATGTTCATCCATGTGACTACTTGAAAGTTATTTTGACCCAGGTACATCCATGTCTGCCACACCATATTAAATAAAACACCATGTGACTTTTGGAATTTTAATCTACTGACTTGCTGACTGGATGCCAAGTTATCTATTCTGTGTCGAAAACCACATACACCGTACACGTAGGGGCAATGTCATTCAGAACCAGGGTGGTATTGTCCTCCCAGGGATGAAAACTAGACCATAATGTAGACTTTGTCAATAGTTGAAGGACAAGCTTTGTCTGGTTTTAGAGTTGGGTTGAAATGTAGATGTTGCCAATATTTATGGGATGAAAAGTACACTTTTTTCCCAAATCAAATGTTTACCCTGATTCATTAAATTTATCAATTTGCAGGTAAATGATTCACATGCTTACCTAGCTGTAGCTTCAAACATGTCTGGTTCCATGCCAAAAGAGCTCTTTGAAGATGTCATGGAGGAGCTGGATAAACAGGTCTAATTTCTTAAAAATCTGAGTACTTTTCTTTAATCATTTATCAATGTATAAATTTCGTACTATAGTTTATCAGTTTTGGTACTTGGATGAGTAGTCTGTGTATTGTATCGATGATCGACAGACTTTGAAAAATTCTGCAGTGAACTAATTGTGCAGTTATACTAGCTATTATGTGTGCTTCACTACGGAGAAAAAAAAAGTACAACTGATTGTGTTATGTCATTGTCATCGTCTCAGCCAGCTCCACACCTCAGCTATGCTGCTTCTGCTACGCTCATCCATGTTTAACTTAGGACGGTGTCACACCTTTGCTATGTGTCGTGCTCCAGTTTTGTTAAAGACTTCTTAGCTGTGGTTGGGTTAGTTCTTGGGAAGATTTATTGGGTTTCTGTTAGCTAAGTTGCATGGTGCGATAGAGAGACCTATTTATGTGATAGTAAAGATTTATTGGGTTTCTGTTAGTTAAGTTGTATGGTGCGATAGAGAGCCCCATTCGCTCTCAGCAGCTGTAAGCTTAGCATTAAATGTCCGATTGG
The DNA here is from genome assembly GCA_916181665.1 of Avena sativa. Classification (NCBI taxonomy): domain Eukaryota; kingdom Viridiplantae; phylum Streptophyta; class Magnoliopsida; order Poales; family Poaceae; genus Avena; species Avena sativa. The sequence continues at coordinate 121,984,763 of OV702291.1, read as the reverse complement.
ATGTTGGGTCATATTGTTCCAATTCGAGTTGAATATTCTCTGTAAGATCATGCTTGTTGATTCATTCGATGTTCATGGTTTGAATAAAATCTGCTGGAAAAAAATAGTAGTTCTATTCATCTTACAAGCCAAGCCTACTCAGATACCTGTCTTCCTTTTTTTATCCGTTTGAGCCGATGGTTTGTGACTATTTTTTTGTCAGTATCAAGATGACAAGACTTTAGTTAAAGATGAAGTGAAGTCTGGGAAGGTACCTTTGCATTTATTTATTTTTCACTCCTAGAAAAATGTGTAGTGCATAAGTGCTTTTTTATGATATACTAGTTTTTATCTAGAAACCCATCACATGTATCGTTGACTACCTTTCTATTCCTTCCTAGATTCATATGGAGGCCTCATGTACACTAGAGGAGTTCCAAGCCGCTGTTACAGAGGATAACAAATTTAAAGGAATATCAAACATAAATATCAAGGTGTGGTCAAGTTTTTATTAGTATTCGGAGATACTTGAGATATCATGTAGTGGTATTTTTGAATTAGAAGTGACTGCAACAGTGAGTTCTAGCCATGACTGATAATGTTGATTCACTTTTTGGTGGATGTGCTACAGCTTATTTATGAGGACCAAATTGAAAGGCTCAGGGAGAAGGAACTAAAGGAGGCGAAGCAGCAGCAGCAGCGGTTGGGTGATAATTTTCTGGATCTTCTGTACTCAATCAAGGTATCAATATTGGCCACACAGTAGCAAGTATTTTAATAAATGACTTTGCGCTATATGTTAAAAAGGACATACAATGTGGTTCTTAAATGTTAGATGATTTTCAGGTTCTTACTGTAGCCTTAATGCATGATCCTGTAGGTCCAAAAACTTGCTTGAAACCCGTATTTGTAACCTTTACCTTTTTATTATAATTATAATTTTAGATTTGGACTTCAGTTGTTATGAACACATTGAATTATTGTCAATAGCAGTTTCTACCTCAGTTTCTGACATATATAGCAAAAAAGCACACGTGAATGCTTTTGGGGCAACCTGCTGATTTCGAATGGAATCCTGAAACCTTTGTGGGATCACATTCATCAATATGTTTTGCTTCACTGAGCAACTTTATCCATAGTTACTCCATTGTTTTAAACGAGATAAGTTGAGAAATATTATCGTTTAGAACGTTAACCTGTTGACTAATTTATCTTTTTCCTTGAAAAATTGTAGGAAATAACAGCTACTTCAACATGGTATGATTCAAAATCACAGTTTGATGATACCATGGAGTACAGGTAATAACAACCCTCTTTACGCATTGCGTTAAGTTGCTAACAATGTGCCATTCCGCCTTGTTACAAATACTTTCACCGATCCTCTCTTTCACGGTGCAATTCAGCTAATTTGGCAGTTGTGGTATGTGGTAACTGGCTAGTTACTTCTGTTTGCACTTATAATTTGTACAGTTTGGCTAGCAAAAAAGAAGCCGAGTTGGTAGATCTGAAAAAAAATGTTTGTGAAGGTCCTGAGATTTAGATTTGTAATCAAGCTGTATAATTTACATTTTAAATCTTTTTAAGCCAGCTTATTTGATATTAAGCTCAAGTTATGTCTGTGTGAGATTATTTGGGCTCTATGTGTAAATAAGTTCCAAGTGTCCTGAGGACCTATTCAAAATTGGCGCGTTGAAAATATTCTGGTAACAGAAAGGGTTGTGCCAGTACCTATCAAGAAACATAGAAAAATGCTGGTTTGGGCGTTGGATGTTTACAGAAGTTCCTCTCTGAAATTGGAGTTAGCCAATATCTATTTAATATTTGATACTTTTGCCTATTGGGATATGGAATGATTTTATCTGTTGTATATCTCACATAGGGATTTGAGTTGCGAGACATATGCTAGAGAGCCTTTTGGAGAGTATATCGTCCGCCTCAAAGAAAGGTCTAAGGAGAAAGAGCGCATAAGGGAGGAGAAGGTAACACCACTGTTATTTGTTGAATCATTTACACTGTTAGGTTCTTGTTCTCCTATTTTGTTTTGCGGACAACTAATGGAAAATGATTTTTATCTACTGTGCATGTTTTCTGAGCTTCCTCCACCTTGTATTGTTCCGCACTCCTCACTCCCACTTGTTTTGTGGGTGCTGCAAAAATTGTATGTGAAGTGCACATGAACCATAGCCACACTTGTTACCAACTGTAATGTGTACCTAAGTGTATTACCTTATGCTAATTGCCTGCATGTTTATACATTTTTCGAGAAAACGCAATACTCGTTTCATTGAGAATTGAAGAGAGTATTTACAAGCCTACAAAACCTGGTTACAACGTATGCAAAACACAGAATTAATGGACATCCCATGTCTCTGGCAAGTAAATACCGTAGGCCTAAGGGCCCTGCACCAAAGGCTGGATTCAGCTTTGGTTCTGCTCAATGTGTTGGTGCAGCTTGGGCTGTTTCCAGATCAGCCTACCAGTCCCCTAAAACTTGACCCCTTGTAATGGTGGTGGGTAGGTGACACACAACATCAATGCAACTTAAGTACTAGTATTGTTTACACATGAATGCAACTTAACTACCTGTACAGTTTACCTACATATGCCTTCATGTAAGTTTTCTTCTATGTAGACAAAGAAAGAAAACGACCATGAAGAGAGAGAAAAGAAGAAAGATAATGAAAAAGAAAGGAGGGAGAAAGACCGCAAAGAAAAAGGAAGAGACCGAGAGAAGGAAAGAGAAAAGGAAAAAGTAAAGGATCGGTTAAAGAGAGATGAGATGGAGATTGATGATGATGATGTGGAGATTCATGGCTCACAGGATAAGAAACGGGAGAAGGGTAAAGAAAAGAAGCATAAAAGACGCCACTATGACACCACAAATGATCTAAGCTCTGAAAGCGATGAGAAGGATGACTCGAAGAAGTCTCGAAAGCAGAAATCTAGGAAGGTATAACATTTGTTATCTTTTTTTGCAATCAAGGTACTTAAATTATGGTTGGCACTTTGTCTCCCAACACCTACTCTATTCAAGTCTTGGCGCAAAATTAATCGCTCCCCAATTTGCAATATGTGATAGTGAACTTAGAATAATTTATTGCCCTTTGTATTTGTGATGTTTAAACATTTGGACACTTGGGTAAGGCATGTGTGTATGTACTATTACACATTTATACACAATAGTTTCAAATAGGTAAAATGGTGCACTTGTGATATTGTCAGTGTATGATATTTGTGTTTTTGATAGTGAATTTAGGATATTCTTGCCCTTGTATTGTGATGTTTAAATATTTTGATAGTTTGGTGAGTCATTTGCTTATGTGTCATTACAAAATTATACACAGTATTTTCATATTGGTAAAATGGTTCAACTTGAGATATTTGCCAGTATATGATACTTGTATTATGTAAAATATCTGCTGCGTAAATTGTTTCGTGAATTAGCATGGTTGTGATTCGTGGTGCACATAAATGCTTCATACACCCATATCACATGGATATATATGATATTGAGATTCTTTGGTATTCATGCAGCATACCCATGCTTCAGACTCGGATACTGAGAACTGGCATAGAAGACATATAAGGGATCGAGATAGTTCCTGCAAAAACGTTTTAAATGAGGAGGAGCTTGAAGACGGTGAGCTTGGAGAAGATGGGGAGATTCATTAGGCTTTCGCTTTTACCTCCCAAGACTTACTGTCCCTTGTCATGTTGTCAATTGCTGCTATTTTGATTGCTTAGTAACAACCATGCTTCAGAACTTAACAGTGTTACAATTATTGAAACTGGTGTTACGGTTCCTATCTGTTAGCGTAACCATGTTTAGTCCTGGGGTTTTGCACCATTAGCCAATCTGCCTTCTTTGTTGGCGTGTATGCAGAATCATAGTGCACGAGGTATGTTTCAGAGTGCTTTGTCTGACTTGCAGGTACAGCGGTGCATATGTTCCTGGCCTTGTGGTTATCTCTGAACAAGTTTGTGACTGACAATTTTGGGTGAAACATGAGCGTGTGTAGTGTCCTGATGGTAGGCAACATACACAGCTATGGTTTTGACATGGATGGATATAGCAGCACTACTAACATGGCCACAAGGGATTAAATTGGCAGATTGTAATAGTCTATGCATGTAGTCTGTCAGCATTGTCATGGCGATTCATTCATACTTTAAATGTTTGGTTTTACTGGGAGTCTGGGAGGGAAGGGTAGTTTCTAACCAAAAATTTCACTCTGGCCTTGATTGTACCATGATTTTTAGCTTGATCGTTTGTGCAGTGGCAGATGAGTTCATTACTTAGTGTGTTGTTGTTCGGGTAGTGTACTGCTTGATCTAGCCTATCCTCTATAGGGAGAAAAGCAAGTACAGTACATATTATTGGGGAGTCTGCATCTCTACGGAATGGTTTGTAATTTTAGATTCTTTGTGTCCCTCGGTGGGCTGTAATGTGATCTTTCATACATATTCCAATGAAAATCTCTAGGCGCTAAACAGACTATATATGAGAGAAACAGGCTAGTACCGGCAAATAGCTTTGCAGCAGAGTGGAGAGATAGCTGATCCAGCGTCCAATGTATACTGTCTCCGTTCTTGTTTATCCTTGGTCAGATTTCTCTAGTTTAACCGGATTTGTTTTGATTTTTTGGTCAAATTTCTCTAGGCTCGGTAGAAGTTCAGCCTGCTGGGGACTATGCTGGCATTAGTTTTGGATGAGCTCGTGACCACAACCACATCGAGGCAGTGACTGACAGTCGGCGAGATGCATTGCCTCGCACAAAAAAAAAAGGTTAAAACTAAGTCAAGCAAAATCACTTAAATAAAAAATTTATTGGTTGAACTAGATTATCATAATCCACCGTGATATCAGACATCAAACACAACATAAATCGTAGTAGTTAGTCCTCCTTTCCTAATATAAAACCTTTTATGAGTTAATTTGAACTCATAAAACATGTTGTATGTATATCTCCAAAAAAAATGTTATATGCAAGAATCGAAGAGAATTTTTTAGAATAACAGGGATACGATCCCTGGTTCCATGGATAACTGAACAAAACCACGAAGCAAGGTTCAGTGTCATGCACAAACAGAAGAAAACCATAAGGAAGCTAACTAGAGAAAGAGCACTGCTACCGTACGACAATTTGTATACGATTTTGGTACGACCTAGCACAACAACCGTTGATCAAACCTTATGTCACTCATAATCACCATTCATTTACCAGTCGTGCACAGACTACACCTTACACAATTTCCAAGAAACAAGCACAAAAACAAAACCCTCTTTCAAAGCAGGGCAAAAACAACTACTCCTTCCCTTTTTTCGTATGCTCACATTCCTACAACTCTGCAAGCTTCTAGAGGGGAAGCGAAGGAAGAGACAACCGTCGAGGTTGGGTAATCCGGGCCCCCTGGCTTGTCAGCTTCTTAGCTTCAGGGGAAGGGCAACACTCATCTGGAGAGGATTTCTTGCGAGAGGCCGTCTTCAAGGTCATAGAGCTCAGCCATTCTCAAGGCTGGTAGCTCCCTCAGTAGCAAGGAGACCTGGGTGCAGAACATGTCCACAGTCTGCAACATGTCTTCCTTGAAGATAAGTCTCCACCTCTTCACAGTAGCTAGAATTAACCTTCAGAGCTGAAGAATGTCTAGCCAAGGTTGGCCATAAAAAATCATGTTATTCCTTACTTTCCGCAGACACCAAAGGACTGCAGAGCAAATGGAATTCATAACTGCATGTTTTTTATTTGCTATCCAAAACTTGGCAATAGAAAGGTAATTTTCTCCAACATGGAAACCAAAGAGATTAGAGATAACAGGGAAAATATGCTTAGCAAAAACGCGCTAAAAAAATGATCTATGGATTCATGCTCAGTGCAGAAAATGCAGTCCTCGGGTTTATTTAAGTACCTTTTCTTCAGATTGTCTCTAGTCATGAGCTTATTCTGAGAAAGAATCCATAGAAAAATATGAATCCTAGGGGGTATATGCAACTTGAAGGAGTTCGTAGTAAAAAACAAAAAAATTCCTAGCTATCGTAACACCAACGCCATGATCTATCTATGAGTTAAGCAGTAACGGGATGGAGGTTTCAGTGACATACCATTGTAGACCGAAAGCGGTTAACGTTTCACGGAAAACGTTAATGAAGTAGTCGAACTCGTATTCGAACTCAAGGCCGCGAAACTCCTCGCACGTCACCCTAGGTCATTGCACGACAACTCAGGTGCCACTAGTGGTAGCACCTCTATGGTTTCGCACACGTCGGGTGTCCGACGATGACTCCCGTTCTCCTTGATCTAGCCTGGATACGGAAGTAGACCCTATGGAACTAGGATCCAGTAGCACGACGGTGTGCCAGGGTGGTGTCGTCTCTCACGTAAGTAGTTCTTCTTGAAACCGCACTCGTGAGATTCAACAGAAAGAGAGGAAGGAAGAAATTCCCTAAGGAAAAATGCCTTAGCAAATCCCCCCTTTTTATTGTGTATTTTTCCTGTCATATTCCCCTCTTTATATAGGGGAAAAGGAGGCACTCCCACGTTGCTAGCTGGCAATGTGGGATTAAAAGAGAAGGATGGGTGGCACGTGCGGCCAATGAGGCCGGCCCTGATTGGCCCTACCCGCCTAGCGTGCATGCGTCCCAAGGCGCGCGGCGGCCGCTGGCCGGGGTGGGCCCCACCTCACTGGCCCGCCCTCCCGCTAGCATGCCCACGTGGCGGCCCCAAGGGGCCTGGCCGGTGGGGCCTAGGTGGTGGAGGTGGATGCCCTTCAGGTGGCCTCCCTCTTGGGCCTTTTCCCTTCGGGGATTTTGCCCATTAGTGGAGGTTGCCTAATAAAATCACTTTTAAATATTAATTTCTTATTAATCACAATAATTAATATTAAAACATATTTAAATATCTCCTTATGATCAAAAACTCCTTTTCAATCACTCCGAATGACTTCAGACTTTATCCGAAACACTTTTGACTTTCTCTCATCTTTTCATGTGTGATCCCAACGCTTTCATATCGATCTCAGAACATCGTAAGACCCTGAAGTGTGTTACCCTATGGTTTAGGAATGGCATAGACATGATTGAGATCACTCTCAATCAATGATCAATAGCGGGATCAGGATGCCCATAATGACCACCCACATGCATTCCACGATGCTTTTGAAGGGGTTCGGGGGGCAGAAAACACAAAATTTTCCTACGCGGAACACCCCGAACTGCCTAGGATCTATAGTAATGCAGTAACGACCGAGAAGGTTTCGGATACATACCCTCGTAGTCCGAAAGCGGTTAACGTTCCGAGGGGAGTGTGGAAGATGTAGTCGTACTCGTAGATGACCTCAAGGTCGTGAAGCTCCTCGCAGGTCACCCCTTGCTCCATCGTGCAGCAGCTCCAGCTCATGACATCCAAGATGACTCTAATGGTAACACCCTTGTGGTTTCGCACACATACAATGTACGATGATGACCTACGGTTCCTTGATCCCTGTCAGGAGTGCGGAAGTAGATCCCCTGGCTGAAATCCCTGCAGTGCAACAACAAGCTGCAGGTGTGTCATATCTTGCATGTGCCATCCTTCCAGGGACATCGCCATTGCGAGAGGACAATGGGAGTGAGAGAGATTTCCTAAGGAAAGTGCCTAAGAGAATATTCAATTGGTGTGTTTAATCCCACCCATGGGCATCCTTTTATATAGGTAGAGGAGGGGTACTCCCCACCATAGGTTTTTCATGTGGGACTAACTAAAAGCAAAGGAAATAAAGTGGGAGGAGGGCTTTCTAGGTGGGCCTCCTAGTGCCAGCCCAACAGCTGCTGCCGGCCCAGCATGCGGCGCAAGCCAGCAGCAACAGCACCCGGGGCTGTGTCAGCCAGGTGGGCCTTGGCCGCGGCCCACCTGCGTGCCCGCCAGCACTCGCGCTAGCGGCACCCTACCTTGGGCTGGCTTGCCAGCGGGTGGTAGCCTTCTACGGCTTCAGCCCAGCGCCCGCCCGCGAGGATGTGGCCCGCCAGCGGCGGCTGGCTATTTGCCGCCCCGCACGTCGCCTTGCCCCACCCTCCCACTCGCCTGTGTGGGCCCTCTAGCCCACCAGCGATGCGGTTGTGGCCATTTGCTGTCCCTTTTCACGGTGGCTTCCTTCTAGGCCATTTCTCTCTAGGGTTTTGGCCTATTTAGGAAGTTTCCCTCTAAATTTCAATTTAAATATTTATTTAGTATATATTAGTTCACAATTAACATATAATAAATGCATATTATAAATTGCTATTTATCAGAAATACCTTTCGGCCTTTTTTCCTTTCTCTTCCTCCGAACAACTTCAGATTCTCTTCGGAACAATTCCTATTTCTCTCTCATCTGTGATTCCATCTTACAGAATAATCTGTAGCATCATCGTACCCTTAAGTGTGTTACCCTAACAACTCGGGAACGTCATAGACATGATCAACACTCCTCTCATATGAATGATCATTAGCGGGACCAGGATGCCCATAATAACCCATATACATTACACGATGTAATGTCGTTTGGACCATAAACGTCAAGTCCAATTCCCTTTGTTTCTTTGATGTGACTTGTCCGAGATCTGGTCATTAGTATCACATACCTTGTTCAATATCGTTACTTACAAGTTTGGTTTCACCTGTTCCCGTGATATTCCATCCCCGTGACCTAGTCACATGTTGAAACATTATGGATGTAATCTCACCAAGTCGGCCATGTGTATCTTCCCATCACACGGGTGAATAAATCCTGATCTTGATACATATGCCTCAACTATTCTCTTGGAATACCTGACACACACCTTTATGGCCACCCATTTACGGACATGACAATTGATGTGATCAAAGCAGCCTCGGGAGATAGTGATTAATATAATCTCACAGTATAAGGAGAAGGATAATACACTTCTAACTACTGAAACGATGAACCTTGTGACTTGATGGTGTCGCAACACCTATCTTTGGATAATGTCCATCATATTATTATATGACTCCGTTGTCAATTGGCATAAATGCTCCATGATCAGAAAACCTTGATCATCGATTGCCCAACAAACTAATATAAATAGAGGCTACTAGGAACTTGGTATGTTTCATACCACACCTGTATCAATATTTTCACTTGATACAGTCATAGCATAATATAAAACTATTACGAACTAACTGAGATATGATAATAAAACCCATTTATTATTTGCCTCTAGGGCATATCTCCTTCACCTTTGCCGTTTGAACCATAAAATTCGAGTCCAATTATTTTTGTTTCTTAGATACATGACTTGTCCGAGATTCGATCAATCTAATCTTGTTACTGACAAGTCTACTTAACTCTTTATCGTTATATCGTATCCCCATGACCTAGTCATATGGTTGAAACCTATTAGATACAATCTCACCAAGTGGGCCAGTGTATCTTCCCATCACGCGGGTGAACAAATCCCGACCTTGATGCATACGCCTCAACGTGTCCCTCTGGAATACCCAACATATACCTTTACAGTCACCCTGCTATGGTGTGGCGATTGATACAGTCAAAGCAACAACGGGTGACAGTGGTTAAATATGATCTCATGGTCTAAGAACACTTAGTTTCTAAATATTACAATGTTTAAACCATGTGGCTTGATCACGTCGTGATACTTATGTGGGTAATGTCCATCACATCATTTACCGATGATGTGACTCCATTATAAACTGACATAAATGCTCCGTGATCAAGAAACCTTGATCATCGGTTGCCCAACAAACTAGTTAAATAGAGGCTACTAGGGACTGTGGTTTGTTTATATACGCACCTGTATCGATGTTTCCTCTTGATACAGTTATCATGATACAAAACTATTATAAACTAATTGAGATATGATAGTAAGCCTATTTATTATTTGCCTCTATGTCATATCTCCTTCACAACTTCCACACATCAAGAATAAATATAGGTTACACATTGCCAAAGTTTATGATAGCATATAAGGAAGAAGTAGAATATTCACCACTTTTTCATATTGCTAGATTAAACTATCAACATTGATAGATAGGGAAATGCTAGAAGAAACTCCCTCTAGTTCATACCATTTTTGCATAAGGGAATTATTAAAATTCCTTCTAAAAGTTAACTTCAACCGAGAGCCACCCCGGACCTGGCTAATAGTTTTACCTTGCTCATTAAAGATTATAAACATGTCAAAAACTAGGCAGCTAATGGGGATGTGCTAACCCAGGTGTCTTCTCAGAACCTGATTTTGGTGCCATCCTTAATCTGCCATCTCTAGCCAAATTCAACACTAGACACTACCAACATGAAGCCTTTCCAAAACTGAGAGACTCCATTGCTTTTGCTACAAAAGACACTTGGATTTCGAGTATTATACCTAGCACTAACAATACTTTTCCACAACTTACCATCATCCTTGGCATATCTTTTAAGCTAGGATGCTAGGAGACAGAGATTTACATTACCTAGGTCAGGAATCCCCAATCCTCCCCAGGCTTTTCCTTTGCAAATGAGCTTCCAATTGGCTAAATACAATTTCCTATGGGCCTCAAAATTATTCCAAAGGCAATTAGCCATTCCTGAGTTGATAAGATCAAGGGCCCCCTTATGGAATTTGAAAAAGGAAAGAAGATAGATGGGAATTTGAAGAATTGAAGAGAATAACTTTTTACTATATGAGGCACACAATTTAGCACCACTCCTTTTATAGAAATCAATCATTTTTATGGGGCAGCGCTACTCGTCTCCCGGGGGATAAAACCCCCGATCCCCCAGGTCGGGAGCCTGACATGTGTCCCTGGACGAGGTCAACTAAGGTGCCCCGCGCGTGCACCTCTCCTCTCTCCCACAAAACAGGGGAACGAGCTTCTGGCTCTCACACATAGAGGAAGGCAATCAAGGAGACAGCGGGCGACGCGGTGCCGCGCCCTGCAGTAGTCGTTGGCGTTCACTGCAGCAAATCGACAATGGTAGGGATGGCCCACATCCTCCCCTCCATTCTCTAACCCCCCATAGGACATCCACATCAACCTCACCAGCGCGTCAACGTCGCTCCTCCTACGTACAAAGGCTTCTCCATCGTTGTCAGAGAAGACAACTGTTGCAGTGTCGCCATCAGCTTGCATAGCGCCACAACTGGCTGTAGCGCTTGTAGCAGAGCCATCAAGCTCTTGTAGCAGGGCCATCGGGCGCACGTAGCACCGTTGAGCGCTTGTAGCAGCGCTGTCGCGCGCATGTAGTAGAACCGTCGAGAGCGTGTAGCAGAACCGACGGGCGGCGCCGCTGGGAGCTTGCAGCAGCGCCGTTGCGCGCATGTAGCAGAACCGCTAGGAGCATGTAGCAGAATTCTTTTTGTTACAAGGATATTTTCTATATCCTTGTAGACCAAACAATATTAATTTACGCAAGGAGCATCACAAAGAGTTATGTGTGAAGTCTCTAGGCCATGTCCGTGATCCATTGAGATAAAGTTGATACTGCCTGTATTAACAAGGATATACATGCACATGTTATTATGTTACAGAAATATGGCTCTATTGGTTTACCTGAAGTCTTAATTCTGATTTACAAATCCTCTAGTTGCCTTGCCTTTATACGCTCAATCCATATGTTGATTACTTTGCATCTTCTTTGTAGAGTTGTTTGTTGAGGCAATTGCTGAGGACTCTAGTGCTGGATCAAAGAACTGTGTGCATGTGACAAGCAACGCAACGGAAGGAAGAGTCTGACGACTGTTCAAGGTTTGGAGAAAGAGTACAACTACAATAAGATTCTCATGGATCTCAAAAAAAGTTCTGCTGTAATGGTACTGTAGTTCAGGATCCAAAACTAGGCCAGCTATTGACCAAGTTATCTAATTTTGTTGGATCGAAGTTCGCTTATGTATTGTGTATATGCAGATGGATGTTCGTCTATATTTTCACGTCATTCAACTCCCATGGTGATTAGCGTAAATTTGTTGCTACTTCTATAGTTCAGGTAATGCATGATACCATTACATATTGTCGTACTTATTGACCGTTGTGCATTCTTTAATCTGATAACAATTTCTGTTTTGGTCAGGCCAGACTTGCAAAGAAAGATAGCATCAAGATTCATGACATTTAGGCAACACATAAATGCTTGTGTGCTATCACTGAAGCTGGAAGTTGTCCTATACCTGGTATTGTCCATGACCGGCAGGAGCTCACCCCAAATCTGCACCGCTGCCGTTCAGGAGGAGGCTCCTTGTTTGACATCAAGGTCAAAGTTTTTTCTTTAGTCATGCTCGAATCAATTGGTTTCTATCCAGTTTCCTATTGATATATTGATACCAAATTAACGGATCTGGAACGACCTGCAGGCAGGAAGTGGGGCTTTGGTGTTGCAACATTGTATCCAACAATCCCGCTGCTTGTGTCGATAGATTGGCCATTTTGCTGCTCGCTCGTGTGTGGACGGAAAGGATTTGGTGTGATGTCGGCGTACCACAAGCAATTGTGATGTCCTTGCCTCGGATATAATAACCCTCTGGTGAGATCCAATTTCCATCTCTACAGGCTCTATCTGGTCCAGCCATCGAGCGCCCATGTGTGTGTGGTGAGGATGACTTCTAGGTTTCTAGGTCTTTTTAACTAGTCATGAGAAGTTGATCTCTTCTTTTGTCCAAGGAGGGATACTAATCAATGAACTTTATGGTAAAGGCCTTCTCTTCTTGTTTATTAGATGTTATGGACTAGTTTTTTGTAATCTTGATGCAGTTTTGTTTAGCTCCTCTATTTTCTTGTTGTGGTTTGATTCTAATGATAGGAATGATAAGAACAAAACTATTACTACATTTGATTTGTTTCTCCCTTCCTGTCAATGCAATGTTTGCTAATGGTAGGACTGCATGGTGGAAGTCATTTCATCTTTACTTCTTGCTGTACTCTGATATGTTAATCTTATTTTGTTTGTAGCTTAATAATCCTATGGATATACATGCATCATAAAATTTCAGTTGCAGTATTTTCATCCAACCAAGTTATATATATATTTACATCAAAATCCTTGTGAATAAGCTTCTGTTGCACCTATTCATAATTCTCAATATATGTTGTTCATTTGTATTATTTACTCCTGTCTTGAAGATCGATGTGGTGGACGCGTGCGGACTTGTCCTATCATTCTTGCATAAATATATATCGGCATCAGCAACTCATCTGATGTTCCCTGGAGCTCAGCACTGGTCATAGACTGTTGCTAGGATGGTTGTGGTCTCTCTCTCCTCGCATGGTTGTAGTCCACCATTGGCTCGTCTGGGACGGGACGCAGCCAATGGGTGGCATGCATGGAGAGAAGGCCATGCTCACGGTGGGACCCTACCTCGGAGAGGAGCGCGTTACCAACTTACCATGCATGAATGATTTGCGCGTTACTTCTTTCCATTCGATACGTTTAATCCTTTGTTTTCCGCAAAACATGGTGAGATTGACAACCTCATCGCAAGTTGGGGACAAAGTTCTATGATTGTGTTGTGCAGGTCTCCACGTTGCTACTAGCACCGGTAGTGCGCCCTGCCAAAGCTCAGCTAGTAACACCTTTGGGGTGTTTCCTTGCTCCTACTGGTTCGATTAAACCTTGGTTTCATAACTGAGGGAAAACTTGCTGCTGTGCTCATCATACCTTCCTCTTGGGGTTCCCAACGAGCTCTACATCAACACCGCACCAGCACTTTTCTGGGCGCCGTGCATTGAGCCATCAAGTATTTTTCTGGCGCCGTTGCCGGGGAGTCAAGGACATCTTCACAAGGGGAGTCCCTCATAACCAATCTCTTTACTTTTTTATTTTTGTTTTGCTTAGTTTCTTTTGCTTTGTTTGCTTGTTTCTTTATCAAAAACACAAAAAAAATAGTTTTACTAGTTTGCTTTCTTATTTGAAAACCCAAAAAAATGACTACTCTTGAAAACACTAAGTTGTGTGACTTCACTAGCACCAACAACAATGATTTTATGAGCACACCAATTGCTCCACCCGTGGCTAAAAATACTTTCTTTGAGATAAAACCTGCTTTGCTCAATCTTGTTATGAGAGAACAATTTTCTGGTATTGGTAATGAAGATGCTGCTTCCCATCTAAATAACTTTGTTGAACTTTGTGAGATGCAAAAGCATAGGGATGTAGATGGTGATATTATTAAGCTGAAATTGTTTCGTTTCCCTTTGAGAGGAAAAGCTAAAGAATGGTTGAATTCCTTAACTAGGAATAGTATTGATTCTTGGACTAAATGCAAAGATGCTTTTATTGGAAAGTACTATCCTCCTGCTAAGATTATATCCATGAGAAGTGAAATAATGAAGTTTAAACAACTTGATAATGAGCATGTTGCTCAAGCTTGGGAAAGAATGAAATCTTTGGTAAAGAATTGTCCCACTCATGGACTGACTGCTTGGATGATCATCCAAACTTTTTATGCAGGATTGAACTATTCTTCAAAGAATCTATTGGATTCTGCTGCTGAAGGTACCTTTATGACCATCACTTTGGGTGCTGCAACAAAACTTCTGGACAATATGATGGTTAATTATTCTGAATGGCATACTAAGAGAGCTCCACAAGGTAAGAAGGTAAATTCTGTTGAGAAAACCTCCTCCTTGAGTGATAAGATTGATATTATTATGTCTATGCTTGTTAATGGGAAAGCCCATATTGATCCAAATAATGTCCCTTTAGCCTCTTTGGTTGCTCAAGAAGAGCAAGTTGATGTGAACTTCATAAAAAATAACAATTTTGGCAACAATGCTTATGGTAACAATGCTTATAGGGACAATTTTGGTAACAACAATTATGAGCCATATCCCCCCAACAATGGTAATGCTTATGGAAATTCTTACAACAATAATAAGAGTGCTCCCTCTGAACTTGAAGTTATGCTTAAATAGTTTATTAGTAAACAAACTGCCTTCAATAAAACCATTGAGGAAAAACTCTCTAATGCTGAAAGAAATATAGCATCTTTGGTTGAAGCTCAATCTTCTTTGAATAAAATGGCTGCTAAACCTGAAACTAATGATAATCCCTTTGCAGCTACTAATGCTATACAAGTAAGAATTGACGAAAATGTTAGACTATTAGCTGAATTACATGCTAAGTGGGAAAGAGAAGATGAAATTGCTAGAAACATTAGTGTTTCTACTATCACCACCACTAGTGTTAAGGCTAGTAATAGTTCTACTACTTTATATGATAAATTTGATTTTGACCTTGATGGTTGTAATATCTCTGAAGTTATTAAGTTCCTACAAAAGCTTGCTAAAAGTCCTAATCCTAGTGCTATGAATATGGCCTTTACAAAACACATTACTGATGCTCTCATAAAGATTAAAGAAGAAAAGATGAAACATAAAGCTTCTATTCCTATAAAACAAGAAGATGGTTGGGAATCCATCATTAATATGAAAGTGAATGACTTTGATTTCAAAGCTTTATGTGATCTTGATAGTAGTGTTTCTATTACGCCTAGAAGGATTTATGATATGCTTGATTTGCCTCCACTTAAAGATTGTTATTTGAATGTCCCACTTGATTATAGTGCTAAAAAGAAACTCATGGGGAGTCTTAATGATGTTCTTATTATGGTTAACAATGCCTATGTCCCCATTGATTTCTATGTTTTGGATGTTGAATGCAATGCTTCTTGTCCTATTACTTTGGAAAGACCTTTTCTTAGAACTGTTGGTGCCATCATTGATATGAAAGAAGGCACCATTAAATATCAACTCCCACTCAAGAAAGGTATAGAACACTTACCTAAAAAGAGAGAAAAGATTTCTTTTGCTTCTCCTATGAAAACAAAATTTGGTCTTAATGCTTCTTCATTTGAGAACACTTGATTCTTTCTTTGCTTCTTATGCCTAACTTAAAGGCGTTAAAGAAAAGTACTTATTGGGAGATAACCCAAAAGTTTTAGATGAGTCTTGGAAGTTATTACTTCAGTAATAACCTCTCCTTATCCTTTTTATTTGCTTTTTTGTGCCAAGAGTAACCTCTAATGAGAGTGAAGTAATGATTGGGAAAGTTGCTGTCCCAAAACAGATTTCTGTGCTTCACCATAAAAATTCGTGTAAAATCTCTGAACGTCTTTTTGAGGTGTAAATTTTTGTGCTTCTACCCCAGGTTGTTATCTAACTTTAATTAGTTCAACACTTTTTGATTTGAGCAACATAAGGTCTTCGAAAAAAATTGTATTTACCTGCTGGTCTGTTTTGACAGATTTCTGCCATTTTCTGCATTTGCTTCTTGTTGGTTCCTTTGTGAGTTCTTTTGGGGAATTGAGCTTTTTGAGGGAAGTGCTACAGTAGCTAGTGTTATAATGGAAGTTTATTTGGTGTTAGAACTGAACCTTAAGACCTTTTATCTTGAGTGCACTAATGTTGCTAATAAAGATTGTGTGAAGTTTTGTATGAAGGAAAAATTTCAGGTGTCTGGAAGGAATGAGTAATGAGATGAAAGATAGAATAAAGCTCAAGATTGGGAATGCCACGTGTGTCACCCCAAGAAATATCCAAGAAGTACAAGCGTCAAAGCTTGGGGATGCCCAAGGCATCCCCTTCTTCATCAATAAAAATCCCAGGTTTCTTCCAAACGCTTCATTTTTATTGTTTCATGCACAGTTGTGTTGTTCTTGGAGCGTCTTCTTTTTCGTTTTTGTTTTGGTTTTTTGTTTGCTTTGTTTTCTTAGTTTTCTGAATAAATTGGTTGGAACCCATCTTTCATACATTGGTTTGCAAATAGTTTGGTTTGGTTTGGAAAAGAGTAGGAAAGTTCATGCTTTTGTGGTAAAAAGAGCTCGTTTTTGACTGTGGCCTATGCTTTGTCATGACATGCTTGATATTGTTTTGGCCTTATGCTTAGTATTATTTGCTGTAGCATGACTTGTTATAAACAATCGAGATTTCTTAATGTGCCTTGGATGAATCATGCGTTGTTTTAGCATATTAAAGCATAGTATAGTGGTATTCTCCTTTGATGCTTTATTTGGGTTGACTTGGCACATGCTCACACCATGTTATGACTATCTCAAGTCACCATAGCCTTTATGATCCTTTAGTTTTCAACTTGTAGTATCACTTTATCCTTTGATCAATGATGTTTTGTCGCTCTGCATGATTATGGCTATTATTGCTCTCTTAGTTTGTCGCTCCCAGTCTTTTGCTAGCCTCCACAACCAAGTATGAGTTCCACTCATGCATCCAACTCCCTAAACCAAGTTATTCCAAAGAGTCCACCATACCTACCTACTAGCTTATGCTATTCCAAGTATATTCATGCTTTTGTTTACCTTCCGAATTAAACTTGTTATGACAAAAACTAGTGATTAAAGCTCTCATGAACTTGATGGCACACTTTACTTTTCTTGCCCTTAATAAACTTGAACCATTGTGTCGTCTATGTTGTATATGCTTGCACTTATTTGTTGGGAATTAGCAAAACCATGCTTTCATGGGGAACGCTTTCAACATTGCACTTAGTAATTGTACCTAGTTGATATCATGCTCTTTTGTATATGGATGTCGTTGGTGTGAAATGAAAGGGAAGCTTGTAAGTCCATGGAGTTATGTATATGTGTTAGAGAAACGCCTGGGCCGCTGGTCTAATCCATGCTGACATGGTGGAAACCTGCAGCGTAACCATAATGAGCTGTCTATGAAGCATTCTTCTTATATAAAAAAAGAGTCCTATATTGAGAAAAAAGAGAAAAGAGAAAAAAAAGAGATACTATGAAAAGAGGAAAGAGAGAAAAAAGCACCATATTCCCATGGTAAATAAGAAGAATGCTGAGATGCTCGTTATCATCTTGCCTTGTCATTTTGATATGGGGATTCTTCCGTATCATCGGGCAAGGGGTACCCCGTTGGCGGTTCTCTATGATACACATGTACTTACAATGACAAAAACTTACCGGTGACTAAACTTGAGTAGCACGAGGAGCCGCCCTCGTATACAAGGGACATGAGATTTCTGACTTATACTTCGTCAAGCATGTACACCATAGTTTGTTCACTTTAACCTTAATCACTTCAAGAGGCTTATGATAGGGGCAATGAGAGCTGAAAGCTATAAGTACCATAATTTTTGGAAGCTCTTTATGAGACTTGAATTCCTACTTCCTTTTACAAAGGCCTTTCTTCCACCATTATATTGAGTCTCCACCTTCTATCTTTATGCACTTACTTTGAGAGCATAGTGGCCATTCTTAGTTCTATGTGCATTGTCCCAAGACTAGTTGATTGATGCATACTTTGATATTGCTTGTTTTAAACTATTGTATCTAGTCACTCTTATGAACTTTGAAGGTGTCCTATACATTTATATTTGCTACTCTATTGAGGGATAAGCTGAATACTATTATGCTATGTTTTCTTTATGTGAAACAAACAAACGTCTTGCAAAGCATTGTTATTCATGAATCTTTTGTTTGTGCCTTTTCATGTTGCATCATAGTTTCTTTGCTTATTGCTAGAACTTTGTCTTTCATGTTATGATTGAAGTACTATGATCTCAGCTTTGAATGTTTTACAAATACTTTGATCAAGTCTTTGATGGTGCATGTCACCTCAAAAATTATTCTTTCTTTTTATCACTTACCTACTCGAGGACGAGCATGAGTTAAGCTTGGGGATGTTGATACATTGCAAATGTATCTATAATTTTTGATGTTCCATGCTTGGTTTTATCCACTTTCTTGTGTTTTGTTCCAACTTTGGAGTACTTTTCATATGATTTCTTGGACTAACGTATTAACAAGAGCCATAGTGCCAGCTGCCTGTCTTCTGCTATTTTTGGTTCCAGGAAAGTCAGAAAATGAATATTCTCGGAATTGGACGGGACAAAAGCCAAAGTGCCTATTTTTCCGGATGTCATCAAGTGCCAGAATACGAGACGGAGAGGGGCCAGGGGGCCAACACACCACCTGGCCGCGCGGCCAGGCCTGGCCCATGCCAGGGGGTGGTGTGGCCGCTCCCGGCACCCCCTCGGCCTCCCCTTCCGCCTATATATTACCCTTGGGACGAAAACCCTAAGTACCCGATCAAAAATCCATGAAAGAGTCTGTAGGCGCCGTCATCTCCATCCCTAGATCGGGAGGGATATGAAGCTCTTCCCGACACCCTGCTGGAGAGGGGAATTCACCCTGGAGGCCTTCTTCATCACCATGCAAGCCTCCGGTGTGATGCGTGAGTAGTTCATCCTTGGACCACGGATCCATGTAGTAGCTAGATGGCTGGTTCTCCTCCTTTGTGCTTTCATGTCTAGATCTTGTGAGCTTCGTTCATGATCAAGATCATCTATTTGTAATTCTGCATGTTGTGTTTGCAGGGATCCGATGGATATTGAGATGCTATTTCAGATTGATTATTGATTCTATAATGTCTTTGTTATTTGTGATCTTGCATGCTTTCTGTTGTTAGTAGCTATCTTGGCCAAGTAGATGCTAGCAACTCCAAGAGTTAGTATTTATGCTCGATAGTGGGTTCATGCCTCTGGTAATCTAGGGAAGTGACAGAAATCTCTAAGGTACTAGATGTGCTGTTGCTACTAGGGAGAAAACAACAATCCTTTGTCCATAGAGCAATCGTATTGTTTACTTTACACGCAGTTCGTAAAGCAATAATATGTTGCTTGCAACTTAATACTGGAGGGGGTTCGGATGATAACCTGAAGGTGGATTATTAGTCATAGATGCAGTTGGATGGCGGTCTATGTATTATGTTGTAATGCCCAATCAAGTCTCAAAGGAGTCAAGATGATTAGTATATGCATGTATTACTTTCTCGATGTTTTTCAATTGCCCCGCTGTAATTTGTTCACCCAGCATGTTTTCTATCTCAAGGAGAGCCACCTCTAGTGAACTATGGATCCCGGTCCTTGTCTTTTACATACAATCTACAATCTTTTTACTATTTTTGTGTTTACTTTCTGCAAACTTTTACTTCTTTCCATTCGATACGTTTAATCCTTTGTTTTCCGCAAAACACGGTGAGATTGACAACCTCATCGCAAGTTGGGGACAAAGTTCTGTGGTTGTGTTGTGCAGGTCTCCACGTTGCTACTAGCACCGGTAGTGCGCCCTGCCAAAGCTCAGCTAGTAACACCTTTGGGGTGTTTCCTTGCTCCTACTGGTTCGATTAAACCTTGGTTTCATAACTGAGGGAAACTTGCTGCTGTGCTCTTCATACCTTCCTCTTGGGGTTCCCAACGAGCTCTACATCAACACCGCACCAGCACTTTTCTGGGTGCCGTGCATTGAGCCATCAGTGATATGCACCATCACAAAGAAGGTACTTGCAAAGCATTGATAGTTGGGATCAAGGGTACTCTAACTTGAGCATGAAAGATAGAGTTCTAACAATAAGACAAAGCAACTATGCTATAACATGACAAGATACAAACAAAAGATCATGAATAACATACCTTGAAAGACGTTTGTTTGTTTCACAAACAGAAAGCATAATAAGAGTGGCATTCAGCTTGTCCCTCATGGTACAACAAATATAAATGCATAGGACACCATTGATGTTCATAGGAGTGACTAGATACAAATATTTAAGAACAAGCAATATCAAGCTATGCATCAATCAACAAAGTTTTGGGACAATGCACATTAAACTAAGAATGGCCACTATGCTCTCTCAACCGGTGCATAAAGATAGAAGATGGAGACTCAACATAAAAATAAAAGAAAGGCCCTTCAAAGAGGGAAGCAGGGACTACAAGTTTCAAAAAGAGCTTCCAAAAGATTATGGTACTCATTAGCTTTAAGCTCTCATTGCCCCTATCATAGGCATCTTGAAGTGATTAAGGTTAAAGTGCCCAACCAAGAGGATATGCTAGACAAGTTATAAGTTGAAATCTCATGCCTCTTACTTACGAGTACCGGACCTCATGCTACTCAACTTCAGGAACAAGTAAGCTCTTGTCATTGTAAGTACATCTGTATCATAAAGAACCGCCAACGGGGTACCCCTTGCCCCATGACACAGGAGCTATCCCATATCAAAATGACAAGGCAAGCAGACAGTGAGCATCTTAGCGATCTTTTTATTTGCTATTTGCATAGTTTTTTATTGGAAAAGCTTCATAGAGTGCTCAGTATGGTTTGCTGCAAGTTTCTACCATGATTAGGCATGGCTTAGGCTAGCGGCCCAGGCGTTTCTCTAACACACATACAAACTCCATGATCTTAAAAGTCCCACTTTTATTTCACACCGCCGAGATCCATAAGCAAAAGAACATGATATCAACCGAATAAATCGTGCAGTGTTGAAAGCGTTCCCCATGATACATGGTTCTGCTAACTTCAACTCATAAAGCGCAAGCATATACGCAACAAAGGACACAATAGTTCAAAATTATTAACTTGCAAGAAAGTAAATTGTGCCATCAAGTTTGTGAGAGCTTTAATCACCAATTTTCACATAACACAAAGTTTAATTCGGACGATAGAGCCTTTAGTCCCGGCCGGTGTTTTGGGCCGGGACTAAAGGCCCAAATTTGCGCGCTGGGCCTAAGTTAGCGCCTATTTTTTCAAATATTTCAATTTGTAACTATTATATTTTTTAAACATTTGATTTATACAGTTTTTGCATACTTATGAATTTGAGAAAATTTTCAACATGAAAAGTTCTTGAATTTGAATAAGTAATCCAAATCTATTTTCTATTTTACAAAATAATCATTTTAACTAGTCAAACTATTAACCATTTTGCCATTTTCAATTTAAAAATGCATTAACTATGATATTTTGCATATTTTTGAATCTCACTAAACTTTCAACATAAAAAATGCTTGAATTTGAATAAGTAATCCAAATCTATTTTCTATTTTTTAAAATAATTATTCTAACGAGTCAAACTATTAACCATTTTTTAATCTCACTAAACTTTCCACCGCTTCCCCCCATGTTTTCCCGCCCTTTCCCTCTAACCCGGGGCTTTTAGTCCCGGTTTGAGCTACTAACCGGGACTAAACATATTTCCCGCCATATTTTCCTGCCTTTTCCCTCTATATCTAGTTCAGCCGCCATGGCCATCCACACATCCACATCTTCCCCTCTCACAACAATGGACACCAGATACTGGGCCATTCTGACCCTCGAGGAGACCGAGGCGCTGTGGGACTCTAGCTACCCATGCCCGCCAGGCTACCGACTGGATGCTGAGCACTGGAGGAGTTCCTGTCCCTCCTGTGCCTCAAGGTTCCGCATGCCAGGCGGCCATCACGAACCACTTCTACCTCGAGCTCACGCCGGAGCAGCGGATGGATCCCCATTGGGATCTCGATCACTACGACACCTAGAATGCCTTCTTCGCTAACCGACAGGAAAGGGAGCTCGCCAGGTATGAGGGTGACGGCCCACCCCCGATGAATCACAATGAAGCCGGTCGCCGCCTGTGGTGGGAAAACCGGACTATAGTCAGTGTGGTGCGCTACATCACCCAGGGAGATCATCCTCGCCTGCGGTGCCCGCACTTTGACCCTCCACAGAGCCACAAGAAGGGTGGCAGTGGTGAAGGCCGCAGGCGTAGAGGCATCGTCATCCAGGAGCCCCCTCCCTCGCGCATCGTGTATCCGAGGCCGGAGTGGCAGGTGCCCCCGGAATATTCCCTAGCTGGGCTTAGGATCCAGCTGCGTGCGCCTAGCGACGACAATGACGGCGATGACAAAGACGAACATGACCCTGAAGCTGTGTACTATAGGGATAGACATGAGTATGACTAATGGGGGGCCTTTAGTCCCGATTCCGTAGTCCCAGTTTTTTAATAACAATAAATGTCTTGAGTGTTAGTCCTGATTTGTGGCTAGACCAGGACTAAAGGAGGTATTTAGTCCCGATTCCGTAGTCCCAGTTAGAAACCGGGACTAATGGATCGTTTCCTACTAGTGTTGGTCTCTCTACAACTTCCCCGAACTATGAAGAGGTTGTTCTATTCTTGTGGCCAACTTGTTGGCCGTAGTGTTGTCCCTGCTCTCGCACATACGCGAGGGAGCTAACTAATTTCACATATTAGGGAGTGCCTCTATGGCCAGCTTCTTGGAGATGCCTGAGGATTTGATCCTTATGCATCTCCCTAAAGCTAGGCCATAGTGGTGTCCCTACTCTCGCACACCATCAATACGCACGGGAGATAACTAATTTCCCATATTAGGGAGTGCCTCTATGGCCAGCTTCTTGGATATGCCTGAGGATTTGATCCTTAGGCATCTCGCTGAAGCTGGGCCATAGTGGTGTCCCTACTCTCGCACACCATCTTGTTTGCAGTTGATAACTTCATAAGGATGTCGACCTATTTATAGTGTCACCACCCATGTTTAGTTCCGGTTGGTGTCTCCAACCAGGACTAAATATGAACCTTTAGTCCCGGTTGGAGACACCAACCGGGGCTAAACATATTTCCCGCCATGTTTTCCCGCCCTTTCACTCCCGCAACCCATGTTTATGATGGGTTCGTAGCATGAAAAACAAAAAATTTCTACCGCAAGAACGAACAAAACCTAGATCTAATCTAGATAAAAGCCAAGATCTAATCTATTAGACATGTGCAACGAGATAGATCTGTACTAACCCTTGTAGATCTGAAAGCCTTGTGCGAGATCGGATCTCGTGGTTGATGTAGACGATCACTTGCCGATCTCAAGATCGAGTAGACGATCCTTCCGGCGCCTCGTTCCGGCAGCGCTTCCGCAATCGGTCACACGTGCGGAGTCGATGTAGACCTTCCTCTCCCCGTTCCAGCGAGCAACGGAGGTAGTAGATCTCTCCACGGAATCCCAGCAGCACGACAGCGTGGTGGTGGTGGTGGAGTAGAGAATTCTGCAGGGCTTCGCCTAAGCCTGAGCAGAAGGAAGAAGGAGGAGAGAGGCGGCTAGGGCAAGAGTGGAGGGGCAAGGGGGGGTGGCGCCTCCACCCCTCTATATATAGAGGGAGGGGTGCGGCCTAGGGTTCCCACCCCTAGGCCCACCTTCTAGGGCTGGCGCACAAGGGGGGCTTGGGGGGAGTTTCCTTCCCCCCCAAGTTTCCCCCTTTTCTTTCTTGGTTTTCAAGTAAACTCCATAGAAATTTCTAGAACCTTCCGGAACATTCGGAAACCTTCTAGAACCCCCATATAAACACTCCGAGACATTTCCAAACCTAGAAAATGATCTCCATTATATGAATCTTATTCTCCGGACAATTCCGGATCTCCTCGTGATGTCTCAGATTCAATCCGAGACTCCAAACAACATTCGGTCTCCAACGCACATTCCATATCTACCTAAACAGCATCGAACCTTAAGTATGTCACCCTACGGTTCGTGAATATGCAGACATGATGGAGACACCTCTCCGATCAATAACCATCAGCAGGATCTGGAGATCCATAGCGGCTCCCACATACTCAACGATGACTTCGTGATCGATATAACCATTAACATACGAAACCAATTCCCTTTGTCACGCGATACTCTACTTATACGAGGTTTGATCGTCGGTATCTCCATACCTAGTTCTACCTCGTTACTGATAAGTACTCTTTACTCGTTCCATGTTATGTCATCCCTTGTGACCCAGTCACATGCTTGCAAGCTAACTAGATGACATTCCACCGAGAGGGCCCAGAGCATATCTATCCGTCATATGGATGGACAAATCCCAATCTTGATCCATGCGCTTCAACACATACTTTCAGAATACCCAATGACACCTTTATAACCACCCAGTTACGAAGCGGTGTTTGATGTCATCAAAGTACCCATCCGGTGATGGTGATTAACATAACCTCATGGTCAAAGGATTAGGTTACTATGCATTTGAAAGCTTGTAGCAATACGAACTAAATAACTTGATCTTATGCTACACTTACTATGGGTGTGTGTGTCCATCACATCATTCTCCTAATGATACAACCTTGTTATTAATGACATCCAATGTCCATGATCAGGAAACCATGATCATCTATTAATCAACAAGCTAGTTCAACAAGAGGCTTACTAGGGACTCTTTTACGTTTACAAAACACACATGTATTAGTGTTTCCTTATAATACAATTATAGCATGGGATGTAAACATTCGTCATAAACACAAAGATATAATAATAACCACTTTTATTATTGCCTCTTGGGCATATCTCCAACAGTCTCCCACTTGCACTAAAGTCAATAATCTAGATTACATGGTAATATACCTAACACCCATGGCGTTCTGGTGTTGGTCATGCTTTGCTCTAGGGAGAGGTTTAGTCAACAGATCTGCCACATTCAGATCAGTGTGTACTTTGCAAATCTTTATGTCACCATCTCGGACATACTCGCGAATAGCATGGAAACGTAGTTTGATGTGCTTCAGCTTGCTATGTGACCTTGGCTCATGTGCATTAGCTATGGCACCTGTGTTGTCACAGTAGATGGCCATCGGGTCCAACGCACTAGGAACCACGCCAAGTTCAGTAATGAACTCCTTCATCCATATGGCTCCTTGTGCAGCCTCCGAAGCAGCTATGTATTCCGATTCAGTTGAAGATTTCGCCACAACGCTTTGCTTGGCACTACTCTAGGTCACTACAACACCATTCAAAATAAATACGTATCCAGACTGTGACTTCGAGTCATCTGGATCGGTGTTCCAACTAGCATCAGTGTAACTGTTTACAACAATCTGTTCATCACCTCCATAAGAAAGAACCATATCCTTAGTCCTATTCAGGTACTTTAGGATATTCTTGACCGCTGTCCAGTGCTCCATTCCAGGATCACTTTGATATCTGCTAGTCAAACTAACAACATGTGCTATATCCGGTCTTGTACACAGCATGGCATACATGATAGAACCTATGGCCGAGGCATAGGGAATATTATTCATCTTCTCTCTATCTTCTGCCGTAGCTGGACTTTGAGTCTTACTCAAGGTCTTACCTGACAACATGGGCACGAACCCTTTCTTGCTCTCTTCCATTCTAAACTTCTTTAGAACTTTGTCCAAGTATGTACTTTGTGAAAGCGCTATTAGGCGTCTTGATCTATCTCTATAAATCTTGATGCCTAGAATATATGCCGCTTCACCAAGATCCTTCATTGAAAAACTATTATTCAAATAGGCTTTGACGCTGTTAAGAAGTTCTATATCATTCCCAATCAACAATATGTCATCTACATATAGTACTAGGAATGCTACAGAGCTCCCACTCACTTTCTTGTAAATACAAGCTTCTCCATAAGTTTGTATAAACCCAAAGTTTTTGATTACTTTATCAAAACATTGATTCCAACTCCGGGATGCTTGCTTCAGTCCATAAATGGAGCGCTGAAGTTTGCATACCTTGTCAGCATCTTTAGGATCGACAAAACCCTTGGCTGTACCATATACAACTCTTCCTCAATGTCACCATTAAGGAACGCCATTTTGACATCCATCTGCCAAATCTCATAATCGAAATATGCAGCAATTGCTAACAAAATCCTCATAGACTTTAGCTTCGCTACTGGTGAGAATGTCTCATCGTAGTCAACTCCTTGAATTTGTCGGAACCCTTTCATGACAAGTCGAGCTTTATAGACGGTAACATTACCATCAGCATCTGTTTTTCTTTTGAAAATCCATTTGTTCTCGACAACCTTACGGCCATCCGGTAAGTCCACCAAAGTCCATACTTGGTTTTCGTACATGGATCCCATTTCGGATTTCACGGCTTCTAGCCATTTGTCGGAATTTGGGCTCACCATAGCTTCTTCATACGTCGCAGGGTCATCAGTGTTGTCCACCAACATGACGTTCAAGGCAGGGTCATACCAGTCAGGAGTGGTACGAACCCTTGTTGACCTGCGAGGTTCAGTGGCAACTTCGTTCGAAGTTTCATGATCACCATCATTAGCTTCCTCTCCAATTGGTGCAGGCGGCACAAAAACATCTTCTGGTGCTGCGCTACTCTCAACTCTGAGAGAAGGTTCAATAACCTCGTCGAGTTCTACTTTCCTTCCAGGCACTTCCTTCGAGAGAAACTCCTTCTCAAGAAAGGATCCATTCTTGGCAACGAAAACTTTGCCTTCAGATCTATGATAGAAGGTATACCCAATTGTTTCTTTAGGGTATCCTATGAAGACGCATTTCTCCGCTTTGGGTTCAAGCTTATCAGGTTGTAACTTCATTACATACGCTTCGCAACCCCAAACTTTAAGGAACGACAACTTAGGTTTCTTTCCAAACCACAGTTCGTACGGTGTCGTTTCAACGGATTTAGATGGTGCCCTATTTAAAGTGAATGCGACTGTCTCTAATGCATAGCCCCAAAACGATATCGGTAAATCTGTAAGGGACATCATAGACCGAACCATATCTAAGAGAGTTCGATTACGACGTTCGGACACACCATTACGCTGTGGTGTTCCCGGTGGTGTCAACTGCGAAAGTATTCCACATTTCTTTAAATGCATGCCAAACTCATAACTTAGATATTCACCTCCGCGGTCAAAACGTAGAAACTTAATCTTCTTGTTAGGATGATTTTCCACTTCACTTTGAAATTCCTTAAACTTCTCGAAAGTTTCGGACTTATGTTTCATAAAGTAGACATACCCATATCTACTTAAGTCATCCGTGAAAGTGAGAACATAACGATATCCACCACGCGATGCTACACTCATTGGACCGCACACATCGGTATGTATTATTTCCAATAAGTCTGTAGCTCGCTCCATTATTCCAGAGAATGGAGTCTTAGTCATTTTTCCCATTAGACATGCTTCGCATCTTTCAAGTGATTCAAAATCAAGTGATTCAAGAAGTCCATCATAATGGAGCTTCTTCATACGCTTCACTCCAATGTGACCAAGACGACAGTGCCACATGTATGTAGAATTATCATTCAATTTTGTTCGTTTAGCATCTATGTTGTGAACATGTGTATCACTACTATCGAGATTCAGTAAGAATAAACCATTCATCTCAGGTGCATTACCATAAAAGATATTACTCATATAAATCGAACAACCTTTATTCTCAGACTTAAAAGAGTAACCGTCTCGCAATAAACAAGATCCAGATATAATGTTCATGCTTAACGCAGGCACCAAATAACAATTATTCAAATTTAAAACTAATCCCGAAGGTAGATGCAGAGGGAGCGTGCCGACGGCGATCACATCAACCTTGGAGCCATTTCCAAAATGCATCGTCACCTCGTCTCTCGCTAGTCTTCGCTTATTCCGCAGCTCCTGTTTCGAGTTACAAATATGAGCAACCAAACCGGTATCAAATACCCAGGCACTACTACGATTACTAGTAAGATACACATCAATACCATGTATATCGAATATACCTTTCTTCTTGATGTTGCCGTTCTTCAGATCCGCCAGGTACTTGGGGCAGTTACGCTTCCAGTGACTGACACCCTTGCAGTAGAAGCATTCAGTTTCAGGCTTAGGACCAGCCTTGGGCTTCTTAGCAGGTGCGACAGCTTTCTTGCCGTCCTTCTTGAAGTTGCCCTTGTTCTTAGGCTTGCCCTGTTTCTTGAAATTGGTGGTCTTATTGACCATCAACACTTGGTGCTCCTTTTTGATCTCCACTTCAGCAGTTTTCAGCATGGACGATAGTTCAGGCAACGTCTTGTTCATGCAGTGCATACTGTAGTTCATCACAAAGTTCTTATAACTCGGTGGAAGTGATTGCAGGACACGGTGAATCCCTAACTCATTAGGAATCGTTATCCCCAACTCTTGGAGCTTGTTTGCGTGCCTAGACATGGTGAGCACATGCTCGCTAACGGAGCTACCCTCTTCCATCTTATAGTTAAAGAACTTTTCGGAGGCCTCATAGCTCTCCACGGCCGCGTGAGTCTCAAAAATGAGCTTGAGCTCCTTAATGATCTCGAACGAGTCGTGGTGCTCAAAGCGCTTGTGAAGCTCCGTTTCTAAACCGTACAGGATGGCACACTGAACTGTGGAGTAATGATTTTTCCAAGTGGCGTAAACATTCTTTACGTCATCGGTGGCATGTTGTGCAGGTGGGTCACCTAGCGGTGCTTCGAGCACATAGGTCAACTGACCAGCCCTGAGGACAATCTTCAGGCCACGGAGCCAGTCCGTGAAGTTGCTTCCATTGTTCTTAAGCTTTTCTTTCTCTAGGAACGCATTGAAATTGATGGAGAGGTTCGCCATAATCTACAACAAATTTGCATGTAGTTTAGACTAAGTTTATGATAAATTGAGTTCAATTTTAATTCTTAAATTAACTAGGTGAACTCCCACTCAAAACAACATCCCTCACATTGTCTTAGTGATTACACAAACCAAGTTCACTACATCAAGTCCGATCTTCACGAGAGAAGATGTAGTTTCATCGGCGAACAATCTTCATGTTCATCATATCATTTATATGACTCATGCTCTACCTTTCGGTATTCCGTGTTCCGAGACCATGTCTGTACATGCTAGGCTCGTCAAGATTAACCTTAATTTCCGCATGTGCAAATCTGGCTTGCACCCGTTGTATGCACACGTAGAATCTATCACATCCGATCATCACGAGATGCTTCGAAACGACGAGTCTTAGCAGCGGCGCCAACTAAGGATGAACACTTTATTACTTGATATTTAGTGAGAGGGATCATCTTATAATGCTACCGTCGCGATCTAAGCAATACAAGATGCATAAAGGATTAACATCACAGGCAATTCATAATTAGTGTGATATGATATGGCCCTTTCTTCTTATGCCTTTGATCTCCATCTCCAAAGCACGGACATGATCTCCATCATCACCAGCATTGCGTCAAGGTCAGTGGCGCCGCTTCATGGTTGTCCATCATCACTAGCAACTATTACAACTACTTGGAATAAAGCTATTACAAGATGAATAGACACGCAGGTCTTAACAGAATTAAAGACAACCATTAGGATCCTGCCGGTTGCCATATTACAACAAGGATCATTGCATACATCAAATATAATCACAATCACATGATGGCCATATCACATCACAAAACCCGTGCAAAAACAAGTTAGACGCCTCTAATTTTCTTGGCATATTTTACGTGGTTTGGGGCTTTCGAATAAGAACGGATCTTACCTACGAAACTGAACCACAATGTTGATACAAGTGCTATCAAGTACAAAGTGTAAATTGGATCTATACTATGGTGGGAGAGACAGACACCCGCAAAGCCACTTGTGCAAAGCAAGTTACACGTCAAGCGTGGAGCAAGTCTCATGTGCGATGACATGTAAGGTTAGCCCGAGCCGCTTCATCCCACCATATCGCAAGATGCAAAGTACACAAAGCAAAAGACGGCACGAGCACCAACGCCCACAAAACCATTGTGTTCTACTCGTGCAACAGATCTACGCATAGACCTGGCTCTGATACCACTGATGGGTTCGTAGCATGGAAAACAAAAATTTTCTACCGCAAGAACGAACAAAACCCAGATCTAATCTAGATAAAAGCCAAGATCTAATCTATTAGACATGTGCAACGAGATAGATCTGTACTAACCCTTGTAGATCTGAAAGCCTTGTGCGAGATCGGATCTCGTGGTTGATGTAGACGATCACTTGCCGATCTCAAGATCGAGTAGACGATCCTTCCGGCGCCGCGTTCCGGCAGCGCTTCCGTAGTCGGTCACACGTGCGGAGTCGATGCAGACCTTCCTCTCCCTGTTCCAGCGAGCAGCAGAGGTAGTACATCTCTCCAAGGAATCCCAGCAGCACGATGACGTGGTGGTGGTGGTGGAGTAGAGAATTCTGCAGGGCTTCGCCTAAGCCTAAGAAGAAGGAAGAAGGAGGAGAGAGGCGGCTAGGGCAAGAGTGGAGGGGCAAGGGGGGTGGAACCTCCACCCCTCTATATATAGAGGGAGGGGTGCGGCCTAGGGTTCCCACCCCTAGGCCCACCTCCTAGGGCCGGCGCACAAGGGGGGCTTGGGGGGAGTTTCCTTCCCCCCCCCCCAAGTTTCCCCTTTTTCTTTCTTGGTTTTCAAGTAAACTCCATAGAAATTTCTAGAACCTTTCGGAACATTCCGAAACCTTCTAGAACCCCCATATAAACACTCCGGAACATTTCCAAACCTAGAAAATGATCTCCATTATATGAATCTTATTCTCCGGACAATTCGGGATCTCCTCGTGATGTCTCAGATTCAATCCGAGACTCCAAACAACATTCGGTCTCCAACGCACATTCCATATCTACCTAAACAGCATCGAACCTTAAGTATGTCACCCTACGGTTCGTGAATATGCAAACATGATGGAGACACCTATCCGATCAATAACCATCAGCGGGATCTGGAGATCCATAGCGGCTCCCACATACTCAACGATGACTTCATGATCGATAGAACCATTAACATACGAAACCAATTCCCTTTGTCACGCGATACTCTACTTATCCGAGGTTTGATTGTCGGTATCTCCACACCTAGTTCTACCTCGTTACTGATAAGTACTCTTTACTCGTTCCATGTTATGTCATCCCTTGTGACCCAGTCACATGCTTGCAAGCTAACTAGATGACATTCCACCGAGAGGGCCCAGAGCATATCTATCCGTCATATGGATGGACAAATCCCAATCTTGATCCATGCGCTTCAACACATACTTTCAGAATACCCAATGACACCTTTATAACCACCCAGTTACGAAGCGGTGTTTGATGTCATCAAAGTACCCATCCGGTGATGGTGATTAACATAACCTCATGGTCAAAGGATTAGGTTACTATGCATTTGAAAGCTTGTAGCAATACGAACTAAATGACTTGATCTTATGCTACACTTACTATGGGTGTGTGTCCATCACATCATTCTCCTAATGATACAACCTTGTTATTAATGACATCCAATGTCCATGATCAGGAAACCATGATCATCTATTAATCAACAAGCTAGTTCAACAAGAGGCTTACTAGGGACTCTTTTACGTTTACAAAACACACATGTATTAGTGTTTCCTTATAATACAATTATAGCATGGGATGTAAACATTCATCATAAACACAAAGATATAATAATAACCACTTTTATTATTGCCTCTTGGGCATATCTCCAACAGTTTAGTCCTGGTTGGTGTCTCCAACAGGGACTAAAGATGGAGACACCACCCGAGACTAAACATATTTCCCGCCATGTTTTCCCGCCATGTTTTCCCGCCCTTTCCCTCTATATATAGCTCGGCGACCGTCGTGACCACCGCACATCCACACATTCCCCGCCGCCTACTTTAGGATGCCCCCACGTGTTCGTCCACGACTCGACAGCAATGACAGAGTACTGGGCTCCGTCGGGCATGTCCAAGACTGGGCTCCATCGGGCTGGCACTAGGAGGTGCTACCTTCCGGGACGCATAGCTTGGTGAGGAATTCGGGTCCCGTCGTCGACCCGGAGCTCCTTTGGTGGCGGTCGCATGGTCCAGGAGAGGTGCAGAGGGAGCCGGCCCCCGAGGAGGTGGTACGGAGGCGTGTCAGGGAGGAGGACAAGCACATCCGGGTTTTCGGAGCATAGGATATTCTTGTGTTTCTCAATATACAGAGCCACCATGGTGGAATTGTGTAGAACTGTGTAGTGTGCTTGAGTGAAAGAATGTCTGTCCATACATACCATTGATTTCCTTCCTAGTGTGCCTTTTCCTGTCAGCTCCCCTCATACCGAGATTCATGAACACCAATCGGCTTAAGGTCAGGAAGGAAGTCAACACAAAACTCAATGAACTCCTCTGTTCCATAGCCCTTGGGGATGCTTCCTTCTGGCCTAGCACGGTTATGAACATATTTCTTTAAGACTCCCATGAACCTCTCGAAGGGGAACATATTGTGTGGAAACACAGGACCGAGAATTCTAATCTCTTCAACTAGGTGAACTAGGAGGTGCGTCATAATATTGAAGAAGGATGGCGGGAACAACAACTCAAAGCTGACCAGACATTGGACCACATCAATCTGTAACCCTGATAGACTTTTCTTGATCGATTACCTTCTGAGAAATTGCATTGAGGAATCCACATACCTTCACAATGGCTAGTCGAACATTTTCTGGTATAATTCCCCTCAATGCAACCGGAAGCAATTGCGTCATAAGCACGTGGCAGTCATGAGACTTTAGGTTTTGAAATTTTTTCTCTTTCATATTTACTATTCTCTTTATATTCGACGAGAAGCCAGACAGGACCTTGATACTGAAAAGGACTTCAAAAAAGATTTCCTTCTCTTCTTTGGTAAGAGCGTAGCTGGCAAGCCCTTGAAACTACGTTGGATGCTTGCTGTCTCATCCTTTATATGTTGCTGGTCCTCCCGTGCTGCCAAGGTATCTTTTGACTTCCCATACAAGCTCAGGAAGCCTAGAATATTCGCGCAAAGATTCTTTGTCAGGTGCATCACGTCGATTGCAGAGCGGACCTCATGCACTTTATAATAGGGTAGCTCCCAAAATATAGATTTCTTCTTCCACATGGGTGCGTTTCCGTCGACATATTTCGGAACATGTTGTCCTCCAGGACCCTTTCCAAATATTACATCTAAATCCTTGACCATACCAAATACATCAGCACCACTACGGGGGACAAGCTTCATCCGGGTTTCTGCATTGCCATTGAAATGCTTGTCTTTCTTCCTTAAGGGATGACTGGGCGGAAGAAAACGACGATTGTACGGGCACACATTCTTCCTACTTTTATCTAGATATATACTTTCAGTCTCATCTAAACAGTGTGTGCATGCATTGTATCCTTTGTTCGTCTGTCCTGAAATGTTACTAAGAGCAGGCCAATCATTGATGGTTATGAACAGCAACGCCTGTAAGTCAAATTCTTGCTGTTTGTGCTCATCCCACACACATACACCTGGTTTGGCCCACAACTGTAAAAGTTCATCAACTAATGGCCTTAGGTACACATCAATGTCATTGCCAGGTTGCTTCAGGCCTTGGATGAGCACTAGCATCATAATGAACTTCCGCTTCATACACAACCAAGAAGGAAGGTTGTAGATACATAGAGTCACGAGCCAGGTGCTGTGGCTGCAGTTCTGCTCCCTAAAAGGATTCATGCCATCGGTACTTAGACCAAACCATAAGTTCCTTGCGTCACCAGCAAGGTCCGGGAAGTCTCTCTTGATTTTTCTCCACTGCCGACCATCAGCAACGTGCCTCAACATCCCGTCTTTATTACGGTCTTCCATGTGCCATCGCAACAACTTGGCATGCTCTTTGTTTCTGAACAAACGTTTCAACCATGGTATTATAGGAGCATCCCACATCACCTTGGTAGGAACCCTCTTCCTGGGTGGCTCGCCCTTAACATCGCCAGGGTCATCTTTTCTGATCTTATACCGCAATGCAGTGCATACCGAGCATTTATCCATATTCTCGTACTTCTCACCGCGGTAGAGGATGCAGCCATTAGGGCATGCATGTATCTTCTGCATGTCTAATCCGAGAGGACAAACAAGCTTCTTTGCTTCATACGTACTGGAGGGAAATTCGTTATTTCTTGGAAGCAGCTTCTTCATTATTACCAACAACTTTTCAAATCCCGAGTCAGTCATACCGGTCTCTGCCTTCCACTTCAGCAATTCCAGTGTGCTACCCAGCTTCTTCTGGCTATCTTCACAAGTTGGGTACAACAATTTGTTGTGGTCCTGTAACATCTGCTCGAACTGCAACCTCTCCTTTTCTGTGTCGCAGTCTCGCTTTGCATCAGAAATGACCCGACCAAGATCATCAGCGGGCTCATCTGGTTCCCGTTCTTCACCCCCTTCTTCTTCATTGTCTTCCACTGCGGTATCATCGTATTCAGGGAACATAGGTCGGTAGTTGTCATCATCGTTCTCTTCTTCATCACTGTCTTCCATCATAACCCCTCTTTCTCCGTGCTTGGTCCAAACATTATAGCTGGACATAAAACCGGACCGAAGCAGGTGGCTCTGAATTGTTGGGGTTCTGTGTATGAAAACAATAAAATTTTACCCTACGCCCCTAAACCCCTGAAGCTGCCAGGACCTATCTATTAGTAGTACAGTAACGGGAGGAGCTTTTTGCGAACTTACCCTCGAAGACCAAAAAACGTTGTAAACGCTCAGGAGAACGTGGTTGATGTAGATGAGCCGAAGCCGACCTCAAGGTCGTGATGAAGTCCTTGCGCTCCTTGGATCCAACGACTGCGACACCTCGCGGGGACTTACACACGTCCGGTGCCTGATGATGACTCCCGCTTCCTCGATCTAGCAGCAGTTGCGGAAGTAGAGCTCCCGGATCCGAATCCCGCAGCGCGACGGCGCTCCGCGGTGAAGATGTCTATCGCTCGCGCAGTCCAGACTTGGGACCACTTTCACGAGAGAGAGGGGGAGAGAGAAAATATCAATTATAGGTCCTCCCAAAAGTGGGGAGACCTTTATTGATTATTGGTGTATTTATCTTGGCCAAATACCCCACTATATATAGGGGGAGGAGGGGGTACACCCTCCCTCAAAGTCCCGGGGTGGGACTAAAGGAGAGGAAGGGGGAAGGGGTGGCCGCCGGCCACCCTCATGGGCCCCGCGTGGGGGGGCTGGCCCACTAGGGGGCCGGCCACCCCCTTGGCCCCTTCCCCCTCTCTCTTTTCCCCTAATGGGCCCTCTCCCTCCGGAATTGGCCCATTAAGCCTTTTTGACCTTTAATTGATTTTCTCTTTATTAAATAATTATGAATAAATGATTAAATCAACATTTAACATTCATTCACACATTATTCAATCTCTGTGGCTATGGAACACCTTCCACCTCCACTTCGGACATCCTCCGGACTTACCGAAACCCTTCTGGTTTTCTCCCTACTCTTCTCCGGTGATTCTACGGATCCTATAAACACTCTCTAAGCATCATCAAGCCCTTAAGCGTGATACCCCACGGTTCGGGAACACTCCAGACATGGTCGGCACACTCCCGCACCAATGATCGATAGAGGGACCTGGATGGCCATGTGACCCCTGTGCATTCCACAAAGATCTTTTGTTGTTTAAACCGGGACAGTCGTGTCTTATTCCCTTTGTCACTCGATACTTGCATTGCCCGAGATCTGATCAATGACATCACCATGTCGTTTTCAATCTCGTTACTGAACAATGCTACTTGACTTGTTCCGACAAGTGATATCCCTGTGATCAAATCACACGCTGCGCAGCTATTGGATATAACTTCTCCGAGTGGGCCCTTCAGTATCTTCCTGTCACATGGATGGACAAATCCCGCTCTTGACATATATTGCCTCTATGGTTTCCTCCGAGTACCTGAACACACCTTTATAACCACCGTATTACTAGATGGCGTTTGATGCTATCTAAGCACTCTCAGGAGACAGTGATTGATATAGCCTCACGGTCTAAGGAATAGTCTACGAGGATCCATTTCTAATCATCGTAACTTGAACTTCGTGACATGATCGGGTCACGATGTTTAGATTGGGTATTGGTTTATCATCTCATTCTCAGAATGAGATGACCTCACTTCCAACTGGCATAAATGCCACATGATCAGGAAACTTGATCATCTGTTGACCAATGAACCAGTGACTAGAGTTTTACTCGGAACCCCTAGTTTTTTGTATATCACACGTGTATTGATGTTTCCACTCAATACAGTTATAGCATGATATAAAACTTAATCATAAACTATATGAAATATGATAATAATCCTTACTACTATTTGTCGCTAGGGCATATTTCCAACATGAATGACTCTTGAGGAAGTGTGAGCATGCTCATTCCGACAGTCAACACATGGACAACACATAAAACCATCCCGCCGCTTGTTCGCCTCGGCCACAAGGCAAAAAGAACGCACACATTCTCTATAAGCGTCAGAGCGTTGGTCACCGTACATCCATGAATGTCTCATCTGTATCATACAACCATGTATGTATATCAAACGCAATCATGATGCTCAAATTAGTACCACACGGCCTAAACGAGAAAATAGTTGCTAACTTTTTAGGACACTTCGAAACAAAGAGGAGAAACCTTAAGTGTGGCTCGGGAAAACGAGAAAATGTTTGTCTT
The DNA here is from genome assembly GCA_916181665.1 of Avena sativa. Classification (NCBI taxonomy): domain Eukaryota; kingdom Viridiplantae; phylum Streptophyta; class Magnoliopsida; order Poales; family Poaceae; genus Avena; species Avena sativa. The sequence continues at coordinate 121,947,797 of OV702291.1, read as the reverse complement.
GTGTGAACTCAAGTGTCATCGCTCTTACAGGCATTTCATCGAGAACTTCTAGTGCATATAAAGAGAAAAAAGCTAATACAAACTATGCACACCTTTTCTCCATGAAAAAATGAAGGAGGGGTTGTCCATATATATAGGGCCAGACCATTAGTCCCGGGTTGTATCTAAAACCGGGACTAATGGTCTCTAACGGATTGGGACCAAAGTTTTGGGGGGGGGGGGGGTTGGACCGTTGGTTCGGACCATTAGTTCCGGCCCCAACCACGGCCAAGACTGATGGCCCGAACCAAAGACCATTTTTCTACTAGTGTCTACACAGTGGGATATGCATTATGGAAGCTTCGGAATGCTTGGTGCTTTAAGAATGTGGATCAATAGTACTCGATGCACACCCTAGTAGGTCGGAGAGTTGAGGAGATGACCTTGATTAGGAGAGAGCACGGGAGGGAGTAGGAGCCAGGTGTAGGGAGAGAGAGGTAGTCTTTTTTCTGTTTAGGAGACCTGGCCTTTCGTGTACGCATATAAGGCTATTTTTATACATAAACCTGCTGCCTTATATAAAAGTAAGGTACGCACAGAAAAACATATATATATATATATATATATATATATATATATATATATATATGAAAAATACTTCTTACTCCTGGGTGTACCCATGTTTCATATACTACCATATGAAAGTATACGTGATACTTTATCGGTTTGAGTATGTTCATATACTACATCTAATATACTTTAAATCAAATTACATAAAAAAATGCAAGTGGAGCCATAGTTTGCACTATATTTCTAAAATACCCTTTATATTTATACGTAAAATAAGAGTATGTAAAAAACTTATACATACTACCTCAAAAGTAGTATATATACTACCAGATAGTCTTATAATACTTCATACTACACGTACATACTCTTCGGTATGACAGATACTACCTAGATGGTGAGAAACACACGTGAGTGTAGTTATACCTGGGAGTAGTATGAATATATCCTATATAGAAAAAATTCTTAGAGAGAGACAGAGAGAGAAGAGCTAAAGAGGAACCCCTTAAGAGAGTTGCTATATAGTTATACATGAACTAAATTGGAGATGGACAGGAACGACCAACACGTCCCGGGCCACATCCCGTCCCCGACCCCAACCTGGCTTCGACCGGAGAAAGCTTGCATTTAATTCTCCCCCCCAATCCCCACCCCCGACAACCCCACCTCGATCCGTCCCCGCTTCCTACGTCGCACTGCGAGTCGGCAGCGGTAGCCGACGCGAGGGAGCCCGAGACAGCCGACGGCGAGCTCCCATCCTAACCACCTCCTACCTCGCCAGCGCGGGAGAGTGTGTCGGCGGCGGCAGCCGACACGAGGGAGCCCGTGACGGCTGGCGGCAGAATTTCCTACGAGGTCAGCACGAGCCACGCGAGGGAGGCCTGGACGTAAGACGGCAGCGACAGAAGACGGTTTCATCTCCCACTGACTCGTTCCTGATGAGAATACAGGCAAGACGTATCGCGATGGTGGCCACTCTAAGTCCTCTATTCTGGGTTCTAATACATCATCGAAACTAGGAGCAGAGTTCAATAAGAAGACCTCGTAGTGTGGCGACAAGGTAGGGTCAAACGCAAGATACATGTCCAGCTTTTCGTGGACGCCCTCCATGTCCGGCAATGTCGGTAGCTGCGTCCATTGACGTGTGGCAGGATTAAGCACATGTACCTTCCTTCCAGGAGGATTAAAGGGTAACCGGTAAAGGAGGACAAGACCATTGTAGTGATCTTCAATCTCTAGAGAGCTGAAATCGTGGGCACCAACATAGTCGAACTTGGCGGTGATCTTGGGCGAGCACGGGCGTGAGAAGTACGCTGAGGTCACCGGGTAGCAGAAAACGATGAACATACCCGTCACCGAGAGAGGGAGGAGGTGTGCATGTGTAGACTGCAGCCGGCGGGCGGCGGCCAACTCCACTCTCCTGGGCAGAGTAAGTTAAGTGGCACCCATGTTAGAGCATCTTTAGCATATACCGCATCCCGCTCCGAACCGCAAAATAACAACCCGTTTGCGGTACGAGTCAGAAAAAGTGGCTTTTCTAGATGCTGCATATCATATCGTATCCAAGTTTTTTTACGGCTCCCAGCATATCGACCTCCGCAGCCCGTATATTTTCGGTTTTGCCTGTGCGTTTTCCCGCTCCCTGCAAACGCTGGCCAACGGAGGCACACTGAAGATTCATGACTCCCGTCTGGGGATATTCCTCCTCAGCTTTCCCCACCACCGTTGGCCCGTACGAATCCCCCGGTTCCTGGCAAGTTCGCGGTGGTGCCGCCCCGCGCAGCCGCCCACTGCACGCCGCCATCGCTCTGGAGTGCTTGTCGCATCGTCTACCGCCTCTCCGCGCTACCGCAAGGTGACACCACCGCGGACGCCAACATCGCCCGATCTACGGCGGAATTGGCGCGTAGCCCCCCTCTCCGGCTGCCAATCTACCACCCGTGCAGTAGATCTGCTACGCCGCCCGTCCGCCGCCGCCGTCTGAGCCGGTAAACCCTCTATCTTCTATATCGTTTTGGCTACAAATTCGATTTTTTTTAGGTTTAGGATCCATGCGGCAGCGAGTCCTGGTGTTCGGGGACGACTTCTTCCGTTTGTTATTTGATGGAGGACTCGTCGTCCGATGAGTCCAACTGGGAAGACAACACCCTCGACAATGATGACACGGAGGACCTCCTCCTACTGGCTGCCGTCGACGAACTGGAGGCGGAAGAGAATACCCAAAAGCGGAGGAGGGGATCAACTGTCTGCCGATTGTGCATTCCACACAACCACGTTCTTGGGCACGAGATGCTCATGCGGGATTATTTTGCCGAGGTACCCATCTACCATGCTCGTCTGTTTCACCGCCAGTACCGGATGAGACGGCCCCTTTTCGAGAAGATTGTGAAAGCTTGCGAGGCCAGCTTCCGGTACTTCACGCAACGTAGGAATTGTGCTGGGTTGCTTGGTTTCAGTTCGTACCAAAAGATCTCTGCCGCAATGAGGGTGATCGCCTATGGAGTGTCAGCTGACTACACTGAACAATATCTTCATATTGGCGAAGATACGACCATGACATGCATGCATAAATTCACGAAGACATTGATCAAGGTCTTTGGTCCAACGTACTTGTGAGCACCAAACGATGAGGACACGAAGAGGCTAATGACAGAGAATGAGAAAAGAGGTTGGTCAGGGATGCTCGGGAGACTCGATTACATGCATCGGAGGTGAAAGAATTTTCCAAAAGCATGACACATGCAGTACATTGGCCATCACTGAGATGCAACAATCATGCTCGAAGCAGTGGCCTCGCAGGACTTGTGGATATGGCATTGCTTCTTTGGTCTGTCGGGTTCTCTGAATGACATCAACGTTTTGTAGAGATCTCATCGGTTTTCGAAGCTAGCAAATGGAGAACAGTCAGCCTGCAACTACAAGATCAATGGTCGTGAGTACACCATGGGGTATTATCTCATAGATGGCATTTATCCACAATGGGCAACATTTGGAAAAACAATAAGTAAACCCAAAAACCCCCCAGGAAGTTCATTTTGCCACTTGTCAAGAAGCAGCCCGCAAATACATTGAAAGATATTTTGGTGTTCTCCAAGTTAGGTTTGCAATTGTGCGAGGGCCTGCTCGTTCCTGGCAGAAGCAACACCTGAACAACATCATGACAATATATTTCATTCTTCACAACATGATTGTTGAGGATGAGAGGGACAAGAAGTTTCCTTTGGAGTATGACAATGTTGGTTGCCGTGTCAAGCCTAGAAGAAACCCTGACAAGATAGAAGCATTCCTTGAAACCTACCGGTAGATTGAAAACAGAACTCAACATTGCAATCTTCATCAAGATCTTATTGCGCACCGCTGGTTCTTGCTTGGGAGGAGTTTCCATTGAGTTTTTTGTTTCCATTTGTATTCTACACAGAACTCTCATTCATTTGTCCTCTTGAATTCTTCATTTTTGAAATGTTATTGTAAACTATGGAAGATTGTTGATTTGAAAGTCTATATCATTGATCAATTTGATGATTTAAATCTGCATGTATTGTTTAATCTCATCTGCAAATACATTTCTGAGGTGACTGCATGTTTTTGTTTTGCGGGCCCAAAAATGGCGGCGCGGATCAGATACAGTTTGCGGTATCTGTTCCACGCCGCCGTTTGCGGTACACTGCATCCGCATTTTACAGTACCGCGGGATACGGTATCTGCTAGAGATGCTCTTAGACATCAAAATTTCCGGCTGACACGGGAGTTCACTTCATTAATTAGTACGATGATAAGATGCCGGAATGTATAAAATTTGAGCTCCGCATTATCAAATGCCTTAGTATTTTCTTTGTGAAACCTAGTATAGACGCAAAAGTACATGTATTCATCCCTATGAAGCGCACGCGCGCACAACCTACCTATATTAGCGCCTCCGGAAGTCTAAGTCTAGAGACCGAGTGAGTGTTAGAGTACTGTACGTATAAGATTGTTAGCTGGATTTTCAGCCTAACTTAACTTGTACTTCAAGATGATCCATGTACGCCTATATATACTCTCCCATGAGGCTCAATAATACATCCATCATATTACGCCAATCCCTCTCCCTCTCTATCGTTCTACACGGTATCAGAGCGGCGAGATCCTTGACCTAGCCGCCACTGCATCCATTTAGCATCGACGCCGCCACTTCCCAAACCCTAGCGTCGCATCCCCCATGGAGCCGCGCTAGCCGAGCAACATGCTTCCGCCACGCTGTCCCCAGGGAGGTCGATCTCCATGATCTCCGCCGGGGGCTGTGAACCCATATGCATGGTTCGCCCGCCGATCCGTGATCGGTTGCCTTGTAAATCTCTTTTATAATCTCTTGATCTTTTTTTACCGATTTTAGATCGGATTGAGTCGCCCACCGCCGTCGTCCACTCTCGACTCTACTCTGACCATCAGCATCGAGGATCTACACCGCGCCTGCCTCCTCCGCTGTTGCACCTGCCTCGGCAGGCTGCCACGCACCGCGGACGGCTTCTACGCCTTCCTTGAAAGGCTACCACGGCCGTCCGCCTTGGATCGTCTTCGTCGTCATCGTCCGGAACTTCATCGACAATGATGCCATCGACTCCGATCTACGCGTTGTCCACGCCATGGCGCATACGGTGTACCATCGGTCTGCTCAACCGATCCCGCGGATGTCTATGCCAAGCAAGTCTCCGAGCACGCGCCTACCACTGATCGAGCTACGAGTTGCCGCTGCGTTGCCCCTTCAGGCCGCAGCACCGCCGCATTTGGTCCACGGTATTTGCTTCAAACGCACCTTCCTTGGCGTGTACGTCGCTGGTATTCTCCTAGTCGTTGCACCGACTCGCGTTCTGCAGCTATCTCGCCCACTCGGGCCGTAGCTTCGCTGCACGTAGTCTACTTCACCGTCACCATGCATCGACGTCCTCGGCTTCCACTGCGCCATCTCCTACGGCGTGGCTCGCCGCTGTCTGCGCACGGTTTTCGTCACGCCACTGGGTTCTTCCTCACCTACTTCGAGCACCACCGCCGCGCTTCACAAGGTAACCTGCAGGGAGACCTCTCGCCATCACAGGTCCCGCCGACTCCCCCATCGCCACTCTAGGCATCTAGCACGCCCACCCTAGGTCGCCGCTGTTTTCACCGCCCTATACGTCTTCGCGTACTACAACTTCGCCGCCAACGTCGTTGCCTCGTCCCCGACTACACCACCTGCTCCTCTACTTCGACAACCGCGAACAACATCAGCATCTCTCCCTTCACTGCTCTGCGCCTCGCAACCGTTCTGGAGGCCTCCTCTACTAGTCTCTCTGACATGGCGAAAAGTTCATGATGGTCCCTGCCCCTCCCACGCCTGGTACCGGCAACACTGCGAGTGACTCCGTCCCTGACACGTTCCCAAGTCTGGCAAGCTCGGATCACCGCCTTGTCTTCATCGGCCTCGACATGATCTTCTTCGGCATCGCTCCCCTCCTCTACGACTACCTCGACCGCATCACCGACGAGTTCTTCTTTGCATACTCGGTTCTGGCAAAATTAGAGCGTGCGTGCATCCCTGACGTGTGCCTAGTTCTAGCATAACTATGGCCTGCCTCGTCCTCGACCGCTCGGACTGCATCAGTTTCGGCATCGACACCCTCGACGACTGCCTCAACACATCCCCATCCTCCTCCTCGCGCACTATGTGCATGCGGCTTTATGTGCGGCTACCTCGACATTGGCATCCCTGACCACGACATCGACCATGGCGACCCCTCGCACGACTACCTTAACCACGACACGGCCCCATGCTCTCGGCTCTATCGACATCGGCACAAGGGCTACCACCTCACTTGAACATCACCAGCTTCCTCAACAGTCCAAGATGCCACGACGCGACACCGTCCACGATGTTCCCGCTACGACTGCGGGGGATGTCAACTTACTAGATACTACTTCGGTTTATCTCCAGTCTGACCGTCCATGATGTTACAGTTGTTCACGACACTACGACTGCAGGGGGATGTTAGAGTATTGTACGTATAAGATTGTTGCAGTAGTTTTGGATAGTTAGGTTTGTACTCCAAGATGATCCCTGTACGTCTATATATACTCGCTCGTGAGGCTCAATAATACATCCATCATATTATGCCAATCCCTCTCCCTCTCTATCGTTCTACAGTGCGCTAGGTGTATAATTTTTGAATGTGTGCATCCGTATTGCCATTAGGACACTGCGTTTTCTAGAGGCTAGGTGTAATTAGTATGTTTGCGATTTTAATATATTCCCTTTATCTAAAAAAATTACAAAAATAATAATGTTTGTTAACCTCTTATTGTATGATATATGTAACAACTTTGACTAATCAATATATATCTGCCAGGCATCATGTCATACAAAAAGATGGAAAAGTGCCATATATATTGATATGCCACTAATTAGACGATTCAATCACTAGCATGTGCAAAGAATAAGAACTTGCTAGGTTAAGCAACTAATCCGGGTGGTACGTGTTGCTTGAGAACTGTCCCATCCGACATGGCGTGTATGCATGCGGTGTCGAGACACCTCATTCATTGGTAAGTATCCCAAGTCTTCAGCCTTCGGAGCTATTGAAGTGATAGGATATTACTCATTTGGCCGGTGTATGGATGAAGACAATCTCCTCATTGGGATGGGATGCAAGTATAGATAGGGTACGTCTAACATAGTTTTCTACGGACACGCCTCAGAGTACGCTTTCTGGTGTCATCCTCATAAGCAAGGTGAGTAAATTATATGGCCGATGGACCGTCAGCGTGTTCCGAAGGTAAATTTGCCAGCAGAAGATGAAGGTAGACGTCACGCTTCAAGTCGCACTTCATCTGACCACATGTCTCGTTGAGGAACCATACCTGAAGTCCGAAGCCACCGTAAACTTTAAATAGTGCACAGTAGATCCCACCGTTTGATTTTCCTAGGTACCGGTTATCCCATTCCAAGTCACATTTTGGTACTCCCTCCAGTTCATATTACTTGATGTTAAAATAGATATATCTAGACATGTTTTAGTATTAGATACATCTACTTAAACGACAAGTAATATGGATCGGAGGGAGTAGCTTTATTACTTGGTAGGTGTATTTTGATAAGTTCATCCTCGTAACGAAATCACGTTGGTGTACATACATCGCTCCCTGCGAGTAGGCACCATATAGTGGGGACTTGGACACCATAGCATATCCTCAACTGTCCCTCTGGCCTCCCCTTGGCGCATAAATTCCTTCTTCTCCCACAGCCTTGCCTTTGATGAGAAGACGCACATCGTGTACAGGGAAGGTGGCCATTCTCGTGCCTTTAATTTGTCCAAGGATTCACTACTTGGCAGTCAGGCCGGGGTACAAACGGGATGGATTTGATCAACCACTTCTGGTAGTGTGGCAATATGGTGTGGTCAAACACCAGGAAATATTCCTCATATTCGTATTCATAGAGATCCTGGCATCCATAGACATCGTCCGTGCCTAGTAAGCGCAAGGATCCCTAGTGGGGATCGGGTTAAAAAATGCCACGGCCTGTAGATGGCCTGTGTCCATTATGCACAACTCTGGAGGATCAAAACCATATCTTCTTCAACTGTATCCTTGCTAAATTATTTTGTGCTTGTTTTCGTGAATCTTCTTCAACCAGATCGTTTTCTCATTTCTTTTCCCTGGTGCAGGGGGTGAGCGTGCAGTCCAAATGATGCCTTTGTCTATGTTTCCGTCTATGTCTTGGGCCTTGTGGAATATTAGAAATAAGGCTTTAATTTAGGGTTCTTTTATTAAAACTTTCCCCGATGGCTTATATATATATATTTTTGGAAAAGAGTATATATTAATATCACGAAGATACCAATTACACCCAGCCTCTGTAACAACGCATACCCTAGCGGCCTTACGAATGCACACAACCCAAAAAGAAGAAAGAAGAATTACAAAAAAGAAGAAAAGTCTCGCTACAGAGAACTATTCCTCAAAGCAACGATACTGACACCACCAGAACAACACCACTAGTCCTCCACTCCAATAACAACGCCTTTAAGAAGGCAACAATGCACAAACGCCGTCGTTGCCCGATCAAAGATCATAGGTTTTCACCCTGGAGAAAGTCCTCGCTCGCAAAACAATGCCTTCAACAAGGCCATTGCTAGACACAACCAGTTAAGGCCAGACCTTGGATTTTCACCCTGCAAGGTAAGACTGGGAACTCCTCCTATGTTGTCTCTCCCCCCCCCCACAAACAGTCGCTGCTGCACGTCACAGATCATGCAGCCAGTTCGCCGTCGCCACAAAGACTCAAATCACCATTGCCGCCCTCATATTTCTGCTTTCCTGACATTCTCCGTATCTGACTTCACCATGGCTCATTGAATGGCATTTGGTGGGAACAAGCAGCAGAGCTTCGCAACGCTCCCGCTGAAACCAAACGGCCAGAAAAACAAGGTGCACACGACCGAATACCTTCCGATCCAGCAATCTCCAGGCATAATGCACCCATGGGAGTTCGCCGACAGAGACTTCCGGAACCCGCCTCTCCAGGCTAGATCCACGAGAGCAAGCAACAAGCAGATCTTTGTCTTCACGCTGAAGTTACCTACGACCGCCCGCCATTATTAGACAGAACAACAGGCCCCCACGCCGCCGTCCGCCGCCCGTCCCCTCCGGCGGAAGAGGAGACACGCCTGCAATAACCACGTGCCCCTGCCGGTCTGTTGGCCCGAACAAGAAGCGACGTGCCGCCTCCCCACGCACCTTCAGGCAACCAAAAGGTCGCGCCGATGGCGGATCTAGGCGGAAGCCTAGACTTACGACCATAGCCGCCACACCTTGCGCCGAAACCCGATGGGAAAGCCGTCGCTGCAATAGATCCGGGCATCGGCCCAACCGCCGCAAACAGCCGATCTCCATGATCGGATCTCACATCTGGGGGCAGCCACCGCCGCCACACGACCAGGGGCGCCGCCCTGGCCGCCGCACGCAGCTGAAGAACCAGCGCCGACCCCAGCCGCCATCGGCGAAACAGCCACCGCGATCTACTCTCCCCGGCCCCTTCGGCGCCGGGCCCGCCGCCACTGCGGTCGGCGCCGACGGCAGCGACATAGGGGAGGAAGATCAAGGAGGGGGAGGGGTAGCGACGGGAGGGGAGCCCCCCGGCGGCGCCCTGGGGTGCACCACAGGAGGGGAGGGTGCTGGAGATTAATACGTCGATGCATCACGATGGCTTATATAAAACTATTGTGTATTTGCAGCTGTGGTAGCCTCTAAGCCGGAAGAAGAATCACGATGCATTCACATCCTGGATTGATGTCATCAAGCGCAAGATCACCGAGCTTAGTCTACACCTGGAGTAGATGTACTTCTCTTTTGCGACGATGTGATCCCCTCCTTCAAGATGTTTCCCAATGAAATGGATCGTATGGGCACCTAGAGCGGGAGGTGAATAGGTGCTACTTCAAATTTTAATACTTTTTCAATTTTAGGATTGACACAAAAGTAAATTCTCTAGATATGCAACTACGGAGAATTTCCCTATATGTAAACCTAACTACTCAATGAGTAAATGAGAGTAAAAGTAAGGAGCGAGGAAACCGTAGTGGAGCACGCGGAGACACATGATTTGTTTTACCGGAGTTCCTTCCTTGTTAAGGGAAGTACGTATGCATTGAAGGGGTGGGCGGTACTAAGACCACCACACCACAATAGGTCTCACCCTGTTCTCCAATGGATCTCGCCACCAAAGGCCTGATCCACCTTTCCACTATTGGTACCCTTCGAGACAGGAACCGATGCCTTTACACAACAAGCGGGGCACACATTTACAACCGAATTGGAGGCTCCCGTGATGACATAAAAATGCCACAAGACCAGGTATTATCAATAACAAAAACATAAGATCTAGATATTCGCAAGTAATACAAGATCCAGGGTCTTCCAAGTAAATGGAGGGGAAGTGATGCGCTTGATTGGTGATGTTGAAGATCGAAATCTCCTCCTTCGATTCCCCAAAGATCAGAGCCTTCGGGTGGTTGTGGAGAGAGATCTCAGTTGAGAGTTTGAAGAACAGAACAATACTTTTTCGAATGAATCAAGAGTTTCGACAGGAGGATCAATTGGGGTATTTATACCCCTACCAAAACTCAGTCGTTGGAGAATTTGGGGCCGGATTATCTGGCCGGGGCAAACATCCGCCCTAGAGATGGATTTTCCGGGGGAAAATCCCCCCACCCCACTTCATGACACGCCTTGGCTCCCTTTGCAAAAATCCTAGGGGGCGGATTATCCGGCCTGCACAAAAACTCCGGCCCTGGCCAGACAATCCGAGAGATAGTCCCCCATACTGCATGACGCGTCTTGTCCACCTTTGTCGATTGAGCTAGGCCGGATTATCCGGCCCTTGGCAGGGGTGGATAATCCCCCCACCCCCAATACATGTTTGGGATGCTTTTCATATGAACAATTATCTGCATCACTTGTCACACATTAAATATTTCTTGGTACTGTTATCTAATACACAAAACTCTAGGGATTAAGAAATGTTCTTTCACCCTACCTCTACGACGACCCGATTTTCTCCTTTCGTTGTGTGCTGGAGATGCATCCTAAAACATTCTGTGTTCGTTTAAAACCGGTTTGTTCCGGCATACTCCTCTGGTCTGACCAAATATTCTTGTTGTACCGCTACCTTGGTCCTTTGGGGCTTTATCTTTAAAGCCGGGATTTGATGCCTTTTGTCTAAAAAAGCGCAAGGGTGGTGGAGAGGGTAGGCATGGCCATTGTTTGGTGGCAGGATTAAGCACCTTCGAGCTATCGCCATTACCAAGCAGGAGAAGGCCGTCGCGATGATGCACAACCATGAGAGGACCAACTCAGTCGGGGTCGGGGTCGTCGAAGGCCGCAACCGCTATTTCGGTGGACGAATGGTCGGGATAGCGAAGTAATCCGGGAGCTTCTCGTCGCCAGGGTGGGTGAATATTCCAGCCAAGGAGAGCGGCATGAGGTCCGCGCACAGCAGGCCGTGGCTGTCGACGACAGCCGCCATGTCTTGCAGCCCCAGCGCGACGTGGCGTGGATGCACGATGTTGTCAGAGGATGTCGGCGAGGACGTCGTGTGGTAGCCTTTGCACCAGGCCCTCCATAGATGTCGTTGCCATCGTTTGCGCAGCTAGCTAGATGGAAAGTGTTGCTTCAGAACACCTAAGAGGGATTAACTAGGGATGCATGTACTACATGTCCGGTTCGGTTCGGGCCAATTGTGTACGTACGTGTACATGCTGGAGTCGGGGCGTACACGCGTGCTTGACATGGTCATCAATGCAACTAGCGCAGCACGCTTTGCAACTCCCGGCTACCGCGTGTTGACAAGACCTAAAACTCGACATAGAACAATAGAAAAAAAAACTCGAGGTGGACGCTGAATTTTGGTGTTTCATGCAAAACTTGCAGCTTTTGTGTCCATCTTTTATTCTCTTACATATATACAGTCGATTATATTCCAATCGTCAGAAGTTAGCAGTTTTAATAGAATTTGGATCATATTTTAGCAATACAGAACGTACGTTGAGCTACCGCACTGGATGCGAACAATTTCGAAGGTGCCATCCCAGCCATCATCTGGTAGCTGCGTTCTCTCGTGATAATCGACCTCGGCGTCAAAAGAATCGAGGGCTCCGTCCCGCCGCAGCTCGGCGACTTGCAAGACCTGGTCTACCTCCGTCTCTACCACAACAACCTCGTGAGCAACATCCCATATGTACCGCTAGCCTCGAGACCGTGCAAGCCGTGGCAGGGGAGTACACAAAACGTAATGATATAGAGAGCACAACCAGTGCCACAACTTATTCCTAATATTACATTACATGCTATCGACAAAGAAGAGGAAATCATGTCTCCATGACTCAACTGCAAACAGCGTTCCAAACCATAGACAAAATCCAAACACAACCCCAACAATCACAATATAATACATCCATTGGTCCTCCACTTCATCATTTCTTTCATCATGTCCAAGTGAAGTATTCTCACACGGAATGTCGAGAGGAAATCCACAGAGCCCATAATTGTTGGAGTAAATCGATGGGTCAGTCAAGGTCTGAATCTGACCACCGGTTGGTATCTTTCCTGATAAAAGATTGCTCGATACATTCAACGTGCTAAGTCCCGATAACCTCGAGATGCTCAGTGGAATGACTCCTGAAATTTCATTAAATGATAAATCTAGGGACTCGAGAAAACTCAGTTTACCAATGTCTTCAGGAATACCACATGACATATGGTTTCTAGATAGGTTAAGAAATCGGAGGCCCTGAAGATTGGTTAGCTCTTTTGGAATGCACCGAGACAACAAATTCCCTGACAAATCGATACCAGTTAGTAGTTGGAGTGTTCTTTGGAAGATCAGGTTCTTTCCCTTCCAGATTATGTCGATTCTATCTTGATATTTTTCCATGCCAACAATGAAAAATATATCTGAAGTTGGGAAACTTTGTGGATGTCTCATAGAGGTCAGGTTTCCCAAGGCTACCGGAATTGGTCCGGTTAAGCTATTGTTTGCTATGTCGAGGAGTTGAAGTTGCGGAAGTTGTGATAACTCTGGAGGAATTTCTCCGGTGAAATTGTTTGATCTGAGGCCAAGTACTTTCAAAGAAGGGACATGTCCCCCGATCCATGGAGGGATACCACCAGTGAACAAGTTGTGCCCCATGTCTAGGTTGGCCAACGAGTTGCACCGTTTTACAACCAGTGGGAAGGCACCAGTGAAGCCATTTCTGGCTAGATAAAGTGACTTGAGCGAGCAGTTGCGGCTTTCCATAGCTACAGGAATTTCACCAGAGAATGAGTTGTTGGAAAGGTCCATGAATTCCAGAGACCACAAGTTCCACCAGCAGTTGGGAAGCTTCCCATAAAGTCGATTGTTGGACAGGTCAATAAACCGCAGAGCCTGGAGGTTGCACAAGCAGTCCGGTAGGTCCCCGGTGAGCCGGTTGTTTGACAAGTCCAATATACTGAGGGAGATAAGCCCACAGAGGTGGTTCGAGATGTCACCTACAAGGTTGTTGTCGTAAAGCCGGAGGTCGGAGAGACTTTCCAGGCCACCTATCTCTGGTGGGATAGAACAGTTGAACTTGTTGCGGCTGAGATCAATTATGCTGAGGAAGCGTAGTCGAGAGATGCTTGCTGGTATGTCCCCGCTGAAGCTGCTATGGGAAAGGTCCAGAAATTCGAGCGAGGGGAGCGCCGTGATGTCGAGTGTGTCGAGTCTGCCGGAGAGACCGCTATCGTGGATCATTAGTCCTACGATGCTGAAGTCGTGGCAGCTAACACCGAACCAGTTGCAGACCGGTGTGGTTCGGGTCCAGCTGGACAGCGTGGTCACGTCGATGAGGCTGGCCTTCCATGCTAGAAGGGCATTGACCTGAGAGGAAGGCACCTCCGCAGCCATTGCCAAGATTGTGGCCAGCGGCAGGAACATAGCGACAGCGCAGGCGAGGTGTGATGAGTATAGCAGTCTAGTCATGTCCCAAACGGGAATAGAGAGTGAGATGTGCTTGGGTAGGAAATACCCAATCTGTAGAAGATCACACACTTAATTGTGCAATATATAATGGCTGGACGTGATTGGCGGCAAAGATCGATCACAGCCTGTGCTCTCCTTGCCCTCTCCGTCTGTACGACTGTATGCGTTTGCGGATGACTTCGTCAAACTGCGACAGCTGACAGGGCGGCGAATGGTGCCATGAAACAACACCCATCAGGACAAAGCAGGAAGATCACCAAACGGCCTCGCCATCCCTACCCAATATCTTAGTATATTAATGGCACTCAGGTTGTTGTCATTTTCTCTTGGAAAATATGTAAGCGGATTTATCTTTGTTGTATATTGGATCATATATATGCACGCATGAAGCATGTCCATGGATTCTAAAGTGATGCTTTCACCTGATTATCTCTTTTTTCTGTTTTTCATAATAAAGTTATCTTTCATAAAATTAATCTAAAATGGTATTTGGCTGTTTAGAGGGTTGCTTGGAGTAAATAAATTTTAGTAGACCAAACTGCATTAGGTTATTTGGGTTAGTTCGATCCTGAGATAGGAGGTGTATTATTACTCAAACTCCCTACTGTCTTGCTATGCTTAAAAGAAAGAGAAGATAGGAAAAAAAATCTCCTTTGGGATTCTCAATCTTGAAAACTTATTTTGGAAACTTGCTACACATTTCAACTTAAGACAGACTGGAAAGCGCACCACAATTATTGCTGCTGAAAGTGGGATGATGAAATCTCTTCGAAGCCATGTAGTATGGAATGACTACCACGATTCCCAAAGTGCAAAAGCATACGACACACATTGCGATTGACATGGAGATGGGTAACGGACAAGTATAGTGGTTGCGTAGTTGGAGTGTGGTGACTACAAAACACGACGGCGTCACAATGGTGAAAGAGGTGAAGCCAACGGGCTGGTGGGAAATGAGAAGGGGTGAAATATTGTCTAACACCCGGATTTTTAATCCCAGATGCCTGTTATGTCGTACATCGCAATCCCAGGATTATCATTTTTGCGAGACATAAAAGATTGGATATCACAGTACATCATCTATTATAAACCATAAATAAGGTCTTACACAAATAAGGATCTCATGATCTAGTCTTAATACAACAAGCAGCGAAATAAATAATAAGCGTAGCGGTGGGGTCCATCTTCAGGGGCACTGGCAATGCTGACGAAGACAGATAGTCCTAGTTAGCATAGCCGTCCTGCTGTCCGACATCTTGGTAGTCTCCTTCATAGTCTGGCTATGAGAATAGCCAGGTACAAAAGCCATAAGTACTCTTTAAGTACTCGCAAACTACCACTAACAAGTAGTATAGTTCTAATGTAAGGTGCTAACTCTAAGTTTAACTATAAAGTTAAGTTTGAAACCTAAGCTGAGTTCAGAAACAAAGAAAGATAAATTAAAGTTCTAGGATAACTTAAGTTGGGAAGCTAGTGTCATAGTCACAATCCTGTTGTGGTCAAGTCAAGATTCATCATTCATTTCATAAGTTATTTTGAAAATATCTTACAACGAAATAGTATGGATACTCCAACTGTCCATAACCGCGGACGCGGCTATTCGAATAGTTTGACACTCTGCAGAGGTGGTACACTTTCACCATAAGATTCGATACATCTATCAGTGATAACCCTAAATCGTCATACTTAGTATGCAGATAATCAAACATAACCTTCCCTTTACACACCCTAGTATAAGCACCTCTCCTATGAGCATGGCCTCCCAACCATGACCATCTGTCATCTTGGGCACTGCATAGGTGGACAACATCGAGAGGTAGCCTCAGCTCAAACCTCTCCCGCGAGGGAACTAATACTAATGCATATAAACTTCCGGCTAAGCCTTACCCAATTCAGGTATTGTGGTTGTACGGTAAATTTGGAATGGTATCGCATCCGAATCCAACCATCAGTTTTTGTAAGAGGGCTAAGGCTCATGCCTCAACATTTTCATCATCATAAACCATTTGTGTTTCTCAACACATGTCAAAACATCTCAATAGAATGACTCATCATTTCAAGGTTTTCATAATTCATTTTCACCAAGTATTCCCATCTAAAGTGGCTCAAGTTTTAGTTTCGCTCTAAATTACTAAGTTAAGAGTGTTCACTAATGTGGGATGCTAAGATCATTCTCATGCCATAGAATGACATCTAAGGTTATCTAGATAGGTCAAGTTTTATACTCTTTATGCTACCTTCAAAACAAGTAAAGGACTTTGGTAAAGTAATAAAAGTAAAGCTTGAAATTAAATCTTGGACTAGGTATAAATCCAAATGGTATCACCAAAGCATGCCTAATGTCTTTACTTAGGTTATCTAGCTTGCAAGGGTTAGCTTGCATTGTTAATGATGGTTTGCTAAGTATTATACTTGCAAGGGTTAGCTTGCCTTGGTTGGTGAAGTGGTTGAACTATTCTTCCTCCTCCTCTTGGTAGAACTCCTCCTCCTCGTAGACTTGGTTGGTACTATCGTCTATAAATACATACGGAGTACACAATCACCAAACAATGCTTAACTAGTCTACTTAGCATTCTAATGAAGGGTTTCGCAGCATAGTAAATCAAAATTTTCTACGGAAGCGAACAGAGGGAAAGCCAAGATCTAATCTAGGAGATGCAAACAACGAGAGAGATTGGATTAGATCTTCATACCCTTGAAGATTCGCACAGCGGAACGTTCGTCGGAACGTGGGTGATGTAGTCATACTCGCTTCTCCTCCTCGCGATCCGATCCGATCTAGCACCACAAGTGGCGGTGCCTCCGTGAGATGCACACGTGCAGCACCTCGACGTCTCCTCCTTCCTCGGACCAGCAAGTATGGTGGAGAGATGGATTGGATCTACAGCACGACGGCGTGGTGTATATGGTGGAGAATTTCTGCTGCAGGGCTTCGCCTACAAACAGTCGGGAGGGAGAGAGGAAGGGCAGCAGGGCAACTAGGGTTGGAGGAAGGTGTGGATGTGGGGAAGTGGGCGCACCAGCCCTCTATATATAGAGGGGGGGGGTGCGGCCAGCCCTTGCCCATCCTCCAAGCCTATCTCTAGTTTAAACGATTTAAACTTATCTCTTATCTAGAAACCCTATCTCTAGTTTAAACGAGTTTAAACTTATCTAGGATCGGCTGGGCCCTATGGGGCCTTGTGCCCCTGTCCCAATGCGACCAGGACACTCCCTCATAGGCCCATGCCCCTCCCGGAAGGTGGGACCACGTTGGCCCCCTTCCGGAAGGTTCTAGAAGCTTCCGGTACAATACCGATTAACCCGGAACAATTCCGAACTCCAAAAACTACACTGCCTTATATGAATCTTATTCTCCGGACCACTCCGGAACCTCTCGTGATATCCCGGATCCCATCCGAGACTCCGAACAAAAACTCATAAACCAAATATCCAATCTATCCTAGCGTCGAGACACGTTAAGTGTGTGACCCTGCGGGTTCGAGAATATGCAGACATGATCTTCTATCAATAATCAACAGCAGGGTCTGGGCACCCATATTGACTCCCACACATTCATCGATGATCATATCGGATGAACCACGATGCCAGGATTCAATCAATCCCATATGTATATTCCCTTCGTCTCGCGATATTTTACTTGCCCGAGATTCGATCGTCGGTATCGTCATACCTAGTTCAATCTCGTTCACAGCAAGTACTTTACTCGTTCCGTAATCCGATATCACTTTGTGATTAACTCCTTAACCACATGCTTGCAAGCGGTGTTGATATCGATTACCGAGTGGGCCCGAAGTATATCTCTCCGACTTGGGAGGGACAAATTCCATCTCGATAGATACAACCCAACAGATACTTTCCGATCACCTGAGAGACACCTTTATGATCACCCTCTCATAGGATGACGTTTGATGACCTCAAAGCTTTCTTCCGATACCAGGGAGTTGCATTATCTCATGGTCTAAGGAATACAATATTTGACATAGGAAAAGATTCGCAAAGATGAACACAATGACACGATCTAATTGCTTCCCTTAGTTTGGGTCTGTCCACCACATCATTCTCCCAATGATATGATCTCATTATCAATTGACAACTCATGTCTATGGTTAGGAAACCTTAACCATCATTGATCAATGAGCTAGTCCATAGAGGCGTACTAGGGACACGGTGTTTGTTCACAAACCACACAAGTATTAATGTTTCCGCTTAATACAATTCTAGCATGGAATATAAACTTTATCATGAACAAGAATTATAATAATAACATCTTTATTATTGCCTCTAGGGCATAATTCCAACAGTCTCCCACTTGCATTAGAGTCAATAATCTAGTTTACATTTGGCAACAATCTCACACCCATGGCACTGAGGTGCTGATCATGTTTTACACGTGGAAGAGGTTTAGTCAATGGATCTGCGACATTCAGATCTGTATGTACTTTGCTGATCTTCAGATCTCCATCTGCTATATAATCTCGGATTATATGAAACTTGCGGTTGATATGCTTGGTCTTTGGATGATATCTTGGTTCCTTAGCGAGTGCTATGGCGCCAGTGTTGTCACACAATATCTCCAGTGGGTCCAACGCACTTGGAACCACGCCAAGCTCAGTGATGAAGTTTCTGATCCAAACTCCTTCACTTGACGCTTCTGCAGCAGCCATGTATTCCGCTTCTACTGTAGATCCCGCGATCACGTTTTGCTTGCAGCTTCTCCAGCTCACAGCTCCTCCATTCAAAATATACACGTATCCTGTCTGAGATTTAGAATCATCCTTGTCGGTGTCGAAACTAGCATCGACGTAACCTTTTACGACGAGCTGTTCATCACCCCCATAGACTAAGAACATTTCTTTAGTCCTATTTAGGTACCTTAGGATGTTCTTCACGGCTGTCCAGTGTTCCACTCCTGGATCACTTTGATATCTGCTCGTCAAACTAAGAGCATTGGACACATCCGGTCTAGTACACAACATGGCATACATGATGGAACCTATGGCCGAGGCATAAGGCACTTTGCTCATAGCTTCCCTATCATTTACCGTAGCTGGACACTGAGCCTTGCTCAATATCTTACCTGACAACATAGGCACTGAACCTTTTAATGCCTTATCCATTATGAACCTTTTCAGAACTTTGTCTAGGTATGTACTCTGGCTTAAAGCTATCAGGCGTCTTTGTCTATCTCTATAGATTTTGATGCCCAATATATAAGCAGCTTCACCTAGGTCTTTCATTGAAAAACATTTGTTCAAATAACTCTTCACATCGTTAAGCATGTTGATGTCATTTCCAATAATCAATATGTCATCCACATATAGTACCAGAAACGTCACCGAGCTCCCACTCACTTTCTTGTAGATGCAAGCTTCGTAGCAATTTGGAACAAATCCAAAGCTCTTGATCACTTGATCAAAACGAAGGTTCCAACTCCGAGATGCTTGCTTCAGTCCATAAATGGAATGCTGAAGTTTGCATACTTTATCAGCATCCTTAGGATCGACAAAACCTTCGGGTTGCATCATATACAACTCTTCATCAATGTTGCCATTGAGGAACACAGTCTTGACATCCATCTGCCATATTTCATAATCATGAAACGCAACAATTGCTAATAAAATCCGAATGGACTTAAACATCGCTACGGGAGAAAAAGTCTCATCGTAGTCAACACCTTGAACTTGTCGAAAACCTTTCGCAACAAGCCGCGCTTTATAGACGGTAACATTACCATCCGCGTCCGTTTTCTTCTTGAAGATCCATTTGCACTCAACGGCCTTTCGGTCGCTAGGAGGGTCCACCAAAGTCCATACTTGGTTTTCGCTCATGAATCCCAATTCGGATTTCATGGCTTCTAGCCATTTCTCAGAGTCTGGGCTCATCATCGCTTCCTCATAGTTCGTAGGTTCACTGTCTTCTACTAACAAGACAGTCAAGACAGGGTTGCCGTACCACTCAGGAGGGGCACGCGACCTTGTCGACCTGCGACGTTCAGTAGCAGCATCGTCCGAAGCTTCATGATCCTTGTCATTAGCTTCCTCTATTGTTGGTGCAGGCGGCACTAGAACAATTTCAGGTGCTGCGCTACTCTCCAATTCAAGAGAAGGTTCAATAACCTCGTCTAGCTCTACTTTCCTCCCACTCACTTCTTTCGAGAGAAACTCCTTCTCAAGAAAGGAACCGTTCTTTGCGACAAACACTTTGCCTTCGGTTCTGTGATAGAAGGTATACCCAATAGTTTCCTTAGGGTATCCTATGAAGACGCATTTCTCCGCTTTGGGTTCGAGCTTGTACGGCATCAACTTCTTGACGTAAGCTTCGCATCCCCAAACTTTAAGAAACGACAACTTAGGTTTAGCACCAAACCACAGTTCATACGGTGTCGTCTCAACGGATTTAGATGGAGCCCTATTTAAAGTGAATGCAGCGGTTTCTAATGCATAACCCCAAAATGATAACGGCAAATCAGTAAGAGACATCATTGATCGGACCATATCTAATAGGGTTCGATTCCGGCGTTCAGACACACCATTGCGCTGTGGTGTTCCGGGTGGCGTGAGTTGTGAAACGATTCCACTTGCTTTGAGATGCGTGAGAAAATCATAACTCAAATATTCGCCCCCACGATCGGATCGTAGAAATTTAATCTTTCTGTTACGATGGTTCTCCACTTCATTCTGAAATTCTTTGAACTTTTCAAACGTTTCAGATTTATGTTTCATTAAATAGATATACCCATATCTACTTAAGTCATCGGTAAAAGTGAGAAAATAGCGATATCCACCGCGCGTCGAAACACTCATCGGTCCGCATACATCGGTATGTATGATTTCCAACAAGTCCGTTGCTCGCTCCATCATACCGGAGAACGGGGTTTTGATCATCTTGCCCATGAGGCATGGTTCGCATGTGTCAAATGATTCAAAATCAAGAGACTCCAAAAGTCCATCAGAATGGAGTTTCTTCATGCTCTTTACACCAATATGACCTAGACGACAGTGCCACAAATAAGTAGTATTATCACTATCTACTTTGCATCTCTTAGCCTCAATGTTATGGATGTGTGTTTCATCCCTTTCGAGATTTAGAAGAAATAAACCACTCACAAGAGGTGCATGACCATAAAAGATGTTACTCATATAAATAGAACAACCATTATTCTCCGATTTAAATGAATAACCGTCTTGCAATAAACACGATCCAGAAATAATGTTCATGCTCAACGCAGGCACATAATAACATTTATTAAGGTTTAAAACTAATCCCGAAGGTAAAACTAAGGAGAGCGTGCTGACGGCCATCACATCAACTCTTGATCCGTTGCCAACGCGCATCGTCACCTCATCCCTCGCAAGCCGCCGTCTATTCCGTAGCTCCTTTCATGGTGCCAGCCTTCTTGTCCGCTAAGTACTTCGGACAGTTGCGCTTCCAGTGACCCTTGTCCTTGCAATAGAAGCACTCAGTGTCCGGCTTGGGACCAGACTTGAGCTTCTTCTCAGCAGGGCAACGCGCTTGCCGCCGCCTTTCTTGAAGGGCTTCTTTGCACCTTTACCTTTCTTAAAGGAGGGCTTGTTGACCATCAACACATGATTATCTTTATTGATGTCCACCTCCGCAGCCTTCAGCTTTGCGAAGAGCTCGGTGATCGTATCAGTGGAACCAATCTGATTATGAGTCACTACAAAACTTTTGTAGCTGGGAGGGAGTGATTGCAGAACCCTGTCAATCTTGAGCTCCTCTGGAATCTTGCAGTCCAGTTGCTCAAGGCGTTGAGTGTAGCCCGACATCTTAATGGCGTGCTCACTGACGGAACTCCCTTCCTCCATCTTGCAGTTAAAGAACTTCTCAGAGATCTCATATCTCTCAGAACGGGCCTGAGTCTGAAACATGGTTTTTAGCTCCTCGAGAATCTCAAAGGGCCCGGGATAGTTTTCAAAACGATTTTGAAGTTCCGGTTCCATAGCAAACAACATGGTGCTCTTAATCACACCATAATCATCTTTGCGTGACTGATAGACAGCTTTCTCATCAGCCGGCGCAGTTGCAGCAGGGGGGTTACCTAACGCTTTCTCAAGGACATAGTCCTTTTGTCCGCCAGACAGAATGATTCTTAGATTGCGGAACCAGTTGGTGAAGTTAGACCCATTGTTTCTAAGCTTTTCTTTCTCAGCAAAAACGTTGAAGTTGAAGTTGGACTTGGCCATGTGATCTACAGTATTCGCAAGTACAATTTAGACTATGTTCATGATAAATAGTTCAACTTAATCAAATTACTAGATGAACTCCCACTAAATTCAACATCCCTCAAGTTGTTTAGTGAACACGATCCAAATTCACCACACCTAATCCGATCATCACGAGAAGAGATGTGGTTTCAATGGTGGACAACGAAGTGTCGATCATATCATTCATATGACTCATGCTTAACCTTTCGGTTCTTGTGTTCCGAGGCCATGTCTGTACATGCTAGGCTCGTCAAGCTAGACCCAAGTATTTCCGCGTGTGCAAAACTGGCTTGCACCCGTTGTATGTGAGCGTAGAGTCTATAGCACCCGATCATCACGTGATGCTTGGACACGACGAACTTTCGCAACGGTGCATACTTTGGGAGAACACAGTTTTTATCTTGATCTTTAAGTGAGGAATCATCTTATAATGCTACCGTCGCGATCTAAGCATAATAAGATACATAAAAGGATAAACATCACATGCATATAACTTTATGTGACATGGTATAGCCAATCTTCGCGCAATGATCTCCATCTTGTGTGTTTCGGCATGATCTCCATCACTCCACCATGATTGCCTCCACCACGAATAGCAACTACAACTATTGCTAACTACTTAGCGATAAAGTAAAGCTATTACATGGCGTATAAGAAGTTGACTCGCAGGTCATACAAAATTATAAAGACAACCATATGGCTCCTGCCGGTTGTGTACTCATCGACATGCAAGTCGTGAAATATTACAAAACATGATCATCGCATACATTATACACATCACATCTTGGGCCATACCATATCACAGAAAACACTCCCTGCAAAAACAAGTTAGACGCCTCTACTTTGTTGTTGCATGTTTTACGTGGCTTATGGGAGTAGATGCTAAGAACGATTCTTACCTACGGAAAGCCACAACGGTGATATTATGGTTGCCAAACTCCGGTGTTAATCCCATGATCACTATAGTGAGAGAAACTGACATCCACCAGCCGCATGTGTGGAACAAGCCACACGTCAAGTGCGGAGCCGGTCTCGCGAACGACGTCGCATAAGGTTGGCCTGGACCGCTTCAATCTCACTATGCCGCGTCATAAGAAGAACACAAACAAGAGGCTTGCAACAGAAAACATCAACGCCCGTAACAACCATGTTGCATTCTACTCGTGAATCACATCTACGCATAGATCTAGCTCTGATACCACTGAAGGGTTTCGCAGCATAGTAAATCAAAATTTTCTACGGAAGCGAACAGAGGGAAAGCCAAGATCTAATCTAGGAGATGCAAACAACGAGAGAGATTGTATTAGATCTTCATACCCTTGAAGATTCGCACAGCGGAACATTCGTCGGAACGTGGGTGATGTAGTCGTACTCGCTTCTCCTCCTCGCGATCCGATCTAGCACCACAAGTGGCGGTGCCTCCGTGAGATGCACACGTGCAGCACCTCGACGTCTCCTCCTTCCTCGGACCAGCAAGTATGGTGGAGAGATGGATTGGATCTACAGCACGACGGCGTGGTGTATATGGTGGAGAATTTCTGCTGCAGGGCTTCGCCTACAAACAGTCGGGAGGGAGAGAGGAAGGGCAGCAGGGCAACTAGGGTTGGAGGAAGGTGTGGATGTGGGGAAGGGGGTGCACCAGCCCTCTATATATAGAGGGGGGGGTGCGGCCAGCCCTTGCCCATCCTCCAAGCCTATCTCTAGTTTAAACGATTTAAACTTATCCCTTATCTAGAAACCCTATCTCTAGTTTAAACGAGTTTAAACTTATCTAGGATCGGCTGGGCCCTATGGGGCCTTGTGCCCCTGGCCCAATGCGGCCAGGACACTCCCTCATAGGCCCATGCCCCCTCCCGGAAGGTGGGACCACGTTGTCCCCCTTCCGGAAGGTTCTAGAAGCTTCCGGTACAATACCGATTAACCCGGAACAATTCCGAACTCCAAAAACTGCACTGCCTTATATGAATCTTATTCTCCGGACCACTCCGGAACCTCTCGTGATATCCCGGATCCCATCCGAGACTCCGAACAAAAACTCATAAACCAAATATCCAATCTATCCTAGCGTCGAGACACGTTAAGTGTGTGACCCTGCGGGTTCGAGAATATGCAGACATGATCTTCTATCAATAATCAACAGCGGGGTCTGGGCACCCATATTGACTCCCACACATTCATCGATGATCATATCGGATGAACCACGATGCCAGGATTCAATCAATCCCATATGTATATTCCCTTCGTCTCGCGATATTTTACTTGCCCGAGATTCGATCGTCGGTATCGTCATACCTAGTTCAATCTCGTTCACAGCAAGTACTTTACTCGTTCCGTAATCCGATATCACTTTGTGATTAACTCCTTAACCACATGCTTGCAAGCGGTGTTGATATCGATTACCGAGTGGGCCCGAAGTATATCTCTCCGACTTGGGAGGGACAAATTCCATCTCGATAGATACAACCCAACAGATACTTTCCGATCACCTGAGAGACACCTTTATGATCACCCTCTCATAGGATGACGTTTGATGACCTCAAAGCTTTCTTCCGATACCAGGGAGTTGCATTATCTCATGGTCTAAGGAATACAATATTTGACATAGGAAAAGCTTCGCAAAGATGAACACAATGACACGATCTAATTGCTTCCCTTAGTTTGGGTCTGTCCACCACATCATTCTCCCAATGATATGATCTCATTATCAATTGACAACTCATGTCTATGGTTAGGAAACCTTAACCATCATTGATCAATGAGCTAGTCCATAGAGGCGTACTAGGGACACGGTGTTTGTTCACAAACCACACAAGTATTAATGTTTCCGCTTAATACAATTCTAGCATGGAATATAAACTTTATCATGAACAAGAATTATAATAATAACATCTTTATTATTGCATCTAGGGCATAATTCCAACATCTAAGGCACACATTGGATGATCTAATATCCTCACAAGCATCACAAGGTTTTATTAACTAGTTTCGTTCTTTTTATTTAAGAAAAGTAATTTCTACTCATTGAAAAATATCTAAGATTTAATATTCTCCAATTAAAATATGGGATCATATGGACACATGTCATCACCACATATTCTAACATATGAGAATATGATTTAAATGTTGGATCATATTTACTTTGGTTTAAGTTTAATATTTAATGATTTAAAGTGACTAGAAATGCCTATATAGCATTATTTTGGTACTAGTCCAAAGTCACTGCATGCAAACCTTAATATTATTACATATTCAGATAGGTATGGTTAAATGTGATTTTTGAGAGTTGGAATCGACTCAAAAGCTATTATGGTTGATTTTTAAAAAATGTTTGAATGTGCAAAAACTTCTGTCTTATTATTTTTACTAGGAGAGATCTCTAACTCTAAATGAATTAAATCCAACAGGATTGGATAGATCTTTTCAGTAGCTTCCTAAAAAAATTTGAATCACTCAATTTGGTTCAGTAAATCTCCTTGAATTGATTTTTAAACTAAGGGACAGAAGTAAGTTCAAACTAAAATAGAAAAATCCACATTTGAATTCACGGGCTAGCATGGGAAAACTAACAGGCCAGCCTAGTGGTGCTCCGCGGCGCAGAGGACGGCTGACAGGTTGGTCCCGCTTGTCAGCGAGACTTAAAACCCGAAACGGTACGGGGCAATCTGGGCGCTACGATTAGAACACAGATCGACGGCTCACAGTCGTCGTCGACGACGGACTCGTCGCCGGCGAGACCGAACCCTAAACGGCCAGCGGGGGTCTACCGGGGACGTACCAGGGCTCCAGCTACTGCGGCGAGGCGGGCAAACGAACTGGTGGACGACGGCGGGCTCAGGCGAGGTCGCGGCAGGGGCTGTGGTGGACGGAATCAACGTGGAGCTCATTTAAGTGGTTTTTGAATAAGTGGGATCTTCTCATATGAACTACATTCAATTTTCAAATGCCATTTAAAATTAGTGTTTGAAAGTTTTTGGTAGATCACAAAGTGGGCCTTGGTACATCACTACATGTACTAGCAAGGGGTGCAAAGATCCACATTTGTTTGTGTTAAGTTTTGAGTTCTAGGAATAGCCAAAGTAGGCATGCTGATTAAAATGGCACAAATGACCATTTGGTTATTTTATTCATTTTGATTTGTTTTTCTTTGGGATTTGTTTGGGAATGATCTAGATGATGTTTATTTCACCTAAGAATCATTTTACAATCAATGGATCACTTAATCATGGCAATTCAAATCAACTCCTAATTTAAATGCACACACATATGAATGCTTTAATAATTTTAATTGGAAAAGATTTTGTTAACTCTAAATTTGATGATTTGGATCTTGATCACTTGGATTAGAGTTTTGGGATGTTACAAACCTTCCCCCTTAAACAAAAATCGCGTCCCGAGATTTACGAAAGAAAACTAGGAACTAAAGAGATCTGGGAACTCTGTCCTCATGTAATCTTCTCGCTCCCAAGTGGCTTCCTCTTCGGTATGGTTGCTCCATTGAATCTTGAGAAACTTGATACTCCTGGTCCTGGTGGTTCTGTAAGCTTCTTCCAAGATACGGATGGGTACTTCACGATACGTCAGGTTCTTGTTGATCTCCACAGCTATGTGATCGATGTTCTTGAAAACTTCAGTCTTCTCTGGCACTTCTAGGCATTTGCGAAGTAACAAGATATGGAACATATTGTGGATGGCTGACATTTCTTCAGGCAGTTCTAGATGATACGAGACTTCTCCTTGACGGTTCAGAATCTTGAAGGGGCCGATATATCTGGGGGCTAACTTTCCTTTCAGACTAAAGCGTTGGGTTCCCTTCAATGGCGAAACCTTGAGATATTAAAAATCTCCGACATTGAAAGTCAGGTCTCTCCTTCTCTTGTCAGCATAACTCTTCTGTCTAGATTGGGCGGTCTTGAGGTGCTCACGGACTTTTTGAACCTTTTCTTCGGCTTCTCGGAGAATGTCGGGTCCGAAGATCTGACTCTCTCCTACTTGCGACCAATTCAAAGGGGTGCGGCACTTTCTTCCATATAGGAACTCAAATGGTGCCATTTGCAAACTAGCTTGATAACTGTTGTTATATGAGAATTCTGCGAAAGGCAGACAGTCTTCCCATTTTAATCCGTACTCCAAAACACAAGCTCTTAACATATCTTCTAGGATTTGGTTGACTCTTTCAGTCTGTCCATCAGTTTGCGGGTGATAAGCGGTGCTGAAACTCAACTTGGTGCCTAATCCTTCCTGGACTTTCTGCCAAAATCTCAAGGTAAACTAGGTTCCTCGATCTGATACTATGGTCTTGGGGGTTCCATGCAGACTAACAATTCTAGCAATGTACAGCTCTGCTAGTTTCGAACTCTGGTAAGTTGTCTTGACATGTATAAAGTGAGCTACCTTGGACAGTCTATCAACGATGACCCAGATTGAGTCATTTCCCCTACTAGAGGTAGGCAAACCGGTGATAAAGTCCATTCCGACGGAATCCCATTTCCATTCCGGAATCTGCAAAGGTTGTAGCAGTCATGCGGGTCTCTGATGCTCTGCTTTGACTCTTTGACAGATGTCACACTTGGCGATGTAGCTCCCGATTTCTCCCTTCATCTTGTGCCACCAAAATTGCTCTTTCAAATCTTGATACATCTTCGTTCGTCCGGGGTGGATAGAGTAAAGAGTATCATGAGCTTCCTGCATGATAACCTGCTTCAGCTCCGAATCTACTGGCACACAGATACGGCCTTTGTACCACAACAGTCCTTCTTCGTCTTCAGTGAATCCAGGTACCTTTCATGTACCAATATGACGTTTGATTGTGTCGATACTTTCATTTCCCTTCTGGGCTTCCTTGATTTGGCTAATCAAAGTGGGTTGAAGTTCAATGCTAGCTAAGAATCCTTTGCTAACAAGCTTAGTTCTAAACTGCTCCAACTCCTCATACAAACTTGGTTGCTTCTCCTTAATCATGGCATTTAGCCTACACGGCAATCTGCTAAGAGCATCCGCTACCACATTGGCTTTGCCGGGGTGATAGTGAATGTCAAGGTCATAATCCTTGATTAACTCTATCCATCTCCTTTGCCTCATATTCAGCTCCTTCTGAGTGAAAATATACTTCAAGCTTTTGTGATCTGAGTAAATCTCACAGCGATTACCCATCAGATAATGACGCCATGCCTTCAACGCCAAAACTACGGTTGCTAATTCAAGATCATGGGTCGGATAGTTCTGCTCATGCTGCTTCAGTTGTTGAGACAAATAGGCGATAACTTTGCCTTCTTGCATTAATACACATCCGAGACCAACCTTGGATGCATCACAATATTCATCAAACGGCTTCTTGATATCTAGCATGATCAATATTGGGGCTGATATCAATCTCTTCTTCAGTTCCTAGAAACTGGCTTCACATTTGTCAGTCCATTCAAACTTCTTGTCCTTCTTCAACAATTGGGTCATGGGTCTGGCGATGCTCGAGAATCCTTCTACGAACTTGCGGTAATATCCCGCTAATCCGAGAAATGCACGGACTTGGGTTTGAGTGGTTGGGGATTCCCATTCTTCGACATCTTTGATTTTGGCGAGATCAACAGAGACTCCTCCGGCTGACACAATATATCCTAGGAATCCCACTTCTTTTAGCCAAAACTCACACTTGCTGAACTTGGCATACAACCGATGCTCTCTTACGGTTTCTAGGATGATTCTCAGATGTTGCTCATGCTCTTCTTCTGACTTGGAGTAGATAAGGATATCGTCGATAAACACAACGACAAACTTATCTAGGAAATTCATGAAGATCTTATTCATGAGATTCATGAAATAAGCAGGGGCATTGGTTAATCCAAAAGACATAACCGTATACTCGTATAAACCATAGCGAGTAGTAAAGGCAGTCTTCAGAATATCCGTTGCATGAATCTTAAGTTGGTGATAACCAGTCCTAAGATCAATCTTTGAGAATACCTGGGCACCAGTCAACTGATCAAATAGATCTTCTATCTTTGGCAAAGGGTACTTGTTTTTGATGGTGACATCATTCAGCTTGCTGTAATCGGTGCATAGACGGTTGCCTCCATCTTTCTTGTCGACGAATAACACTGGCGATCTCCATGGCGATGCGCTTGGTTGAATCAAGCCTGTTGCTAACATGGCATCCAACTACTTCTTCAATTCTACTAACTCTGAGGAGTTCATGCTATAGGGTCTCTGAGCTATGGGTCCGGTTCCGGGGATTAGTTCGATAATGAACTCAATTTCTCTATCCGGGGGCATACCGGGCAATTCATCTGGGAATATGTCGGGGTATTCACAGACTACTCTAACTTGGTCAATGGTGGGCAGGGCTAGACTCTTGTTGCACTTGAATTGACGGGGTAAGGTTTCAAATATATGTTCTACTGTTACTCCAGAGCTACTGGTCATGGTGATGGCTTTCTTAGCACAGTCTATCAGTCCTTTATGCCTTGACATCCAGTCCATACCTAGTACTATTTCCAATCCTTTGGTTCCGAGTACTATTAGGTTGGCATAAAAATCTATCCCATGTATTCTGATAGGCACAACTTTGCAAATTTTTCTAGCTTTTGTAGTTGATCCAGGAATTTGAACTATCATGACATGCTTCAAGTTGGTTGGGTGGATCTTACTAGTGCATGCAAATTCTTCGATGACAAATGAATGCGATGCTCCTGAATCAAATAATACTCTTGCTAAAACTGAGTTGACAGAGAACATACCCAGCACTACATCTGGCGCTTCTTGGGCTTCTTCGGCGTTCCTGTGGAAGAGACGACCGTTGCGGTTGTGAGGGTTCCCTGGGGCAAATCTTCTCCCTGGTTGAACACGACGCTGCTATTGAGCTGGGGCATTCACATTGGTAGTGGCGGTAGTTTTCTTGGGACACTCATTTGAGTAGTGACCCTTCACTCCACACTTGAAACAGGTGATCTGAGACTTGTCTTTTGCTGCGACAGGCACAACATTGCTGCCAGTTCTGGGTGCAGTGTTGTTGTTGTTGTTGTTCTTGGGAGGGGCACGGTTGAAATTGCTGGTGTTGCCGGAGTGATTGTTGTTTCCTCCGGACTTCACATTGCCTCCGCTACGGTTGGGGTAGCTTGGGCGAGACATTGGGGGTCGGTTGTTCCTCGGTGCATACCCTGGTGAGGGGTTGGGACGGTACTTCTGGTGACTACTGGATCTAGTTTGCTGCATCATACGACGTTTGCGGTTGTCGTTTGCCTGGTTAATCTTTCCTTCCATCTGAATTGCGGAGTCGACTAGCTCTTCGAGATCCTGGAAACGGATGTTGACGAGGACAGTCTGCATCTCATCATGCAGTCCGTTCAGGAATCTCTCCTTCTTCTTGGCCTCCATGTTGATCTCATCAGTTGTATATCTAGCAAGTGACAGGAATCTGTCACGGTACTCCACCACAGTCATTCTGCCTTGCTTCAACTCTCTGAATTCATCCCTCATTCGGGTGACTAAGCCCTGCGGCACGTGGGTGCGGCTGAACTTGATTTTGAAGGCTTCCCATGTCATCACTTGACCATGGTTCATCAGGCGGATGCTGTTCCACTAGGCTCTTGCATCTCCTGCCAAATAGTGGGTGGCAAAGAGAACCTTCTCATTGTCATCAACTCTGGCTACTTCCAAATTGTTCTCCATTGTCTGCAACCAGTCATCTGCATCTAATGGGTTCTCTGAAGTGCTAAAGATTGGGGGATTGGTATTCTGGAAGTTCTTCAGCTTGGATCCTTGATGATCCTGATTTCCATGGTTCTGGTTGTTGAGAGCCATCTGGGCGATCTGTTGCAGTGTTGCTAGATTAGCTTGACGCTCTGCCCTGCTTGCTTCTCTATCTGCGGTGAGATTCTGCAGGATCTGCAGCATTGGGTCTTGCGATGAGCTGCTCCCTCCTTGGTTTCCACGAGTCATCTGAAGATTGAGATAGATAAAGGGGGTAAGAGGGAAAGTTCTAGGGTTCATGGTTTTGATTTCAAGGCTAAAACTTTGAGTTTGACTCAGGTTTTGCAACTAACTTCATTTCATTCATTCAAGCAAAGCACACGATACAAACACACACATCACAACAACAAAGGAAAACATATGGTTTTAAGAACCATTCTGCAAGCTACGATACAGTGGGACCGATACATCTCAGTCTACGACAGTGCTCTAGTGCATCTACTCATCGTCGATGAAGTCAGAGTCCTCATCGTCAGTGTAGATGTCCACGACATCCTCCTCCAGAAAGTCATCATCATTGCTGAGGTAAGAATCCATATCTCCCTGGATGTCTTCACCTTCCTCTTCTTCCTCCTTTGCTGCAAGCTGAGCTTCTTGCTCCTTGATGGTCTTCTCGAGGTCGGCCACCTTCTTGTGAAGACGGGCAATGGTGCGATCCTTCTTCTCGCGCTGGAGGCGAAGAGACTGATGGTCCTTGACAAGCAGTGAGAAAGTCTGGGCCTTCTGGGCGGCAATGGCACGGTTGTGGTTGGCAAACTCCCTAGCATTGTCCAATTCCTTCTGGCGATCGTACAGCAAGAAGTCAAGGTTCTCCACTTAACGCTTCAACTCCGGGTGACCTGGCATCTCCATCGGCATTCTCATGAAGTCACGTCTTGCATAGTGAGCAAAATGGTTTCCTTGGATTTGGTTGACACTGAGGGCACATAGACGTGTGAGAGCTTCATGCATTGCCCTGGCTAGTCCATCTAGCCAGTTATTCTCTCTTACGGAGAACTGGATTCTCCTGGACGTTGGTGCTTCTATGCTTCCTCGAAGATCAGCGGTGACTAGCCACTTTAAATCTCCTCCTAGGGGTCCTGGAAGTTGAGCTCCAAGAAACTCCGGATGTGGGCATCCCAGTAACTCAGACAGTGAATCCAAATCCCTCTCGAAGATCAGCTGGCCTCCGTTGCCCAACTGGAGAACTTCCTGAACTGAGTCTCCATCTACAAGAATTAAGGATGAGGAAGTTAGTGAAGTGATCAAGTGTGTCAAATTTTAGGTACTAATGTAAGAATTTGAGGAACATGAATTTTTGAGAAAGAATGAATTCCCAAGGGTAAGAGGAAATATTTTTTCATAAATACTCACTTTGGTTTTTGAAACTAAGTTTTTTTTGTTCGGACGTCAATTCTAACTAGGGTCTCCTATGGTCAGGATGGCTCTGATACCAACTTATCAACACCCGGATTTTTAATCCCAGATGCATGTTATGTCGTACATCGCAATCCCAGGATCACCATTTTTGCGAGACATAATAGATTGGATATCACAGTACATCATCCATTACAAACCATAAATAAGGTCTTACACAAATAAGGATCTCATGATCCAGTCTTAATACAACAAGCAGCGGAATAAATAATAAGCATAGCGGTGGGGTCCAACTTTAGGGGCACAGGTAATGCTGACGAAGACAGATAGTCCTAGTTATCATAGCCGTCCTGCTGTCCGTCATCTTGGTAGTCTCCTTCATAGTCTGGCCATGAGAATAGCCAGGGACAAAAGCCATGAGTACTCTTTAAGTACTCACAAACTACCACTAACAAGTAGTATAGTTCTAATGTAAGGTGCTAACTCTAAGTTTAACTATAAAGTTAAGTTTGAAACCTAAGCTGAGTTCAGAAACAAAGAAAGATAAATTAAAGTTCTAGGATCACTTAAGTTGGGAAGCTAGTGTCATAGTCACAACCCTGTTGTGGTCAAGTCAAGATTCATCATTCATTTCATAAGTTATTTTGAAAACATGTGACAACGAAATAGTATGGACACTCCAACTGTCCATAACCGTGGACGCGGCTATTCGAATAGTTTGACACTCTGCAGAGGTGGTACACTTTCACCATAAGATTCGATACATTTGTCAGTGATAGCCCTAAATCGTCATACTTAGTATGCAGATAATCAAACATAACCTTCCCTTTACACACCCTAGTATAAGCACCTCTCCTATGAGCATGGCCTCCCAACCATGACCATCTGTCATCTTGGGCACTGCATAGGTGGACAACATCGAGAGGTAGCCTCAGCTCAAACCTCTCCCGCGAGGGAACTAATACTAATGCATATAAACTTCCGGCTAAGCCTTACCCAATTCAGGTATTGTGGTTGTACGGTAAATTTGGAATGGTATCGCATCCGAATCCAACCATCAGTTTTTGTAAGAGGGCTAAGGCTCATGCCTCAACATTTTCATCATCATAAACCATTTGTGTTTCTCAACACATGTCAAAACATCTCAATAGAATGACTCATCATTCCAAGGTTTTCATAATTCATTTTCACCAAGTATTCCCATCTAAAGTGGCTCAAGTTTTAGTTTCACTCTAAACTACTAAGTTAAGAGTGTTCACTAATGTGGGATGCTAAGATCAATCTCATGCCATAGAATGACATCTAAGGTTATCTAGATAGGTCAAGTTTTATACTCTTTATGCTACCTTCAAAACAAGTAAAGGACTTTGGTAAAGTAATGAAAGTAAAGCTTGAAATTAAAACTTGGACTAGGTATAAATCCAAATGGTATCACCAAAGCATGCTTAATGCCTTTGCTTAGGTTATCTAGCTTGCAAGGGTTAGCTTGCATTGTTAATGATGGCTTGCTAAGTATTATACTTGCAAGGGTTAGCTTGCCTTGGTTGGTGAAGTGGTTGAAGTTTTCTTCCTCCTCCTCTTGGTAGAACTCCTCCTCCTCCTCGTAGACTTGGTTGGTACTATCGTCTATAAATACATATGGAGTACATAATCACCAAACAATGCTTAACTAGTCTACTTAGCATTCTAAGGCACACATTGGATGATCTAATATCCTCACAAGCATCACAAGGTTTTATTAACTAGTTTCATTCTTTTTATTTAAGAAAAGTAATTTCTACTCATTGAAAAATATCTAAGATTTAATATTCTCCAATTAAAATATGGGATCATATGGACACATGTCATCACCACATATTGTAACATATAGGAATGTGATTTAAATGTTAGATCACATTTACTTTGGTTTAAGTTTAATATTTAATGATTTAAAGTGACTAGAAATGCCTATATAGCATTATTTTGGTACTAGTCCAAAGTCACTGCATGCAAACCTTAATATTATTACATATTCAGATAGGTATGGTTAAATGTGATTTTTGAGAGTTGGAATCAACTCAAAAGCTATTATGGTTGATTTTATAAAAAATGTTTGAATGTGCAAAAGCTTCTATCTTGTTATTTTTACTAGGAGAGATCTCTAACTCTAAATGAATTAAATCCAACGGTCTTGGATAGATATTTTCAGTAGCTTCCTAACAAAATTTGAATCACAAAATTTGGTTCAGTAAATCTCCTTGAATTGATTTTTAAACTAACGGACAAAAGTAAGTTCAAACTAAAATAGAAAAATCCACATTTGAATTCACGGGCTAGCGCGGGAAAACTAACGGGCCGGCCCAGTGGCGCTCCGCGGCGCAGAGGGAGGCTGACAGGTTGGTCCCTCTTGTCAGCGAGACTTAAAACCCGAAACGGTACGGGGCAATCTGGGCGCTACGATTAGAACAGAGATCGACGGCTCACAGTCGTCGTCGACGACGGACTCGTTGCCGGCGAGACCGAACCCTAAACGGCTAGCGGGGCTCTACCGAGGATGTAGCAGGGCTCCAGCTACTGCGGCAAGGCGGGCAAATGAACTGGTGGACGATGGCGGGCTCAGCCAAGGTCGCGGCAGGGGCTACGGTGGACGGAATCAGCGACCGCTTTTGCTCCTCTGCAGCGGGCTCCTCCGGCGCAATTCCGTCGAACTATGGCTCGAGCGGCTTCAGCGAGAGGTGGGGAAGGATCAGTGATGAGAGGGGAGTAGAGTGGTGTGAGGAGTTTGTGCTGGGGAGGGCTCCTTTTATAGGGCGACGAGGGGACCGAATGGCATGACGGTGAGCTCATCGCTAACGTTGATACAGGCGGCTAGAGGCATGTGCGGCGTAGGCAGACGGTGGCCTGTCTCCTAAAGGTCATCTACGGCTTAAAGGCAACGCTAGGGGCGGTGGCGTTTGGTCGGGAGCGTCCCGTGCTCTAGGAGACAGAGGCAGTGCTCGACGCGGCGCACACGACTGTGGGTCGCGCGGCGGCGCACGGCCGTGTTTGGCGGGGTGCTGGGGTCGAGGCGGAGCGGCGTGCACGGTATTGGGTCGAGGGGTGGTCTGTGGCGTCCTGGCGGCTAACGCGCTCTGGCGAGCTCGCAGAGAGAATGGGCGGCGGTGCTGGGGTGTGGTCCAGGGCCTGGCTGGGCTTGGGGAAGGGGCAGGGAGGTGCGGTAGGGTTGGCCGGAGCTAGTGGTGGTGCTGGAACAGCGTGGCATTGTCTGTGGCGCCTTGCCCACGTTTGGCCGGCGGTGACCAAAATGTGGCGGCGCTCCACTGCTGCTATGGCTTAGGGGTAGGCCGGTGAGGACTTGGTTGGACTCAGGAGGAACAGGGGAACCAAATGTGGGCAAAAAACTCGACAATGCGTTGATCTACAAACAATATAAGTTAGACAGAGAAATCTTGCCTCCCACCTGTTTGACACAATGGCCGCATGAGAGTTTTATTTGAATTTTGGGCTGATTTTTGGTGGAGTTGTTTGTCACATGCTTAAGCATCTGTGGTTCCTTGGGATTTGAAAATGGAGATCATTTGAGTGGTTTTTGAATAAGTGGGATCTTCTCATATGAACTACATTCAATTTTCAAATGCCATTTAAAATTAGTGTTTGAAAGTTTTTGGTAGATCACAAAGTGGGCCTTGGTACATCACTACATGTACTAGCAAGGGGTGCAAAGATCCACATTTGTTTGTGTTAAGTTTTGAGTTCTAGGAATAGCCAAAGTAGACATGCTGATTAAAATGGCACAAATGACCATTTGGTTATTTTATTCATTTTGATTTGTTTTTCTTTGGGATTTGTTTGGGAATGATCTAGATGATGTTTATTTCACCTAAGAATCATTTTACAATCAATGAATCACTTAATCATGGCAATTCAAATCAACTCCTAATTTAAATGCACACACATATGAATGCTTTAATAATTTTAATTGGAAAAGTTTTTGTTAACTCTAAATTTGATGATTTGGATCTTGATCACTTAGATTAGAGTTTTGGGATGTTACAAATATGACTTTGTAGGGTACTATGTTTTAATCTATATGGGGAAAGGGAGAATAACAAACAACAAAAGCAATATGAAATAGGAGCATATCCTTCAAGTTCCGGTGGTTGGTTCGTAGATCCTCCACATCACCTGTTTCACTGAAAGTGGGATGATGAAAATATCACTGCAATCGTTGACATAGTGTTTTGACACACGAGTGCATATAAACCTATTATGAAGAATCCACTAAAAATAAATTTCGAAATATCTAGAAAATCTAAAAGAAAATTTTGCGTGAACATCTAGATACTCTATGTTCGCACACAAGTTTTTGAGAGAAAAGAACATTTTACACGACATTTGTAAAAAAAGTCCCTTGAATAGTCATTTTGGAGCATCGAAATTTATCTTTTTTACATTGGGCAATTTTTCCTCCAAAAATATATGTGTGGACATCGAACGAAATATCTATTATTAGTTTTTTTGACATTTCAAAATGTATTTTCAAAATATGGGTTCATTTGTACCCTTGAGCCAAATTGGATTTCCATGAAATCCTGTGCTATTGAATGACTACGATGCCCAAGATTCAAAAGCATACGACACACATTGCGAGTGACAGACATGGACGACTACAAAATATAGTGGAGGCATAGTTAGAGTGTGGTGAATACAAAGCACGATGGGGTCACAATGGTGAGAGAGCTGAATTCGACGGACGGATGTGAAAGGAGGTATGTGATGCTTTTGTGTGGTACTATGTTTTGAGAGAGAGCAACAAACAACAAATAAAATGTGAAATAGCAGCACATTCTTCAAATTGTAGTCGGACTCATAGATCCTTCCCATCTCCAGTAATTTTCATCTTCATTATATTTAACTTTAAGAGCCCGTAGCAACGCACAGACATTTAACTAGTTAGTATAACAAGAAGAGAAGACAACTACCATGGAAGGTTATGGATAATCTTACATTGCATGTTGTCAACAAAGAAGAGGAAATTACATCTCCATGTCTTGACCACAAAGAGCGTTCCAAAGCATAGCAAAAAACCAAAGAGAACCCCAACGATCATAAAATAACACATCCATTGGTCCTCCACTTCATCATTTCTTTCATCACGTCCAACTGAAGTATTCTCACACCGGATGTCGAGAGGAAATCCACAGAGCCCATAATTGTTGGAGTAAATCGATGGGTCTGTCAAGGTCTGAATCTGACCTCCGTTTGGTATCTTGCTTGACAAAAGATTGTTGGAGACATTCAACGTGCTAAGCCCTGATTAGCTTGAGATGCTCACTGGAATGACTCCTGAAATTTCATTAAAAGATAAATCTATGGACTCCAGAAAACTCAGTCTACCAATGTCTTCAAGAATACTACATGACATATGGTTTCTAGATAGGTTAAGAAACAGGAGGCCCCGAAGATTGGTTAACTCTTTTGGAATGCACTGAGATAACAAATTTCCTGACAAATCAATACTAGTTAGTAGTTGGAGCGTCCTCTGGAAAATTAGGTTTTGTCCCTTAAATATTATGTCGATTCTATCTTCATATTTTTCCATGCCAAGAAAGAATAGTGCATCTGTGGTTAAAAAGATTTGTGGATCTCTCATAGAGGTCAGGTTTCCAAAGGCTACCGGAATTGGTCCGGTCAAGCTATTGTTCGCTATGTCGAGTAGCTGAAGTTGCGAAAGTTGGGATAACTCCAGAGGAATTTCTCCGGTGAAATTGTTTGATCTAAGGCTAAGTATTTTCAAATATGGGAGGTGACTTCCGATCCATGGAGGGATACCACCAATGAACATATTGTTCCTGATGTCTAGGGTGGCCAGCAAGTTGCACCCTTTTACACCTGATGGGATCGCACCGGTGAATCCATTTCCGGCTAGATAAAGTGACTTGAGAGAGCAATTTGTGGCTTTCTATAGATACGGTGATTTCACCTGAGAATGAGTTGTTGGACAGGTCGATGTATTCTAGAGCCCATAGGTTCCACCAGCAGTTCGATACCCTCCTGATAAATTGATTGTTGGACAGGTCAACAAACCGCAGAGCCTTGAGGTTGCACAAGCAATCCGGTAGGGGCCCAGTGAGCCGGTTGTTTGACAAGTCCAATACGCTGAGGGAGATGAGCCCGCATAGCTGGTGTGAGATGTCACCGACGATGTTGTTGTTGTACAGCCGGAGGTCGCAGAGGCTTTCCAGGCCACCGATCTCCGGCGGGATAGAGCCGTTGAACCTGTTGCTGCTGAGATCAATTAGGCTGAGAAAGCGTAGCCGAGAGATGCTTGCAGGTATGTCCCCGCCGAAGTTGCTCTGGGAGAGGTCTAGAAACAGGAGCGAGGGGAGCGCCGTGATGTCGAGTGTATCGAGTCTGCCGGAGAGACTGCTATCGTGGATCACTAGTCCTACGATGCTGAAGTCATGGCAGCTAACACCGAACCAGTCGCAGACCGGTGTGGTTCGGGTCCAGCTGGACAGCGTGGCCGCCGCGTCGACGAGGCTGGCCTTCCATGCTAGAAGGGCATCGACCTCAGAGGAGGGCACCTCCGCAGCCGTCGCCAAGATTGTGGCCAGCACCAGGAAGAAAGCGACAACGCTGGCGAGGTGCGATGGGCATAGTCTAATCGTGTTCAAGATGGGAATAGAGAGTGAGATGTTCTTGGGTAGGAAATACCCAATCTGTAGAACATCACACACTTAATTGTGCAATATATAATGGCTGGACGTGATTGGTGGCAAAGATCGAGCACAGCCCGTGCTCTCCTTGCCCTCTCCGTCTGTATGACTGTATGCATTTGCAGATGACTTCGTCAAACTGCGACAGCTGACAGGGTGGTGAATGGTGCCATGAAACAACACCCATCAGGACAAAGCAGGAAGATCACCAAACGAACCCGCCATCCTTACCCAATATCTTACTAGTCCAATCACAATAGCGCTTAAGCAAACCACCTAGGCTGAGTATATTAATGGCACTCAGCTTCTTGTCATTTTCTTTTGGAAAATATGTAAGCGGACAAGAGATGTGATCGCGGTACAACAAAACTTCAAATAAAATTCCCATCATAGGCTGGTACTGTACAAGTTCTTGCCAGATCAAGTTTGGTGCTAAATATTTGTGGAATTAAAGTTGAGACATATCTTACCAACTCACCTGATATATTAAATTTCTTTTGCAGACTTTTCAAGGATAATACCGTACATACGCACCCAAGTATCAAAAAACTTTTTTTTTTGTGAAATTTCACTGATCTTTTAATAATCATCAATAGCCTTTTTGAATGTTTGGTACTCCCTCCGTCTCAAAACAGATGTCTCAGATGCGTCAAAATTTGGATGAATCTAGACACTATTTAGTATATAGATTCATACAAATTTTGACAAACCTGCGATATCTATTTCGAGACAGAGGGAGTACAATACAAGTCTTAAAATATGTAGTTATACAAATGGAGTTATCACAATCTACTATAAAAAATGGCGAGATTATCAAATCACATAGAAGAGCAACATCCCAGGTACCGCTAGCCTCGAGACCGTGCAAGCCGTGGCAGGGGAGTACACAAAACGTACGTTGAGCTAGCCCACTGAATGCATAAACACCTTTTTGTCGGTGTAAGGATGTGGAGAGCACAACTAGTGCCACAACTTCTTCGAAACATTACATTGGATGCTGTCGACAAAGAAGAGGAAATCACATCTCCATGACTTGACTGCAAAGAGCGTTCCAAACCATAGCCAAAAACCAAACACAACCCCAACATTCACAAAATAATACAGCCATTGGTCCTCCACTTCATCATCCCTTTCATCGCGTCCAAGCGAAGTATTCTCACACGGAATGTCGAGAGGAAATCCACAAAGACCATAATTGTTGGAGCAAATCGACGGGTCAGTCAAGGTCTGAATCTGACCACCGGTTGGTATCTTGCCTGACAAAAGATTGTTCGAGACATTCAACGTGCTGAGGCCAGATAAGCTTGAGATGCTCGGTGGAATGACTCCTGAAATTTTATTAAATGACAAATCTAGGGACTCGAGATAACTCAGACTACCAATGTCTTCAGGAATACCACATGACATATGGTTTCTAGATAGGTTAAGAAATCGGAGGCCCTGAAGATTGGTTAGCTCTTTTGGAATGCACCGAAACAACAAATTTCCTGACAAATCGATACCAGTTAGTAGTTGGAGCGTTCTCTGGAAGATCAGGTTCTGACCCTTCCAGATTATGTGGATTCTATCTTTATATTTTTGTGTGCCAACAAAGAAAAAAATATTTGGGGTTGGGAAACTTAGTGGATGTCTCATAGAGGTCAGGTTGCCCAAGACTACCGGAATTGATCCGGTTAAGAAATTGTTTGCTAAGTCGAGGAGCTGAAGTTGTAGAAGTTGTGATAACTCTTGAGGAATTTCTCCGGTGAAATTGTTTGATCTGAGGCCAAGCACTTTCAAAGACGGAACATGTCCCCCGATCCATGGAGGGATACCACCCGTGAACATGTTGTGCCCCATGTCTAGGGTGGCTAACGAGTTGCACCCTTTTACAACTGGTGGGAAGGCACCAGTGAAGCCATTTCCGGCTAGATAAAGTGACTTGAGCGAGCAGTTGCGGCTTTCCATAGCTACAGGGATTTCACCAGAGAATGAGTTGTTGGAAAGGTCCAAGAATTCCAGAGACCACAAGTTCCACCAGCAGTTGGGCAGCTCCCCATAAAATTGATTGTTGGACAGGTCAATGAACCGCAGAGCCTGGAGGTTGCACAAGCAGTCCGGTAGGTCCCCGGTGAGCCGGTTGTTTGACAAGTCCAATATACCGAGGGAGATGAGCCCACAGAGGTGGTGCGAGATCTCACCGACAAGGTTGTTGTCGTAAAGCTGGAGGTCTGAGAGGCTCTCCATGCCACCGATCTCTGGCGGGATAGAGCTGTTGAACCTATTGCCGCTGAGATCAATTAACCTGAGGAAGCGTAGTTGAGAGATGCTTGCTGGTATGTCCCCGTCGAGGTTGCTCTGGGAAAGGTCCAGAAATTTTAGCGAGGGGAGCGCCGTGTTGCCGAGTGTGTCGAGTCTGTCGTAGAGACCGCTATCGTGGATCTCTAGTCCTGCGATGTTGAAGTTGCAGCAGATAACACCAAACCAGTGGCAGACCGGTGTGGTTCGGGTCCAACTGGATAGCGCGGCTGCGTCGTCGAGGCTTGCCTTCCATGCTAGAAGGGCATCGACCTCAGAAGAGGGCACCTCCGCAGCCATCGCCAAGATTGTGGCCAGCGGAAGGAAGAAAGCGACAGCGCGGACGAGGTGTGATGGGTATAGTCTAGTCATGTCCAAGACGGGAATAGAGAGTGAGATGTGCTTGGGCAGGAAATACCCAATCTGTAGAAGATCACACACTTAATTTCGCAATATATAATGGCTGGACGTGATTGGCGGCAAAGGTCGAGCTCTGGCTTAAACACCAGTGTCCTTGCCCTCTCCGTCTGTACGACTGTATGCATTTGCGGATGGCGAATGGTGCCATTAAACAACACCCATAAGGACAAAGCAGGAAGATCACCAAACGACCCCGTCGTCCCTACCCAATATCTTAGTACAATCGCAATAGCGCTTAAGCAAACCTAGCCTGAGTATATTAATGGCCCTCAGCTTGTTGTCATTTTCTTTTGGAAAATATGTAAGCGGACAAGAGATGTGATCGCGATACAACAAAATTTCAAATAAAAATCCGATCATAAGCTGGTACTGTACAAGTTCTTGTCAGATCAAGTTTGGTGCTAAATATTTGTGGAATTAAAGTAGAGACATATCTTACCAACTCACCCAATATATTAAATTTCTTCTGCAGACTTTTCAAGGATAATACCGTACATACGCACCCAAGTATCAAAAAACTTATTTTTTGCGAAATTTCACCGATCTTTTAATAATCATCAATAGCCTTTTTGAATGTTTTGTACTCCCTCTGTCTCAAAACAGATGTCTCAGATGTGTCAAAATTTGGATGAATCTAGCCACTATTTAGTATATAGATTCATACAAATTTTGACAAACCTGCGATATCTATTATTCCGAGACGGAGGGAGTACAATACAAGTCTTAAAATATGTAGTTATACAAATGGAGTTATCACAATCTACTACTAAAAATGACGAGATTATGAAATCACATTGAAGAGCAATATTGATAACTAGGCATGTCATTGCCCTTGGATCTTGAGGCTCTTGTCTGTGGATTAAATGATGCACATTAGTTAGAGGTGCAGTCAATTCGTACAAATGATGCATGCCAGTTCAGACAGTGGTACATGTTGGATAGCGATCATCGGTCGGGTGTGGTGTCAAATGCATATACCATATCTGGATAATTATAGATCGAAACATAGTTATTGAATGATATATGTATTTACTTAGATGGTATCCAAATAATTTGTTTAACATGTCATTCACGTATTCATGGAACATTTCTTTCTAAAATTCTAGACTAGACTAGTCTCTACCTAGCTTGGCCCACCTTGTACTCGTCCGGTTGAATGCACAAGCTCCAGACGACAATTCTTTTCTTACACTCATAGTCCTGAGCTCTAGCCCCTCCATTGCTCCTCGTCAAATTGCTGATGTCAACTTGATTGGCAAACTCATATTCTATTATTTTGTATTATCAACATTGATCAATATATTTATCAATCGTGTCTTATTTTAGGTCGATCAAATTTTCTTATTGAGATTCCACATGATGATATATTTTAGACTTACAGTGGTTGGCTATTCTAAGTTTGATAGGCATTGTTTGTAAATTATTTTTTATGCAATATTTGACAATATACTTTTTGCCATACTAAAAATTGATACTTCGTACCATATTCATGCATACACTATCTGTGTGTCGTATGGATAACCAGCATTATGTAGCAAAACACTTCCGTGTACCCCTAATTAGACAAGTAAGTTCAATTTCTAGACCTCTCTATGTTACATTCCAAAAAATTCCAAATTTTGGAATATTAATTTTAATAGCTTGGGCTTGATTATTGAGTGCCTAAAAACAATTTTTGTAATTTTCCTAATTTTATTTCAAACATAAGCCCTATTTTCCTATGTTTTCAAATTAGCCCTATAGTGTATTTTAAACAATGGACAATTTACTGTAAAATCTATGTATCTAGACTTAATGAACAGTCATACTAGGTTTCTACATAATTACTTATGGAAATTAAAAATTCCTTTGAAGATAAATATTTTTATGTGGTTCCTTCATAAAAGTCCTGCTAACAAGAGATAATTTGGCCAAACGCAATTCAAATGGGTGTCAGAAGTGTTACTTTTGTGATTCGAAGGAGACCATTGAACACTTGTTTCTTTCTTGTCCTTTTGCACAAATAATTTGGCGCAATGTTTACTCTATTTACAATCTACCACCACCAACTAGTATTACTAATATATTTGGTAATTAGTTGAATGGTATAGATAGAAGAAATAAAGTTAGAATCCGTATTGGGGTGTCATCTTTATGTTGGTCTATGTGAACTTGTCGAAACAATATTATCTTTAACAGACAAACTGGTACAAATTGTCTGCAGGTTATTCGACTGGCTACGCACTGGATTGAACTACGAGCATATTTAATCCCAGTGGATCAGCGGGCCCCATGGTTATTGGATGCAACCAGATGCTTACGGTTGCACAGTACTTCTACTTTCAGGCTACTGGTTGGCAGCACATTAGTAGACTTCAAAATGGATAGCTATTTGTTGCTTTTAATTTTTCTATGGTAGATTCATGTTTCAACTTTAGCTGATACATGATTGTAATAAATTATATTGTTTAAACTATGCAATAAGAAAAGGCTCTATGCATCCCTTGATGCAGAGGCCAAGGTTACTCCCCATTTCGAAAAAAGTGAATTTTAAACAAATGTCGTTTTGATATTTTAAATTTTGGTCAAAAGAGTTTCTATAAAGTTATTGTTGTGTATTTTCATTTTAAAAAAAATAGAAATTTGATTTACTCCATTTGGAGTTATAAAATTTAAATTATAAAAAGTTTTGTAAAACAAAAAAAGGAAAAAAAGTTTATAAAAAAGAACGAGACGACCCAACTGGGCAGGCTAGTAGCCATCTGTCGTGGTGTGGAACACGACAGTGTCATCGGGGATGGCATGAAAAGAGATAATCATGATGCTATCGGTGACTACTCGCAACGGGTTAGACATAGATACTGCAAACACAACGATGTACCTAGGTTCTGAGCCCTCTTGGCGAGGTAACACTCCTACTCGTGCAAGGATCTACTATATTGGGGGTGAATG
The DNA here is from genome assembly GCA_916181665.1 of Avena sativa. Lineage (NCBI taxonomy): Eukaryota > Viridiplantae > Streptophyta > Magnoliopsida > Poales > Poaceae > Avena > Avena sativa. The sequence continues at coordinate 121,903,089 of OV702291.1, read as the reverse complement.
TCCAGTACAAGTGCTCCTTGAGTTGTTTCCCTAGATGCTATGGGGAGCTAGAGGAAGAAGATGAACTATCAGAGTGAAATTGGATCTACTCGAGCTTACCTAGAACCGTAGCAGTACCCTCCCTTATATATTGGCTGGGAGAGGTAGCTTACAATGTGGGTTCTAGGGTTGAAGGTTTAGGCTTTGGGTTTACAAAGCGGGTTGGCTAGACGGGCCCTGCCGGTGGACTAGGACCCGGTCAAGCCTCCAGTACAGGGGGACGGTGCTATAGTGCCCCAGCGCCTATGCTTTGGACGTCACCCGACGCTTTACTTGTCATGCGGCGCTTTATTCATTAGCTGGTGCTTTAGCGGTCAAACGGCAGCGCTCTCCTCAGCTTCTAGATTTGGCGCAATTGAATTGTAGCGTGCAGGGTGGCGCGCCAGCTGTCCAGTCAGAGGGGCGCTCCGCAAGGAGCGTCACCCCCTCTGTATCCTGGCCAGGCAGCCGGATAGAGGCGGCCATCCAGTCAGCTCTTCTGGCCACCCGGCTAGACGGGCAAGCCAGGAAACCTTGAGGGCGGACCAGTTGGAGCGGTCCACCCGCTTGTGGTCCTTTGTCTTGCGGCCATCTGACCAGGCACCGCTAGAGCTGGCTTATCGATCACACCAAGGCTCTGCCTTTCAATATGGAAGGCAAGGACTCTACCTTGACGAAACAACCAGTAAACTGCATTCTCGATGAGGATAGCAGGCCTTGACAACAGACTATCAGACTATCAGGGGGATCTCCCCGTTTTGCCGTCGCGGAGCCGCTGGGGAAAAGGCACGCGGCGGTGCTGGCCGGTGAGTGGGTCCCACACGACGGCCTCGCGCCGGTGGTTGCTGACCAGGACGGCGAGGCCGTGGCGGCAGCCACACAAGTGCCAGTGTTTATAGGATTTCAAGCTCCACGGAAGAGAGAATCGAGCGTCGGGGATGCGGACGGGGGTGAAAACGTGTCCTGTGCGGACATGTTCCGTGAAGAAGCCGAGCAGCGGGGCCTTCCGGTGGTGCTTGCGGAAGTGGTCGAGGAATTGGGGGTCCGAGAGGACGCCGTGCCATCGCGTGCAGACTAGGGAGGCGGGCATGACGGAGGACAGCTGTGGAGAGAGGCGTAGTAGGATCTCCCGGAGGAGATCGTCGTCGTCCAGCGGAGACGAGGAAAGGCGGCGGCGGCGCTCATCCCAGCTAGGGCTGACGCTAGCTGTGCCGCGGGGAGCATGGGGCCGGACTACGCTCACCACCACGCGTCCAGGTCCTGGACACGGCCTCTCGGAGCTCCAGCGGCGCGGCGGGAACGTAGAGGCGCAACGGCAATCGGAGCGGAAAGTGGCGGCGTCGGGGCGGCCACCGGCGCTGGCCAGGGCACGGGACGGGGGTGAGACTTTTCGTTTGGGTTTAGTTCGGGGTTAGGTCTGGGTCGGGCTGAAGTGGTGGCCTGGTTTGGGTTTAGTTCTGACAACATGTCGAAAGTCAAGCGGGCTTAGTGCGTGCCAGAACTGACTCGTACCAAGACGCATCGACACATACTCTCCGTCCGGAAATTAGGCCCAAATCCTTGACTATTTAGGGCCGGACGGAATGAAACATTCCGTTCACGAACAGCCAGTTTCTCACTCTCGTTCTCAAGCCGAGTTCCCGATTCGGCTAAATTTTGATCAAACACGGCGAAATTTAGACGGATTCAGATGATTGAATTAAAATATAATCGAGTTCGTACATATTATGTCAAATTCGGACATATACCCGAATTTTGACTGTAATAGGCTAAGAAAAACTTAAAAAATTGAAAACAGTAAATGAACTAGTCGGTGGCTCACCGATCACATGCCGAAGTGGCGGTAGAAGGAGGTGTAGTCGGCGTCCTGGGTCCCGTCGTCGTCGCTCGGCGGCTGCGGTGGCCGGGAGCTGCCCTGGCCAGCGTCGCCGCAGCACCACGGCTGCGATGAGGGCCATACCTCGGCTTCATCATCATCGTCGAGGACGATGAGCGGCGCGCCTTGATAGGCACGCTGCAGGCGAGCGTCGGGCGCGGCCTGCTCATGCCCACGTCGAATGTGTTCAGCCTCCTCCTGCTCCCGGTCCATCCTGGACCAGGCGCACGCGTCGGGTGCCTGCATTGGTGGTATGTCGTTCAGAGACGCCTCCAGCGCCATCTTCAAGAGGTACATGTCCTCGTCGACCAGAACCGCCCAGTCCGTCGGCTCTCTCTTTGGCTTGCGCAACTTTGGCCTCGCCAGCCGAAGGTGGCCGCTTGGCGACGAAGGCGCGCGGTGTTCGTTGATGACGATGCCGCGTGAACACGTCCGCGATGGCGAGCACACCGGCGAGTCTGCCTCCTGCTTCACCGGACGGACTGGCGTCGTGTCGCGCGGTGAGAGCGCTGGCGCCGAGCCGGATGAGCGTGATGCCGACGTCGAGGACGAAGGTGACACGCCGTCCATCCTTCTCGGCATCCAGCTGGCCGTCGGGCGGCCAACAGCGGCGAGCTCGGAGGATAGCCCAGCCGCGGGCTATCCTGACATTGATGTGCTCGAGGACGACGGGGAGCGTGCGGGCCGGTGCACTCCACCACCGTCGCTATCCTATGACATTGTGTCGCGCCGGTGGCAGGACTCCTCCCTCGTAGGTGGCTAGTTGCTGGTTTCGACAGTCGACGAAATATTGTTCCCAGTGGGCGAGGTTGCTTGGGTCCTCGGGGAGCTCCAGATCCTCCATGGTGGCGATGGCCGCCTGGATCTCCTCGACCAGCTCGTGCCCCTCTGGCACCGGCGGCATGGGCTTGCCGCCCGCGCTGATCTTCCAGGTCGGCGGGCACCGGAAGTCCGACGGCATCAGGTAACCGGCATCGTGGAGCAGCCGTGCCTCCCACGGCTGGAGAGAGCGCCGGCCAAAGCTATTCGTCGTCGCAGGATCACCGAGATAGCATTCCGCCATCTCTGTCACCGAACTCTTCTTCTCGTCACCGAGGAAACTTGCTGGTTGGGGAATGGAGGTGATGAGGTTGTGTGCTCTAGAGACTGTGAGAGCGCCGGGTATTTATAGCCGAAAGAAGAAAGGATGGCGAAGACGGGAGGGGTGTAGCAGCGTGAGCGGGAAAAGTGAAAACGGTGGGAAGGTGGGCCAGCGGTGGCACGCCATTACGGCGGCGCGTGGCCGACTGGACATGCAGTCGTTGCCCGGCAGTCCGTTGCGGGAGCCGAAGCGACGGGATAAGGATGACTCAGTTTTCACACACTAACAGGGCAGGGCCACCAACGCGGGTTTTTTGGTCGATTCCACTTCATGTGGCGTTCCTAGGCGGTCCTGATGCCCCGGGTTCGTCCTGGGAAACCCGGATATAATTTGGGCCGAATCCGACGAAAACTGGGCGCTTGGAAACGTTGCTGGGAGAATTTTCGCCGTCCAGATGAAAATAAAAAGGGACCTAGGAAGGCCTTCCTGAAAATGCTAGTGGAGATATATATTTGTATACTCAAACGTATGAATATAGATAAATGCAAGTCACTTGTTTTGGACATAGGAAGTACATATTTAATATAGTTTGACAAGATCGATAGCGAAAACAAATAACTATTGGAGCTAAACTATAAAGTGATTAGAATCCTTCCGAATGTAATGTGTCAGTCATATAACTACGTACCCAAAAAAGTACTTTCTTCCATCCTCAAATATTGCCTTCAAATATTTCCCTGTCTCCGAGTCAATCATGCGCGGGGCGACCAGGGAAACCGTAGCAGCCAACGGGAAGGTGTGGTGGCACGGTCCGCTTGGCCGGCCGTGAAGGCATGAGGTGGCATACCCAAGGTGGATGAGATGGAGTCGGAGGCGCAACATCTCGCTACGATGGCGAGCTGGTGCAGTGCATGCCACGGCCCCGATCTGGGCCTGACTGTGCGGGGAGGGCCCTCCGGCGCCGCGGCGTGGTGGTGCTAGGGCGGTCGTGGCCAGGTGCTAGATCCTGCAGAGCTTGGTGATGGCGTCAGGTGGTGGCAGGGGAGGTTGTGCTGCTGGACCCTCCATGCCTTGGCAGCGGCATGGAGGCGAGGAGGTGGTGCTTTCTCGGCTATTGTGGACGCCTATGGGTCTTCTGTATGGTGGCAATGGAAGTTTGGTGGCAGCTACAGTTGGTCGTTTCGGATTGCAGGAGGTGGACATTCTCGAGGAGAAATTCTCGTTCTGGCTTTTGTCGAAACTGACGACAGCAACACTCGTGGGTGCCGTGGACTTTCTTGGAAGCGTACACTTGGGCTCCTCTCCTCGACCCGTGGTCTTCTGGAGGTGAAATAGATCATATGGGAACCTAGAGGGGGTGAATAGGTGCTAATCCAAATTTTAATTCTTTTTTAATTTTAGGCTTGACACAAAGTTAAATATTTGTACATATGCAACTACGAAGAATTTCCCTATATGCAAACCTAACTACTAAGCGAGTAAAAACGAGGAATGAGGTAACCGTAGTGAAGCACGAAGAGACACAAGATTTGTTTGACCGTAGTTTCTTCCTTGTTAAGGAAAGTACGTCTGCGTTGGAGGGGTGGGCGATAGTAAGACCACCACGCCACAATAGGCTTCACCTTGTTCTTCGATGAATCTCGCCACCAAAGGACTGATCCACCTTCCACTATTGGTATACTTCGAGGCAGGAACCGGTGCCTTTACAACACTAGCGAGGCACACATCCATAACTAAATTGGAGGTTCACGTGGTGACAACAAGCTTACACAAGAACATGTATTATCAATAACCGAAAATAAGATCTTGATATTTGCAAGAAATACTAGATCAATAATCCTCCAAGTGAATGAATCGGAAGTGAAGCGCTTGATTGGTGTTGATGAAGATTGAAGCCTCCTCCTTCGATTCTCCAAAGGTCGAAGCCTTCGGGTGAATGAAGATGGAGATCTTAGTTTGGAACTTGAAGAACAGTACTGTACTTTTTCGTATGAATCAAGGAGTCTGACAGGAGGAGCAATTGGGGTATTTATACCCCCTGTCGAAACACAGCTGTTGGAGAATTTGGGGCAAGATTATCCAACCGGGGAAAATCTCCGCCCTAGAATAGGATTTTTCTGAGGGAAAATCCGCCCCCATACTGCGTGATGCGCCTTGGATCCCTTTGCAAAAATTCCTAGGGGTGCGGATTATCCGGCCCGGGCAAAAACTTCAGCCCTGGCAGGACAATCCGAGGGAAAGTCCGTCCCCCATACTGTGTGACGCGCCTTGTCCACTTTGTCGATCGAGCTAGGGGCGGATAAGCCGCCCCCAAAACTTTGTTTTGGCTGCTTTTTGTATGGGCAATTATCTGCAACACTCAACACACATTAAATACTTTTTTGTATTGTTATATAACACATAAAACACTAGAGATCATGAAATGTTCTTTTAATCTCCCATTTTTGGTGTTATATGACAATACTAGGATTTACAATAACGCTCTACTAACAATATCATTTCAAGGATAAAAAGTGTGTGCATATAATAAGTTTGCATTTGAATACAAATGCTACAGAACTTATCTAATCGACTGATGCTATATGAACATCAGCTGAGTTTTGGACTTCAGAGTTCTGATGTTCAAATGAACTGATTTTTTATAGGCAACGACAATTTTTTATGGGTTCCTGAGCATGAAATGGCTGGCGTGCATGGTTTCAGCGTCAGTCATGGCCTGGCTGCTAATTTGGTCTGGTGATTCATTGATCAGAACCTGACAATGTACTCCCTCCGTCTTAGATGTCATATTTTTTTCTAAATTTGGGTGTATCTAATACTATATAGTGTCTAGATACATGCAAATTTGATAATTTTTTGACATCTATTTTAAAACAAAAGGAGTATTAATTTTGCCCTGAAGGAAGTGCATTCCTTTTGGCAACGGTAAGGAAAACTGATACTGAATCAGCCTTTCCAAGATGCTACTCTTGGAAAGCAAACGGAACTACAAGGACATAAGGAACATATCGAACATAAGGACATCCATCAAAAATCAACTTCACACATGGAAGACAAATATTTGAGAAAAAGTAGTTTGTAGATGCTCATTTTCTTGAGAATCACTTTACTAATGTGTAACTGTAAGGGCTATAGTGATTAAGTACATCCTCGTCTGAAAACAACCGGTCAAATGTAAGAAAATGTAAGAAGTTATAGTTGATTGGTTTGTTCTAACTTCTACCTCGCACAAGCTATGGTACAAAAATCTTGCTTTTATCATCAGGAATGAACTGTGGGCTACTAGATTGAAAAGAAAATTACCTTGTGGAGGTGAAAAGATTGTATGCTACATTATGGAATATTCACCCTGAAACAAACACCCACACTATATGGCATTTGAACTATATTAAGTCGTGTATGTTATTGTAGAAAGGGATAATGAAAATCCTGGAGCCACTACAAACAAAAAATCACTCCATCCAAGCTCAAACCAGGAACCAATTGCTTCACATTTGCTAGTTTCGATTCTTCACCGTTGAATAAATTTTTGGTGTTATTACATTCCTACACAACAATATGATTATCAACCTGTTGTACTCATCTTCTAATTCAGGCAGTGAGAGTAGCTCAACAACTGACATGAGCAAGACAAGTCCTTGCTAATTACGATGATTTTCCACCAATTCTTTTGTGCAGGAGTTGTGTACTTGCTACAGAGGTATTGTAGTGTGGAGTGAGCACGGATTAAATAAAGCAAGTTGCATATTGCACTCTTGTTTCAACCGGGTAATCTTCCCCTCAAAACGATGGAGGACTATGTATCATGCACACACATGCACACCAATTTTCAACTGTTGGGGATACCCCGGGTAGGGTCACGCCGGGATATAAAGACTGAGTTAGCCGAGGTACGACACGGTCAAAGCAAGTGCAGGCCGGGTCACCTGAAGACAGGCCGACTGACGGAGTAACCCGGCCCGGTGGGCATTCACCCAGCATTAACCCGGCCGGCATAAAATATATGTCGGCCATGTTTGTCTATCTAATATGCAGGTACCTTCATAGCCGGGTTAGCCAGGCTACTTCCGGGCTATAACTTGGCTTCCAAGAGAAGGAACGAATCTCCCGTTGGTCAAAAGGTAGCATTTGCTAGCTATAGCGTGAGCGAAGCAAGCAGAGGGAAGGACTAGCGGGACAAGGGCGACCAAGATGACGCGAGCAGTGTCGGCTGACGTAGCCTGTGTTTGGTGACGCTTAAAGACATGGATTACGCAGAGGGTTACGTCCATAGTCCGGACAAACCGTTAAAGTGAATAAAGAAGCATCTAGCTTTAACCAAGGGGCATATTCAGGGAATATGCTGCCAAGTGTGCCCTAACTTTGTAACCCGGGCTCCCCTATATAAGGAGCATCGGGGCCTCCATAGAGAGGGGGCGATTATTTTTCTCTGTCTAAGATAGAACTCTAGAGCTAAGTTGTGGGGGGTAAGAGACCTAGTCTCCTTCTCACGAACGGCTTGTGGAGCACTTGTAATCACCATTGATAGAGGAAATACAACAACACAAGTGCGTGGAATCACCACGCTATCCCTCCCTGGATTCCCCTAGCGCTCATTGGCCCCATCTTTAGCCTATCCATGGCATCTGTCATGCCACCACCATGACAGTTGGCGCCCACCGTGGGACTAGCGGCTCTAGCAGGGGTGAAAATCCAGAAGGGAAACATCTCCAGCACCGGCGAACGCATCGTCTCCAGCCTGGTTCAGCGCTTTGGAGCACTGGACTATGTCAGGGACAACGCAAGGAGCTTCGGCAGGCGTCCTCCTCCATGCAACAGCCTCTTCATCAAGCTTGGCGCGCACAAGATCTATGTCGGCATGGACGAGTCCTGCGTTCATCCGCGACACGTCGTCGAGGAAGGCGAACCCCCTCTTAGCGCAGCTCGTGGTGTGCATATCGCTCGCCCCGCTAACAGTGTTGAGGTCATGATGGCTACGCCGGATGCAGGAGCAAGCAAGGACCCAGCGCCAGATCCGGAAGTCACGCCAAAACAGGCAAGGTCTAGGTTCCCACTGCTAGAGAGGCCAGAGAATGTACTCCAGCAAGCAATAGATAGCCTAGCGACACCAATCGCTCCTGTAGTAGATCTGGCTCAGGCGCAAGCTGAGTTAGAGGAGACTAGGAAGAAAATGCTAGCTGGCGCGAAGAAGGTAGCGGAGTTACAACAGTCCTTGAACATCACTTTGAGGGAATATGCAAAGGCAAACCGCATAGATGGGGTGAAAATCCGAGGTAGAAACCTGATTACTGAGATTGACAAGGAGTATGAACCTAGGCCGGGTCAGACAGCCACGATCATAACAGGGGGCTGGAGAGGTACAGTACTCCGGCAAAGAACCTCAGGACAGTAAACGCAGCTGCATTCGAGTTAGAGGGTCTAACCGGAGAGGCCCGGGAAAGGCAATAGGAGAGGGTGAACCACTTGCTGAGGGTCGCTTGCCAGCAAAACGAGGAAATGAACAAGGCAAACCCGGCACCATCCGGAGCATCACACGTGGTTCATTTGGCTAGAAATAACCCGGCCAAGTCCACCGGGGCCGCATCATCTCTGGGTCACAACCCCAGGAGAGAAGAAGTAGTAAACTCTGGGAGAAGAGACAAACAGATCGTCCCTATGACCCGGTGAGAGCTAGAAAAGGGAAAGCCGTGAAAGTTGATGAGGATCGGCACAGTACCAGCCGAGGTAACCGCGACCAAGGCAGTGCCGGTCAAAGGAACGTTGCCAACAGCAATGCCGGACAGCGTGATCCGGCAGGAGTAGGGCAAAATGCACCTCGGCAGCAATATGCACCTCGGCAGGAGAGAAGTGCTGGCCAAGCGATACAACAGCAAAATGCTCATCCGGATCAAGGAAGATACAATGATGGTTATTCGGCGATGGTTAATGATGGGTACCTAAGACCGGAGCACCATGTGATTGGGTCAAGGCTGGGGAGCAGAAACTTGCAGCCAGATGATGCAAGGTTGAAGCTGGACCGGATTTACAGGTCGAAAATAATCGAGGTACAGGGGCCTCCAGGTCCGGCATGCTTTGGACCTCGGATTATGAGGGAACCACTGGTACCAGACTTTCAATTGGCCAGAGGAACAAAGACCTACGATGGTAGCACCAAACCAGAAGATTGGCTCATTGACTACACGACAGCAGTCAAGATCGCAACAGGAAACTTGATATGGGCAGTGAGGTATGTGCCTCAAATGCTGGAAGGGCCCGCGAGAGTTTGGTTGAACAACTTGCCACCAGGAAGTGTTAACTGCTGGCTAGACTTTGAGGAATTATTCGTTAGCAACTTCTTGAGCACCTACAAGAGGCCCAATAGGCCACATACTTTGGCCTTATGCCGGCAGAGACCGAATGAGCCTGACCGAGATTTCCTGACTCGGTGGTGCAATGTGCGTAACTCATGCGAGGGGGTAATTTAATCAAAAGCGATTGCATGGTTTGCCCAGGGCTGTAGGTATGGAAGTATGTTGTGGCAAAGATTGCTGCGAGATATGCCAACCACTTTGGCTGAGACGATCCGGATCACAGATTCATATGCTTTGGGAGACCCAACTCAACCTCAGCTAATGTCAAGCGAGGCGAATGAGGAATATTACAACCAAGATGGTTCCGGATCATCAAGGAGAAACGATTTCTGAGGAAAAAGAAGGGACGAATGTCCGGATTACAGATATAACTGATAGCAAGTGGCGGCGGTAGACCGAGATCAGCCCAATGCCGGAGCCAGCCAACGCCAGAAAACTGGAGGTCAATAGTGGCAGCAAAGGGGTGAAGGCAAGAAGACCTGGACCCTGAATCAGAAGAAGCAATGGCATGAGAGAAAAGATCATCCGAGGTATATGTTCGAGTCTATGTTGGATCAACCTTGCAAATTTCATATGCCAAGTCCGAATAGCCCGGCGAATCAGACGACCCGACAGTGTGAGTGGATGAGGAAGCTAGAACAGGGTAGTTCGGGGAATGCTCAGGCACCTCGGAACAAAGCACCTCGGCAGCCATTACTAATAGGAGGAAATGGACAATAACTAATGTTTCCTCCAGCTCCGCCGAGATACGAAAATTAGGAAAGGAGGGATTGAAGGGTTCCGTAGCAGAAAACAAAAAAATTCTATCAACTCGAACACTAATACCAGGATCTATACTATGTAGACATAAGTAACGGAGAAGGAATACAGTATTCATACCTTTGCAGAGAGAGGCACGCCTTACGCAGGAAGGCGTATATTGATGAAGACGAGCAGCACCCCAAGTGTGGTGCCTCCGAAGTTCGTCACACGTTCGGTGTAGGGGACGTCAACCGGGCTCCGATCCAGCCGAGCAGTAGAAGAAGTAGATGCCGGATCGCCGATCACACGACGGTAGTGTGAAGGTGGAGAACTCAACCACGAGGTCCTCCCCAATATTACGGGGAAGTCCTCAGCATATGAGAGAGAAAGAATGAGAGGAATGGGTGTCTTCCAAGGGGAGGGGGAATCCCTTTATATAGTGGGAGGGGGGCTCACCACCTAGGGGCCAGGCGGTGTGGGACTAATCCCCACACCCGCCGGCCACCTTGGGGCAGCCGTCGGCCCTAGGTGGGCCCCACTGGGGCGGTCCACTAGCCCTAGGCCGGCTGGCCCCCACTCCCTATGCGCCTTGCCCACTTGGGCCTCCCTTCGGGTGAGGCCCATTAGCAATATAGTGCCTTTAAAAATAAAATAAAATATATATTTAATATTAATTCTCCAATTAACATTCAAATATACATATTATATTATTCCTTCACTCTGGAACAACTTCCGGACCCCTTTCCGATCTCCATCGGGTGTTACCGAAACTATTCCGGTCTCTCTCACTCTATTTCTCATACGATGCCTCATCTACCCTAAGCGTCCCTACCCTTAAGCGTGACATCCTTCGGTTCAGAAACACTCCGGACATGATAGAGACTACTCTCATATCAATGATCAACAGAGGGACCTGGATGGCCATGTGACCCCCGTGTGTTTCACGAATACAATCGCTCGAACCGTGAGATAGTCGTTCCCCATTCCCTTTGTCATACGATACCTAATTCATCCGAGACTTGATCTTCGGTATCTCTATACCTTAGTTCGATCTTGTTGCCGATGAACTTGTTTTCTCGTTCTCATGTTGTTGCATTCCGTGACCTAGTCACATGCTTGCAAGCTTCATTAATGCAACGTCACCGAGATGGCCACATGTATCTGTCTGTTACATGGACTAGACAAATCCTGGTCTTGATATGTACTCCTCTACGCATTCCTTTGGAAAACCTGAGTGGTACCTTTTTGATCACCCTATTACGAGATGAATCTTGATAACCATCTAAGCTTCTTCCAGAATGGTGATTTGCATTACCTCGCAATCAAAGGATCAGGTTGCGAGGTTCTCTGTGTTTTATCATCAATGGTGAACTTTGTAACTAGATCTCATTATGATATAACGGTCGGATGTTTGTCTATCATGTTATTCAACTAATAACATGACCTCATTGTCAGTTGGCATAAATACCCATGATCTTGAAACACAGACCATCCTCATGACCAATGAACTAGTTCACTAGAGGTAACTAGAGACACGGTTTGTTTACATACCACATGTGTATTAACGTTTCGTATTAACACAGTTATAGCACAGTATGAAACGTATTATGAACATACAAGAGATATATCAAATAATACACTTTATTATTTGCCTCTAGGGCATAACTCCTTCAGTCTCCCACTTGCACTAGAGTATATAAAACTAGTTTACAATAGGCAGGAACCTAACACCAATGGAATCTCGGTGTTGTCCGTGCTTGTCATGTTGGAGAGCTTTAGTCAAAGGATCTGCTACATTCAGTTCCGTATCTACTTTGAAAATCTTGACTTCACCTTTGTCAACAATCTGCCAGATGACGTGAAATCTAAGCTTGATGTGTTTGGCTGTGGAATGAGTTATTGGTTCCCTTGCATTTGCAATAGCTCCCGTGTTATCACAATAGATCGTCATGGGGTCTTGTGCATTGGGAAAAACTCCTAGTTCGATGATGAAATTCCTTAGCCAAACAGCTTCATTTGCTGCATCAGCTGCAACAATGTATTCAGACTCCATTGAAGATTGTGCCACCACCGGCTGCTTCTTGCTTTTCTAGCTTACCGCCTCACCATTCACCAAGAAAACAAATCCTGTTTGAGACTTTGAGTCATCATGATCTGAATTCCAGCTTGCATCTACGTAACCTGTTATGTTTAGAGCTTCATCATTTCCTCCATAGATCAGGAACATATCCTTTGTTCTTCTTAGATACTTTCGGATATTTTTCACAGCTGTCCAGTGATCTGGTCCTAGATTACTTTGATATCGGCTCGTCAAACAAAGAGCCAATGCCACATCAGGTCGGGTACTAAGCATTGCATACATGATAGATCCTATTGCAGAAGCATAGGGGACGTCAGACATCTTCTCTCTATCATCGTCCGTTACAGGACATTGAGTCATACTCAAGTTGCAATTCTTCATCATAGGTGTAAAACCCCTCTTGGTGTTTTCCATTTTGAACCTCTTCAAAATCTTATCTACGTAAGTACTCTGACTTAATGCTATTAGGTGCCTTGATCTATCTCTATAGATCTTGATTCCTAGTATGTATGCAGCTTCACCTAGATCCTTCATGGAAAATTGGTTGCTCAAATACGCTTTCACGCTATTCATAAGATCCACATCTTTTCCCATGAGTAATATGTCATCCACATATACTACTAAGAAAACAACCGAGATCCCACTCGCTTTCTTGTAAACACAGAACTCTTGTTGGTTTTGGACAAACCCAAAACTCTTGATCACTTGATCAAAACGTTGGTTCCAGCTCCGAGATGCTTGCTTCAATCCATATATGGACCGTTGCAGTTTGCATACCTTTCTAGCATCCTTAGGATTGACAAAACCTTCTAGTTGCATCATATACAACTCTTCATCAATGTGACCATTGAGAATGCGGTCTTGACATCCATCTGCCAAATTTCATAGTCGAAATGTGCAACAATTGCTATTAAAATCCTGACAGCCTTAAGCATCACTATGGGAGAGTAAGGCTCGTCGTAGTCAACTCCTTGAATTTGTCGAAACCCCTTTGCGACAAGTCGAGCTTTGTGAATGGTTACATTACCATTCGCATCTACCTTTTTCTTAAAAATCCATTTATTTTCCACGGCCTTGCGACCCTCTGGAAGATCCACCAAGGTCCAAACTTGGTTTTCATGCATGGATCCTATTTCGGATTTCATGGCTTCTAGCCATTTCTCGGAGTCAGCACTATCCATAGCTTCTTTGTAGTTTGCAGGTTCTTCCTGATCATCTAAGATGACAGACATTACAAGGCTACTATACCAATCTGGAGTGGCACGAACCCTTGTAGACCTGCGAACTTCAGGAGTCTCGATGTCATTGTTTTGATCAGCATCAATGGACTCTTCCTCCATGTTGGAGAGCGGTTTCGGAACTGCTTCTGTTGCGCTACTCGGAATACGGAGTGAAGGGTCAACAATTTCATCTAACTCAATTTTCCTTCCACTCACCCCTTTTGCAAGAAACTCTTTCTCGAGAAAGGTGCCGGTTTTTGCGACAAGCGTTTTGACTTCGGCTTGATTGTAGAAGGTATATCCAATAGTTTCCCTTGGATATCCTACAAAGATACATTTTTCTGATTTGGGTTCGAGTTTGTCAGGCTGCAGTTTCTTAACATACGCCTCACATCCCCAAACTTTCAGAAAAGACAACTTTGGCTTCTGCCCATACCATATCTCATATGGGGTTGTCTCCACGGATTTGGATGGTGCTCGATTTAAAATAAAAGCGGCGGTTTCTAACGCGTATCCCCAAAAAGACATAGACAAATCAGTTAAAGACATCATGGACCGTACACTATCCAATAGGGTTCGGTTACGGCGTTCCGACACACCATTACGCTGTGGTGTTCTGGCTGGCGTAAGCTGTGGGATGATACCACAGTCCTTCAAGTGCATGTTAAACTCATAACTCAAATACTCGCCTCCCTGATCCGATCGAAGGTGCTTGACTTTCTTGTTAAGTTGATTCTCTACCTCTTTCTGAAATTCCTTGAACTTTTCAAAGGTTTCAGACTTGTGCTTCATCAAGTAGATATATCCATATCTGCTCAAGTCGTCAGTAAAGGTAACAAAGTAACGATAACCATTGCGTGTTGAGACACTCATTGGTCCACATACATCCGTATGCATGATCCCAAGTAGGTCTATAGCTCTCTCCACTATACCGGAGAATGGTGTCCTGGTCATCTTGCCCATGAGGCATGGCTCACATGTATCAAGGGATTCGAAATCCAATGATCCAAGAAGCCCTTCTGAATGAAGCTTATTCATGCGTTTTATGCCAATATGACCAAGACGGCAATGCCATATGTACATGGAATTATTGTCACTATGCTTACAACGTTTAGCATCAACACTATGGATGTGTGTATCACAATCAAGATCAAGTAAGAATAAACCATCACATACTGGAGCATGAACATAGAAAACATCATTCATATAAATTGAATAACCACTTGTTCCTGATTTAAATGAATAACGGTCTTGCAACAAGCAAGACCCACTCACAATATTCATACTCATTGCGGGTACATAATAGCATTTATTCAAAACCAATAATAATCCTGATGGTAGACGAAGATGCAGGGTACCGACGGCCATCACTTCGACTCTCGAACCATTGCCGACGCGCATCGTCACCTCGTCCTTCCTCAGGCGCCTCCTACTCTGCAGATCCTGCTGAGAGTTACAAATGTGAGCAACAGATCCGGTATCAAATACCCAGGTGTTACTCCTGGCGCTCGTAAGGAATACATCGATAACATGTATATCTTATATACCTTTGTCCGGGATGGCTATCTTACCAGCTCGCTTGTCTTCCAGGTACTTAGGGCAGTTGCGTTTCTAGTGCCCATCCCCTTTGCAGTAGAAGCATGAAGTGTCGGGCTTAGGGCCAGGCTTCGCAGTCTTCGAGGTGCTAGGAACAAACCTGCCATCCCTCTTAGACTTTTTACCCTTGCCTTTTCCCTTTTGCCCCGGTTTCTTAAAGTTGGTAGTCTTGTTGACCATCAACACCGTGTGCTCCTTCTTGATTTCAACCTCAGCAGTTTGGAGCATGGCAAACACCTCAGCAAGGGTCTTAGTCATCCCTTGCATGTTGTAGTTCATCACAAAACTCTTATAGCTAGGGGGCAGCGAGTGCAGCACTCTATATATAGCAAGCTCCTCCGGGATTTTGCAATCCAGGGCGTTCAGGCGCTTAACGTAGCCATACATTTTGACCACGTGCTCACTAATGCTACTGTGCTCTTCCATTTTAGCAGAGAAGAAGAGCTCGGAAGCATCATACCTCTCTGCATGAACCCGTGGAGCAAAGAAGGCTTTGAGATCCTCAATTATCTCAAAAGCATTCATCTTCTCAAAACGCTTTTGAAGCTCCGGCTCCATGGCATAGAGCATTCCACTCTGGATGGGGGATAAATCGTCCGCCTTGGACTGCTAGACATTGTTTTCGTCCTGGGAGGCGGAATCTGTAGGCTTGGCTGGAAGCTCAGCCTCGGTGACATAAGTCAACTTGTAGGGGACTAGGAGGATCCTAAGATTGCGGAACCATGCGATGAAGTTGGTTCCATCAGTTTTCAGCTTGTCCTTCTCGAGGAAAGTGCTAAGGTTGAAGGTGGGTGGGCGAGACATCTGCAAGTTTAGACTATGTTCATAATAATGAGTTCAAATTTTAACAAAGGAACTCCCACTTAAACGAACATCCCTCTACTCGTTTAGTGATCACATGATCCCTATCCCCTGCACCTCCCCCGATCATCACGGCCATCCATGTAGTATCAAAGGTGGACACTCACTAATGTCGATCACATCAACTATGTGATTCATGCTCGACTTTTCAGTCTCTTGTATTCCGAGGCCATGTCTGTACATGCTAGGCTCGCCAATTCTAACTCATGTGTATTCGCAGTGCAACATGGCTTGCACCCACTGTATGCGAACGTAGATATGTCTGACCCCCGATCATCACGGCCGGCCTCATACCGAAGAACTTTCTTGGTGGTGCACACACAAGGGGAATACGGTAACTGGAATACTACGATGGATTATCTTATCATGCTACCGTCTAGTAAGTATACTAGCATAATAAGTAATGCTTCATAAGTAAAGTGTTATAACATGGTTGTAGCTTTATGATCATCATCAACAACCTTAAAGTTTCACAAACTTGTCAATGTCATGTTATAATACTTGCCCCTATGCAATAAGGAAGATAGACGCCTCTATATTAACTATTGCATGTTTTACGTGGCTTTAGGGCTTTCACAGTAGAACCCCTTCCCACCTACGAACGTCGAGCCACAACATGGATTCAATGATTGCCGTTCTTCTTCCCTTTTCAAGGCCCTCCAGTGTCAATGCCATATCAACTACTGCAGAGAGATAGAAACCCCCTAAGCCACTTTGATTTGTGGTCCAGTCTCGTGAATCACCACGTGAGGTTGGTTGGGGGCCGCTTCATCAAACAGTGTCGCGATATGAACAATGACACTAATAGAGGGTAGCAACTAGAGAATCAATGCCCACATATTGCTGTGTGTTCTATTCGTACGACATGTCTACCCATAGACCCGCTCTGATACCACTGAAGGGTTCCGTAGTAGAAAACAAAAAAAATTCTATCTACTCGAACACTAATACCAGGATCTATACTATGTAGACATAAGTAACGGAGAAGGAATACAGTATTCATACCTTTGCAGAGAGAGGCACGCCTTACGCAGGAAGGCGTATATTGATGAAGACGAGCAGCACCCCAAGTGTGGTGCCTCCAAAGTTCGTCACACGTCCGGTGTAGGGGACGTCAACCGGGCTCCGATCTAGCCAAGCAGCGGAAGAAGTAGACGCCGGATCGCCGATCACACGACGGTAGTGTGAAGGTGGAGAACTCAACCACGAGGTCCTCCCCAATATTACGGGGAAGTCCTCAGTAGATGAGAGAGAAAGAATGAGAGGAATGGGTGTCTTCCAAGGGGAGGGGGAACCCCTTTATATAGTGGGAGGGGGGCTCACCACCCAGGGGCTAGGCGGTGTGGGACTAATCCCCACACCCGCCGGCCACATTGAGGCAGCCGCCGGTCCTAGGTGGGCCCCACTGGGGCGGCCCACTAGCCCTAGGCCGGCTGGCCCCCACTCCCTATGCGCCTTGCCCACTTGGGCCTCCCTTCGGGTGAGGCCCATTAGCAATATAGTGCCTTTAAAAATAAAATAAAATATATATTTAATATTAATTCTCCAATTAACATTCAATATACATATTATATTATTCCTTCACTCCGGAACAACTTCCGGACCCCTTTCCGATCTCCATCGGGTGTTACCGAAACTATTCCGGTCTCTCTCTCTCTATTTCTCATACGATGCCTCATCTACCCTAAGCGTCCCTACCCTTAAGCGTGACATCCTTCGGTTCGGAAACACTCCGGACATGATAGAGACTACTCTCATAGCAATGATCAACAGAGGGACCTGGATGGCCATGTGACCCCCGTGTGTTTCACAAATACAATCGCTCGAACCGTGAGATAGTCGTTCCCCATTCCCTTTGTCATACGATACCTAATTCATTCGAGACTTGATCTTCGGTATCTCTATACCTTAGTTCGATCTCGTTGCCGATGAACTTGTTTTCTTGCTCTCATGTCGTTGCATTTCATGACCTAGTCACATGCTTGCAAGCTTCATTAATGCAACGTCACCGAGATGGCCACATGTATCTGTCCGTTACATGGACTAGACAAATCCTGGTCTTGATATGTACTCCTCTACGCATTCCTTCGGAAAACCTGAGTGGCACCTTTTTGATCACCCTGTTACGAGATGATTCTTGATAACCATCTAAGCTTCTTCCAGAATGGTGATTTGCATTACCTCACAGTCAAAGGATCAGGTTGCGAGGTTCTCTGTGTTTTATCATCAACGGTGAAATTTGTAACTAGATCTCATTACGATATAACGGTCGGATGTTTGTCTATCATGTTATTCAACTAATAACATGACCTCATTGTCAGTTGGCATAAATGCCCTTGATCTTGAAACACAGACCATCCTCATGACCAATGAACTAGTTCACTAGAGGTAACTAGAGACACGGTTTGTTTACATACCACATGTGTATTAACGTTTCGTATTAACACAGTTATAGCACAGTATGAAACGTATTATGAACATACAGAAGATATATCAAATAATACACTTTATTATTTTCCTCAAGGGCATAACTCCTTCAGGGATGTTGTGCTCAAGTAAATAACAACCAGCAGTAAGACCAAGGTTACCACTCAAATGAGGGACGAAACGAGTATAGGGAGCATCACCAAAGTTACTGCATATTTACCACAGAAGAAACTGACTGGAAAAGCTTGCAGCACCGGCATATGGAGGTAAATGCGTTAATGCCAGCAGTGGTGAGGTATATGCCTTGGTCGGATCAGGAGATTACATGGAGTATCAAGGATCGCCCAAAGCTCATGCCAAGTGTAGGGACCTACGCACTGGTCCTGGATCCGGCGTTCATTGGGCCAAATCTCAATGTGAGGTTTTCCAAGGTGCTGATAGATAATGGCAGTAGCATTAACATCATGTACAAGGATACTATGCATAAGTTGGGGATATCAGAAAATATGCTACAAACTACAAGGACCACTTTTCATGGCATTGTTCCTGGTATCTCTTGTGAGCCAATTGGAAAGGTTCAGGTTGATGTGCTATTTGGTACGAGAGACAATTACCGGACTGAAAATTTGGAGTTCAAAGTGGTGAATTTGGAGAGCGCCTATCATGCGTTGCTCGGCAGGCCTGCACTGAACAAGTTCATGGCAAGTACTCACATCAGTTACTTAAAGATGAAACTACCCAGATCAAGGGAGTAATAACCATAGCCAGGGACTTCAGGCGTTCGATCGAGTGTGCTTCTACCGGAACTAACTTAGCCGAGTCACTCGTGATAGCTCAGGAAAAGAGGAGGATACAGGAAGTGGCGACATTGGCTTAGTCCGCGCAGCAACATATGCCGGCCCTGACCAACCTGCATGGAAGTGTGTCATTTCAAGCAACCAAGGATACAAAGAAAGTGCCAATCGATGATCAGTTCCCAGAGCGCACCGTAACCATTGGTGTTGAGTTAAGCAGCAAATAGGAAAGCGAGCTCGTCAACTTCCTCCATGAGAAGCGGGATATGTTTGCTTGGTCCACACATGATCCGCAAGGTGTGCCGAGGGAGTTGGTCGAGCACTCTTTGAATGTGAGACCCGGGGCTAAGCCGGTGAAGCAACCTCTCCGACGTTTCACTGAGGACAGAAGAAAAGTCATTGGGGATGAAATAGCTAGGTTCCTTGCAGCCGGATTCATCATGGAAGTACTTTATCCGGATTGGCTCTCTAATACGGTGCTCGTGGAAAAGAAAAAGGACGACCCTAGCGCATGTGCATTGATTACACGAACCTGAATAAGGTGTGTCTAAAAGACCCATTCCCACTACCAAGAATAGATCAGGTCATAGATTCAACTGCGGGGTGTGAGTTATTATCATTCATAGATGCATATTCTGGTTTCCACCAGATACCCCTGAATCTGGATGATCAAATAAAGACTGCGTTTATTACCCCATACGGGGCTTATTGCTATCGCACTATGCCGTTAGGATTACGTAATGCAGGAGCAACGTACCAGCGATGCATGCAAAAATGTTTACATGACCAAATAGGCTGGAATGTGCAAGTCTATGTGGATGATGTGGTGATAAAAACCAAGGAAAGAAATACGCTCCTTCATGATATCCGGCAGACATTCGCGAACTTAAGACAATTCCGAATGAAGCTTAACCCAGAAAAATGCACTTTTGGTGTGCCCGCAGGGAAATTACTCGGCTTTCTGGTGTCCAGCCGAGGTATCGAAGCTAACCCGATGAAAATCCGGGTTATAGAAAGAATGGAACTACCAAAGTGCCTTAACAATATGCAGAAGTTCACTGGTTGCCTGGCATCATTAAGCCGGTCCGTATGTCGGCTGGGAGAGAAGGCCTTGCCCCTCTACCAGTTAAAGAAAAAGGTAGACAAATTTACATGGACACCGCAAGCAGATAGCGCGTTTCAAGAATTAAAAAATATGATGTCCACTGCACCAATCTTAGCCGCACCACTACCCAAGGAGCCAATGTTGCTCTATGTAGCCGCGACCAGCCGAGTGATACGTCCATTTTGCATCACTATTCTATGTCTTAATTCACTATTATTCATTGATATATTTCGTATTGAGAGGTGATACTTATGTTATTTCATCTATTTTTGCATGGTTGATGACTTTTGGAGCATGGACCGCTGCAGTCAGGATTCTGATGGAAAAGGTGTTGTTTGGAGGCAAAATTCGCGAAGATCAGAAAATCCGGGAAAATATACGGAAAATCCTATTTTTCCAGAAGACTAAGGATGCCAGAAGATGGAGTGGAGGTGGGCCACAGGGGGCCCACACCACCCCATGGCGCGGGCAGGCCTAGGCCGCGCCTGGGAGTGGTATGGCCGCCCTGGCCCACTCCAGCCTCTCCCTCTGGCGTATATCATCCCCACGAAACCCTAAGACTCGGGGGGCAACCACAGAAAGATTTTGCCGCCTCTGTGGGGCAGAAAACACCGAGAGAGAAAGATCTCTCTGACAGATAGATTTCTGCCAGGGGAATTCCTTCTCGGAGAGGGGAGATCGTCGCCATCAACACCACCATCAAGCTGGACTTCATCGGGATCATCATCATCATCACCATCGGCACCCTCATCACCATCTCCATATTGCTGTAACAATTGCGTTGAATCTTGCATAGCTCATAGGGGAAACTTTCCCGGTGTTGATTACTCTTTGTAGTTGATGCTATTGAGTGAACCTTCGAATTATTGTTTATGTTCAGATTGTTATACATCATTATTCCATCTCTGATCATGATCCATATGATGTCTTGTGAGTAGTTCGTTTTGTTCTTGAGGACATGGGAGAAGTCTTGTTGTTAGTAGTGGAGTTGCGTTGAGAAAGATTCAATAGATTGTTATTTAAGTTGTGGTGTACTTCTTTTAGTGGTGTCATGTGAACGTCGACTACATGACACTTCACCTATATGGGCCTAGGGGAATGCATTGTGTATTTGGCTACTAGTCGTAGGGGTTGCCGGAGTGATAGAAACCTGAACCCTAGTTAGGAAACCATTGCACAAGGGACGTAAGGGTCTTAGAGTTTAAAGTTGTGGTTAGGTTTCTACCTTAATTACTTTCTTGTACTTACGGATGTTTGCAAGGGGTATAATCACAAGTATGTATTAGTCTTGGATGGGGCGGTACATTAACACAGGTTCACCCACACAACACTTAGCAAGCTAGAGAAGATTAATCAGCTATATGAAGCAAAAGCACTTGACAGTCTTCCCATGTGTCCTCGAGAACGTTTGGTCATCTATAGAAATTCAACCAGCTTGTCCTTTGCTGCATAAAGGATTGGGCCACTTGCTGCATTTATTCCTACTATCTTTTATTTACTCGTACTTTGTTTACTTGCTATATCAAAAAACCCTAAAAATCCGTTTGCTAAGTATTTGCAGAGAATTCCTGATCCATACCACTAGCCAGCACCTTCTGCTCCTCGTTGGGTTCGACACTCTTACTTATCGAAAATACTGTGATACACCCCCTATACTTGTGGGTCATCAAGACTATTTTCTGGCGCCGTTGCCGGGGAGTGAAGCGCTATTGGAGAGTGGAACTGGTAAAGGAAACTTCTACTATGAGTATTGTTTACTTCTGCTAGTTGCTTTATTTTTGTTATGGATAATTCGCTGAGTTTCTTATTTGGTAATGCTACTACCACTTCTAAGGTAGTAGATAAGCCACCACCTGCTGAGAAAGATGTTTTCAAAATACCTACAAGAATTATTGATCGTGTTATGGACAACTACTATGTTGGGGATGGAACTGTCCATCCCGGTGATCATTTACTCTTTATACACGAATTATGCGGGTTGTTCAAGTGTGCAGGTATTACTACAGATCAAGTTAAGAAGAAGTTATTCTCATTATCACTAAAAGGAAGAGATAAGGAATGGTATAAGCTGTTGAAGAATGGTCAAGCTCTGGAATGGGAGGAAATAGTGCCTCTCTTTTATTCAAAGTTTTATCCTCCTAGTGAGATTCATAAAGATCGGAATCAAATATACAACTTTTGGCCTCTTGATGGAGAGAGTACAACTCAAGCTTGGGGGAGATTGAAGTTACTAATGCTCAAATGTCCCATTCATGAGCTCCCCAACAATATTATTATCAACAACTTTTATGCAAGGCTCCCTCTACATGACAAGGATTTATTGGATGCTTCTTGTGCTGGATCATTCACTCGCATGGAAGAAGAAGCTAAATGGGATCTTCTGGACCGTATTCAAGATAATGCTGAAGCTTGGGAGAATGACAAAGGTAGAAAGTCAGGTATAAATTATGATTATGAATGCATTGAATCTTTTATGGGAACTGATGACTTTCAAAATATTAAAAATGCTTATGGTCTAGACTCTCAAGCTATTGCTTCTTATTTTAAGGCTTTTGCATCCTACATTGAAGTGCCTAAAAAGAAGTGGAATAAGTATCATGAACCTTATAAAGATATTGCTAAGAGTGTTCCTTCAAGAAATACTGAAGTTTATACTACTAATCATGTTTTACCTAAACCTTATATTGAGAAAATGCCTTTCCCAGTTAGGATTAAGGAACATTCTATGATAGCTAGTATGGTTAATGAAAGTATGAATAAAGCTGTTGAACCTGATAAACAAATGGTTGATGAACCTATAATAGCAAATGTGAAAGACTTTGTTACTAAATATGAAAAATAGGGACACCCTATCCTTTGTAAGGATACCTCTAATATTGTTTCACAAAGTAGTGTTATGAGAGCTAGTATTCCCGTGTTTTCTGTTAGAATAAGTGATCATTGATATGATGGTCCTTGTGATAGCTATATTGTTAAGTTTATGCATGATACTGAAAGCTACTATGAGAGAGGGAAAAGTGTTCTTATGCATCTTAATAATATCAAGTTTCCTTGTTTTATGCTGAAAGTTTTTATATTGCGCTTATTTTGCCTTCTTATGCAAGTTGCCTCTGGTTTCAATAACTTGTTTGTTTACAAAATTCCTTTGCATAGGAAGTGGGTTAGACTTAAATGTGTGTGTGTGTGTGTTTTTGCTTCTTAATGCTCTCTTTCACTTCAATTCATATCCCTATGAGAGCTTCTTCAAAATTATCATGCCCATCTTAATGGCTATAAAGAAAGAGCTTTATGGGAGACAACCCAATTTGTTTTGGCTTTCAGTTTGTTTTTGTTTCTTTGAGTCTTGGAAGTTATTACTTCTGTAATAACCGCTCCTTATCCGTTTTGTTTGGTTTTTGTGTCAAGATCAACCTCTAACGAGAGAGAAGTAATATTTGGGGAAGATGCTGTCCCGAAACAGATTTTTGTGCTTCACCGTAAAAATTCTTGAGAGATCTCTGTATGTCGGATTGAGCTGTAATTTTCTGTGCTTCTGCCCCAGGTTGTTATTTAACTTTCGTTAGTTTTGCACTTTTTGATTTGAGCAACAGAAGATTTTCGAAAAAATTGATCTTTACCTGCTGGTCTGTTTTGACAGATTTTGCCAATCTTGCATTTGCTTCTTTATTCGATTTCCTTTTTGAATTATTTTTGGGTTTTCAGAAGGAGTTGCTACAGTAGCCTATGTTTTGATGGTTTTCAGTTGAAGTTGGACTCAAAAGGTTTTATCACTTCACTTATACTAATGTTGCTAATAAGAACTGTGTGAAGTTTTGTGTGAAAGAAATTTCCAGGAAGTGGAGATAATGGTGTAATAAGGAAGAGAAGGGCTTTATGACTCAAGTAATAATTGTATGAAGATGAAGATATAGATATTCAAGTGATGACTCCGGAAGGATCCACTAAATACCAAATTCAGAGACCTGCAGAGTCCGTATTCAAATAGGTAACGGTTCTGGTAAGATAAGTTCCGTGAAAATACAATCCAACTATATTTTTGCAGTTTTCAGTCAACAAGGAAAGTTTTGAAGCGAAAAAGGGACAGAAACGAAGCTAGGATGGCCCACACCACCCCATGGTGCGGGCCCTCCCCTGGCCGCGCCACCAGGTGGTGAGGCCACCCAGGACTCCGCATCCGACTCGTTTTCTCCCAGTACCTTCCTTTTGATATGAAACTTCGTAATATATAACCCCCGAATCCCCCGAGGTTTGTATATCGTGTTTTCTTCGTGTTTTTGTTTCGATCTGTTTCTGCCAGGACATACTCTTTGAAGTCTTAGAAGCACAATGGTGTCTGCCAAGGATAAAGGGAAGGAGCCCATGGAGGAAGACCTCCAAGACCCCGGGAAGGAGAAGGAGATCGAGAGTGAAGGTGAAGAGGAGCAAGGACAATGTCTGCACACCGGCACTCCCATTGCAAGCATTGGAGTGGTGAAACCTGCCAAGATCAGAAGGACTACACGGATGCAGACTGGGGGAAAAGCTCCTCGTCACTGTTTGGCTCCACAATCTCTTCCTCCATGAACCAAGAATCCTTTCCATACCCTTATCCATGAGCATCAATACCAGAATATGCCCAAGGGGAAATTACCCTCCAATTGGGATTTGCCTCGTTCTAGCCATGCAGGAAAAGACAACTTCAAAGAGGAAGAGTTGGGAAAGAATAGCAAGAGCTGGAATTCTCAACACGACATGATCATGAGCCGCATTGAGCAAAACTCACAGCTGATTCGTAATCTCACCTTCGAGGTTGAGGACTTGGGGAAATTGATCAAAGAGCTCATCGAGAGGATACCACCACCACCAAAGGAGTAATTCGTCATCAGGTTTGGCATCCCCTTGGTTTGTTCCAAGCTTGGGGGAGTGCCGCGGTATCATATCACTATCTTCTATCTTTTTACCTTATTAGTAGAGTCATATCATGAATAAAGGAGTTATTTTGTAGTATGGTTTGCATTATGGAAGTGTCCCCTCTCTCATTAGATTTGTATCCCTTGGTGTGAGTTTCAGTTATGGAATATTAATGAGAAGTTCTATCATTCACCCTTTTGCATAGCTTATGTTAGTTTTCAATTCGTGGTTATATGATTGATCTTGTTGTTAGTATTGGTAGCACTCTGGGATCGTTGAGTTAATTTAGTTGGTTTTGGCAAACCTGGCTCGGTCAGTAGCAACACCTTTTTGAGAGTTGAAAAGAAAAAGATAGTAGTACTCTAAAGAAAAATAATTTCATCATCTTTCTTTCTTGATTTGCTCATAAGTCTAGTATTCTCTAGTTAAGATCTTTTGTGCTTCCAAGGAAGATTGCATGTTTGTCTTTATCACTTGTATGTTTATTTGTTTCCCTCAACTCTTATACTTGCTACCTAACCTTGCTAGCCAAAAACCTGTACTGAGAGGGTATTCTTCTCATGCATCCACCTCCTTTAAACCAAAACATTTGCCATTTGTGTCCACCATACCTACCTAGTAGCATTATTGCTATTCCAAGTAAATTCCTGTTTTGTCTATCTCCCAAATTAAACTTGTTATGTGAAAATTAGTGATTAAAGCTCTCACGAACTTGATGGCACACTTTACTTTCTTGCATTTAATAAACTTGAACCATTGGGTCCTTCTTTGTTGCGTATATGCTTGCTCTTTATGAGTTGAAGTTAGCCGAACCATGTATCATGGGGACCGCTTTCAACACTTCATTGGTACTTGTACCTAGTTGATATCATGTTCTTTTGCTTATGGATCCCGGCGGTGTGAAATAAAAGTGGAACTTGTAAGATCATGGAGTTTATATGTGTGTTAGAGAAACGCCTGGGCCGCTAGCTTAAGCCATGCCTAATCATGGTGGAAACTTGCAGCATAACTATAGTGAGCATTCTATGAAGCATCCTCAATAAAAACCTATGCAAATAGCAAATAAAAAGATCGCTAAGATGCTCACTGTCTGCTTGCCTTGTCATTTTGATTATGGGATAGCTCCTGTGTCATGTGCAAGGGGTACCCCGTTGGCGGTTCTCAATGATACACATGTATTTACAATGACAAGAGCTTGCTCGTGACTGAAGTTGAGTAGCATGAGGATCGGTACTCTTAAGTAAGGGGCATGAGATTTCAACTTATAACTTGTCAAGCATATCCTCTTAGTTGTGTCACTTTAACCTTAATCACCTAAAGATGCCTATGATAGGGGCAATGAGAGCTGAAAGCCAGTAAGTATCATAATTTTTGGGAGCTCTTTATGAGACTTGCAATCCCTGCTTCCCTCTGTGAAGGGCCTTTCTTTTACTTTGTAGTTGAGTCAGTAAACCTACTCCCTTCTATCTCAGCAAGTATTTTGAGTTGATGTGTTTCATTCATTCATATGATGATTAATTCAATCATGTTTCTTATGTTCCTTGTTTTGCACATTGCTCTTATCTTGGTGTTTACTACTTTGAAAGCTTTCATTGAAAAACCAGCTATTTGTGAACTCAAGCAAATTATCAACTATTCTTCGACCGAGAGCTAAGTTTGCCATTACCAATTATGATTCACTTTTATGTATCTTTATTGTGTTTCCTTTACTCATTGCAAGTTGAGTTATATAATAGTGAGTTGTCTTCTATTATGATCTATGTATTTGATGAATGTGATGCTTCTTGTCCGTATTCTTTTATCGACTCTTCACTCCATAAACCTGAGGTCATGTTTATTGAGCTCAGTTTCGCTTGGGGACAAGCGAAGTCTAAGCTTGGGGGGAGTTGATACGTCCATTTTGCATCACTATTCTATGTCTTAATTCACTATTATTCATTGATATATTTCGTATTGAGAGGTGATACTTATGTTATTTCATCTATTTTTGCATGGTTGATGACTTTTGGAGCATGGACCGATGCAGTCAGGATTCTGATGGAAAAGGTGTTGTTTGGAGGCAAAATTCGCGAAAATCAGAAAATCCGGGAAAATATACGGAAAATCCTATTTTTCCGGAAGACTAAGGATGCCAGAAGATGGAGTGGAGGTGGGCCATAGGGGGCCCACACCGCCCCATGGCGCGGGCAGGCCTAGGCCGCGCCTGGGAGTGGTGTGGCCGCCCTGGCCCACTCCAGCCTCTCCCCTCTGGCGTATATCATCCCCACGAAATCCTAAGACTCAGGAAGCGACCACAGAAAGATTCTGCCGCCTCTGCGGGGCGGAAAACACAGAGAGAGAAAGATCTCTCCGGCAGACAGATTTCTGCCGGGGGAATTCCTTCTCGGGGATGGGAGATCGTCGCCATCAACACCACCATCAAGCTAGACTTCATCGGGATCATCATCACCATCTTCACCATCATCATCACCATCAGCACCCTCATCACCTGACGAGGTTTAATCTCGTCAATGCCCATTGTTATGGACTTGGGTTTTGGAGAAGATGGGGATGTTGGAGATCGTGGCACGTTTAACAGACAAGCAACCAGGGGACACGAGATTTACCCAGGTTCAGGCCCCCGGAGGGAAAACCCTACTCCTTCTTGTCTGCTCTTTGATTACGGTGGAACCGAAGGTTACAGGGTGCGCAGATTCGATCTGGCGTGGATGCGTGTACGAAAGTATGAGTCTGTAGATCCGTAGATCTGTTGTGGTCTAGTCTATCGGGGGTTATGGCGTGTGTAGGTCGTGCCCTCCTCGTTGGACCCTCCTAGCCTTTATATATGGGGAGGCTAGGTCTCAGGTGCCGATACGAGTAGGTTACAAGTTGTATTCAAACTCTAGTCTTGAGATTTGCTTGTCTTGTACGCTTGAGAGTCCGTGTCCACATTGCTTCGTACCACCCGTCATGAGCGTCATGGACCTCGGTAGATCGTCAAGTGGGCCTTCCGTCGGGCTAGACCAGGTAGGCTAACATCGGGTACCCGTAGGGTATATCCATGTCAGTAGCCCCCGAGTGTTCAGTCGAATCGTAGATTCGGCTGAGGACTCTTCAATCTTTCGGGTGCAGCTGCTTTTGTTGGCATGGATCTTTACTATAGAGCGCAGTCAGGTGTGTTACCAGGCCATCACACGGTATCTGTAGGTATTATCTTTGCGTCGCAGCATCCGAAATTTCATCACCGCGGAGGTGTTTCAGGTGGCCAAGGAGGACGTTGCTCAGTTGGCGTTGACTGGGGCAGAGTTGCCGAAAAGTTTTTGCATGCTGATCCGAAGGATCACAGTCGAATAATTCATAGGGTGCGCGACCAGCGCTCCCTATGGGAGTAGCCCCCGAGTGTCTGTTCGAGTCGTAGACTCGAGCGGAGACTTTAGTTCAGCTGTTGCTTACTTCAGGTCCGTAGGACACAAATTTTTTCGGATGCTTGAATCAATCCTCCCTATGGGAGTAGCCCCCGAGTCCTTAGTGGAGTTGCAGACTCGACGTAGGACTCAAAGAATAGATCATGGGCGTAGTACGCTATTCATGCTCCGGGTGTGCGACCAGCGCTCCTAATAGGAGTAGCCTCTGAGTGTCTGGCGGAGTCGTAGACTCGGGCAGAGACTCGAGTCTTATATCGTGCAGTTGTAGTCGACAATCTTGTGGGCGTACCGCTGACCCGGAAGTACATCGGGTGCGCGACCAGCACTCCTGATAGGAGTAGCCCCCGAGTGTTTAGTCGAGTCGTAGACTCGAGTGGAGACTCATGCAAGGAGAAACCACTGACCCGGAAGTGCATCGAGTCAGCGTCTCATGCATAAGGAGCCAAGAATCGATGATGCAGGCGGAGTTGACGTGGCGGAGTCATGCGGCGTTTAGCCGGAAGGACTCAACGTTGCGGATGAAGTCGATGCCATTGCTTCTGTCGGTGCACGGCCAGCGCCGCTTTTGTCGATGATCGATGTGGTCATCCAAGGAATGCTTCGACTCGGGTCTTGGCGTCTGTTGACGTGACTGGCGTTGGTCGACTCCGTTGGAGGACCCGATAGAATAGCTCGGCGCATTTGACATCCTTGTAAGCTGCAGAAAAACATGACGAATTGTGAAGTACTTGTATCTTGTAAAGAATATTTGACTTTCGGCTTGTATATCAAGATTCTGGTGCCGATCGAGTCGACACTTTTGCACTGTATGCTAGGCCTTTTCGTTAGCCTGATTACCCTTAGTCTCAGTACCTTGCCGAGGCACTCGGAGTTCAAGGATTCGACGATCAGGCAGAATCAGCTACTCGGGCTGTCGCGTTCGAGGTGCTCGAGTGCGTGGAGCCGATGGCACATTAGGTTACTCGAAGAGGGCGCAGCCCCTGAGTGTTTCGAGTGTGAGTTAAAAATAAAAGAATCAACTCCGAGTAGAGGGAAACTTAGCTTTGTTGGTTGTCATGGCGAAGTCGACGCGGTAGCGGGTCACACGGCGGACGTAGTCGACGCGGCAGACCACGGTCATAGCAGCGACGAGTTCCTTGGGGTCGATGGCGGCAGCGAGTTCCGCATCCGAAGATTGTCGCAATCGAAGACCACACCGGGTCGCCGCATCCGAAGGATGTATCGGGTCACCGCAGCCGAAAGCCGTATTGGGTCACCGATGTCGATGGAGCCCCCGAGTCGTTGGAGCCGAAGATCATATCGGGTCGCCGTCGTCGAAGATCGCAGCGTGTCGCGGTCACGGGAACCGAGGCGACCGGCAGGTCACGGGAGCCGATGTATCCAGCGGGTCGTTGGATTTTTATTTAAGCGGAGTCGACATGGCGGCGAGTGGTGGAGGTCAAATCACATAGGTCGTGGGCAGTCGCCAACCTGAGTGCGTCTCGAATTGATCTTTATTTGATCCTTGCATGTTTGACCTGCCGATTTTGTCTTTTTCTTTGTTTGTGGGAGCTGCTCAAACGATGTGATGTTGCCGCGATTGTTTTGATTTTATCCAATAACTTGTCGTCAAGCTTTTGGCTTTTTCCTTGCATGTAATCAATCGCACTCGCATGCCGCACCTGATGACTCTCTCGTCTCGTCTCGGCCTGGATGAGGCATGTGTGCTGCGCTGACACCCCTCGTACGGATTGAAATTTGCTGGTGCTTCCATCGTTGCTTCCGCGGCGCAGACCAATCAGTCGGAGGGAGTCGAAGTAGATCTTCTCGTCGAAAGATTACTTGTGATGGGACCGTCATGATCACACAATCAGCAGCCCCAATTCCCACATACGGTGCCAATTGACGAGGTTTAATCTCGTCAATGCTCATTGTTATGGACTTGGGTTTTGGAGAAGATGGGGATGCTGGAGATCGTGGCACGGTTAACAGACAAGCAACCAGGGGACACGAGATTTACCCAGGTTCAGGCCCCCGGAGGGAAAACCCTACTCCTGCTTGTCTGCTCTTTGATTACGGCGGAACCGAAGGTTACAGGGTGCGCAGATTCGATCTGGCGTGGATGCGTGTACGAAAGTATGAGTCTATAGATTTGTAGATCTGTTGTGGTCTAGTCTATCGGGGGTTATGGCGTGTGTAGGTCGTGCCCTCCTCGTTGGACCCTCCTAGCCTTTATATATGGGGAGGCTAGGTCTCAAGTGCCGATACGAGTAGGTTACAAGTTGTATTCAAACTCTAGTCTTGAGATTTCCTTGTCTTGTACGCTTGAGAGTCCGTGTCCACATTGCTTCGTACCACCCGAACCGTCATGAGCGTCATGGACCTCGGTAGATCATCGAGTGGGCCTTCCGTCGGGCTAGACCAGGTAGGCTAACATCGGGTACCCGTAGGGTATATCCATGTCATCACCATCTCCATATTGTTGTAACAATTGCGTTGAATCTTGCATAGTTCATAGGGGAAACTTTCCCGGTGTTGATTACTCTTTGTAGTTGATGTTATTGAGTGAACCTTTGAATTATTGTTTATGTTCAGATTGTTATACATCATTATTCCATCTCTGATCATGATCCATATGATGTCTTGTGAGTAGTTCGTTTTGTTCTTGAGGACATGGGAGAAGTCATGTTGTTAGTAGTGGAGTTATGTTGAGAGAGATTCAATAGCTTGATATTTAAGTTGCGATGTACTTCTTCTAGTGGTGTCATGTGAATGTTAACTACATGACACTTCACCTATATGGGCCTAGGGGAATGCATTGTGTATTTGGCTACTAATCGTAGGGGTTGCCGGAGTGACAGAAACCTAAACCCCCGTTAGGAAACCATTGCACAAGGGACGTAAGGGTCTTAGAGTTTAAAGTTGTGGTTAGGTTTCTACCTTAATTACTTTCTTGTACTTACGGATGTTTGCAAGGGGTATAATCACAAGTATGTATTAGTCTTGGATGGGGCGGTACATTAGCACAGGTTCACCCACACAACACTTAGCAAGCTAAAGAAGATTAATCAACTATATGAAGCGAAAGCACTTGACAGTCTTCCCATGTGTCCTCGAGAACGTTTGGTCATCTATAGAAATTCAAACGGCTTGTCCTTTGCTGCATAAAGGATTAGGCCACTTGCTGCATTTATTCCTACTATCTTTTATTTACTCGTACTTTGTTTACTTGATATATCAAAAACCCCTAAAAATCTGTTTGCTAAGTATTTGCAGAGAATTCCTGATCCATACCACTAGCCAGCACCTTTTGCTCCTCATTGGGTTCGACACTCTTACTTATCGAAAATACTGCGATACACCCCCTATACTTGTGGGTCATCATAGGGCCCAGTTAGAAGTGAGATTGAGAGCGCTGCATAAAAATGGGATATGTCTGATTAAAATCAAGTGGCAATAAATTGCAGTGTCCCATCGACAACCGTGCACTCGATGACCCCGTTGCCCTGTGCATGAGTTGTAGTAGCAGTAGTAGGCGTTTCAGACTTGATTAAACTTGACATGACCGCTCGACGACTTCTTCCATGGACGGCATCGTGTTCCTTCCTGTAGAAGTCTCGCGGAGGGAGACATCCGTGCTGTCTCACGCTGTACTGTGAAGGGAACGAGGTGTGCAACGATCATTGTTGGATCACACAGAATCAACGGTTAATGTGCACGATCCGCGTGGCAACTGTGACAACCAATCAGGGAGTAGCAGACAGGGTGAGCACAGTTTTGGGCTTCTACGAAAGATAAAGAGGGGGGTGGGCAAAACTAAGTAGTACCACATAAAACCAAGGGCAAAACTGAGTAGTATAAAAATGGAAAGTGTCTTGTACAATGAAATACATCGTGGAATACATCAAATTATGCCAAGATAGATCCACTAGAGTTCATTGGATGTGTGTTCTTCTTATAAACCACACATGGATCCACCAGTGTCATTGCATGTGTGTTCTTCTAAACAACCCACATAAGGATCCACCAGTGTCATTGCATGTCTGCTCTTTTCATGAACCACACCCAGTGTCAGTGCATGTCTGTTCTTTTCATGAACCACACCCAGTGTCACTGCATGTCAGTTCTTTTCATGAACCACATAAGGATCTACCGGTGTCATTGGATGTGTGTTCTTCTCATGAACCACACGTGGATCCACCGGTGTCATTGCATGTCTGTTCCTCTAAACAAACCACATAAGGATCCACCAGTGTCATTGCGTGTATGTTCTTTTCATGAACCACACCCAGTGTAATTGCATGTTTGTTCCTCTAAACAAACCACATAAGGATCCACCAGTATCATTGCGTGTCTGTTCTTTTCATGAACCACACCCAGTGTCATTGCATGTGTGTTCTTCTAAACAAACCACATAAGGATCCACCAGTGTCATTGCATGTATGTTCTTTTCATGAACCACACATAAGGATCCACCAGTGTCATTGCATGTCTGTTCTTTTCATGGACCACACCCAATGTTATTGCATGTGTGTTCTCCTGAAAAACCACATATGGATCCTCTAGTGTCATTGCATGTTTGTTCCTCTAAACAAACCACATAAGGATCCACCATTGTCACTGCGTGTCAGTTCTTTTCATGAACCACACCCAGTGTCATTGCATGCGTGTTATTTTCATTAACCATAGCTAGAGTCATTGCATGTCTGTTAGTTCCATAAACCACACATGGATCCACCGATGTCATTGCATGTCTGTTCTTTTCATGAACCACACCTAGTGTCACTGCATGTCAGTTCTTTTCATGAACCACATAAGGATCCACCCAGTGTCATTGGATGTGTGTTATTCTCATGAACCACACGTGGATCCACCGGTGTCATTGCACGTATGTTCCTCTAAACAAACCAATAAGGATCCACCAGTGTCATTGCATGTCTGTTCTTTTCATGAACCACACCCAGTGTCATTGCATCCGTGTTCTTCTAAACAAACCACATAAGGATCCACCAGTTTCATTGCCTGTCACTTCTTTTCATGAACCACACCCAGTGTCATTGCATGTGTGTTCTTCTAAACAAACCACATAAGGATCCACCACTGTCATTGCATGTCTGTTACTTCCATAAACCACTCATGGATCCACCGATGTCATTGCATGTCTGTTCTTTTCATGAACCACACCCCATTTTATTACATGTGTGTTCTCCTGAAAAACCACATATGGATCCACCAGTGTCATTGCATGCGTGTTCTTTTCATGAACCATAGCTAGAGTCCACCAGTGTCATTGGATGTCTGTTCTTCCCATGAACCACACATGGATCCACCAGTGTCATTGCCTATCTGTTCTTTTCATGAATCACAGCTAGAGTCATTTCATGTCTGTTACTTCCATAAAACACATATGGATCCACCTAGTATGATTGCATGTCTGTTCCTCTAAACAAACCACATAAGGATCCATCAGTGTCATTGGATGTGTGTTCTTCTCATGAACCACACCCAGTGTCATTGCATGTGTGTTCTTCTAAACAAACCACATAAGGATCCACCAGTGTCGTTGCCTGTCTTTTCTTTTCATGAACCACATAAGGATCCACCAGTGTCATTGCATGTCTATTCTTTTCATGAATCATAGCTAGAGTCATTGCATGTCTGTTACTTCCATAAACCACATATGGATCCACCTAGTGTGATTGCATGCATGTTCCTCTAAACAAACCACATAAGGATCCACCAGTGTCATTGCGTGTTTGTTCTTTTCATGGACCACACCCAGTGTCATTGCATGTGTGTTCTTCTAAACAAACCACATAAGGATCCACCAGTGTCATTGCCTATCTATTCTTTTCATGAACCACACCTAGTGTCATTGCATGTGTGTTCTTCTAAACAAACCACATAAGTCATTGCATGTCTGTTCTTTTCATGAACCACACCCGGTGTCATTGCATGTCTGTTCTTTTCTTGAACCATATCTAGAGTCATTGCATGTATGTTCCTCTAAACAAACCACATAAGGATCCACTAGTGTCATTGCATGTCTGTTATTTTCATAAACCACACCCAGTGTCATTGCATGTGTGTTCTTTTCATTAACCATAGCTACAGTCATTGCATGTTTATTACTTCCAAAAACCACACAAGGATCCACCCATGTCATTGCATGTCTGTTCTTTTCATGAACCACACCTAGTGTCATTGCATGTGTGTTCTCCTGACAAACCACATATGGATCCACTAGTGTCATTGCATGTCTGTTGTTTTCATGAACCATAGCTAGAGTCGACCAGTGTCATTGGATGTCTGTTCTTCCCATGAACCACATATGGATCCACCAGTGTCATTGCCTGTCTATTCTTTTCATGGATCACAGCTAGAGTCATTGCATGTCTGTTACTTCCATAAACCACATATGGATCCAGCTAGTGTGATTGCATGTCTGTTCCTCTAAACAAACCACATAAGGGTCCACCAGTGTCATTGGATGTGTGTTCTTCTCATGAACCACACCCAGTGTCATTGCATGTGTGTTCTTCTAAACAAACCACATAAGGATCCACCAGTGTCATTGCATGTCTGTTCTTTTCATGAACCACATAAGGATCCACCAGTGTCATTGCATGTCTGTTCTTTTCATGATTCACAGCTAGAGTCATTGCATGTCTGTTACTTCCATAAACCACATATGGATTCACCTAGTGTGATTGCATGTCTGTTCCTCTAAACAAACCACATAAGGATCCACCAGTGTCATTGCGTGTCTGTTCTTTTCAGGAACCACACCCAGTGTCACTGCATGTGTGTTCTTCTAAACAAACCACATAAGGATCCATCAGTGTCATTGTGTGTCTGTTCTTTTCATGAACCACACCCAGTGTCATTGCATGTTTGTTCTTCTAAACAAACCACATAAGGATCCATCAGTGTCATTGCCTATCTGTTCTTTTCATGAACCACACCCGGGTCATTGTATGCGTGTTCTTTTCATGAACCATAGCTAGTGTCATTGCATGTGTGTTCTTCTAAACAAACCACATAAGTCATTGCATGTCTGTTCCTTTCATGAACCATAACCGGTGTCATTGCATGTCTGTTCTTTTCATGAACCATAGCTAGAGTCATTGTATGTTTGTTCCTCTAAACAAACCACATAAGGATCCACCAGTATCATTGCATGTCTGTTCTATTCATGAACCACACCCAGTGTCATTGCATGCGTGTTCTTTTCATTAACCATAACTAGAGTCATTGCATGTATGTTCTTTTCCTGAACCACACATAAGGATCCATCGATGTCATTGCATGTCTGTTCTTTTCATGAACCACACCCAGTGTCATTGCATGTGTGTTCTCCTGACAAACCACATATGGATCCACCAGTGTCATTGCATGTCTGTTCTTTTCATGAACCACAGCTAGAGTCCACCAGCGTCATTGGATGTCTGTTCTTCCCATGAACCACACATGGATCTACCAATGTCATTGCCCGTCTGTTCTTTTCATGGATCACAGCTAGAGTCATTGCATGTATGTTACTTCCATAAACCACATATGGATCCACCTAGTGTGATTGCATGTCTGTTCCTCTAAACAAG
The DNA here is from genome assembly GCA_916181665.1 of Avena sativa. Taxonomy (NCBI): domain Eukaryota; kingdom Viridiplantae; phylum Streptophyta; class Magnoliopsida; order Poales; family Poaceae; genus Avena; species Avena sativa. The sequence goes on along the minus strand of OV702291.1, from coordinate 121,867,066 downwards.
CCACATAAGGATCCACTAGTGTCATTGGATGTGTGTTCTTCTCATGAACCACACCCAGTGTCATTGCATGTGTGTTCTTCTAAACAAACCACATAAGGATCCACCAGTGTCATTGCATGTCTGTTCTTTTCATGAACCACATAAGGATCCACCAGTGTCATTGCATGTCTGTTCTTTTCATGAATCACAGCTAGAGTCATTGCATGTCTTTTACTTCCATAAACCACATATGGATCCACCTAGTGTGATTGCATGTATGTTCCTCTAAACAAACCACATAAGGATCCAGCAGTGTCATTGCGTGTCTATTCTTTTCATGAACCACACCTAGTGTGATTGCATGTGCGTTCTTCTAAACAAACCACATAAGGATCCATCAGTGTCATTGTGTGTCTGTTCTTTTCATGAACCACAGCCAGTGTCATTGCATGTGTGTTCTTCTAAACAAACCACATAAGTCATTGAATGTCTGTTCTTTTCATGAACCACAACAGGTGTCATTGCATGTCTGTTCTTTTCATGAACCATAGCTAGAGTCATTGCATGTCTGTTCCTCTAAACAAACCACATAAGGATCCACCAGTGGCATTGCATGTTTGTTCTTTTCATGAACCACACCTAGTGTCATTGCATGCGTGTTCTTTTCATTAACCATAGCTAGAGCCATTGCATGTATGTTCTTTTCATGAACCACACATAAGGATCCACCGATGTCATTGCATGTCTGTTCTTTTCATGAACCACACCCGGTGTCATTGCATGTGTGTTCTCCTGACAAACCACATATGGATCCACCCGGTGTCATTGCATGCATGTTCTTTTCATGAACCATAGATAGAGTCCACCAGTGTCATTGGATGTCTGTTCTTCCCATGAACCACACATGGATCCACCAGTGTCATTTCCTTTCTAATCTTTTCATGGATCACAGCTAGAGTCATTGCATGTCTGTTACTTCCATAAACCACATATGGATCCACCTAGTGTGATTGCATGTCTGTTCCTCTAAACAAACCACATAAGGATCCTCTAGTGTCATTGGATGTGTGTTCTTCTCATGAACCACACCCAGTGTCATTGCATGTGTGTTCTTCTAACCAAACCACATAAGGATCCACCAGTGTCATTGCTGTTGGGTCCGCAGCATAGAAAACAAAAAATTTCCTACGGTGTGAACTACACGCCAAGATCTATCTACTAGGTACAAAGCAACGGGTGGACATACATCCAACGAGAACTTATCCTTGTAGACAACGAGATTTGTTAACGAGTAGGAACTCGTGGTTGATGTAGTCGTACACTTGCCGATCTCAAGATCGTGAGGAAGTCCGAGCGCTGCAACTCAGCAGCGCATCCGCACTCGCACACATGTTCAAGCCACCGGACAACCTCCACCTCCTCGCTCCAGCGATCCAGCGGAAGCAGCAACTCCTTCCAGACGAAATGCCACCGGGAACATGTATCTCGCTAATCCGAGACCATGGGGGAATAATTCTAGAGGGGGAGAGAGATCCTTCACAAGGAGGTGTGAGGATGAAGGAGGGAATGAGTGGCATTTTATAGGAGGAGGGGGGTGCCCCCTCTCTCCATGGCCGGCGCATGGGGGGGTGACCCCTCACCTCCCCCATTCATGTGGTGGTAACCCCCCCCCCCCACACACACACACACATTAAAATGCCTCTTCACATTCCCTTTTAAAGTCTCCACTTTAAATGCATTAAATTTCTCCAAATTTAATGCTCTCTCATTTAATAAAACTCTTTTTATTAAATTTATTCAGAATTTTGTTAATTACTTTAATTAACAAACATTCACATATATCCCCTTGCAATATTTCAATATCACATGCAGAACCACCTTCTGCAATTTCACCCGAAATAATTTCCGGTTTCTATTGAAACAATTCCTGCGCTTTGCAATTCTTTCGTCTGAAACATATGTGCTCCAAAATGGTGTCCGGTAACTCTTAAGTGTGCCACCCTACGGTTCGCGAATAATGCAGACATGATCGAGACCCTTCTCCGATCAATAATCAGTAGCGGGACCTGGAGATCCGTACTGACTCCTACACATTCAACGATGACTCCTGTGATCGTGAGAACCTTTAATGCTTGTAACTAAATCCCTTTGTCTCTCGATATATTACATGTCCGAGATTCGATCATCGGTATCTCCATACCTATTTTGATCTCGTTACCGACATGCACTCTTTTCTCGTTCCTGTGATATAACATTCTAGTGATCACATCACTTGCTTGCAAGCTATCCTAATGTGATATCACCGAGAGGGCCCAGAGTATATCTATCCATCATCTGGATTGACAAATTCCACTCTTGATACATGAGCCTCAACATAACACCTTCGTAGTACTGAACCCATCTTTATAGTCACCCTGTTACGGTGTGATGTTTGATGTTATCAAGATACTCTTCCGGTGTCAGCAATTAACATGATCTCATGGTCTAAGGATAAAGATTACTTCGTATGATGTTATAGCAATATAAACATAATGACTTGATCGTAATGCTATACTTCGGATGAATGTTCATCACATCATTCCACCAATGGTGTGACCTTGTTATTAACAACATCCAATGTCCATGATCAGGAAACCTTGATCATCCTGTTAATCAACAAGCTAGTCTATAAGAGAGGCATGACTAGGAACCCTTTTTGTTTATTAAACACACATGTATTGATGTTTCCGAATCAATACATTTCTAGCATGTAAAATAAACATCTATCATGTATAAGGAATATATAATAACAACTTTATTATTGCCTCTCAGGGCATATTTCCTTCAGTATCCCACTTGCACTAGAGACAATAATCTAGTTCACATAGTGATAAATCTAACACCCATGGAGTTCTGGTGTTGATCATGTTTTGCCCTAGGGATAACTTTAGTCAACGGATCTGCTACATTTAGGTCAGTGTGTACTTTACAAATCTTTATATCTCCATCCTTGACATGCTCGCGGATGGAGTGAAACCGGCGCTTAATATGCTTGGAATTCTTATGAGACCTTGGTTCCTTTGCGTTGGCTATGGCTCCATTGTTGTCACAATAGATCACCATCAGGTCCAACGCACTGGGAACCACACCCAGTTCCGTAATGAACTCTTTCATCCAAACTGCTTCCTGTGCCGCTTCTGAAGCAGCAACATATTCCGCCTCCGTTGTTGATCCAGCCACCACAGGTTGTTTGGAACTCCTCCAACTAACTGCTGCTCCGTTCAAGAGAAATACGTATCCGGATTGAGACTTAGAGTCATCCGGATCGGTGTCAAAGCTAGCATCGACATAACACTTAGCGACTAGCTCTTCTTCACCTCCGTATATAAGAAACATATCCTTAGTTCTTCTTAAGTACTTGAGGATGTTCTTTACCACTATCCAGTGTTCCGAACCTGGATCAGATTGGTACCTACTAGTCAAACTAATAGCATGTGCCACATCCGGTCTTGTACATAGCATGGCATACATAATAGAGCCTATGGCCAAGGCATAGGGGATCTTATCCATCATCTCTCTTTCTTCCACCATAGCCGGACTTTGAGTCTTACTCAATGTCTTGCCTTGCAACATAGGTAAGAACCCCTTCTTACTTTCGTCCATATTAAACTTCTTTAATATCTTATCAAGGTATGTACTCTGCGATAGCCCAATTAGGCGCCTTGATCTATCTCTATAGATTTTAATGCCTAATATATATGATGCTTCACCAAGGTCTTTCATCGAAAATTTGCTATTTAGATAACTTTTAACACTGTTTAAAAGATCTATATCATTTCCAATCAATAATATGTCATCCACATATAATATCAGAAATGCCACATTGCTCCCACTCACTTTCTTGTAAATACAAGCCTCTCCATAAGTTTGGACAAATCCAAACTCTTTGATCACCTCATCAAAGCGGAGATTCCAACTTCGTGATGCTTGCTTCAGTTCATAGATGGATCGCTGAAGTTTGCACACCTTATTAGCATCCTTAGGATCGACAAAACCTCTAGGTTGTATCATATACAACTCTTCTTCAATCTTACCATTGAGGAACGCAGTTTTGACATCCATCTGCCATATTTCATAATCGAAATATGCAGCAATTGCTAACATAATCCTAACTGACTTAAGCATCGCTACGGGAGAGAATGTCTCATCATAGTCAATCCTTGAATTTGTCGAAACCCCTTTGCGACAAGTCGAGCCTTATAGATGGTCACATTACCATCAGCATCAGTTTTCCTTTTGAAAATCCATTTATTCTCCACGACCTTTCGGTCGTGAGGTAAGTCCACCAAGTTCCAAACTTGGTTCTCGTACATGGATTCCATCTCGGATTTCATGGCTTCTAGCCATTTGTTGGAATCCGGGCTCATCATCGCTTCTTCATACATCGCAGGGTCATCCATTTCATCAACCATGAAATTCACAACAGGATTGTCGTACAGTTCAGGAGCTACACGTGTCCTGCTTGACCTGCGAGGTTCGGTAGTGTCCTCTTTCGGAGTTTCATGATCATTATCATTAGCTCTCTCTTCATCAGGTGAAGTCAACTCCGAAACAACTTCCGGTGTTGCGCCACTCGCCATTCCATGAAGAGAAGGTTCAATAACCTCTTCGAGTTCTACCTTCCGACTACTCACACCTTTCGCGAGAAACTCCTTCTCAAGAAAGGATCCATTCTTGGCAACAAAAACCTTGCCCTTGGATCTGTGATAGAAGGTATACCCAATTGTTTCCTTAGGGTATCCTATGAAGACGCATTTTTCCGCTTTGGGTACGAGTTTATCTGGTTGAAGTTTCTTCACATAAACATCGCATCCCCAAACCTTAAGAAATGACATCTTAGGTTTGTTTCCAAACCATAATTCATACGGTGTCGTTTCAACGGATTTAGATGGTGCCCGATTTAAAGTGAATGCAGCTGTTTCCAGTGCATAACCCCAAAATGACAGAGGTAAGTCAGTCAGAGACATCATAGATCGAACCATATCCAATAAGGTACAATTACGACGCTCCGACACACCATTACGTTGTGGTGTTCCGGCAGGCGTGAGTTGTGAAACTATTCCACACTCTTTCATGTGTGTGCTAAACTCGTAACTTAGATACTCTCCTCCACGATCAGACCGTAGAAATTTGATCTTTCTATTACGATGATTTTCCACTTCATTCTGAAATTCCTTGAACTTTTCAAAAGTTTCAGACTTGTGTTTCATCAAATAGATATACCCATATCTACTCAAATCATCCGTGAAAGTAACAAAATAACGATATCCACCTTGCGCCGACACACTCATTGGTCCACACACATCAGTATGTATGATTTCCAATAGATCTGTCGCCCGTTCCATTGAACCGGAAAATGGCGTTCTAGTCATCTTGCCCATAAGGCATGGCTCACATGTATCAAATGATTCAAAATCAAGTGATTCCAAAAGTCCATCAGAATGGAGTTTCTTTATGCGTTTAACGCCAATATGACCTAGACGGCAGTGCCACATATATGTAGACATATCATCATCAAGTTTAATCTTTTTAGCATTAACATTATGAATGTGCGTAATATTACTATCGAGATCCAATAGAAATAAACCATTCAACATAGGTGCATGACCATAAAAGATATCATTCTTATAAATCGAACAACCATTGTTTTCAGATTTAAAGGAATGACCACTTTGCATCAAACACGATCCAGATACAATGTTCATGCTCAGTGCAGGCACCAAATAACAATTATTTAGGTTTATAACTAATCCCGATGGCAAATGGAGAGGTAGCGTCCCGACGGCGATCACATCAACTCTTGATCCATTGTCGACCCGCATCCTGACCTCATCCCTTGCTAGTTGTCGCTTGTTCCGTAGCCCCTGAACCGAGTTACATATATTAGCAACCGATCTGGTATCAAATACCCAGGTGCTACTGCGAGTACTAGTCAAGTACACATCAATAACATGTATATCACATATACCTTTGTTTGCCTTGCTGGACTTCTTGTCCGCCAAATACTTGGGGCAATTGCGCTTCCAATGGCCAGTCCCCTTGCAATAGTAGCACTCGGTGTCAGACTTAGGGCCAGCCCGGGGTTTCTTTTCAGGCGTGGCAACAGACTTGCCACCCTTCTTTCCCTTGTGCTTGCCTTTCTTATCCTTCTTGAAACCGGTGGTCCTATTGATCATCAACACTTGATGTTCTTTCCTAATCTCCACTTCTGCAGTCTTAAGCATTGCCAGAAGCTCGGGAAGAGACTTCTTCATGCCCTGCATATTATAGTTCATCACGAAGCTCTTGTAGCTAGGTGGCAGAGATTGGAGAACACGATGTATGCCTAAGTCAATGGGAATCGTTATTCCCAAGGACACAAGCTTATCGGCGTACCCAGACATTTTGAGTACGTGCTCACTAACGGAGTTGTTTTCCTCCATCATGCAGCTAAAGAACTTTTCTGTAGCATTATAACTCTCTACGGCAGCATGGGTATCAAAAATCATTTTCAATTCTCCCATGGTATCAAAGGCATTACCATTTTCGAAACGCTTTCGAAGTTCTGGCTCTAGCCCATACAGTATGCCGCAATGAACTAAGTTGTGGTCCTCCTGACGAGTCACATAGACATTCTTTTCCTCGTCAGGGGCATCAGGAGCTGGTGGGGGGCCTAGCGGCGCATCTAGCACATATTGCTTTTGTGCAGCAGTGAGGAGAATCCTCAAATTCATAGCCCAGTTGGTGAAGTTGCTACCATTCGCAGCAAGTTTCTCTTTCTCCATGAACACATTGAAATTAAAAGCAGGTGGTGCCATCTACAACAGAATTTGTAAAGTTTATTTAGACTAAGTTTATGATAGATTGAGTTCAACTAATCCAAATTACTAATGAACTCCCACTCAAAAACGACATCCCTCGTGTCCTTTTGGTGATTACATGAACCAAATCCACTATATCAAGTCCGATCATCACGTGAGTTGATATAGCTTCAAAGGCGAGCATCTATATGGGCATCATATCAACCATATGACTCATGCTTAACCTTTCGGTCCATGTTCCGAGGCCATGTCTGTACATGCTAGGCTCGCCAAGTAAGAACCTTAGTATTCGCGTGTGTAAAACTGTCTTACACCCGTTCCTATGAAAGCGTAGATTCGAGTACACCCGGTCATCACGTGATGTCTCGAAACACGATCCATAGAACGGTGCATACTCAAGGAAGAACACATTTTTATCTTGATATCTAAATGAGGGATCATCTTATAATGCTACCAAACGCGCCAAACTAGCAGTATAAGATGCTAACATCTAATGTGTAAAGTGAGATGATATGGTCCATGCATTTGATCTCTATCACTTGCATCATGGTATGATCTCTATCATTCCTTTGTGTGTAAGGCCAAGGTCTATGGAACTTACATGTTGACTGTGTTGTAAGAGTATCTACCATACATCTACTTACAACAATACCATATCAATACACTAGCCCAGCAACGATCTAAACTAGACGCCTCTAATTTATCAATTGCAAGTTTTACGTGGCTTAGGGCTTTCGGAGATAGAACCATTCTCACCTACGAACATGAACCACAACGAGGATAACTAAGTTATTAGCAACTCGTTGTAAATCAGATATTGACTATAGTAGGAGAGACAGACACCCTTCAGCCACTTATGCAAAACAAGTTGCATGTCAGTCGTGGAACCGGTCTCATGTACGATGACATGTAAGGTTGGTCTGGGCCGCTTCATACCACTATGCCACCAATATCCAAAATACATAGAAGATGCAATAGCATGATCATCATCGCCCACATATCAACCATATGTGTACTACCCGTGCTAAGCACCTACGCATAGATCAGGCTCTGATACCACTGTTGGGTCCGCAGCATAGAAAACAAAAAAATCCTACGGTGTGAACTACACGCCAAGATCTATCTACTAGGTACAAAGCAACGGGTGGACATACATCCAACAAGAACTTACCCTCGTAGACAACGAGCTTTGTTAACGAGTAGGAACTCGTGGTTGATGTAGTCGTACACTTGGCGATCTCAAGATCGTGAGGAAGTCCGAGCGCCGCAACTCAGCAGCGCATCCGCACTCGCACACACGTTCAAGCCACCGGACAACCTCCACCTCCTCGCTCCAGCGATCCAGCGGAAGCAGAAACTCCTTCCAGACGAAATGCCACCGGGAACATGTATCTCGCTAATCCGAGACCATGGGGGAATAATTCTAGAGGGGGAGAGAGATCCTTCACAAGGAGGTGTGAGGATAAAGGAGGGAATGAGTGGCCTTTTATAGGAGGAGTGGGTGCCCCCTCTCTCCATGGCCGGCTCATGGGGGTGACCCCTCACCTCCCCCATTCATGTGGTGGTAACCCCCCCCCCCCCCACATTAAAATGCCTCTTCACATTCCCTTTTAAAGTCTCCACTTTAAATGCATTAAATTTCTCCAAATTTAATGCTCTCTCATTTAATAAAACTCTTTTTATTAAATTTATTCAGAATTTTGTTAATTACTTTAATTAACAAACATTCACATATAGCCCCTTGCAATATTTCAATATCACATGCAGAACCACCTTCTGCAATTTCACCCGAAACAATTTCCGGTTTCTATTGAAACAATTCCTGCGCTTTGCAATTCTTTCGTCTGAAACATATGTGCTCCAAAATGGTGTCCGGTAACTCTTAAGTGTGCCACCCTATGGTTCGCGAATAATGCAGACATGATCGAGACCCTTCTCCGATCAATAATCAGCAGCGGGACCTGGAGATCCGTACTGACTCCTACACATTCAACGATGACTCCTGTGATCGTGAGAACCTTTAACGCTTGTAACTAAATACCTTTGTCTCTTGATATATTACATGTCCGAGATTCGATCATCGGTATCTCCATACCTAGTTTGATCTCGTTACCGACATGCACTCTTTTCTCGTTCCCGTGATATAACATTCTAGTGATCACATCACTTGCTTGCAAGCTATCCTAATGTGATATCACCGATAGGGCCCAGAGTATATCTATCCGTCATCTAGATTGACAAATTCCACTCTTGATCCATGAGCCTCAACATAACACCTTCGTAGTACTGAACCCATCTTTATAGTCACCCTGTTATGGTGTGACGTTTGATGTTATCAAGATACTCTTCCGGTGTCAGCAATTAACATGATCTCATGGTCTAAGGATAAAGATTACTTTGTATGATGTTATAGCAATATAAACATAATGACTTGATCGTAATGCTATACTTCGGATGAATGTTCATCACATCATTCCACCAATGGTGTGACCTTGTTATTAACAACATCCAATGTCCATGATCAGGAAACCTTGATCATCCTGTTAATCAACAAGCTAGTCTATAAGAGAGGCATGACTAGGAACCCTTTTTGTTTATTAAACACACATGTATTGATGTTTCCGAATCAATACATTTCTAGCATGTAAAATAAACATCTATCATGTATAAGGAATATATAATAACAACTTTATTATTGCCTCTCGGGGCAAATTTCCTTCAATTGCCTGTCTGTTCTTTTCATGAACCACATAAGGATCCACTAGTTTCATTGCATGTCTGTTCTTTTCATGAATACCAGCTAGAGTCATTGCATGTCTGTTACTTCCACAAACCACATATGGATCCACCTAGTATGATTGCATGTCTGTTCCTCTAAACAAACCACATAAGGATCCACCAGTGTTATTGCGTGTCTGTTCTTTTCATGAACCACACCTAGTGTGATTGCATGTCTGTTCCTCTAAACAAACCACATAAGGATCCACCAGTGTCATTGGATGTGTGTTCTTCTCACGAACCACACCTAGTGTCATTGCATGTGTGTTATTCTAAACAAACCACATAAGGATCCACCAGTGCCATTGCCTGTCTGTTCTTTTCATGAACCACATAAGGATCCACCAGTGTCATTGCATGTCTGTTCTTTTCATGAATCACAGCTAGAGTCATTGCATGTCTTTTACTTACATAAACCACATATAGATCAACCTAGTGTGATTGCATGTATGTTCCTCTAAACAAACCACATAAGGATCCACCAGTGTCATTGTGTGTCTGTTCTTTTCATGAACCACACCCAGTGTCATTGCATGTGTGTTCTTCTAAACAAACCACATAAGGATCCACCAGTCTCATTGCCTATCTGTTCTTTTCATGAACCACACCCGGTGTCATTGCATGCGTGTTCTTTTCATGAACCATAGCTAGAGTCATTGCATGTCTGTTACTTCCATAAACCACACATGGATCCACCGATGTCATTGCATGTCTGTTCTTTTCATGAACCACACCCAGTGTCACTGCATGTCATTTCTTTTCATGAACCACATAAGGATCCACCCAGTGTCATTGGATGTGTGTTCTTCTCATGAACCACACGTGGATCCACCGGTGTCATTGCATGTATGTTCCTCTAAACAAACCACATAAGGATCCACCAGTGTCATTGCATGTCTGTTCTTTTCATGAACCATACCCAGTGTCATTGCATGCGTGTTCTTTTCATTAACCATAGCTAGAGTCATTGCATGTATGTTACTTCCATAAACCACACATGGATGCACCGATGTCATCGCATGTCCGTTCTTTTCATGAACCACACCCAGTGTCATTGCATGTCTGTTCTTTTCACGAACCAGAGCTAGAGTCCACCAGTGTCATTGCATGTGTGTTCTTCTAAACAAACCACATAAGGATCCACCAGTGTCAATGCATGTCTGTTCTTTTCATGAACCACACCCAATGTCATTGCATGTATGTTCTTTTCATGAACCACATAAGGATCTACCAGTGTCATTGCATGTCTGTTCTTTTCATGAACCACACCCAGTGTCATTGCATGTGTGTTACTTCCATAAACCACATATGGATCCACCTAGTGTGATTGCATGTTTGTTCCTTCCATAAACCACATAAGGATCCACCAGTGTCATTGTCTGTTTGTTCTTTTCATGAACCACACCTAGTGTCAGTGCATCTCTGTTCTTTTCATGAACCACACCCAGTGTCACTGCATGTCAGTTCTTTTCATGAACCAGATAAGGATCTACCAGAGTCATTGGATGTGTGTTCTTCTCATGAACCACACGTGGATCCACCGGTGTCATTGCATGTCTGTTCCTCTAGACAAACCACATAAGGATCTACCAGTGTCATTGCGTGTGTGTTCTTTTCATGAACCACACCCGGTGTCATTGCATGTGTGTTCTTCTAAACAAACCACATAAGGATCCACTAGTGTTATTGCATGTCTGTTCTTTTCATGAACCACATAAGGATGGGCCCACCAGTGTCATTGCATGTCTATTCTTTTCATGAACCACACCCAGTGTCAGTGCATGTCTGTTCTATTCATGAACCACACCCAGTTTCACTACATGTTTGTTCTTTTCATGAACCACATAAGGATCTACCAGTGTCATTGGATGTGTGTTCTTCTCATGAACCACACGTGGATCCACCGCTGTCATTGCATGTCTGTTCCTCTAAACAAACCACATAAGGATCCACCAGTGTCATTGCGTGTCTGTTCTTTTCATGAACCACACCCAGTGTCATTGCATGTGTGTTCTTGTAAACAAACCACATAAGGATCCACCAGTGTCATTGCATGTCTGTTCTTTTCATGAACCATACCTAGTGTCATTGCATGTGTGTTCTTCTAAACAAACCACATAAGTCACTGCATGTCTGTTCTTTTAATGAACCACACCCGGTGTCATTGCATGTGTGTTCCTCTAGACAAACCACATAAGGATCCACCGGTGGCATTGCATGTCTGTTCCTCTAACAAACCACATAAGGATCCACCAGTGTCATTGGATGTGTGTTCTTCTCATGAACCACACGTGGATCCACCGGTATGATTGCATGTCTGTTCCTCTAAACAAACCACATAAGGATCCACCAGTGTCATTGTGTGTCTGTTCTTTTCATGAAGCACACCCAGTGTCATTGCATGCGTGTTCTTTTCATTAACCACGGCTAGAGTCATTGCATGTCTGTTACTTCCATAAACCACACATGGATCCACCGATGTCATTGCATGTCTGTTATTTTCATGAACCACACCCAATGTCATTGCATGTCGGTTCTTTTCATGAATCACATCTAGAGTCATTGCATGTGTGTTACTTCCATAAACCACATATGGATCCACCTAGTGTGATTGCATGCCTGTTCTTTTCACAAACCACACATGGATACACCAGTGTCATTGCATGGGTATCCGTTAGACCGAGTCTTCTAGAAGGCATGCCCTAACATAGTTGTTCTGCTTGACGATTGTTACATACCATCCGATTGGGGCGCTTGGATGATTGGGATGGTCTTCGTGAGAGCGATCCGCGAGTAGGCTGTTCTGTGGCATGATTGGCCACGCTTGCTCTGGACAAACTAGCAACACCGGGCGCTCCCCTGTTGCGAGTGTCACGTCTCACGAGTTCAGTGGGCCACATCCCAGTATCACGTCCCCATTACTTCTCTTCCTCCCCGTACTTCTCTTCCTTACCCTCGAAGCCACTTTCCCCACTTCACTCCCATCCTGCCATAGCCGCAAGCCGATGGCGCCTCCATCCCAATCCCCTCTCTGGCAGCCACCCCTCCCCCTCCCACCCCTCTCGCCATGGGTTCAAGGGGAGACGGCGAGGAAACACGTCGTGACGACAGGGACGGTGATTTCGATGTGAGTCGTCTCATCTCTATTTCTATCATCTCTGGCCAGTTATCTATTTTTTGAGCTAGATCTAATCTGTTTACTCATGCGCATATGATGTGTTAGGCCAACCAGACGATGTATGACTCCGACTATCACGGTTTAGAGGATGAAGACAGTTCTTTGGTATGTAAACATGGATATGTGCCTGCTAAATTTGTAGCCTTCGAAGGACGAAATGCAGGCAAGAGGTTTCTACAGTGTCAAGAACATCGTGCAATGATGCAAGGCGGAAGTTGCGGTGTTGTCTAATGGGTAGATCTAGAGTGGCCCAAATTGATGTAGAAAATGCTGGACAAACTATGGGAAATGACTGTCGAGTTGAAAGAATCCGTATTCAGCTCACTTCTTGACAGTGTTGAGATGAAGCTATGGGAACCAGTTGACACGACCAAGCATAAGCGAGATCTCAGGTGGGTGCAAGACAAGGTTATCAAAGTCGAGAAAGAGAGGGACGCGATGTTGGCCTTGAAGGCTAAAACAGAGCAAGAACTGACTCAAGCAAGGAACGATCTCCACCAGGCCAAAGTCCTGTAGTACACAACTACGAGTATTGACAAGTGCATGAGGAAAAATTCAGAGAAACAATTGAAGCTGTGCATGGAAGATGCTAAAAGGAAGCAGCAAACAATTCGATCCTTGCTCTCGCAGGAAGATGCGCATCGGGCCAAGATTAGGAAGATCAAGAAGATGTGTGATAACTAGTTCTATTTAGCTTAAGCTCCGTGCCTTTTTAAGTTGTAATATTTGTACTTGTTGACCTAGCGGTCTGAACTATTGGTCCCGGATTCTAGAGAGGAAAAAAATTGCTCTGACCCCGCATTAATTTGTGGAAGAATTTTTGATTTAGATCAATTTCTGCCTCGATTTAGATCTCTGTCCCAGATTGGGAACGTAATTGTGGACCAAAGACACCTTTTCTACTAGTGTATTCTGACATTGGTGGTTTGTTTAAACGTAATCTACGTGGATTGTGCCGCATGCAAATGGCACAACCACAATTTATAAAGTGGAAGCACGTACACCCGGTTACTGGAGATCCGGGAGCTTCGCCAGATGCAGGGGATGCAGGAGCAGAGAGGCGGTGAGATAGACGGGCTCAAGATTAGGCCAGAAAGTGGTACCCATTTCCTCCTTATCTGGGCATTATCGGTGAGAACATTGCTGTTTATGTTGCCACGTCGTTGTGCAGCATCTAAAATAAGTTGCTGCTTCATGGAGTGTGGCAGCTTAAATAATTTATTTATGTGTCACTTACATTCCGTCGTATTTGGAGACCTCCTGCCCCTCAGCAATCGTGGAACCGGTGGATCCTTGTTTTCAGATAGCAGTGGCACAATTATAATTTCGGATTCAACTACTGACTCAGGCGTTTCCAAACCCTAAGTCACGGTACATTTTACTCAGAGAATGTTGGTAGATTGTTTCGCCCAGCAACGTGCCACACACAGAGCGATCAGAATTTAACAGAATTACATATATAGGTTCAAGTTCAACACTTTACTATGCATCTTCATTGCCAGCAGCCTTCTTCCGTAGCCTGGGTGCCAATCCTTCACGTCCAATGGCTTCTTCATTTCCTGCCTTCTTCCTCTTCCTTGGTGCCAATTTTCTTAGCTTCACGTACTCTGCATCGTCGGGACAATGGGCACCAGAATCGTGTCCAGCATCATCTTTCCACTCGTTTTTAATTTCTTCGGGCAGCAAAATGACATATTTCCACTCGTTTTTAATTTCTTCAGGCAGCAAAATGACTAACCCAACAGTCATGTTTCTAACCTTGCGGCGCTTCCTGTCAAAGAAACAAGACTGTTGCATAACTGCCCAATATCTACAGAGTAAATAAAACAAAAATTACAATTTAGCACAAACATGCGAACCCCAAGAGACCTTTGCTTACCAGGAGCTAATTGGGTTTGAGCAACCACCCTGTCCAAGAATAGAAGGGCGACTCCCAGTTGCAGCAGCTTCCACATCCAGTACATCACATTTTAGCTAAATGGCAGCCGAAGCATACCTTTTCATCAACCCAATTAGCTGACTGTCACACGTTATAGGAACCATGATGCCACGTTCACCCATGAAGCTGAACTTTGCAGTCTGCTTCGGCCATAATTCAACATGATTACGCAGAGCAGCAACCATACTAGATATAGTGCAGATCTGTGCAGGAGCTTCTTCCATCGTGAAACAATGGTGTCCATACCTCTTGCCCTTAGAGTCGTACCTATAGAGGACTACCGTAACCAGGTAAGGGGGTCCGCGTAGATCCCACTTGACAGAAAACTGTGGACAGAATATGTTTGTCAGCGTTGGGCTAACAAACAATTTGAGATTCAGTAGCCAGCTAGCAGTTGTAACCAGTGCGAATAGCAAAGAGAAGGGTAGATCACCCACTTGTAGACAGAACTTCTTCTTTCTTGATAGTAGGATCTGCCATCCTACGAGCTGCTCGGCTCGTCGGCAGCGGAGGCGGGCTAGAGCCTCGCAACGGCGGCTATGGCATGCGCCATTGGAGCTCGATATCAGCGACTGGGCGCAGCAACTTGGCCCCCGAAGTCAAATGTCTGAAGGGATCATCTTGCCTGGAGGGTGGATTCTGACACCGCCGGTGCTAGGGGAAAGCTGGGAATGGATTTGTGAAATCGGTCAACGCATCCAATCCACTTAGCTGCTCGATTTGCCTAAGAGGTTGCCGCGTTGGCGCCCGCGTCACGGACAGATAACCGACATGTGGGTCCCGACCGTCTACTTCACGGGGTGATTTAACGGAATGTTTATATTTGGCAGGGGTGAGATGAGTTTGCCTCGAAATGGCCCCTCTCAGTAGTTGGCGGCCCAACTTTTCGAAACGCGGTAATTTCAGGCAACTTAGGTACCGCCATGCGCTGGCCTGCCAACTTTGGTACCGCGGACGAACAAGCCCCCCGTTGGCAGTTCTCTATGATACACATGTACTTACTATGACAAGAACTTACCGGTAACTAAACTTGAGTAGCATGAGGAGCGGCCCTCGTATTAAAGGGACATGAGATTTCCAACTTATACTTTGTCAAGCATATACTCCATAGTTTGTTCACTTTAACCTTAATCACTTCAAGATGCTTATGATAGGGGATTTGAGAGATGAAAGCTAATAAGTACCATAATTTTTGGAAGCTCTTTATGAAACTTGAATCCCTACTTCCTTCTATGAAGGCCTTTCTTTTACTTTTATGTTGAGTCTCCACCTTCTATCTTTATGCACCTATTGAGAGAGAATAGTGGCCATTCTTAGTTCTATGTGCATTGTCCCAAGACTTGTTGATTGATGCATAACTTTGATATTGCTTGTCCTTAAACTATTTGTATATAGTCACCCTTATGAACTTTGAAGGTGTCCTATGCATTTGTTTGCTACTCTATGAGGGACAAGCTGAATGCCATTATGCTATGTTTTCTTTATGTGAAACAAACAAACGTCTTGCAAAACATTGTTATTGATGAATCGTTTGTTTGTGCCTTTTCATGTTACAACATAGTTGCTATGTCTTATTGTTAGAACTTTATATTTCATGCTATGTTGAAGTACTATGATCCCAGCTATCAATGTTTTACAAATACTTTGATCAAGGTTATGATGGTGCATGTCACCTCAAAAAATATTCTTTCTTTTTATCACTTACCTACTCGAGGACGAGCATGAGTTAAGCTTGGGGATGTTGATACGTTGCTAACGTATCTATAATTTTTGATGTTCCATGCTTGGTTTTTATCTACTCTCTTATATTTTGTCCACACTTTGGAGTACCTTTTATACACTTTCTTGGACTAACCAATTAACAAGATGCCACCGTGCCAGCTGCCTATTTTCTGCTGTTTTTGGTTCCAGGAAAGTCAGAAAATGAATATTCTCGGAATTGGACGGGACAAAAGACAAAGTCAGTATTTCACCCAGGGGGACACGGAGCCAGAATACGAGACTGAGAGGGGTCAGAGAGCCACCACACCACCTAGCCGCGCGGCCAGGTCTGGCCCGCGCCAGGGGGTGGTGTGGTCGCCTAGGGCACCCCTCGGCCTCCCCTTTCGCCTATAAGATGCCTCCGATACAAACCCTAAGTACCCGATCAAAATTCCACGAAAGAGTCTGTAGCCACTATCATCCCCATCCCTAGATCGGGAGGGATTTGAAGCTCTTCTCGGCACCCTGCCGGAGGGGAGAATTCACCCTGGAGGCCTTCTTCATCACCATGCAAGCCTCCGGTGTGATGCGTGAGTAGTTCATCCTTGGACTACGGGTCCATGTAGTATCTAGATGGTTGGTTCTTCTCCTTTGTGCTACCATGTTTAGATCTTGTGAGCTCCGTTCATGACCAAGATCATCTATTTGTAATCATACATGTGTTTGCAGGGATCCGATGGATATTGAGATGCTATTTCAGATTGATTATTGATTCTATCATGTCTTTGTTATTTGTGATCTTGCATGCTCTCCGTTGTTAGTAGATATCTTGGCCGAGTAGATGCTAGCAACTCCAAGAGGGAGTATTTATGCTCGATAGTGGGTTCATGCCTCTAGTAATCTGGGGAAGTGACAGAAATCTCTAAGGTACTAGATGTGCTGTTGCTACTAGGGAGAAAACATCAATCCTTTGTTCATAGAACAATCGTATTGTTTACTTTACACGCAATGCGTAATGCAATTATCTGTTGTTTGCAACTTAATAACAGAGGGGGTTCGGATGATAACCTGAAGGTGGATTATTAGTCATAGATGCAGTTGGATTATGGTCTATGTATAATGTTGTAATGCCCAATCAAATCTCATAGGAGTCAAGATGATTAGTATATGCATGTATGCTTTCTCGATGTTTGTCAATTGCCCCGCTGTAATTTGTTCACCCAACATGTCATATATCTTAAGGAGAACCACCACTAGTGAACTATGGACCCTAGTCCTTTCTTTTACCATCAATCTACAACTGTTTACTATTTTATGTTTACTTTCTGCAAGCTTTTACTTTCTTCCACACAATATGTTTACTCCTTTGTTTTCAGCAAATCTGGTGAGATTGACAACCTCACTATAAGTTGGGGGCAAAGTTTTGTGGTTGTGTTGTGCAGGACTCCGAGTTGGCAACAACACCTGGGAGGTGTTTCCTTGCTCCTACTGATTCGATAACCTTGGTTTTATAACTGAGGGAAAACTTGTTGCTGTGCTGATCATACCTTCCTCTTGGGGTTCCCCAACGAGCTCGACGTGTTGAGCCAATAATCATGAGTACATGGCCTTCTATGCAAGGAACTTTTGGAAGGATCCGGCCAAGGCCAAGTCGAAACTCGAGCGCAAGAATGGGTCAAGTGGAAGAAGAAAGAATGGCCCAAAACTGAGAACATGCTACAATTGTGGAGATAGGCTACACTTTGTGGCTGAGTGTCCATATCAAAATAGAGAAGACAATGGTGGCAGGCTCATCCTTAAAGAAAAATCCAAGGCACCTCGAAAGAAGCCATTTATAAAAAAGAATGGACCTTACAAGAAGCAACCCAAGATTGTCTTGGTGGCACAAGAAGAATATTCCTCTGCAAGTGAAGATGAAGAGGATGAAGAAAGTACTCGTGAGGTGGCTGCTATAGCCACCACATCTACTCCGTCATCACTCTTCGACTCTCCAAATGAAAACGTCATCAACAACAACGTCACCTGCCTTATGGCAAGAGGGTCCGAGGTATCATCTTCTATTTCTTCATTCCCGAAGACTAACATAAATATGGATATGGATGATCATACTAGTCTTAAGATAAAATAAGAAGTTATTGCTTTGGACAACTTTTTCACTAACTTGGAAGGTGAGCACAAACTTCATTTTGATGCTCTTATGAGTCAACTTGCCCAATCCGAAGATCTCCTCAAAGAAAAGGGCAGAATTGAAAGAGAAGATGCCTTGGAGATAGCTTCCTTGAAGAATGCCTTGGAAGAAGAAGAGGAATCTCGAGTATCCTTAGAAGAGAGACTCGAGTCAATTGAGGAGTCCCATGAAGAGGTTGTTGCTCAACTCATCAAAGAACGTGACAACGCTCTTGCTAAGGTAAAGAAACTAAAGAAGGAAAAGATTGAACTTGGGGCTGCTCATGCTAGACTCTCAGAGAAGTTTGAGAAACTTGGCATTGCTCACATGGCATTGGAGAGTGAACATTCTACTCTAAATGAGTCTCGTGACCAGCTCCAAACTCAATTGGAGAAGTATGATATGCCCAGCACCTCTACTCCTTCTTGTGGACAAGAAGAACTTGTAAAGGGATCCCAACATAAAGGTAAAGAAATTCTAAATGAGGTTCTTAGCAAGCAAAGGAAAAACAATGGAAGAAAGGGTCTTGGTTATGTTCCCAAGACAAAGAAGAAGAACAACAACAACAAGAAGAAGAGCAAAACTGCTCAACCAAAGACTAGCACCACCACTAATGACAAGTCTAACTATGATGGTTTTGTAGGGGCTAATAATCCTAACTATGAGTTATATTGTGATTATTATGGTGATGTTTATGCTAGTTATGTAGGTCCTTATGATAGTTACATTCCTTGGTCTATTTTGGTTCCCAAGAACCTTGTCACTAACATGAAAGGACCCGTTGGAAAATGGGTACCTAAAACCAAGAAGTAACTTTCTTGCAGGGCTATGTTTCCGATGGGTCTAGATGGATACTCGATAGCAGGTGCACAAGTCATATGACCGCACGGAGATGCGGACAAATCATGATCACATAACCGTCTCCTATGGTGACAAGTCAAAATCTGAGGTATTGGGTCTCGGCAAAGTTGTGGTTGCTCACGATATCTCTCTCATGGACGTCATGCTTGTTGAGACCCTCGGTTACAATTTACTTTCAGTTCACGCCCTTGGTAAGATGGGCTTTGCAGTTTTCATTGATGCTGATTTGGTGGTACTCTTGTGGAGCAAGTCTCTAAAAGTCGCATTCGTGGGATATGTCGAAAATGACCTGTACGTGGTGGACTTCTCGGGGAAAACCACTACAGGTCCGATGTGTCTTTTTGGAAAGGCTGACGCGGGTTGGTTATGGAATCGCCGACTAGCCCACGTCAATATGAGAACTTTGCAAAGTCTCCATAAAGGTGGCCACATCCTTGGACTAAAATAAAATGTTAACTTTGCCAAAGATCATGTTTGCAGGGCTTGTGTTGAAGGGAAAATGCATGACTCACCTCATCGAAGGAAGACCATTATTTCGTCAAAGAGGATTTTGGAGCTCCTTCATGTGGATCTCTTTGGACCTCCATCACATGCAAGCCTCGGTGGGAAGAAGTACTGATTTGTGATCGTTGATGATTACTCAAGATACACATGGGTCTATTTCTTCAAGTTGAAGAGCGAGACTCAACAAACGGTCATCGACTTTGCCAACGAGGTTCAACGTCAACACAATGTTCCTATTTTGGCAATAAGAAGTGATAACAGCTCCGAGTTCATGAACTACACCTTAAATGAATTCCTAAGTGAAGAGGGGATAAGACATCAATATTCCGCTGTGTACACCCCTCAACAAAATGGTGTTGCCGAGAGGAAGAACCGGACCTTAATGGACATGGCTAGATCTATGCTAGCTGAATTTAAGTCTCCTTATAACTTCTGGGCTGAAGCAATCTCTACCGCTTGCCATTCATCCAACCGGCTCTATCTCCACAAAATCTTGGACAAGACTCCATATGAAATACTTACTGGTAACAAGCCAAACATCTCCTACTTCCGGGTATTTGGTTGTAAGTGTTTCTTTCTCATTAAAGGAGTTCGGTTATCTAAATTTGAGTCTAAGGCTTTAGAAGGCATTTTTGTTGGTTATGGTGCCGAATCCCACACTTATAGAGTCTACAATAAGCTCTTCGGAACTATTGTAGAATCTTGTAGTGTGGTGTTCGAGGAAAATGATGGCTCCCGTGCGGGGCAAGTTGATGTTTGTGATGCAGATGTTGAAATACCCCAAGATGCCATAAGAAGAATGGGTGTGGGATTTTTTCGCCCCATTGAGGAACCCCTTGTGGCAGATTGGGAAGGACAATGCTCTACTCAAGTGGAGCCCTCATCAACACAAGTCAACATGCTCCAACCATTGGAGAATCTTCTACACCATCCACACAAAATGCTGAAGATCAACATGCTCCTGAATGCTCTAGGCCGGATTATCCGGTCGACACCGGATTATCCGGCCATCCCTCCATCACTGGCCAAAATGATGAACATATCGAAGAATCTGCTGCAAGTCCCAGGACGGATTTTCTGGCTAACCCCAGATTATCCGGCCACTCTCCAATTCGAGCAAGATCCAGTCAAGTTTGTGAAGATGCTTCAGGTTCTCCCAGGCCAGATTATCCGGCCCCACCCACGGCCGGATTATCCGGCCCTAAAACTCCTGAAGAGCAGCAGCCTCCTGTCACGGCTATTGATCAACTTCAAGGGCAAGATTCATCATCTCCTACCACTGCTAATCAAGCTACAGATCAAGTCCAAACCAATGATTCCAACAAAGACTCAAATGATGAAGTTATTCCTCCAAGAGACAACAAGCTAATTGAACTTTGTCGCAAAGCTCGTGCAGATAGGAACCTTGAGTTAAGGGGTCACACTCTTGACAAAGTTGTAGGTGATCTTCGACGAAGGGTATCCAC
Source organism: Avena sativa (assembly GCA_916181665.1). Lineage (NCBI taxonomy): Eukaryota > Viridiplantae > Streptophyta > Magnoliopsida > Poales > Poaceae > Avena > Avena sativa. Next base: position 121,845,654 of record OV702291.1, on the reverse strand, counting down.
AAGAAGAGAGTTGGCAAGTTTCGATGAGCATCAAGCTCACATCTCAATGCTAGAACCCAAGAAAGTGTTTGAAGCTCTTAAGGATCCAGACTGGGTTGTTGCTATGCATGAAGAGTTGAATAACTTTGAACGCAACAAGGTCTAGAATTAGTAGAGAAGCCTAAGGATTGCCGCAATGTTATCGACACAAAATGGATATTTAAAAACAAGCAAGATGAGAATGGCATTGTTGTGAGGAACAAGGCAAGACTCGTGGCACAAGGCTATTCCCAAGTTGAGGGCATTGACTTCAGCGAGACTTATGCTCATGTGGCTCGTCTTGAGTCCATCTGTATCCTTCTTGCTTATGCTGCTCATAATAATTTTAAATTACAGCAAATGGATGTTAAGAGTGCTGTTCTTAATGGTCCTCTACATGAGTTGGTATATGTAAAGCAACCCCTGGGATTTGAGGATCCTAACTTCCTGAACCATGTCTACAAACTCAATAAGGCACTCTATGGCCTTAAACAAGCCCCACGTGTGTGGTATGAGCACCTTAAAGAGCTTTTGTTAGACCGTGGCTTCGAAGTTGGGCAAATTGATCCCACTCTTTTTACTAAGAAGGTTAAGGGGGAGATCTTCCTATGCCAACTATATGTAGACGATATTATCTTTGGCTCTACTAATAAATCTTTTAATGATGAATTTTCAAAGCTTATGACTGACAGGTTTGAGATGTCTATGATGGGGGAGTTACGGTTCTTTCTTGGATTTGAGATCAAGCAACTTAGAGAAGGAACCTTCATCAATCAAGCAAAATACATCCAAGACATTCTCAAGAGATTCAAGATGACGGACCTTAATGGCATCGCCACTCCGATGCAAACAAAATGTGACACTTCGTGGCGGTCAAGAGGATCTTCCGATATTTGGTTCATTCCCCTCATTTCGGTCTATGGTATCCCAAGGGCTCCAATTTCTCTCTATGTGGTTATACTGATTCAGATTGGGCTGGTGATAAGGATGATCAGAAATCAACTTCTGGAGCTTGTCAGTTCTTGGGAAGGTATCTAGTTTGTTGGTCTTCCAAAAAGCAGAATTGTATATCTCTCTCCACCGCCGAAGCTGAATATGTTGTTGCTGCTAGTTTCTACACTCAGCTATTATGGATGAGGCAAACTTTAAAGGAATACGGTGTCAATTGTGACAAAGTGCCTCTTTTATGCGATAATGAAAGTGCAATCAAAATTGCGTACAATCCGGTACAGCACACAAGGACAAAGCACATTGAGATTCGGAATCATTTTATTCGGGAACATGTTGCTCGAGGCGATATTGATCTATCTTTTGTGAGCACAAAGAACCAACTTGCTGATATTTTCACGAAGCCACTTGATGAAGCGAGGTTTTGTTACTTGAGGAATGAGCTAAATATTGTTTATTAAAGGAGCTTGTCTTGATTACCCATGCACTCACTCTTACATCCCAGTCTTATTCGGTCTAGGTGTGGGCATGGATATAGGGGGAGTGTGGTCCTAATTGATTGGGCTAACCCTCCCCCCATAATGCCGAAAGAAATTCAAATCATTTCTCTTTATATCATTTTGTGATATGTGAGCTTATTGATGAGTATTGGTCATGAACCCAAGATATATCTTCTTAGTGTCATACCATGCACTCCAACAAGGTGGCCTCGGCCACCGCCCACTTCCATGAGAAGAGTTGGGTTTATTTGGATCTTTTTGGTTGTTCTTGCTCATCTCATGTTCTTATGGGAATCACACTTAATTTTGGCCTTTGGTTGATTTGATTCTTGCAATTTTGATTGTGTAGTACCATCTCAGTTTGGTTCTCTTAATCCTAAGCCTTTCCCTACTCCTTCTACTCCCACCCCATATGCTCGGTGAAACCCTTCTTCTAGGCTCAACTATGGTGAGATTGAGCGTCACATGTTTCCTTCTGCGGCCACTGATGATGAGGAGGAGGATGACACCGAGGAGCTTGAGGATGAGGACGAGGACGGGGATGAGGACGATGATGAGGACTACGAGTGATCCCTTGGGGTGCTAGTGATACATTGCAAATGTATCTATAATTTTTGATGTTCCATGCTTGGTTTTATCTACTTTCTTGTGTTTTGTCCACACTTTGGAGTACTTTTCATATGATTTCTTGGACTAACCTATTAACAAGAGCCACAATGCCAGCTGCCTGTTTTCTGCTATTTTTGGTTCCAGGAAGTCAGAAAATGAATATTCTCAGAATTGGACGGGACAAAAGCCAAAGTCATTATTTTACCGAGGGACACCTGGAGCCAGAATACGAGACGGAGAGGGGCTGGGGCCCGGCCACACCACCTGGCCGCGCGGCTAGGCCTGGCTCACGCCAGGGGGAGGTCTGGCTGCCCCATGCACCTCCTCGGCCTCTCCTACTGCCTATATATTGCCTCTGATACGGAAACCCTAAGTACCCGATCAAAAATCCACGAAAGAGTCTGTAGCCGTCGTCGTCTCCATCCCTAGATCGGGAGGGATCTGAAGCTCTTCCCGACACCCTGCCGGAGAGGGGAATTCACCCTGGAGGCCTTCTTCATCATCATGCAAGCCTCCGGTGTGATGCGTGAGTAGTTCATCTCTAGACTACGGGTCCATGTAGTAGCTAGATGGCTGGTTCTCCTCCTTTGTGCTTTCATGTCTAGATCTTGTGAGCTCCATTCATGATCAAGATCATCTATTTGTAATTCTGCATGTTGTGTTTGCGGGAATCTTATGGATATTGATATGCTATTTTAGATTGATTATTGATTCTATCATTTCTTTGTTATTTGTGATCTTGCATGCTTTCCGTTGTTAGTAGCTATCTTGGCCAAGTAGATGCTAGCAACTCCAAGAGTTAGTATTTATGCTCGATAGTGGGTTCATGCCTCTGGTAATCTAGGGAAGTGACAGAAATCTCTAAGGTACTAGATGTGATGTTGCTACTAGGGAGAAAACAACAATCCTTTGTTCATAGAACAATCATATTGTTTACTTTACACGCAATTCGTAATGCAATAATCTGTTGCTTGCAACTTAATACTAGAGGGGGTTCGGATGATAACCTGAAGGTGGATTATTAGTCATAGATGTAGTTGGATGGCGGTCTACGTATAATGTTGTAATGCACAATCGAATCTCAAAGGAGTCAAGATGAGTAGTATATGCTTGTATGCTTTCTCGATGTTTGTCAATTGCCCCGCTGTAATTTGTTCACCCAGCATGTTATCTATCTTAAGGAGAGCCACCTCTAGTGAACTATGGACCCTGGTCCTTTCTTTTACATTCAATCTACAATCAAACTGTTTACTACTTTGTGTTTAATTTCTGCAAACTATTACTTCCTTCCATTCGATACGTTTAATCCTTTGTTTTTAGCAAAACCGGTGAAATTGACAACCTCATCGCAAGTTGGGGGCAAAGTTATGTGGTTGTGTTGTGCAGGTCTCCATGTTGCTACTAGCACCGGTAGTGCGCCCTGCCAAGGCTCAGCTAGTAACACCTTTGGGGTATTTCCTTGCTCCTACTAGATTGATAACCTTGGTTTCGTACTGAGGGAAAACTTGCTGATGTGCTCATCATACCTTCCTCTTGGGGTTCCCCAACGAGCTCGATATATTTTGGGCCATCAAGATCTTTTTCTGGCGCTGTTGCCGGGGAGTCAAGGACATCTTCACAAGGGGAGTCCCTCATAACCAATCTCTTTACTTTGTTATTTTTGTTTTGCTTAGTTTACTTTTGCTTTGTTTGCTTGTTTCTTTATCAAAAACACAAAAAATTAGTTTTACAAGTTTGCTTTCTTTATTGAAAACACAAAAAAAATTAGTTTCTATCTTAAGTTGCCATTATGTCTAGCCTTGCTCCAATCACTATGTCGCCTGAGGAAATGATTTTCACTTTTAAAAAAGGAATTGAGGAGAGCTTCAAGGAAGCTTGGTCTAGAATCTCTGATCTACATGAAAAACTGAGCCTAAAATGACTCAAAGCTTGTTCCTTAGCAGTTTTTACCTTGGAATTGCTCTTTGCTATAGATATGCTTTAGATGCTGCTGTGGGAGGAGATTTCCTCCAATGCAATGAGGATGATGTTGTTAATGCTATAAAGAAGTTGATCTTTACTTACAACTTACCTAGCAAATCTGATTCTTCCTTTATGAATATATTTGCTAGAACACTCTTGAGACCCGCACTACTAGTTTAAAGGATTGTTATAACACGCTTAGAGATCATCATAATTATGTTCCAATAAATTCTGAACAATCAAAGTGGCTCCCCACAGTAAAGATTGATATAAATAATGAAACTTTTCAAGCTCGTTGTGATATCATGTCTGAATTTTGTCTTATTCCCAAAGATATTTATGAATCTTTGAATCTTTGGGGGCTTTCTAAATGAGGAAAAGAAATATCTCTTGCTAATAATGCTACAATATTATCTATTGGAATAGCTGAAGGAGTGTTTACAAAGATCCTTTGGAAAATGATTTCTACTGATTATCTTGTTATTGAATGTGCAGGAAAAGGACAAATTACACTTGGAAGGTCCCTATTAGAACTACTTGGAGCAATAATAGATGTGGGAAAGGGGACCATGCACCTTGCTTCTCCACCAAATAATCATATGTTTCCCAAGGTTAAGAATAAAAGTAAGAGAGGTAAGGGCAAGAAATTTTGTCTTTATGCTTCTTCATTTGAGAACACTTGATTCTTTTTCTTGCTTCTTATGTCTAACTTAAAGGCGTTAAAGAAAAGTACTTATTGGGAGATAATCCAAAAGTTTTAGATGAGTCTTGGAAGTTATCACTTCAGTAATAACCGCTCCTTATCCTTTTTATTTGCTTTTTGTGCCAAGAGTAACCACTAATGAGAGAGAAGTAATGATTGGGAAAGTTGCTGTCCCGAAACATCTGTGCTTCACCGTAAAAATTCATATAAAATATCTGTACGTCCTTTTGAGGCGTGAATTTTTTTGCCTCTGCCCCAGATTGTTATATAACTTTCGTTAGTTCAACACTTTTTTATTTGAGCAACAGAAGGTCTTCGAAAAAATTCATCTTTACCTACTGGTCTGTTTTGACAGATTTCTGCCATTTTCTGCATTTGCTTCTTGTCGGTTCCTTTTTGAGTTCTTTTGGGGAATTGAGATTTTTGAGGGAAGTACTACAGTAGCTAGTGTTTTAATGGAAGTTTTATTGGTGTTATAACTGAACCTAAAGACTTATTATCTTGAGGGCACTAATGTTGCTAATAAAGATTGTGTGAAATTTTGTATGAAGGAAAAATTTCAGGTGTATGGAAGGAATGAGTAATGAGATGAAGGATGGACTAAAGCTCAAGCTTGGGGATGCCACGCATGTCACCCCAAGAAATATCCAAGAAGTACAAGCGTCAAAGCTTGGGGATGCCCAAGGCATCCCCTTCTTCATCAATAAAAATCCCAGGTTTCTTCCAAACGCTTCATTTTTATTGTTTCATGCATAGTTGTGTTGTTCTTGGAGCATCTTGTTTTTCGTTTTCGTTTTGGCTTTTTGTTTGATTTGTTTGTTTAGTTTGATGAATAAATTGGTTGGACCCCCTCTTTCATACATTGGTTTTCAAATAGTTTGGTTTGGATTGGAAAAGAGTAGGAAAGTTCATGCTTAAGTGGTAAAGACAACTTGTTTTTGACTATGGCCTATGCTTTGTCATGCCATGCTTGATATTGGTTTGGCTTTATGCTTAGTATTCTTTGTTGTAGCATGACTTGTTATAAACAATTGAGATGCTTAATGTGCCTTGGATGAATCATGCGTTGTTTTAGCATATTAAAGCATAGTATTGTGGTATTCTCCTTTGATGCTTTATTTGGGTTGACTTGGCGCATGCTCACACCATGTTATGACTATCCCAAGTCACCATAGCCTTTATGATCCTTTAGTTTTAAACTTGTAGTATCACTTTATGCTTTGATTAATGATGTTTTGTCGCTCTGCATGATTATGGCCATTATTGCTCTCTTAGTTTGTCGCTCCCAGTCTTTTGCTAGCCTCCGCAACCAAGTATGAGTTCCACTCATGCATCCAACTCCCTAAACCAAGTTATTCCAAAGAGTCCACCATACCTACCTACTAGCTTATGCTATTCCAAGTATATTCATGTTTTTGTTTACCTTCCAAATTAAACTTGTTATGAGAAAACTAGTGATTAAAGGTCTCACGAACTTGATGGCACACTTTACTTTTCTTGCCCTTAAAAAACTTGAACCATTGTGTCGTCTATGTTGTATATGCTTGCACTTATTTGTTGGGGATTAGCAGAACCATGCTGTCATGGGGAACGCTTTCAACATTGCACGGGTACTTTGTACCTAGTTGATATCATGCTCTTTTGTCTATGGATGTCATCGGTGTGAAATGAAAGGGGAGATTGTAAGTCCATGGAGTTATGTATATGTGTTAGAGAAACGCCTGGGCCGCTGGTCTAATCCATGCTGACATGGTGGAAACCTGCAGCATAACCATAATGAGCTGTCTATGAAGCATTCTTCTTATAAAAAAAAGAGTCCTATATTGAGAAAAAAGAGAAAAAGAAAAAAAGAGATTATGAAAAGAGGAAAGAGAGAAAAAAGCACCATATTCCCATGGTAAATAAGAAGATTGTCGAGATGCTCGTTGTCTGCTTGCCTTGTCATTTTGATATGGGGATTCTTCCGTATCATCAGGCAAGGGGTACCCCGTTGGCGGTTCTCTATGATACACATGTACTTATGATGACAAGAACTTACCGGTGACTAAACTTGAGTAGCATGAGGAGCAGCCCTCGTATTCAAGAGACATGAGATTTCTAACTTATCTTCGTCAAGCATGTACACCATAGTTTGTTCACTTTAACCTTAATCACTTCAAGATGTTTATGATAGGGGCAATGAGAGCTGAAAGCTATAAGTACCATAATTTTTGGAAGCTCTTTATGAGACTTGAATCCCTACTTCCTTCTATGAAGGCCTTTCGTCCACTTATATATTGAGTCTCCGCCTTCTTTCTTTATGCACTTACTTTGAGAGCATAGTGGCCATTCTTAGTTCTATGTGCATTGTCCCAAGACTAGTTGATTGATGCATAACTTGATATTGCTTGTTTTAAACTATTTGTATCTAGTCACTCTTATGAACTTTGAAGGTGTCCTATGCATTTATATTGCTACTCTATGAGGGACAAGCTGAATGCCATTATGCTATGTTTTCTTTATGTGAAACAAACAAACGTCTTGCAAAGCATTGTTATTCATGAATCTTTTGTTTGTGCCTCTTCATGTTGCATCATAGTTTCTTTGTCTTATTGCTAGAACTTTGTATTTCATGTTATAATTGAAGTACTATGATCCCAGCTTTGAATGTTTTACAAATATTTTGATCAAGTTTATGATGGTGCATGTCACCTCAAAAATTATTCTTTCTTTTTATCACTTACCTACTCGAGGACGAGCAGGAGTTAAGCTTGGGGATGTTGATACATTGCAAATGTATCTATAATTTTTGATGTTCCATGCTTGGTTTTATCTACTTTCTTGTGTTTTGTCCACACTTTGGAGTACTTTTCATATGATTTCTTGGACTAACCTATTAACAAGAGCCACAGTGCCAGCTGCCTGTTTTCTGCTGTTTTTGGTTCCAGGAAGTCAGAAAATGAATATTCTCGGAATTGGAAGGGACAAAAGCCAAAGTCATTATTTTACCGGGGGACACCTGGAGCCAGAATACGAGACGGAGAGGGGTTGGGGCCCGGCCACACCACCTGGCCGCGCGGCCAGGCCTGGCCCGCGCTAGGGGGTGGTATGGCCGCCCCAGGCACCCCCTCGGCCTCTCCTTCCGCCTATACGGAAACCCTAAGTACCTGATCAAAAATCCACGAAAGAGTCTGTAGCCGTCGTCGTCTCCATCCCTAGATCGGGAGGGATCTGAAGCTCTTCCCGGCACCCTGCCGGAGAGGGGAATTCACCCTGGAGGCCTTCTTCATCATCATGCAAGCCTCTGATGTGATGCGTGCATAGTTCATCTCTAGACTATGGGTCCATGTAGTAGCTAGATGGCTAGTTCTCCTCCTTTGTGCTTTCATGTCTAGATCTTGTGAGCTTCGTTCATGATCAAGATCATCTATTTGTAATTCTACATGTTGTGTTTGCGGGGATCCGATGGATATTGATATGCTATTTCAGATTGATTATTGATTCTATCATGTCTTTGTTATTTGTGATCTTACATACTTTCCATTGTTAGTAGCTAGCTTGGCCAAGTAGATGCTAGCAACTCCAAGAGTTAGTATTTATGCTCGATAGTGGGTTCATGCCTCTGGTAATCTGGGGAATTGACAGAAATCTCTAAGGTACTAGATGTGATGTTGCTACTAGGGAGAAAACAACAATCCTTTGTTCATATAACAATCGTATTGTTTACTTTACACGCAATTCGTAATGCAATAATCTGTTGCTTGCAACTTAATACTGGAGGGGGTTCGGATGATAACCTGAAGGTGGATTATTAGTCATAGATGCAGTTGGATGGCGGTCTATGTATAATGTTGTAATTCCCAATCGAATCTCAAAGGAGTCAAGATGAGTAGTACTACCTCCATCCCAAGGATTAAGGCATATAATATTTTTTTAAAGTCAAACTATGTAAAGTTTGACCAAGTTAGCATGTTATCTATCTTAAGGAGAGCCACCTCTAGTGAACTATAAACCCCGGTCCTTTCTTTTACATTCAATCTACAATCAAACTGTTTACTGCTTTGTGTTTACTTTCTGCAAACTATTACTTCCTTCCATTCGATACGTTTAATCCTTTGTTTTTAGCAAAACCGGTGAGATTGACAACCTCATCGCAAGTTGGGGGCAAAGTTCTGTGGTTGTGTTGTGCAGGTCTCCACGTTGCTACTAGCACCAGTAGTGCGCCTTTCCAAGGCTCAGCTAGCAACACCTTTGGGGTGTTTCCTTGCTCCTACTGGATTGATAACCTTGGTTTCATACTGAGGGAAACTTGCTGTTGTGCTCATCATACCTTCCTCTTGGGGTTCCCCAACAAGCTCGATATATTTTGGGCCATCAACTAGCATCGCTCTTCTTCCTTTTTGGCATTTCGATGCCAAAGTGGGAGAAGTAGTTATATTAGGTCTTCGTGGTTTTGCATGGGTCGGGCACAAGTATTTGCACTTTAGCTTTTCGGTCTTTTTTCTCGCTTGTGCGCATTTAGCGTCGAACTTTTATTTGTGAGTTGTGATGTATGAGACTATGTTTGTGTGGCTCTGGATTTATCTTGTGGATTATTCTTATGGAGTCATCTATCATATTGGCTATATTGGATATCTATATCATTGGATATTCTTATAATATTTTGAGGATGCATCTATCTCCCCTCCGATGGTATGAATTTTTCGCGTATGTTCCAATGAAATAGACTTGTACCTTCTTGTGTGTATTTGTAATCAAATGCAAATTTTAGTATGCACACATTTAGGGGGAGTCTCTTTCATTCACTAAAATATTGTTATCTTGAGAATAATCTTGCAAATCCTAGTATTGTCATCTAACACCAAAAAGGGGGAGATTGAAAGAACATTTCATGGTTCCCTGTGTTTTGCGTGTTAGATAACAATACCGTAGAGTTTTCTCATGTGTGCTAAGTGTGCAGGAAAATTTATTGTGTTTGGGGGCCGGATTATCAAGGGGCCGGATAATTCGGCCTGGCTCACTGGGCAAAGGCAAGCATGGCGCGTCGCTCTGACTGGGGGCGGATTTTCCCCCGGAAATTCCAAAAAGGGGCAGATTTTCTTCCCCTAACTGGATAATCCGGCCCACGTCTTGAGCTGGATAATCCGCCCCCTAGGAGACGATCAAGGACAGGCAAGGCGCGATGCTCTGACTAGGGGCGGATATTCCCCCGGAAATTCCAAAAAGGGGTGGACTTTCTTCTCCCGCCCGGATAATCCGGCCCTCACCTTGGGCCGGATAATCCGGCCCCCAGGAGACAAGCAAGGGCCGGCTCGGCGCGTCACTCTGAGTGGGGGCAGATTATTTGCCGGATAATCCGAGTCTAGAGCGGAGTTTTCCCCATGCCGGATAATCCGGCCCTCACTTGGGCCGAATAATCCGGCCCCCAAAGGCTCCAACGACTCAGTTGGAACAGGGGGTATAAAAGCCCCTTCATCCCCTTCGGTCAGAACTCTTGATTTATTCGAAAAAGGCCAGACCTGTTACAAGTGCTCCCTCTCTAGATCTCCCACTTCAACCACCCGAAGGCTTCGATCTTTGGGGGAATTGAAGGAGGAGACAACCTACATCGTCATCACGAATCAAGCGCATCAACTCCTCTCCATTCACTTGGAGAAATCCCCGATCTATTATTCTCGTTAATATCTAGATCTTGTGTTTTGTTATTGATAACTTGTTCTTGTGGCAGCTTGTTGTCATTACAGGAGCCTCCAATTTGGTTGTGGAGTTGTGCCCTGCTAGTTGTGTAAAGGCACCGGTTCCCGCCTCGAAGGGTTCCTATAGTGGAAAGGTGGATCAGGCCTTTGGTGGCGGGATCCATCGGAGAACAGGGTGAGGCCTATTATGGTGTGGTGGTCTTAGTACCGCCCACCCCTCCAACGCAGATGTACTTCCCTTAACAAGGAAGGAACTACGGTAAAAAAAATCACGTGTCTCCGCGTGCTCCACTATGGTTTACTCGTTCCTCTATCTCACTCGCCTTTACTCGCTAGTAGTTATGTTTGCATATAGGGAAATTCTATATAATAGCTATCTAGAGAATTTACCTTTTGTGTCAAGCCTAAAATTAAAAAAGCATTAAAATTTGAAGTAGCACCTATTCACCCCCTCTAGGTGCCCATACGATCCATTTAACTTGGCTTCCAAGAGAAGGAACGAATCTCCCGTTGGTCAAAAGGTGGTCTTTGCTAGTTGTAGCGTGATCGAAGCAAGCAGAGGGAAGGACCAGCGGGGCAAGGGCGACCAAGATGACGCGAGCAGTGTCGGCTGGCATAGCCCATGTCTGGTGACGCTTAAAGACATGGATTACGCAGAGGGTTACGTCCATAGTCCGGACGAACCGTTAAAGTGAATAAAGAAGCATCTAGCTTTAACCAAGGGGCATATTCAGGGAATATGCTGCTACGTGTGCCCTAACTTTGTAACCCGGGCTCCCCTATATAAGGAGCACCGGGGCCTCCATAGAGAGGGGGCGATCATTTTTCTCTGTCTAAGATAAAACTCTAGAGCTAAGTTGTGGGGGGGGGGTAAGAGACCTAGTCTCCTTCTCACGAACAACTTGTGGAGCACTTGTAATCACCATTGATAGAGGAAATACAACAACACAAGTGCGTGAAATCACCACGTTATCCCTCCCTGATTCCCCTAGCGCTCATTGGCTCCATCTTTAGCCTATCCATGGCATCTGCCGTGCCACCACCACGACATCAACCTACCATGTACTTACTTGCAGATCGAATGAGCCAAGAACCTTACTGCTGATCTACAACTGAGCCAAGAACCCTAGAATTTAGGCAAGAGGGAAGGGGAAAGGTAAAATAGGAGGAGAGAAGTATCTTACGGGAGAGAGGGCCTCTGCCAAAGGCCGTGGGCACTGGGAAGTCGGAGATAGTGGCCAGCGAGCCCGCGCGCTACACGTCTAGGTCGCCATCGAGCGAAGTAGCCGCTTCACTTGACCTTGGGGTCACCTCCGACTAGCACGGGTGGAAGGAGAGGCACTTCGCTGTCGTCGATCCACTTTGTGCCGCCACACTCCATGGATCCTTCCCAGTAGCCGCCGCCGCCATGGTCCCCTCCCAATCGCCAGACAGTTGGGGGTGGAAGCTCCTCTCGATTGTTTTCTTTCCCCATTTTGCAAGCAGGTTATCATCATCTTCAACCCCCTGATTATCGTTTTCTCTATGTGGATGTTACAGATTCCTCTTTACTGTATTCCTTGAACACCTCTTCCATGGTATTCTTCACTTCATCCATCTACGTGGCTGCCTCCTATTTATTTCCAAAGTCACCCAAGAGATATTCAAGGAGGTCATACTTGAACCTCGGATAAAGTATGATGGGAATACAAGCAGACATGTATGTCTCTTTACAATATTGGTTAAGCTGGATCTAACGTTTGATTTACCATATGCGCAATTTATCCTGACTTAATGCAACTTTATTCAACAATTGTCTATTTATACTTGACTCTTATTTTTTACAACATATTCTTAATGTTCCATAGCCGGTAGAAGTAAAGGTGTGATGTTGGATACTTAGGCTGTGTTTGGGAGGGCTCCACTCTACTCCACTCCACTCCACCCATAAACTCCACTCCACCTAATCTGCTCTGGAGTAGTAAAATATGTTTAGAATGGAAATTAGCTTCAGATCCAGATTAGTGAGAGATTGTTGTAAAAAGTCTATAGTACCTCTATTCTTTTCTACTTCCTTTTTTCTATCGATCTGGTAGTAGTATTCCGAACATTTGTCGTACATTTACAAGGATATTGGTGCATCATTGACTTACACACGTGATTGGTGCCATGTCTAGTACCGTAGATGATTTGGATAAAATTGAAGACTGTCGCTCAACTATTTTTTTATCTGAATGTACATGACAAACTGTCGCTCAACTATTTTTTATCTGAACGTACATGACAAACTAAAGTTTTCTTCTATACAGAAAATACGACATACTTGTTAATTTCAGTGTACCATATGTCATCATGTTGACCAAACGCAAAAAGGGCAAAAATAAAAATATGAATATCAAAGGAGCAGCGAAGCAGATGGTAGTACCTTCGTGAGGCGAGCACGTGGAAGACAACTACAAAGGGCAGCGGTGATCTGCGGCAGGAATCTTGTGTCAGGGTACGCGTCGGGTACTTGTTGGAGTAAAACGGAGACGACGACAAGTCTCCGTTCCAGCAAGAGCGTCGGTCGTGCGTCGAGCGACGAGAAGCAGGGGACGGGAGAAACGTATGGTCCGCGACGAATTCCGCAGGCCGTTCAGGCTCTTCGCCCTCGTACTCTTCGATAATGGTGACGGCCGTGGAGGCGGCCGGCTCGGTGCCTTCCTCTTCACTTCGACAACCACCTTGTAAAACACATCTTCCAGCCCAAGCCGCACGTCGTCTGAGTCCTCCAGCATGTCAGACAGACCGGCATCGCCGCTGAACGCCGTCTGAAGCTCCATGCTCTGGAGAACTTTCTTCATGCTGCAGAAGGACATCTTGATTCTTGAACTTGGGGAGCCAGAGCTTGGTGGTCACGCTCCTTGTCCACCTGGGCAGGTGGTCGAACAGGAAGCTCGGGCCGCCGGACGCCATCTCGTCAGCAAGGCTACGCGGCCCGTCGCGCGCACTTGGTAGGAAGCCGCACATGGAGTACCGCGTGCCCTCTCCCCCGCCCGCTGCTTCTCGTCGATTACAAGCAGGGTGCGAAGGGCGACGGATATTGGCCGGAGTGAAGAGAAGGAGGATGTTCAGAGACAGGAAGGGGACTCGGTGGTCGCCGGTCTAGCTCTAGAGGGGAGAGGTCGTGCCGGAGAGGCGGAGACGGAGGCGGCAGCGCACCCTATTCGCCTGCTGTTGCAAGAGAAAGAAACCAATCTAGAGTTCAAGACTAATCGGCAGCTATCGGAAAAGAAAACGTTTCGTTCAGGGTGAGTTATGCGGTGGCAGTGGCGGGTAAATTCATCTAAACTTTGGAGGCAGATAGGTATCAAGGGATGAAGTGGAGCAGCCGAAGCACCTGTTCCTCCGCTCTAGTAAATTGCACTAGCGGGGCTCTCTGCTCCGCTCCACTTCGACGGTGGAGTTCAGGCGTTTGGGATAGCTTCACCTGCTCCGGCTGTAATTTGATGGAGTGAAGCTGTCCCAAACATACCCAGCCTGAGAAACATACTGTTGTTGTGTAGAAGACTTCCAATAATTTGTACACGACTGCAGCCATTTTTCATTCAGAGAGCGATGGGGAAAACATATAATCCTTATCTTGTTTTTGAGGGAAGAAAATGCATTTCTAAGAGGCAAAACACCTTTAAGCATCAAATAGGTTGAATTCCAGCGAGACGTGACATCAATAGATGGACTTTTATGCCTAGAACTTAGTCCTTCTTATATTGACTATCTCAAGAAACTTCTCCACTCTTTCTTGGGAACTTTTGAAAAACTTGACACTTTCCACCTAGCTGTTTCTCGACGATAAATTGGGCCTCTTGGGGGACGCCGGGGGGAAAGTTTTGGTGTGGGGGCGTCAATTCCCAGTCGTGCCCCCGTTTTGGCCCCATGGGCGGCGATTTTGATAGAAAAAACAACACAAATTTGGCATAAATTCATCACCTCCCACATCTGATATTTAACAAGTTTTGAAACACAAACTAAAAACACATCAAACTAGGTGTTGTGTGCCTCCATAGGTGCTCCACCAGATCCCGCTGCAATTCTTGATGCATATGTAGGTCTCGGATCTCCTAACGCATGGTGAGAAAGGTATCCCATGATGCCGGTACCTCATGATCAACAACTGCAAGAGCACTCCGAGTGAAATATGGTTCAATATCAATCACCAGCTCCTCCTTCTCACTCTCAATGATCATGTTGTGCAAGATTAAACAAGAATTCATCACCTCCCACATCTGATATTTCAACCAGGTCAGAGCGGGATACCAGACAACAACAAACCGGGTTTGGAGCACACCAAATGCTTGTTCGACATCCTTGCTGCTAGTTTCCTACAAGCTTGTACCTCGACATCCTCAAAGCAGCCGCGCACCTTCGGATTGAGGAAAATCCTACCGTATTGGTGCAGTCCTTCTTGCATTTGAATTAGGTGTCAAACTCCTGATGGAGAGCTTTCGGCCCATCCTGAAGCAGTGCCAAAATACCGTCTCGACGTGCAACGGATCATCGGTGAAGTAGTCAGGATACAACATGCAGTGCCCCTTGAAACGCTGTCTCGGCTTGCTCTTGCGGTGGCTTGGTGCTGAGCCACCGTGTCGTATGTGCACATGTCGGACAGGCATGCGAGGATCTTAAGTGTTCCTCATCGCCGGCGACTACGGTAGGGATCCTACGGCACTAGAGGGTCTGATGGGAAGCAAATATCGGCTTCCAATTTCTAGGGGTTCCCTTATTATTGTTGAACTTGCTAAAACAAATTATTTAAGTTTAATACTCAATCAAAACTACTCTCTCCATCCGAAAATGTGTGATTTGGCTTTGTCTAAATACTCTGTCCCATCGTGCGGCCCAGGAAAGCGCAGCTGGTCTTCTGAAGCTGGGTCCCATCATGTGGCCCAGGAAGGCGCAGGCTTCAATTGTTTCAAAGTCCAAACAGAAGCCCACCGCGGGTTCCTCTCCGGCTCCGGGTGGAAGTGCCGGCGATGTCGACCACGGCGAAGGAGGCGGCGGCCGGGAAGAGGGACGAGCTCGCGGATTCGCTGGCCGAGCTCTTCACCAACGTCTCCCTTATGGTCCTCGGCGAGCTCCAGGTCAGTCGAACCACAATTAGATGCACGATTGAACTTGGAAGAAAGCGATTTGATTCTGAGATGCGCACGCCCAATTGTCTGGTGCTGATTGGGCTGGCCAACGCGGTAGAATCATGCCATTCCCATAGCGTAGAACCCCTCCAGCCGTTGTTCGTGAAGGTTTCCTATAGTTGGATTGTCTATGTATTTTTCTGTACTTTTTTTTAGATTAAAGGCACTAAGTGTCCGGCCTTATAAATTAAATTGATAATAAAGCCCCATTGGCCGAACACTGTAACAGCAGTACGCTGGGATGCCAGCTTAAGTTTAACTAGCCCAGCGAGAGCAGAGTGAAGCAGAGCAAAATAAAACAATAAGCTTGCTAAGTCTTGGCATGGTGCTGGAGGCAAGTAGGTGTCGGAGTAGAGACTCCAGGTGTAGTTATCGAACATGCTTTGAATCCTATCATATCCCAGTCTGCATCGCAATGCTAGCACCTGTTCCTGTTCGTCCTATATTGCTCCAGCTTTAGGAAAATGCAAAGTTAAAGAGAACCAGCAGCAAACACCCCAACGCGATAGAATCGTGCCATGCCGATAGCGTATAGCCCCTCCAGCCGTTGTTCATGAAGGGTTTTTTTTCCCGTGATTTGCGTCATGGTTTCCTATAGTTGGATTCTCTGTACTTTTTTTAGATTAAAGGCACTAAGTGTCCGCCGTCTGGCCTTATAAATTAAACTACTAATAAGGCCCCATTGGCAGAACAGTAACATCAGTACGCTGGGGATGTCAACTTAAGTTTTACAAGCCCACTTATATAAACCATTAAAGTTACAACGACCAGGGAGAGCAGACTATAATAAAGCACTGAACTTGCTAAGTCCTGGCATGGTGTCAGAGGTGAGTAGGTGTTGGAGTAGAGTCCCTTAAAAAGCATGAGCATTCTCGTCCAGCACCGGATGGTCCTTGCACTTTAACATAGGACACCATTGCTGCAAGAAGATTAAAGTTTTGGTGTGGGAATTTAGCACATAGGACTGGACCGCAGTGTAGCAGTAGGAGCACCTGGGTGACTGGGTCATAAAAGTAGATGCATTCTACTAGTAGCCTGTGTGTCCTGCGCATCAATTCCTCCTGATCTAACAAAAAAAAATCGAATTCTGCTAAGAAGTAGAAAGCATCTCCCTTTTCACTTTGCTCTCCTTGCAAGAAATGTATGAAAGAACAGTACTATCATGAGAGACCTAGTGCTTCTTTACACATGTGCTAGCTCCTACAAAAGGAACAGATTGCAACTGCTACGCACGTCAACAAACAATGCAGGTTTCACATACCACAAGTAGTTAGAAAACTCATATCTAGAGGGCTGGAAGCATTCGAAGCCACTATCCAGGTAGTCGAAGGTATGCTCCCATATTTTAGTTTGTGCTTTTACTCCATTTCTAACTAACTTCTGCTTCTAAAATTCAATGGGATATTAGTTCTCTCGCTAAAGCTTGAAAGGTACCTCTCATTTTCTCATCCATTTTTCCCAAGACACAAAGTGTAGGCATCTTAATTAGCTTCTAGCTTAATCAGGACATTGACCATAATACTGGATGGAACTACACAACATTTCAACCACAAACTACCAAGGCCCCACTCTTTTTTTCTTTCATATTAGTTATCGGCCTGATATATATTTTATTTCCTATCGAAAGTTCCTGACTTATGCTGACTTGTTATCAATTTCCTTGGGTGGATTATACATAATTTGGCTAATTGCCCATCATGCATGCATAAATACGAAATGGATGACTTCTATTTGTATTTGGAGATTATGTTACTTTCTGTAATGTGGTCTGAATATATTTAACTTGTTGTATCCATTAGGTGACCAGACATTGGAATCTAGCATGGATGCAATGGGTAGTGTGACCAAACTATTTAATGACTGGGAAATTCAGCTACTTGTGTTCCTTAGCTTCACACTGCAATTGTTCCTCTTCTTTACTGGTAGGCTTCGGTGTCATACCACAAGTGGGTTCTTAAGGCTCTCCATTTGGGCAGCTTACTTAGGGGCAGACTTGGTAGCAGTTTATGCCCTTGGCTATCTCTCCAAACATGAGGATATCACACTTGAGAGGGACATACCAAAGAGAACACATGCGTTAGCTTTCTTTTGGGCACCATTTCTCCTCATACATCTTGGTGGGCAGGACACTATTACTGCTTTTGCCATGGAGGATAACAACTTGTGGTTGAGGCATTTGTTGAATGTGGTTGTGCAAATTGTCCTGGCTATATATGTTTTCTGGAAGTCCATTGGAAGACACAGTGTTGATCTGTTAGTTTCAGGTATCTTTGTGTTCTCTGCTGGAGTTATAAAGTATGGAGAAAGAATCTGGTCTCTCAAGTGTGGAAGCCTTAAAGACCTTGAGAGCTCAACAGGAGGTCGCTACAAGAACCGTTTGCCTCAAGACATCAACGGCGATGGCTATGATAACATTGTTTGTGAAGCTCTACATTCAATGCCAAAAGTCTATGATATATTTTCAGGGCGAAGCCTATTTACCATTGGGCGGCTGCGTATACAGGACTCCAAGATGCCCAAGATGGTGAGTATTGCGCTTGGTGTGTTTTATGACGATTTATACACCAAGGCTCTCGTGCTCAGAACAATGAGCATCATCATACTCAGATGCATATCTCAGGTCTTTGTTGTTGTTGCTTTTGCGCTCTTCATCATGGATGAGAAACAGAAATATAGCCAAGCGGACATTGCAATCACCTATGCACTATTTATTGGGGGATTCCTAATAGAGATTTGTGCAGTGTTGGCTTGGATGATGTCACCATGGACATGGGCGTGGTTGAACGTTCAAAAGTGGGATATGCTCGCCAAATTGACCTGGTTTATTTTATCTAGTGATATTGGATGGCCAGAGAAGAAGCAGTGGTGGCCGAAGTCGATGGGACAGTACAGCTTGGTGCGGTGGTTGAGTACTGGCAGCAACGTGCAAAAAGCAAGAACATTCAGTCAGCGACTGATGGCCTTGGTCAAGAGGTTATCTGCTGATTGGTTTGGTGTTAAAAGGAACAAGATATTTTGGATGAGCAAGATGTTAGACACCGAAAACGTGGATGTAGATAAGATGATGCTGGAGTATGTTGTGAAGGAGATTATTCTCTTACAAGCTGAAATGTCCATTGGACCAGGACACAAGGGACCCCGAGAATGGCCAAACCTTGGTCGACTGTTGGAAGAAACCCAAGTTCTTATGGTTGCAGATTTTGGTATGGTTCTTGTGTGGTTGCATTTTGTGAGTGAGGCACACTTGAGCAAATACTCATCTCTTCCGCCTCCAGACATGGAGGCAAGCACATCAGCAGCTGCTGCTGCAGCAGCAGAGATACCTGATCTGGGGATGGTGGAAGTATGTAGGAAACTATCCAACTACATGATGTACCTTTTGGTCACCCACCCTTCAATGCTGCCGCTCGCTGCTAGCGCAGCTGCAGCACTGGAGAGATATCAAGAACCCGAAAAGATTGATTTCCTGGACTTCCTGGATAAGAAGAGGATGCCCGAGCCAAGCAAGGAAGCACTCGAAGAGTTGGTATACATGTGGACAAGGATGCTCATATACGCGGCGGGCAAGTCGACGAGGGTGGAGATGCACATAGCACGGCTCAGCACAGGAGGGGAGCTCATCACCTTGGTCTGGCTGCTCATGGCCCACTACGGCATTGGTGAGTCCCAGAGTTGGAGAATCCAAATTGCCAATGCTGATACTATTGGAAACACAGATGTGAGGCAGGCATACGCCTTCTATGTCAGGTAACAGCTGCTCCTCCTCGGTCATTTATTTTATTTATCTCTTCTGTTAGTCTGATGTGCTTGACCGATGATCTTCTTTTCACTTTTTCTTTTCTTTTCATAAAAGCAGTCCAGACGAGGGTTCCAGGGATGTATAAGCTGGTCAGATGGTTTCCAGCACAACTATGTACCCAGTTCTTGTTTTGTTTGATTTACTATCAACTCACCGTGCATGCTGTGACTGACAAAGGTATATGTTCTGTTGTGCTAGTTCTTGTGTGGCTTGTTTGCCTTTTGTGTGACTGATTGAATAAGGCACTGTATATTTGTTATTGTACTATTTCCTGCTCATGTTCGTGTGCGCATCCGTATGAAGTATGATAATATGTATAATTGTTAAACATGGATGATACTACTACTACTACTACACAGATAATGAGTTTCGTGCATCCGTATGAAGTATGATAATATGTATAATTTTGTCCCAGTAGGCTAATTCATATATTCTTCTTTCAGTACATGTACAAGAGTTTACTTGTTCACTTGGTTGATCTCCTGACATTATTCTTCAGAATAACAGTGACATTAGCTTGCATTCTTGCTAATTCGGTAAGGCATGAACCATGAAGTATGCATGTGTAAATATTCTGTTTCTTGCATGCAATTTGCAGCTACAGAGTACTGTTGTAAGAGTTGCAGCCTACTGTTCGCAACGTTCAAATTTTTTGTTTGAAGCAGTGCAGTTTTAGCTTGCGGAAAAAACTCTGATTTAGGCGCTACACAATCAAACTGTAACACTGTTTCTTCAATTGTAGTCAATCCATTTGCATGCTGCCTACGGTTCGCAAAATTCAAATTTGCTGTTTGAACCAGTGCAGTTTTAGCTTGCGAAAAAACTCTGGTTTGGGCACTACACAATCAAACTGTAACACTATTTCTTTAATCGTATTCAATCCATCTGAATTATCCCTTCCTACTGAATATTTCAAGCTGTTTGTCTACCCAGTGTATCCTCTTCTCATTTTGATACTTTCGGAATTCTAACATTTTTCTTGTGCTGTTCTTGATAAAAAGAGTACAATCCAGTAACTGATTGATGTGTACTATATCTGCCGATTCTTGCTAACTGGTTTGGAACAACTGAATGTTCACTAGGAGCTATTATAATGTTGTACTTCTCTGTTCTTGTTCTTTCGTCTTCAATGGTTCTTGCGCCCAGATTGTAGATCATTTCTTTTGTCAAAAGTCCCGTCCTCGTTTTGTAATGTTATTACCAACAATCTGTTATGGCCTTATGAATTATTGACAAAAAATAATGGTATTTTAGTGACTGACTTAAATTGCGTGATGTTCCAAAATCGGTTCATTAACTATGTCGGGCGTGCAGTTCTCTAGAAGGAAGGAACCAATTTGAGAGAATGCATGCCTTCCTGTGAGGAAGATGTAAGCAAAACACATCCATCTCTTCACATCCTCTTGATCTTCTTGACTTCTGCATGCCGGACGGGGATAAGGCCAAATATGTGACTATAAACAACGTACATTTAGTTACTCCCCAGCTCCATTACCATGCCAATGTGTTGAAATTCAGAGGACATGATCTTGAAAACAGAGGTCTAGTTCGCCGATTTATTATGCTTTACACACATGGGACTTTTATTACACAACACAGATGTCATTGAGAGTCCTATCTCTGCTATTTCCGCTGGAATGCCTCTATGCGCCTTGTTTTCATCATATCTCCCTTGTCAGACCTAGGCTTGATGTTGCATCTTCGCTAGTGGGTTGGGGGCTTCGAGTAATCCTCGGGGGATTATCTAGGACAGTCCGGGATAGGGACATCGGATCGTGAACTGGGTGGCTGTTGGGAGCTATCGGTGGTGCGCCGTGGTAGGCCCTGCCCGGCGCCTCTTGCGCCATGGGCAGCACACCGGCAAGATGGCTGATGTGTGCGTTCTCTTGCGGGAGCCGCTCGTCAGGGGTGGCATTGGGAGCTGCAGGGGGGCCATTGGTGGGCTGTGGTAGGATCTTGAGGTGACACGTCGTGCTCTTGGCCGTCGTGTCCTTGCTCCTCACTCCTAGGGTTCATGTTCCTTGCTCCTCGGCTTCCATGATATGGGGATACCTTCCTCATGGCGGTGCTTCCTAGGATGATATGATGGAGATTTGAAAGCTAAGATAACCCGGGACAAATTTCTCCAGTGAAGTTGTTTGATCCGAGGCTAAGTATTCTCAAGAACGGGATGGCGCTCTCGATCCACACCGGGATAGTGTCCCTTTATTACACATATGCCACTGAGAGTCATATCTTTGCTATTTCCGCTAGAATGCCTCAATGCGCCTTGTTTTCATCATATCTCCCTCCTCAAACCTAGGATTTATGTGGCGTCTTGGCCAGTGGGTTGGGAGCTTCGAGTAATCTCTGTGGGCACTACTACGGAAAAGCCTATAGGAGACATGCTCATAGGAGGCGAATCCAAAAAAATGCGCCTCCACTAAATATACAAGGCGCATGTCTAAACGGTGCGCCTTCTATATATTAATACTAGAGGCGCATCCTTGAGGGAAGCGTCTCCTATATTGCATGTACGGATCAGATCTGGCTGCCCCCCTTACTCGAGGCGCATCTGCTCCATATGCGCCTCGAGTAGTTCAGGGCGAGCCCAGTGGTGGTAAGTGCCCAAATATAGGAGGCGCACCACCTGATATGCACCTCGAGTATTTTTCAATATTGGAGGCGCATCACTGTTACATGCGCCTCGAGTAAGGGTGCCTCAATACTGGAGGCGCATACGCACATAAGCGCCTTGTGTATTTTTGGATATTGGAGGCGCATATTGAGCATGTGCGTCTTGATTATTTTAAAATTATATAAGGCGCATCTTGTATGGCATGCGTCTCGAGTATTCTGGCAATACCTTTTTCACTTTTTGGCACATGGAGTCACCTAGAACCACTCACTTCTCTCCACCTTTTGGGCAGGATTCGAAATTCGAATCTGACCAGCCACCTACCGCTCTCCTTTTCCCTCTCATTCTTCTCCTTCTCATCTCATTCTCCTTGTTCTCCATCTCCTCCCCTTCTCCTCCTCTTCTCCTTCTCCTTCTCCTTCTCCTCTCTCTCTCTAGCCTCCTTGCTCCGGCCCTCCTCCTCCTCCTCCTTGCAGTGACAACGACGATGACCTCTTCCTCCGGCCGCCACATCCTCCTCCGGCCTACACCTCCTCCTCCTCCGGCTACCGCCGCCACCTCATCCTCCTCGGCCTGACACCTCTCGCTCGAGAACTAGCGCGGCCATGGCCTCCCGCACCTCCCTGCGGTGGTAGGTTGTGGCCGCGGCCACAACCACCATGCTCCACCGAGGCGACACGACGGTGGCGATGCGCGGATTCAATTGCTTTTGCAATTCAAAACGAGGGTGTTTTTTGCATTTTTACAGCGGCGGTGCCACGAGTAAATTTGAAATTCGAAAATGCTATTCGATGGGCATCTATAAAGCTATTAGAGGCGCATCTTTCAGACATACTCAAGGCACATCTTTTAGACATACTCGAGGCGCATCTGAGTAGCATATATATATCGATATGCGCCTCGCATATCTAGGGTATACAAGGCGTATATCAGATGCGCCTCGAGTAAAAAAATACTAGCAGCGCAAGCCTCGAGACGCATCCCATATGCGCCTCGAATAGCCTTTCTGGTGCGCCTCGAGTAGGGTTTTCCCTACTAGCGAGGGATTATCTAGGATGTTCTGGTATAGCATAATCTTATTGGGAACTGGGTGGCCATGGGGAACTATCGATGGTGCGTTATGGGGGACCTGTCGGGCCCTCTTGCACCACGTGTAGCATGCCGGCAAGATGACCGAGGTTTGCGATCTCTCACGGGACACAATCATCATGGGTGCCATTGGGAGTTGCACTGGGGCCATTGGTGGGCCATGGTAGGATCTTGAGGTGGTACGTTGTGCTCATGGTAGGATCTTGAGCAAAATTGTGTTGACTTGCGGTTTAACTGAAATTCGTGTCACAACAGTACAGAGCCCCCTCACCCCTTGGCGTACATCAGCGTAGATTCATGGACATGCGAGAGGTCGATGGTCGTACACGAGATGGCCCACATCATGGAGCACGTCGGTGACAGTCTTTAGGCGGCCGCAGTAGGTGCTGACCGAGAGAGTCTTAATCCTAGTTAACTACGGCCTACTGACTACTGTACTTATTTGTAACAGTCTAGTGCAGCCACGATCCTAGCAAGCAAACCAAAGTTTGTTGTACAACCTTCAAAATAGGCAAAAGAGCTAGTTAGACAATCCGTTACGGATTCATCATAATCCATAACAAAGGGGGTATTTTTTTAGGGGAAATTGCTCCATTATTAACCCTCTATTGGTGTAACAAAGCATAAAACATAACTAATGTGGTATATCCTTCATAATCTTACAATGAATGACATCTACAAAGAAGTGAAAGCCACGTCTCCAGGTCTCGATTGCAAAGAGCAAAGCGAACCATAGCGAAAAACCAAAAACAATCCCAACAATGACAAAATAATACAGCCACTGGTCTTGCCCTTCACCATTTCTACCATCCTGTTCATTTCTCCTATACGGTGTAAGCGAAGTATCTACACACATATTGTCGAGAGGGAATCCACAAAGCCCAGAATTGTTAGAGTAGATGGATGGGTCAGTTAGGGTCTGGATCTGACTCCCGAAAGGTATTTGGCCTGACAAATGATTGTTCGAGATATTCAACGCGCTGAGCTTCGATAAGTTGGAGATTCGTAGAGGAATTGCTCCTGAAAGTTCATTAGATGATAGATCAAGGGACTCAATAAAATTCAAACTACCAATGTTTTCAGGAATGCCACATGAAAGATGGTTTCTTGATAGGTTTAGAAACATGAGGCCCTGGAGGTTGGTTAACTCGCCGGGGATGTATTGGGACAACAAATTGCTCGATAAATCGATGCCGGTTAATAACCATGCCGTACTCTCAAAAACCAACTGCTGGTTCTTCCATGTTATGTTGATTCTATCAGGGTACTCCGGCTCCCGGGGAATCATCCAACCTTTTTGATTCCTCATGTAGGTCAAGTTGCCGAGGGCTGCTGGAATTGATCCTGTCAGGCTATTGTGTGCCACGTCTAGCAGCTGGAGATTTGAAAGCTGGGATAACCCGGGAGGAATTTCTCCGGTGAAGTTGTTTGATCTGAGGCTAAGGATTCTCAAGAATGGGATGGCACTCCCGATCCACGCCGGGATAGCACCGGAGAAACGGTTGTTCCTGATGTCTAGGGTGGCCAGTAAGGGCACGTTCAACGCGGGCGTTAAGAGCAGGCGCTAGGATCCTAATCCTGGCAGTTACGCTCGGTTCCTGGCCAAATAGGAGAATTAATCTAGCGTCGACGTCTCAATACTCGCCGGGCGCTCCACTATTTCCGCACGTAGCAAATGATTTTTCCTAACAGCAGAACCTGTCCTCGCGCAAAAAAGCAAAACAGATTTAGCGTCTCGTTTGGCGGCTGGCGTTGGAGGATGCTGCGCTCCACCGGCCTCTATTTTCTGTTTGTATTATTTTAAATCACTTAAACGTCTAGCTAACAGCCTAGCGATATACATGCCCTAAGGCGCAACTATGTAGGACCGGCGGGAAGGAACCGGTGAAGCCATTTCCGGCGAGGTAAAGCGACCTGAGATTGCAGTAGCGGTTGCTTGCCGTAGCCACGGGGATTTCGCCTGAGAAGCAGTTGTTAGACAGGTCCATGTGCAGCAGATTCTGGAGGTTCCACCAGCAGTTTGACAGCCCCCCTGTGAGCCAATTGTTTGACAGGCCCATGAAGTGCAGGATGGGGAGCTGGCACAGGCAGTCCAGGAGAACACCAGTGAGCCGGTTGTTGGACAGGTCCATCAACTCTAGAGCATGGAGCACGCAGAGCTGCTGCGGGATGTCCCCGCCGAGACTGTTGTTGGATAGGACGAGGTAGACAAGGCTACGCATGCCGCCGAGCTGCGGTGGGATGGAGCCATTTAGCCTGTTGCTGCTGAGGTCGAGTATGCGGAGAGAGGGCAGCCACGAGATGCTGGCTGGGATGTCACCGGCAAGTTTGTTGCGGCTGAGGTCCAACATGGTGAGCGCCTGGAGCGCCCCGATGTCTAACCAGCGGAGCTCGCCGGAGAGATCGAGACCCGCAAGGCTTAGCGACGTCACGTGTTCGGCGTCACAGGACACGCCGTACCACGAGCAGACCGGCATGGACTTGATCCAGCTGGACAGCCCGGCTGCGTCGACGAGGCTGGCCTTCCATGCGAGAAGGGCATCGGCCTCCGTGGACACCATGGTTGCGATTGTCGTCGCTTGGACAGTGACCAGTAGGAGGAAGAGCGCGGCAGCTTGGGGGAGGTGCCAGTGGGCTGGTGGTATCATCTTTCTTGGTGAGATGGTTGAGTTGGTAGGAAGAAACTCGATGTATATATGGTCGCTTCGAAACATGCCGGCTGTCCGCGTGCGGCAAGGCACTGCTCGCGACAGGAGGAAGAACACACGGGCCTGGTCAAGTTTGCCCAGGCTTAATTATCTCCCTTTGACCCAGTAGAAAATATGTAATGAGGTACTTGTTGAAAAAAAAAATATATATATATATATATATATATATATAATGAGGTACTCCCTCCTACCTAAATTAGTTGACTTAAATTTTTATATGAAATATTTGATGACAAATCCCACCCTCCCTCCTGTGTCGCCCCGCTCGGGTGGCACCGGAGCACCCCAAAAAAGAACCTTGCCAGCACCACCTCCCTCTGGCCGCTGCTGCCGTCGGCAGTGGCGGCACCCGTCTCGCCTAAGGAACAGGGCTGAGGAGGCACGCGGCGGTTGTGTGTCGGGGCAGAGATTCAAGGCGAGGAGCGCGTGTGGTTGATGGGATGTGGAGATGGCGCTATGGTGGTGGTGCTCGGGGATGGCAGATTGGGTGAGGCAATTCCACGGCAGCGACATCTAAGGTGTTGCTTCCATGGAGTAACGCGGTGGCAGAGGGATTGACATGGGTCTAATCTAGCTAGGCCGGCGGGTCACGGCGGCCACTGCGTGCATCGGCCAGACTACATGGGTTCCAATGAGATCGGCAGCAATCCGGTTTGTCGTCTCCTCTACAGTCGGCCGGTGGCAGGGGCTTCTGGCTCGGCTTGAATACAAGAGGTGATCCTAGGATTCTTCTCACGTCAATACGATGTTCTCCTTGATGCCTGGCCTCATTGATCTGTCCGGTAACAAGTTTTGGGAGGCTCCACCGAAGATCTTCATTGGGAGATTGATTCATGTAGACAGCTAGATAGATGAAATTCGTTCGTGTCCAAAGAAAAATCAACAGGTTTCATAAAGTTTTTAAAGTTTAAATAGTGTTAATATATATATATGTGCAATACTAGTCTTGTTTAAAAACTCTCTTCACTAGGAACTCATATATGCAAACAGTTCTCAATTTAGTTTTTTGTTCAAAATTTACAAATGTTTTAAATTTAGAGAGAGAGAGACACACACACACACAACTTTCATTAGAAAGTAGAGAACGGAGAGAAAGTGGGTCATGCAGTCAGCTTGGAAGAATAAACCGTGACTGTGATTATGCGTGAGCAGACATTGACCCACCCGTCTTGTTCTTCCCCCTGTCGCTCGCTAGCGGTGCATTATATTGCCGTCCGTGGACGGCCGGCATGCGTCGAAAAAGACGCGTTCCACACGGTTTGCTATCATGCATATGTATCGAGTGTTGTTTTTCGTACGTACTCAGCCATCTCACTCGGGGACATGTCGAGTGCAGCCCACGCGTGCCTCGCCGGCACTGCCGCGCTCTTCCTCCTAGCAGTGGCCACAGTCACGGCAACGTCGACTGTCGAGGCGGTGCTACGGGAGGCGGAGGCCCTTCTGACATGGAAGGCCAGCCTTGTCGATCCAGCCGCCCTGTCCAGCTGGATCCAGGACACCCCGGTCTGCTCATGGTATGGTGTGTCCTGCGACGCCAAACGCGTCACCACTACAGGAATCGAACGCTACGCCGAGGGCAGATAGCCGTCGGCATAGCCAGCTAAACCGTCGGCGTAGGCTACGCCGACGGCAGCCCTCGGCGTAGCTCCTCGGCGACGCTGCTCCTCGGCGGAGACGAGGCGGCCCTCGGCGTAGCTGGAAAACCCTCGGCGTAGCTTATGCCGATGGCGCCGTCGGCGTACTCGCCGTCGGCGGAGAGCCCAAACGCCGTTCGACGACGAGGTAACGACGCGCCGATGGCCAGGCCGTCGACATAGCTGGACACGTGCCCGCTCTGAGCCGCCCAGCCGCGGAGCTACGCCGACGGCATCCCCCTCGGCATATCGTGCCACGCGTAAACCAAGAGAGCGCCCAGGCCTGGACCTACGTCGACGGCGTAGCCCTGACCATTTCATCACACGCAGGGAGCTACGCCGACGGCCTAGCCCTCGGCGTAGGGCCAGCCCAGATTTTTTTTAATTTTTTCTGTTTAATTTCACAGAAATGACAGCAGTAATTATCAATATTTAACAGCAATTAACTCATCTAAAGCATCAATATTTAACAGCAATAATTATTAACATCATTCAAGCATGATCGCATCATCATATCATTCATACATCATTCAAACATATCATATCCTTGATGTATACAAGCCGACATCCATACTACTCTGGAGGAGACGGGTACTGTGGAGGAGACGGGGTGAACCCCTGATCTCCCCTGGTGAGAATAGGCGACGCCCGACGAGGTCGCCGTGCAGTAGAAGCAGCAAAAGAACCACCAGGGAGTTGTCAGCGAAGCACCACCAGCAGAACGACCAGGCGAAGGACCATCGGGGTGGGCGGGTGTGATCATCCGATGGCTACCCGGCGAGGCATGACCAAAGTGCTCGTTCTCGGAATGTCCCGCCCCCTACATGTTCCCTACATGTTAGCAATTTGCGAGGCAAAGTAAAGCGGTAACCGGTGGTTTGGCAAAGAACTTACCGGTGATGATCCGAAGTATGTCCGACGGAAACTTTCCCTCGATGGCAGGAATGGCGCCAGCCCTGGCATGGGAGGTATGGGCCCTAAATTAACACTCTGCCCCGCTTGCATAGCCACAATCATCGCCTACAAGATAGTTTAGATGTCAGGCCCTAAAGCACCAAACTAGGGAAAGTTCGACTTATATGTTTTGCAAAAGTAAAGGTTTAAACTTACATTTACGTACTGCGTATAGACCATACTCGCCGCCTGATGCTGCTGAAAGGCCACCTCATATTCGTCATGAGCGGCATCGTAGGCTGCCTTGAACTCAGGCTACAAATTCAAATACAATGACTCTCGTCAACACTTAACCATGCATGAACAAAAGTCGTAAAGATGGGGAAAATAAGAAAACCTACGTCATCTCTGGAGGTGGATCGACGAGGCTGCCCACGAGGCGGGATAGGTGGGCCGTCGGCGGGGTGGGTAGCCTTGAGACGCGTGAAGCTCGTGGTGAGGGTAGGCTTGACATTTTTATTAAGAATCTTGAGACGTCCATGCTCTAATCCGTGTGACGCTAAGAGCAAGGACTCCTCGTCGATCTCCGCATTAATGGGGTCATCCACATGCGGGTGACGAGCCTTCACCATCGTGTTGTAGTTCTACAAGTCTTTCTGGGCATTGCCGAAGAACACGGGGAGCAAGGGTATGGTGTGTCCCGCCGCCCTGTCCAGCTGGACCCAGGACACGCCGGTCTGCTCATGGTATAGTGTGTCCGGCGACGCCGAACGCGTCACGTTGCTGAGTCTTCACGGACTCGGTCTCTCCGGCGGGCTTGGCACCCTGGAAATGGCGGCGCTCTCGGCGCTCACCTATATGGACCTCAACGGGAACAACATGGTCGTTAACCGGCATCGATTTATCGAGCAATTTGTTGTCTGGATGCATCCCTCGTGAATTACTAACCTTCAACGCCTCCTATATTTGAACCTGTCAAGGAACCATCTATCATGCGTCATTCCAGAAGACATTGGTAGCTTGAGTATTCTTGAGTCCCTTGGCCTATCATCTAATGAAATTCGAGGACCAATTCCTCCGAGCATCTCCAACTTATCGGGGCTTAGCATGCTCAATGTCTCTCCAACAATCATTTGTCGGGCAAGATACCCGTTGGGAGTCAAATTTAGACCCTAACTGACCCATCGATCTATTCTAATAATTATGGGCTATGTGGATTTCCTCTCGACATTCTTTGAACGGATAGTTTGCTTAAACCTAATGAGAGAAATGCACTTGTTGACAGAAATGGTGAAGGGGAAGACCGGTGGTTGTACTACTTTGTGATCGTTGGGATCGTTTTTGGCTTTTGGCTATGGTTTATTTTGCTCTTTACAATTCAGACATGGAGATGTTGTTTTCACTTCTTTGTGGATCACATGCAACGTAAGATTATGCAGAATATGTCACATTAGATGTGTTCAATGCTTTGTTATACCAACAGATGAGTGTATGTACATCGAAGTTATTTACACTTTTTATGCAATAAACAAAAAAGTATGTCCCCTCGATTTCTTATCTAGAGGGGGGAAATATCATATATATACTTGGGTATCACAAAAAGAAATAGCATACTCAACTTCAATGTTAGCCCGAGTCTCCGATGAGCGATGAGAACGCTAATAGATAGATAGATTAGGGCATCTCTAACCGATTCCCAATCGGTTAGAAGAGTAAATGGAGGAGTAAACTTTAGAGGAGTAAAAGTACTCCTCTAAAGGTGGTCGGCACCTAACCAAATCCCTATTTTTAGAGGAGTAAAACTATTTTTCATCATTTGCAATACAAATAGGTTGATACAAACACATATATTATCATATATATTATCATAGGTTTTGATACCGATACATCCCGATACACCTAAAATAGATACCGATACAACTCGATACAATTGATACATAGAGAGTACATATTTCTCCCCATAGATATCGATACAACCCGATAGAAACCGACACAAACCAAAGTGTTCTTGTTATGCATTAAAACGCATAACAAGAATGTGCCATCTATTTAACATCGATGAAAGCGATCTACCATCTCCGGTTGTCTTTTCATTGAAATTCTTGTGAATTTTCTCCCAAAAAAGTTGAAATGGCGGACGAACACCACTCGCTTCGTATATTGCGTCATCTACAAGAGTTTGATGTTGCCATGCAAAATACAACTCATTGTCTTCATCCTCGGTCCATGTAGAAGTCCTAGTACTTCATTTGTAACAAAAATCAAATAAGCCACGGCTTCTTGTGCTCCAATTTAACATGACCAAAAAGAGGGGGAAAATTCACCTTTTCCGTCTTGTGTTGGTTGCGGCCGGCGGTGCCGGCAATCCATCTCCGACAGCAGCATCGATGGAAGCCGGCCCTGCATCCTCCAACTCCGTCCAGAGGTCCCGCGCGCAGACAAAACCCGTCGTGGGTGACGAGGGCGGTTGCGCGGGATCTGTGGTGGGCTAGGAGGACAGGATGAGCCGCATCGCGGCATCGGTGGTGGCCGGTCTCCTGGGAGCCAACTCCGAGTTGTCGTGGTCACCAGAGGCCACGCCGGCTCGGCTTGCGACGAATCGACGCCGACGGAGCCCGAATTTGGAGCAAATCGGGGCGGCGACCGGCGAAAATTAGGTCTCCCCGTCGATTTCGGCAACGGCAAGAGGCGGCAGAGGGACTGAGAGGTAGGCCGGAGGACGGCGGAGGGACCGGGGTGGGGTCGCCGGCGGGAATGGGTGCGGTGGGTCGGAAGGCGGGAGGTTTTCTCGGAAGTGGCCTCGGAAGAGTAAATTTAGGAGTTGACCGCCACTTTTACTCCTCCGATGAGTATAATTTTACTCCTCTAACCGTTTAGGAGTTCGGTTAGGTGCTACCGCTGCTTATTTTTACTCCTCTGAATCGGTTAGAGATACCCTTATATATATATATATATAGAGAGAGAGAGAGAGAGAGAGAGAGTGGCGCTATTTGACATCCAGGGTGTAGAATAGTTATTCTTCACCCACCCTCTATCTTTCAAACCGTACATGATTTTTACGCCACGTAAATTTTTTCTTACCTCAGAAGTCAAGAAGAACATAAGAAAATTTAGACATGTCGTAAAAAAATTTGTTTACATACCGTATAAAAATACGATATAAAATGCATATTTTCTATGTATTTTACACTATAATGACTCAAAAATTGTATTTTTATGTCGATTTTTTTGCATTGCTAATAAATATGAACATAATTATTATCATACAAAACATAAATTTCTGAATGTGAGAACATAAAAATATGTGGGGTGCAAAATAACTATTCTGCACCCTGAGTGCTGAATAGGGCTATATATATATATATATAAATACTTCTTACTCCCGGCTGTAACTACACTCACGTCTCATATATTGTACGGAAGTATTTGTAATACTTTATTTGTTTGAGTATATTCATATATTATATCTAAGATACTTCCAAGTAAGTTAGGTGAAAAAATTGCAAATGCACACATAGTTTTTTGTATATATGTAAAATATCATCATATTTGTACGTACAGAAGAAGTATGTGAATAAAAATTACATACTACCAAGAAAATAGTATATATACTGCTCAAATATTCTTATATACTTCATACTACCCATATATAGTCTCTTGTATGATAGATACTGCCTAAATTACGTTAAACACACGTGGATGTAACTACACCCGGTGTATATATATATATATTATATATATAATATATATATTTATATATTAAAATTGAATAGATTAGCGAGTTTTAGCGATGCACCTCAAGAGTCCGTCGTTCCGTTAGTGCAGCTTCCTAATTTTAGCCAATCGTTGCCCGACGTGTATACGATTTTCACTGTAGACCCTGTCTGGTGCTGTAGTTCGATTCTGCTTGCCCTTTTTCCTTGTGCGTGAATTCCCTAATTACCGGTAGGCCTCGCGTTATTGTTTCCGGTTGCTTCTGGTCAGTCCATGTCATATGTCTCCTCATACTTCCCGCCATATCCTAGATATTGTGGGCGTATCTCTCTTCTCATCTCTCCGCATATCCTAGATAGATTAGACTAGACGGGTACGCGCGCTTTGTCGCGCCGTCTGCTACCCGTTTTTGCATGTCCTGTAATGTGCGGTGCAACATGGCGTGGTCACTTTTGGTCATGCCTTACGGTGCCCGCGCATGTGTGGCGTGAACGATGTGTCCAGCGGGTCAGTTAGATGTACGGCTCAAGAGTTTCACATACTTGCATAAAAGGAACAGAATCTAGGCCTGAGCCGTTATTTAGCATCATATAATAAACGTGTCTATATGAGTGTATACCTATGATTTATTTATATGAGATGGATAACACCGCACCACTTGCAGGAACATGGATATTCCATATGAAAAAAACGACAGGCAACTTTGCATGCAGAGACATATGCTTCTACTCCAGTCCTGGCTAAAGTTCATGCCAGATTGATTAAGTTTGTATTCAGTCAACAAATTTCAAAGAAAATCGCACAAAAACCATGGAGATATATCTTACTAATAGAAGTGCTCAAGAAGAAGGAAGAACATGGAGCTGAAATCATAGACAACCGAGACCTCATCTAAGACAGGGTGACATGAATGGATGCAATTTTGATGTGCGGAGGCGAGGAAGAAAACTTAGGGCTAGAGTACGGGTCATAGGGTTCTGGCAATGAAGGGGAGGCTTAGAGGAAAGCTAGGGGGAGGGGTGGAAGCTTAGGGTTCTGGTGGTGGGGGCGAGTGGTGGCTGGCTGGTCGACGGGTGGGACAAATGGTGCCAAGGAAGAAGAAGAAGGAGGCAGGGGAAGAAGAAGAAACAAGATAGGGGTCAGTGCGTGAGGATGGACCAGGCCCACTAGTGTATCCCTTCTGGCGGCGTGGGTCGATACATTGTTGAAAGCGGCACATAGAACCTCCTAGATAACTCCACAAAGAACCACCCCTGACCATAGCCAACAAAAAATGGAAACTTGGCTGACCCATTAGCATGGTGGCAGAGTACATGACACTTCCTATGGAACTGAAAAAAGTGAACAGAAAAGCCGGCCCAAAAAGCTCTACTAATTTTTATGACCACATTTTCGGCTTTTGTTTCCTTATTTTCCTTTTGCATCCACCCTTCTTATACCCTACATATCTTATAATTTCTTCCAGCATGTTCGCTTGTGTAACCCTAGCCGCCAGAAGTTTTTGTCCTCCAGATCAATCAGCCATGGTTCCGTCTCCTCTAGCTGGCCTTATCAGCGCCGGGAGGGGTGGTAAACTCATATATTAACTAGAAAACTTTGTAGGTCAGGATAGATCTACATCTGATAGCCATGGTGTTGATAAGGAAGACGCTCGCAAGAAGTTCTTCTCAGACACCTATCCTTACGCGTGCTGGTGTTGATCCCAGAACATACATTTCCTATAGGCCCTACGGGAAAAACTTTCTTTGCCGTGTGGCAAAACCACATGGCAAAGACTTTCTGAAACACGGCAAAGGCTTTGTCGTGTGTATACACACGGCAAATGCCACACGGCAACGTTTGTCAAGGCAAAGGCCCTTTGCCGTGTGTTTTTTAAATAAGACAGCAAAGCCTTTGCCGTGTGTCTTACGCGTAGATACGGCAAAGTAAAGTGAGATGACGGTTTTCTTGGAGATGACGGTGTCTATTCTTTGCCGTGTGTCATTCATAAATTCAACACGGCAAAGACAGCCTTTGTCGTGTGTCACCCATAAAACAT
Source organism: Avena sativa (assembly GCA_916181665.1). Classification (NCBI taxonomy): domain Eukaryota; kingdom Viridiplantae; phylum Streptophyta; class Magnoliopsida; order Poales; family Poaceae; genus Avena; species Avena sativa. The sequence goes on along the minus strand of OV702291.1, from coordinate 121,811,596 downwards.
ACACGACAAAGGTTGCCTTTGCCGTGTGTCGCCCATAAAACCTACACGGCAAAGGCGTCTTTGCCGTGTGTCACGTACACGGCAAAAAGGCTGCCTTTTCAAAAAAAAAATCAAATTTTTTTTAAACTTTTTTGAATATTTTTTACTTGTTAATCTCATATGGGATACTTTTAATCCTAAGTTTGCTTAGTATTAGGTCAAATTGCACTCATGATCAAACTTCCCCTACGGTCACCCATCCTAACACTACTCTAGCCCTAGCACGCTTAACTTCTTCGTTCCTTTCAAATGAGCTTCCGAGAAAGAAAGCATACATTGTCGATAATATTTTCATAACAATCATATTAACTATTGGACCATGATGTCACACATCTCAGTTTTAGATTTTAAACAATTATTTAAGTAGACAACAATGAATAAATAATAATAATCTTGAATCCAAATAAAAAATGATTTTATTTTTTACCTTTTTCTATTTAATATGGAATGATTCATATATTTAAATCCGTAAATCAGAATTCGACAAATAAAATATCTAAATCAATCAGAAAAATGAGAGAAATCCAAATATGACATCCATATCATATTGTGAACCTACAAATGATTTTTGTAAAAAATCATGAGCATCATATCATGTACCTGCAGTTCATATCTGACCCACTTCCTACCGATTCGGTAGAAATTTGTCTTTTTCACCAAGAGTGGACGAAAAGGTTTTAAAATCTCCGGTTGAGACATTGTTCATGTAAGATGGTCTAGTATTTTTGAAAAATGAGGTGGTAGCATTTTTTGAATTGAACATTTGGTGTTGCTTCACAAAATGCCCCGATTTTTACGCTCTGAAAATAGAAAATGGCTTTTCTGTACGACGAAAAGGAAAACTTTCTCCTGCAATATTGTTCTCCATCCCATGATGCACATGCATGCACAATATAGGCACATTATCACAAACTATGTCGTGATTCTGCCCATAACATTGATCATTTGAACCAAAAGTCAAGAAACCTCGAATGAGATAGGTCATTTTGTGAAGGTTTTTTTGAGACATAATCAATATATCAAGTTTGATATTTTTCCTTCCAACTATATCACAAAATATGACACCACGCGAAGGTCTTGCATTTCTTTGATTTTTTTTGATTTAGTTATGGTCATTTGAAACTATCCTCAAACCATAATCGAACAACGGGCATGACGATTCTTAGCTCGGGGTTGAGCCTCGCTAAATTTGCATTGGATCTCTGAAGAAACATCATATTATAAACTTAAAAATGATTTTTGTAAAAAATCATGACATCATATCATGTACCTGCAGTTCATCTCTGACCCACTTCCTACCGATTCAGCAAAAAATTGTCTTTTTTCACCAGGGGTGGACGGAGAGGTTTTAAAATCCCCGATTGGGACATTGTTCATGTAAGATGGTCTAGTATTTTTGAAAAATAGGGTGATAGCATTTTTGAATGGAACATTTGGTGTTGCTTCATAAAACGCCCCGATTTTTGCGCTCCGGAAATAGAAAATGGCTTTTTCGTGCGACGAAAAGGAAAACTTCCTCCTGCAATATTGTCCCCCATCTCATGATGCACATTCATGCATAATATGGACACGTTATCACAAACTATGTTGTGATTCTGCCCATAACATTGATCATTTAAACCAAAAGCCAAGAAACCTCGAATGAGATAGGTCATTTTGTGAAGGTTTTTTTGAGACATAATAAATATACCAAGTTTGATATTTTTCCTTCCAACTATATCACAAAATATGACACCACGTGAAGGTCTCGCATTTTTTTGATTTTTTTATTTAGTTATGCTTATTTGAAACTATCGTCAAACCCTAATCGAACAGCGGGCATGGCAATTCTTAGCTTCGGGCTGAGCCTCGCTAAACTTGCATTGGATCTATGAAGAAACATCATATTTTGAACCTAAAAATGATTTTTATAAAAAATCATGAGCATCAGATCATGTACCTGCAGTTCATATCTTACCCACTTCCTACCGATTCGGCAGAAATTTGTCTTTTTCACCAGGGATGGACGGAAATGTTTTAAAATCTCCGGTTGGGACATTGTTCATGTAAGGTGTTCTACTATTTTTTAAAAATAGGGTGGTAGCATTTTTGAATTGAACATTTGGTGTTGCTTCACAAAACGTCCCGATTTTTGCGCTCCGAAAATAGAAAATGGTTTTTCCGTGCAACGAAAAGGAAAACTTCCTCCTGCAACATTGTTCTCCATCCCATGATGCACATGAATGCACAATATAGTCACATTATCACAAACTACGTTGCGATTCTAGCCATAACATTGATCATTTGAACCGAAAACCAGGAATCCTCGAATGAGATAGGTCATTTTGTGAAGGGTTTTTTGAGACATAATCAATGTACCAAGTTTGATATTTTTTCCTTCCAACTATATCACAAAATATGACACCACGCGAAGGTCTCACATTGTTCCGCTCATTTTTGTATTTTTTATGCCTGTTTTAAACTATGGTCAAAATGGCGAGTATGGAGATTCATATTTAACATAAATATCTAATATTTGTATGTAGATAGATCTTATTTTTATGCAAATTTTGATATATTATTTCTATTTTTCTGAACTAGAATGATTTTTTAAAGATTTTCCTAAGAGTAATGTGATAAAAGAGAAAAAAGAAAAACAATAGAACTTTGCCGTGTATATATCGGAATACACACGGCAAAGGCCCTTTGCCGTGTATATTGCGGAATACACACAGCAAAGACCCTTTGCCGTGTATACTGCGGAATACACACGGCAAAGGGCTGGCGAGGGCACACGGCAAAGAGGCCACCGTTTGCTGCCGTTAGTTCATTCCCGTCAAGTAGACCTATGGGGTCAAGGGTCCCACCTCGTTGCCGTGATGACACCTATGCCGTGTGCCGCTGTCAACTTTGCCGAGTGTTTTTTCTTTGCCGTGTTCCTTTGTAGGTCTTTGTCATGTATATTTCTTTGCCGTGTTCGCGTACTTTGTCGTGTACTTTCTAGGTTGTACACGGCAAAGACAAACTTTGCCGTGTTCCAGTCTATTTGGCACACGGCAAAGCCGTGTCTACACGGCAGCGACAATTTTTCCCGTAGTGAGGTATGGTCCTTCAAATCCTGCCTTAATCTATCGCTTTTGGCCTTCTTCTCGTGGCAATCGAGAGGATGATCTTTACAACAGAAGCCATCTTGCTCCGTTCGATCTCGACTTTTTTGGTTTTCGTTTCTCACCATCGACGAGGCATGTCGATTTTATTTCCATATGTTGTCGGTGTTTGTTATCACGATGATATCGACAGTTGTTTTATGGATTTTTTTGTCTAGGACATCAACTATTCATTGTTTTGATATATTGTGGTATAGATTTTCTTCAAAAGAACCGTTCTTACTTCTCGGGATAGGGCCATTAGCGGTGGTGTGGGGATAGGGTTAGCCAGAGATGAGGAAGACATTGGTGCTCCGAGGAGACGAGGACGCAGCTGACCTCGTCGACGATAGAGATGGCGCGACTATCCGCGAGAAAGCAAACTTAGGGCTCAAGGTGCGGGTTCAGGGGGCTTAGTGGGATTGCCGGCTGGTCGGAACCTCGCCGGAGACGGGGACGACGCGGCTGGCCATGTATCTTTGACGGAGGTGATACCTTTGATCCGGATTCATGGATATATTATAATAGCTTTTTCCCTAGAAGATCTAGGTTTAATCGAACCTTGAAAAGCAATGCTAAAATAAAATAAAAAGGACACGTCTACAAGACTTTATTTATTTATTTTACCTTAGTTTATCGGACCAATCTAGTTTATTTTTATAATGAGTTGAATCAATGGATGGAGATAGGCCAGGGTTGAAGATCCATATGCAGCTGCACATCATATGGGATAAAATATAATAATAAGCATAGTCATATGTAATGATTGAATAGGGATAATCTCTTATGGGAAACATATCTTAATATACTAGAGCCCTCGTGATGCAGCGGGCATAGCAATAGTCTTTTAATCCAACTGAGTGCACCACGAAGAAATGGGCTACAAACGATTATTAAGTATAAAACACAAATCAAAGCATTAAGTGGTGATGTTGTTGTGATCCCGAAAGGGTCGCTAAATGAAGACCGTACTATCCTTTCTGTCACTAGGGTTCCTATGAGATCGCCGCTAGCCAAGTATCTCACCTCGAGCCTTTATCAATCTATGGGATCTTGGGTACCTACAAGTCCATAGATCGAGGCAAGAGAAAAAGAAACAAAAGGTACAAATTTCTATTGCAAAAAAAACATAATACTCCCATGAATTAGATACAAATAATTGTTGCGAGGTTTCTCCCAAAGCCGCAGCCCGTGAGGACTGCTCACTCATAACAAATAGATCTAGGATAGAAAACATTGTGTAAAATACTTAGATTAAAATTAAATATTTTTATAATGGTCGCCGAATCACAAGGAGATCTAAAATACAAAGCAATGACTATGGATAATAGAGGGGATGGATGATGAAAGTGATGAATAATGGATAAACAATGGCGTGGATCTCCTTTGGTGGTGCTATGATGTAATCTGAGAATGATGGCTCTCTGGCTGGCGGCTAGAGCCTCAAAATATATAGGCGTATTCATGAAAGTTATAGGGTTTGACGAGACAAAGCCATCACCACATGGTATGGGCGTACGGTATAGGCGGGCCTTGCCCGTACCAGTGGTCGTTAAGCTTGCATGCACCAGGGAATGACTCCCCAATTATTTGGCCATGTGGACTTTCTCAAAAACCTTCATTATGACTCCTGATTTCGCATTAAAAAGCGTTATTTCCTGCACAACACAATTCAAAGCAAGGTTTTGCATATCTTTGCAATTATTAGTCATTAGTGGCAAGGATTGAGAGTTTTCTTGTCAATTGTTTGAACAAAAATAATGTTAAAACGCGATGGAAGATGACTATTTTTGGAGCCATCAGGAGGCGAGGAACCAAACTTAGGGCTTAGGGTGCGGGATGGGGGGCTTAGAGGGATGGCCGGCTGGCTAGTACCTCGCCGGAGATGGGGACGACACGACTAACTATGGTGTCATTGACGGAGGCGAGGAAGCAAACTTAGGGTTAGTGTGCATGTCTGACGGTTCTGGCGGTGCAGGGAGCTTAGATGGAAGCTGAGGATGGTAGCTTAGGGTTCCGGTGGTGGGGGACGGGCAGTGGCTGGCTGGTCGATGAGTGGGACAGATGGTGCTAATGAAGAAGAAGAAGGAGGCAGGGGGAAGAAGAAGAAAGAGATAGGGGCCGACACACAAGGATGGACCAGGGCCAGTATTATCTCCCTTTAGGCAGCGCAGGTGCGGCGCACCACTGAAGGCGGCACATAGAACCTCCCGGATAACCTCACATAGAACCACCCCTGTCCATATATTGCCAACAAAGAACGAAAGCTGGCCCGACCCATTAGCACGCCGGCCCAAAAAACACTACCAATTTTCTTGACCACATTCTCGGCTTTTGTTTCCTTATTTGTCAGTTGCATCCATCCTTCTTATACCCTACAAATCTTATAATTTCTTCCCGGCATGTTTGCTTGTGTAACCCTAGCCGCCAAAAGTTTTCGTCGTCCACATCAATCGGTCTTGGTTCCATCTCCTTCGGCCGGCCTTGTCGGCGTCAGGATGGGTAGGAAACTCATATATAAGTTGGAAAAGTTTGTAGATTAGGACAAATCTGCATCTGATAGCCATGGTGTCGATAAGGAAGATGCTCGCGAGATGTTCTTCTCGGACACCCATCCTTTCGCGTGCTGGTGTTGATTTTAGAACATATGTTCCCTCCAGGTATGATCCTTCAAATCCCCGTTTTAATGCACCGCTTTTGGCCTTCTTATCGCGACAATGGAGAGGATGATCTCGACAACAGAAGCCATGCTTTCTCCGTTCGATCTCGACTTTTTTTTTTGGTTTTCGCTTGTCACCATCGATGAGGCATGTCAGGTTTCTTTCCATATTTTGCCGGTGTTTGTTCTCGCGGGGATATTGGCGGTTGTTCTATGGATCTGGCGTGTGCATATTCTTTTAAGCGCGGCTCAAGATCCAACTATGAATCCTCGTTTGCGTCTGCATGTATAAACAACTCGAACAACACATGTTTTTCATACTTGCTCCGTTCGATCTCGACTTTTTTTTGGTTTTCTCTTCTCACTATCGACGAGGCATGTCGGGTTTCTTTCCATATATTGTCGGTGCTTGTTCTCACGGGATATCGTAGTTGTTTTATGGATCTGTCGCATGCATAGTTTTTTAAAAGAATTGCTTTTGCTTGCATGGTGGCCAATGCTCCCTAGTCCACTCTACATAAATCTTAGCACAAGTATTGCTTAACCAGATTTTTTGGTGGGGTTGGCATGGATTTAAACCGGGCCCTTCAAACCGTACATACGGTTTCTTGTGCTAAAGGTTTATCTTCCGTACTGCTTCAGCTTAGCCTATCCTCGTGGTCATGGGCTGTGTCTGGTTGTTTCTGGCTTGCTGCAGACAGCCCGCGCCTCACAAGTTGTTGGGCCGGTAAATGCTATTCTGTTTTTCGAGTCGTGTTTTATTTCCATCTCTCCTAATTTCCCTAGTAGGTGTTTCCATTCTCATGAAAGTAGTAGTTGCTATTTTTGCTGTGATTGTCCTGTCTAGAACTATTACTTTCTCCGCTCATCACCGTTTTAAGACCTTGTACATAAATATTTTTTCCAGATATACTGAATTTATTTTTGTATAATCAATGTAGTAGCTCGTTATTTTGCCGGGCCATCTTTTTTTATACTAATATAAATAAATACACGCTGTAATTATGAACCAAAATATTCTGTCGTGCTCTAAACAGGGCACTACTCCATCTCCTAGATACGCCAAATAAATTTCGTTAGAATGATATATCGACCGTTATCTAAAAAAAGATTTTGCCTGCCTGTATATGCGGTCGCGATTTAGCAAGTAGTGAGACCCAGATATATATTCCAGATATACGTACAGCGGATTAATTCCAGCACAATCAATGCAATGCGAGTAGAGGGTGGCTTCCGCAGTAACTACTACTACTAGTACCTACTATACTTTTTACCGAACGGTAACTTTTCAGTCGGGTCCAATAATTCGCGTGGGAAGGCAGCTAGTTGACACACAAGGAGGCCGCTGCTGCTACATTGGCCTGTGACGTGACGGCCGAGGCGAGGGGTAAAAAAGCAGAGAGGTGATGAGGGACAGGGCAGATAGGCGGTAGCAACGGCAACGGCCTCGGCCTCCTCCTCCTTTCCGGTGGTGGCCGCCCAAAACCCCGTCCGTCGCGGCCTGCCGCAGCCGATCGCGCGAAAACCCTAGCCCGCGCCGTCGCCGCCGCCCCGCATTCCCCGCCCGCGAACGGAAGAGGTACGGCCTCGCCGCCCCGACCGCCCGCCTCCCCGATTCCTCCCGTGCGCCGTCGCTCGCGCCTTTTCTCCTCCGCCCGTCCGCGCGTCTCCCGCGCGCTCGTGGGGAGGGGAAAAGCTTAGGGTTCCTTCCGCGGCCCCCTTGGAGGCAGGGCAGGGCCTCTTTCCTCTACTCTGCTCGGATTTATCGGGTTTTTTTTGCCTCCGAACGGCGCTCGCTTTTTGCATTCGGTTTTTCTTCCCCTTCCGCGTTCCCCAGCCTGGGGCGGGGTTTTGTTCCTTGGTCCGGTTTCCTTATATGAATGTCCGATTGATGGAAAGTTTCTCTTCTGTGACTGATGCCAGAGGCCAGAGCGGCGGGATGGGCAACAGCCGCTCCGGTGGAACGCCGCCGCCAGGGCCGACAAACGGAGGCAGCAGCAGCAGCAGCAGCAGCACGGGGACGAGAGACGCGGGTGCCTGCACCCCGCGTGCTCCGGGAGGCCCCGCCATCCCGGCGCCGGCCGCGTCCAGAAGCGTTTCAAACGGGACTGTGACGGGCACTCCCCCCTTGCCGTCACGCGGCGTGCCGAGTCCGAGGAGCTCAGGTACAGGCCGGGAGAAGGGTTCCACCGCGCCAGGGAACGTGATGAGACCCTGTTCCGACAGGCAGCGGAATGGGGCGTCAGTTGCTTCTAAGAACAGCCCTTCGGGTTCCCTGTCAAGGGATTCAGACTGGAGCGCTGGCTCCACGAAGGGCGCAGAGACGCCGACCAGCGACCGCGCCGGGAACGGGAACACGGGCAGCTTGTCATCGAAGAAGCGGAAAAAAAGACAGACTGCAGGGCGCTACTTCAAGAGATTCAAGCCGGTCGGAGGTGCCAATGCCGCAGGTATCGAATCCTCTTATGCTATGCTTCTTGTATATAGTATATCCAATTAGTGGCCGAATGGTCCCGTCTCGTGAGACAGATGCTAGTTTTTTATGGCTAATATAATGTGGTGGGCTTAGGCACTTTGTTGTCCAGTTGCATCGTTATCATGGGTTGCTCTGGTGGTTAGGAGTAGCTTAAGGTTTAGATGGGAATAATATAATGTGTACGACATACAAGTCAGACATCATGGACTGCATGTCGCAAACTAGTTAAGGTTTTAAGCATTAAGAAAAGGGTGCAGTTTTATGAAAACATAATCATGTTGCAAATTAGTCGAGGTTCTAGGCTTCAAGTTGGGAGACATATCTAGGGAACCAACATTTAGTACTGTTTAAGTACCAAATCAACATGGAAATTTCCAGTCATGTGTTAGTATTAGACGTCGCACTTGCTTTCTGGTTTATGAGGCTTACCTATTAGTTGTATTCTTGGTCATTTAGCCTGCACTAATTCATTCCAATACTAGTAGCATATCTAACTTATCGCTAACTTTACAGGTGTAGTTGTTTCTCCTGACAGAGTGGGCAAGGAAAACACGTCAAGCGGGCATGTGGCAAACAGCAACGTCTCCAAGGTAATGGATCGGTGCTTTTTTCAGTCCTCAGGTGCCTTATACTCCATAGGACACCATTTGAAACAGTGACAGTTACTCACCTCTTGTGGTTAATTTTTGTAGGTGCAGCCGCGTAAGCCTACTGATGCGCCCCTGCAAAATATAGTGGCTGAAAGCAGTCTGCCAGGGAATGCTAGAAATCGACCCACTGCTCCTGCAAGGTGCTTTCTTTGTCATCGCAAGGATTGCTATTCTCACCTCAGCTTTTGCGGCTTATTTGATTCTAGGCAGTTTGGTATGCATTTTGAATCCATGCTAATTCTGTGTTAACCTTGCCATTTTGCAGACAAAGCTGCCTACCATCATTGCAAAGTGTGCCAATATCTCTTGTTCATCATGAAGCGGTACCACTCTCCAACTATAGCTAAAAAGTACTTCGATTCTTCCGGCAACTTTTTTTTACGCCCGGTCTCTCTTGTTCTCTACATTATGTGCTTTCTGATTTTTGTTCTTCAACGGATTTGGGGTTCAAAATTTGCTCTTCGACATTTCTGTTAGATGAAGAACACGCTTGGAGACAGTGAACCCATTAGCGTACAGAAAGAAGATTCAGCGTCAGGACCTGTCAAGGAGATGCCATCTGATGAAACAGATGGTAACCCCAACATATGTGTTGCTTGTGGAACCACAGGAGATCTTAGGTAAGTCGCTTAATATGTATTTACATCAACTTTACTAATGCATTAAAAAATAGTCGTGCATGAAGCCATTTCTCTGGGATAGCATATGGACAGATTATTGTGTTTTATAAATGAAAAAAAATCATCTACCCTTTCTGAGCTATGGTAAAATTGCTAAGTTTCTCCATTCAAATAGAATGCTTTGTCTTGTATGCTCTTTATTACCCCATGGGTCCAGGGGCCTTGCTTGGAATATTACTTATATTACACTGTTTATGTCCTTTTCAGTCATTTGGTTATACGTCCATGCAGGGGGTCTTCTATATGTGTCTTTGTTTATAATTTTATGCAGTAATATATGCTCGTCTGTGTGTGTGTGTGTATAATTTTTTGCGAGTAGTATGCTGCAGACTGCAGTAATATTTGACATGTTTTATTGTTTATTTAGAAATAGAAAATCAATAGTTGCTGTTTGCTTTGTTACCCTGGTATTGAATTCTGTTTTGCCTTCTATGATGCCAAATCTTAATAAACTCCTATATCCTGAAGAATGTTCCAATTCTTAATGCACCCAAAGGATATGGAGTATATACATTCATGCATAAATCCATTATGTATCTATACTTTGTCCTTGTTCTATCATGATGAATGGAGGAATGGCATGCTGTGTGATGGCTGTGTGTTGAAGAACGTCTGAGTGCTGGACATGGTTTTGCCTTCTTCACAGTTTCACTTGCCACATCTCCATTCTTTATGATCTTCTTTTTATATTTTTAATTATTAGGCGAGTTATCATAATACGTCACCCATATTAATGGTTGTATAAATAGTTGAACCCTGCGGCATAATCTCAGCCAAACACAAGGTTAGTAGAACCTACAAGAAAGCTTACCTAATTTAAGAGTGGGTTTCCTAAAATGTCTCAGAATCAGATAGCCTGTTTTATGAATACCAATTTCTAAGTGCACATGTAAATCCCCTGTTCTCTTATACTGTCTAGCATGGTAAGAGAAAACACTATTAATCTTGTCATCTGATCTGTGTATTTTATTGATGTCATGCGTACACTTTTGGTCCATCATGCACAATATTCACTTCATGTTCTGATGTATATATTCAATGGGCAATAGGTCTTGTGATGGAAAAGGTTGCCAAATTAGATACCATATCTCTTGTCTGGATCCTTCCCTGGAATATTTGTCTCCTGGAATTTGGTTCTGTACCAGCTGTACGGATAAGAGGTTCCGGTTTGGTTTACATTCTATTGTTGATGGAATAGAGTCTGTGTGGGATGTCAAGGAGGCTGAGGGTAAGTACATTTTTTCTTCTGGCGTGAGATAAAATCTATTATAGCAGTTCTTCTATTTCCTAATTTATACCTCTTTTTATCGGTTCTATGTTTGTAGGAATGCAAAATAGCAAGCAGTATTTTGTTAAGTATAAGAATCTGGCGCATGTCCATAATTGTTGGGTTCCAGAAGGTGATATCAATGTCACGCCTGGAGGTCCTGATCTTCTTTCCTTGTTTAACAAGAGGAACCATACTGAGAAGGTAATCACTTTTAGGTGAACTTCATTTTGTTATATATATGATGTTAGAGCTAGGCTACTAGCTCTCACCCAGGACTCCCTCTCTTCTAAAGAGATGTGCTTCACACACACACACACACGCACGCACACACACACAGCTCTGTCTTGTTGTGCTTCATACACACGTACACACACAGGGCTTCTACTAGTAGGAAGCTTTATTAGATATCTCAGGTGATACAAGCTTACAATGCTCTAGCTGTTTATTTTCTTAACCATTAAGCATGAACAACTTTACAGCTGGTGTTCAACTTCAACTTTGCTTCTTCTATTCTTTCTTACCAAGATGCAGCTATCATAACATGGATTAGAAACTCCATGCAAGTTGTACTAGCATAGCTACTCCTGCCGACATGCATGCATAACTACTTGACAAGATTACTTCTAACATATGAAAGATGATTCAGGCTTTGCAAAAGAACTGCGCTAATATTTTTCATTTAATGATTCTCCAGGCAATTTGGAAGGAGGAATGGACCAAGCCACACCGCCTGTTAAGGAAACGGCTACTCATACCCCCAAAATTAGCAGGCGATTTCTTCTCCTCATCTGATATTAAATATTCATATTGTACTCTTGAATGGTTAGTGAAATGGAGGGGTCTTGGCTATGATCATGCAACATGGGAATTAGAGACTCTACCCTGTTTACATACGCCCGAGGCTGATCAGCTTAAAAAGAACTACGAGAACTGTCGTGAAGCTGCAAAACAATCATCTATCCCTACAAAAGCAAAGGTGTGGTGGTGGGAAAATTAATTTTAATATTTTACCTTGTACTCCTAATACTATTTGTAATTCGTGTATGATACATATACCTGGCCAGTTTGAAAAAAATAAACTTCGTGGGAACCTAATATCATTTATTATGTTATATATACTATTAAGATTGCCTCTGTTTAGATCGTCGATAAACTAGCCACCAAAAAGTGGAAACTTAAAGCTGGGTTAACTGATCTGCTAATTCCATAAAATAGTTTGAGTGCATATTAACTGCACCATATTATCTTTCCACACTTAGTTTTTGCCTAGCTGTGTTGAACTATCACAGCATTGATATTATATTATCTGTGTTCTCTTTGTCACGTGTTAGTTATACCTTTGTGCTTAAAACCTATACATATTCATGAAACTGCTAATTTTCTTCTTCTGTATAATACTGTGATTATTGCTTGTATTTACAGGTTAAGCAAAGCTCATTTCAGAAACTTCAGAAATTACCAGATGGGTGCCATCCTAATTTTGACAATGATCACCTGTTTTCTATAAATAGTCTCCGAGAGTTCTGGTATGACTCGCGTGGCGCTGTTCTGGTTGATGATAAGGTAGGAATTATGCAGGCAGCTTAGCTGCATTAATCTTTAAAAAAGGCCAAGAAACAAGACTTAATCCTTCTATTCTAGTTTTCCATCCATATATTTGTTTGTAGTAGTTATAGCCACTGGCATGGTCATATGTTCTAGTGCTTCCTTACATGATGTAAGATTGTACTATTATAAGTATATCTCTTGCAGTTGTACTTGGTTATTTTTAAACTCCTTTCTGAATAAAAAGGACTCGGTGTTTAACTATCATGCAGGAGTTTGTAATAAAGACCGTCTTATTCACAATGTCTGTATTACCTGACGTCAGCCAGCCCATCCTAATTGTAACAACTCCTGCTTCTCTATCCTTATGGGAGGTTCAGTTCAATACCTTGGCACCATTTATCAATGTTGTTGTGTATGATGGAGGGAAAGACAAGCTCAAATTAATTCAAGATTTGGAGTTCTATGAGAGCGGAAGCTGTATTAAGTTACAGGTTCTCTTATCCCATGCTGATGCTATCTTAGAGGTAAGTGCCAACTGCTAAGTATTTCCTTGCTACTCTCAGCAATCAAATGTTGCTTACCATTCAAGAAAACATAAATTGCACAGAGTCACCTTGATTATATTGGTGTTGTTACTAATTACTACACCCCTAGTTCTGTTAAGCTTATGACTTTCATTTAATTGCAATCTCTCTGCCATGGCACAGGATCTTGAACCTATAGCACGTATTAATTGGGAGGCAGTCATAGTTGATTATTTTCAAAAATCAACTCTTCAATATCTTGATCAACTGAAGCAACTTTCCACTGATTTTAGGATGTTGCTTGTGAGCTCCCCAATTCAGGTGCCTATCAATAGCTTTGGCATGTGAAACTGCTTCTGTGCCACAAATAAGCTGCGCTGAATCTTGCTATTTTGCAGGATAATCTTCCTGAGTATGTTAAAATTTTAGGTTTCCTTAATCCTGGTGTGCAAGAAAATGGCAACTGCGTTGGCAATGCTGAAGCCCTTGTGATGTCGAAAGTAAACTTCAAACGTCATATTGCATATGAGCGCCAAGCAGATTCTTCAAAAATATTGGAGCACTGGGTTCCTGCTTACATTTCACAACTGCAGCTAGAGACATATTGTTCCATACTGCTTTCAAATTCATCTGTCCTCCAGTTGAAGATGAAAAGTGATAACTCTCTTACTGACATTATTACATCTCTCTCAAAGGTGTGCTTTGCAAAATAAGTTTACTGCTTGCATGATAACAAGTAGTCAGTCTATTTGCAATCTGCAGTAATGCTACTTCTTTTTACTTCTGCGAAGTTACTGACACTGTTATTGACTTTGATCTATTCTTGTCCTTATGTTATAGTGCTGTGATCACCCTTACCTTGTTGATGAATTCCTGCAAAATTCCCCTGTCGACAATCACAATCATGCTGAGACTATAGATACCAAAGTGCAAGCATGTGGCAAGCTGCTGCTTCTTCAAAAAATTCTTAAAGAGATAAGCAACAAGAGGCTGAGAGTCATTATTCTTTTTCACGTGAGATACTCATGGCATTACCCTCTTTACTTATTAACTATGTGTGGAGCAATGCTCTAAATCTTGAGTGTTCCATGTTATACAAATAGATTATCATCTTAGAAGGTTTCATGCTATCTATTGTATAACACTGATGGTGATCACTAGTCAATTAATCAAGGTTCTAAACTTTGTTATACATTATTCGCTCAGTCATACACCTAGACACCTAGCAGTTATTAGGTTGCCCCAACTGGTCCAGTTATGGGGCCTAACCGGTTATATAAGGGGCACCTGTTTCTTTCTGTGCCATATGATGTCTATTTTGAGAACACTGCTTCCTGTATTCGTTCAGTCATACACCTAGACACCTAGTGGTGATTGTGTAGCCCCAACTGAGTTATGGGGCATAGCCGGTGATTATACGGTAACATGTCCTGTTCCTTTTTTATGCCATATGATCTCTGTTTTGAGAACACTGCTGCCTATGAATTTCTTGGAAGCTGGATATATATAATCAGCATCTGTACTTTGAACAATTGTAATAGTCCCTAATACTATTTTCTGTATTACTAGAATATGCACCTAAGCTATGATGTTTGCATCTTACCTTGGTTTCAATGTTGTGGTGCTGCATAAAATGCCAATATGCCATTCATGTCCGCATATATTTACATGAATGAACATGCTGACCTGCAGAAGTATATTTTATTATAACAAGTAATTAACAGTGTAGAGAAATTGTATATGCAATTTCCCTAGTCTGACATATAAGACTCATTTCACGTATTGTTCCTAACTTCTGTGTTCCCACATATTGTTCCTTTTTGAAGTATTCCATTCATGCTCTTCTATGGAATTTGTCCTTTTGACAACTTTTGTTAATTGATTCTCGATTTACTAATTTAGCAGTTTTTTGGGGTGCTATGGCAGTCTGGTGTAGCAGGTGGTAACTCAATGGGTGATATATTGGAAGGTGTTGTTCGTGACAGATTTGGCCCTGCGTCATATGAGCGTGTTGATAATGGTGCACCATTTCCAAGGAAACATGCAGCAGTAAGTATGTTCAATGACAAGACTAAGGGGAGGTTTGTTTTCCTGATTGAAAGTCGTGCATGCCGCTCAAGTATCGAGCTGTCATCTGTCAATGCCATTATAATATACAATAGTGACCGTAACCCACTAAACGATCTGGAGGCTCTGCAAAAAATCAAAATAGAGTCACAGATTAAGTATCCGAGCATTTTCCGTTTATACACTCCTTTCACAATGGAGGAGAAGCAGCTTGTGCTTGCAAAACAGGGCGTGCTTATTGATAGCTACAAGGATATGCCACATAGTTTAGGCCATTCTTTGATCAGTTGGGGTGCATCATTTCTTTTCACCAGACTCGATGAGCTTCAGCATGGTAACTATGCAAGTAAAAGCTTTGAAGGGGATGCAAACTTTATGGATAAAGTATTTTTGGAATTCTTACAAAAATTGGCCAGAAATGTTGAAGACACCGAAATCACCATATCGAAGGCTAATATGAGTGGAGAATTTTATTCAAGAAGCATTACTCTAATAGGCGAAAATGTGGTAATGCCTGCATTGGATGGAGATCCATCTATTTTTTGGTTAAATTTACTGGATGGGAAATCCCCTTGTTGGAGCAATATATCCAAGCCACCACAATCAAGCCATAGTATGTTACAGAACATAGAAGAACCAACCAAAGTTCCTGCTGAAGAAGCTGATGAAGCCAGAAGGAAGCGTAGAAAGGTTGATCAAATCACAGTTCCATCTTCAAAACATTCATCTGACAACAGTCATGATGATATGTTACCTAAAGATTGTACTGCATTGAGCCCCCCTCTTCAACAACTTGACGACACAGAACAAAGAAAAGGTATCACATTTTGTGACAAGAATACATTCTGCTGCAGATATGCGTATTACATTGTTCTGATATGATTTTGTTCTGAAGGGATGAAAAAACTGACGACACCCAAGAATCTTCACGTTCAACTTAAGAAAGAGCTGTCAAAACTAATTAAGGTGTTACAACTGCCGGTATGCATTTTCTTTGTCCTTCCACTTCCTCTTTGTTTTCATTATGACACACACATTGGCAAAATGCATCAAAATAACATTTATTCATGCTTAGAGTACGCTAATGTACAAAATGTTATGCAAAGTGCCCAAAAAATCCTACCTGCAGGCAAAAACAAACTCTGCAGCTCAAACATGCACTTCTGCACTTTGTGCAATTTTATCTGATATGCCTAGTGGTTATACATTTTTGACACCCATGTGAATGCTGAAACAATGACTTTGTACTTGAATAACATTCTTGCTAATGGTTCTTTTGATTTTTATTGCATGACTTCCACATTTGTTCACACTGTTATTTTTTTATTGCTTGGTTCTCTCACTGCTTTGTGCTTACCTGATCTGGCATGCATTTTGTATAAATTACAAATGCAGGATAATGCAAGAATTAAGGCTGAACAATTCTTTGAATATTATTTGAACAATCATCTAGTCCTTCCCGAGCCAGTGGATATATTGAACGCATTCAACATAGCCTTGGTAAGAAAGGCACCCATGCAATTTTTTATGTTTTTGCTTTTCATGTTTATATTTATCAAATATGCTTATGTTTCTTTATTATTTTCTTCAGTGTTGGCGTGCTGCTTCTCTTCTGAATTATAAGATAGATCGCAGAGAGTCGGTTGCCCTTGCTGAAAAAAGCTTCAACTGTGAGTACAATGAAGCGATTGCAGGATTCATCTATAAAAAATTAAGGAACCTAAAGGAAAAACCCCCAAATAGAGCAGGTGAAACAAGCATCAAGGGTCAACCAGTGTCAGTAGAGGACACGCAGCTTTCATTGCAAGGGACCTCTACTATCTTGGAAAATGGCCACATGTTCCAAAACAAGGAAATTGATCTTCATGGTAATTTCACAAATGGTGCACCTCAAGAGGTCTCATCTGTTGCTGAGCAGATGATCTCAGAGGGGTGGGAACCTGTTCAAGAAACTCGCAAAGAATGTCACGTGCCAAATGATGAGCCTCCTAATATGATTGTGGATAAAAGTATAGATTTAGTTGACAATGTTTTCTCCTTAAGAAAAAATAATATCCTTTGGAAACAACAGCTTGAGATATCAGGTTTAGTGACATACAGGCAGAACAATGTCATCAGACTGAAAGAAGTTTGCAGTTTAGTTCTAGAACATATTCGTAGAAGTCACATTGATGAAATGAGCAGGAGTGAAAAAATAAATCTGACCACTCAGTGGTTCACTATGCTTATGTATGCATTTTTAGAGCACATGAAGCTCCAGCACGACAAGCTTGAGGGACTGCAGTCTGATACATGGTCTTCAGAGCAACAACTGAAGGAAAAGTTCCACCAGGTAGCAAAATCAGGCCAATTAGATCTAGAATTTCATCGGTGTATTGATCTACCTGAATCAAACTTTGTGATGGAAGAATTCATTCATTTGAATGAACAAAATGATGAGCATCATATTGCTGAAAGTTCTGTGTCAGATTGTCAGCAGTCATCAAATGACACATTGTCGATGGAAATTACATTAGTACGAAATGAAGTTTTATCAGAGCCCACATCTTCACAGGCAATGGAAAATGAGCGAGTTGAGACTTCTGTGGGCTCTGGTGGAGGGCCAGTATCAGAAGCTGTTGATTTTCCAGAAAACAGCATTCACTGTAGTTCTGATGGCATTGGTGTACAAAGAGTTGGCTGTTCATCTAGTACTATTCCTGCAACTGATGATTCTACCGGTCAGGTATTATGTTGTTCATTTTCAAAATGCAGCAAGATAGCTTGATTTTGGTTATCACCGAATCACCTATATGTGACATGACATTTGACTACAGAAATGATTGCACACCAGCATGTATTTGGCTTGTCCAGATTTTGTACTGATGTGTATACACCATGCAGTCTATCATATATTTTCCAGCCTGTAGTGTATTACGTCCTGTGCTGTAGAATTCAGAGTGAAATATGTTACCTTCATAAGTAATATTCTTCTGAGCAATTAGCTTTTCAGATGGTGGAAACACTTCGAAGTTGTGCCAGTTGACATAGCTAATATTTAGTTAGTAGATTTCAGAACTCGGCACATAGTAGTCATTTTTCCATTTATTCATAAATCACCACCGCGTCATGCTTCACATTTTTGTGTTTCCTTGTACTATTATACTTGACTTATTTATGTGTTCATTTATCACTATATATGCTTTGGTGATCCAGAGACTGATGGCAAATACCTTTATTTTATATCAGGAATCCCCGACCAGTGAGTGTAGAAATGCTGAACCAAGTATGGCTGCGAAACAAAGTACAAGTCCACCTACCCAACAAAGTTTGGCAATTTCGTGGCATACACCAGCTGAAGCAGAACCGTCAAGTTTATTGGGCACAGTAGCAGCTTGCGATTTGCAGCCCGAAGTGCAACCATCAACCTCAAAGCAGGATGAACCTGCACAGGAAGAGGATGAGCATCATGTAGAGGATGAAACAGTGGGCATGGTGATAGCTCATGATCCCCAGTCTGAAATACAACCACCAGCCCAACAAAGTTTGGCAATTTCGTGGCATACACCAGCTGAAGCAGAACCATCAAGTTTATTGGGAACAGTAGCAGCTTGCGATTTGCATCCCGAAGTGCAACCATCAACCTCAATGCAGGATGAACCTGCACAGGAAGAGGATGAGCATCATGTAGAGGATAGAACAGTGGGCATGGTGACAGCTCATGATCCCCAGTCTGAAATACAACCACCAGCCTCAGTGCCTGCTGAGCAAAGTACAGGTCTGCCTGCCCAACAAAGTTTAGCAACTTCACAATATCCATCAGCAGAAGCAAAACAACCAGATAATTTAGGCACACAGGCAGCCTGTGATTTGCAGCCCGAAGTGCAACCATCAACCTCAGTGCAGGATGAACCTGCAGAGGCAGAGTATGAACCTGAGGTACCTGAAGTGGATGATTTATCTGAGGCAGAGGACGAACCTGCAGAGGCAGAGCGAGCAGGTACCTTGGGTGCTATAGCAGCTCAGGGTATGCAGCCTGAAATGCAATCATCAACCTCAACGCAGGATGTTCCATTTGAACAAACTTGTATGTCTGACATGCCTGTGTTACAAAGTCCGACTATTCATCGAAGTGTAGAACCTTCACTGGATCCACATGCAGGGGTAGAATCAGCGGATATGGTGACAGCTCATGATCTCCAGTCCGGAATACTACCATCAGCCTCAGTGCCTATGGAACAAAGTACAGGCCCTCCTGCCCAACAAAGTTTAGCAACTTCAGGACATTCACCAGCAGCTCCGGATTTGCAGCCTGAAATGCAATCATCAAACTCAACGCAGGATGTTCCATTTGAACAAACTTTTATGTCTAGCATGCCTGTGCTACAAAGTCTGACTATCCATCGAAGTGTAGAAACCTCACTGGATCCACATGCAGGGGTAGAATCAGCGGGTATGGTGACAGATCATGATCTCCAGTCCGAAATACTACCATCAGCCTCAGTGCCTACGGAACAAAGTACAAGCCCTCCTGCCCAACAAAGTTTAGCAACTTCAGGACATTCACCAGCAGAAGCTGAACCGGCAGATATTCTCGGCACAGAGGCCGCTTGCCATTTGCAGTCTTCGCAAGGTGAAGTGCAACCGTTAACCACATTGCAGGATCAACCTGCAGAAGAACAAGCATGTATCTTGGGTACCATAACTGCTCGGAGTTTGCAGCCTGAAACGCAGCCATCAACCTCAACGCAGAGTGCTCCTTTTGATCTGGTTGCAATGCCTGTGCTACAAAGTCCTAGGCTACATCATGGTGTAGAACCTTCACTGGATCCACGTACCAGAGCAGAATCAATGCATACGTTGGGCTCGCTGACAACTTGTGATCTGCAATCTGAATTACAGCCATCGGCCTCAACACAGGATCGACCCGCAGAAGCAGAAGGAGCAGTTACGTCAGGCTCCATGGCAGCCCAGGATTTGCAGCCTGAACTGGAACCATCAACCGCAGTTCAGCAGGTTCCACTTGAAAGGATAAGCTCTGAAGAAAGGGGACAAATTGGTTTTCAGCCAAATATGATACCTGGTCCTGAGCAGCCCACCCAACACCCTCCAGTCACAACTTTAGCGCTTAATAATCCAGTAGTTAGTGACGAGCCACTGAAAAATGAGTTGGACAGGTTAATGCATTGCAACAATTTGCTTAGTAAAGACCATGAACATAAGGTTTGCTTTTTTATTCTGTCTGTTATCCGTTTTACTGTAAAGTGTCTGCTACTCGTCAGTTTTTTTATTTCTTCTTTGGCTGCACATCTATTTTTCAACAGAAATCACTACTTCAAATAGAGTACAACAAAGAAATGGAGAAGATAAAAAGGAAGTATGACTCATTGCTTCAAAAAGAGGATTCCGCTTATACCAAGACCCAGAAGGAGCTTGCTGATATCTATAGGAAAGTTTATGTAAACAAAATTATAGCTGAGAATTTTCGAGAGGTGTTCACACCATCTACAGCTCCAGGTATCCAACTAAACGTGCTAGCATATCTCATTGTTCCCAAAATAATATTCTGGTCAGAACTAGTCTTTCAGCATTTAGCTTCATTCGCTGTGATATTTTTTGTTTAATGCATATTTTTGAATCCACCTTTTTTCTGTTTTGAGCGACCTATAAGGTGGAACATGTTGTTCATGCATGATTCATCTACCGGCGTCACCTGTATATTTGGTCGTTTTGTATGGTCAAATTATTATATTCAAATCTGTTAGCATTGTCATTCTCCTGCTATTTCTGGCTTCTTTTCCAGTAATGCCATGCTAGGTGGTTGCATTATATTGATCTTCAAAAACCAAAGGACAGTTTAGATCCAGGGTCTAGTGCTTAGTCAGATTCTCCTTAATCCATAGATCACACGATTGATGATTAGTTTTTTCCTTGTGCAATGCAGGGAGATCGACGAGCCCTGTAGCGGAGCAGCCATCTGTAGTGGAGCAGCCATCTGAGTCTTCTTCAGCTGCTCAAACCGCAGCATCACCAGTTATCCCGTCATCAGCAATCAGAGCACCAGTTATGTCGTCATCAGCAATCAGAGCACCAGGATCTCATGTCCGACCTTCGTTTGTGGCTCAGCCATCATCACCATCATGGAATGTGCAACAACAGGCAATCCGATATGGCAATTCTTATGGAACGACATCATCCCCTTCTGTTCCAGCACATGTGCCATATGGCAGCTATGGATCCGCTGGAGCACAATCACGTTCTGTCCAACCACTACCAACCTTAGCCAGCAATCTCTATACAGCAATGTCGCATGTTCCTCCGCCGCATCTGCCACATGGCAGCTACAGATCAGCTGGAGTTCAACTGCGTGCGCCCTCTCCTTATCTCCAGCAGCTCAGGATGCCATCTCAATATGCCATGCACGCAGCCCAGCAGTACCTTCCACAGGGAGGTGCCGTACTAAACTCCATGGATCCAAGTTCAGCTCACCAAACAATGATGCCATCAGCATCAAGCTCACGCCCACCTCGCCGAGCGTCCTCGCTGCCACCTGGTCGACAAGAGTCCATGGCCAACTTATTGCAGTCATCTGGTTCAAACCACATCTTCATGCCAGCCCACCAGCAGTCATCATACCCGAACATGGTCTTGGGCAGCACCTCAGGCCTGCCGAATGCAGCGCCAGGAAGCCAGCAGCATGCTGGTGTTCAGATAGCCGGCGTTAATCACAATCATTCCGGCTATGAGTCGGCATCGCTGACCATGCATATGCCTGCTAGGTTTGGCCTGGGTAGCAGTAGCAGTCCGGCAGGCGCAGTGGCCAGCCCAGAAGTTGTGTGCCTTTCTGACGATGAATCATAGCGATAGTCAGATGTCAGACTTAGAAGACGCCGATCTAACGCCTCTAGCATCATCATCCTTGTAGCGAAGAGATGGACAGCTGCAAACCAGAAGAAAACGTTGCACCTGTCGAGAAATGGTAGAAGCAGATATAGTAGTACTGATATTTTCACCAAATTTTGTGTAGTGCCAGGTAATGTAGTGACCCTTTATTTTCTGTGCGAATCCGACTGGGCTGGCTGACTGCCTGACTCTATGTTAGCCTGTTGAGATTGCTCCTGGCTCGTGTCTACATGATGCCCAGGTTGGGCCTGGCATTGTTCTTCTAATTTATATGACAAGATGAGAATATGACTGGTTCTCTAGGAAGCCAAAAAAAAGTGAAGGTGCATATGACTTTGGTAGCTAACATGTGCAAGTCTCTGTCAGCTTATTCTTTATTTTTGCTTATTATTGCATATGTTTTTGTTCTTATTTGAATGGCATATCTCCTCCTGTTGCTGCAATGAGGTTGGTTGGTTTCACTGGGAGATGAAATGAGCTGAGCTGACCTTGACCTGTACTGGATCCGATCTGGCGGCCACAGCCTACCCTGTTGTCCAAGGAAATGTTCGTTTGTGCTGTGTAAAACTGACATGCAGATGTATGGCTGGGCTTGGGTCAGTCAACTCAGTTGCACATGGCCGGGTGCCTATGTCCACGGAGGAACCGATCCAGGTATAGCCGTATAGGAATACATGGGAATCGATTGTAATTAACTAGTGTGGCACTTGTTTGCTTTGTTCTACTCCATCAGGTACATATTAATGCCCTCAATTTCGTCTAGATTTTAGATTTGTACTCCCTCCGTTTCAAAATATAAGATGTTTTAGTTTTGTGAATGAAGTGTATCTAGACTTTTTTTAGTGTGTAGATTTATTTATATTTGGAGTGAACCTACACACTAAAAGAGGTCTAGATACACTCCTTTCACAAAACTAAAACATCTTATATTTTGAAACGGAGGGAGTACTTATCTAGTCAAGTATTTAGACTAGATGTAAGGTCATTAATATGAATCGGAGGTGTTGGTTGTCGTGAGATTGTGGGAGAACGATGCGTACCTGCTTAGGGGCATCATTTACGTGTTATGAGCAGCGAAAATCCCCCCGTGTGGCATTACAAATATTGCACATATACAGTTGGAGTACTACTACATATCGTAAACATACGGTATTACAAACGTATCTAGCTTTTTTTATGGCACTCCATGATATAAGATTTGACCAAAGAAAATTGCAAAACCTCCTGTAGAATATTTGTCATCTAAATCATCAGCCCAGTCGGCATCTGAAAAAACACGAAGAAGTGTGGAAGCGGACTGACTAAAAGTGAGTCCAATGGTACGTGTACCATTAATATACCTCAATATACGTTTTAGTGTGTTTTAGTGTTGTCCAATGGATAGTAGTAGGCGCATGAAGAAGCACAAATCTCAATGTCAAGTACTGAAGAGCACCTATAATACTCCTGTACCGTGTACTGTCCTCAGAACCCAGTGGAGATCCATCATTCAATGATAAGGTGTCATTAGTGGATAGAGGTGTAGGACAGAAAGTATAGTCTTGCATACCAACACGTTTCAGAATATCAGTGGCATTTTTCTCTTGATTCAAGAGTAAACCATTTTGCTGTTTCTGAACTTCAAGACTTAGAAAATAGTGAAGATCACCAAGATTATTTAGAGAAAACTCATGACTTAAATTCTTGAGAAGGGATGTTATTGCGGCATCAGAGGAACTAGTAATAATAATGTCATCAATATAAATGAGAAGAAACATATGAATACTTGACTGATGAAACAAAAATAGGGATGTATCTGCCTTGGAAGATGTAAAACCAAGAGTGTGAAGCTTAGAACTTAGACGAGAGTACCATGCTCGAGATGCCTGTTTCAACCCATAGAGAGCTTTGTCAAGTTTGTAAATATAATTTGGAGCAGCGAAAGACTCAAAACCAGGTGGCTGTTTCATGTACACCTCCTCTTTCAGGACACCATGTAAGAACACATTCTTGACATCTAGCTGTCTTGGACTCCAACCTTTTGAGACAGATTTGGATAGAACAATCCTAATTATAGCAGCTTTAACAACATAACTAAAAGTATCCTCATAATCTATTCCATACCTCTGTTTAAATCCTTTAGCAACAAGACGAACTTTATACCTGTCAATTGTACCATCAGCATTTTTCTTTATGCGATAAACCCACTTGCAATCAATAACGTTTTTGTTGGATCTCGGTGGAACAAGGCGCCATGTATTGTTAGACATGAGAGCATCATATTCGTCTTGCATGTCATGCTTCCATTTTGTATCAGTCAGGGCCTCATGTAAGTTTTCAGGTTCTCCTGTAGAAGTCAACAATGCCCATCGAATTGTACCATCAGTACGTATTTTAGGTTGTTTTATACCTTTTGTAGTGGAGTGCGCGGTTCAGCAACAGGAGGGTTTGCAGCCTCATCCGGCGCAGAGGATCCTAGCGCCTACGGGGTGTCGTCGCTGTCGGGAGGTGACCCAGGCGAGAACCCATGTGGTGGAGGAGACCCGGAGCACAATGTGGCGGTCCCCCTAGCTCGTACGCGCAGACACGAATGTCGACAGCACGGAAGGCGACGCAGACGGAGAACCGGAGTGCGACGTGGCAGAACGGGAGTGGCACGGGTCAACATGACCAGGTGACGGCGCGTCAGCACCAAGCGATGGGATCCGAGGAGGATCTGGTCCTAGAATCATCATCAAA
Organism: Avena sativa; assembly: GCA_916181665.1. Taxonomy (NCBI): domain Eukaryota; kingdom Viridiplantae; phylum Streptophyta; class Magnoliopsida; order Poales; family Poaceae; genus Avena; species Avena sativa. The sequence continues at coordinate 121,786,958 of OV702291.1, read as the reverse complement.
TTCCAGGCTTCCTTGTCCTATACTGTGGCTCCTTTCACCTTCGTTATTGTATGTGTTTGGATCAGTATTTTCTGTAGAATTTTCCGTGACTTCAGCAGAGCCCGTAGAGATGCTGTCAGTTGTAGCCTGCGGAGGATCAACAACATGCACAATATGCAAATAGTGATCATTAGCATGCATACCCCTATTTGTATCTACTGAGGAGGAAGTGTCTTGGGGTAAAAGGAGCATTTCTTCATGAAGGCGACGACTAGCGTTTGAGTGAAGAGCAGCAAAAGGAGAAAGTTTTCATCAAAGGCAACATCTCGGGAAACTTAAATGCGGCCAGTGGAGACATCAAGACATTTGACCTCTTTATGAAGAGGACTATAACCAAGAAACACACATTGTTTAGAGCGAAAAGAAAGTTTGTGTTTGTTGTAAGGACGTAAATTTGACCAACAAGCATAGCCAAAAACACGAAGAGAGTCATAGTTTGGTTTGGTGTGGAAAAGTTTTTCTATGGGAGTTTCAAATTTGAGAACCTTTGAGGGAATAAGATTAATAAGAAAGGTGGTTGTAAGGAAGGCATCATCCCAATATTTCAGAGGCATAGAGGCATTAGCAAGTAAGACAATACCTACTTCAATAATGTGTCGGTGTTTGCGTTTAGCGGAGCCATTTTGTTGATGAGCATGAGGACATGAAACATGATGAGTAATGCCCACCATTTGAAAAAAACCATTCAGGTTTTCATATTCACCACCCCAATCGATTTGCATGGTGATAATCTTCCTATCAAATTTGCGTTCAACGAATTGTTGATAATAAGAAACACTTGATATACATCAGAACGCTTTTAAGGAGATAAATCCAAGTAAATTTACTGAAATCATCAATGAAGCTTACACAATATGCATGTTTGCCTAAGGACAAGGGAGAAGGACCCCAAACATCAGAAAACACGTGTTCCAAAGGAACAGTGGAAACACTAGAAGAAACATGATATGTAAAAATTTATTGATGACTCATGACTCTTTGCCTGTTGGCATGGATCACATATGTAAGAATTTATTTCTAGAGTATATGGAAGATTTTTTTTCCTAAGAACTTGCTGAACAATAAACAAAGAAGGATGCCCTAGACGACGATGCCATGTGGAGGATGAAGGCTTGACGGTGACTAAAGCATACTTGGAGGAGTCTGCTGACACAGGAACAAGGGGATAGAGACCACCAAGACATGGACCTCTAAACATTATTTGTTGCATGTCCTTGTCCTTAATCAAGAAAAAGAATGGGTGAGTTTCAATGAAGGCATTATTGTCTAGAATAAGTTTATGAGCAGAAACTAAATTCATGGAAGAACTAGGAACATGTAATATGTTGCGAAGTTGAAGAGAATTATGAGGGGTGTGCAAAATTGAATCACCAATATTAGCAATTTGCATACCTTTTCCACTAGCATTGTGGATTTGATCGTGCCCTTGATAGGTGTCATGAATCTGAAGCTTGTTCAGTTGTCCTGTAACATGATCGGTCGCCCCGTGTCAATGACCCAGTTTGTGTCAACACCATAAGCTCCTTTGTGATCATTGGGTGTATCATCATCATCATCACCGTAATGTCACCAACATTCATTGGCGGGGTGACCCTCCTTCTTGCAAATATGGCAGTAGACACCTGGTTGCCAAGCGGAGGCAACACAACCTCGGTTCTTGCCGCGCCCCTCTTAGGACAATGGTCATGGCGGCCCTGTTCCTGGCGCGTGCGCGGCTATGGTGGTCTAGGAGGATATTGGTAGGGCTGTGGTGTAGGGGGCGGTATGGCTATGGGGGTTGGTAGTGGTGTGGTGGGTATTGGAGAGCTGTGGTGGAGGAGTATATTGTGGAGGAGGGTAGTGGGGTTGTGGTGGTGCGACATAGAGTGAGGGATTGTACTGTGGTGGATAATATGGTGCTGGTGGTAGTGGATTATAGGATGGGGATGGTAGGGAGGTGGAAATGGTAGGATAGGTGGCTTGGGTTGGCCGTCCCCATAGGAGTAGGAGGGCGACGAGAAGCAGCATTAACAGAAGATGTGGAAGTAACAGTGTTTTGACCCGTGGCAACAAGCATATTTTCACAGTATTCATAGATAAAAGCTGGGAACACGTATCATTGAGTGTGGTGGAGGGATTTGCATTGATAGAGGCAACAAGAGGATTATATGTACCATCTAGACCATTGAGTATGTAGTCCTTGAGTTCATCATCATAAACTGGCTTCCCCGCAGCAGCAAGATCAAAAGAAAATCCTTTCATCTTAGAGAGAAACTGAGTAGCAGGCATGTCAAGTTTCTTTGTGTTGGTAAGAGCACCATGGAGGGTGGAGACTTAGGCCTTGGATTGCATGGAGTAGAGGATATGGAGAGCACCCTACACATCCTTAGCATGCACAAGACCAAAAACATGGGAGAGCATATCTTCGGAGAGGGAGTTAACGCGATAGCTCATAACTTGTTGATCCTTGGTGACCCATGCATCGTATGCAGAGTTTGGGATGGAGATATTCTTCTGATTCTCATATTCAGACTCCAATCGCTTGGGAGGCGCCACTTCGGTTCCTTCAAGGATCCCCATGATGCGAGCACCGCGTAGGATGGGAAGGGCCTGCGCTTGCCAGAAGAGAAACTTTTCCCGAGTGAGCTTTGTGGCTAGCGGCGCACCAAGGGTACCCTGCGGAGGAGTTGTGGAGGATGACATGGTGAGATCGATCTAGGGTTTTGGGAGGGGTGGGGATTTTTGATTGTTTGGAAGAAAGACTATTGGGAATTGGAAGATGTGGCCTTGATCCTTGAGGAGAGGAAGATCTTGGTTGTTTTTGAGAGATGGAGGAGGGCCGATGGCGGTGGAGATCTTAGCACCAGCGGTGGCTAGAAGGGAAGAGGAGAGATCTAGATGCCATGTTGTTTGTCGTGAGATTGTGGGAGAATGATGCATACCCGCTCAGGGGCATAAGTTATGTGTGTCCACCATGGCAGAGATTGGGATCACTAAGCCGCCGGCGGGACATGGACATCCCTTGATAGCTCCTTGGAAGCCTCGGGAACCGCCGCCGTCGATGGAGCACTGCTGATGCTCGCCATTGACTTATATTGGAAGAAAGGGGAAGGTGGGATTTCTCTATTAGGATTTTTATGCTGGAGCTCAAAGGGTCGCTCGTCGAGAGGAAGAAGAAGACACAAGGATAATGCGGGTTAAAGAATTATCTCATGCCACAGTAAATATTTATAAGCTCTGGCATCAAGATTCATGCACAAAGGATCTAACAGGTAAAGCGTTGACAATGAACATGCGCGGTAATTTCGCCATGTCCCCTATTTGCCGCTTAACATTTTGGATTTCATGCGTGGGAAAATGTCTATGATTAGCCGCTGCCATATGTGAGTTTTGAGGAAGTGTAGGTTGTAACCTATGTCACCCTACTGACAGTAGCAGTGGAGCAGTCATGTCTGAAGATTCCAGTATGGGAGGATCCTATCCGACTATGGAAAAGAAGACTCAAGATTTGATGATCCTCCGGCTTACAAATTGAAGACGGAGAAGATTGTAGGGTTCTTTGGAAAGACTTCGAGATATTGCTTGATGAATTGTCAACATCACCTAGACGGAGCATTCAAGACTAAGAGGCAAGACGGTGCAAGATCTCAAAGTCCTCTGGGGGCTACTGTTTGGGATATGCTAAATGGGTATCACCATTGCAAGTCTCTAATCTGGCTAACCCGGGTGGCCCACAATTGGTAGCAAGGCCTATGGCTTGTTGGGCGGCCTAGTTGGACGGATCCAGAAGGGAGGCCCATGCCGGAAGACGGAAGGCTACGGTATAGTCACCAACCAACCCGGATACTTGGTGTGCAAGACATGAAGACTAGTTAGTATTAGTGTAGGACTCTGTAACCTGTCCGGCAAGGATCTTTTCCTATAAACCTAGGTTCTGACTCCTTTATAAGCTGGACCCGTGGGAGCCTTTAGGGAACAACACAATTGATTCATACAACCTCACACATCGAACCAATCCTTGTAACTCGGTGTATTGCCATTATAGTGATCTATAGCAGGAGTAGGATTCCGCCACCGTCGTGGGATATGAACCTAGGTAAGCCATCTTACCTCGTACCCACCAACTCGTCACCTTCCCCTACCTATCTAAATACACTCTGTGAGGAACCCTCCATGGCATACTCACCGGCAATTAGACACTCACTACTTTCCATCATCACTTATGAACTAAAACCTATATAAAGGTTAGTAGGTAACATTAGTGCACACTTAAGCTCTGATGTCATCTTTAACAAAAATAATGGTTAAGGGTAAAATACCCTTACACAAAATAAGATAGATCATTAGAGAGATCAATATTGGCATTCGCGAATGTCATTTTTATTCTTCTCAAACCATGCCCTTTGAACTGTATCCAAGATTCTCAAGTTTGTCATCATGAGTTTGGTATCCTTGGCCATGAGTTTGGCTTCGGCTTCAATCGATCTTGATTGGGCATTGACCTCTTCAACCTTAGGAGCTATCTTTGTGAGGTCAATGTAGCTTCCAATGGTGGCATCTTTATCCTTGCGCCACCTCTCCCCCCTCTTGGAATTTGTCTCCTCCTTCTCTGTGATCAACTCCTTTAGTTTCTCTTGCAATGCAAGTGACAAGTGTCAACACCCGGATTTTTAATCCTAGATGCCTGTTATGCCATACCTCGCAATCCCAGGATTACCATTTTTGCGAGACATAACAGAATTGGTACCACAGTACATCATCCATTACAAACCATAATAAAGGTCTTACAAATAAAGGATCTCATGATCCAGTTAATACAATCAAAGCAGCGAAAAGTAAACGTAGTAGGGGCTCCATCTTCAGAGTCACAGGCAATGCTGAAGATGGGAGATGATCCTAGTTGTCATAGACCTCATGCTGTCCATCTTCCTGGTAGTCCTCCTCATAGTATGGCCACGGTAATAGCCAGGGACAAAGCCATGAGTACTCTTTAAGTACCCGTAAACTATCACTAAGAAGTAAGGTAATTCTAGTAGGAATCTTAAGCTCTAGGTTTATTTGCAAAAAGCCAGGTTTATTTCATAAGGAGTTCAAAAGTAAAGAATCTAATTTAATCACTTAAGTGGGAACCTAGTTTTCATATACACAAACATCTGACAACGGAACAGTATGGCCACTCCAACTGTCCATGACCGCGGACGCGGCTATTCGAATAGTTTGACACTCTGTAGAGGTGGTACACTTTCACCACAAAATTCGACACATCCATTAGGGATAACCCTGAATCATCATACTTAGTATGCGGATAATCAATCATAACCTTTCAATTACACACTCTAGTATAGGCACCTCCCCTATGAGCTTGGCCTCCCAGCCATGGCCATCTGCCATCCTGGGCACTGCATAGGTGGACATTCACATTCACGAGGTAGCCTTAGCTCAACCTATTTCCGCGAGGGAACCCATACTAAGGCATATAAACTTCCAGTTAAGCCCTACCCAATTCGGGTATTGTGGTTGTACGGTAAAATTGGAATGGTATCGCATCTGAACCCAACCATCAGATTTTATCAAAACCAAGGATCATGCCTCAACATTTTCATCATCCACCATTGTGTTTCTCAACACATGTCAAAACATTTCAATAGAATGAATCATCATTCCAAGGTTTTCAGAATCATTTTCACCAAGTCTTCCCATCTAAAGTGATCAATTTTTATGCTTAGCACTAGCCACTAAAGTTGAGGGTATTCACTAATGAGGGTGCTAATCCAGTGTAACTATCCAAATCTAGTTTTATGCTTTTTAATGGCATCTAAGTATAACTACTTAGGCCTAGTTTTATACTCTTTATGGCATCTATCCTATTTTTTCCAATACTCACAAATCACTAACTAAAGGTAAAGAACGTTGGTAAAAGTAAAAGAATAAAGCTTGCAAGTAAAACTTGGGATGGGTATAATCAAGGTTGCATAACCGAAGCATGCCTAATGCATCTTGCATAAGTTATCTTGCATAGGTATGAAGCTTGCAAGTGTTAGCTGATGACCCACAACTATAGGGGGTGTATCGCAGTATTTTCGATAAGTAAGAGTGTCAAACCCAACAAGGAGTAGAAGGTGCTGGCTATTGGTATAGATCAGGAATTCTCTACAAATACTTAGCAAACGAATTTTTAGGGTTTTTTGATAATGCAAGTAAATAAAGTACGAGTAAATAAAAGACAATAAGAATAAATGCAGCAAGTGGCCCAATCCTTTATTCAGCAAAGGACAAGTCGGTTGTATTACTTAAGATGACCAAACATTCTCGAGAACACATGGGAACATCGTCAAGTGCTTTCGCTTCATATAGTTGATTAATCTTCTTTAGTTTGCTAAGTGTTGTGTGGGTGAACCTTTGCTAATGTACCAACCTTCGTAGGCCTAATACATACTTGTGATTATACCCCTTGCAAGCATCCGCAAGTACAAGAAAGTAATTAAGGTATAAACCTAACCACAACTTTAAACTCTAAGACCCTAACGTCCCTTGTGCAATGGTTTCCTAACGGGGGTCAGGTTTCTGTCACTCCAGCAACCCCTACGATTAGTAGCCAAATACATAATGCATCCCCCTAGGCCCATATAGGTGAAGTGTCATGTAGTCGACGTTCACATGACACCACTAGAAGAAGTACACCACAACTTAAATGTCAAACTATTAAATCTTCCTCAACACAATTCCACTACTAACAACATGACTTCTCCCATGTCCTCAAGAACAAAATGAACTACTCACAAGACATCATATGGATCATGATCAGAGATGGAATAATGATGTATAACAATCTGAACATAAACAATAATTCAACAGTTCACTCAATAGCATCAACTACAAGGAGTAATCAACGCCGGGAAAGTTTCCCCTAAGAACTATGCAAGATTCAACCCAATTGTTACAGCGGTATGGAGATGGTGATGATGGTGCTGGTGGAGATGATGGTGGTGATGATGATGATGATGATCCCGATGAAGTCTAGCTTGATGATGGTGTTGATGGCGACGATCTCCCCTCTCCGGGAAGGAATGCCCCCGGTAGAATTCTGTCTGCCAGAGAGATCTTTCTCTCTCAGTGTTTTCCGCCCCACAGAGGCGGTGGAATCTTTCTGTGGTCGCTCCTCAAGTCTTAGGGTTTCAGGAGGATAATATACGCCAGAGAGGAGAGCCAGGGGTGGACCAGGGCGGCCACACCACCTGGTGGCGTGGCCTAGGCTGGCCCGCGCCAGGGGGTGGTGTGGGCCTCCTGTGGCCCATCTCAGCCTTCCCTTCTGGCTTCCTTCGTCTTCTGGAAAAATAGGATTTTGCATGTATTTTCCCAGATTTTCTGATCTTCACGAATTTTGCCTCTAAACAACACCTTTTCCATCAGAATCCTGACTACAGCGGTCCATGCTCCAAAAGTCATCAACCATGCAAAAACAGATGAAATAACATAAGTATCATCTCTTAATATGAAATATATCAATGAATAACAGTGAATTATGATATAGAATAGTGATGCAAAATGGACGTATCATTAGCTTGCAATTAGTGACGGCTTGCATAGTTAAGAAGTTTGCAAGTGTTAGCTTGCATAGTTCTAGCTTGCAATTAGTGATGGCTTGTATAGTTAACTTGTAGTGTTAGGCTTGCCTTGAGTAGTGTAGTGGTTGAAGTTCTCTTCTTCTTCTTCTTGGTAGTACTCCTCCCCCTCGTATCCCGGGTCGGTACTGTCGTCTATAAGTGAATACGAGGTACACAATCACCAAACAATACTTAACTACTTCTATTTAGCACACTAAGGCTCACACTTGATGATCTAACATCATCACAATCATTACATGAAATAAAATACCTAGTCTTATCTTTCTTATTTTAGAAAAGTAATTTCTACTCATTGAAAATACTTAAGATTTAATATTCTCCAACTAAAATATGGGATCATGTTGACACATGTTATCACCACATATTCTAATACTTGGGAATGTGATTTAAAGTGATGGTCATATTTTATAAAGTTTAACATTACTATTTAATACAATTAAAGTGACTAGAAATGCCTATATAGCATTATTTTGGTACTAGTCCAAGATCACTACATGTAAACCTAAATATTTTTACATATTCAGATATATCTTGTTAAATGTGATTTTTGAGAGTTGGAATCAACTCAAAAGCATTTGTGGTTGAATTTTGAAAAATGATTGAAGTTGGAAAAGTCTCTGTCTTGTTATTTTTACTATAGGTGATCTATAATTTCAAATGCTTTGAATCCAACGGGCTTAGGTAGAAAATTTGAATACCTTTCCAACAAAATTGGAATCATGCAATTTGGTTTAGTGAATCTCTTTGAATTGATTTTTGAATCTACTAACAGAATCTAGTTTTAACTAAAATGGAAAAAGCTTATTTGAATCAACAGGCTCTGCGCGGGAAACTAAATGGGCCGGCCCAGCTACGCGGCGCGTGCGCAGCGGGCTTCTGACAGGCGGGTCCTACTGGTCAGCGACTCATCTAAAACGAAATGGTAAGTTTCAATCTTGGCCATGCGATTAGAGCACGATCGACGGCTGAGCATTATCGTCTCCGTCGCACAGCTCCGGCAAGACTGAACCCTAATCGCGATGCTGGGGGTACATGGGGGCTCACCTGGGGGCGAATGAGGTTGTCGTCGATGGTGAGTCGAATGGTGGTCGCGGCGGCTCCTGGGGCGGCTCCTAGCTCCAGTTCCTCTTCTCCTCTGCAGCGGCGAGCTCCGTGAAATTCCAGCGATGTGGTGCTCGCCTTGCTCTAGGGAGAAGTGTGGGAGGTGTCTGAGAGAGAGGGGAGTGGGATGGTGTGGCGAATGAGGGCTGGGGTGGCCTCTATTTATACACCGGCGAGAGGGACAAAGCGGCATGGCTCGGGCTCGTCGGCGACGTCGTTACAGCGGGCTATCGGCATGGCTGAGGGTAGGGGTCGATGCGGTGCTTCAGGGCGGTTGTCATGTGCGTGATGGCGTGGCAAGGGGCGGTCGAGATCGGTCGGGAGTGGTCCGTGCTCTGTGCGGGAACAACGGCGTTCCATACGGCGCACAGTGGCTACGGTCCACGCGGCAGCGAACGGGCGTGTCCGGGGGTTAGCTGGGGTCACGGTGAGTGCGGGCACGCGCGGAGAGCGCGAGGCATGGCGTGTGTGTGCGTGTTGACTGCGGTGCTCTGGCGCGCTCTCGGCATGGCGTACAAAGAAGTGGGCGCGGCGAACACGGCTGGTCCATGACTTGGCTCTGGTCGAGGGGTGGACAGAGGGTGGCGGTGGTGTGGCGCTTGTCTCCTCGACATCGTGGGAGAGGGCGGCGCGGTCTGTGGCAAGTGGGGCTTGGTCGACCGGCGCGGCGAGCTTAGACGACGCGACACTGGTCCAAACAGCAAAGGAGGAGTGTGTCCACTACAATGCTGGGCACTAGGGGAGACCAGGGGAGAGATTTAAGGCACTAGTGGCGATCGATCACTGCTCAGAACAGTAGAAGTTAGGCAATGTTTATTGGTGTCTGCTAGGTGCTCGACCAAATGGCCGCATGAATTCAAGGTTTGAATTTTTGGATGAATTTTTGTGAGTGTGTTGGTCACAAGCTTGGGTGTCTATGGTTGCTGGGAAAAGTCAAGGAGAATTGATTTGAGTGGTTTTTGAAAAAGGGTGATCTTAGTACATACACTTGATTCAATTTTGCAATGTCTTTTAAAATTATTTGGAATTTGTTTCTGTTTGTAAAGTGGGATTGGGTTCACTTTTACTTGGTCTAGCAAGGGGTGAAAAGAATTGGGAAAGTTTCTGTTAGAAATCTTTTACTAGAAACACTCAAAGTGGTCTAGATAATTTTGGTCAAAATAACCATTGCTTATATGATTCATATTTTCTTTTCTTTTCTTTTGATTTTGTTTGTAAATGGCCTAGATGATGTAGTATTCATCTTTAAACTATTCCTTACCATTTGTAGCAATCAAACATGGCAATTACACCCATTCATACCCTAATGCAATTCACACATACACTCATATTAAATTAATAATAATAGTTTTTGTTAACCCTAAACTTAGGTGATTTGAACTTGATAATATTGATTAATATTTTTGAGGTGTTACAACGAGGCTTGCCGATTTAGATCTTAGTTGGTGCCCCTATGCCCCCTTGGTCGAACAACATTAGTTCCATTGCTTGGGCCACCCATGCTTTGTCCATCCTCTTCAAGATCGATGATTAATGATTTATTGACATGCTTCTTCGAGCCGTCAAGATCTTTTGGTATAGGGAAAAGCTTGTTGCCCACTTGGGACATTTCTTGATCGCCTTCTAACAATGGGTCAATATGAATGTCTTGTTGTCATACTTCTCCTTGAAGTACTTGGTTTCTTGGCCTCTCCTCTTCATCCGATGTGCTTCCTGGCCTCCACCACCCGTTACTCTGTCGTCAACACATTCTTCAGCTTGACCAGAGCATTTCCCTTGGCCATGATGTCTACGCACGCTTCTATTCTTGTAGACAGTGTTGGGCCTCCAAGTGCAGAGGTTTGTAGAACATCAACAAGTTTTCCCTTAAGTGGATCACCCAAGGTTTATCGAACTCACGAAGGAAGTGGTCAAAGGTATCCCTCTCAAGCAACCCTACAATCAAGATACAAGAAGTCTCTTGTGTCCCCAACACACCCAATACACTTGTCAGGTGTATAGGTGCACTAGTTTAGCAAAGAGATAGTGAAATACAAGGAATATGGATGATTATAAGTGGTAATTGCAATCTGAAATAAGAATGGCAACAAGCAAACATGTAATAGGACTGATTGTAAATGGTGTTTCAATGCTTAGAAACAAGGCCTAGGGATCATACTTTCACTAGTGTACACTCTCATATAAATATCTTCTCTTTATGATGCTACCCTGAACTACTCTCCGGTTGGACGATGTAGGGCTATAACAGCACACCTTAAAGTTCGCATTCCCCATCTAGATAACCCCTCACTGTCACCTTGAGCGCTAGATGGTTCCAACAAACACCACAATCTCATAGAGACATCCAACTCAAATTATACTCATGATAAGTATTTATGTAATCTTAGCCAAAGTGCCACATGGTGTGCACACTGTCAACTTCACACACGTGGGGATAAGCAGAGATTCATTAAAGCACTTGAGTAGCAGAATAGATCTATAGATTACAAAGCTCATGGTCTCATAAGATCACGCATAGAGAGAGAGATGAACACATAGCTACCGGTAGAGCCCTTAGCCTCGAGATAGAACTACTCCCTTCTCATCATGGGAGTCATCAATGACGATGGAGATGGCGGTGGAGTCGATTGAGATGGATCCGGGGGCACTTCCTGGTCCTGGCAGGGTGCCAGAACAGAGACTTCTGTCCCTCGAATCTCCTCTTCAGTGGCGGCGGCGCTACGAAACTTTTCGTGGAAATCTGATCTTGTATTTAGGGTTTTCGTCCTGGGGTACTTTTATAGGCGAAGAGGCAAGGTCGATGGGCGCCCGAGGGGCCCACACCACCCCCTGGTGCGGCCTGGGTTGGCCCGCGCCACCAGGTGGTGTGGCCACCTTGTGGCCCCTCTCCGTCTCGTCTTCTGGCTCTGTGAGTTTTCTGGTAAAATATTGACTTTGGCTTTTGTCCGGTCCAATTCCGAGAATATTTCTTTTCCAGCTTTTCTAAAACCAAAAATAGCAGAAAACAGGCAACTGGCACTGTGGCATCTTGTTAATAGGTTAGTACTAGAAAATGTATAAAAATACCTCAAAGTGTGAACAAAACATAAGAAAGTAGATACTAAACAAGCATGAAACATCAAAAATTATAGATACGTTTACGACGTATCAACATACCCAAGCTTAACTCCTGCTCATCCTCGAGTAGGTAAGTGATAAAAGAATAAGTGTTGAGGTGACATGCACCATCATAATCTTGATCAAGGTATTTGTAAAACATTGATAGCTGGGATCATAGTACTCTAACATAGACATGAAAGATATAGTTCTAACAATAAGACATAGCAACTATGTTGTAACATGAAAAGGTAAAAACAAAAGATTCATGAATAACAATGCTTTGAAAGATGTTTGCTTGTTTCACATATAGAAAACATAATGAGAATGGTATTCAACTTGTCCCTCATGGTGTATCAAAACATAAATGCATAGGACACCTTCAAAGTTCATAAGGGTGACTAGATACAAACAGTTTAAGAACAAGCAATATCAAAGTTATGAATCAATCAACATGTTTTGGGACAATGCACATTAAACTAAGAATGACCACTATGCTCTCTCAATAGGTGCATAGAGATAGAAGATGGGTAAAAGAAAGTCCCTTCATAGAAGGAAACAAGGATTCAAGTCTCATAAAGAGCTTCCAAAAATTATGGTACTTATTAGCTTTTAGCTCTCATTGCCCCTATCATAAGCATCTTTAGGTGATTAAGGTTAAAGTGAACAAAAATGAGGATATGCCTGACAAGTTATAAGCTGAAATCTCAGGCCGCTTGCTTATGAGTACCGAACCTCATGCTACTCAACTTTAGTCACAAGTAAGTTCTTGTCATTATAAGTACATGTGTATCATAGAGAATCGCCAACGGGGTACCCCTTGCCCCATGATACAAGGGCTTTCCTATATCAAAATGACAAGGCAACAGACAATGAGCATCTCAGCGATCTTTTTATTTCCTATTTGCATAGGTTTTTTAGGATGCTTCACAGATTGCTCACTCTGGTTATGCTGCAAGTTTCCACCATGATTAGGCATGGCTTAGGCTAGCTGCCCAGGTGTTTCTCTAACATATATACAAACTCCATGAGCTTACAAGCTCCCCTTTTATTTCACACCACTGGGATCCATAAGCAAAAGAACATGATATCAACTAAATAAAGTGCAATGTTGAAAGCGTTCCTCATGATAACATGGTTCTGCTAATTCACAACTTACAAAGCGCAAGCATATACGCAACATAGATGGGCACAATGGTTCAAGTTTATTAAGTGCAAGAAAGTAAAGTGTGCCATCAAGTTTGTGAGAGCTTTAATCACTGTTTAATTCGGAAGGTAGATAAAAACATGATACTTGGAATAGCAATAATGCTAATAGGTAGGTATGGTGGACTCTTTGGAATAACTTGGTTTTATTTGGAGTTGGATGCATGAGTGGAACTCATACTTGTACATGTGGAGGCTAGCAAAAGACTGGGAGCGACCAACTAAGAGAGCAATAATGGCCATAATCATGCAAAGCGATAAAACATTATTAATTAAAGCATAAAGTTATATTACAAGTCGAAAACTAAATGATCATACAAGCTATGGTGACTTGGTATAGTCTTAACATGGTGTGAGCATGCGCCAAGTCAACCCAAATAAAGCATCAAAGAAGAATACCACAATATTATGCTTTTATATGCTAAAACAATGCATGATTCTTTCAAGGCACATTAAGCAATCTCAATTGTTTGGAACAAGTCATGCTAGAGCAATAATTACTAAGTGAAAGGATCGTATGGGCACCTAGAGGGGGGGTGAATAGGTGCTACTCCAAATTTTACTCTTAATCGAATTAGGGTTCGACACAAAAGGTAAATTCTCTAGATTATGCAATTAAGGTGAATTTACCTATATGTCAACTAGTACAGAACTATGCAAGAACTAGAGATGCAAAGTGCGGTAAAGGATAGAGGTAACCAAAGTGGAGCGCTCGGAGACATAAGGATTTGTTTCCCATAGTTCCTTCCTTTTGAGGGGAAGTACGTCTACGTTTGGAGAGGGGGTGGTATCAAACCACCAACACCACGAGAGGCCTCCCTTGTTCTCTGATGAACCTCACCCCAAAGGGTTCGATTCACCTTCCACGATAACGGCAACCTTCGAGGTGGAAGCCGGCACCTTTACAACAAGTTCGAGGCACACATCCACAACCTAATTGGAGGCTCCCGAATACAAGCAAGCTGTCAAACAATCAAAGACAAGCTTGTAAGACCAAATCACAAGCTAGGGTTTCCAAGGAAACCCTAGAACAAGGGGCCCTCAAGTGAATGAGGGGGAAATGGAAATCTCTCTTGGTGAAGTAGTAGATCAAGGCCTCCTCCTTTGATACTCCAAAGATCAACGACTTTGGATGGTTGAGTGAAGAGTTCTTGTGGATTTGGTGGCTCAAATGGTGATGCTTTTCTTGAACTGGACGAGCAGCTTCCAAGGTAGAAGAAGGGGCCTATTTATAGGGCCCCTGGAATTAGAGCCGTTGGGAGCCACTTACACCGGACAGTCCGGCAAATACAAGACGAACAGTCCGGCCCAGCCGGACACTCCGGTTGACACCTGCCGGATACTCCGACCTGGCAAAGTTTCCGGCCTGTGTCCGCACCGAGTCCGGGAGGAGTCCGATGAGGCATTCTGAATGTCCAGGAAGATCGATAAGCCCCCAGGGCCGGACACTCTGGGGCAAACACACCGGACACTCTGGCCAGATTCCGGACTGTGCCCGTGAGGAGACCGATATGGTGTTCTGAATGTCTAGGAAAGACGCCCACATCCTAGGGGCGGAAAGTCCGGACGGATCCAACCGGACAGTCCGGCCAGGGGCGGACACTCCGGTGAAGATCAGCCGGACAGTCCGGTTGGTACAGGTTTCTTAGCACATACAGGATCCAGGGGAGCTCTTTTCCTTAAGGCAACAACTCTCAACTATCTGATATCTCCTGCAACATTTAACAATAGATTAACCTATCCAAGTGTTGTCAACAAACATCAAAATAATAGGAAGGGCATAAATTCCCTTTCAGTCTCCCCCTTTTTGGTGTTTGATGACAACCCAAGGATTTGCAGACAGGATAGGTAATAAAATTCACAATAGGAGATATACAAAAAATAGTGAGGCTCCCCCTAGATGTGTGACCATTTTAGCTTTGCGTTTTAAGACAATCACACACCCTAGGATCACAACCTCACTAGGTTTTGTAGCTAACAAGGTATGACATGATAATAACCACTAGAATGATAAGCTAGGCATAACAAAGTCGTTTAACAAAACCGGGTAAGCATGTCACAACACACAACTGAGTTCAACACTACATAGTACTCAAACAAGTAAAGTAAGATAGCGAACACGAGGCTTCAAAGAGGCAAATCGAAATAACGTGAAGCACTCGTGTACCCATGCAAATCCCGGCAGCAACCTAATAAAGGGGCTGCTTCTCCCCCTTTGGCATCGAGACGCCAAAAAGGGAAAAGAGCACAACTAAAACATCCCCAAAGCCAACTCTAGCCACTGAAGTCGTAGTCGGCATCCTCCTCCTCCTCATCCTCGTCGTCATCCTCACCCTGATGATCACCCTGAGTCGAGCTCTGACCGTGAGGGTGAGAAGAAGAAGTCACGTCCTCAAACATGGACTAGTCCACACGACCCTGACTCCAGTGACCGTAGGAAAGAGTGCCATCTGATGCCTGCTGCTGAGAGGGATCAACATCCATGGGTTGGTTGATCCGCTTGAGTTCCTTCATGATATTCCTGTTAGTCTTGTATGCCTCATACTGTCCATGGCGAATGTCAATGTTCTGGCATAGGAGAAGCTTCTTCCACCAGGAGGCCTTCTTCACCTTCTTGTGTACTTCCTCCTTAGAGGTGGTGAAGCGATATGCATTGCTGGCATGCTTCATGCGAGGGCCACGGGTCATAGCCTCCGGTACCTCCTCATCATCACTGTCAGAATCATCTGCATCCATCACATCATCCTCAAATATGTCCTGAGCAGGGGGGTAGCCACGAGGAGCCTTGGTGGTGGGGGCAGCCTTCCTCTGTAGCTTGGCAGGAAGGTGTGGATCAAGATCAGTGTAGAGCAATGGATTTGCTGGAGCCTGAGCAGCAATGAGCTTCATCACATAGGGAGCAAACAGAGGGCACTTCTTGTCAGCGATGCACTTGTACAAGTCCTGATAGATGAAATCCATGACATCAATAGCACCACCTTGGTGGTCAGGACCATGAGTATACACAGAGTGAGCATGTGCCAAAAGATTGATTTCTGCACCTCTCATCTCATCCTTGTTGCCCGCCTTGGGAGTGAGTGTATGGCGAAACATGCGAAGCAGAATGTTGTAGATGAGCTTGATGTTGATGGTTTGGCCAGCCACACCATTCTGAGAGTAGATTGGGGCCAACCTCTGCTTGTCATATGCCTGACCATGAACATGCATTCTGAGACCATTGGGAGCATTGGGATTGAAAGGCAATCCAAGAATCTGTGCAAACTGAGCCATGCTGGAGCGACACCTAGTAGTGCCAGAGATCCACTCAAGGGGAATATCCGTAGTGTCCCCAAAGACCACTGTAGCATAGAACTGCTGGACCAACTCAACATTATAGTCTTCTTTTACTTGAAAGATGGTGTGCAGCCCCATCTTCTCTGTCACCCACAGAGCGTCCTCAAAGTACCTGTGTGCTTGGAGCTTCTCGAGATCCAACCACTGCATGGGGCACACAGCAGTCCTGAACCCACAAAACACCTCAGAGAAAAGTAGGGCTTGTTCATTTCTCCAGAAGCGATCATCATCCACGGTGCAAGGCAGAGAGTAGAACTGCTGGACTCTCATCTCCACAAACTCCCCGGTACCCAAATCTGTCAGAGTGGTCAATGCTTCAAACCTCATGCGCTTGGCTTCATCCCTTTTCAGTTTTCTAATTTTTTCCTGTTTTGCTGCAGCACGGTCACGAGCAGCCTGTCTCACCATAGAAGGATCTACATGAACGTCAAACTCTTCATCACGGAACCTGCGAGGATGTGCCTGCTTAGCAGCCCGAGGCCGGCGAGGACGAGAACCACCTGTGAGATCAGAGTAGAAGGATAGCATATGGGGTAAGCACACTTGTCCAGAAGATACAAACATGTAGTAGTAGTCAAAGTAATGCAGGAGCTGAACTAGCGGAAAACACCCGGACTGTCCGGAAAAATCATCCTGGAGACTTCGCCACGACCGGACATTCTGGTGTGTAATAACCGGATATTCCGGTCGGATCGGAGTGTCCGGCCCGTACACGCCGGACATTCCGGCTGGAGTCTTGATGATTTTAGGGGCAGTTCGAGTGTGTTCAACCATTGCAGATCGGGATTGCTAGGACCACTACCAGGACTAGTATTGTACGCTATATGATGTATCCATGGATCTAGGTGAGACATAGCCCCCAAAAGTTCATCTAGATCAAACCCTAGGTATGGGAAGGGGAGGGGCACTATACCAGCATCCATGGTGTCCTTCACCGGAGGGGAATGGATCCCAGCGGCAAAGGGAAGAGAATGGCCGGTGGCAACGGCTGGATCTAGGGTGGAGGAGCCCTCCCAGTGGAGTCCTTGGTCAGGGGCAGCAGGCAGAGAGCAAGAGGGAGTCGGGGGAAGAAGGAGGACTGAACCGTCCACTTCTCCTCGACCCCCTATTACGATTTGGAAACTGCCGGGGCCGGAGTGTCCGGGTGATATTCACCGGAGTGTCCGGCCCGGCCGGAATGTCCAGAGTGAATCAAGCGGAGAGTCCGGTCTGGCCTGATACTCCGGTTGGTTCAAGGCGGACAGTCCGGCCTCCCCGCGATCAAAACCCCCAGTTTCAAGTAGTGGACAAATGTGTGGCTAGAGGAGCATGTTTAGAGATGAGGAAAGGCCTGGGATTCAGATGATGTACTGTGAAGAACCAAGGAAACATTGATTTTCAACAAAAAGTCAAATTAAGTTCCAAATCAAACGGACCAAGAACCAATTCTTCAATAAGAAGAGGGCGATGGCCAAGGCCATCATGTAAGAGTTTGAGGCATGACACCGCGAAGAATTATCCTAGGGTTCATAACCACTACTCATCAATGAAACTCACATATCACAAAATGATATTAATAGTATTGAATTTATTAATGTTGGCATTATGGGGGAGGGATAGTCCAATGTATTAGGACCGCACTCCCCCTATCCCCATGCCTGCACCTACACCAAATATGGGTCAAGACATAGGTGAATATGCAAGGTAATCAAGTCAAGCTCCTAGAATCCACGATATTTAGTTCATTCCTCAAATAACAAAATCTTGCTTCATCAAGTGGCTTCGTGAAAATGTCGGCAAGTTGGTCTTTGGTTGACACATATGATAGCTCAATATCACCTCGGACAACATGATCTCTAATGAAGTGATGACGAATCTCAATATGCTTTGTCCTTGTATGATCCACTGGGTTATATGCAATCTTGATAACACTTTCATTGTCACATAGAAGAGGCACTTTGTCACAATGGACACCGTATTCCTTTAAAGTTTGTCTCATCCATAGCAATTGTGTACAAGCACTAGCAGCTGCCACATACTCGGCTTCGGCGGTGGAAAGGGATATATAATTTTGCTTCTTAGAAGACCAACACACCAAAGACCTCCCAAGGAATTGGCAAGCCCCGGAGGTTGATTTTCTATCATCCTTGTCACCAGCCCAATCCGAATTCGTGTACCCACAAAGAGAGAAAGTTGAGCCCCGAGGATACCAAATACCATAGTTTGGGGTATGAACCAAATATCAAAAGATTCTCTTAACCGCCATCAAATGGCTTTCTTTAGGAGCCGCTTGATATCTTGCACACACTCCTACACTCAACACAATATCGGGTCTAGATGCACAAAGGTAAAGCAAAGAGCCAATCATGGATCGATATACCTTTTGATCCACATCTTTACCATTTGGATTTAGTTCAAGATGAGTCTTTGTTGCCATGAGAATGGGAGCTCCATTTAGGTCTTTCATGTTGAATCTTTTGAGCATATCTTGAGTATACTTGGCTTGGTTGAAGAATGTTCCTCCACTTGCTTGATCTCAAAGCCAAGAAAAACTCTCAATTCTCCCATCATAGACATCCTGAACCTGTCAGTCATAAGCTTTGAGAATTCATCATTAAAAGCTTTGTTAGATGAGCCAAAGATAATATCATCTACATATATTTGGCATACAAAAAGTTCCCCATTGACCTTCTTAGTAAAAAGAGTGGGATCGATTTTCCCAACCTCAAACCCACGATCTAACAACAACTCTCTAAGGTGCTCATACCACGTGCGTGGGGCTTGTTTGAGCCCATAGAGTGCCTTATCAAGTTTGTAGACGTGGTTTGGGAAGTTGGGATCCTCAAACCCCGGGGGTTGTTTCACATATACCAACCCATGCAATGGACCATTAAGAAATGCACTTTCTACATCCATTTGTTGTAGTTTAAATTTATGATGAGCCGCATAAGCAAGAAGGATATGGATGGACTCAAGACGAGCCACAGGTGCATAAGTCTATCCATAATCAATGCCCTCAATTTGAGAGAACCCTTGTGCAACCAATCTTGCCTTGTTCCTTATCACAATTCCATGCTCATCTTGCTTGTTGTTGAAAATCCACTTGGTGCCTATGACATTGCGGCAATCTTTTGGATTCTCCACTAACTTCCATACTTTGTTTCTCTCAAAGTTGTTGAGCTCTTTGTGCATTGCATCCAACCAATCCGAATCTTCAAGAGCTTCCCATACTTTCTTTGGTTCCACCATGGAAATGTGTGCTTGGTGCTCACCAAAGTTCTTCAATTGTGCTCGAGTAGATATCCCTCTTCTTACATCTCCTACCACATTCTCAAGAGTGTGGTCTCTTAATTCCAAAATTCTATCCATTCTAGCTTGGCGACGAGTTTCGATTTCCTTGTTGTTTCTTGTGGGAATCACTTCATCATATTGGTCCTCGTCATGACCATCAACTTGACCTTGATCATCATTGGAGATATCCTCTTCTACAGGAGGCAGAGATTGACCTAGGTCTTGATCAAGCCCTCGACTGGCTAGGTATTCGGCTGTTCTTATGGCAGTTTGTACAGATCTTCCTTGTGTAATGGCCTTAGCATCACTGGACGTTCTAGCAAACGGAGACTCAATCACTTCTTGGTTGGAGGCATCTTCTTGATCAGTGGGTTGAGGGTCCACAACTTGTTCTTGGTGTGGGTCATTGTCCCCTTCGACCGGAGCTTGTGGATGTTGTGAAGATGAGGGCTCCACTTGAGTAGAGCATAGTTCTTCTCGATCCGCCATAAGGGGCTCCTCAATAGGACGGATGAAGCCCGCACCCATTCTTCCTATGTCTTCCTGAGGCATTTCATCATCTACATCACAAACATCAACACGTCCCGCTTGGGGACCATCATATTATTCAAACACCACACTACAAGATTCTATGACAACTCCAGAGAGCATGTCATAGACTCTATAAGTGTGGGATTCAAGACCATAACCAACAAAAATACCCTCTAATGCTTTGGAATCAAACTTGGACAAACGAATACCCTTAATACGATAGAAGCACTTACAACCGAACACCCGAAAGTATGAGATGTTGGGCTTGTTACCGGTAAGTATCTCATAAGGGGTCTTGACCAATTCTTTGCGGAGATAGAGACGGTTGGAAGCATGGCATGCAGTGGAGATGGCTTCAGCCCAAAAATTGTATGGAGACTTAAACTCCGCCAACATGGTCCTTGCCATATCAATAAGAGTCCGGTTCTTCCTCTCAGCTACACCATTTTGTTGAGGGGTATATGCAACGGAATATTGATGTTTTATTCCCTCATCACTAAGAAATCCATTCAATGTGTAGTTCTTGAATTCGGCACCGTTGTCACTTCTTATTGTCAATACCGGGACATTGTGTTGGCGTTGAGCCATGTTGATGAAGTCAATGAAGTTCTCTTGGGTCTCACTTTTTAGCTTGAAGAAATATACCCAAGTGTATCTTGAGTAGTCATCAACAATTACCAGACAATATTTCTTCCCACCAAGGCTTGCATGAGAGGGAGGACCAAAGAGATCCACATGAAGGAGCTCCAAGATCCTCTTTGACTTGATGTAGTTCTTTGGCTTGTGAGGAGAGTCATGCATTTTTCCTTCTACACATGCCCTGCAAACACGATCTTTGGCAAAGCAAACATTTTCTTTTAGTCCAACAATATGACCATCCTTGTGAAGGCTTTGCAAAGTTCTCATGTTGACATGGGCTAGGCGGCGATGCCATAGCCAACCCACGTCGGCTTTTCCGAATAGGCACATCGGACTAGTTGTGGTTTTCCCCGAGAAGTCCACCACATACAAGTCATCTTCGACGTACCCAACGAAAGCAACCTTTAGAGACTTGCTCCAAAAGAGGATCACAATATCAACATCAATAAAGACGGCAAAACCCATCTTTCCTAGAGCACGGACTGAAATTAAATTATACCCAAGGGTATCAATAAGCATGACGTCCACGAGAGTGATATCGTGTGCAACCACAACTTTGCTGAAACCCATTACCTTAGATTTTGACTTGTCGGCATATGTAACGGATATTTGATCAACATTTGGTCTCAATTCCTTGACACTAGACGCGCTTCCGGTCATATGACTTGTGCATCCACTATCAAGCACCCATTTTGACCCTCCGGAAGCATAGGTCTACAAAAGATCAAACTAGTTCTTAGGTACCCATTTTTCAATGGGTCCTCTTTTGTTAGCAACAAGGGTCTTGGGAACCCAAAAGGGACCATGCAATATAACCATCAAAAGGGCCAACATATTTTGCATACACATCACCATAATAATCACGCATTAAGACATAGCGAGGGTTAGCACTTCCCGCACAGTCATCATGAGACATAGTTTTTCCACTTGTGGTCTTACTTCCCACAATGACCTTGTTCTTTTCTTGGGCGGGCTTGGCCTTCTTCTTCTTGTTGTTCTTATTCTTCTTGGCGATAGAGACAAACCCAATGCCCCCTTTTTCACCATTTGACCTTTGCTTGTTTAAGATATCATCAATAGACTTGTTTCCTTTGGGAAAGGAGGTCTTAGCTAGCTTCTTCTTCAACCTAGCATGTTCTTCAAGAGTATTTGTACAACTAGAAGGAATGAATGTACTAGGTGAGGGGGTATTGATCAATTGAGTTTGAAGCTTTTCATGAGACTTTGTGAGTGACAATAGTTCACTTTCCAAGGCCTTGTGAGCCTTGTCAAGTGTCCTAAAATCCTCGGCAAGTTTTCCATGAACAACACCAAACTCAATCTTATCCTTTTTAGCCTTTTTGTATTTAGCAATAGCATGATCACGTTCCTTGATGAGTTTATTAATAATGAGATCATTAGCACCATCAAGGCCCTCTAGTTTGGTTTCAAGAGATATTCTAGTTTCTTGTTCTTCTTCTAGAGCATTATTAAGAGCTTCTATCTCAATCATGTGCTCTCTTCCTAATTGACACCTCTCATCTAGAAGTTCTTGTGTGTGTGAAAGTTGATTTAAGAGGTCCACAACATGTTTCTTGTGTTCCCCTTGCAAGTTATTCATGAACACATCAAAAGTAACTAGTTCCTTTTTGACCTCAAGAGATAACTCATCATCAAAATCATCATTGATTAAAGAAGTGGAGTGTGATGATGATAATACCTCCATTCCTCTTGCCATAAGACAAGTGACGTTCTTGTTGGAGAGGTTCTCATTTGGAGAGTCGAAGAGTGAGAATGAAGGAGTAGAGGTGGTGGCAAGAGCCGCCACACCATTTGGTGTATCCTCATCTTCCTCTTCTTCATCATCATCGGAGGAGAACTCTTCATGTGTGATCAAAGAAATTTCTCCTGGCTTCTTGTTGGTTGTGTTCCTCTTGACGAAAGGTTTCTTGTAAGGAGCTTTGGAGGTCTTCTTCAACACAAGTTTACCACCATGATCTTCTCTTTTCTCATAGGGACAAGCTGCAACGAAGTGATAGCGGTCACCACAGTTGAAGCACATTCTCAACTTGGAACCACTATCTCTTCTTCCATTGGTGTTGTTTCTTCGTTACATTTCCATCTTGGCTTTGGCGGAATCTTTCCAAAAGTTTCTTGCATAGAAGGCCATGTATTCACCATGAGCTACCTTGACATCTTCGGGGTGGCTCACTGAAAGTCCCTCATCACTTCCTTCATCTTCATCATATTCCACAACCTTGGCCTTCAAGGCAAGATTGACACCGTTATTCATTCCAATGGCACGAGCGCGGGCGTCTTTGGCATTCTTGGCAGTGACCTTGAAGGCGGCCATCTCTTGCATCACTTCATTGGAGGTCATGAGATGGTAATTATGTCTTCCTTGGAGACTCTTCAAGTCAGTAGGCTCAAAAGGCATGAGTGCACTCACATACTTCCTCTTGATCCAAGCATCGTCAATGTGAGAGGCACCAACATTCCTAAAGGCGGTGGCTGTGGATTTGAGTCTTCGGTACATGTCTTCATGATCCTCACCATCCTTCATGAAGAACCCTTCGGCCTCATTGCTTAAGGCATCATATCTATTTCTTCTCATACTCTCGTTGCCAACAAACAAGTCAATGAGAGCATCCCAAGCTTCCTTGGCGATGTTGTAATGCTCAATGTGGGGAAAATCCTTTGGCCCTACACCAAGTTGAATCATGTGCAAGGCAGTCGCATTGAGTTGGCTGTTGACCACTTCTCTTCTAGTCAAGTTGGTTGGATCCTCAATTTTGAGTCCTTCTTCAATAATGTTCCACAAATCAATGCAAGAGCTGCGCACATGAGATTTCATTAAAACTTGCCATTGAGCAAAGGAATGTGCAGATAACTTAGGTGGGTCTCCTCTATTATGTATATGTGATGTGGGATAGGAGGGTCGGGAGAGTACCATCCGGGGACCGCATGGAACTCTTCTTTCCCATCACCCTTTTTGGTGGTGGAGTTAGTGGAATTATGTTCATCCCCTGTCACCTCCTCCAAGGGCTTAGCCTTTGGGTTAGGTGGTGTTTCCTCTAGAGAGGGAGGAGGTGAGGTTTGCTTGTCCTTAACAAGTTGCTCAACGAGTTGACGCAATTGTTGGATCTCGTTGCCCAAGGTAGAGCTCAAGCTTGTTTCCAACTTCTTGAGATCTACCATGGTCACCGAATGGCTATCCTCACTTTCTCCTTCCCCGGTGGTGGCCATAATCTCTTAGGCGGTTAAGCCCGAATAAAGAGCCGAGGCTCTGATACCAATTGAAAGGATCGTATGGGCACCTAGAGGGGGGGTGGTGAATAGGTGCTACTACAAATTTTACTCTTAATCGAATTAGGGTTCGACACAAAAGGTAAATTCTCTAGATTATGCAACTAAGGTGAATTTACCTATATGTCAACTAGTACAGAACTATGCAAGAACTAGAGATGTAAAGTGCGGTAAAGGATAGAGGTAACCAAAGTGGAGCGCTCGGAGACACAAGGATTTGTTTCCCATAGTTCCTTCCTTTTGAGGGGAAGTACGTCTACGTTTGGAGAGGGGGTGGTATCAAACCACCAACGCCACGAGAGGCCTCCCTTGTTCTCCGATGAACCTCATCCCAAAGGGTTCGATTCACCTTCCACTATAACGGCAACCTTCGAGGTGGAAGCCGGCACCTTTACAACAAGTTCGATGCACACATCCACAACCTAATTAGAGGCTCCCGAATACAAGCAAGCTGTCAAACAATCAAAGACAAGCTTGTAAGACCAAATCACAAGCTAGGGTTTCCAAGTAAACCCTAGAACAAGGCCTCAAGTGAATGAGGGGGAAATGGAAATCTCTCTTGGTGAAGTAGTAGATCAAGGCCTCCTCCTTCGATTCTCCAAAGATCAACTACTTTGGATGGTTGAGTGAAGAGTTCTTGTGGATTTGGTGGCTCAAATGGTGATGCTTTTCTTGAACTGTACGAGCAGCTTCCAAGGTAGAAGAAGGGGCCTATTTATAGGGCCCCTGGATTTAGAGCCGTTGGGAGCCACTTACACCGGACAGTCTGGCAAATACAAGCCGGACAGTCCGGCCCAGCCGGACACTCTGGTTGACACCCGCCGGATACTCCAGCCTGGCAAAGTTTCCGGCCTGTGTCCGCACCGAGTCCGGGAGGAGTCCGATGAGGCATTCTGAATGTCCAGGAAGATCGATAAGCCCCCAGGGACGGACACTCCGGGGCAAACACACCGGACACTCCGGCCAGAGAAGATTTCGGCCAGATTCCGGACCGTGTCCGTGAGGAGTCCGATATGGTGTTCTGAATGTCCAGGAAAGACGCCCACATCCTAGGGGCAGAAAGTCCGGTCGGATCCAACCGGACAGTCCGGCCAGGGGCGGACACTCCGGTGAAGATCAGCCGGACAATCCGGTTGGGACAGGTTTCTTAGCACAGACAAGATCCAGGGGAGCTCTTTTCCTTAAGGCAACAACTCTCAACTATCTGATATCTCCTACAACATTTAACAACAGATTAACCTATCCAAGTGTTGTCAACAAACATCAAAATAATAGGAAGGGCATAAATGCCCTTTCACTAAGCATAAAGTCAAAACAATATAAAACATGACACGATAAAGTCTAGGCCACAGTCAAAACAAGCTCCTTTTGTACCACTTATAAGCATGAAACTTCCTACTCTTTTCCAACACCAATCGAAACCTAAAGCTAAACATAGTGCTAGCAAAGGAGAACACTCACAGAACAATAAGAGTAAAAACTAGAGTTTTCTAGGCAATGAATAACAGGGTGTGTCTCTCTCCAAAAGAAGTGTGTTGGGATCCAACCAACATATTTAAGAAAACCAAACAAAGCAAAACTAAAAGCAAAAATGAAGACGCTGCAAGAACAAGACAATTGTGCATGAAATAATAAAAATGAAGTGTTTTGGAAGAAAATCTGAGATTTTATTGATGAAGAAGGGGATGCCTTGGACATCCCCAAGCTTTGAAGCTTGTACTTCTTGAATATTTCTTGGGGTGACACGGGTGGCATCCCCAAGCTTGAGCTTTTGTCCATACTTCATCTTATCACATTATTCTTCCCCTACACTTGAAACTTTTCCTTCATACAAAACTTCACACAATCTTCATTAGCAACATTACTGTACTCAAGATAATAAGTCTTTGGGTTCCGTTTCAACACAAGTGAAACTTCCATTAAACACACAAGATTCTGTATAAATTCCTTCTAAAATCTCAAGTGATCAAAAAGAACTCAAAGAGAAAGAGATTAAGAGGCAAACGCAAATAATGGCAGAAATCTGTCAAAACAGACCAGCAGGTAAAAACCAATTTGTTCGTAGACCTTGTATTGCTCAAATCGAAAAGTGCTGAACTAACAAAAGTTAGATAATAACCTGGGTCAGAAGCAAAAAAAATTACAGCTCAATCCGACGTACAGAGATTTTTGACGAATTTTTACAGTAAAGCACAAAAATCTGTTTCGGGACAGCAACTTTCCCAAATCTTACTTCTCTCTCATTAGAGGTTATTCTTGGCACAAAAACCACACAAAAAGGATAAGGAGAGGTTATTACAGAGGCAATAACTTCCAAGACTCAATAAAAATAAAAATAAACCGAAAGTAAAAATATAATGGGTTATCTCCCAAAAGCTCTTTCTTTATAGTCATTAAGATAGGCATGATAGTTTCGATGATGCTCTCATAAGAAATATGAATTGAAGTAAAAGAGAGCATTAAGAAGAAAATATGAAACAAATTTAAGTCTAACCCACTTCCTATGAAAAATAATCTTGTAAAGAAACAAGTCATGAAAGCACAAAGCAACAAGCATACGAAAGCAAAACAAGTGGAACTTCAAAATTTTCAACATAAAGAGGGAGAACTTAATATTGTTGAGATACATAAAACCATGTTTCCCTCTCTCATAATAACTTTCAGTAGCATCATGAATAAAATTAACAATATAACAATCACATAAAACATTCTTATCATGAGCCACATGCATAAAAGAATTGATACTCCCCACATAAACATAGTCATTCTTATTAATTATAGTGGAATCAAATTCAACAAAATAGCTATCATTATTATTCTCATCACAATCAGCAAATATAGGAGGCATATTGTAATCATAATTAATTTTCTCCTTAATAGTAGGTGGACTGAAAATATCATATTCATCATTGTAATCATCATATATTGGAGGCATAGTATCATCAAAGTAAATTTTCTCCTATGTGCTTGGGGACTAAAAATATCATGCTCATCAAAACCAGCTTCCCCAAGCTTAGACTTTTCCATACCATTAGCAATAATGTTGTTCAAAGAATTCATACTAATAACATTGCTATTAGCATGCAAATAAAGTTCTATAGGTTTTTAATTTTCTCTTCAAACACTTCATGTCCTAACTCAAGATAAATACTATAAAGCTCTCTAATTTTATTGTTGTTTTCCATTAAGCCTAACTAGTGAAAATAAAAATAAGAAATAAAAAGATATAATTGCAGAATCTAAAGAAAATAACTTCGAGCACTCACACACCAGCAACAGTACTAAAAGATAGCTTAGTAGCCAGAGGATGTGAGTACCTTTTACCTTACCTCCCCGGCAACAACGCCAGATAATAGCTTGATGTCTACGCACGCTTCTATTTTTGTAGACAGTGTTGGGCCTCCAAGTGCAGAGGTTTGTAGAACAACAACAAGTTTTCCCTTAAGTGGATCACCCAAGGTCTATCGAACTCAGGAAGGAAGTGGTCAAAGGTATCCCTCTCAAGCAACCCTGCAATCAAGATACAAGAAGTCTCTTGTGTCCCCAACACACCCAATACACTTATCGGGTGTATAGGTGCACTAGTTCAGCGAAGAGATAGTGAAATACAAGTAATATGGATGATTATAAGTGGTAATTGCAATCTAAAATAAGAATGGCAGCAAGCAAAGATGTAATAGGACTGATTGTAAATGGTGTTTCAATGCTTAGAAATAAAGCCTAGGAATCATACTTTCACTAGTGGACACTTTTATATAAATATCTTCTCTTTATGATGCTACCCTAAACTACTCTCCGGTTGGACGATGTAGGGCTATAAAAGAACACCTTAAAGTTCACATTCCCCATCTAGATAACCCCTCACTGTCACCTTGAGCGCTAGATGGTTCCAACAAACACCACAATCTCATAGAGACATCCAACTCAAATTATACTCATGATAAGTATTTATATAATCTTAGCTAAAGTGCCACACGGTGTGCATACTGTCAACTTCACACACATGGGGATAAGCAGAGATTCATTAAAGCACTTGAGTAGTAGAATAGATCTATAGATTACAAAGCTCATGATCTCATAAGATCACGCATAGAGAGAGATGAACACATAGCTACTGGTAGAGCCCTTAGCCTCGAGAGAGATCTACTCCCTCCTCATCATTGGAGTCAGCAACGGCGATGGAGATGGCGGTGGAGTCGATGGAGATGGATCCGGGGGGCACTTCCCCGTCCTGGCAGGGTGCCAGAACAGAGACTTATGTCCCCCGAATCTCCTCTTCGGTGGCGGCGGCGCTGCAGAACTTTTCGTGGAAATCTGATCTTGTATTTAGGGTTTTCATCCCGGTGTACTTTTATAGGCGAAGAGGCAAGGTCGATGGGCGTCCGAGGGGCCCACACCACCCCTGGAGCGGCTTGGGCTAGCCCGCGCCATCAGGTGGTGTGTCCACCTCGTGGCCCCTCACCGTCTCGTCTCCTGGCTCCGTGAGTCTTCTGGTAAAATATTGACTTTGGCTTTTGTCAGGTCCAGTTTCGAGAATATTTCTTTTCCAGCTTTTCTGAAACCAAAAACAGTAGAAAACAGGCAACTGACACTGTGGCATCTTGTTAATAGGTTAGTTCCAAAAAATGTATAAAAACACCTCAAAGTGTGAACAAAACATAAGAAAGTAGATATTAGACAAGCATGGAACATCAAAAATTATAGATACGTTTACGACGTATGAGGCCACGAGATAGCTTTTGTGGTGGGCCGGTGACATCTTCCATCGTTGGCTAGGGCTTTGGCGCCAGTGGAATTATGTTTTGGAAGTAAAAGGGATAGAGTGGTTTTTCAGCCACCGACAGGCATGCCATGAGAGGACAATGTAGAAATGCAGGTGGACGCAAACGTTGTTCGTGCCAACACAAAGCTAGCCCAAATTTGGTCCTGCACCGGTTTGTGTCGCTCGGTCCATTTAGGTCGGACCGTTGGACCGCGTCCCTTGTTTGTTCGGACATGTCCAGACAGCCGCACGATCTGCCGAAACAGAGAAAAGTGGACATACTGCGAAGCATATTTGGTGAGGGTCGTTGGAGATGCTCTTCTATATATATATATATATATCCATATGGTGACATGCTGGTGCTGTGTGTATGTGGCGGGTAGCTTTGGGGATGTTTGGTAGGCCGTAGCTATTTCTCGTCTCCCCTGTGCAATGCTAATGAGGGCATGGCCACACACAAGCACGTCTTGGGTCACATTCTGCAACTCCTTTGGTAGTCTGCACGGAACGGAAGCAAGGTTGTTGGGTTTCCTGTGCTCGATTTAGCTGCCACACGAACATATAGTAATATGCGCACCTATACAAAGCCACACGAACAACCAATCGCGAGCCGCGATGTTGGGTCGTCCGGCGGTGGGGGGACACGGCTAGGACGTCACGCGCACGATCTCGCGCTCCACCGCGGGGTGGGTGGAGACGAGCCGGAAGAACCTAGAGAGCACCACGGAGGAGGAGGTGCCGCGGCGGACGAGGATGATCGAAGTCGAGCGCGACGGACGTGCTGCAGAGAGTCGTCAGAGTAGCGCATGGATCGACATGAGGTCGTCGCGCGACGTGGCTGACGCGTCGAGCTCGGGCTTGCACGCCTCCTCGACGACATCGGCGAGGTACGGGTCGACAACATGCTGCCCCCGCGTGGGCGTGGTCTCTGTGCCGAGCCCAAGGTACAACTTCATATGTTTCATATAATAAGTATATAAAACTTGTTTCGAATAAGAATATCCGTGCTAACCGAGAACCAACTCGTGGTTGGATGGTTAGGAGTGCAGTGGTACCCCCGGCCCACCAGAGTTTGAATTCTAGGTTTGACGTTTTGGTGTCTCATAAATGCGGAATATTCTTTCAATGGGAGACGACGTTCCCGTCGATAGCGAGGTGCCTGTGGTGACTTCGTCAATCTCAGGACCCGCCGGCCCAGCCTCTCGGAGGTGCTCATAGAGATAGGGTGTGCGTACATGTATTCATAGGGGTGAGTGTATGTACGTACTGTGAGCGTCCGTGTTTGTACCGTGTTTCTAAAAAAAAAATCCGTGCTAACCTCACATGTAGCAAGGTTGCAAACGGCCGTTGGTAGCAGGCCACCGATATTAGTCCGTCGCCGCCCACGCCCACGGGTGTGGCTGGACGTGGACCTGGACCCGTGCGCTTGGCGAGAGAATGTTTCCGAGTCCGGGCGGTGCGTTTGGTGTCGGGACCGGACGCGGTGCGGTGCGGTGCGTAGGTTGCGGGGGCGTAAACCTTGCCGCCGCGCGTGACTGCCATTGATGATTCGGGGGCGGTGTCGTGCGTGAGGACAGGAATCAAGTCCAGCCAGCAGTGGACTTGGTGCTGGCGTGGTGATCGGGCATTCTTCTCATTAATTTACTGCCCTGCTCAGCGCCAACGGGTGCCTACGCCTAGTCTTTGGGTCTAGAGTGCATTCACTCACCTCGCTCCAAACCCACACCCAACACGCTCCTCCCCACCCAGGGCCCAGCCCCCAATCTCGCTCAGTCTCCCCATCCATCCTTTCCTTTCTGTTTCTGAGGGAGGCGCACGCAGGCGCGGCTGGGGATGGACCTCCATGGAAGAAGCTGTTGAGAGGTACCTTCCTCCTCCTCCTCCTCTTATTCTCCTTCCCTCTCTCTACCGCAATGGCTGCTCACCCTCCCCCTCAACATCTGCTTCCCGTTACTGCCCTCCATTGTCGCTCGTCAGACTCCTGCCTGCATTGCCTCCCCAGCGATTCGCCTCCTTCCAGCTCCCCCGCGGCCCGGTTCGATAGATTCGACCTCCCTCGTGTCGTGGTCTCCTCCTCAGGACTGTAAATTTCAATTTCGTCACACCCAACTACTACTAGATCATCACCCTGTGCCCGCCACCGTCATGGTCAACATTATCAGCATGGGAGCCTGACGGAAAGATGCCGACAACCATGTGCAGTGCAGCAGGAGCAGGAGCACTAGTACCACCCACCGACCTTGCAACTCCTTCTCACGTCCGCCCCACTTGTTTTCTCCCTCCCAGGAAAGGAAAGCAAAGATGACGGTGGTGGTGGTAACTTTTTCTTCTTCGTCTTCACCTTCCTGGCTACTAGCAGAAAACTCCCCTGCTGGGGAACGCTAACTTTTTCTACACTACCTCCGATGTCCCCTGCCCACATTCCGCTTTACCAAGATATACCAGCAGCAGGACCAGTTTCTAGGGTGGATGGATCGATTGGGGAATTCTCCGCCTCCGATGCAATCCAGCACCCCATTGTCTTCGGAATCAACCAACCACATGGACCCAAAGTGCAGACCACAACATCGGATTCTTCTCACTCAGTTTTTCTTTTACCTTTATTACTTGTGCTGTTTATTAGTATTACAGTATATATCACATCCTGTCAGCAAGGCCACTAGTAGTAGTTTAAAACTACCAGTCAATCTAGCCATCACCATTAGTTTAATAACACCAGTGGTAGCTAAAGAGAGCATCCCATGCGATCCGAGGTCAAGCATAGCCGACCAGTCGCCGATCCGTGAGCCACCATGGCATCGGACCCGGCTACGAAACTCTGCTCCCGGTCTGAACAAGATTAAGGTGCCTCACCCCCAATGATACATGCTTTCAGGTAGCAGTAGCACCAACCCCACAGTTTCCAAAACTTTCCCTTTCTCTCCTTTCCAGCACTGTCCTACCCAGCTTAGCCGTCACGGATGCAATCATCCATTTGATTTCCATTTTCGTTTCTTTCTTTCACAATGCCAAATAACATGCACAACAGGTCCCCCACACTGCTGGGTCGATAAACCTTGTTGTTTTCCCAGAGGTTTCTCAAAGAGGGAAGATATATACCCTGGCATGCATATACTGTACTATTTTACTCTCTCAATTTCTTGGTCAGTACCTACTCAAGAAAACGTCAATCGGTTTCATCCATGCCGAAATCTCACTAGTACTCATATTCTAGTGAATCTAGATACGCCGCCCGTCGATGTGTATATCGCAACCAATTTAGCAACGTAATCATTAGTATCTGGACTGATCACACGGCACCACCAAGAAAATTTAGAAATACTCCAAAGTGGATGGATGGATGGAATAGTTTAAGCAGCGGTGGTTGCAGATGATGAATAAGTCTCTGTACTGTTGGTCTTTGTGGGGCTGTAACACACATGGTCCTTGTAGCAAGGACGGACAGTTAGGAGCAGCAAGGATCAAGCATCCTTGACTGCTTTAGCAGCATCAGTTAGGAGCAGCAAAGGACCAAGCATCCTTGACTGCTTTTAGGCAGCATCTTAGACTAGCATCTTGGACTAGCATTTAGCATATTCTCGACTGGCTAGCAGCCTATAAATATGTATCCCCAACCCCTGTGGTTGGCATGGCATTTGTATGTGAGTTTGTGCGAGAAATAAAACCAGAAAATTGCCCCAACTCCTAGTGTCATCCCCTCTCTTCAATGAGAGTAAATCTAGAGATCCTATCAAGTGGTATCAGAGCAAGGTTGTCTTGTAGGCTGAGTGTTTCCTGCTCATCCCCTTCACCGGGTGTGCAGCAGCCCCAACGGGCAAGTGCAGCAGCTCAAGCTGTCCCTGGTGGCCTCTCCCCTTCCACGCATTCGAGCAGCAGCTCGTTAGCAGCAGCTCTCCCTCCACGCAACAGCCCCCCAGCGGCCAGCCATGTCCCAAGGTCGCTCTCAGCACTCGGCTACCTCGAGCGTGCGGCGTCGGCAGGAGGCCGAGCTCGCCGCGGCAGAGGAGCGTGAGCGGGCGGCAGCAGCAGCCGTTGTGGCGACAGCCAGGGCGTCAAGGCTGGCAGCGGCAGAACTGGCAGCAGCCAGAGAGGAGGCAGAAGCAGCAGCAGCGTTGGAGGCATCACGTACAGCAGCGGCAGAGGCCCAGGCTCTGCGCGGTAGCATCAGCGGCTCCATTTCAGGCGGAAGCAGCGTCGACACAGCCCACGAGCGGACGGCGCGGTGGGCAGCCGAGCATGCCCAAGCACACGGCGGTGTCGCTCCAGGAGGAGGTGAGCACTGCGGTGACGCTCCCGGAGGAGGCGCGCACGGCGGTGGCGCTCCAGGAGGAGGTGAGCACTGCGGTGGCGCTCCAGGAGGAGGCGCGCACGGCGGTGGCGCTCCAGGAGGAGGTGCGCATGGCGGTGGCGCTCCAGGAGGAGGCGCGCACGGCGGCGACGGCCGAAACGACCAAGACCGTGGCCTCTACGAGGTTCGGGCTGTGGTCAGGGACGTTGGTCCCGGTGCTGGGTGGCCTATCCTCACCAAAACCAACTACGTCGAGTGGGCCGCGGTCATGAAGGTCCGGCTCCAGGTGCGACACATGTGGGAGGCAGTCCAGGATGCCAACGTCGACCACCACGACGATCGACGGGCGCTGGACGCCCTCCTCGCCGCTGTCCCGCCCGAGATGCAGTTCTCGCTTTCCAACAAGCGGACTGCCAAGGAGGCCTGGGAGGCCATCGCTGCGTCGCGCATCGGCAGCGACCGTGCTCGCAAGGCCGCTCTGCAGGCACTCCGCAAGGAGTGGGATGACCTGGCTTTCAAGCCAGGTGAGGACATCGACGACTTTGCTCTCCGTCTCAACACTTTGCTGCAGAAGATGGAGCGGTTCGGCGACGCCACCTACAACGAGGAAAAAGCTGTCGAGAAGCTCTTTCGCTGCGTCCCCACGAAGTACAGGCAGATAGCTCGCTCGATCGAATCCCTGCTGGACCTCAGCACGATGTCGATCGAGGAGGCAATCGGTCGCCTCAAGGTCGTCGACTTCGATGAGCCGGAGCTTCCCTCGGGGTCCATCACCACTGCTGGGAAGCTGCTCCTCACTCGGGAGCGGTGGGAGCCGGCCACGGTGACAGGAAGAAGGGGGAGTCCTCTTCCGTATCAGGTGGCCGCAGGCGCGGCAAACCGCGCAAGGGGCGCAAAGACGGCCAGGTCAGGGTGCAAGGTGGCGCCCGCGGAGGTGCCCGGGGAGGCGCCGCCGGCAGGCCCAAGTTGGCCCAAGATGACGCCTGCCACAACTGTGGCCGGCGGGCCAAGGAGTGTCGACAGCCACGACGCGGCCAGGCCCACGTCGCACAGGCAGGAGAGGAGGAGCCGGCTTTGTTCATGGCTCATGCGAGCATCGAGCTACGCCCTGCGGCACCGACTGCAGTGGCTCCCCTCCACCTCGACGAGCCAAAGGCACACGCCCTTCTCGGCGATGGCTCCGGCACCGACAAGACCGGCGGGTGGTGCCTTGACACCGGCGCCACCCACCACATGACTGGTCGACGGGAGTTCTTTGCCGAGCTCGACTCCGACGTGCGAGGCTCCGTCAAGTTTGGAGATGCCTCCGCCGTGGAGATTCAGGGTGTCGGCTCCGTCATCTTCGCCGCCAAGACCGGAGAGCACCGGATGCTCACCGGTGTCTACTACATCCCTGCGCTGAGGAACTCCATCATCAGCTTGGGACAGCTGGATGAGAACGGCTCGCGCGTGCTGATCGAGCACGGGATCCTGCGCATCTGGGATCGCCATCGTCGCCTTCTTGCCAAGGTAACTAGAGGCGCAAATCGGCTCTATGTCCTTGATGTGCAGGTGGCACAGCCCCTCTGCCTCGCCGCCCGTTGGGACGACGAGGCGTGGCAGTGGCACGAGCGCTTCGGGCACCTTCACTTCGAGGCTCTGAAGCGGCTCAGCAGCAAGGAGATGGTGCGAGGCATGCCGTGCCTCGAACACGTGGAGCAGTTCTGCGACGTCTGCGTGGTGACGAAGCAGAGGCGACTCCCCTTCCCCCAGCAGGCGAGCTTCAGAGCTAAGGAGAAGCTCGAGCTCGTGCACGGGGACTTGTGTGGACCGGTGACTCCGGCCACACCGGGAGGACGACGCTACTTCCTGTTGCTCGTCGATGACTTCTCCCGCTACATGCGGGTGGTGCTTCTCAGCAGCAAGGGAGAAGCAGCGGACGCCATCAGGCGTACGCAGGTTGCTGCAGAGGCGGAGTGCGGCTGCAAGCTGCGCGTGCTGCGCACCGACAACGGCGGCGAATTCACAGCAACTGAATTCGCGTCGTACTGCGCTGATGAGGGCATTCAGCGCCACTACTCCGCCCCTTACAGCCCGCAGCAGAACGGCGTCGTCGAGCGACGCAACCAGACGGTTGTGGGGATGGCCCGGGCCCTCCTCAAGCAGAGAGGGATGCCGGCTGTCTTCTGGGGGGAGGCGGTGCTAACAGCCGTCTACATCCTCAACCGCTCACCTACGAAGACACTTGACGGCAAGACGCCATACGAGGCTTGGCATGGGCGCAAGCCGGCGGTCTCCCACTTACGGGTCTTCGGCTGCCTCGCGTTCGCCGAGGAGCTCGGCCACATCGGCAAGCTCGACGACAGGAGCACTCCGGGAGTGTTCATCGGCTACGCGGAGGGCTCGAAGGCCTACCGCATCCTCGACCCGAAGACACAGCGTGTGCGCATGGCGCGAGATGTTGTGTTCAACGAAGGGCGAGGGTGGACGTGGGACAAGGCGGTGGACGACGGCTCGACTCCGACGTATGACGACTTCATTGTCGAGTACGTCCACTTCGAGGGAGCCGGGGGAGCAGGCAGCTCCTCGCCGAGCGCGTCTACCTCAGTTCCCAAGTCTCCATCTGTCCCGGTGGCTGTCACACCGACGGCACCACAGCTGCCGACGCCACCGACGCCACGTGCTCCAGCACCAGCAGTCACACCTCCGGGCGCGTCTACACCAGCACCAGCTCGCGTCGAGCGCAGCCTGGTGGAGTTCGCTTCCCCGCTCGCTCACGACGAGGAGCGCATCGACGCGTATTACGACGGCGAGCCGTTGCGGTACCGTACGATGGAGGGTCTTCTCGGCGACCAGCCGGTGCCGGGACCGGTGCCACGCAACCTGGAGGCGCAACTGCAACTTGCATGTGACGACGGTGAGCCTCGGTCTTTTGCAGAAGCGGAGCAAGACGCGGCATGGCGAGCCGCGATGCAGATGGAGATGGATGCGGTCAAGAAGAACCGCACATGGGAGCTCGCTGACCTCCCTTGAGGTCACCGGGCGATCACCCTTAAGTGGGTGTTCAAGCTGAAGAGGGATGAATCCGGCGCCATCGTCAAGCACAAGGCTCGCTTGGTGGCCCGAGGTTTCTTGCAGCAGGAGGGGGTCGACTTCGACGACGCCTTCGCTCCTGTGGCACGGATGGAGTCCGTGCGACTCCTCCTTGCGCTAGCCGCTCAGGAGGGCTGGCGCGTCCATCACATGGATGTCAAGTCTGCCTTCCTCAACGGTGACTTGAAGGAGGAGGTCTACGTGCAACAGCCGCCGGGATTTGCGATTCCTGGCCAGGAGGGCAAGGTACTTCGTCTACGCAAGGCCCTCTATGGTCTGCGGCAGGCACCAAGGGCATGGAACGCCAAGCTGGACTCCACGCTCAAGACGATGGGCTTCAGGCAAAGCCCGCACGAGGCGGCCGTCTACCGACGGGGCAATGGAGGAAATACCCTGTTGGTAGGTGTCTACGTCGACGACTTGGTCATCACCGGCACCAAGGATGCAGAGGTGGCGGCGTTCAAGGAAGAAATGAAGGCCGCCTTCCAGATGAGTGATCTGGGGCTCCTCTCCTTCTACCTGGGGATCGAGGTGCACCAGGACCACTCCGGGATCACGCTTCGACAGACCGCCTACGCCAAGCGCGTCGTTGAGCTCGCCGGGCTCACCGATTGCAACCCAGCTCTCACCCCGATGGAGGAGAGGCTGAAACTGAGCCGCGACAGCACGGCGGAGGAGGTGGACGCTACACAGTACCGACGTCTTGTGGGGAGCCTTCGTTACCTCGCCCACACACGGCCGGACTTGGCATTCTCCGTCGGCTACGTTAGTCGGTTCATGCAGCGACCGACGACGGAACACCAGCAGGCTGTGAAGAGGATCGTCCGCTACGTTGCGGGGACTCTCGACCACGGCCTCTACTACCCTAGGTGCCCTGGGGCGGCACACTTCGTCGGGTACAGCGACAGCGACCACGCCGGCGACATCGACACCAGCAAGAGCACAAGCGGGATCCTCTTCTTCCTCGGCAAGTGCCTCGTGAGCTGGCAGTCAGTCAAGCAGCAGGTGATGGCCATGTCCAGCTGCGAGGCCGAGTACATAGCGGCCTCCACTGCCTGCAATCAGGCCCTCTGGCTTGCTCGACTGCTTGGTGATCTCCTCGGTCGAGACACCAGCGCAGTGCAGCTCATGGTGGACAGCAAGTCCGCTCTGGCCCTGGCGAAGAACCCCGTATTCCACGAACGGAGCAAGCACATCCGAGTGAGGTACCACTTCATCCGACGCTGTTTGGATGAAGGGAGCATCACGGCGAGCTACATCAACACCAAGGATCAGCTTGCAGACCTACTCACCAAGCCTCTTGGGCGGATCACGTTCCTTGGACTCTGCTCCAGGATTGGGATGGTCCAGCCTTCCCACAAGACAACGCACAAGACTTAGGGGGAGAATGATGAATAAGTCTCTGTACTGTTGGTCTTTGTGGGGCTGTAACACACATGGTCCTTGTAGCAAGGACGGGCAGTTAGGAGCAGCAAGGATCAAGCATCCTTGACTGCTTTAGCAGCATCAGTTAGGAGCAGCAAAGGACCAAGCATCCTTGACTGCTTTTAGGCAGCATCTTAGACTAGCATCTTGGACTAGCATTTAGCATATTCTCGGCTGGCTAGCAGCCTATAAATATGTATCCCCAACCCCTGTGGTTGGCATGGCATTTGTGTGTGAGTTTGTGCGAGAAATAAAACCAGAAATTTGCCCCAACTCCTAGTGTCATCCCCTCTCTTCAATGAGAGTAAATCTAGAGATCCTATCAGCAGAAGGCACGTCCTTAAGCATGCTGCCAGAGTTGAGATGTAACCATCAGACCAAAGCGATTGATTGAAATGAAAATGAAAAACAAAAAGTTTGGCCTCTTCAACAAGTCCCCTGCGTTGTCCTTTGCCGACAAAATCCGATGGCAAAAAAATCGCGTTCATTACAGAATTAGTGCCACTCGTTATTAGTTTCAGATTGCAAGTGCTAAGTTGCTATTGGTATCAGCGAAATGACGGTTTCCTGACTTCAGCGAATCCTTAAGACCCTGGCCATACTTTGTGTGCATCAGCTAACCGGGTTCTGTGTATGTTCTTTGCACAGGGTGGATTCTAGAAGCGTCAGCAAGCCTGAGTGTCTGTAACATCCGTCGTGGTCTCAGGTCAGTTGTCGTTTCAACTTCTAATCCACAGTCTCCGTCAAGCATCACGCCTCTAAGCACATGCACTATAGTCCCTTTGTAATCGGAAACAGGTGGCTGATGTTCTAGTTGTTCTAGGCCTACTTACTTGTCTTTCAGTGCGTAGTGCAGTAGGTTGAGATGTCCCTTGCCTTGCTAGGTGCTGGTCCTGGATTGAGTTTATTATTACAGTGATGGATGTGCAGTGCATTTACAGGACTTTTTGTTGTCTGTTGAAGTTGATAGCTTTCTGTCCTTTCATTGCTCGGAATTCTCTTTCCTGCATATATAAGCTGGCCCCTTGGTTAATCAGTACTTAGAACTCCAGGTCTGTTTGGTTGTACTCCTGGACAGGATACAAGCAATTCATTAGCTAGTCCCCTTCTTGTATTTTCGGATGATTTCTGGCTGTGAACTCTCTGAGAGATCATGTCAGTGTCGTAGGTTCGGCAAGCTGACCCAGTTGTAAATATAAGTTTTGAGGTACCCATACTCTTTCTAGTTTATACCTCTTTATCATGACTCCGCATCTGATAGGATTTTGTACTTTGTTAATGATGAACTGGACATGCTTGTGGTAATCTATACTTGATTGAGTTTGTTTGTTTGTAGTGACATAATTTGATAATATAATAGACAGTCAGCCATGTCCCATTTAACAATATCAAAAGTGTCAGGTGTACTTGTCCATTGTGCTACTCATGTATCCAATTAATTTTTTCTCCCATTCTGGTCAATAAGCGATGATTTCAAACATCTCTTGTTATTTGGCCATCATCATTTTCAGAGATTGCGCTGGATGGGGCCTGTTTGATATTTTCTCCCTCATACCTGCACACTAGCTGATGATGGATCTCCACATGAAGCTTCTCCTGGCCTCTTTCTGCTGTGTACTTCTGATACAAGGAGCATCCAGCGGTAAGCACCGCACACTCATGAAACTAGATCTATTTGTTGTCAAACGGCTGACGGCACAGGGTTCAACATCTGACCCACAAATTAACATGCAGATAATACCACAGGCGGGACTGGAGCGACAAACTGGACTTGTTCATGTGCCGCCCATCCACTAGGTGAACCGAACTCCAATAGCACTTTGCCATCCAACTGCTCTTCCTCGTGCCATTGCCTACAAGGTATGAGCAATTAATCACAATCTATGCTTATCAGCATATGAACAAGTCATTACACAACAAGATGACTGAACTGGGGGTCCTTGCTGTCACAGATATAAATGGCGGCACAGGGTCATGGAACTGCTCGTGTCGCTCTGACAAGACCCTTCAGAATGAAGAACATGTTGTGGTACATGATACGAGCTGCTTTACTTCCTGTAACTGCACATCTGGTACACTAACATCCTTCTCCACTGATTCAGACATATCCGTGATATATACGTCGTATACTGAATGTTGCCTGCTTCAACTCTCCAGGAAATTCTGAAGAAGGGAAGAAGCATTTCTCCAGCAAAACAGTCATTGCTACACTCCTGGTATGCGTGATCCTCACCACTGTTGCTTTTGTCGTTACCACGGCGTACTACTTCCGCCGCAAGGACGCGCTCTCTCCCCATTCCCGGATGCACTCTGTTGATAAGTACGCAAGCTGGAGCAGCAGATCGAACCTTGTCAGCCACCGGTCTTCTCCTCTTCCCCAGCTGAAACTAAAACCGGGGCTCAGTGTCATCAAAGGCATGCATGGCAGACATCTTTAACATTCAGGGCAGTGTGGATCCCTGGTTCTTGTTTTAACTGTCATTTTGCTCTTGTCTGCAGGGTTTTTGTGTAGCTGCCCACAAATGTGCCGCACCGAAGAAGGTTCGTTCCCCGGCGTCGTCCTCCGGTTTTCCTACGCGGAGTTGGAGCAAGCAACCGGGAAATTCTCTGACGAGCATCTCATCGGCGTCGGCGGGACAAGCAAGGTGTACCGAGGCCAGCTCAGCGATGACAAAGTCGTTGCCGTGAAGAAGCTTCGGCCGCTGGGAGGCGCGGATGAAGACTATGAGTTCCTGTCTGAGGTATGCAAATGCAAATTATGCTCTGTTACTACCATGGATCAGACACCTTGCACTCTTTAAGTCTGAACTCTGAAGAAGAACACATCCATGACGATTTGCATCTTCTTCTTTCTCCATGAACAAACGGACAGATTGAGCTGCTGTCGCGGCTGAACCACTGCCACGTGGTGCCACTGCTCGGGTACTGCTCGGAGCGGCAGGGCCGGCAGCTGGAGAGGCTGCTGGTGTTCGAGTGCATGCCCAATGGCAACCTGAGGGAGTGCCTGGACCTGAAGAGCCAAGGGAGGAAGCCCATGGACTGGGCGACCCGGGTTGGCATCGCCCTTGGCGCGGCGAGGGGCCTCGAGTACCTGCACGAGGCCGCGGCGCCGCGCATCCTCCACCGCGACATCAAGTCCACCAATATCCTCCTCGATGACAAGTTCAGAGCCAAGGTCTGGTTTGGTTTGGTTTGATCATCATCAGTCCGATACTGAAATTTCTATTAAGATTCAGGAAATGACAGTTTCTGTGGGTGCGTGCAGATCACGGATCTTGGCATGGCCAAGTGCCTGATGAACGACGGCGTGACGAGCTGCTCGAGCTCGCCGGCGCGGATGCTGGGGACATTCGGGTACTTCGCGCCGGAGTACGCGATCGTGGGGAAGGCGTCACTCAAGTCGGACGTGTTCAGCTTCGGCGTGGTGGTCCTGGAGCTGATCACCGGCCGACAACCAGTGCACCGGAGGGCCAGCGGTGGTGCTGGCGCCGGCGACGAGAGCCTGGTTATGTGGGCGACGTCGCGGCTGCGGGACAGCAGGCTTGTGGTGGCGGAGCTGCCGGACCTGGTGCTGAAGGAGAGCGGGTTCCCGCCGGAGGAGATGCAGATCATGGCGCACCTGGCCAGGGAGTGCCTGCAGTGGGACCCGGAGGCCAGGCCCACCATGACCGAGGTCGTCCAGATCCTCTCCACCATCGCCCCCCACGCCGCCGACAAGCGCCGCCGCCACCACCTGCCCGCCGCCACCACCTTCCATGCCGAGAGGCCGCAGGAGTGGCAGGACGGCGACCGCGATCACTTGCACAGAGGGAACGGTAACGATGCCAAGGGCGCCGCCGTCGTGTCCGGAGAGGTTGCGGTGACGATGACCCGGAGCTGGCGGTCGCCGGAGCCGGAGGAGGTGGACCTGACGGAGCCGCGACTGGAGACGTTCACGCAGCCGACGACGATGACGACCCTCTTCAGGTGAAGGAGGTCGATCAGAGATAGATAGACCAATAGTGAAAGAACGTAGGAAACTCTGCTGCGATCCTCTGCCATGGCAGGATCGATCTATCTTGTACAGGCAAAACGTAATCAATCGATTTATTTTGAGTAATTCTCAAGAAATTAAATTTATTTTAGAAGAAACGTTTATAAAGTATAAAATAGAATGTAGTCTTAGAGTATTTCTAGCAGACATAGAAAAATTGCGGCCACAAAAAAAGGTGTTTTTGAGACATTTGGAACATTGATTCTATCCGACTAACTCTCGGTGGACAGCTGTCAAAAGACTATTGAGATATGTTCATGAAACTTTGAAGACTGGACTCACTTTTTCGAGGTCCTCGTCTAGTATGCTTAGTGCCTTTTTTGATGCAGACCGGGAATGTTGTCTTGATGATAGACGATCCACATGAGGTTTTGCTATATTCTTTGGACCAAATCTGATTTTTTGGAGGGATAGAAAACAAGCTACAGTCTCAAGATCAAGTACAAAAGCTGAGTATAAATCCTTAGAAAATGCTACAGCTGAGCTAATGTGGGTTGAAGCTTTGCTTGGTGAGCTTGGTGTCATACTACAGGAAAAACCATGCCTATGGTGTGATAATCTTGGAGCAACATATCTATCTGCTAATCCTGTTTTTTCATGTAAGGACCAAACACATCGAGATTGATTTTCATTTTGTTAGAGAAAGAGTTGCAAACAAAATGCTAGACATCAGATTTATTTCCAGCAAAGATAGGGTAGTAGATGGTTTCACTAAGGCATTGTCAGTCAAAGATCTTCATGAGTTTAAATGTAATCTCAATCTTTTGATCAAAAGGTTGTGATTAATGGAGGATGTTAACAGTATTTTAATATGTGTAACCCGGTATGAAGTAGTACTTCACCGGGTCTCCCTCTTGCATACGATTACTTGTACAAACCTTGTACGAACCAGATCGATGGTGTTTGCCCCGACTATATCAACACGTAACCAACACAGAGGCCAACGTGTTGTTCCTGCCTAAAACATAATAATCACGATCCATTACAAAGGGATTATCTGAACATAATCATTTAGGGAAAATAGCTGTCCCTATTAAGTAGCCATC
Source organism: Avena sativa (assembly GCA_916181665.1). Taxonomy (NCBI): domain Eukaryota; kingdom Viridiplantae; phylum Streptophyta; class Magnoliopsida; order Poales; family Poaceae; genus Avena; species Avena sativa. The sequence goes on along the minus strand of OV702291.1, from coordinate 121,744,228 downwards.
CCCTTTTGGCTGTTTGCTACATAGGGAGGGCTTGGTACGGGTTTGGTTGTGTGGTGGTGTTGATGTTATGGTCTTGTTGTTGTCATTAATTATTGATGTTAGTGTGGTGTCGTTCTTATTGTCGTTTTTGATGTGATGTTGTTGTTGCGTGCTTCCGTCATCCTAGGCTTACTATGTGTTGTATTGTTTTTTAGGACTGGTTTTCCAAATTGACCGAGCTATTCTTCTTGTTAATATCAATGAAACACAACGCCGGGTTGCGGGACGCCAACCTCCTTCCATCTTGGGCTCCTACGGTGCTCAGGTCTCTCCCTCGGCTACTCCACCATGGCCTCGACCACAACCGGAAACACCCTGTCAGCGGCAGCGGCACTAGGGGCACACATGATTGATAGTCACTAGAGAAAGGAGGCAGCTGGAGGAGGAAGGTGGTCGACAGTGGTTAATCCTCGGATCCAAAAAAATCAGATCCGGCAATTTGTCTGAGGCATAGATTCCAACTACACATTCTTAGGTGAAATCTTGTTAGCTAAGGAAAGCCACAAATGCTCTCTCAGGTCGCATTATCTGGCCAAAAATGGTTGTAGAGGGGTGCAAGTGCAACTCGCTGTTTACCCTAGACATCAGGAACACCATGTTCATTGGTCATAACGCTCCATGGATCAAGGGTCATGTCTTATCTTTGAAAATACAAAGCCTCGGATCATAAAATTTCAATAGAGAAATTGCTCAGGAGTTATAACAACTTTCGCAACCTCAAATTCTCGACGTAGCAAACAATAGCTTTATTAGACCAATTCCGGTAGCCTTCGGTGAAATGGATCGTATGGGTACCTAGAGGGGGGGGGGGTGAATAGGTGCTACTTCAAATTTTAATACTTTTTCAATTTTAGGCTTGACACAAAAGGCAAATTCTCTATATATGCAACTCTGTAGAATTTCCCTATATGCGAACCTAACTACTAGCGAGTAAAGGCCGGTATGAGAGAGGAACGAGGAAACCATAGTGAAGCACACGGAGACACATGATTTGTTTTACCGCAGTTCCTTCCTTGTTAAGGGAAGTACATCTGCGTTGGAGGGGTGGGCGGTACTAAGACCACCACACCACAATAGGCCTCACCCTGTTCTCCGATGGATCTCGCCACCAAAGGTCTGATCCACCTTTCCACTATTGGAACCCTTCGAGGCGGGAACCAATGCCTTTACACAACTATCATGGCACAACTCCACAATCGAATTGGAGGCTCCTGTAATGACAACAAGCTGCCACAAGAACAAAGTTATCAATATTGAAACACTAGATCTAGATATTAACAAGAATACTAGATCGAAAGATCTCCAAGTGAATGGAGTGAAGTTGAAGCGCTTGATTCGTGATGTCGAAGAATGAAGTCTCCTCCTTCAATTCCCCCAAAGATCGAAGCCTTCTGGTGGTTGAAGTGGGAGATCTTAAATGAGAGCTTTTGCAACAGATCAGAACTTTTTCAAATGAATCAAGAGATCTGACAGGAGGGGTGATTGGGACTTTTATACTCCCTGTCCAAACAGAGCTGGTGGAGTATTCTGGGGCCGGATTATCCGGCCTAAGTGAGGGTCAGATTATCCGGCCTGGGGAAAACTCCGCTCCTGACTCAGATTATCTGGGGGAAAATCCGCCCCTGGACAGAAGGTCGCGCCGAGCCATCCTTGGTAGCTCCTCCTGGGGGCCGGATTATTCGGCCCAAAAGGAAGGTCGGATTATCCGGCTGAGGGAAAAATCCGCCCCAACCTCGGATTGTCCGGGGGGAAAACCGCCCCCAGACAGAGGCTCGCGCCGATCTTCCCTTGGCCACTTCTCCTTGGGACCGGATTATCCAGCCCAAGAGAAGGCCGGATTATCCATCTGGGGGAAAAATCCGCCCCAGCCACAGATTGTTCAGGGAAAATCTTCCCCAGACAGAAGCTCACACATGACCAACTCTGGCCAAGAGGGTCAGGCCGGATTATCTAGCCCTTGATAGGGGCGGATAATCCGGCCCCCAACAACAAGTTTTCGTTCCTGCAACACTTAGCACACATGAGAAACTCCATGGTATTGTTATCTAACACACAAAACACAAGAGATCATGAAATATTCTTTCAACCTCCTCCTTTTTGGTGTTAGATGACAATACTAGGATTTGCAAGATAGCTTCTAAAGCAACATTATTTTAGCAAATGAAAAAGACTCCTCCTCAATGTGTGCATAATAAAGATTTGCATTTGAATACAAATACACACAAGTAGGTACAAGTCTATTTCACTGAAACTGAATTGACACATAAATGATGAATTAGCTCAGAAAATTATCATACCACCGTGAGAAGGGCGTCCTCAATATAGAATAAGACTAGTCAATGTGATAACCACTATAAATGCCTTCCATGAGAGATAGATGACCAATATGACCAATATGATAGACCCATAGTCATGAGGAAATAATCCACGAGATAATCCTAGAGCCACACATAAACATAGTCTCATACAAAGCAAACCACAAATAAGAGTTCAATGCTAAATGGGCACAAGCGAGACAAAGACTGAAACGAAAAAGTGCAAATGCTTGCGCCCGACCCATGCAAATCCACGAAGACCTAATAGAACTACTTCTCCTCCTTTGGCATCAAAACACCAAAAAGGAAGAAGAGCGATGCTAGCGCCCCAAAAGATCACTCGGAGTCTTCTTCTTCCCCGTCCTCATCTCCATCATCAAACTCCTCGGTGTCTTCCTCTTCCTCATCAGCAGTGGCCGGGGTAGGAAACAGTGACACTCAAGCTCTCCATAGTTGAGGCCAGACGAAGAATTCCACTGAGTATATGGTGTGGGAGCGGTAGGAGCAGGAGGAGCCCCGGAAGCCTCGGACACGTGGTGGAGAATGAGATGCTGAGTATGGGCCATCTCATGGCGCTTCTTATACGCTGCATACTGCCCCTTGCGAGTGTCCACCCCCACACACAGAATGTTCCGCTAGAACCAATTCAGCTGCTTCACCTCACGAGCAATAGGAGGCACTGGAGGGCTACGAGCACTAGTACTGGCATCCCTCATAAAGCCCTCAGACGTAGAAGATGGATGAGAGATCTTCCTCACCTTATTGTAAATCTTCTTGGCCTTATGCATAGTATCAATGTTGAACTCTCCATTGGGAAGCAAGTGCTTGATCAACATCATAATATAAGGCGCATACGGGATGGATAGCCTATTGAACATTGCATCCGTCAACTCATGATAGATGAAGTCCATCACATCCAGCTTGTAATTAATAGATTCATCTTCATAGGAGGCCACCTCATGAGAAAAGGAAAGAAGCTGAACCAAGTGACCACGAATACTGTCATTGTTTCTTCCGCTTGGTGTGATAGAGTCACAGAAAATGCCCACCAAGCTAGCATACAGGGGTGAGAGACTAGCAAAGGAGCCCACAATGCCATTGTCAACAGTGCAAGGAGATAGAACAACATCTTTGTTGGGATTGAGTTGAGTAATGATATGATAGCCACTAGCACGATCCCTGTTGCGGAAGGGATATCCAAGTACCTCAGCAGAAGTCCGAAAATCAGTTTGCATTGGCATGTCACGAGTCATCCACTTCATGGTTCGGTACTCATCACCACAAATGACCAAAGTGGAGAAGAATTGCTTCACCACCTCGGAGTCATAGGAACACTGAAGGGCCATAAGATGGTGCAACCCCATCCGCTCAGTCACCTCTATGGCATTATCAAGTTGGGGCTTCTCCATAGCCTCAGCAATGATCATAAGATGCATAGGGCGAATCTTCAGCAAAGCATAGACATCTTCATAAATAGACTTTTGGTCCGCACACCAAAAGCAAGAGTCACCAAGCTCAGTATCTTGCGCAGATTCCGCAAACAGATCACGATGGCGAATGGAGGATGTTGGGGATATACTTTCCGGGTATCCTCACAGTTCCTCACTGACCAGGGTGGCCCACTTTGGGTTAGAGCTTTGCTTCACGTGCGGCCCAGTCAGGGAGAAAAGATGGAGTCCAATCCGGCTACGGAAGGCCCAGAAGACTTACCGACTTAGGCCCATAGTGTTACTTGTAGTTCAAGATGTACTCTGTAACCGACTCTTAGTCATAGCCGGATAGATCTCTCCTGTAAACCCTTGGCCGGATATCTATATAAGCCGTCCTAGGGAGAGACTTTAGGGCACCCTCAATAGTCTACAATCTCAACTCACACAGGCGAACCCTTGTAACCCATATTCCGGCTCTGTCGTATTACTGGATTACTAGTAGGAGTAGGATCCGTCCAAAGCCGGCGGATTCGAACCTGGGTAAACTTGTGTGCTCACCGTCCCAGAACACCGTACGTCTCACACCCCTCTCTTCCGCACACCTCGAGGACCCCCTCATGGCATACTTGTCATCAATCCGACGACAGTTGGCACCCACCGTGGGGCGAGTGAGCTTTGGATCTGTGTTCCGAGTGGAATCTGCAAGAATCGGAATCGGCGAAACTATCATCGTCGGTCGCATCCTCTACGCCAGCGACGTCCCTCTCATCGTTCTTGATGAGACTTGGATTCCGGCTAGGGAGGCCGTGACTGCCTACACAATCATGTCTTTTGGCGAGATCGATGTTTACATCGGTTTTGCTGAACCTGTCCCACCCACCCCAGCGGTGATGATAGAGGCAGAAGAATCTTCTGGGTCCCCTTTGTCCGCGGAGGCGACAGAGTTCCGGATCTCAGAAAACCCTAATCCCACCCAGCCTGCACCAATTGCGGAGATAGTGGAGAAATCCGAGCCTGAAGAAGACCTGGCGACCCAAGTCGAATCTAGAGTGGATCTCCTTGGAGATACCGAATCCCAGATCGACTCACCCGCGAGAGTTGAAATCCAGGAGGAGCTTATCAACAACACTGATTCCGGCTCTGACGATGCCGGGTCAGACAGGCCTTTTCTAAGGTACACACTGCGACGTATGATAATGCAAAATTCAAGCGCAGATGCAATTCTCAAAGCCATCAAAAGTTTCGACGAAGCTGATCGCGAGAGCCGCAGGTACCTCAGGAGGAACGCAACGCACTTTGTCGGATACGTGGGATCCGGATCCGGCTCTGCCGATGCTGGAGACAACACCGACTCTGTGCTGGAGGCAATTGGAACAAACACCGACGTACCCGCATCCTCGGATGAATCGATGACGTCGGCAGATTTCCAAAAGTTCTCCCCGGAGTATGAAGAGGAGTACAACTCCAAAGCTGCAGAAGAAGGAGAAACCATGGATGAAGGATCCAGGGAACACTCTTCCAAAACGCAGGATGACATGGAAGTCGGAGATAATCCCGAAGTCCAGATGTCCGAAAGTACCGATCAGAGCTTGACTCCGGGAAATGGACCCAAAGCCATCTTTGCTACCGGCGCTGCCAAGAAGGCAAAGAAGAAGAACAAGACCCCGGCAAAAGACCCTTTGACAGAGGAGGTGATTACCGAGGAATATGAGGAAGACTCGGATGGAGCACTTATCCCAGAAGAGCCGAAAAAAGAAGAATTGGTGGATGAACACGTGATCACTGAAGGTGCGCGTAAACTCATCAATGCTGCATTAACCACACCTATCCCTACAGCTGCAGAACTTACTGCTGAAGAGCTGGACGAAAGGGCCCAAGCCCTAGAAGCGCGTCGTCAACAACTCCTGGATGAAGCCAAAAACATCGAGGAGGAAAAGAAACGCATGGCAACTAAGGATTACATGTCTCGATTGCATCAGAAGACACGGAAACGTTACACACGTGACGGTAAATTTCCGGAAGTGAACAGGGTCCTCTTTGAAGGAGATCTAGGGATGCCTCGTCTCGACAACAAGGGAGATATGGTGTACCCAACATTGGTATAGAACACTGTCGCAACTCGAGATATCCTGTCAAATAACCCAGGCCCTGAACAGGTTCGATTGGGCATCAAGCTACTCACCAAGGGTCTGGAGCAATAGATGGCTGTGAAATCCGGAAGTGGAAAATTGGTCTCCAAATCCGACCAATGTCACACAGACTCATCCTGGAATGATATAAGGCCCCAGCGTGTTCCGAAACAGCATCACCGTTCCGACCAACGGGAAGATAACTACTCCAGAACCGGATCATCAGGACAGCATCAAGATCTGCACGTGACTGGTGGAACGTCGCTCCAGCGGCCGAGCAAGAGGCCATTGTTGCACTGTATCCGAGGAATCCTCCCCGACGAGAGTCGAACGATCAAAGGGGAGAAGATAAAGAGAAACGTCGGGAGGAGGATCGTCAAAAAATGCCACCCCCTAGATATGCAAGCCGTCCGGCTGAGCCTCACCGTAGTGGGAACGACGGACAAAGGAACGACAAAAACCATGCCGGGACAAGCCGGCAGGGGGCTCGTCGTAGTGAAGACCCTCCCCGGAACCGGAATAATGACGCTCCGGACAGAGGCCGGCGAACAACTGAAATGGATCGTATGGGCACCTAGAGGGGGGGGTGAATAGGTGCTACACCAATTTTTTTAATTCTTTTTCAATTTTAGGCTTAGCACAAAGGTAAATTCTCTAGATAAACTAATGTGTGGAATTTCCCTATATGCAAACCTATCTACTAGCGAGTAAGGAGCGAGTGGAAGAGGAACGAGTGAACCGAAGTGAAGAACGTGGAGACACAGGATTTGTTTGACCGCAGTTCCTTCCTTGTTAAGGGAAGTACGTCTGCGTTGGAGGGGTGGGCGGTACTAAGACCACCATGCCACAAAAGGCCTCACCCTGTTCTCCGATGGATCTCGCCACAACAGGCCTGATCCACCTTCCACTATAGGTACCCTTCGAGGCGGGCACCGGCGCCTTTACACAACTAGCGGGGCAACAACTCCACAACAACTTGGAGGCTTCCGAAATGACAACAAGCTGCCACAAGAACAAAGTTGTCAAACACAATAACAAGATCTAGGTATTGACAAGAATACTAGATCAGGGATTTCTCCAAGTGAATGGTGAGGAGTTGAAGCGCTTGATTCTTGATGTTGATGATGAACTTCTCCTCCTTCAATTGCACCAAAGATCAAGACCTTCGAGTGGTTGAAGTGGGAGATTGAGAATGAGAGCTCTTGCAGAAGGTCTGGTCAATTTCGAATGAATCAAGGGTTCTGATCGTTGGGGAAGAAGGGGTACTTATACTCCCTTCCAAAAACCAGCCGTTGCACATTTTGGGGGCCGGATTATCCGGCCCAAGTGAGGGCCGGATTATCCGGCCTGGGGAAAACACCGCCCCAGACTCGGAATATCCGGCAGATAATCCCCCCTCACAGAGCGTCATGCCGAGCTTGCCCTTGATCAACTTCTGGGGGCCGGATTATTTGGTCCTATGCGAAGGCCAGATTATCCGGCCTGGGGAAGAAAAACCGCCCTAGTTCGGATTTTCCAGGAGAAAATCCGACCGAATACCGAGCGACGCGCCTTGGCTCCTTTTGCTCGAAAACTGGGGGCCGGATTATCCGGCCCTTGCGAAACCCGGATTATCTGGCCCTTGCGAAACCCGGATTATCCGGCCTGGGGAGGAAAAACCGCCCCAATTCGGATTTTCCGGGAGAAAATCCGACTGGACACAGAGTGACGCGCCTTGGCTTCCTTGAGAGATGAGGTAGGCCGGATTATCTGGCCCTTGGAGGGGCGGATTATCCGCCCCCCCCCAAAACTTCCTGCACACTTAGCACACATGGAAAGTCCGCATAGTATTGTTATCTAACACGCAAAACATAGGAAAACATGAAATGTTCTTTCAGTCTCCCCCTTTTTGGTGTTAGATGACAATACCAGGATTTGCAGGAGAAAGACACAAGACAAACAGAGATAACTATGAAAGGGACTCCCCCTCAATGTGTGCATAATAGGGTTTTGCATTGGAATACAAATGCACACAAATAGGTGAATCTATTCCATAGACAAAAGGGCAAAAACACATACCACCGAAGTAGAGAATAGGCATCCTTGACATAAATCACAATTATTACTGGATAACCATTATGAGTGCATGCCTTCCGTGATAAACCTCCAGCAATAGGATATGAATAGATATAACCATGAGCATAATCTACGATATGAAGACCATAGGTATCATACAGGCAACCACATAAAGTCTCAACCACAAATCACAAACCACGAATTTAAAAGTTCAACGCTAAATGGGCATAAGCAGGAAATAACGAATAGAAAAGCGCAAGTGCTTATGCCCGACCCATGCAAATCCACGGACAACCTAATAGAACTACTTCTCCCCCTTTGGCATCGAGGCACCAAAAAGGGAGAAGAGCGATGCTAGCGCCCCATGGGATCACTCATCGTAGTCCTCGTCCGCGTCCTCGTCCTCTTCTCCACTCTGGTGTGACACAGCGAAGATATATCTTGGGTTCACGACCAATACTCATCAATAAGCTCACATATCACAACATGATATTAAGAGAAATGATATAACTTGCTATTGGCATTATAGGGGGAGGGTTAGCCCAATAAGTTAGGACCACACTCCCCCTATATCCATGCCCACACCTAGACCAAACAAGGATTGAAATGTACGAGTGGGTGCATGGGTAATCAAGACAAGCTCCCGGAATCAATGATATTTAGCTCATTCCTCAAATAGCAGAATCTTGCTTCATCAAGTGGCTTTGTAAAAATATCCGCCAGTTGGTTCTTGGTGCTCACAAAAGATAGATCAATATCACCTTGAGCAACATGGTCACGAATAAAATGATTCCGAATCTCAATATGCTTCGTCCTTGTGTGCTGAACTGGATTGTACGCAATTTTGATAGCACTTTCATTATCACATAAAAGAGGCACTTTGTCACAATTGACACTGTATTCCTTTAAAGTTTGCCTCATCCACAATAATTGAGTACAAGCGCTGGCAGCAGCAACATATTCAGCTTCGGCGGTGGAGAGAGATATACAATTCTGCTTTTTGGAGGACCAACATACAAGAGATCTTCCCAAGAATTGACAAGCTCCAGAAGTGGACTTCCGATCATCCTTATCACAAGCCCAATCTGAGTCAGTATAACCACATAAAGAGAAATTGGAGCCCTTGGGATACCAGAGACCAAAGTTGGGGGAATGAACTAAATATCGAAAGATCCTCTTGACCACCACTAAGTGGCTTTCTTTAAGAGCTGCTTGATACCTTGCACACACTCCCACACTCAACACAATATCGGGTCTAGATGCACAGAGGTAAAGAAGAGAGCCGATCATGGACCGGTATACCTTTTGGTCCACATCTTTACCATGAGGGTTGAGTTCAAGATGACACTTTGTTTGCATCGGAGTAGCGACACCATTTAGATCCGTCATCTTGAATCTCTTGAGCATGTCTTGGATGTACTTTGCTTGATTAATAAAGGTTCCTTCTCTAAGTTGCTTGATCTCGAATCCAAGAAAGAATCGTAATTCCCCCATCATAGACATCTCAAACCTGTCAGTCATAAGCTTTGAAAATTCATCGTTAAAAGCTTTGTTAGTAGAACAAAAAATGATATCGTCTACATATAGTTGGCATACGAAGAGCTCCCCCTTAACCTTCTTAGTAAAAAGAGTAGGGTCGATTTGTCCAACTTCGAAACCACGATCTAACAAAAGCTCTTTAAGGTGCTCATACCACGCACGTGGGGCTTGTTTAAGGCCATAGAGTGCCTTATCGAGTTTGTAGACATGGTTCGAGAAGTTAGGATCCTCAAACCCCGGGGGTTGCTTTACGTATACCAACTCATGTAGAGGACCGTTAAGGAAGGCACTCTTGACGTCCATTTGCTGCAACTTAAAATTGTTATGGGAAGCATAAGCAAGAAGGATACAGATGGACTCAAGGCGAGCCACAGGAGCATAGGTCTCGCCGAAGTCGATGCCCTCAACTTGGGAGTAACCTTGTGCCACAAGTCTTGCCTTGTTCTTCACAACAATGCCATTCTCATCTTGCTTGTTCTTGAAAATCCACTTGGTGCCGATAACAATGCGACACTCTTTGGGTTTCTCCACTAGTTTCCAGACTTTGTTGCGCTCGAATTTATTCAATTCTTCATGCATAGCAACAACCCAGTCTGGGTCTTCAAGAGCTTCAAAGACCTTCTTAGGTTCCACCATGGAGATATGAGCTTGATGCTCACCAAAACTGGCCAATTCTCTTCTTGTAGAAACCCTTCGTCGAAGATCACCAACAACCTTGTCGAGAGTGTGATCCCTCAACTCAAGGTTACGATCAGGCCGAGCCTTGCGACGAAGTTCAATAAGTTTATTGTCTCTTGGTGGAGGAGATTCATCACTTGAGTCTGCATTGGAAGCATTTTCTCCGCCTTGATCAGTAACTGGAACATCAGTAGCAGGTGGTGGAGATGTATGCCCTTGAGGTGAATCCGTAGCCATAGCAGGAGGCTGCAGAACTGGAGAGTCAGGGCCGGATAATCCGGCCGATGAAGAGGCCGAATAATCTGGCTTGGGAGTACTTGCAGCCTCTTCATCAGGGAGCCTGGGACTTGCTTGAACGGGCGAGGAGCCGGATAATCTGGGGTCAGCCAGAAAATCCGTCCGGGAGCTTGCGATGATATCTTCACCACCAAGAGCAGAAAGGTCAGCTGGAGCGGGTTGGCCGGATAATCCAGTGTCCATCGGAAAATCCGGCCTGGAGCTTTCTGGAGCATCTTGACCTTCAGCAGTTGATGGAGATGGTGTAGAAGTTTCCCCCGTGGTTGGAGCATGTTGCGTATGTGTAGATGAGGGCTCTATATGAGTAGAGCATTGTCCTTCCCGGTCCGCCACAAGGGGTTCCTCAATGGGGCGGAAGAATCCCACGCCCATTCTTCTTATGGCATCTTGGGGTATTTCAACATCTGCATCACAAACACCAACTTGCTCCGCACGGGAACCATCATTTTCCTCGAACACCACACTACAAGATTCTACAACAGTTTCGGAGAGCTTATTGTAGACTCTATAAGTGTGGGATTCAGCACCATAACCAACAAAAATACCTTCTAGAGCCTTAGATTCAAACTTAGATAAATGAACTCCTTTAATAAGAAAGAAACACTTACACCCGAAATACTCGAAAGTATGAGATGTTTGGCTTGTTACCGGTAAGTATTTCATATGGAGTCTTGTCCAAAATCTTGCGGAGGTATAAACGGTTGGATGAATGACAAGCAGTAGGGATTGCTTTAGCCCAGAAGTTATATGGAGATTTGAATTCGGCCAACATTGATCTTGCCATGTCCATTAGAGTCCGATTCTTCCTCTCGGCTACACCATTTTGTTGAGGGGTGTACGCAGCGGAATATTGATGTCTTATCCCCTCTTCACTTAGGAACTCATTTAAGGTGTAGTTCTTGAACTCCGAGCCGTTATCACTCCTTATAGCCAGAATGGGGACGTTGTGTTGACATTGAACCTCGTTGGCGAAGTCGATGACAGTTTGTTGAGTTTCACTCTTCAACTTGAAGAAATAAACCCAAGTGTATCTAGAGTAATCATCAATAATCACTAGACAATACTTCTTCCCACCAAGGCTTGCATGAGATGGAGGTCCGAAGAGGTCCACATGAAGGAGCTCCAAGATCCTTTTTGAAGAGATAATGGTTTTCCTTCGATGAGGTGAATCATGCATTTTCCCTTCAACACACGCCCTGCAAACATGATCTTTGGCAAAAGAGACATTTTCTTTTAGTCCAAGAATGTGGCCACCCTTGTGGAGACTTTGCAAAGTTCTCAAATTGACGTGGGCTAGTCGGCGATGCCATAGCCAACCCGCATCAGCCTTTCCGAAAAGACACATCGGGCCTGTAGTGGTTTTCCCCAAAAAGTCCACCACGTATAGGTCGTTTTCGACATATCCCACGAAAGCGACTTTTAGAGACTTGCTCCACAAGAGTACCACTAAATCAGCATCAATGTAAACTGCAAAGCCCATATTACCAAGGGCACGAACTGAAAGTAAGTTATACCCGAGGGTCTCAACAAGCATGACGTCCACGAGGGAGATATCGTGAGCCACCACAACTTTGTTGAGACCCAATACCTCAGATTTTGACTTGTCACCATAGGAGACGGTAATGTGATCACGGTTTGGCCGCATCTCCGTGATGATCTCCTTGCTTCCGGTCATATGACTCGTACAACCACTATCGAGTACCCATTTAGAACCACCGGAAAAATAGCCCTGCAAGAAAATTACTTCTTGGTTTTAGGTACCCATTTTTCAATGGGTCCTCTCATGTTAGTAACAAGGGTCTTGGGAACCCAAATAGACCAAGGAATGTAACAATCATAAGGCCCTACATAACTAGCATAAACATCACCATAAGAATCACAATATAGTTCGAAATTAGGATTGTTGATTCCTGCAAAACCATCATAATTAGTCTTGTCATTTGTAATGTTGCTAGTCTTTGATTGAGCAGTCTTCTTCTTCTTCTTCTTCTTCTTGTTTTTCTTGCTCTTTATCTTGGGTATGTAACCAAGACCTTCTTTATTGTGGTTTGTCCTTTGCCTGCTCTGTATCTCATCAATAACCCCTTTACCTTTGTGTTGAGAACTTCTTGTAAGATCTTCTTTTCCAAGGGATGAAGAGGAGGTACTTGGCACGTCATACTGTTTCAATTGAGTTTGGAGCTGGTCATGAGACTCATTTAGAGTAGAATGATCACTCTTCAATGCCTTGTGAGCACTTTCAAGATCATCAAACTTCTCCAAAAGTCTAGCATGAACAGCTCCAAAATCAATCTTTTCTTTCTTTAGTTTCTTTACCTTGGCAAGAGCATGATCATGTTCTTTAATGAGCTGAGCTACAGCTTCCTCTTGTGACTCCTCTAGGGATTCGAGTCTTTCTTCCAAAGAAACTCGAGCTTCCTCTTCCTCTTCCAAAGCATTCTTCAAAGAGGCTATCTCCAAGGCATCTTCTCTTTCAATTCTGCCCTTTTCTTCAAGGAGATCTTCGGCTTGAGCAAGTTGACTCATAAGAGCATCAAAATGGAGTTTGTGCTCACCTTGTAGGTTAGTGAAAAAAGTATCCAAGGCAATAACTTCTTCTTTCATTTCAAGACTGTCATGATCATCCATATCCAAAATTATGTTAGTCTTAGGAAATGAGGAGTTAGAAGTTGATACCTCGGATCCTCTTGCCATTAGACAAGTGGCGTTGTTGTTGATGGCGTTCTCGTTCGGCGAGTCGAAGAGAGAGGAGGGAGTCGATGTGGTGGCTATAGCAGCCACTTCTCGGGAACTATCATCATCCTCTTCATCTTCACTTGCGGAGGAGTATTCCTCTTGAGCTACAAGTACCATCTTGGGTTGCTTCTTGAAAGGGCCATTCTTCTTAGCAAACGGCTTCTTCTTAGGAGCTTTGGATTTCACTTTGAGAATGAGCCTGCCACCATTGTCTTCTCTATTTTCATAAGGACACTCGGCTACAAAGTGCAGTCTATCTCCACAGTTGAAGCAAGTTCTCAATCTTGGGCCACTTTCTCTTCTTCCATTTGACCCGTTCTTGCGCTCAAGTTCAGACTTGGCTTTGGTAGGGTCCTTCCAAAAGTTCCTTGCATAGAATGCCATGTACTCACCATGTGCACGTTTGACCTCATCGGGGCAGTCCATGGATATCCTCTCAAAAGCTCCTTCATCGTCCTCTTACTCAACAACATTGGCTTTGAGAGCCACATTGACACCCTTTTGCATTCCAATGGCCCGAGCACGGGCATCTTCAGCATTCTTTGCCGCCACTTTGAATGACGCCATTTCTTGCATGACTTCATTGGATGTCATTTGATGATAGTTGTGTCTACCTTGTAAGCTCTTAAAATCCGTTGGTTCGAAAGGCATTAAGGCACTCACATACTTTCTTTTTATCCATGCATCATCAATGTGAGTGGCCCCATGCTTCCGAAATGTTGTTGCAATGCCCTTGAGTCTTCTATACATGTCCTCATGGTTTTCACCATCCAACATGTAGAATCCCTCAGCTTCATTACTAAGGGCATCATACCTGTTTCTTCTCATGCTTTCATTTCCAACAAAAAGGTCTGTAAGAGCATCCCACGCCTCTTTAGCTGTGTTGAGATGTTCAATATGTGGCATGTCCTTGGGACCCACACCTAGCTGTATCATGTGGAGAGCAGTGGCATTCAACTGGCTATCCACAACTTCCCTTCTTGTTAGATTGGTTTGATCTCCAATATGAAGACCTTCTTCAATAATCCTCCACAATTCAATAGAGGAGCTACAAACATGAGATTTCATTAGAAATTGCCATTGGTTAAAAGAGGATGCAGTGAGCTTGGGTGGATCACCCCTATTGTTTATATGAGGATGAGGGATAGGTGGATCGGGGGAATATACGTGGCGAACCTCACTATATTCCTCCTTACCACTTCCCTTTTTGGAGGTGGAGCCATTTAGTTTTTCACCTTCCACATCATCATCCTTGGATCCGGTGTTACCCTTTTCCTTAGATGATGGTGAGGGAGCCTCAGAGGAGGATGGAGATGGGGCTATCAATGATGTAAGGCGAGCAATCATTTGATTCATCTCCTCCATATTGGCCTCAAAGGATTTCAACAAGGTTGTTTCCAACGACTTGAGATCATCCATTGTGACCTTATCCATAGCCTCATTTCCATCATCCTTGGTACCCATACTACTCTTAGGCGATTAAGCCCGAATTAAGAGCCGAGGCTCTGATACCAATTGAAATGGATCGTATGGGAACCTAGAGGGGGGGGGGGTGAATAGGTGCTACACCAATTTTTTAATTCTTTTTCAATTTTAGGCTTAGCACAAAGGTAAATTCTCTAGATAAACTAATGTGTGGAATTTCCCTATATGCAAACCTATCTACTAGCGAGTAAGGAGCGAGTGGAAGAGGAACGAGTGAACCAAAGTGAAGCACACGGAGACACATGATTTGTTTGACCGCAGTTCCTTCCTTGTTAAGGGAAGTACGTCTGCGTTGGAGGGGTGGGCAGTACTAAGACCACCACGCCACAAAAGGCCTCACCCTGTTCTCCGATGGATCTCGCCACAACAGGCCTGATCCACCTTCCACTATAGGTACCCTTCGAGGCGGGCACCGACGCCTTTACACAACTAGCAGGGCAACAACTCCACAACAACTTGGAGGCTCCCGAAATGACAACAAGCTGCCACAAGAACAAAGTTGTCAAACACAATAACAAGATCTAGGTATTGACAAGAATACTAGATCAGGGATTTCTCCAAGTGAATGGAGAGGAGTTGAAGCGCTTGATTCTTGATGTTGATGATGAACTTCTCCTCCTTCAATTCCACCAAAGATCAAGACCTTCGAGTGGTTGAAGTGGGAGATTGAGAATGAGAGCTCTTGCACAAGGTCTGGTCAATTTTGAATGAATCAAGGGTTCTGATCATTAGGGAAGAAGGGGTACTTATACCCCCTTCCAAAAACCAGCCGTTGCACATTTTGGGGGCCGGATTATCCGGCCCAAGTGAGGGCCGGATTATCTGGCCTGGGGAAAACACCGCCCCAGACTCGGAATATCCGGCAGATAATCTGCCCCCTCACAGAGCGTCGCGCCGAGCTTGCCCTTGATCAACTTTTGGGGGCCAGATTATCCGGTCCTATGCGAAGGCCGGATTATCTGGCCTAGGGAACAAAAACCGCCCCACTTCAGATTTTCTGAGACAAAATCTGACCGGATACCGAGCGACGCGCCTTGGCTCCTTTTGCTCGAAAACTGGGGTCCGGATTATCCGGCCCTTGCGAAACCCGGATTATCTGGCCTAGGAAGGAAAAACTGCCCTAGTTCAGATTTTCCGGGAGAAAATCCGAGTGGACACAGAGTGACGCGCCTTGGCTTCCTTGAGAGATGAGGTAGGCCGGATTATCCGGCCCTTGGAGGGGCGGATTATCCGCCCCCCCCAAAACTTCCTGCACACTTAGCACGCATGAAAAGTCTCCATAGTATTGTTATCTAACACGCAAAACATAGGAAAACATGAAATGTTATTTCAACAGCTGGAAACAATCCAGCTGCCCCACCCTCTCCACCAAGCAGTCATCACAACGGCTCTCACGGGGGACAAGGAGGACGATGTGGCGGAGGAGGTGGTGGCAGAAGCCGAAGTCCGGCTCCAAGGCACCGCAGCCACAACCGACATTCGGGACGATCTCTATCGCCGAATGACACAAGGCACAGGATCAACTCCAACATAGAGGCGCGACGCTACGAAAATGATGAAATCTACATGGGCCCAAAGTGCTTCGGACCACGCATCAGAGCTACAAGATTCCCAGAAGGATTTGTTATCTCAAGACATATCCAAGCCTACGATGGCATTGCTCGGCCAGATACCTGGCTATAGTATTTTTTCCAAGCTTGCTGCATCGCCAAAGGCGGAAACAGCCTGGTCGCAACCCGATATCTCCCACTTATGTTGTGGAAGACGGCACAATCATGTCTTAATGAACTTCTGGAGAACACCATCCACAACTGGTATGACATGCAAAGTGCGTTCTTTCGGAATTTCGAAGGCACATATCGGAGGCCCTGTACGGTCGGAGACCTACAGCGTTGAACCCAGAGGCCGGAGAAACTTGCCGGAATTACCTCGGATGATGGATCGACACCAAGAACTCCTGTGAAGGAGTAAATGATCAAACTGCGATTGAAGCTTTCATTGCAGGCCTCCCAATTGGTCTACCGCGTCATCATTTGAAGTGTGACAAAGGCACTGATTTGGGAGAGATGATAGAAACTGCGAGAAAGTATGCAGATGCCGCCGACGATGCAGAGGGATTACTCAATGCCCTAGCTATGCCACAGTCGGCAAAACAACCAAAGCAACAAGCTCAAAAGCGCAAAAATACCTCGGAAGAAAAACCCAACGCGGAAACGGCAGTGGTCACTGCTACTTTCGGGTCTGGAGGACGAGGAGGACGCGGCGGAGGCCGCGGGCGTGGCCGTGGGACTTCGAGAGTGCAAGGTAGAGGAGACCAGCAACCGGGCAAAACCTACTCTTGGGACGACATTGCCAATAACCCATGTGGGCATCACTTAGACGCCAATGGGGGCTCGTCCCACACCAACGCTGAATGTCGTTTCAATGACGACATCAAAAGAGATGACACCGCGGGATACAAAGCTAAGCGGAAGAAGGGAAAGAAGAATCTCGAAAAAGATAAAGAGACTAAGGAAGATTCCGACATGGAGGAAGCAGATGCTTCAAATCCCAAGCTGGAAGGGAAGAAAAATTTTCCGACCAAAAGATACACTTATGTCACCTTCCTCGGATCTCAACCAGCAAAGGTTAAGAAAGCAGTTCTACACGAGCTCAATGCCACAGTTCCGGCTGTCCCCCAGTTCTTGGACTGGTCGAAAGTGGCAATCACCTTTGACCGCGCTGATCATCCGCCTAAGTTGCACAGGCGAGGAAAATACGCCTTAATCGTCAATCCACTTATTGACGATTATGGTTTCTCCAAGACCCTCATGGACAGCAGCAGCAGTATCAATATTCTGTATGTCGAAACACTACACCGGATGAAGATCTCAGAGACCCAGCTGAACCATAGCTCTGTGATTTTTCACGGAGTTGTCCCAGGAAGACAGGCTAATTCCCTAGGGAGATTACTTTGGATGTTACCTTTGGAACTCCAAAGAATTATCGGACGGAGGCACTTTCCTTCGAAGTGGTCCCGTTCAACTGCGCGTACCACGCTATATTCGGACATCCGGCTTGCTGGGCTTTTATGGCTCGTCCGTGTTACATTTATAATATGATGAAAATTCTAGGTCCCAATGGCGTAATCACCATCAGGGGAGACCCGAAGAAAGCGCGAGAGTGCAAGGATGGAAATGCCGCCTTTGCTGAAGCCGTGCTGCACACCTAGGAGTACCAGGAGATCAAGAAGAGCATAGATCCGTCCGAGATGCCTGCAACGAAGAAGGAGGTGACAAAGCCGAATCCAGAGTTCAAGGCATCAGAAGAGACGAAGAAGACGCTGTTGAAGGATGATGACCCCTCCAAGGTGACCCAGATAGGCGTAGGCCTAGATAGCACATAGGAAAGCGCGCTCGTCAAGTTCCTCCAAGCAAATCAAGATATCTTCGCATGGCAGCCATCTGACATGACCGGAGTACCTAGGGAACTTGCCGAGCACTTTTTAAATGTAAACCCAAACTCTAAACCCGTCAAACAGTCCTTATGACGTTTCAGCGATGAAAAGCGTAAGGCAATAGCTAAGGAACTAGCACGGCTCGAGTTAGCCGGATTCATAGAAGAGGTCATACACACTGAGTGGTCGGCCAATCCTGTAATGGTCCCTAAAAAGGATACCACTAATTTAAGGATGTGTGTTGATTATACTGCCTTAAACAAGGCTTGTCCAAAAGATCCTTTCGCTCTGCCTAGAATTGATCAAGTTATCGATTCTACGACAGGCTCGGAACTACTCTATTTTCTCGACGCATATTACAGTTATCACCAAATCCGGATGAAGGAATCTGACAAACTCAAAATTTCATTCATAACCCCCTTCGAAACCTTCTGTTTTGTTACGATGCCCTTTGGGTTGAAGAATGCAGGAGCTACGTACCAGCGCACGATGCAGTGTTGCCTCCATGACCAACTCGGACGCAATGTACATGCATACGTGGATGATATTGCGGTGATGTCCAAAAAGAAGGAAACACTGATTTCCGACTTGGAGGAAACATTCGTCAATCTACGAAAATACAACATCATGCTTAACCCGAAGAAATGTTTCTTAGGAATACCAGCCGGAATTTTTTTAGGTTTCATCGTGTCTCAAAGAGGCATAGAGGTAAACCGGGACAAAATCAAGGCTATACTCAATATTTCTAGGCCAACTTGCCTGACGGACGTACAAAGACTAACTGGTTGCATTGCTGCAGTCAGTCGGTTTGTAAGCCGGCTTAGAGAAAGAGCCACACCGTTATATAAACTCCTCAAAAAGACCAAGGATTTTGTTTGGACTGACGAAGCTAAAGCTGCACTACATGACCTGAAGAAAGTACTCTCATCTGCTCCTATCCTTGCTATGCCGGAACCTCAGGAACCGATGTTGCTTTATCTTGCTGTGACAAACAAAGTCGTTAGTATCATCATGGTGGTGGAAAGACCGGAGGAAAATCAGGAACACCTGGTGCAGCGTTCGACTTACTTTGTCAGCAAGGTCCTGACAGAATCAAAATAGCGGTATCCGCACTATCAAAAGTTGGCTTATGGTGTTTTTCTAGCATCACGTAAGCTACGACATTATTTTTAGGAGCATCAAATTACCGTGGTGAGCACAACTCCCATGAGAGATATAATCAACAACAGTGATGCCACAGGATGCATTGCCAAATGGGGAATAGAGCTTTCAGCTTTGATATTGAGTATAAACCTCGGACAGCAATCAAATCCCAAATCCTTGCTGACTTTGTCGCTGATTGGACAGAGACGAAGGAGAATATGACCCTACCCGAGTCGAAATATTGGACCCTATACTTTGATGGGTCTAAGGCTCGAGGGGGCTCGGGGGCTGGCGTGGTGCTCAAATCACCCCAAGGAGATAAACTTCTATACGTGTTGCAGATCCACTTCACAGCGACAAATAATATTGCCAAGTATGAAGCACTGCTGCATTGAATCTGGATTGCTAAGGATATTGGCATCCGACGTTTGATGTGTTATGGAGATTCGGATCTTGTTGCTCAGCAAGTTTCGGATATTTGTAATGCAAATAAACATATGGCAGCGTATAAAGCTGTCGTGGATGATCTATCTAAATTGTTCGAAGGGTTTGAGGTGTAGGGGAACGGGTAGGCTACACTAGCGAAAAATCAAAATTTCTACCGCGTCAACTAGAAATACTATTGTCATAGATCAGGGGATTACCGCTAAACGCGTAGGTGCGGAACTCGATGAAGCACGTCGCGACGGTGTAGATGTTCTATGTCTCCTCCTTGCCCTCGTCCAACGAGCAACTCCCCTTTGCATGGCTCATCCAAGTGCTACAGATGCAGCACCTCCGAGGTATCCACACGTCCGGAGTGGAAGCCGTCACACGCCAGACTGCTAGGTCTGCACGTGCAACACATGCGGAAGAGGAGTGGCGGCTGGGTGGAATGCTCAACCCTATCCAGCTCGCCTCACTCTCTCTTATATAGGCATCCCTGGTGGGCTTCTACATTAGCAGCCCATTAGCAGCCTAAGCCTAGTCTAATTCGGATCCAAACCTCATTAGGCTTCCAGCCCCTAAAGTGTGTGATCCTATAGGTTCATACACGTATAGACATGACACGAGTACACTTACTCTGTCAATAGTTGGTAGCGTCCTCTAGCAAGACGTGCCAATTCCTAAACGCATATAAAGATCATACGAACCATCACAAGGTTGAGTACATGTCTTTCCCTTTGCCTCACGATATTTGGTCTAGTTCCAAGATGACCTCTCTTTCTCGATACTGTGATTCGGAATCCCTTTACTAGGTTAACTATTAACCATATGTAGCACGGACATGCATTTCTAGATCCGATCACTCGAGGGGCCCAGAGATATCTCTCTCAAGTAGAGAGGGGCAAATCCCATCTTGATTGACCGATGCCTTGCACCATGTATCAGGACAAACCCGAAAGCTACCTTTATAACTACCCAGTTACGGAGTAGTGTTTGATAGCCCCAAAGTAGGTCGATCCACATCTCAAGTACATGCGACAATCTCAGGTCTAAGGACAAAATGTACACGATGTGTAGAGAGAGCTGCAAGTATTATTGCTAGTCTCAAGTTGGGTCAGTCCAACCCCATGTTCATAACATGTATCCACATCATTGGTTTGACATCTCCATGTCTATGACTTGCGAAACATAGTCATCAACCAATCGATGTGCTAGTCTAATATTCACGTGTGTCCTCACATGAACTCCGACTAGGGACAATTATTAGATAACCATACAATTAAAGAGTTTCACAAACAATTCACATAATTGCCAATCAATACAAGTTGCCTGGTATATGGATATTCAAGGAACATTATAAAAACTCATGGATACACATGAAATACAATCATCTCTATGATTGCCGCTAGGGCATATTTCCTTCAGTCTCCCACTTGCACTAGAGTCAATCTAGATAGTATCTAATACCTATTGCTCTTGTGTGCGCTTCATGCGCAGGCTGCGGGAGTGGCTTAGTCAAGGGATCAACAACATTTAGGTCCGTATGTATTTTGCATAACATGACACTACCATCATCAATGAACTCACGAATCAGATGGTAACGCATGCGAATATGTTTGTTCTTCTGGTGCTGTCTAGATTCCTTGGCTTGTGCAATAGCACCATTGTTGTCATAATAAACGTCGGGATTGGACGAGCCCTGAACCACACCAAGAGTGATCAGGAAATTCCTAATCCAAACATCTTCCTTTGCAGCCTCCGAGGCAGCAATATATTCAGCTTCTGTTGAAGAGGAGGCCACTGTATCTTGCTTGGAACTTTTCCAGCTCACAGTACCACCATTCATGACAAACACATAACCTGATTGCGATTTCGAGTCATCTGAGTCGTTAAGGTAACTCGCATCTGTGTAACCCTTTACACTGAGTTCAACCTCACCTCCATAAACTAGGAACATATCCTTAGTCCTTCTCAAGTACTTAAGGATATTCTTTACCGCTGTCTAGGGACTCTCACCTGGATCAGCCTGGTATCTGCTCGTAACACTTAGAGCATAGGAAACATCTGGGCGAGTACATGTCATCGCATACATGAGGGATCCAATAGCCGAAGAATATGGAACCCTACTCATGCGCTCTCGCTCATCAGTGGTCGAAGGACACTGAGTCTTGCTAAGTTTAATGCCGTGAGACATGGGCAAGAACCCCTTCTTAGCCTCTTCCATGCTGAACCGTTTCAACACTTTGTCAATGTACGTACTCTGGCTTAATCCAATTAGCCTCCTTGATCTATCTCTATAGATCTTGATGCCTAGAATATATGCCGCTTCTCCCAAGTCCATAGAAAAACTATTTTTCAATGAGGTCTTAACAGACTCAAGCATAGGAATGTCATTTCCAATCAGTAATATGTCATCCACATATAATATTAGAAACACAAGTGATTTCCCATTTTCTTTCTTATACACACAAGGTTCTTTTTCGTTTTTGGTGAAGCCAAACTCCTTTACAACTTCATCAAATCGAATGTTCCAACTCCGAGATGCTTGCTTGAGCCCATAAATAGACTTTTGAAGTTTGCATACCTTTATAGCATTGTTTGGATCGATAAAACCTTCGGGCTGCATCATATACACGTCCTCAGTAAGGATTCCATTTAAGAAAGCCGTCTTGACGTCCATCTGCCATATCTCATAATCGAAATATGCAGCAATGGCTAGAATGATCCGTATAGATTTAAGCATCGCTACGGGCGAGAAAATCTTGTCGTAGTCAACTCCTTGAACTTGTCGAAAACCTTTTGCAACAAGTCGAGCTTTATGGATGTGAACATTTCCATCCATATCAATCTTCTCCTTATAGATCCACTTACACTCGATGCCTTTAAAACCATCAGGCAGGTCAACCAAGTTCCAAACTTGATTGTCTCCCATGGACTCTATCTCGGATCTCATGGCAATCAGCCATTTCTCAGAGTCTGGGTCCACCATCGCTTCTGCATAGGTCGCAGGCTCATCATTGTCTAACAATAATAACTCTCGCGCTTCGCAGAGCCTCGCCGACCTTCATGGCTGTGGTGCTTCTATTGCCACAGGTTCCTCAACTTGTTCTGCTACAATAGCATCACTCGTAGAAGCACCCTCGACTGGCTCATCTTGAACTTCTTCAAGTCGCACCGACCTTCCACTCGTTCCCTTTGTGAGAAACTCTTTCTCTAGGAAAACACCGCTACGAGCAACAAACTCTTTGCCCTCTTCTCGGTTGTAGAAGTAATACCCTAAGGTTTCCCTTGGGTATCCCACAAAAATGCACTTATCCGATTTGGGTGTTAGCTTGTCCGACTGAAGTCGCTTGACAAATGCATCACAAACCCAAATATTAAGAAAAGACAAACTAGGATTCTTGCCAGTCCACATCTCATATGGTGTCTTAACTACGAATTTAGACGGTACCCTATTTAGTGTGAAAGCTGCTGTTTCTAGCGCGTAACCCCAAAATGATAATGGTAAATCCGACTAGCTCATCATCGATCGAACCATGTCCAACAAATTTCGATTACGCCATTCAGAGACCCTGTTTCTTTGAGGCGTTCCGGGCGGCGTGAGCTGTGGAACAATTCCGCAACTCTTAAGATGATTCCTAAACTCGTGACTCAAATATTCACCTGCACGATCAGATCGCAAGGCCTTTATTTTCTTGCCACGTTGATTCTCTACCTCATTCTGAAACTCTTTGAACTTTTCAAAAATTTCAGACTTATGCTTCATCAAGTAGACATATCTACTGAAATCATCAGTGAAAGTAATGAAGTAGTGATATCCTCCTCTGGTTGTCGTGCTCATTGGTCCACATACATCAGTATGTATGAGTTCCAACAAGTCTGTCGCTCTCTCGGGAAACCCCATAAAAGGCGTCTTGGTCATCTTTCCAAGTAAACAAGCTTGACATGTCTCGTATGATTCAAAATCAAACAAAGTTAGAAGACCATCACCATGGAGCTTCTTCATGCGCTTTTCACTTATATGCCCCAAACAACAATGCCATAAATAGGTAGGACTCAAATCATTTGGTCGAAGCCTTTTAGCACTAACATTGTAAACACATGCATTATCAAGATTTAAAATAAATAACCCATTCACAATGGGAGCATCAGCCACAAACATAGCTTTCTTAGAGATTACACAACCATTGTTTGTACTCGCGAATGAATAACCATCCTTCATCAAACATGAAGGTGATAAAATGTTTCGACCCATACTAGGAATGTAATAACAATTATTTAACTCCATAATTAATCCTGATGGAAGGTGAAGTTGCATGATGCCGACGAACAATGCAGCAACCCTTGCTTTATTTCCGACGCGAAAATCCACTTCGCCTTTCTGCACTTCTCTAGTTCTTATTAGCCCCTGCATCAAATTGCAAATATGAGCAACCGATCCGGTATCAAATACCCAAGAGTTAACATAAGAATCTGTGAGAAAAATGTCCACAACATTTACAACAAGCGTACCTGAGTGGGAATTACTCTTACTTCCACCCTTCTTCAAAGAAGCCTGGTACTTGCTGCAGTTTCTCTTCCAGTGGCCATATTCATGACAAAAGAAACACTCAGTGTCTCCTGCAGGTCCAGCCTTTTGCTTGGGTGCAGGGTTTGGCTTAGGGATCATATCCTTAGCCTTGCCCTTCTTCTTCTGCCAAGAAGTGCCCCTTTTCTTAAAGCTAGGCTTGTTCTGCACATCCATCACATGGCTATGCCCTGCACACTTCTTAATGTCACATTCTGCTGTTTTCAGCATCCCACATAATTCATTAAGGCCCCTCTCCACCCCATGCATATGGTAGTTCAAAATGAAATGCTCGTAGCTAGATGGAAGAGATGCCAAAATGAAATCAGTGGCCAACTCTTGGCCTAATGGAAAACCAAGCTTTTCCAAAGTCTGACTATAACCAACCATTTTGATCACATGGGGGCCTACAACTGCTCCCTCTGCCAGCTTGCATTCCACAAAGGACTTAGCGACATTGTACCTCTCAGTCCTAGCCTGAGTCTGGAACATGTCCTTAAGCGCAACGATCATATCGTACGCTTCCTGATCCTCAAACTTCTTTTGAAGATCAGGTTCCATGCATGCAAGCATAAGACAACTAACCTCAAGAGATTCATCACATGCTTTCTTGTAGGCATTCTTAAGGGCAGCAGTTGCATTATTAGCAGGTTCATCCGGGATTGGGGTATCCAGAACAGTTTCCTTTTTCTCAGCCCTAAGAACAATTCTCAGGTTACAGACCTAGTCTAAATAGTTTGTTCCATTTAGTTTATCCTTTTCAAGAATCGAAAGCAAAGCAAAAGGTGATGAATTGTTCGGTGCCATTGATCTACAACAAAAATATGCAAAATACTAGGCCATGTAACCATAAAAGAGTAAAACATATTAAACAATTTAATAGCATATACTCCCACTTAAATCAACATCCCTCTATTGATACTAAGTGATTCAAGATCCACAATTAACAAGTCGACTAGTGAGCTTTAGCATCACTGCTAGAAGACAAGGTAAATCGGTAAGCAACCTTTGCTAATCATATCACATATGAATCTTGTTGTTGGGTGACATCTCTATGTCAAAACTAGGCGCCCAACCTTTATGCCCCAAGGTCCTTAACTGTTAAGATGACCTTGTTAAGCTCACCAACCCTTATGCGTGTAGGTATCCGATACAAACCCATCCAGCCAAGGAAAACCGCGGCACCCTAATTTCATAGACCCATCATCGATTGTACAGGGCATAGGATGGTGCAAGGTTTGGTTGGGAGAGCATGGTTTAACTTAAACTTTGTGAGGGACCGTTCTACTTCTATCATCTAAGCATGCATAGTAGTAAAACGTAGAAGAATAATATTCACATAGATGTGATACAGTATGGCCCATTTTTTTATGGTGATCTCCATCGCCATAGAACCTGTCCACCATAATGATCTCCATCTTCATGCTCTATGCGAGCCATCCTCCAAGTGATGAGTTCTCCAAGAATTAATATAAGCTATTACTCCTAACAGCTAGTAATCAAAATTACATGGTATTGGGATCATCACAAGTTGGCACGCAAGACATTACAATAATTGACAACACATATGGCTCCAGCCGTGTTGCCCTACTCACGACACGTAGGTCATGAAAAATACATACATGCATCACATACATTTTTGGGCCATACTGATCACATACATCCTACAAAAACAAGTTGTGCATAGAATCGCATTCTACCGGATCATGTGAAATCGTAGCACCTATGAACCTTAACGTGATACAAAAGGGGCTACGACTAAGGGGGGTATCCCCTGCAGGGTTTGAAGGGGCAACGCCCCTCGTGGTATTGATCTTCGCGGTGAAAAATGAGAGATCAAATCTATACAATTTTTGGGCCATACTAATCACATACATTTTTGGGCCATACTGATCACATACATCCTACCGGATCATGTGAAATCGTAGCACCTATGAACCTTAACGTGATACAAAAGGGGCTACGACTAAGGGGGGTCTCCCCCTACGGGGTTCGAAGGGGCAGTGCCCCTCGCGGTATTGATCCTCGCGGTGAAAAATGAGACATCAAATCTATACAATTTTCTTTAAGGATTTTGATCGGCAAATCAAATTTACCATAAACCGACCATAGTTCCGATTCGACCAAACTCCTTTGATCACGGTACGTTGATTTAGATCTAATTCCTGATTCGATCAATCATATTGATCCTCGCGTGATTCAAAAGGATTTATGTGTCACTGTCTACCCTGATGGCGGAAACCGACCGGTAGGGGTAAGTCGTTCGACGACCTTAGAATCACAATCACGGCAAATAAGATCATAGATCAATCCAGAACCACCGCCATTCATACGATCACATCATCCATATCAATTTACATATCACCATATGCAAACTTCCCGATCCTATGACTGAACAACATCGGCTCTGATACCACTGTAGGGGAACCGGTAGTCTACACTAGCGAAAAATCAAAATTTCTACCGCGTCAACCAGGAATACTATTGTCATAGATCACGGGATTACCGCTAGACGCGCAGGTGCAGAACTCGATGAAGCACGCCGCGGCAGTGTAGATGTTCTATGTCTCCTCCTTGCCCTCGTCCCATGAGCAGCTCCCCTTTGCGCGGCTCGTCCAAGTGCTACAGATGCAGCACCTCCGAGGTATCCACACGTCCGGAGTGGAAGCCGTCACACGCTAGACTACTAGGTCTGCACGTGCAACACAGGCGGAAGAGGAGTGGCGGCTGGGTGGAATGCTCAACCCTATTCAGCTCGCCTCACTCTCTCTTATATAGGCATCTCTGGTGGGCTTCTACATTAGCAGCCCATTAGCAGCCTAAGCCTGGTCTAATTTGGATCCAATCCTCATTAGGCTTCCAGCCCCTAAAGTGTGTGACCCTATAGGTTCATACACGTATAGACATGACACGAGTACACTTACTCTGTCAATAGTTCGTAGCGGCCTCTAGCAAGACGTGCCAATTCCTAAACGCATATAAAGATCATACGAACCATCACAAGGTTGAGTACATGTCTTTCCCTTTGCCTCACGATATTTGGTCTAGTTCCAAGATGACCTCTCTTTCTCGATACTGTGATTCGGAATCCCTTTACTAGGTTAACTCTTAACCATATGTAGCACGGCCATGCATTTCTAGATCCGATCACTCGAGGGGCCCAGAGATATCTCTCTCAAGTAGAGAGGGGCAAATCCCATCTTGATTGACCGATGCCTTGCACCATGTATCAGGACAAACCCGAAAGCTACCTTTATAACTACCCAATTACGGAGTAGTGTTTGATAGCCCCAAAGTAGGTCGATCCACATCTCAAGTACATGCGACAATCTCAGGTCTAAGGACAAAATGTACACGATGTGTAGAGAGAGCTGCAAGTATTATTGCTAGTCTCAAGTTGGGTCAGTCCAACCCCATGTTCATAACATGTGTCCACATCATTGGTTTGACATCTCCATGTCCATGACTTGCGAAACATAGTCATCAACCAATCGATGTGCTAGCCTAATATTCACGTGTGTCCTCACATGAACTCCGACTAGGGACAATTATTAGATAACCATACAAGTAAAGAGTTTCACAAACAATTCACATAATTGCCAATCAATAAAAGTTGCCTGGTATATGGATATTCAAGGAACATTATAAAAACTCATGGATACACATGAAATACAATCATCTCTATGATTTCCTCTAGGGCATATTCCCTTCATGAGGTTCAACACATCCCTCGAGCAGAAAACGAGGAAGCAGATGCATTATCTCGGATAGGCTCTACACGGAAAGAGTTCCCGGATGGCGCTTTTTTAGAACACGTAAAAGTTCCCTCAATAAAGGGAGTAGACGAGGAATATCCGACCAAATCCAACTCACATCTAATAGCAGTCCCAGCTGTAATTCCCAGCTGGACCCAACCCTACCTTGATTATCTGGTAGATGTAAAATTACCCGAAGACGAGGTTCTGAGCTAGAAGATTATCTGACGAGCGAAAGCCTATACTATAGTTAAAGGTGAGATCTATAAGTGGAGTGTTTCTGGGGGTTTTCAGCGCTGCGTATCTCCGGAAGAAGGAGTGGAAATCTTAAGAGAAATCCACGAAGGCGAGTGTGGTCACCACGCTGTAGCCAATTCTTTAGTGGCAAAAGCTTTTAGACATGGATTTTTCTGGCTTACAGCTCAGGCAGATGCCGAACGATTAGTCAAGACGTGCAAAGGCTGCCAAAAGTACGCCAAACAAGCTCATGTCCCGGCTGATCAGCTACGAACAATACCTATAACATGGCCTTTTGCGGTCTGGGGGCTTGATATGGTAGGACCGTTTAAACGAGCTCCAAGTGGATTTACTCACCTCTTAGTGATGGTGGATAAATTCACCAAAAGGATTGAGGCTAAACCTGTCACTAGTTGTGATGGAGCAACAGCCAAAAGATTTGTCGAGGATGTCATAATCCGGTATGGTTATCCGCATAGCCTTATCACGGACAACAGGAGTAATTTCTCTATGGGAGAATTGGCCGAATTCTGCAATGAGCAAAATATCCGTCTTGACATTGCGTCAGTCGCAAATCCACATGCTAACGGACAAGTCGAAAGAGCAAATGGTTTAATCCTACAAGGCCTAAAACCGAGACTCGAAGCACCACTACGACGTGATGCGGGGGCTTGGGAAGAGGAATTACCCTCTGTAATATGGAGTTTACGAACAACTCCGAATAGGTCAACCGGATACACACCTTTCTTCTTGGTCTATGGTGCAGAAGCAGTTCTTCCTAGTGATTTAATTCATACTTCTCCTAGAGTGGCCGCGTATATTGAAGAAGATGCCGAGATTTCTCGACAAAATGATCTCGACTTGGTTAAAGAAGTTCGCGTTGTTGCTGAAATGAGATCAACAGCCTATCAGCAGAAGTTACGCAAGTATCATAGCCAGAGAGTCAGAAATAGATCTTTCAATAAAGGCGATTTGGTTCTCCAGCTTGTGCAACAAAGAAAGCACCAAACTTTCCCCAGTATGGGAAGGGCCCTTTTTAGTTAGTCGAGTATTGCACAATGGTTCGTACTACTTAACTAACATGAGGCCAGTCAAAGAAAGATCTGCTACTAAGAAAAGAAAGAGAGCTGGAGGCAGTACAAATCCGTATGAGTTAGACAGACCATGGAATATTGCTCAACTACGTCCCATTTATTCTTAGTTTATCCTTCTTTGTAAACATATATATGTACATGTTTTGTGAGAAATAAAAGTCTTGGTTGCCTCAAGTTTTTTCTGAGATGTTTTTACCATCTTATTTCCTAATGATCATGTCATAGTCGAAAATCCCAGAATACTTGAAAGTACTTTATGCTCATGTTTGTTCTGGTTTAGATTTATGATTCTAAAGTTGCTACCTTTGGGTATAACCCTAAAGTTTCTAGTCTATACTTTGGTTATTTGTCTGATTGCTGGATGCGCGTATTTTCCGAGTAGTGAATTGTTGATACTGGAAGCCGGCTTTGTTTCCGAGTTTAAACTGGTTTAGCAATTGAGCTCCGTTGCTCGACAAAGTTTCCGTGCAGAAGTTTTAGCCAGCTCACGAAAGGGACGAGGCGGAAAGCTAGATAAACGATAAGTATAGGCGAAAAAATACAAGTGCTTATGTAAACATTTCAGGCACACAAAAAATTTGAAAGCCAAAACTGCTGAATAGATCAAAAGCTTAGCACTAGCAAAATTACAGTACTGCATATTTACAGACCCATCATGTTTTTCAGAATAATACAAATGTTTCTGGCAATCTATGATGCAGGAGGAGAGGAAGGAGATGCCGGCTCGCTGGATACATCGCCTTGATATCGTTCTGAGATGTCCACTTCCGATATGGTGTGATCATCGTCGGAAACTTCTGCTGATTCTTCTGGAGGCGGAGGCGAAGTGTCCACGCGGGTGAAGAAAGGAGTTTCGTAGCTGGTCAAATCAGCCATGTGACACCCATATCCGGCACAGGAGTCCATAATAGCCTTGATGTCCTGCTCCTGGTCGTCTTCATCCACCTTGCAGTACCCTCTGGTCACTTGCCATATTTCCATGTTTCCATGGTGGCTCATGACCATGGTGAGAGCGTTCTGCGCTGCGGACCGCATGTAGGACATGTTCCAATCCTAGATGAGTTGTGGCATCTCCTTCGCCTTGTCCCGCACCTGAAAATCCGACATGCTATGCATGTCCGGAATCTTGAGAGCTTCACCAATATCCTCAAGGGATTGGCGGAAGTCATGAAGCAGGTCACCGACTTGGGTAAGCCGGTGGTGCGGGGCTCGGCGGAGGTGGAATCCATCAAGTTCAGAGGACCTATACACAAAGCAGTTAAGAAAATCCGACATTGAAAGAAGTCGAAGAAAATAGACAAATCAGACAGATGGAACATACCGAAGATGACGTCGTCAATATTGGTCTTCTCTTCCCGAAGACTCGGGAGTTCAGCCTGGAGCGCCTCGGAAAGGTCCTTCTCTCTGCACAGCTCATTATTGAGGTCCGAGATTTTCTGATCCTGAGCGGCAATCTTATGATCACGCTCGTCAGTAGCCATGGAGGAGGATTCGAGAATTTGAGCGATGATCTTCTCATGATCCGCCTTGAGCTTGTCTAGCTCTTGGCGAAGCTCTTTGTTCTCCACCACTAAGGTTTTGAGGTTCTCAGCCTCTTCAATCATAGCGCATGACTGTTTTACCAGCGCTGTAAGTCAAAAAGAACAACAGTTCAGGAAAAATTCGACTATGAAAACATGAAAGACAAGGTTTGAGTCTCGGAATGTTTACCTTCGGCCTCATCCTTGGCAACTTTAAGCTCAACATTCTTAAGTCAGAGAGCTCTGATCTCTCTCCGCTTGTTGCAGAAATTTTTCAACAAATCCTGGTTATAGGAATATACTTTCTGTAAGTCAGAATACCCAAAGTCAGAAGTCTACTAAAGACTCGGGCTAATATTTTTACTAATATCAGCACGAGCCTTGGGGGCTACACTAGTTCATTCTTTGGCATCCTAAGGAAGCATAAACCCAGATTATATATCCTACTTCATACTTGGGGGCTATAGGATATGATATGAAATAAAGGAAAAACAAGAGTTAGAATTCCGACTTACATATTGTTCGCGAGTAAGTTTATCCAAACTCGCATTCACTTCAACAGCAACCTTCTCGGCGAGAGTCATAGGAGTCACTGGAGCAGATGGAAGCTCACCGGACCTTATCCTCTCGTTGCAAAGACGCACTTGTTCAAGAAGGTCAGAGTGCTTCATGTCCTCTGCCTCTTGCGCTTCTTCTTTGGCAGATAGATTTCTTTTCTCCGGGCACTGCCTGGCCAGCTGCTGGATCTCTTCTGCAGATTTCCGAGATAGTCTAAGCTTGGCAAGCCCCCGATTGCTAAGAAGGTTTTCGGCAAAGGTTTCTGCCGAGGGATCATTACCCGAAGAGGGTTCACCCTTATCTAGACCTGACTCACTCATGGTGACGTTAGTTTGCGATTCAAGGATCGCATGCTCCGTTGAAGGAGCCGGATCTTCTGCGAAAGCCGGAGAAGGAGTGATCACCGGTGTTGCAGAAGGTTGAGGGGCAGGAGTCGGAGGAGCTACGGCAGGAGAAGCTATGGTAAGCTTCGTCTGTCGCAGGGGCTTCGAAGAAGTTCCCTTCCCCTTACCCTTGATGAGCTGCTTAGCTCTGA
The DNA here is from genome assembly GCA_916181665.1 of Avena sativa. NCBI lineage: Eukaryota > Viridiplantae > Streptophyta > Magnoliopsida > Poales > Poaceae > Avena > Avena sativa. The sequence continues at coordinate 121,712,254 of OV702291.1, read as the reverse complement.
GAATGTAATAGAGTCGAAAACATTACATCTCGGAAGAAAATTCGAGTAAAGTACAAAGGTGGAAGTTGTGTTGAAAGTTACCTCTTCACAACAGGCACCTCCTTTGTGCCAACGACCACTGTTGAAGCCCTGCGCTTTTTGGGCACAATGTCCGGTAATGGGACCAGTTCCGCCTCCTGAGAAAACTCTGGAGGATATCCTTCGAGTGGAGCAAATTCCGACTCGAGGAGGTCAGCAAGCTGAAAAGAAGAAAACATATCAGTATTGCGATATAATCTATAGAATGAAACACCTAAAAAGGTTTATTGTTAGAAGCTTACCGGCACCACGGGGTTTTCCGTTGTATGCATATCCAGAGAAACCTCCGGGATCTTCCTCTCGATCCGCTCCCTTATCAGCCATTTAATCTGGCTTATATAACCTTGCGAGGTATAGGCTCTGGGGCTGATGCGGAGGGAATCCTTTTTGGACGACGTGATGGAGTGCATCAGTCGGTCTCCGTGGTACTGAAGGGGTTGGATCCGGCGTGACACCCAACATTGGACCAAGTCGGATCCCTTCAGTCCTTTGTGTTTAATCAGATATTCGATCCGCCTCTTAGCGAGGATCAGATCATCACTGAGAGCCGGAAGGGCCTCGTCCCAAGATGGTTGGGCCGTGGCAGCTCCGTCGATGAAAGCCAGCAAAGTAGTGGCTTTGCCGGGAGACGGAATATACCTGTGATAAAATAAGGTGGCTGGCCATTGTTTAACCGAGTCACTGGCTAGAATCTTGGGATATGCGCGCTCACGTCTAAGTGAAAAGCTAATTGTACCGGTAATATACGGATTACCGACAGTGATAGAATTTCTCCGGACATGGAAGTAGTACCGGAATAAGGTAAGACTCGGCCTAATGCCGAGAAATCCCTCACACAAAGCCGCATATGCGCTCATCTGTAGGAGGGATTTGGGAGGAAGATGGTGGAGTTGAACACTATAGTGATCTATCACCTCGGAAAAGAATTCCGAGGGAGGAACTGACAAACCTCTGTCGAGGTGGGTGCCGAAGTGGACCCACTCGCCGGCGCGTGGGTTGGGGACGGTCTCCCTGACGCCGCTCCGCCAGTCGCCGGTGCGGAGGAGCCCTTCTGTCTCCACGCTGTGGAGCTTCTCATCGTCCAGCACACATGGGATCGAAACCCCGCGGAACCTTTCCTTTTCTGCCGCCGCCTCCGTCGCTGCTGCCGTCGCCAAACCGGAGGAGGATGAGGAAGCCATTTCTCTGGTGCGCGGGTGACCTAAGATGGGCGGTGCTGGGAGTTTTTGGGGAAAGCAGAGGAGCGCTGTGTGCGGGGGAGATTTGGAGGAGAAGAAACGACAAAGGAACAGGTGAAGAAAGGAGGAAGAGAATCCTCACCCCTTATATCCACCTAACCGCGCCAAGATTCGTGCAAATGCTACAGTGTAACCGCCACGCGTCGTGGAAGGAACTGGGCAGGACACACGCGATGATTATGTCGCCTCGATCTCCGCGTACGCATTGAAACGGTGCCTCGGTTCCGCGAACTGCAGACCCACCAACGGTCGTGCTGACAGGATGTCTGTCAGATGACGTGACTTGACCACGACTGGTGTCAGGTGGCGTTAGAGACCAAGTTCCGGCTTAGTTTGAAATCAAGCTAGAAAATCCGAGTAACCTGTTGATAGGTCCGACTTATTTTTAAGACCTGGATCGTATTTTTTGTTGTGAAGTTTCAGGAACCCTTCAAGATTCTGCAAGCCGAAGATCAAGCTAGACGATGATGAATCTGACTTTGGATCTTGGAGACTTCCGGGGGCTGCTGTTGGGGATATACTTTCCGGGTATCCTCACAGTTCCTCACTGACCAGGGTGGCCCACTTCGGGTTAGAGCTTTGCTTCACGGGCGGCCTAGTCGGGGAGAAAAGATGGAGTCCAATCCGGCTACGGGAAGGCCCAGAAGACTTACCTACTTAGGCCCATAGTGTTACTTATAGTTCAAGATGTACTCTGTAACCGACTCTTAGTCGTAGCCGGATAGATCTCTCCTGTAAACCCTAGGCCGGATATCTATATAAGCCGTCCTAGGGAGAGCCTTTGGGGCACCCTCAATAGTCTACAATCTCAACTCGCACAGGCGAACCCTTGTAACCCATATTCCGGCTCTGCCGTATTACTGGATTGCTAGCAGGAGTAGGATCCGTCCAAAGCCGGCGGATTCGAACCTGGGTAAACTTGTGTGCTCACCGTCCTGGAACATCGTACATCTCACACCCCTCTCTTCCGCACGCCTCAAGGACCCCCTCATGGCGTACTTTTCATCAATCTGACGACAGAGGAGTAAGTGAGAGCATCCATTTTCCTATAGTTGATCTTTGGTTCCTTTCCCTTCCTCTTGGACACACCCTTCCTGCTCTTGTCCCTCTTTGCCTGTTCAGCCATACGGTCAGCCTCTTTGTTCCTCCTTCTCAGTTCAACCTCGTCCATGAGACCACCTTCACCGTCGTCCCGGAAGTAGAGGCCACGGGGACGGCGCTTGTAAGTTTTGGGAGCACTGGAACCACCTGTGAAACGAATAATATGGATAGCATGGGGATAAGTACACACACAAGTCCCAGAGAGAAAGTAGAAAGCATAGATACACAATCCACAGTCCACACATACATCATGCAACAATCGATAGAAAACTAAAGCAGAGATGAGTCTGTCAGGACGGATTATCCGGCCTGGCCAGGGGCGGATAATCCTGCCCTAACAAAAATATTCAGATCCTACAAGATTAAGTGCAACGACATAGATCGGGCATAGGAATTGCTAGACTACGATTTCTACGCGAAAATACAACCTCAAGGAAACTCCTAGACCACGTTCCACCAACAAGTATCACATCAACACAAAAGATGGGACAGAGGGAGTTACCCTCACTCATTGAAGGAAGAACGTGGAGGAGAAGGTACCCGGAGGCATGGGGAAGAAGATCCAGGGGAGGACCGGAGAATCTGGTGGCCAAAAGGGCTCCGGGGAGGGTGGGGGCAGCGGGTGCTGGTTGGGGAGAGGGAGAGGGGTCGGGGAGAAGAACTGCTCTGTATGAGCCCTTTCCCCAACGCCCAGCCCTTAAGAGACTGAATCCGCTAGGGCCGGATTATCCGGCCTACACTTGGGTTGGATTATCTGGCCTAATTTCTGAATTACTGTTATACATAGGTTCAGGCCCGCGCGTCCCCAAACAAAACCCCCACAAGATGAACAATGGACTTTTGTGCTAGAAGAGATGGCTTAGGGATAGAGAGAGGCTTGGGATTAGACAACCAAACTGAGATGGTACTATACACTCAAGATTGCAATAATCAAATCAAATAAAGCCAAAATTGAGTGTGATTTCCATAAGAACAAGAGATGGGCAATAATAACCAAAAAGATCCATAGAGAACCAACTCTTCTCACGGAAGAGGGCGGTGGCCGAGGCCACCTTGTTGGAGTGCATGGTATGACACCGTGAAGATATATCTTGGGTTCATGACCAATACTCATCAAAAAACTCACATATCACAAAATGATATTAAGAGAAATGATTTTACTTGCTTTCGGCATTATGGGGGAGGGTTAGCCCAATTAATTAGAACCACACTCCCCCTATATCCATGCCCACACCTAGACCAAATACGGAGGAGATATCAAAGTGAGTGCATGGGTATTCAAGACAAACTCCTTGAATCAACGATATTTAGCTCATTCCTCAAGTAACAAAACCTTGCTTCATCAAGTGGCTTCGTGAAAATATCAGCAAGTTGATTCTTCGTGCTCACAAAAGATATGTCAATATCACCTCGAGCTACATGGTCCCGAATAAAATGATTCCGAATCTCAATATGCTTCGTCCTTGTGTGCTGCACTGGATTGTACGCAATTTTGATTGCACTTTCATTATCACACAAAAGAGGCACTTTGTCACAATTAACACTGTATTCCTTTAGAGTTTGCCTCATCCATAATAATTGAGTACATGCACTAGCAGCAGCCACATATTTAGCCTTGGTGGTGGAGAGAGATATACGATTCTGCTTTTTAGAAGACCAACAAACCAAGGATCTTCCCAAGAATTGGCAAGCTCTAGAAGTTGATTTCCTATCATCCTTATCACCAGCCCAATATGAATCAGTATAGCCACATAGAGAGAAATTGGAGCCCTTGGGATACCATAGACCAAAACTAGGGGAATGAACCAAATATCAAAAGATTCTCTTGACCACCACTAAGTGGCTTTCCTTAGGAGCCGCTTGATACCTTGCACACACACCTACACTCAACACAATATCGGGTCTAGATGCGCAGAGGTAAAGAAGAGAGCCGATCATGGACCGGTGTACCTTTTGGTCCACATCTTTACCGTGGGGATTGAGTTCAATATGACATTTAGTTTGCATCGGGGTGGCAACGCCATTAAGATCCGTCATCTTGAATCTCTTGAGCATGTCTTGGATGTATTTTGCTTGATTTATGAAGGTCCCTTATCTAAGTTGTTTGATCTCAAATCCAAGAAAGATCCGTAACTCCCCCATCATAGACATCTCAAACCTGTCAATCATAAGCTTTGAAAATTCATCATTAAAAGCTTTATTAGTGGAGCCAAAGGTGATGTCGTCTACATATAATTGGCATACGAAGAGCTCCCTGATACATTGCAAATGTATCTATAATTTTTGATGCTCCATGCTTAGTTTTATCTACTTTCTTGTGTTTTGTCCACACTTTGGAGTACTTTTCACATGATTTCTTGGACTAACCTATTAACAAGAGCCACAGTGCCAGCTGCCTGTTTTCTGCTGTTTTTGGTTCCAGGAAAGTCAGAAAATGAATATTCTCGGAATTGGACGGGACAAAAGGCAAAGTGCCTATTTTTCCAGAAGACTCACAGAGCCAGAATACGAGACGGAGGAGGGCCAGGGGCTGGCCACACCCCCCAGGCGCGGGCTGGGCCTGGCTGCGTCAGGGCCTGGTGTGGTGGCCCTAGGCACCCCCTCGGTCTCCCTCTTCGCCTATAAGAAGCCTTCTAACCTAAAAACTTCGGGGGGTTCGACGTTTTTCCATGAAAAGTTCCGCTGTGCCGCCGCCACCGAAGGGGAGATTCGGGGGACAGAAAGTCTCTGTTCCGGCACCTTGCCGGGACGGGGAAGTGCCCCCGGAGCCATCTCCATCGATCTCCACCATCATCTTCATCGACCATCCATGTTTACCCATCTATGAGTGAGTAATCCCCTGCTGTAGGTTGTGGGGATGGTAGGGATTGGATGAGATTGTTCATGTAATGGCATCAGATTGTTAGGGCATAGTGCCTAGTATCTCTATTAGTGCTTTATGACTTTGTTGCAACTTTGTTGTGATTAATGTTTGTCACTAGGGCCCGAGTGCCATGATTTCAGATCTGAACTTATTATTGATTCATCATGATAGTATTGTTTTGGGTCTTATCTACAAGTTGTATACACACGTTGTTGTTCGGAACCTAGGGTCCCGAAGTGACAGAAATCGGGGTAGCCGGAAGGGAAAGGCTTTGATGTAGGATCACATGTGTTCACAGAGTGTTAATGCTTTGCTCCGGTGCTTTATTAAAAGGAGCACCTTAATTGCCAGTAGTTCCCTAGAGGCCCCGCTGCAAACGGGCTGGCAGGACAAAAGATGTTGTGCAAGTTCTCATTGCGAGCACGTATGACTATATATGGAACACATGCCTAGGATTATCTAGTACTTGGGTGCTTTATCTTATTTATCTGCAATTGCCCTATGTTCTGATTGCTATGTGAATTGTCTTGTCCAAGCAACGCCCATCCATCCCTATGCCTACCGCACACGAATCCCATTGTTTACTGCTTTTGTTACTAGTGTCTTTGTTTTGCTGCTACTGTTACTTTACTATTCCTACTACAAAATTGTTGCTACTGATAAACTGCTATGAGCAAGATTGTTTCCAGGTGCAGCTGAATTGACAACTCAGTTGTTAAGGCTGATAAGTATTCTTTGGCTCCCCTTGTGTCGAATCAATAAATTGGGTTTCACTTCCATCGAAAATACTGCGATACACCCCCCTATACTTGTGGGTCATCAAGACTATTTTCTGGCGCCGTTGCCGGGGAGCATAGCTTTATTTATCAAGTCCACTTGGATTCACTATTGTTCAAGCTAAGTTTATCTTTCTCCTTGTTTGCTTGTTTCTTTATCAAAAATACAAAAAAAAATTAGTTCCTACTCAAGTTATTATTTTCGTTGGTCTGTTATTGTCTTGCTTTATCATGCTTGTTGGCAATGGTTGGTTTCTTTGAAACTGAAGCTTATTGGCAAGGTGGGTTCACGGAATATCAAAAATATTATTATAAGGAACACCGCTTGTCACAAAAAGCGAAACACTTATGGGAACAAATTGATAGATTGTATACCATTGCTAGGAACGTGCGCTCTACTTATAATGTTACTTATTGCTGTGACGAGTCTTGTTGCAGAAAGAGGTATAAACACCTCCCTTTTCAATGTGAGTATAGTGATAATGATACCATATCTTCCTATGCTAAAGGAATTTATGACTTTTATGATGTGGAACAAATTGAAGAATTTATTGCTTGGAAGGGTGCTTTTGAACTTGCTAGTTTGCTTGAAAATATTGATGATTCACCTTACAAATATGAGGTGTATGGTATGCTCAAATTTTTCTTTGATAATTATAAGGATGAAAATGGCTATATCCTTGAATATTTTAATAGATGCTCTCCACAAATGGAAGATACTAATGCCTTGCAGGATCCTACGGAAGAAGAAATTGACGAACCTGAAATCTCATTAGATGAAAAAAAGGAGGAGAGTGATGAACAAAAGGAGGAAGAATGGATTAGCTACCCATGCCTACCTTCTAATGAGAGTAACTCTTTATCCCTTACATTATTTGATTGTCCTCCATGCTTACTAAAGGAGGATGGATGTTATGTTCCCGAGGTTTCCTTTGAAAATGTTTATGATAAGGCTCTAGTGCTTGTAGATCATGAAAAGCATGCTTTATGTGGCAGTTATATTGTTGAGTTTATTCATGAGGCTACTGAAAATTATTTTGAGAGAGGAAAATATGGTGGTAGGAGTTTTCATGGTATTGAAACACCTCTCTATGTGCTGAAAGTTTTGAAGTTACTCTTGTTTTATCTTCCTATGCCTGTCACTTTGCTCTTTGCAAATTTATTTGCTTACATGATTCCTATGCATAGGAAGTGGGTTAGACTTAAATGTGTTTTGAATTTTCTTCTTAATGCTCTCTTTTACTTTAACTCTTATTTCTTATGAGAGCATCCTCTCAAACTTTTATGCCTGAAGATGATAATATGTCTATTATTCTTGGGAGACATTTTCTTAAATACTGTAGGAGCTGTTATTAATTGTAATCCAGGGAAGGTGACCTTCAATGAACACATTGTCTATTTCCTCAAGAAGATTGAAAGTTGAATTCAGTTGAACATGTTGAGGGCATTCAAGTTGGAGAAATATATTGTCCCATACGAAGAGAAAAAATTGAAACTATTATGATTGGGACCATTGCTATCAAAGTTGAGGTAACATAATCATTAGTGGAATACAAAGTTTTGTCTCATATGAAATTGTTTTGGTAGGAAGACCTGGTCAAACTTGTTAACAAAAGGATTTCATTGAACAAAACAATGTTTTCACCATGATTATCTCCGCTTACTTCTATTCTATCCATTCTAGTTTTTGCTTATGCCTAACTTAAAGGCTTTAAAGAAAAGTACTTGTTAGGAGATAACCCAAGAGTTTTAGTTGAGTCTTGGAAGTTATTACTTCGGTAATAACCGCTCCTTATCATTTTTATTTGCTTTTTGTGCCAAGAGTAACCTCTAATGAGAGTGAAGTAATGATTGGGAAAGTTGTTGTCCCGAAACAGATTTTTGTGCTTCACCGTAAAAATTCCTGAGAGAGCTATGATGTCGGATTGAGCTGTAATTTTTTGGGCTTCTGCCCCAGGTTGTTATATAACTTTCGTTACTTCCACACTTTTTGATTTGAGCAACAGAAGGTTTTCAAAAAAAATCGTCTTTACCTGCTGGTCTGATTTGACAGATTTCTTCCATTTTCTGCATTTGCTTCTTGTTGGTTCCTTCTTGAGTTCTTTTGGGGAATTGAGCTTTTTGAGGGAAGTGCTACAGTAGCTAGTGTTCTAATGGAAGTTTATTTGGTGTTAGAACTGAACCTTAAGACTTATTTAACTTGAGTGCACTAATGTTGCTAATAAAGATTGTGTGAAGTTTTGTATGAAGGAAAATTTTCAGGTGTATGGAAGGAATGAGTAATGAGATGAAGGATGGACTAAAGCTCAAGCTTGGGGATGCCACGCGTGTCACCCCAAGAAATATCCAAGAAGTACAAGCGTCAAAGCTTGGGGATGCCCAAGGCATCCCCTTCTTCATCAATAAAAATCCCAGGTTTCTTCCAAACGCTTCATTTTTATTGTTTCATTCACAGGTGTGTTGTTCTTGGAGCGTCTTCTTTTTCGTTTTCGTTTTGGTTTTTCGTTTGCTTTGGTTTGCTTAGTTTGCTGAATAAATTGGTTGGACCCCCTCTTTCATACATGGGTTTGCAAATAGTTTGGTTTGGTTTGGAAAAGAGTAGGAAAGTTCATACTTATGTGGTAAAAAGAGCTTGTTTTTGACTGTGGCATGTGCTTTGTCATGCCATGCTTGATATTGTTTTGGCCTTATGCTTAGTATTCTTTGCTGTAGCATGACTTGTTATAAACAATTGAGATTTCTTAATGTGCCTTGGATGAATCATGCGTTGTTTTAGCATATTAAAGCATAGTATAGTGGTATTCTCCTTTGATGCTTTATTTGGGTTGACTTGGCGCATGCTCACACCATGTTATGACTATCCAAAGTCACCATAGTCTTTATGATCCTTTAGTTTTCAACTTGTAGTATCACTTTATGCTTTGATCAATGATGTTTTGTCGCTCTGCATGATTATGGCCATTATTGCTCTCTTAGTTTGTCGCTCCCAGTCTTTTGCTAGCCTCCACAACAAAGTATGAGTTCCACTCATGCATCCAACTCCCTAAACCAAGTTATTCCAAAGAGTCCACCATACCTACCTACTATCTTATGCTATTCCAAGTATATTCATGCTTTTGTTTTCCTTCCACTTGTTATGAGAAAACTAGTGATTAAAGCTCTCACAAACTTGATGGCACACTTTACTTTTTGCCTCTAATAAACTTGAACCATTGGGTCCTTCTTTGTTGCGTATATGCTTGCGCTTTATAAGTTGAAATTAGCAGAACCATGTTTCATGGGGAACACTTTCAACATTGCACTTGTACTTTGTACCCCGTTGATATCATGTTCTTTTGCTTACGGATCCCGGCGGTGTGAAATAAAAGTGGAACTTGTAAGATCATGGAGTTTGTGTGTGTGCTAGAGAAACTCTTGGGCCGCTAGCCTAAGCCATGCCTAATCATGGTGGAAACTTGCAGCATCACCATAATGAGCACTCTATGAAGCATCCTCAATAAAAAGCTATGCAAATAGCAAATAAAAAGATCGCTGAGATGCTCATTGTCTGCTTGCCTTGTCATTTTTATTATGGGAAAGCTCCCGTATCATGTGCAAGGGGTACCCCGTTGGTGGTTCTTAATGATACACATGTACTTACAATGATAAGAGCTTACTCATGACTGAAGTTGAGTAGCATGAGGATCGGTCTTCGTAAGTAAGGGGCATGAGATTTCGGTTTATAACTTGTCAAGCATATCCTCTTATTTGTGTCACTTTAACCTTAATCACTTCAAGATGCTTATGATAGGGGCAATGAGAGTTGAAAGCTATAAGTACCATAATTTTTGGAAGCTCTTTATGAGACTTGAATCCCTATTTCCTTTTACAAAAGGCCTTTCTTCCACCATTATATTGAGTCTCCATCTTCTATCTTTATGCACCTACTTTGAGAGCATAGTGGCCATTCTTAGTTCTATGTGCATTGTCCCAAGACTAGTTGATTGATGCATACTTTGATATTGCCTGTTTTAAACTATTGTATCTAGTCACTCTTATGAACTTTGAAGGTGTCCTATGCATTTACATTTGCTACTCTATTGAGGGATAAGCTGAATACTATTATGCTATGTTTTCTTTATGTGAAACAAACAAACGTCTTGCAAAGCATTGTTATTCATGAATCTTTAGTTTGTGCCTTTTCATGTTACATCATAGTTTCTTTGTCTTATTGCTAGAACTTTGTCTTTCATGTTATGATTGAAGTGCTATGATCCCAGCTTTGAATGTTTACAAATACTCTGGTCAAGCCTTTGATGGTGCATGTCACCTCAAAAATTATTCTTTCTTTTTATCACTTACCTACTCGAGGACGAGAAGGAGTTAAGCTTGGGGATGTTGATACATTGTAAATGTATCTACAATTTTTGATGCTCCATGCTTGGTTTTATCTACTTTCTTGTGTTTTGTCCACACTTTGGAGTACTTTTCATATGATTTCTTGGACTAACCTATTAACAAGAGCCACAGTGCAAACTGCCTGTTTTCTGCTGTTTTTGGTTCCAGGAAAGTCAAAAAATGAATATTCTCGGAATTGGACGGGACAAAAGCCAAAGTGCCTATTTTTCCAGAAGACTCACGGAGCCAGAATACGAGACGGAGGAGGGCCAGGGGCTGGCCACACCCCCCCAGGCGCAGGCTAGGCCTGGTCGCGCCAGGGCCTGGTGTGGTGGCCCCAGGCACCCCCTCGGTCTCCCTCTTCACCTATAAGAAGCCTTCTGACCTAAAAACTTCGGGGGTCGACGTTTTTCCACGAAAAGTTCCGCTGCGCCACCGCCACCGAAGGGGATATTCGGGGGACAGAAAGTCTCTGTTCCGGCACCCTGCCGGGACGGGGAAGTGCCCCCGGAGCCATCTCCATCGATCTCCACCATCATCTTCATCAACCATCCATGTTTCCCCCATCTATGAGTGAGTAATCCCCCGTTGTAGGTTGTGGGGATGGCAGGGATTGGATGAGATTGTTCATGTAATGGCATCAGATTGTTCAGGCATAGTGCCTAGTATCTCTATTAGTGCTTTATGACTTTGTTGCAACTTTGTTGTGCTTAATGCTTGTCACTAGGGCCCGAGTGCCATGATTTAAGATCTGAACTTATTATTGATTCATCATGATAGTATTGTTTTGGGTCTTATCTACAAGTTGTATACACACGTCGTTGTCCGGAACCTATGGTCCCGAAGTGACAGAAATCGGGGTAGCCGGAAGGGAAAGGCTTTGATGTAGGATCACATGTGTTCACGGAGTGTTAATGCTTTGCTCTGGTGCTTTATTAAAAGGAGCACCTTAATTGCCAGTAGTTCCCTAGAGGCCCCGCTGCAAACGGGCTAGCAGGACAAAAGATGTTGTGCAAGTTCTCATTGCGAGCACGTATGACTATATATGGAACACATGCCTAGGATTGTCTAGTACTTGGGTGCTTTATCTTATTTATCTGCAATTGCCCTATGTTCTGATTGCTATGTGAATTGTCTTGTCCATGCAACGCCCGTCCCTCCATCCCTACGCCTACCGCACTCGAATCCCACTGTTTACTGCTTTTGTTACTACTGTCTTTGTTTTGCTGCTACTGTTACTTTACTATTCCTACTACGAAACTGTTGCTACTGATAAACTGCTATGAGCAAGATTGTTTCCAGGTGCAGCTGAATTGACAACTCAGTTATTAAGGCTGATAAGTATTCTTTGGCTCCCCTTGTGTCGAATCAATAAATTGGGTTTCACTTCCCTCGAAAATACTGCGATACACCCCCTATACTTGTGGGTCATCACTCCCCCTTAACCTTCTTAGTAAAAAGAGTGGGATCAATTTGCCCAACTTCGAAGCAACGGTCTAGCAAAAGCTCTTTAAGGTGCTCATACCATGCACATGGGGCTTGTTTAAGGCCATAGAGTGCCTTATCGAGTTTGTAGACATGTTTCGGAAAGTTAGGATCCTCAAATCCTGGGGGTTGCTTTACATATACCAACTCATGTAGAGGACCATTAAGAAAAGCACTCTTAACGTCCATTTGTTGTAATTTAAAATTATTATGTCGTGGAAATGGCCATGACAGTCGCTGCTACGGGCAGCAATTGATAGAATTGGGGGCAAGAGCTGGCGGCCATCTGCGGTGTGAGATGGGGGCGAATGCACATGGGTTTACCCAGATTCGGCCCCATGGAGGGTAAAGACCTACTCCTGCTAGATTATATTGATGGAGAGCGAGTTACAGGGTGGCGAGCTCGGCGTCTAAGCAGCGAGTCGCTTGAAGGGGTGTATGATGGAACATAAGTCATTAGAGTACCCTAGGGAGGTTTATATAAGAGGCACCTCGCTAGGGTTTACAACTTACAACCGAACAAGATATGGATTCAGAGGCTTTGACCTAATTTGACTGGACTTCGAGTACGCTTCTAGGCCTCTAGTCTCTAGTCGCCAGGCCTTCTACTTAGTCACATTCCAGTTGCCGTCCTACAGGCCCACTCGCTAAGCCTTCAACCCAATCGGAACGTCCTGCTGGGCATACCCCATGCAGCATATCCCCATCAGTAGTCCCCGAGGCCATCGTTGATTCAAACGCAGGTGTTCATTTGGCAGTCGGAGTAGGCGAATCCAATTTGGACGCCTAGTCGAATCGGCGATGGACTCTACCGAAACCAAGGAAATTTTCCAATGGTTTTCCAGTCGCAGCTTTGGCGAATGCAATTGCTACCAAGTCGTTGCCCCACTGACTGGGAGAGGCACCGTTGCAAACGAGTCGAGTGAGGGAGTTGGACCATCAACTTGGTCAAAACTATCTGTTGGGTAGTCCAACGGTAACTTCGGCACATTTACCGCGGGTAACGGCTACCCCGAGATTGGCGGGCAACGCTTCCTTATAAGGGGGTCGACAGATCAGTCCTATAGACTCTTCCCCACACCCTCCATCCTTGCGCACTCATTCCCTCTGTCTTCCCTCGATCCAGACTTCCCAGACCAAGCGACCCCGCACCCTGATGGCGCCTTCGTAAGGTTCGTGGGGGAAAACAAGTGCACCGTGGCATAGCTCAAGTCCTTTGAGGATGCCGGGGTCCTCCGTAAGGGGAATTGGCAGAGCTCCGCGTCTTCCGAGGTCGAGCCGAAGCCACGCACCGGCAAGTTCATCTGCTTCCCAAGCCACTTGGAGAGGGGCTTGGGGTTACCCACCTTGCTATTCTTCTGGCGGTTCTACGCGTACTACGCGATCAAGCCGTCGGATCTCGGTCCGCACAACATCGAGTTGCTGGCGATCTTCGTCGCCTTCTGCGAATGCTACCTCGGTTGTAGGCCGTACTTCCCCTTGTGGTTGGAGCTGTTCCACGGCCGCATCGGGCGCGAGGTGTCCAACGGCCTGATTTTGGCGGCCGGAGGCATCACATTCCAGTTGAAGCCAAAGGCCAATTTCATCAAGCTTCTGTTGCCGAAGAAGGCCGCGAGCGAGTGGAAGAAGAGCTGGTTTTATGTGAAGGAGTCCACCCCCTCTGGCAAAGTGGCGCTACCCGAATTCGTCGTAGAGAGAAGCGAGCCCCGCCGACTGGCGGGGAACAAGCTTCCCGATGATTAGAGGATGGCTGTCATGGAGATGATGGACCAGATCCAGAAGCTGAAGGACCAAGGGTTGTCCTCGATCAACCTGTACAACTACTGGATCGGGCGGCGTCTGGTTCCATTGGCAGCCCGGCCGCATTGGATGTATGCGTAAAGCGGGAAGAACGACCCTTCTCGGACCAGCAAGGAGTCGTGGGACGCTGAAGATTACAAGGCCGCCCTGAAGAAGATTACCGATGCGGAATTGACAACCATGTCGGCCGGGCTCGCCCCATACGTCCCCATGAAAAATGAAGCTCCCATAGTAAGTTTTCTTTCCCCGAACTTACCTTCAGTCGTGATTCCTGTGGCACAATTTTCAGCCGCATCATTTGACACTTAATTGTGGCCGCTCTCAGTTGTTCCAGGTTCTCGAGGGCTGGCTTCCCCCACTTGACGAAGAGGTCCCCCGGGAGCTCGAAGAGGGCGTCGAAGGCGAATCCTCTGAGGATGAAGAGGAAGAGAGGGAGGTCCCTCCTCCTGCGCCCGCGGCTCGCAAGACCCGCGTGCAGAAGGAATGCGAGTTCGAAGTGAGTCATAGTCTTGAAGAGCGCGAAGACGACGACGAGTTGCAAGAGCACAGTTCTTGGTGAACGGCCATGCCGGCGAAGCCCGCGCGTAAACCGAAGTCGCCCGCGAAGAAGCCGGCCTCAAAGCCGGCGTTGCCGTCCAGGTCGGTGGTGGTGTTTGAGTCGGATGACGAATCCAACGACGACATGACCAAGACTTCACGCAAGATCCCAGAGGGTGCGACCCCGATGATGGGATCGGAGGCTAAAGTCACCGAAGCAGCAGTGGAAGTTCCACTTGTGGTGATCGTGCCGATGACTTCGATGGCGTCGGAGCAGGAGGCGGCTAAGGCTGCAGCGTCGAAGTCGCCGCAACCTTCGAGGACGGCCGCGTCTTTTGAGCCAGAGATTCCGGCGACCGTGGCTTCGTCCTCAAAGAAGCCCGCGGTGTCATGGGTTCGGATGTCTTCGAGAAAGGCCTCACGCGCAAGCTAGGCCCGGAGCTAGATAAGCCCGCCCATATCAGCACGGGGTTACGTTTTCTTCTGGTCGCCAAGTAAGTCTCGAGTTTTCCTTTACAATTCTTGATCGGTTCTTGTATGTTTTCGTTGCTGACTTTGGAGGTTTTGCAGGTCCGGCACTAAGAAGATAGGTCGCCCCTTAGTGGATAAAATTCCGTCGGCCATCACCATGGGGGAAGGCGATCCCCCTAGGAAGAGGAAGCCTGCTATGGACGTCGCACCTGCGGAGGGCACGAAGAAGCAGAAGGGTGATCCTGACGAGGCTGCAACGAAGGGCAGCACCAAGGGGAGTGACCCTGCCACCGGCGGCGAGGAGGTGGCGGCCACTCAATTAGAGCCAGCCGAGGGGGCTCCAATGACAGTACCGCCGGCTCCAGCAACCAGTGCCCCGATGAGGGCATCTGCATCGTACCCGCGCTTCATGGCGAGGGGTTTTTCGATCGTGGCGGAAAACCAGTCTCCGCAGATGCCGGAGATCATCGATGAGGACGTTGGACCTCTTCGCGGGCGTACCTCCTTCGTGGTCCCTTCGACGGACGCCAGTGGACTTCATAGTATGCTTGGTGCCACCATTCCGGTACATCCAGTCCTCGAGTGTCTAGTCGCTGAATTTCAGTGGCTAGGCACTGAGTTTCTTCTAGTCGCTAGTCCCCGAGTGTCTAGTCGCTGAATTTCAGCGGCTAGCCACTGAATTTGTGTTTTTGCAGTTTGCTAATTGTTCATTCTACTTGTAGGGGTTGTAGAGGGAATCGGTGGATTGGCAGGATGCAAAGGAGCGTCTGGAGCGTGATCTGCGCGTGGTGCAGGAGGCTAACCGGCGACTCCAGGAGACTGTCGGTGAGTATTTGCTTTATTTGGCGACTGCGAGCTGCTAGTGTTCTGTTCCGTTCAGATGCTGACCATTGTTTCTGTTCCATTTAGATGGTCTTCCGGCTGCCATTGCCAAAGCCCGAGAAGGGTATGTCCCGGTTGCCGAGCTGGACGTGGCGAATGGGCGTATTGATTCGCTGGTGAAGGAGTTGGAGGAGGCGAAGGCGACCTTGATCTCTTCTGAGGATAGGGCTAAGGCCGCAGTCGCTGCGGCTGAAGAGGAGCGGAAGGCTGCGGACTCAATCATCCTTGGGCTGCAGAGCGATCATGCTGCCTTGGAGAAGCATGTCACCGAGAACTGACAGAAGCTCCTTGGTGAGTCGCTGCTCTTCTTTTTGATATGTCGGTGAGTCCCCGATTGGGGTAATCTATAGTGGCCCTGACGTCTGAAGTTGCAGCTATGATAGGGCAAATCAATCCAGTGGTGCAGACCTTCAACACCTCATAGTGTGTGACTGCGGTGGTGAACATGGCCACCGCCTCGGCGTTGTGCATCCAGGAAGTTCTTCAAGGAATGTCCCCAACCGAGGTTATACCTGGGGGACAGACTGAAGTATGGCGCTATTTGGAGGAGGTGCCCAACATCGTAGAATGGATGGCGCGTTCGGCTTTCAGGCGCGGGGCCACCACGGCGTTGAGCCTGGGGCTTGCTCACTTCCCTGACGATTTCGATCTTGACGGCATCACCAGCGGCTACCCTTCGGCGACTGGCATGGTGGAGATGTCGAAGGTGTTGAAGCTAACCGCCAAGGCCGCCCCATTTGCTGATCGGGTGCTGGCAGTGGGGGACTTGCTGCCGTACCAGGAGACGGTGGTGGCACCGGGCGACCCCGAGCCGGAGCATCGTGACCTGAAGTCAGAGCAGCCCTTCCTGTCGGCGCTGTCGAAGTCACTCTCGACCTACCCAATGAACCCATGGCAGCCATTTGTTCGTGTCAAGGGTGGTGGCGACGCTTCGTCATCAGGTCCTGTGAAATAGACAGCTGCCCTGGGGCAATTTGTAAGATATGCCAAGCGACGACTTTTGTAATATGAACAATGGAAGTAAGAGGAGTCAATCAACTCGCAATGCATGTTTGATTATGTGGTATGTTTATCTTTTGTTTGAGCGAGTCCCCGAGTGCGTCCGCCCTTCAGTGGGGTATAACTCGTTTGTGTACATATGTGTTTTCTTTGAATTTTTGTGTTGGTTGTCTCTTTCGTCTCTGAAGGGGCGAGTCCTCGAGCGCGATTAGGATTGTTTTTAGGCGAGTCCCCGAGTGTTTTGGGTGCGTGCCTAATGTGGGTTGTTCGTGCGTTGTTTGTAACGCGTCTCTTCCCCTGGTTCGGAGAGCCAGTCGCTGGGCGAGTCCAAGACAGCTCTCTTACTTGGTGTGTTCCCGAGCCACGTGAGGGTTTTTGCTTGTGAAGTCCTCGTGCGTGGTACTTAACTGTTCGAGTCGCTTTGCACGAGGATGGGAAGGAAAGGTCGATGTGGGAAGCGTATGTCGGTCGTCTTGGCCCGGTGGGCCAGTCGAGATGGGCGACTCCGATGGTGGCTCCGGGTTGGCGTATTCATGGACGACACAAAGCCTGAATATTTTCGGTGCCCTTGGGCCGCACTACTTAGCCGTGCCGATCGCTCGACCAATGGTTGACTTCCATAGGTAGCATATTGCTAAATGTACGAGTGCGAGTGGCACAAGAGTATGGTGAGTAGACACAATTTGTGTGGTCCAAATGTATTTCATTATATATCATCTGGGTACAAGTTTGAGTTCTATGTGTAGAACTTTCGGAGAAGGTTTACATTCCATGGCCTCCCGACCTCAAGCTGGCCGTTGCCTCGTATGTCGATGAGGTAGTAGGCGTCGTTGCCGAGGACTCGCCCTATGGAGAATGGCCCCTCCCATGGAGGGGAGAGCTTGTGCCTGCCTTTCTTGTCCTGAACCAGTCGTAGGACCAAATCGCCCTCCTGGAAGGTGCGAGTCCGGACTCGGCGGCTATGGTAGCGGCAGAGTCCCTGCTGGTAGATGGCGGTGCGGGAGCGAGCCCGGTCGCGTGCCTCGTCGATCTGGTCGATGCTATCTTGGCGGGCGATCTTGTTTATCGCCACGACATAGTTGGCGACTCGAGGTGAGTCGTGCTCCAGGTTGGTTGGCATTACGGCTTTGGCACCATACACCATGAAGAAGGGTGTGAACGCTGTGGAGCGGTTGACGGAGGTGCGGATCCCCCATATTATAGAGGGGAGCTCTTTGACCCAGCATCCTGGGGTTCGCTCGAGGGGTACTTGGAGTCGCGGCTTGAGCCCGTGGAGGATGCTCTGATTGGCATGCTCTGCCTGGCCGTTCGATTCCGGGTGGGCGACTGAGGCGAGGTCGAGTCGTATGTTGTGTTCTTCGCAGAATTCTGCCATGGCGCCTTTGGCGAAGTTGGTGTCGTTGTCCGTTATGATGTTGTGCGGGTAGCTGTACCGGTATATGAGCTCGCGTAGGAACTTGGTAGCTGTCTTGCCGTCACACTTTTTGATCGTCTTGGCTTCGACCCATTTGGTGAATTTGTTGACCGCGACCAGGAGGTGGGTGAAGCCGGATGGGGCCTTCTTGAACGGGACGACCATGTCCATGCCCCATACGGCGAATGGCCATGTGATGGGGATGGTCTTAAGTGCCGAACCAGGGAGATGCATCTGGTTGGCGTACTTCTGGCATCCGACGCATCGTTGGACGATGTCAGTGGCGTCGGCGTGCGCGGTGAGCCAGTAGAAGCCGTGCTGCATGGCCTTGGCGACCAGCGACTTGGCGTCGGCGTGATGGCCGCAGTCGCCGGTGTGGATGTCCTGGAGGATCTTGCGGCCTTCTTCTGGCTGTTTGTAGCGCTGGAACACACCGGTTACGTTGCGTTTGGAGCTCGCCGTCGATGATGACGAATGATTTGTAGCGGCGCACAATCCTTCGCGCTTCTGTCTCGTTGCTTGGGAGGATATTGTGCTCGAGGAAGGCGACATATGGTGCCATCCAGTCGCTGGGCTCCACGATCATGGCGACTAGAGCCGGCTCGGGTTGTAGTGGTATCCCGATGTCGATCTCCTTTGGTGGGAAGACCGAAGGCTTGGGGATGATGTCGAGGAAGACGCCTGCAGGTGGCGTTTGCCGAGCTGACCCGATGCGGGAAAGGGCATATGCCTCCTCATTCTTTCATCTATCAATCCACTCGACTGAGTAGCCGTCGAAGTGTCCTCCTAGCTGTTCTACTGCTTGGCGGTACGCTATCATTGTCGGGGAGACGGCGTCGCATGTTCTGACGACTTGGTCGGCAACTAGGTCAGAGTCACCATAGCACCGTAGGCGGTTGATGTTGATCTCCTTGGCAGCCCAGATGCCGTGAAGGAGGGCCTCGTATTCTGCCATGTTGTTGGTGCAGGGCTTGAAGTTGAGGTGGAGCACGTAGCGGAGCTTTTCTCCCTTAGGGGAGGTCAGTATCACCCCGTCCCCAGCGCCGTCGACGTTCTTAGACCCGTCGAAGTGGAGCGACCAATAGTGGAGGTATAGGAGCTTCTCCGGCTGTTGTGCTTCTTCCCAGTCTGCGAGGAAATCGGCCAGGGCTTGCAACTTGATCGCTTTGTGGGGCTCATATTTGATGTTGTGGACGCCGATTTTGATGGCCCACTTGGCGACTCTCCCAGTTGCTTCGCTGTTGCGTATTATGTCCGGTAGTGGTGCGGAGGAGACGACCGTGATTGGGTGCTCCTGGAAGTAATGGGGGAGTCGCCGTTGAGCTCGAAATACCGCGTATACCAGTTTCTGGTACTGCGGTTAGCGCTGACTTGAGTCCATCAGGACTTCGCTGATGTAGTAGATGGGGCGCTATACAGGGCGTTCCATGCCCTCCTCTGGCGGTTCGACGACCATCACGGTGCTCACGACTCGAGTGGAGGCCGCCACATAGACGAGCATTAGCTCTTTGTCGATTGGGGTGGCGAGGAGTAGAGCTGCGAGTAGCACTTGTTTGAACGCTTTGAGTGTGTCGTCCGCCTCCGCGTCCCATTGGATGGTGGGGTTCTTGCGCATAAGGCGGTAGAGGGGCATTTCCTTTTCGCCGAGCCAGGAAATGAAGCGACTGAGAGCCGCGACTCGCCCTGCCAACTTCTGGACATCGCACAGGCACTCGGGTTTCTCGAGTCGCGCGATGGTGTTGATCTTGGTGGGGTTGGCCTTGATGCCTCGCTTGGAGACCACATATCCAAGGAGCTGTTCGGTGGGGATGCCAAAGGTGCATTTTCCTAAGTTGAGCTTGATGTTGTACCTCCGCAGGTTTGCGAAGGTTTCCGCCAGGTCAGCGAGTAGGTCGTCTTGGTGGGTGGACTTTACCACCACGTCATCGATGTAGACGTGTATGTTGCGGCCAATTTGGCTCGCGAGGCATTCCTGCATGCACCTTTGGTATGTGGCGCCGGCGTTCTTAAGGCCAAACGTCATGGCCGTGTAGCAGAAGGCGCTGAGTGGCGTGATGAACGCCGTCTTCTCCTCGTCCTCGACCGCCATCTTGATCTGGTTGTAGCCAGAATACGCGTCGAGGAAGCACAGTGACTATGATCCCGCGGTCGAGTCGATGATCTGGTCGATGCGTGGTAGGACGAACTCCTCCTTCGGGCAGACGCTGTTGAGGTTGGTGTAGTCGATACACATTCTCCACGTGTTGATCTTTTTCAGGACCAAGACTAGGTTTGCCAGCCACTTGGAGTATTTTATTGGCCGAATGAAGCCTGCGCTAGCAGGCGCTGTACTTCTTCGGCGATTGCTCGACAATGCTCTTCATTGAAGGGCCGCCGCGACTGCTTTACTGGTCGCACTTTGGGGTCGGCATTGAGTTTGTGCTTAGCGAGTTCCCTAGGGACACCTGGCATGTCATATGGTTTCCATGTAAAGATGTCACGATTCTCACGAAGGAACCTGATGAGCACGCTTTCCAATGCGGGGCTCATGTGCGCTCCAATGGTGACCGTCTGGCTGGAGTCGCTCAGGACGAGCTTGACGGTGCGGGTGTGTGTGGTCGCCTCGAACGTGGAACTCGCGGCGGTTGGCTTCTTCAGGATGGTGGGGTCGTCCTTGTTGATGTTGCCCGCGTATTTTGCGAGCTCCTCCGTGTGGTCAGTCTCCGCGGCGATGACGGCGTCGGTGATGACGGCGTCGGCGAGCTTGGCGCCTTTGTCTTCGCATTCCACGGCCATGTCGGGTTCGTCGTGGACGTTGATGATGCCGCTTGGACCTGGAAGCTTCATCATGTTGTAAGCGTAGTGGGGGGTCGCCATGAATTTGGCGAACGTTTGGCGTCCCAGGATGCAATCGTAGGGGCTGCGGAAGTTCACCAGCTCGAACATGATCCTCTCGGTACGGTAGTTTGCTGGAGTGCCGAAGGTGACTGTCAGCATCACTTTTCCAATCGGGTACACCTTCCGACCGAGGACAATGCCATGAAAGGTTGTCAGGGTCGGCTCGATTGCTGATTCTGGGAGCTGGAGCCTCTTGAACGTGTCTAGGTACATGATGTTGATGGAGCTCCCGCCGTCCATCAGTGTCTTGGGCAGCCAGTAGTCGGCTACTTTGGGCCTGACCACCAGTGCGACTCGCTCTGGATATTTGATCCTGGGCGCATGATCCTGGCGACTCCAGGTGATGCTTTGCTCGGACCAGTTGAGGAAGCGGGGGATGTCAACTTGGGTCACAGGCGGTGACGGTGACCACACGGGCGAGTACCTTCTTCTCGCGTTTGGTGCCGAGCCCGGTGAAGGTGTGTAGCGAGCCGGCGGCGTGTCCAAACCCGCCGGCATTGCCGTTGTCCCTTGGTGGGTTATTGTTAGGTTCCTCCCTTGCTCGCCTTGCCTTTTCAATCTCTTTAAGAGAATGGCAGTCCGCGGTGGTGTGGGTGGTGGGTTTTCCCTCCCTGCTATGGTAGACGCAGGGCTGGTTGAGCAGGGCGGCGGGGTCGAATTTCGGCCTTGCCAAGTTGTTGGCGCGGTAATTTCCGCTGTCGCGGTAGTTTCCTCCGTCGCGGCGAAAGTTCTTTGGGTCGTGTTGGCCATAGCCAGTGTTGGCGACAAAGTCGACTCGCCCATCACTGCGGCGCTTGCCAGTGATTCGAGTGTTGCTATAGCGCATGTCGCGCTATCGCCCACTGTCATGGCCACTGGTGCGGCGTCTCCCTCCCGACTCATCGTCGGAGTCCTGGTTGGGGTCCTCTTCCACGTAGCATTTGGCAATCTCGAGGAGGTCGGGGATGTTGTCGATTGTCCGGTAGACCCTCTTGATCTTAGCGACCAGGGGTTCGTACCGACACGCGTTCTTGAAGCAATGTATCGCCGTGTCCGGGTGGATGCCAGAGGCGTTTGTCCATAGTTCCTACCACCTCTGAATCCAGTGACGGGTCGACTTGCGTTGTCCCTAGATGCATCGCTCCAGGTCTTCAATGGTGGTGGCGTGGGTGTAAGAACCCTCAAAGTGCATGACGAAGGCATCCCGCATCTCTTCGCGGGAGTCAATGCTGTCGGTCGGGAGGGTGTTGATCCATTGCCGGGTCGCACCCTCCATCATCAGGGGGAGGTAGCGAGCGGCTAGCAGGTCGGTGTGGCTAGCGATTCCCATCGCCATGAGGTATGTGTCCAGCCACACTGCTGGATCGTATGTTGGGTCGTGCTTTTCGATCTCCTTGGGCGCGTTGAAGTTGGCGGGGTACTTCTCGCCTCGGATCATAGGTCCGAAGCACTAGGGGCCGACTCAGCTGAGCGAGACCCTTGGTTCAGGGTCGCCGCGGTTGGTGAGGGTGTGCCTCAAGTCATTGGGTTGGCGCACCCGCCAAGCCTGGTTGTTGACGATGTGCGTTCGGGCGTCGATGGGTTGCCCATTGGTGGCGACCGTGTTGTTCACCGGTCGCGGCTTGTTGGTGGAGAGCGCGGGGTTGGCTGCCCATGGCTGGTGCGCCAGGGGCTGCGGTGGTGGGCACGTAACGGTGTTGGCGATGGTTGGGTGGCCGCTCGAGGCCACCCTGCTTGCCGAAGAGCGGGAATACATCCGCAACTGTGGGTCGACTACCGCAACTTGTTGCTCGACGGCCCTGGCGAGTAGAACCTTGGCATACTGGATCTGGAGTGCACCTTTGTAGGGGTTCGTAGCATGGAAAACAAAAATTTTCTACCGCATGAACACACAATCAAGATCTAATCTATGATCAAGCCAAGATCTATCTACTAGATTGTAGCAACGAGTCGATAGAGGAACTTACCCTCGAAGATTCCAAAGTGGTTAACGAGAGCAGATTCTCGTGGGTGATGTAGTCGTACTCTTTCCGATCTCAAGAAGACGATCCTTCCGGCGCTGCGTTCTGGCAGCGCTCCCGCAGTCGGTCACACGTTCGGTACTTGATGAAGACCTTCCTCTCCCTTGTTCCAGCAGGCAGCAGAGGTTGTAGCACTCTCCTCGCGATTCCGGCAGCACAACGGCGTGGTACCGGAAGTAGAGGGGAGATCTCGCAGGGCTTCGCCTTAAGCCAGAGCGAGTATGGTGGAGTATGAGAGAGCTTTGGTGATCTAGGGTTTAGAAACACCAATTAAAAGGCTCTAAACCGGAGGCTAGGGCAATTAGAAGCTCTAACTTGACGGCTTGGGAGAAATCCCTAGGTTGTGGCTAGGGTTTAGGTTTAGAGGAGAGGGACTTGTGTGCTAGGAGGGGCAGCCCTGCCCCTCCCTTTATAGGTGGGAGGCGCGACCAAGGGGAGGGGAGTCCCTCCCCAACTCGGCTTGGAGGTGGGCCGGCGGTTGGAGGAGGGAATCCCTCCCCAACTCGGTTTCCCACTTCTCCTCCTCTTTCCAAAACTTGCCGTTTGACTTTCAAACTAGCCGTTTGACTTTTCAAATTAGGATTTGAATAAACCCTTTATTTTGGACAGCAATGAAACCTAGTACATGATGCAATCATTCCAACTTAAAATGACACATTCATGTACCCTTCCCCCCCGGAGTGCCGGACATTCCGGAACATTCTAGAACATTCCCAATGAAAACACCGGAACCATTCCCCAACTCCGAAACGGGACTTTCCTTATATGAATCTTATTCTCCGGACCATTTCGGATCTCCTCATGATATCCCGGATCCCATCCGAGACTCCGAACAACATTCGGTATCTTACTCATCATTCCATAACTACTCAACAACATCGAATCCTTAAGTGTGTCTCCCTACGGTTCGTGAATTATGCGGACATGATCGAGACACTTCTCCGATCAATAACCAATAGAGGAATCTGGAAATTCATATGGCTCCCACATATTTCTACGATTACTTTGCGATCGAATGAACCACTTACATATGATACCAATTTCCCTTTGTCTCACGATAGTTTACTTATCCGAGGTTATGATCGTCGGTATCTCTGCATACCTAGTTCAACCTCGTTACTGATAAGTACTCTTTTCTCGTTCCCGTGATATGTGATCCCTTGTGAGCCAGTCACATGCTTGCAAGCTAATTGGATGACATTTCACCGAGAGGGCCCAGAGTATATCTATCCGTCATATGGATGGACAAATCCCACTCTTGATCCATGTGTCTCAACCAATACTTTCCGAACACTCAATGCCACCTTTATAGCCACCCTGTTACGGTGTGGTGTTTGATGTCCATCAAAGCATCCTTCCGGTAAAGGTGATATGCATGATCTCATGGTCGAAGGAATTAGGTTACTATGTATCAGAAAGCTTATAGCAAATGAACTATATTAAATGACTTGATCTTTATGCTACGCTTAACTATAGGAGTATGTCCATCACATCATTCTCCTAATGATATGACCCTGTTGTTAATAACATCTCTATGTTCATGATCAGGAAACCATGATCATATATTAACCAATAAGCTAGTTTAACAAGAGGCTTTACTAGGGACTCTTTTATGTTTACAAATCACACAAGTATTAATGTTTCCGGTTAATACAATTATAGCATGGTATGTAAACATTTATCATAAGTATGAAGATATGATAATAACCACTTTATTATTGCCTCTTGGGCATATCTCCAACAGCCTTCTCCCTAGACGTCGAGGTTGGCGACCGCGGCGGCGGCCGCGACGACGTTGTCCATCGGGGTAGAGTATAGTGGGAGTCCGTTTGCGTCGCGGGCCTGCAGCGAGATTATGATCCGCGGCTGGTCCGGCGTGGGCGCGCGACCGATGGGTGGTGGTGGGGCCCCAGTCGTCGGTGCGCTGGGTGGTGGTCGGTTGCTCCCACCCGGCGGCGCGTTCTCGCAGTACTCGCGCTCAGCCGCGCGTGCGTGGTCGCTTTCGTCGTTGAAGTTTAGGACACGACCTTGGACGTTGGAATTCAGGCAGGTCCTGATGCAGCGCTGGTGGTAGAGCAATAGATCCCGCACCGTTTCCCACTCGAGGCGGAATTCCTCATGCTCGGCTAGCTCCTTGCGTTGTGCCTCCTCCAATCGCGGGCGGGCTTCCTCCACCTCTGTGGTCGTGGCGGTCGGTGGGATCGGCGTGGAGAACGGATCTGGCGGAGCGACTGTGCTGCCTGCCATGTAGATCGCGTTGAAGCGATTCGATCTAGCGTGGAAGTCCTCGGGGGACTCCAAGCCGGAGTCGGAGTCGAAAATTCCAAGGATGGAGGAGACCTCAAAGTCCTCAGGGTTGGAGACCCACGTGATGGAGTCCTCCCGTTATGCTGCGGTGATAGATCCGTCGACCGAGGCAGGGGTCGCGGAGTCAGTGTCGTCCGTGGCAGCGTTGGTCTTGGCCGCGCTGCTGGCGGCCGAGTCGTACTCGGTGATGAGGCTCCTGATGGAGCGGACCTGCTCCTCCGAGAGCAGATCGCGGCGCGCCGGTGACCCACCGACAATCACCATCGCAGCTGGGTCGACCGTGCCAGTGAAACCGACAAACAGGTTGATGGTGCCGACCGACATTATCGCCCTATGGGTGATCAGGCACAACGCCGGGATGTAGCTGTTGGGCAGGATCTGTAAGATCCCACCGATGGCGATCATGCAGCCGGTGGCGATGGCCGATCGATTGGTGAGTAGGGTCTCGCCGCAGAACTCAGGCCAGTCTGGCTAGGCCCCACGGTGGGTGCCCTGTCGTGGAAATGGCCATGGCAGTCGCTGTTATGGGCAGCGATTGATAGAATCGGGGGCGAGAGCTGGCGGCCATCTGCGGTGCGAGATGGGGGCGGATGCACATGGGTTTACCCAGGTTTGGTCCCCCGGAGGGTAAAGACATACTCCTGCTAGATTAGATTGATGGAGAGCGAGTTACAGGGGTGGCGAGCTCGGCGTCTAAGCAGCGAGTCGCTTGAAGGGTTGTATGATGGAACATAAGTCCTTAGAGTACCCTAGGGAGGTTTATATAAGAGGCACCTCGCCAGGGTCTACAGCTTACAACCGAACAAGATATGGATTCGGAGGCTTTGACCTAATTCGACTAGGCTTTGAGTACGCTTCTGGGCCTCTAGTCGCCAGGCCTTCTACTCAGTCGCATTCCAGTCGCCGTCCTGCAGGCCCACTCGCTAAGCCTTCGACCCAATCGGAACTTCCTGTTGGGCATACCCCATTTGGCATATCCCCATCATATTATGAGGAGCATAAGCAAGGAGGATACATAAGGACTCAAGACGAGCCACTGGAGCATAAGTCTCGCCGAAGTCGATGCCCTCAACTTGGGAATAGCCTTGTGCCACGAGTCGTGCCTTGTTCCTTACAACAATGCCATTCTCATCTTGCTCATTCTTAAAAATCCACTTTGTGCCGATAACATTGCGGCAGTCCTTGGGCTTCTCTACTAATTTCTAGACATTATTGCGCTCAAAGTTATTTAACTCTTCATGCATAGCAACAACCCAGTCCGGGTCTTCAAGGGCTTCAAACACTTTCTTGGGTTCCACCATGGATATGTGAGCTTGGTGCTCACCAAATCTTGCTAGCTCCCTTCTTGTGGACACCCTTCGTCTGATATCTCCTACAACTTTGTTAAGAGTGTGACCCCTTAATTCAAGATTCCTATCTGCACGAGCTTTGCGACGAAGTTCAGTCAACTTGTTGTCTCTTGGAGGAATAACTTCATCATTTGAGTCTTTGTTGGAATTATTAGCTTGGCCTTGATCTCCATCTTGATCAAGAGGAATAGGAGATGATGAATCTTGCCCTTGATATTGATGAGTAGCCATAACAGGAGGCAGCTGCTGCTCAGAATTTTCAGGGCCAGATAATCCGACGGAGGGAGTGGTCGGATAATCTGGCCTGGGAGAACTTGGTCCATCTTCACTGTCTTGTAGGATTCTGGCTCGAACTAGAGAGGGGTCGGATAGTCCGGGGTCAGCCGAAAAATCTGGCCTGGGGGTAGCAGCAGATTCTTCGACAATGTTTTCACTGGTACCATCACTTCTGCCAGTCGAGGAAGGTTGGCCGAATAATCCGGTGTCCACCGGATAATCTGGCCTGGAGCTTTCTGGAGAAGTTTGAGGTGTTGGTGTAAAGGTTTCTCCAACAGTTGGAGCATGTTGAGCTTGTGTCGGTGAGGGCTCTACTTGAGTAGAGAATTATCCTTCCCGATCCGCCACAAGGGGTTCCTCAATGGGGCGAAAAAATCCCACGTCCATTCTTCTTATGGCTTCTTGGGGTATTTCAACATCTGCATCACAAACATCAACTTGCCCCACACAGGAGCCATCATTTTCCTCGAACACCACACTACAAGATTCTACAACAGTTCCGGAGAGCTTATTGTAGACTCTATAAGTGTGGGATTCGGCACCATAACAAACAAAAATGCCTTCTAAAGCCTTAGACTCGAATTTAGATAGACAAACTCCTTTGATAAGAAATAAACACTTACAACCAAATACCTGGAAGTAGGAGATGTTTGGCTTGTTACCAGTAAGTATTTCATAAGGTGTCTTGTCCAAGATTTTGCGGAGGTAGAGCTGGTTGGAAGAGTGGCATGCGGTAGAAATTGCTTCAGCCCAGAAGTTATATGGTGACTTGAATTCAGCCAACATAGATCTTTCCATATCCATTAAGGTCCGGTTCTTCCTCTCGGCTACACCATTTTGTTGAGGGGTGTACGTAGCGGAATATTGGTGTCTTATCCCCTCTTCACTTAGGAATTCATTCAGAGTGTAGTTCTTGAACTCGGAGCCGTTATCGCTTCTAATTGCCAAAATAGGGACATTGTGTCGACATTGAACCTCGTTGGCAAAATCGATGACCGTTTGTTGAGTCTCGCTCTTCAGCTTGAAGAAATAGACCCATGTATATCTTGAATAATCATCAACAATTACGAGGCAATATTTCTTCCCACCTAGGCTTGCATGAGATGGAGGACCAAAGAGGTCCACATGAAGGAGCTCTAAAATCCTCTTTGATGAAATAATAGTCTTCTGTCGATGAGGAGAGTCATGCATTTTCCCTTCAACACAAGCCCTGCAAACACGATCTTTGGCAAAGGAGACATTTTCTTTTAGTCCAAGAATGTGGCCACCCTTGTGAAGACTTTGTAAAGTTCTCATATTGACGTGGGCTAGTCGGCGATGCCATAGCTAGCCTACGTCAGCCTTTCCAAAAAGACACATCGGGCCTGTAGTGATTTCCCCGAAAATTCCACCACATACAGGTCATTTTTGACATATCCAACGAAAGCGACCTTTAGAGACTTTCTCGACAAGAGTACCACTAAATCACCATCAATAAAAACAGCGAAGCCCATCTTACCAAGGGCGAGGGTCTCAACAAGCATGACATCCATGAGAGAAATATTATGAGCAACCACAACCTTGCCAAGACCCAATACCTCAGATTTTGACTTGTCACCATAGGAGACGGTTATGTGATCATGATTTGGCCGCATCTCCGAGATGATCTCCTTGCTTCCGGTCATATCACTAGTGAACCCGCTATCGACCACCCATTTGGACCCACCGTAAGCATATCCCTGCAAAAAAGTTACTTCTTGGTTTTAGGTACCCATTTTTCAAAGGGTACTCTCATGTTAGTGACAAGGGTATTGGGAACCCAATAGACCAAGAAATGTAACTATCAAATGGACCAACATAGCTAGCATAGACATCACCATAATAATCACAAAATAATTCATAATTTAGATTATTAGCCCCTGCAAAAACAACATAGTTAGTCTTGTCATTAGTTGTGGTGCTTGTCTTTGTTTGAGCGGTTTTGCTCTTCTTATTCTTCTTCTTCTTCTTTGTCTTGGGAACATAACCAAGACCTTCTTTTCCATTGTTTGTTCTTTGCTTGCTAAGAATCTCATCTAGGACTTCTTTA
This sequence comes from Avena sativa, assembly GCA_916181665.1. NCBI lineage: Eukaryota > Viridiplantae > Streptophyta > Magnoliopsida > Poales > Poaceae > Avena > Avena sativa. The sequence goes on along the minus strand of OV702291.1, from coordinate 121,683,356 downwards.
CCTTTAGGTTGAGACCCCTTTACAAGTTCTTCTTTTAGTCTTGCATTTTCTTCAATAATATCTTCATGTCCATACGATTGTGTGGAGGTGCTGGGCATATCATACTTGTCCAATTGAGTTTGGAGCTAATCACGAGACTCATTTAGAGTAGAGAAATCACTCTCCAATGCCTTGTATGCAATATCGAGTTTCTCTAACATCTCTGAGAGTCTAGCATGAGTAGCCCCAAAGTCAATCTTCTCTTTCTTTAGTTTCTTTACCTTAGCAAGAGCATTGTCACGTTCATTTATGAGTTGGGCAACAACTTCTTCATGAGACTCCTCAATTGACTCAAGTTTCTCCTCCAAAGAGACTCGAGTTTCCTCTTCTTCTTCTAGAGCGTTCTTCAAAGAGGCTATCTCCAAAGCATCTTCTCTTTCAATTCTCCCCTTCTCTTCGAGGAGTTATTCGGAGTGAGCAAGTTAACTCATAAGAGCATCAAAATGAAGTTTGTGCTCACCTTGCAGGTTAGTAAAAAAATTGTCCAAACCAATAACCTCTTCTTTTATCCTAAGACTTGTATGATCATCCAGATCAATTTTCATAGTAGTCTTAGGAAATGAGGAAGTGGAAGATGATACCTCGGACCCTCTTGCCATAAGGCAAGTGATGTTGTTGTTGATGACATTTTCGTTTGGAGAGTCGAAGAGAGATGTGGGTCTCGATGTGGTGGCTATGGCAGCCACCTCCCGAGAGCTATCTTCATCCTCTTCATCTTCACTTGCAGAAGAATATTCCTCTTGTGCCACCAAGACAATCTTCGGTTGCTTCTTGTAAGGGCCATTCTTCTTGATAAACGGTTTCTTTTGAGGTGCCTTGGACTTTTCTTTGAGGATGAGCCTGTCCCCATTATCTTCTCTACTTTGATAAGGACACTCAGCCACAAAGTGCAACTGGTCCCCATAATTGTAGCAAGTTCTCAGTTTTGGGCCATTCTCTCTTCGCCCACTTGACCCATTCTTGCGCTCAAGTTCAGACTTAGCCTTAGCTGGGTCCTTCCAAAAGTTCCTGGCGCAGAAGGCCATGTACTCAACATGAGCACGCTTGACCTCCTCGGGACAGCCCATGGAGACAACCTCGTATCCTCTACTATCCTCATCTTGTTCAACAACATTGGCCTTTAGAGCAACATTAACTCCCTTTTGCATCCCAATTGCTCGAGCACGAGCGTCTTCGGCATTCTTAGCGGCAACTTTGAAGGCCACCATTTCTTACATGACTTCATTGGAAGTCATTTGATGGTAGTTGTGTCTACCTTGCAAACTCTTCAAGTCCGTTAGCTCAAATGGCATGAGAGCCTCACATATTTCCTTTTGATCCAAGCATCATCAATGTGAGTGGCTCCATGCTTTCTAAATGTTGTTGCAATGCTCTTGAGCCTTCTATACATGTATTCATGGTCCTCACCATCCAACATGTAAAATCCTTTAGCTTCATTGCTAAGAGCATCATACCTATTTCTTCTCATGCTTTCATTTCCGATGAACAGGTCAGTGAGAGTATCCCAAGCTTCTTTGGCGGTGTTGAAGTGCTAAATATGTGGCATGTTCTTGGGACCCACTCCGAGCTGAATCATGTGAAGAGCCGTTGCATTTAGTTGACTATCCACAACTTCTCTTCTAGTCAAATTAGTGGGGTCTCCAATATGAAGTCCATCTTCAATGATCCTCAAAGCTCAATTGACAAACTGCACACATGAGATTTCATTAAGAATTGCCATTGATTAAATGAAGATGCAGTAAGCTTGGGTGGATCACCCCTATTGTTTATATGATGATGAGGGATAGGTGGGTCGGTAGAATATAAGTGAGAGACCTCACTATAATCCTCCTTACCACTTCCCTTCTTAGAAGCAGAGCCATTATTTTTCTCACCACCACCTCATCTTCCTTAGATTCGGCATGAGCCTTATCCTTAGATAGAGGAGTGGTGGCCTCAGAGGAAGATGGAGGTGGGGTTGTAGATGAGGTGAGACGAGCAATCATTTGATGCATCTCTTCCATTTTGGTCTCAAAGGATATCAACAAGGTTGTTTCCAACATCTTGAGGTCATCCATTGTGACCTTGTCCATAGCTTCACTCCCATTTTCCTTAGTGCCCATACTTCTCTTAGGCGGTTAAGCCCAAATAAAGAGCCGAGGATCTGATACCAATTGAAATGGATCGTATGGGCACCTAGAGGGGGGTGAATAGGTGCTACTTCAAATATTAATACTTTTTCAATTTTAGGCTTGACACAAAAGGTAAATTTTCTAGATATGCAACTTCGTAGAATTTCCCTATATGCAAACCTAACTACTAGCGAGTAAAGGCGGGTATGAGAGAGGAACGAGGAAACCATAGTGGAGCACACGGAGACACAAGATTTGTTTTACCGTAGTTCCTTCCTTGTTAAGGGAAGTACATCTGCGTTAGAGGGGTGGGCGGTACGAAGACCACCACGCCACAATAGGCCTCACCCTGTTCTCCGATGGATCTCGCCACCAAAGGCCTGATCCACCTTTCCACTATTGGAACCCTTCGAGGCAGGAACCGATGCCTTTACACTAGCAGGGCACAACTCCACAACCGAATTGGAGGCTCCCGTAATGACAACAAGCTGCCACAAGAACAAATTTATCAATATCAAAACACTAGATCTAGATATTAACAAGAATACTAGATCGAGAGATCTCCAAGTGAATTGAGTGAAGTTGAAGCGCTTGATTCATGATGTCGAAGAATGAAGTCTCCTCCTTCAATTCCCCCAAAGATTGAAGCCTTTAGGTGGTTGAAGTGGGAGATCTTAAATGAGAGCTTTTGCAACAGATCAGAACTTTTTCAAATGAATCAAGAGATCTGACAGGAGGGGTGATTGGGACTTTCATACTCCCTGTCCAAACAAAGTTGTTGGAGTATTCTGGGGCCAGATTATGTGGCCTAAGAGAGGGTCAGATTATCCGGCCTGGGGAAAACTCTACTCCTGACTCAGATTATCTAGGGGAAAATGAATCAAGAGATCTTCCCTTAGTCACTTCTCCTTGGGACCAGATTATTCGGCCTAAGAGAATGCCAGATTATCCGGCTGGGGGGAAAATCCGCCCCAGCCACGGATTGTCCAGGGAAAAATTCGCCCCTGACAGAAGCTCACACACGACCAACTCTGGCCAAGAGGGTCAGGCCGGATTATCTGGCCCTTGATGGGGGCGGATAATCCGGCCCTCCAACAACAATTTTTCTTTCCCGTAGCACTTAGCACACATGAGAAACTCCATGGTATTGTTATCTAACACACAAAACACAAGAGATCATGAAATGTTCTTTCATTCGGCAACCTCACTTCTATGAGACATAGACAAAGTTTTCCAACCAAAAAATATATGGTTATTAACCGCCATTAATTTGTCTGACAGTTTACTTTTCAATGAACTCCAGAAGAGCTAACTGACCTTTGGAGTCTTCAGTTTCTGGAACTTTCAAGAAACCACCTATCGTTTTGTATTCTTGAAGGTAATGGTCGTTTGAATTTTCTCGAGTCACTTGTTCTATCATCTAATGAACTTCGAGGCGCATCTCCATCTTATGAGAGCTCAGCACATTCAATATCTCTCGAACAATCATTTTTCTAGATAGATACTCATAGGCTGTCAGATTTAGACCCTAACTGATCCATCCCTTTACTCCACCAATTCCGGGATTTGTGGATTTCTGTTACGTTCCCGAACTATACATAGCTCACAATTGGATAAGAGATCCTAGTTCTAGGGTTTAGATAGATGGGAGTTGGGGATAGAGCCACCGCCACCGCCTAATTTAGGTTTCTGTTATTCCACCCTCTGTCCTCGCCACCATCAGGGTCGCCATGTAGTAGGTAGGTGGCCATGTGCGGTCTAGGGCCTGCTTCCATGCTCTTCTTCCAGATGGTGGCCCACATGTGGTGGTAGCATTGGCCGTTGTCACAGCTAGCGTGTCAGTAGAGATAGGGGTTGTTAGGGGTGAGAACTGGTAGTGGATAATCCGAATAATCCGACATTCGTATTCGGAAAATTGAAAATGTTCATGGTAATATCTGAATCCGGACGAAGATAAATATGGATGAAGTAACTATTTGGATTCTTTTTGCAAATACAAGTACGAATGTGGTTTCAAATTTTGAAGCAAATGTGGATATAAAAATGGATATATTGGTATTCAAATAAAATTATGTTAGCCTATTTTAGTAATTGTAGTCCGATATGGCAATTATGCAACCTAAAGGACTGAGAAAATTGTTTTTATGTGATTAAACTTGAAACACTATTGTGTATTATGTCAATATGTTTAACTCAATGATGTTATACAGGTGACTAACTATAAGACAATAGTATATTATTTTGTTATTCATATCCATTCTGAATTGAGACAACATCCGATTGGTATTCGTATCTAAGTAACATCCGCTCGGTATTTGTATTCGACAACATCCGTATTTTGCATCTGAGTTTGTTTTGTAAATATGATGAAAACGGATGTGGGAAGGGCACTATCCTATCCGCATCCAATCCGTTTGACAATTTCCTTGCTAATTTCCTATAAAAAAAATAGGTAGTGTATTCTCTTTTTTTTTGCAAAAAAGATCAGCGCACCTTTGCTAATTCGTGGTCGTGGTGGTGCACTGTGTTGTGACGAAGCAATGCTGCAGTTCACGACAGTGAAATTATCCAAACGGGAGGACAAATGATATGCATGTTTCTCCCCGTCGCGGTGCCTTGCCGCCCATGGATGTACGGAATGCGTCAAAACGACCGGTTCTACATACGTTAGCCGGCAAGCAGCAGCCATATGTATATATCTCATGCAATGGACTCAGGTTTTTCCTACTGAACCCTCCAGGATCCAGGACATGACAAGACCAGCCGACGCGCTCCTCGCCAGCACTGCCGCCGCGCTTTTTCTGAGGTGCTCGTCTAGGTGGATGCTCATCTGAGGTGCTACATGAACATTTGTTTACTGGAGCAGCATATTTTACACTCCTGTGACCTTAGTAGCAAGGTACTGTCATCTGTACGGTAACCATGATTATCTTTGTGTAGTAAGCTACTGTCATTTCCACACCTTGAGGTTGAAGGTGTTCTGGTCGATGCGCCAGAGCCTGAAGGTCTCCCACCCAGAGGCTGAAGGTCGGTTTGCGGTCAGTGCGCCACCGCCACCATTCTCGGCGGACATGTAGGCATTTTGCATGACAGACTTGAACTGCAGCTGTGTCCCATCCTGCTCCATCGATACATTGGCAGAAATTAAGAAACAGACATCGTGGCATATATGAAATTCATTCAGACAACAAAATAAATTTAAAAGAAAGATTTGATTTACTCAAAACATCGCATCAAAATATACATGCATTAATTAAGGGAAATGTAGGAATAAAACAGAAAGAGAAATATAGGTGGCCAGGTTTCTTGGTTACCAGGAGATCTTTGTTGGGTATGCCGTCAAAAAGTGAAGGGAGGATCCAGCCCTCTGTGACGAGCCAGCCTCCGAGGTTTGCGGCTCGCACGGGGAGGAGAGGAGAAGCGAGGTTGGGTAGCAGGACCAAAGTTTGGGCGAGAGAGGATGGCCATGAACAGCACATAGGCACGAGGAGGCACACACATGAGCTCCTCATGATTTGGCAACTGCAGTAGTAGCTCTGTGTTGTGGTTGTGATCCTCTCAGTGGTCAGCTCGCTTAAATAGGAGAGTGTCATGTGGGTCAGCGAAGAGAATGTGGGCGCACGTTAGGGCTGCACCATTGCACGTCAGGTGAGAATGTGAGATGCCTCCCCATATACTAGTGAGGATAATAGGATGGAGCTACCTGGGCATTTGATAGTGGATCAAACATACTTTCAATCTGTCAATGTATTCATGCTCCAGCTCCACTCTCCTGGGCAGAGTTAGTTAAGTGGCACCCATGTTAGATAGCAAAATTTCCGGCTAACACGGGAGTTGACTTCATTAATTAGTACGATGATAAGATGCCGGAATGTATTGTTTTCTTTGTGAAACTTGGTACAGATGCAGAAGTACACGTACATACACTCATCCCTATAAACACACGCGCAAATTCTAAGTCTAATAGACTGAGTGAGGTGGGTTCTTTGTGCGACAATTCAGTCCATATCTAGTGTAGGCGTCCGCACCACAGACGTCTCGCTATCAACATAAACATCACCGCTTACTAAAGAATATTTCGCCTTTACGACTCAACAAACCATCAAATCTAGAATTTAAACTCTGGTGAGATGAGGATACCATTGTCCTCCTAAGCATCCAACCACGGATTGATTGTCATTCATAAGGTTAGTTGAATGTACTCGAATATATGAAACAAGGATATCCCAGGACACTACACGGTTTGGTGTTTAAGGATACTATATTTCTTAGAAAAAGATGGGTTGTATCACCAGCTGGCTGATTCCACTAATCGCGCAATGAGAGTAATAACGTAGTCCACGCGTACAGAGCACGACACCCAAACTCCCAAACACAAAGAAAGAACAACGACGACGACATAGTGAGAGCGAAACAGACTTCAACGCCTAAAGCGAGAGCGAGAGCGACAACCCCTATGACATTGGTACGACTAAGCCATCACACACACCTCAAATCGCTATATCCCGCGTGAATCTTGGAACCATCACAATCCATGGGTAGGCAAGACATTTTTATGCCTTTTTTTTTGCAAAATTCCACCAATCTACTATTGAACATATACAACAGTATAAAGAGTTTTAAAGTACTCCCTCCGCCCCATATTAGTTGACTTGAGTTTATCTAGATTTGAATGTATCTAGACATGTTTTAGTGCTAGATACATCCGAATCTAGACAAACTCAAGTCAACTAATATAGGTCGAAAGGAGTAATAAAATAGGTCATTGGACCACCTAGTGATAGCTACAATCATCGTGGCCAGGCAAAACTTGTCATACACTAGTAGAAAATGGGCTTTTAGTACCGGTTCTTAAGGGTTTTTACTCCCGGCTGCCCAACCGGGACTACAGAATCGGGACTAAAGTCCCCCGTCTTTAGTCCCGGTCGTGCCATAAACCGGGACTAAAGGCCCTCACGGGGTACGGTCGAGCGCGGGATTAAAGATTTTTTTTTTGAATATTTTTTCGAAACTTTTTTGGATTTTTTTTTCGATTTTTTTTAAACTTTTGAATTGTTTGACTCGTTAATCTCTTATTTGAAACATTTTTAACACTAAGTACACTTAACCTTAGGTAAACTACACTTATGGTCAAATTTTTCGATCGGTCACCTATCCTAATACTACTCCACCCAGCACACTTAACTTCTCCGTTCCATCATGTTGCGCGAGGAAAATTGTACGTTATTGTAAACACTACCATATTAATCCTATGAACTCTTATCAATATGTCACACATCTTTATTTTTTCAAATTACAAACAATTATTTAAATAAACAACAATAAATACCTAATAATAATAATTTATTTAAATGAAAACAAAATAACTAACTAAAACAATAATTTATTTATTCATTCAAATTTATTCATTTAATGTGGTATAAAATAATATCTTTAAATCTATAAATCGAAATTTGATAAATAATTTATCCATTATTATAAAAAATGTGAGGAATCTAAATATGACATAAACAATTTATTAAAAAAATAATTTTTAAATTGAAATAATATTTTATTCTTTTTTGCCATTTATTCATTTAATATTGCATAACTAATATCTTTAAATACGTAAATTGAAATTCACCAAATAATATATCCATTATTATCAGAAAAATATGAGGAATCCAAGTTTGACATAAAAAATTTACTAAAAAATTAATTTTAAAAATAACTTTTTTTCCTTTTCGAATTTTGAAAATCTAAAAGACTTCAAAACGACCTAAGGCGGTTGAAATTGAACTAGAAATTTTTTCCGCACATTTTGATTGGTTGTACATATTTTTCCAATATCGTACGCAAAAATTGTCCGTTTTCTTTAGTCCTGGTTGATGTCTCAAACCAAGACTAAATAGCGTCTTTAGTCCCGATTGGTAACACCAACCGGGACTAAACGGGCTCGCATCTATCACAGTTTGCTGCAACCCCTTTAGTCCCAGTTGATGTCTCCAACTGGTACTAAAGGTCCCGTTTGAACTGGGACTAAAGCTTGCCAGCGTCCTAGCCGTTGGAATCTGACCAATGCTCACATTAGTCCCGGGTCCAACCATAACCAGGATAAATGCTCCGAACAACTCTGGATGAAAGGATCTTTTTCTACGAGTGATAGTAGAGCTTGTTGTAGTAAACATGCAGGAATTCATCACGCAAAGGCACCAGAGAAGCAACTATCGCTGAAGGTGATGACCATAGATCGGAAGAGACTGGCCTAAAACGACACCAACAAATACGAAACACGGTTATATCTCAAAAGATCTGCCAGACATACAACTCCACGTATAGTCTGTTAGTTTTCACGGGTTGTATGTACTTCGTGGAGTTCCTTTCCATGCTACGCTCATAATCATTTTCACGGTTGTCTGCATTATAAGGGTTTTACTTTGGTATTATTATTACATTTTTTAATTCATAATAAAAATGTGAATTTCACTTTAGAATTTTCATATTTCCATGAAATTTGGGTGTACATATTAGTTTATAATTTTCTTGGCATTTCCTTGAATTACTAAAGACCTTTAGAAATTATTTTCTCAAATTCTTCTATTTTTCATACCAAACAAAAGTATTGTAAAAAATATATAATTTTTTTGTATACCTTAAATTTTTATATACAGAACTATTTTATGATTTAATATTGAGAGTTATTATTGTTAATGATTTTTTCCAAATTGTGAAATGACTAAACTACCACTATGGGATTGGGCCCACTCGTTAGACCTGAAGGGTCAAAACCAGCATGGACCGGGTCTGGTCCAAGCAGACTGTGTCACTCCCCTTCTATCTCAACTGTGTCGCTCTCTCCCTCCCATTCTCATGATATCCTGGCGACTTCGTCGCTGTCGGCATCGCCCTGAAGATTCCGGACGGCTCCGGCTGTCTCGCCTACACTCAATCGACTACATATGCTCCACCAACCATATCCTATCTCTTGTTCTACTGCACTAGCATAACCCTAACCAGGGTTTTCTCTTCATGGTGCCGCGACTCACAAATGTAACTCTGGTGCTCTCTCTCTCCGACGAGATGACACTGCAGCTTCCGTAAATATCCGCACTTTGTTGGTGTGGTCGGCGTAGGTTGAGATGTCCTCTTAGGGTACTCCCTATGCTACCAGTTGCGATGAATGCTTCTTCTTCCTCTACCTAGTCAGTGGTGAGCTAGGCTCCCACTTTCTAAAGCTAAATTCCCTATATCTCCTTTTCTTCTTCCCCTAAGCTTGCTACTGCTAATACTTGTGATAATTCCCATGTTTCTGGTACCGTCAATCTAGATTAAGGATTTTACTATAGCTTATTTTCCCTGGTACATATAGATTTATCGAATCCTTGGGAAGCTTTCGCTGGGTGTAAGATTACTTTAAATAAGACGTTGGAAACTTGTAATATTTATAATCACCGGACCAAACACGTTTACTTTTTATGGTTTTTGTATCAATAGATGGAGATAGGCCAGGACTAAGGTTTCACCCGTCGATGTGCATATATGTTAGGATAAACATAAACAATCATATCATTCATGTATTGTGATCTATATCGATAAAGATTGTGGGTGGTACATATGTAATTACTATGATAATTATCATCAACGCTTACCTAGACTTTTATCGAAACACTACACCACCATCCCGCGTGGTTGAAACCGACAATACAAGAAAAAATGGCTTTTAGACAGACGGTTTTCGTGATTGAAGGCCCATTTTTTGTTATTCAAAATTCATCTACGACGGATAGGCTTCGTGGTAAAAGCCTCGTCACAAAAGAATCTACCATAATTTTTTTCGCGATCGTGGTGGATCGCACCCTCCAGCCACGGACTCACGTGCATTGTAGATTTGTTTCTCCACCTTCTTTGACTGCCGACGTCATGCGAACAGCCACGTGACAAACACTGTTAACGACTAGTTATCGCCGTTAACGGTCACAAAATCCATGGTAGAAGTGTGGTCCAGCCAAGCCCTGCTAATTATTAAGTGAGCCGACCTATTAGGAGAGCCCAATAAAAAGTTGGTACATTACTCTTTTCGCTAGCTACGACCTGCTAACTTTTCAGCTCTTTACTGTTTCGGCCTCCATAAGGCCCACGTCAGCCCAATGCTATGCAGCCCCTAGCGGCCTTCGCCACCTCGGCCCGGTATTGTTCAGGCCTGCTGTCAATCTGGACTTTTATAGTTCTGGTCTGCTGTCAATCTAGGCTTTTACTTTTCAGGTCTATTACTGCTAAAGCATGTTACTATTCTAACCCATTTTGATTTTGGTCTTGTTACTGTTCAGGCAAGTAACTGTACTGGCATGTTATTGTTATAGGCTTTCACTATTCTGGGCTTTTACTATTCTGGCCTTTCACTATTCTGGCATTTCACTATTATGGCCTTTTACTGTTATGGCTTTTTTCTGTTTTGGCATTTTAGTGTTGAGGCATTTTCTATTATATCCTTTTTCTATTCCGGCCTGTTAATGTTCTGTTTGTTTACTGTTTGTTTTGGATCGTCCATGTTCTTGTTGTTTCATTGTTTGTCTTGTTACTATTCTGGCATGTTACTGTTTCGTCCTGTTACTATTTCGACTTTTTTGGATGTCCCAACTTTTTTGCAGAACAACACAGGAATGTTAGGACGTCAATTAATAAACATGCGAAATTTAAACTACTTATTACACAATAATAAAAGTTTATTACAATAGATCATTATACAAGATATGCATTTTAAAAGATTGCAAAGTGTTGGTATCATCAATAAGAGACCGGTACATGGCGATGCGCTTCAATGTATTATCTGCCCTCTTCTTCAACATTTTAGCAACGGATCTAAGAGCATGTACATCCTTTCTTTCTGCATGCAATAAAGCCTTTATATATTTATCACATGCAGTAGATGTTCTAGATGGATTGTTAAGTAAGTTATTTGCTTCAAAAATGCAACGGGAGGATGAATGGGAAGACGGATCAGAACTTTCAGTCCTTCCTTCTCAGGAAGTGTGCTTGGTTTGAAGTGCAACCTATGAAAATATGATGAAAGAGGTTAAAACAAAGAATAAGGAAAACAAGTAGTATTATATAAAGTAGAGATCATTTAGGTAAGTATGAAATTACAGTAGCTCGTTCATGATGATAGTAGTTTCTTCTCAAGTGGGTGTGACTCCTGGTCAATCTGCCAGTAGAATCCGAGTCGAGCAACTCGAACTGCGGTCATTGTACTCCATTGTCCTTTCTATGCATTAACGCATGACATTAAAACCAAGTCAGCTGGTTTGAAAGGATGAAAGCACTTGAAAAGCACCAAAAAATAACATTAAAAATGACTAGATGTATGATTCAAAATACCTAGCTATTTTGGAAAGATGAAAGTAGTTGAAAACACCAAATATAGCATAAAAATGACCAGATATATGATTCAAACTAGATGGACATTCTAAATTAAGCATTCGCAGATAGAAACACAACAAAACATAAATAGCAATGTCATGGCAAGGTTTTAGGTAGAATGACTTGTTAACTTATTATGCATATAGGTAATACAACTTATTAACATTTAACATGACAAGAAACTGGCCTAAGTAACACACGAAAACCTCACACTTCAGCCTTGCTTGGCATCAGATTATCAGTGTTGGATCCGCTATGAGTTGTTTGTATGACCCATGACAGTGCTAAAAAGAATAGCATCTATGAGTTAGTGTTGCAGGATTATACTGATACTGTGACAATGTAAGAAAGAAAATAATAGTGAGAAACTAATGATGTGGATAGGACCTACTAAATATGGGTGCAAACAAAATGGAAATAGCATGCAGGATATTGAGCAACATTCTATCGTTTCCGTAGCTTAAGAGTACCAAAAAATATATAAAACGGGCAAGAGATATTACCAATGCACGGCGGGGGCGGGTGGGACGGGCAAGAGGGCGACGGGGAGGCGTCTGGTCATTTAGGGGTCAGTGAACGAGTGATTCGGTGAAGCGCCCCCCATGCGGTAGACGACGAAAAAGTTGGTAAAGCAGATCCGGTGCGGAGAGGGAGTCTGTGAAATAGTTCTGGTATCCACGATGTAGAAGTCTGTGGATGATGGCAGCAAGAGGTCGATCTGGTGCATGGGCGGTGAAGAAGCTCCTGTGGAAGAGAGCGCCGACGGTGAAGGACGTCCGGTGTAAAAGAGAGAGCCGGCGGTGAAGCAGCTGGAGGAAGGTGGAGGTTTTAGGGGGTGGGCAACGAAGAGACGATGGGAGGATATAGGTGGGATGATGCACATATTGGTTGAGTTTTTCTTGAAGTGACAAGGAACAGTCTGAGAAAAAACAAATAAATATATAATGTTGATCATACATATAACAATAGGAAAAATTTACTACTAAAATGCATGTACTCATGTGTGGCTTATTAAATCCAAACAGAGATGCATATATGGCAGAAGACCGTACCATTGATTGATGTTTCTAATTGCTCAAACAAAAATATTTCCACTACTACTAAACTATTTAAATTGTCTTTGTAACATATACATGGTACAATTATTTTCTAGTAGGAAAATTTAATACTAACCAAATAAATTTAATGATGTTGGATCACTACAATCTATATAAAAACATAAATGAATGTACTCATGTGAGACCTTTTGCCGTCGGCGTAGAAATAGGCCGTTGGCGCCTTTACCCTCTCCCATAGTGATGGTATATGGATTTGACACCATGTCGATCGGTATCCAACCTGTATCACCGTCTAAACTGGCCCACATTATTTGTATGAATTGAGTGTGCACCTCTAACTAATGTGCATCATTTGATTTGCACCTCTAACTAATGTGCATCATTTGATTCAAAGACAAGAGCATCAAGATTTGAGGGCAATGACATGCCTAGTTATCAATATTGCTCTTTTATGTGATTTGATAATATCGTCATTTTTTAGTAGTAGATTATGATAACTCCATTTGTATAACTACATATTTTAACATTTTTATTGTACTCCCTTTGTCTCGGAATAGATGTCGCAGGTTTGTCAAAATTTAGATGAATATATATACTAAATAGTGTCTAGATTCATCCAAATTTTGACGAATCTGAGACATCTATTTTGAGACGGGGGAGTACAAAACATTCAAAAAGGCTATTGATGACTATTAATAGATCCGTGGGATTTTGTAAAAAAAAAGTTGTTTGATACTTGGGTGCGTATGTACGGTATTACCCCTGAAAAGTTCCCGCAAAAGAAATTTAATATATTGGATGAGTTGGTAAGATATGTCTCTACTATAATTCCGCAAATATTTGGCACCAAACTTGATATCTGAGAAGAACTTGTACAGTACCAGCCTATGATCACATCTCTTTGTCCGCTTACATATTTTCCAAAAGAAAATGACAACAAGTTGAGTGTCATTAATTTACTCAGCGTAGGTTTGCTTAAGCGCTATTGTGATTGGACTAAGATATTGGGTAGGGATGGCGGGTTCGTTTGATCTTCCTGCTTTGTCCTGATGGGTTTTGTTTCATGGCACCATTCGCCGCCCTGTCAGCTGTTGCAGTTTGACGAAGTCATCCGCAAATGTGTAGAGTCGTACGGACGGAGAGGGCAAGGAGAGCACAGGCTGTTATCGATCTTTGCCACCAATCACGTCCAGCCATTATATATTGCACAATTAAGTGTGTGATGTTCTACAGATTGGGTATTTCCTACCCAAGAACATCTCACTCTCTATTCCCATCTTGAACATGATTAGACTATGCCCATCGCACCTCGCCAGCGTTGTCGCTTTCTTCCTGGTGCTGGCCACAATCTTGGCGACGGCTGCGGAGGTGCCCTCCTCTGAGGTCGATGCCCTTCTAGCATGGAAGGCCAGCCTCGTCGACGCGGCGGCCACCCTGTCCAGCTGGACCCGAACCACACCGGTCTGCGACTGGTTCGGTGTTAGCTGCCACGACTTCAGCATCGTAGGACTAATGATCCACGATAGCGGTCTCTCCGGCAGACTCGACACACTCGACATCACGGCGCTCCCCTCGCTCGAATTTCTGGACCTTTCCCATAGCAACTTCAGCGGGGACATACCAGCAAGCATCTCTCGACTACGCTTCCTCGGCATAATTGATCTCAGCCGCAACAAGTTCAACTCTTCTATCCCACCAGAGATAGGTGGCCTGGAAAGTCTCTCCGACCTCCGGCTTTACGACAACAACCTGACATCTCACACCAGCTATGCGGGCTCATCTCCCTCAGCGTATTGGACTTGTCAAACAACCGGCTCACTGGGCCCCTACCGGATTGCTTGTGCAACCTCAAGGCTCTGCGGTTTGTTGACCTGTCCAACAATCAATTTATCAGGAGGGTATCGAACTGCTGGTGGAACCTACGGGCTCTAGAATACATCGACCTGTCCAACAACTCATTCTCAGGTGAAATCACCGTATCTATAGAAAGCCACAATTGCTCACTTTATCTAGCCGGAAATGGATTCACCGGTGCGATCCCATCAGGTGTAAAAGGGTGCAACTTGCTGGCCACCCTAGACATCAGGAACAATATGTTCATTGGTGGTATCCCTCCATGGATCGGAAGTCACCTCCCATATTTGAAAATACTTAACCTTAGATCAAACAATTTCACCGGAGAAATTCCTCTGGAGTTATCCCAACTTTCGCAACTTCAGCTACTCGACATAGCGAACAATAGCTTGACCGGACCAATTCCGGTAGCCTTTGGAAACCTGACCTCTATGAGAGATCCACAAATCTTTTTAACCATAGATGCATTATTCTTTCTTGGCATGGAAAAATATGAAGATAGAATCGACATAATATTTAAGGGACAAAATCTAATTTTCCAGAGGACGCTCCAACTACTAACTAGTATTGATTTGTCAGGAAATTTGTTATCTCAGTGCATTCCAAAAGAGTTAACCAATCTTCGGGGCCTCCTGTTTCTTAACCTATCTAGAAACCATATGTCATGTAGTATTCCTGAAGACATTGGTAGACTGAGTTTTCTGGAGTCCATAGATTTATCTTTTAATGAAATTTCAGGAGTCATTCCAGTGAGCATCTCAAGCTTATCAGGGCTTAGCACGTTGAATGTCTCCAACAATCTTTTGTCAGGCAAGATACCAAACAGAGGTCAGATTCAGACCTTGACAGACCCATCGATTTACTCCAACAATTATGGGCTCTCTGGATTTCCTCTCGACATCCGGTGTGAGAATACTTCAGTTGGACGTGATGAAAGAAATGATGAAGTGGAGGACCAATGGATGTGTTATTTTATGATTGTTGGGGTTCTCTTTGGTTTTTTGCTATGCTTTGGAACGCTCTTTGTGGTCAAGACATGGAGATGTAATTTCCTCTTCTTTGTTGACAACATGCAATGTAAGATTATGCATAACCTTTCATGGTAGTTGTCTTCTCTTCTTGTTATACTAACTAGTTAAATGTCCGTGTGTTGCTAGGGCTCTTAAAGTTAAATATAATGAAGATGAAAATTACTGGCGATGGGAAGGATCTATGAGTCCGACTACAATTTGAAGAATGTGCTGCTATTTCACATTTTATTTGTTGTTTGTTGCTCTCTCTCAAAACATAGTACCACACAAAAGCATCACATACCTCCTTTCACATCCGTTCGTCGAATTCAGCTCTCTCACCATTGTGACCCCATCGTGCTTTGTATTCACCACACTCCAACTATGCCTCCACTATATTTTGTAGTCGTCCATGTCTGTCACTCGCAATGTGTGTCGTATGCTTTTGAATCTTGGGCATCGTAGTCATTCAATAGCACAGGATTTCATGGAAATCCAATTTGGCTCAAGGGTCCAAATGAACCCATATTTTGAAAATACATTTCGAAATGTCAAAAAAACTAATAATAGATATTTCGTTCGATGTCCACACTTATATTTTTGGGGGAAAAAAATTCCCAATGTAAAAAAGATAAATTTCGATGCTCCAAAATGACTATTCAAGGGACTTTTTTTACACATGCCGCGTAAAATATTCTTTTCTCTCAAAAACTTGTGTGCGAACAAAGAGTATCTAGATCTTCACGCAACATTTTCTTTTAGATTTTCGAAATTTATTTTTAGTGGATTCTTCATAATAGGTTTATATGCACTCGTGTGTCAAAACACTATGTCAACGATTGCAGTGATATTTTCATCATCCCACTTTCAGTGAAACAGGTGATGTGGAGGATCTACGAACCAACCACCGAAACTTGAAGGATATGCTCCTATTTCATATTGCTTTTGTTGTTTGTTATTCTCCCTTTCCCCATATAGATTAAAACATAGTACCCTACAAAGTCATATTTGTAACATCCCAAAACTCTAATCCAAGTGATCAAGATCCAAATCATCAAATTTAGAGTTAACAAAAACTTTTCCAATTAAAATTATTAAAACATTCATATGTGTGTCCATTTAAATTAGGAGTTGATTTGAATTGCCATGATTAAGTGATAAATTGATTGTAAAATGATTCTTAGGTGAAATAAACATCATCTAGATCATTCCCAAACAAATCCCAAAGAAAAACAAATCAAAATGAATAAAATAACCAAATGGTCATTTGTGCCATTTTAATCAGCATGCCTACTTTGGCTATTCCTAGAACTCAAAAGTTAACAGAAACAAATGTGAATATTTGCACCCTTTGCTAGTACATGTAGTGATGTACCAAGGTCCACTTTGTGATCTACCAAAAACTTTCAAACACTAATTTTAAATGGTATTTGAAAATTAAATGTAGTTCATATGAGAAGATCCCACTTATTTAAAAACCACTCAAATGATCTCCATTTTCAAATCCCAAGCAACCACAGATGCTTAAGCATGTGACAAACAACTCCACCAAAAATCAGCCCAAAATTCAAATAAAACTCTCATGCGGCCATTGTGTCAAACAGGTGGCAGGCAAGATTTCTCTGCCTAACTTATACTGTTTGTAGATCAATGCATTGTCGAGTTTTTTGACCACATTTGGTTCCCATGTTCCCCCTGAGTCCAACCAAGTCCTCACCGGCCTACCCCTAAGCCATAGCAGCAGTGGAGCGCCGCCACATTTTGGTCACCGCCGGCCAAACGTGGGCAAGGCGCCACAGACAACGCCACGCCGTTCCAGCACCACCACTAGCTCCACCCAACCCTACCGCACCTCCCTGCCCCTTCCCCAAGCCCAGCCAGGTCCTGGACCACACCCCCAGCACCGCCACCCATTCTCTCTGCAAGCTCGCCAGAGCGCGTTAGCCGCCAGCACGCCACAAACCACCCCCCGACCCAATACCGTGCACGTCGCTCCGTCTCGACCCCAGCACCCCGCCAAACATGGGCGTGCGCCGCTGCGTGACCAACAGTCGTCGTGCGCCGCGTCGAGCATCGCTTCTGTCTCCCAGAGCGCGGGACGCTCCCGACCAAACGCCACCGCCCCTAGCATTGCCTTTAAGCCGTAGATGACCGCCAGGAGGCAGGCAACTGTCCGCCTATGCCGCCCATGCCTCTAGCCGCCTGTATCAACGTCACCGACGAGCTCACCGTCGTGTCGTTCGGTCCCCTCGTCGCCCTATAAAAGGAGCCCTCCCCAGCACAAACTCCTCACACCACTCCACTCCCCTCTCATCACTGATCCTTTCCCACCTCTCGACGAAGCCGCTCGAGCCATAGTTCGCCGGAGGAGCCCGCTGCAGAGGAGGAGAAGCGGTCGTTGATTCCGTCCACCACAGCCCCTGCCGCGACCTTGCCTGAGCCCGCCGTCGTCCACCAGTTCATTTGCCCGCCTCGCCGCAGTAGCTGGAGCCCTGGTACGTCCCCGGTAGACCCTCGCTGGCCGTTTAGGGTTCGGTCTCGCCGGCGACGAGTCCGTCATCGACGACGACTGTGAGCCGTCGATCTCTATTCTAATCGTAGCGCCCAGATTGCCCCGTACCGTTTTGGGTTTTAAGTCTCGCTGACAAGCGGGACCAACCTGTCAGCCGCCCTCTGCGCCACGGAGCGCCACTGGGCCGGCCCGTTAGTTTTCCTGCGCTAGCCCGTGAATTCAAATGTGGATTTTTCTATTTTAGTTTGAACTTACTTCTGTCCCTTAGTTTAAAAATCAATTCAAGGAGATTTACTGAACCAAATTTTGTGATTCAAATTTTGTTAGGAAGCTACTGAAAAGATCTATCCAAGACCGTTGGATTTAATTCATTCAGAGTTAGAGATCTCTCCTAGTAAAAATAACAAGACAGAAGCTTTTGCACATTCAAGCATTTTTATAAAATCAATCATTTAGACATGGTCAATGCCCTTCTAGCATGGAAGGCCAGCCTCATCGACCCGACCACGCTGTCCAGCTGGACCCGAACCACACCGGTCTGCAACTGGTTCGGTGTTAGCTGCCACGACTTCAGCATCGTAGGACTAATGATCCACGATAGCAGTCTCTCCGGCAGACTCGACACACTCGACATCACGGCGCTCCCCTCGCTCGAATTTCTGGACCTTTCCCATAGCAACTTCAGTGGGGACATACCAGCAAGCATCTCTCGACTACGCTTCTTCGGCATAATTGATCTCAGCCGCAACAAGTTCAACTCTTCTATCCCACCAGAGATAGGTGGCCTGGAAAGTCTCTCCGACCTCCGGCTTTACGACAACAACCTTGTAGGTGACATCTCGCACCACCTCTGTGGGCTTATCTCCCTCAGTATATTGGACTTGTCAAACAACCGGCTCACCGGGGACCTACCGGACTGCTTGTGCAACCTCCAGGCTCTGCGGTTTATTGACCTGTCCAACAATCGACTTTATGGGGAGCTTCCCAACTGCTGGTGGAACTTGTGGTCTCTGGAATTCATGGACCTTTCCAACAACTCATTCTCCGGTGAAATCCCTGTAGCTATGGAAAGCCGCAACTGCTCGCTCAAGTCACTTTATCTAGCCAGAAATGGCTTCACTGGTGCCTTCCCACTGGTTGTAAAACGGTGCAACTCGTTGGCCAACCTAGACATGGGGCACAACTTGTTCACTGGTGGTATCCCTCCATGGATCGGGGGACACGTCCCTTCTTTGAAAGTACTTGGCCTCAGATCAAACAATTTCACCGGAGAAATTCCTCCAGAGTTATCACAACTTCCGCAACTTCAACTCCTCGACATAGCAAACAATAGCTTAACCGGACCAATTCCGGTAGCCTTGGGCAACCTGACCTCTATGAGACATCCACAAAGTTTCCCAACTTCAGATATATTTTTCATTGTTGGCATGGAAAAATATCAAGATAGAATCGACATAATCTGGAAGGGAAAGAACCTGATCTTCCAAAGAACACTCCAACTACTAACTGGTATCGATTTGTCAGGGAATTTGTTGTCTCGATGCATTCCAAAAGAGCTAACCAATCTTCAGGGCCTCCGATTTCTTAACCTATCTAGAAACCATATGTCATGTGGTATTCCTGAAGACATTGGTAAACTGAGTTTTCTCGAGTCCCTAGATTTATCATTTAATGAAATTTCAGGAGTCATTCCACTCAGCATCTCGAGGTTATCGGGACTTAGCACGTTGAATGTATCGAGCAATCTTTTATCAGGAAAGATACCAACCGGTGGTCAGATTCAGACCTTGACTGACCCATCGATTTACTCCAACAATTATGGGCTCTGTGGATTTCCTCTCGACATTCCGTGTGAGAATACTTCACTTGGACATGATGAAAGAAATGATGAAGTGGAGGACAAATGGATGTATTATATTGTGATTGTTGGGGTTGTGTTTGGATTTTGGCTATGGTTTGGAACGCTGTTTGCAGTTGAGTCATGGAGATATGATTTCCTCTTCTTTGTCGATAGCATGCAATGTAATATTAGGAATAAGTTGTGGCACTAGTTGTGCTCTCTATATCATTACGTTTTGTGTACTCCCCTGCCACGGCTTGCACGGTCTCGAGGCTAGCGGTACATGGGATGTTGCTCACGAGGTTGTTGTTGTAGAGACCGAGGTAGACCAGGTTCCTGCGCAGATAGTATTTATATCCCCGGTAAATCGCTCCTCTGGTGTTTCACCGCATTAAAATCCGAGGAATCAGGCCCCCATCCTGATTTTACCCCGGATTGACATCCCCTGATTTAGGTGAAAAAGTACCTTTGACTTGAAGGAATAAATATATATACTCTCTCCGTTTCGAAATATACGATATTTTAGTTTTATGAATCGAATGTATCTAGACTTATCTTAGTGTATAGGTTCTGAGTAAATCTATACGCAAGTGTTTAGATACATTCATTTTCCAAATCTAAAATGTCTTATATTTCTAAACGGAGGGAGTAGTATATGGAATTAGATCAGGGGCGAGCTCCACACCTCGTTTGGGGCCTTAGTACGACGACTTTCCGTTCGTCTACTACAACAAGCTCTACTACGGCAAGCTTTGCCCCTGCTGCGGTGATGGAGGGGCGATGACGGCGGCGTGCCTTCGGCTCGTGCCAGTGTTTGTAGTCGTCGCTAGGTGGTCCAATGACCTATTTGTAATTTTTATTACTTTTGAGACTTTTTGTAATATTGTTGATGATTATTAATAGATTGGTGGAATTTCGCAAAAACTTTGGTCTGCTGGTCAACCTGTTGGCCCGCACACAATGATGGCGTTGCAATTAGTTTGATTGATTATCCGACGTAAGATTTACTGAACCTCTTGTAGTACTACATAATTCTGCTACCAATTAAGATCCGGCTATCGGTCTTTTCTTCAGTTGTACGCAATAATAATAGGGTCTGTCTAATTCTCAGATAGCAGAGAAATAACTTATGTCACAGTCACATGACGTCAGCATATTTTTTAAGTAAATAACGACAGCCTGAACGATTTGCTGTAGAGCTGATTGATCGATGGTCGGATATTTTTTCTTTGAGTGCTGCACTTTGACGAGGTAGCTAGGCTGGGTTGGGCTGTTTTACTAGTATATAAACGTGATGTACACTTTGACGAGGGAGCTAGGGTGGATGGTCTTAGTATGGGCCGTCGCTTCTTTTTAGTTTCTTCTGTTTTTTAGTCTTAGTACGTGGGCATCAATGATCCTAGTTTCAAAAGGTTGAAAATCATTTTTTTTGTTTTAAAAATTCTACAAAAAATCCAGTACGTAGCCAATGATTTATCCGACAAAACATGCAGTATACCAATTTAAAATATTTTATATTATGAGATACACAAAAATGATAAAATTGTAGATGTGAGTATACATAGTTTTACATCTCTAAATTTTAGCAGGATTTGTCATTTTTGTGTAGCCTAGAATATAAAGAATTTAATATTGTGATTTTTTGCGCTTGTAGGATACAACATTGAATATATCCAAAATTTATTTTAGACTTTTTTGAAGTTATAAATATGATTTTTAAATTTTCTTAAACAAAGGGAGCACTAGACCTCGGCAGCCAAAAGACACTTTCCGGTGGCCTTTTCTCTTATTTCCTTGCATTGTCCGTTACTGTGTTTTTTCTCTCTTTATTATCGACGAAGGACACTTGAGAAAGAGAGACAATCCTAAAACAAATAGGAAGTGATAGATAGACCATTAACTCCTTGACAAGATGACGAAGTGTGTTTCTAGGAATAACATGCAAAAAATGAACGAAGATAAACAATCAACAGTTTATCAACAACGGGAAAGGTTTCATGTTAGAAAACTTCAAAATGCTAGATCCACAACTATTTTTGACAGACTATACATAGCTAGTACCACCTAATAAAAAAATTGCATTTAGGAAAATAAAAAATAAAAAATAACGCGGCCGTACCGCTCGCTCTAACAGTAGATGACCGCCTCTAACCCGGCACTTAACAACAACCAAAATGACAGCCCAACAAAAAGCCACCCTAGCAGAATAACGGAAACATGGACAAGTTGCGAGTCCAATTGCAACTCATAAAAAACTTTGAACCAGTTACGAGTGCGATTAGAACTCATACTTACGAAAAATACAACGTACGTTGTGAGTGTTATTGCAACTCATAGAGAACTCTGAACCAGTTGCGAGTCCAACTGCAACTCATACCAATGAAAAAGACAAGTTAGTTGCCAGTCCAATTACAATTCATAGGGAACTTTGAACCAGTTGCGAGTCTAATTATAGCTCATACCTATGAAAAAAACAAGTCAATTGCGAGTTCGATTGCAACTCATATGAAACATGGACCAGTTGCGAGTCAGATTGGAACTCATACTTATAAAAAAGACAAAGTCAGTTGCAAGTGTTGTTGAAACTCATACGAAACTTTCAACCAGTTACGAATTTGATTGCAACTCATACCTATGAATAAGACAAGTCAGTTGCGAGTCCGGTTATAACTCATAACTATAAAAAATACAAGTCAGTTGCGAGCCCGATTGTAACTCATATGAAACTCTGGACCAGTTACGAGTCCGATTGTAACTCATACTTATGAAAAAAACAAGTCATTTGCGGGCCCAATTGCAAATCATATGAAACATAGACTGTTATTTCAACTCATAGGAAAATTTGAACATATAAAACATGTAGTAAAAAGAGTTGTGAAAACATGGAACATTTGCAAAAAGTCAGATAACAACTCAAATTGCAAGTGGAATTGCAAAAAATATATGAAATATGAAAATAATTACAAAAATTCGATCCAACTCATAAGAATTATGAACAAGTTGCGAGTCTGACCGCAGCGCATAGAGAACTAAAAAACCTACTGCATCTGATATTTATAAAATACTCTTTTTTTATAGGTCCCTCTAACAACAAGAAACTAGCAAAGTTATGCTTTTCGGATGACAGGCGCATCTTGTTTATATGAAGCTTCTTCTTCTTCATATGAATAGCATCTATGAAATGAATGCATACAATAGAAAAGTCAACTACCAAATAAAAGACCACATCCACACAATATTGTATATATATACTCCCTCCGTCTGAAAATAGACGTCACAAAATTTTATGAATTTGGATGTATCTAGTGTCTAGATACATCTATAATTTGACAAAAATTTGACATCCATTTTAAGACAGAGAGTAATATATATAAATTAGTTCATACCACCAGAAAAAAGGTTGAGTGGATAAACAAAAAACAGTCCAAAAAGTATATATAAAATATATAAAATTGAGAGGACAAAAAATTAATCAAAACAATGGTAAAAAAAATAACAAAGAAGAAAAAATGCCAAACAACACAAAAAAAGCAACCTACCAGCCACAAAATAACCAAACAACCGAACTCAACTTGATTATGGCCCACCAACCGCAAGGCCCAACAAAAACTACACCAAGTCGGACTTAGCAAAACGCAGCACACAAATCAGGCCGGACAGACCCAAACACAAATACAGGACAAACAGGCCAGGCATCAATCTTGATGTAGACAACAAGATCAACAATCCACAAACTGACTATAACGTAAAATACGTCTCAGCTAGCTATGACTTAGCTGAATATCTAATGCTCAGCTAACTATGGCATAAGATACGTCATAGTCAGATGACATCAGCGTGTCGCGTATGATGTTTATTTGACTTTGCTTGTAGCCTTGTACGCACTCACGTCGTCGCTGTAACGCATGGCGTCTCCCACCTCCCCTACGCCAGCTTCTACTGTGTGAGATGTATGAGTGTAACATTAATACACACTTTTTGTGATCACTTCGCTTGCAGCTTTTAATTCTATACTTTGGTCTCAACTTTGTCAAAATCTGTATGTAGCTGATTAAATATTTAGACTAGATTTATTCGTATCTAGACAAGTTGGATACATTAATATGAACTAGAGGGAATACAATTTTCATATAGATCTATATTCTCTGTTTTGGAAGGTATAAAGACAAAATTATTTCTCCAGCTTTAAGACATTACGAAACAACTTTGCTAATTCTCAACTAGAAAAAATAGTCGCAACCTATTTACAACTACTACCTTCGTTCCATATTAACGGTTGCGAATTTGTCTAGATTCACATGTATGTACACATAAAACATGTCTAAATGCATGCATGTCTAGACAAATTTGCGATAATTCATATGGAGCTGAGAAAATACTCCTCTGCAATCAACGTGCACTAGAAAAAATCTCACTTGTGATTGAAATATATCATTTGCAAACATACTTTTAACTAAAAAAATAAGTTGCAACTGGAAAAAAATCTCAGTTGCGAGCCTACTTGCAACTGGATAAAATCCCACTTACATCCCCACTTGTAACTAGAAGAAATCTCGGTTGCAACTGGAAAAAATCCCAATTAGGACCCCACTTGCAACAATAAAAAAACCAGTTTTAACCCCACTTGCAACAAGACAAAACATCAATTGAATTCTCATTTGCAACCCTAAATATAACTAAAGAAAAATACCGGTTGCAACCCCACTTGCAAGCAGATAAATCCTAATTGCAACCCTACTTGCAACTGTAAAGGATCCCAGTTGCAAAATAAGTACAATTACAAAATTATAGGAAACATGAACCAGTTACGAGTCCGATTGCAACTCACAGAAAACTGGAAAACATGAGTCAGCTGCAAGTCCGATTGCAACTCATAGAGGAGAAGAGTCAGTTGCAAGCCCGATTACAACTCATATGAAACATGAGCCAATTATAAAAAAGATCGATTACAACTTATATGAAGTATGAAAAATCATAAGTGCAACAAAATTTTAAAACAAAAAATTTTAATTGCAAAAATTATAGGAAACATGAACCAGTCGAGAGTTTGATTATAACTCATAGGAAATGTGAACCAGTTGCGACCACAACAACACACTATGTATAGGTATTCCATACATATAAAAAGCTTGAGTCGAACAATAAAATAGAATGATCCAAAAAAACATATAGAAGGGACCACAAAAAAAATGGAAAAACCGCAACTCCCATGACAAAGCCAATTGCAAGTCTAGTTGCAACTCGTAGTAAAGAAGAGACCACAAAAACCTTCAGCTGCAACCGCAGTAGAATTCTCGTAAGAAAGCCATTAGAAAGTCTAGTTGCAACTTGTAATTAAGAAGGGACCACAAAAACCCTCAGTCGCAACTCTCTTGAGAAAGCCAATTACAAATCCAGTTGCAACTCATAGTAAATAAGGGACCACAAAAATTCTCAGTTGCAACCCTAGATACAATTTCCGTGAAAAAAGTAAGTTGCAAGTGACCACAAAAATAATCCTGAGTTGGTTGCAACTCCCGCAAAAAAACCAAACCATTTGCAAGTCTAGATGCAAATCATAGAAAAGAAGGGGCCATGAAACCAATCATAGGTTTCAACCCCAGTTGCAACTCCCATGAGAAAGCTAGTTGCAATTCCAGATGAAACTCATAGAAAAGAAGGGACCACGAAAACAATTCAGTTACAACCCGAGATGCAACTTCCTCGAGAAAAAACAGTTACAAATCCAGTCGTACCTCATATTAAATAAAGGATCACAAAAATAATCCTGAGTTGATTGCAACTCCTGCAAAAAAAACATTTGCAAGTCCAGATGCAACTCATAGAAAAAAACGGGCCACGAAACCAATCATACGTTTCAACCTCAGTTGCAACTACCATGAGAAAGTTAGTTGCAATTTCAGATGAAACTCATAGAAAAGAAGGGACCACGGGAACATTTCTCAGTTGCAACCCGAGATGCAACTTCCTCGAGAAAAACCAGTTGCAAGTCTAGTTGTAACTCGTAGTAAATAAAGGACCATAAAAACAATTTTCAGTTGCAAGTCCAGTTACAACTCCCGCGAGAACGCAATTTGCAAATACAGTTAGAACACGTAGTGTGAAGAGACCACGAAAACAATCTTTAATTGCAAACCAGTTGCAACTCCGCGAGAAAAGCTAGCTGCTAGTCTAGTTGCAACTAACAATAGGACGACGAAGCAATCATGAGTTACCTCTGCCCCTTCTCTCAAAAAATATGGTTATTTGCTATCGGAAACCACCTAATGAATCAAAAATGACTAGAACAAAGTATAATGAAAAAATACAACATGAAAAATCCTTCTCTATCAGTTTAGTCACCACAGTCGCCTCTGAAATATATATAAGCAATCTCCCCGAACCTTCTCTATCTCACTCTCAAAATGCAACAAAGCATAATGACGGAGCGTCTTCGTAAGAATAACATAAAAAAGAGAAAATTCAAGTAAACTATGAAAAAAATTCACAGTTAGGAACTAAGAGTAAGGAAAAAAAAGAAAAACGACATGGGACAACACGGCCCAATGACAACATCCCAAAAAAAGGAACCTGGGACAAACACGGGTCTTGTCGCTGCGTCTACACGCGAGACAGTTCCTCCTCGAGAACAAAATTTGGATATGATTGAATAAAACATTACGATTACGGAATAAATTACGAGTACATGTGGAGCATAAAAGTAGCGTCCGAGGACAATGGAACAATAATTTTGTCCAATCGATCTGATTGATGGAGCAAAAATAAATAAAACTTACATAACACATCCCTAATAGAAAAACATAAAAAATAAAATAAAAACATGACAAAAGAAACAAAAGAAAAAAGTTAATTATGGAGAAAAGCCAATTAGGAAAATGTTTCACGTTGAAAAACTTCAAAAAGCCAAATCGTCGCTATTTTTAGCAGCCTATACAAATCTAGTACCCATGTAAAACCATTTTATCCTTAGAAAAAAAAAGACAATGTTGATGTTGCCTGCAGCTGTAAAAAAACAGATGTACCACTCGTCGCTGCGCGCGTTTCCGACCAATCTCACAACAACTAACTGGATCAAAGCCCGGGCAAAAACAAATCAACAACGCCCGAAGGAAAAGGCCTGGGCAACAGCCCAAACAACAACACCACAAGCTGATGAAAACAAGGCCGCGACAAACAAACGCGGCCACAGACAACACCTAACCAACTTTCGTTACTCGCACGGAGGCGATCGGACGGTGGACGAGTTAGCCGCGACTTATCTAGCTGCGTTTTAGAAATTCCGATATCATAAACAGTACCGCGGGCTTCTTATTTATATCGACTTACCGTCCTAGCTTAGGAAAATGAGTGGTGGAGAATAAGAGTCCTAACTTAGACAATCTAATAATAGAAAATAAACAATGCAATCCTGCACAACCATACATTCTTACCGAAGGAAAAAAAAAGAATGGTAGACAATAATCTATTTTTATTCAGAACAACCAGATCCACTAATCTATATTTAGACAAATCAATAAATAGCAACAAGTTATTTTCATGTCAAAAAAGAAAAAAAAATCACATCCAGTCAAATGTTTCCATCACCGATCGGTAGAAAAACTAGCTGAACGAAAAAGAAAGCAGCGAACCAATTATTGACAGAGCAACTAGGAGCCCACCACCACGGACAACAGAAAAACAACAAAAAAAAGCCCACCACCGGACCGAGCAAACAACAACGGATCAGTTATTTTGGTCCAAGAACCAATGCGCGGCAAAACAAGGCCAAGAAATCAGCCCGACCAGCTCAACCCGGGACAAATCGGCCCTAACCAGCTCAATTCGGGACAAAACAACGAAAACAGACCAATCTTGAAGCAAAGCAAACGGACGGTCACATAGCTAGCTGTGACATAAGCTATGTCACAGCTAGCTGTGATTTAGCAATTCCGACTAAATTAACCTGGTAGGCGGAGGTGGCCGTGCACCAAAAGAAGATTCATCTCTCTTTTTTGTGTGTGTGTCGGAATCGATTTCAGGTGCTCCGTACGAAAAAGATGATGATGAACAAGTCGCCCTCCATCCTGGCGCCGCTGAAGCCCTGCATACTCCTCCGGCGAGGGCTGTTCTTCTCCGTGTCCAGCCAAATCGTCAAACATCCACCACCACCACCACGGCTCGGTTCTCGTCGACTAGCGACCCACCAAAGCTTATCAGCGTCAGCCCCGTGGCACGACCGGCAGATCGCTTCGACGATTGCCGTCGCCGCCGGCGTAGTGTACGCCGCCTCCTGCATCAGGTACGGTGAGACGGAGCCCTTCACCGGCGGCACCCGGCTGGCGTTCCTCTCCCACCTAGAGGCGCGCGAGCACGACGAGGCCCTTTTCGCCAGGTACAAGAAAGACAACGCGAAGAAGATCCTCGGTCCCAGCCACCCCGACACCGTCCGCGTCCGCCCACAAGATCATCCACGCCGCCCACCATGGCCTAGCCATAAGGCAGTCGCACATGCCGCCTAGCAGGTACGGACAGGACTGCTTACAGTGGATGGATGGGCTCAACTGGGAGATTCTCGTCCTCAAAGACGATGACCCCAATGCACAGTGCTTCCCCGCTGCAGGCAAGATCATAGTCTACACTGGAACACTTGACTGCTTAAAGAACGAGGTTGAGATCGCAGTCACGGTCGCGCATGAGGTAACTTTAGGGATGCCAGATAGTATCTTATATTGGCAAGGTGAAAATAGTAATATCATCTGTCATGGACAATTTTTTTTTTTTGAGATGGTACAATAGTTCTTCTATCTAGAGAAACTAAGTGACGGTCAATGATATAGTACCGCGGATTGATGAAATAGATTCAATTACAAGATGATGCATGTATTGTTCTTGCTCCTGTTTCACAAGGCATGCATTAATTCGTGTGGGCCTTCTTGTTTTTAATAGGTCGGGCACGTCATTGCAAGGCACTCGTCGCGGATAACCGACTTGATAGATCTCGAAAAGATGCCCATCTTGATCCTCCCTATATTACTGCTCTTATTTCCAGTCA
This sequence comes from Avena sativa, assembly GCA_916181665.1. Classification (NCBI taxonomy): domain Eukaryota; kingdom Viridiplantae; phylum Streptophyta; class Magnoliopsida; order Poales; family Poaceae; genus Avena; species Avena sativa. Next base: position 121,654,505 of record OV702291.1, on the reverse strand, counting down.
TATTGTCCTACCATCGAAGGTACTCCATCTGATCTAAATTATTGTTCTCAGATTTCTCTAGATTGGAATGTATCTACCACTAAAACATGACTACATACATCCGAATTTAGACAAATCTGAGAACAATAATATGGATCGGAGGAAGTAATTAAATTGTACTTCATCTCGATCACATTGCTCTTATATTATCCATGCAATGTCACTCTTTCATGTTTAACGTGTATGATTTTGCACTCGGTTCTGTGCATTGCGTCCTGAAACATATATGTTAATGTGCTATGCAGGTGTGAGTTGGAAGCAGATCACATTGGAATCATGCTTCTTGCTGCTGCTGGAGTTCATCCCATCATAGCCGTTCTGGTCCGGCAGAAGAAAGCAAAGATTAGACGAGAATCAACATTGACGGAAATTTTCTCTTATGTCAGTAGTCATCCTTCTAGTAAGAAAAGATGTCAATTTCTCTCGCAGCCGAAGGTCATGGACGAGGCGTTGGAGTTATATCAAAGGGTAAATAGTCATCAAACAAGGTTGTTTAATTATGACATGCGAGATTTATTCTGGCAGGAGAATGTTCCTCAGAGATAATACTACTACAAACGTTTTGAAATGACACAAACTGATCATAGCATGTAATTAAGAAGGTGCATTTGCTTCTTTTTAAGAGGATACATGTGAACAGCATAGAAATATTCTTAGCTACAAGTGAACGGCTTCACAAACGTGCGGTCTCATCAATCGGATAATATTGATACTCCTGGCGGTGGTCCTCTATGAACGCATACAAATAGATGCACAAGAAGCTCATACATTCTTGTTTTTGGAACTATAGCTTTTCAAATGGGTTTGATACTACAGAAGAAGCTTCACAATAGCAATTAAAGTACTCCCTCCGACCCATATTAGTTGACTTGGATTTGTCTAGATTCGGATGTATCTAGACTAGATACATCCGAATCTAGACAAATCTAAGTCAACTAATATGGGTCGGAGGGAGTACCAATAACTTGTGCGGGAGTATTAGCATAAAGGATATCCTTGCATGATATTTCCAATACCCAAATTTCAAGCATGAGCCACATTTGCTTCCTTTTATGGCTATAACATCGAACCACATTATATTCTGAATGTTATTATAGTCAGCGAAAATGGGTCTTCTGCTTCTTTAATATCTGATGAGCTAACATTTTATACTCAAGGCTCATTTTCCCACTGCAATTACTTCGGGACAAGCAAGTTCTCTGGGGGAGGGGGGCGCTAAGTGTAACAGGCTAACAACTGAGGCTGACCACAACTAAGAAAAGATTCAGTACAAAGCAGGAAACATATACTAGGAGAAGTCTTCTCTGGTTGCCAGCTTGGCATGTGTTGCTCGCACCTGCTTCCCCACGTGTAAGTGTGTGTTCAGCAAGTGCTATATATAAGGGGGGAGAGAGACAATTGTAAGGTATTGAGAATGAATGAAAGCAGACTGCACCTACCTTCTTTATTGGTTTTCTGTAATGAATCCCGTTCCACCCTTGTATCTTTCTGGATCATAATTTTGTTTTGCATCTCACGTCCCAATTCATCGGTGGACAAGGGATAGTTACAACCCTATGACCGGTTACCTCGTTGTCTTTTTCTTACAGACCCAGCCGTTTGGCACACCAAAGAGCCTGGCCTAGGAAACAGCAGCCAGCACCAACAGTTCGGTACAGAAAGAGCCTGACTGTTTCCAGCTGTTGTTTTGTGATTATTGGACATACTTCTAAATTTTTTAGGGTCTTATCTCGAAATATGGGGACATTATCGTACCTTTGGACGTGTGGTGTTTTCTAATTAGTATATTCCAAATATTATCTTATAAATATACTCGCTCAGTCCTAAAATAAGTGGCTTCACTTTGAAGCATGAAAGCGTTACACAATAAAGTAAAGGCAAGGCAATATTTCTAGCTTTTGAAGCATGTGACTTGAATTACAAATGTTTTGATCAGTGTATCGAGATCTAAATTTCTGGGTCGTGGCAGCGCACTGCATTTAGCTAGTATGCATAATTGTATAATCTCGCTTTATGGCCACACAAGGAGGATAGAAGGAGTTCCAACTATTAGCACGTGGAATATGGCTTTGGTAAACCAGATCATAATTAGTGATACATAGAGAGGGTGTCGTGGACTTTTTGTCGTGGACGTACGATCATGTGTACCAAACACTACATGACATCGCCACAAACAACCCACCAAGGTTGTTCCACATACAATGTTAATGCCTCATGAACACACACGAACATCAGTTTTGCATATTGCCCAATGATTTGGTTCCCTCCAAAATCTCACCAACGTTAATTGATTGAATGTTGAACATATTTTACGTTGTGTTTCGGAACCATGGGTATGACGTTGAGGAGGAAAGGGGGTCAATATATAAGGGGCAATGGGGGAACGACGTGGAGAAGCACACCATGGCGGGACCTTTCACTCTATCCGTGTCTGAGAAAATTAAATTGGAATAAAAAGGAGGATGGCAAACTGTTAGTTTTCGTGTCCTACATGATATTTTATGATCAAGAGAATGACAGCTCACAGCTAGCACGGTATTTTGCAACCTCAGTATCCGCATGAGAAATTTGTCCTTGCCACTCACATCGCATGAGTAAATTATTTATCATATGTTGTTAAAATTTGGTGTTCAATGTTTCTATGCAAATCACTCATGCCAAATTTATGTTAGGGTCTCACACTAATAGTAAGGTGAAAATAAGCAACATAACTCTGCATGAAACTATCTTCTTACTATAAATACATGCCCCAAGTGTTGCATCTATCTCCATTTTATATGTGTATTCACCTTTTAATTTTATTGATAGTTATATTGAGATATTGGAGGAAAGCAAAAACATCTGCTCTGCATACATTGATGTTTGGGAAAGTATTTGCACTTTTAGTGAGAAAGATGCAAAATATAGCGGTACTTGGAGTGCCAATGTAGGCCATTACAGCCCATCGAGACGTGGTATCCCTACCGTTCAACACTTCAAACACTATCCTTGGGACATTCAAAGGGCCTTGCAGGACCCATTTCGGTCACGATTGTCGGGTATAGAACTAGAGACGAGTGCGACTATTATGGAGAGTTTGCCATCGTTGATTACTAGTTAATCAAGAACTCTTCGGCCTCAAATTGGGAGATGAGAGATACGTCCTTATCAAGAGGAGCTCTAAGATTGAAGTTGTAGTTTTCAACAAGTTGTTTGACCTGGGCTACCCCTTTTAGTTGACTGAGCGAGAGTAGATATTCTAATCTTCAATCTCTACTACTCCTAATAATATACTACTAGAGTTACTGCAATATTATATACTCCCTCCGTCCAGAAATAACTGACTTGGGTTTGTCTAGATTCGAATGTATCAAACATTGATTGCAAGAGCGAGAGGTGTCACATGTCTGATCAACGGTACCGGGAACCACCGAGCCCATGTCATGCACATTGAGGAACCTCCTCGTAAAGACTGCCTCCAGGGAAAAGCACGGCAAATGTGATTGATGGAGCCATGGAAGGAGTCCCTGGACAAGTGACACACACATATACATAGGTGCCAGCAGGTGCAAAAGTACCCTCAAAGCATAGGTGGTCCGTGAAGCGCACGAGGTAGCGATGAAAGTTCAAATCATGCCTCCTGTGGGAGAACCGGTCCGACACTTTGCATGAGGTTGTCGATCAATGACGAGGGACGCACTTGACCTCAACCTCAAGAAAACTATCTTGAAAGCAACTTGTTCAGCTCAAGTGCACGTTGTTCGCTTGGATCAGAGCATGGAGGAAAGGTGGAAGAACCACCGCGTGAGGAGGGCCGGCAAGGCGCGCCTTCATCCTCACGCAGCTGGATAATCCCACGACCCGGGGAACGACCCGCGTTGGGAAGACCTTTGGTCGTCGACGCCGATTTCGGACTCAACAGAGGACGAGTCATAGGGATCCAGTTGCCTGGTGTGCGCTTCCGTGCAGCGGCGCGACGGGTGGCCATGGTGGCGGCGCCGGTTCTTCCCCAACAATTCTTCATGCGGAAGGAGATATTCACTATAGTTTAAACATCAGAACAAAGAAGTGTGAAACTCTGTCATTGTGTACCTTCACAGCAACAGTTTCCACCTGCCTATACAACTTATTTCCGCTTGGTAAACATCACTTGGTTCCCAGATTTCCGCGTCAACCTGCAATCACGGTCGCCTTCCTCCATGTCGTCTCGCTTTCGCTTGCACCGCTCGCTCCTCTCGATCTACTCCCTCGCAAAACCCTAGCACGAACCAAAAAACTGTTTCTTTTTGCGACTACAGCCTGTTCTCCACTGGATCCCGCGTCAAGGTTCCGCTCGTGGCCATCCCTGGTCATCGTGAGCCTCCAATGTCCCCGACCCTGGCATGGAGGTCTTCTATAGGGAAATCGACGCTAGTACCCACATCGAGTTCCTCATTAAGTCCATTGTCAGGATCCATCTCTGAATCATAAGACTCTGAATACCGATAGGATCATCATCGACAGGATCAATGGTTGATGTTAGCTAATACCCTTCGGGCGTATCCGTGGGCTCTCAGGCATCGTCTTCAATTAGTTTAAATTTTGTGGGTCATCGCTTTAAGCACTCTGTTAAGTGTAATTGTTAAGTACTCCCTCCGTTCCAAAATATAAGATGTTTTAGCTTTATAAAAGAAGTGTATCTAGATCCCTTTTAGTGTGTAGGTTCATCTAGATTTGGAGTGAACCTACACACTAAAAGGGGTCTAGATACATTGCTTTCACAAAGATAAAACATCTTATATTTTGGAACAGAGGGAGTACTTTGATTAGCTTGGCTTGCTCTCTTTCGATATATATAAAACGGGTGAGAGGGGTGGTACCGTGACACGAGAGCTCTTTCCATCTCCTTCCTCGAGTTGTCGTCAGTGATCCATCGCTAGGTCCTGACATCCCTCCTCCTCCTCCGAACTTCATGCTTCTTGAATTGTTAAATTCCTGCTGTACAGATTCAAGCTAGGATTGTAGAGATTCAGTTTAAAAGTTCCAGGAAGATGCTCATTTGTTCATCAATAGGCAAAATTTAGGACCAACATCTTGGATTATCTCGCATGCTACTAGAGGAGAAGTAAAGTGCCTAAATCCAATCGTAAGTACATCACTAGATCTAGAGAACTAAGACAAAGAAATTGGTAACCAATTTACAACTGATATCAGACATAGAAAAGTACAGTAAAACTAAATCCATAAAACAAGCAAATAGAAGTGAGTTGGGCAGTATGACTCGTCTAAGATTAAGGTAACACAAGAAAGTGCAGAATCATTATTTTGGAGGATCTAATAATAACAATGATACACAGTGACAAATGTTCGACTATTTGAAAACTCACGACGTTGAATGCCTGATGAACATGCAATACCGCAACCACCTCCTCCAGCTCGGGGACTAAGAGATAAGGGTGATTAAACCGGCTACGCGACGGAGGGTACACTTACTTCCTCCCGTCCATGAGCACGCCGAGAATGTAGGACCATTGACCGCGACGACTACATGGACTACTATATGACCAATACATTTTGTTCGATCTTGCCTTTGCTATCTGCATGATACTGTTTGTGGTACAGCAACTTAAGATGCTTTATAGAGCAGCTTATAGAAAGCACAAGGTGAAAATGACCTGTAATAATTTCTTCGTAGCTTAATTTCGAAGCTCCAACCTTGTTCTGTTGATTGAAAATGTTCCTAGTAAAATTAAGACATTTGAAATGCAAAAAAAGTCTGAAAATTATCATACAAACATGTCTATGTTGTGTTTGCACGTGAAATTTTTTTATGGGAATGGCATACTGCATATTGGTGGTCCTATGACCTGTGTTAAAAATAGTATAATATTGGTGCTCCAAAATTTGCTTTTACAATTACAGTTTTTTTCTCCTACCATGACACATGTCTTTCCTTAGTGAAACTTCGCAGAATGCCAAAAACACTACATTCCAAAATGAAAAACTGAGTTTTTTCTTGACATTTTAAAGCATTGTTTCTATTTTTCTTCACATGTGAAAATGGGGACATCTATCTAAAAAAAAAGATGGGGACATCACATCTCTCCCATATCGTAGGGTTCCTCTCTCCTCCCGACCTCCCACTCCGCCGCCACCCCCATCTCCCGTGCCCTGCCACTCCCCGCCGGGCACCAAGGCACCTCTCCGCCGTCTGGGGCCCGACTCCCACAACCGGATCTGCAAGATATCGCGCCACCCACCTCCTTCCTCCGTCCGATCAGCCCCTTCTCCCTTCGCATCGACACCGTTTGCCACAAGCTCGGATCCAGGGTCTGCAGGAGAGAGTGCAGCGGAGCTGCTCCTGCGCCGGCGGCTCCCTGTTAGCTTTACGACAAGTAAATAACGAAGAACGAAAATAAAATCACAGCAAGAGGGACACAGATTTAACGTGGAAAACCCTCTCCAACAAAGAGAGGGGAAAAACCACGGGCGCCAGCCAGCGAAACTTCACTATAACGGAGAGTGTTTACACAACGCCGGGGATTTCACAGATGCAACTCATCCCAGCCGGCGGCTTACAAGAGGTATATATAACGGTGGTAACCTAGGTCATCAACGATCCGATCGGCCCAAGCCTCCGGCGACGGGCCTCGCTCCGCTCCGTCAGAAGTTGGCCTTTACTTTGTAGAATTTGGATCAACATATAACACTCCCTACCCCCTCCCCGATCTAATCCCCTCCACCCCGTGCTCCATTGCGGTTTCTCCTCACGATTTCACCCAACTCGCCGCCTGATCCACGGGAATTGACAGGAGAGGACCTGCTCCGGTCGTCCTCCCCACATCAACGTATGCGTTGATCGATGTCTGTGGAGGTCCAGATGCTGCGGCTACCCGACGACCTGCTCGCCGACATCCTCCGCCGCCTCCAGACGTCGCCGCACAGCCTCGCTGTGTCCCGCTGCGTCTCCAAGGCGTGGTGCGCCGTCATCGACGCCCGCCGGCTGCTCGCGGACCTCGTGCCCCACTCGATGGCTGGCATTTTCGTCCACCCCCGCGACCAAACGCTCCCAAAATACCTCTCACTCATGCCACCCACCGAGATCGCGACCTTCGACTACTTGGATACCGAAGACGTCGATTGCTTGATGATCATGCAGCACTGCAACGGACTCCTCCTGCTTGGCGACGAAGAGGTGAGGGTGCTTAATCCAGCCACGCGGCAGTGGGCTTGCTTGCCTCCTCCCCCACCCATGTGCATGCCCGGCATGGAAGACATGTAAGAAGAACAGTAATGGAGTTCGTTGTATTGATCACATTATTTGAACTGTTCTGTTACAGGGAGATATATCAGAGAGAGAGAGGATCGTGGGCTGCCTACTGCCGCACGTACAGGTAGAGAACCTGAAGACTAGGACTAGTAGTTACACAAATATTGTTACACCAGGATTACAGCACTAGGCGTGTCAACAATGTATGATGTTGAGGATCGTTGCATGGACTGCCATGAACAATACCTCGTGTTTGAGCCTACCGAGTCGCCACACTATGAGGTCTTCTTAGTCAAGTACGTCCCGTTGATTCCATGGCCGGATAACTCGCATTTGGTCGACCCTCACATAAAAGAAAGAGAATGGCCACCGGCGACATTTGTTTTGCTCGTCTTCTCCTCGAGGACAAATCAATGGGACGAGAGGCCTTTTCTTCGCGAAGGGGAGGCCTCACGGACCATTGGCTATATGTTGGAGGCTTTCCCATCGGAGCACTCCTATGTGGTATGCTGGCGGGGAGCACTTTACATTCGGCAGTATGATTTCGTCATGAGGTACTTGGTACTCATACTACCACCTTATTTATGTTATGTTTTGATATGACGAGTTATTAGTCTAACTTTACTAATGGTTTAATTTCTGTAGAATAGCCTTGTCAAGTCAAAAATACCAAGTAATTGAGCTGCCGGAAAGTCTTCGTCGAAATTGGTTTATGTGTCGTTTAGGAAAATCAGAGGAGGGGCTGTATTGCGCACTTTTTGATCGTTATGGTGGCCTTGGACTTCAGATTTGGTACCTTGACGAAACGTGTGATCAGATAAACTGGATGTTGAAGTGTGAGGTCAATCTTCAATCTCTTCTAGCAATTTTTTCAATGGAACATAGTGATAGTCCCTGGAACGTGCAATCTGCTAACTGTGATGAAGATGATAGAAGCAATGCCACAAGTACTGAAGATGGGTTGGAACAGGTCTATATTAGATATTCTCTACTTGGATTGCATCTGAACGGGAAGATTGCCTTCTTTCATACACCACTTAAAAGAGTATTGGCCTACTATTTCAGTAGTTCCAAGATTGAAGACTTGGGCTGCTTACCCATGGAACCTCAAGGCCACATATATTTGTCTTTTCCATATACGCCATTGTTGGATAAGAGAGTTTCCGAGCAACATGTAGCTTAACTAAAATACCCTCTCGAGTAACCGCGTGTTTTAGTAGTTCATGTTATTTGGGCATAAAAGGGATGGATTTGTATAGAGAAAGATGGTCATGATATAGCATGGCTTTATTTATAGCAAGGAAGCGGAGCTATAGATCAGCGAAGTCATAGATTGTAAAGAAGCTATGTATTCTTTGACCTGTGGTGCATTGCTTACAGTGTTGTACTTACTCTCTTTCATCTATGAATGAAATCAGTTTAAACAAAATTTTGTTCATTCTCCCTTTTTTATGAGCACATTACTTCAGTCCTTTATAAGAATAGATCCTAGAAGAAAAAAAATGTAGCTATGTTATCTGTGTTTGGTTCATCTATGGTGATATTTGATCAGGATAGTGTGAATGTTCCAACAGAATTCCTATATACCTATTAGGTATTAGCAAAATTCTCCAAGCACATCGAAAGGATACAATAAATGTTGATTATAACAGCCAGAAATGTTTTTGTATATCAGGTGAAAATAGGAGAACACTAACAGGTGAAAACTGAGAACCATCTTAGAAGGATTACCACTGAAAAGTCATCTCACTGGTATGATGTCGCTGGGTTGCTTTTGAAATGTGATCATATCACAAAGCAGCCTCCAAGTAGCTAGCTTTTGAACATGCCTTGCTCACTGCTCTCAAGTCTGAAACTCTGTTCTCATGTATGTTCATAGCGTGAGTCTGAACAAATGTCACTTCAGCTTGAGCACCAGCGTGGAGATTTGAGTCTCTGTAAACATGCCTTTACAGAATTTCTTTTGTTTGATAAAGTTTGGTTCCTAGATTTCAGTTCAAAAGCAAACAACCAGCAGTCCGTGAAAACTGTCTTGCTTCTTTGTTTTTCAGAGCTGAACCTTTCGATGATACTACTTTAAATGCCAACCAGAGAACTGTATGAGAAGTCGGATTGTTAGTAGAGGTGCAACTTGAAGCAACTCAAGAACCAGAGCAGCTCAGTTAAAAAAAAAGAATCAGGTCAGCTGAACAAGGTCATTAGGCTGGAGCCTTGGCCTAATTTCATGTTTTGCAGCATATGCCTTATACTTGCTCCGTTTCATAATATAAGCTAGTATATAATTTGTTCAGAAGCTAAACGATGTAAACTTTGACCAAATTACTAGAAAAAAATCTATTTAGAACTATGATACTATATAGATACAATATGTAAACATATTGTCCTGATGTATCTAATGACATTGATTTCACATGGTAGATTTTGATAGTTTTTTCTAAAAAATTGGTCAAAGTTTACATCGTTTAACTTTTGAAAAAAAAATCATATACCCTACCTATACTACGGAGGGTATGAGTTAATTAGAAACAAATTGTACAGAAAAGGGCTGAAGGAAATTAAATTTCTAGTTCATGTACTAAACTATAGATTGCTTGGCAGGATAGAATACATCCAACTTAGTTTTACTCTAATGTTATTTCGAATCTAAGATGGGAGAGAGAGCTTTGACTGAAACAAGCTTGGCAAAAAAAAAGGACAGAACCGACTAACGAAATTTGAAGAGGATACTAAGATTGATTTGCGTATAGCTTTAAGTCCTGTCCTAAATGTTAGAGTATACTTCTGTACTGTAGTTTCCCCATATATTAGGGGGCTTTCTGTATATTTGTATCTGTACATGTACTATATATTCTGGCCTTTGGCCCTCTGGTAATACAAGAGATCTATTACAATATGGTATCAGAGCCGTAAGGCCTTTTTTTCTCTCCTCCCGTCGCCGCCGCCGCCCCGGCCCGCCGCCGCCGCCTTGGCCTGTCGCCGCCGCCCCGCCCCGGCTCGCCGCCGCCTCGCCCCGCCGCCGGCCCGACTCTGCCCCGGCCCTGCCGCCGCCCCGGATCCCGCCGCCAGCTGCCGCCAGATTCAGATCCGCTTAGATCTGTTTTGAGTTAAAAAAAATGTCTTCCTCGTCGGGCTATGTTGCGATTCCTCGCTGCCCGGTGATTTTTGATGGCGCGAATTATCCTGATTTCGCTGCCTTCATGCGCGTCCATATGCGCGGTCTTCGCCTTTGGGGTGTGCTTTCCGGTGAGGTCTCCTGTCCATCGCGCCCTGTTGTGCCTCTTGCACCGACGCCCGTTGTCCTTGCCCCCGATGCTACTCAGGCGGTCAAGGATGATTCTGCTCAGGCTGATTATGAGTGTCGTGTCCAGGCGCACTCTACTGCTACTACGACCTATCGACTGGATCTGGCCGAATACACTCAGTGGATTGATGAGGATGCTCGTGCTGCTGCTGTTCTCACTTCCAGTGTTCTGCCCCAGTATGCTGCTGAGTTCATGGGCCTCCCCACTGCTGCTACTCAGTGGGCTTTTCTTCGTCAGCGCTATCAGCCATCTGGAGATGCTCTTTATCTGTATGTGGTTCGTCAGGAGCATGAGCTTAAGCAGGGTGATTCTACTATTGATGATTTCTATACTCAGAGTGCTGCTATTTGGTGTCAGCTTGACTCTCTTTGTACAACGGTGTGTAACACCTGGCCCTGCTGTCTGATTGTGCGCGCGGATCTGGAGTTTCAGCGCGTCTTTGAGTTTTTGTCGCGGCTCCGCAAGGAGTTTGAGCCGCGCCGTGCCCAGCTGCTTGCCCGTGGTCGTGTTCCGCTCTCTGAGGTACTGGCTGAGCTTCGTGCTGAGGAGACTCGTCTTCGTGGTGCTGGTCTTTTTGAGGTTCCTTCTATTCTTGCTGCTCATGGTCCCCCTGTGCTGCCGGCTTCGTCGCGGTCTCTTGCGCTGCCGCTACTCTCTGCTCCACCGGCCCAGGGTCAGCGTCAGTCTCAGCAGCCTCGTGGTTCTCGTCCTCCCTGTGCCCACTGTGGCAAGCCTGGCCACGATATCTCTGGTTGCTGGACGAGGGATCCACGTTTACGTCAGCAGTATCTTGCTCGTCGCTAGTCTGGATCTTCAGGATCTTCTGCTGTTGTCTCTGGACCTCCTACTGGTGCTTCTGGACCTCCTGCTGGTGCTATGTCTGATCAGGATATTATTCGTGGTCTTCGGAGTCTGCTCGCTGCTACAGGCTCCTCCTCGTCGGGTACTGCTGGTTCTCTGACTAGTTCTTCTGGCACTGAGCGATCATCATCTTCTACACAGTCAGGTATGTCATCCCCGTGGTATCTGGATTCTGGAGCTTCTTTTCATATGACTTCTGCATCTTCTATTCTTTCTGCTCTTCGCTCTCTTATTTCTCATGTCCGTGTTATTACGGCTGATGGTACCTCTCTTCCTGTTTCCAGTCGAGGCACCCTCTCTACTTCCTCCTTCTCTGTTCCTGATGTTTCTCATGTTCCCAGCCTTAAGATGAACCTTTTCTCTGCTAGTCAGCTTACTGATTCTGGTTGTCGTGTCATTCTTGATGCTGATTCTTGTGCTGTTCAGGACCGTCATACACAGGCTCTGGTTGGAGCTGGCCCTCGCAGCATTGAGTCTCCGGGGCTCTGGGAGTTAGACTGGCTTCGCGTTCCTTCCGCTGACACTTCTTCTGCCACTTCTCCTGCGGTTGCTGCTTCTGTCACTGGCTCGTTTCAACAGTGGCATCATCGGCTGGGTCATCTTTGTGGCTCCCGTTTATCATCCTTAGTTAGTCGTGATCTTCTGGGGTGTGTCTCAGCAGATGTGTCGTCGTTACATTCGTGTCAGGGCTGTAGGTTAGGTAAACAGATTCAGCTTCCCTATCCTACTAGTGTGTCTGTATCTCAGTGACCTTTTGATTTAGTCCATTCAGATGTGTGGGGTCCTGCTCCCTTTGCTTCGAAAGGGGGCCACCGATACTATATTTTGTTTATTGATGATTTTTCACGGTACACCTGGTTATTTTTATGCGCTCTCGCAGCGAGGTGCTTGCTATTTATCAGCGTTTTGCGGCCATGGTTCGTACTCAGTATTCCACGCCTATTCGTGTTTTTCGTGCTGATTCTGCAGGAGAGTATATCTCCCAGCACCTGCGTGGCATCCTTGCTGAGCAGGGCACCCTTGCTCAGTTCTCGTGTCCCGGCGCCCATGCTCAAAATGGTGTCGCCGAGCGTAAGCATCGTCATATTCTTGAGACTACCCGCGCTATGATGATTGCTTCCTCTCTTCCGCCGCATTTCTGGGCTGAGGCTGTCGCTACGTCGACTTACCTCATTAATATCCAGCCTTCAGCTGCTCTTCAGGGTGGCATTCCTCTTGAGCGTCTCTCTGGCTCCTGTCCAGACTACTCGACTCTTCGTTTATTTGGTTGTGTTTGTTATGTCCTTCTTTCTCCTCGTGAACGCACCAAACTAACCGCTCAGTCTGTTGAGTGTGTTTTTCTGGCTATAGTGATGAGCATAAGGGCTATCGCTGTTGGGACCCTGTTGGTCGTCGTATGCGCATTTCTCGTGATGTCACGTTCGATGAGACGCGTCCTTTCTATCCTCGCCCCACCGCTGGTACTTACCCAACGGATGATCTCTCCTTTCTTCTTTTTCCTAATACACCTTCCGCTGTCCCTTCTCTTCCACATCCTCCACCTCCTTCTGCTGCGCCTCCTTCTTCTTCGGCGACCTCCTCTCCTTCATCTAGTTCCCCTAGTTCTCCTCGGTCTCCGGCTTCGGATCCTTCCTCCACGACTCCTTCTTCCTCCTCTTCTGACGAGTCCTCTTCTGCGGATGAGCTTTCTTCCTCACGGCCTGTTCGTCAGCGTCGTGCTCCAGACCGTTACTCCCCTAGTCAGTATGGTCTCTCTGTCGTCTCCGAGCCGACTTCTTATCGGGATGCCGCGTGTCATCCTGAATGGCAGCTTGCCATGGCTGAGGAGATCGCTGCGCTTGAGCGCACTGGCACCTGGGATCTTGTCTCTCCTCCTTCCGGTGTTCGTCCTATCACGTGTAAGTGGGTCTATAAAATTAAGACCCGCTCTGATGGATCTCTTGAGCGCTATAAAGCGCGTCTTGTGGCTCGTGGTTTTCAACAGGAACATGGTCGTGACTATGATGAGACCTTTGCTCCTGTGGCCCATATGACCACTGTGCGTACTCTTCTTGTTGTTGCTTCTGTCCGACGCTGGTCTGTGTCCCAGCTTGATATTCAGAATGCTTTTCTCAATGGCAAGTTGAGTGAGGAGGTTTACATGCAGCCTCCTCCTGGGTATTCTGTTCCCGATGGGATGGTTTGTCGTCTTCGACGCTCTCTTTATGGCCTCAAACAGGCCCCTCGTGCCTGGTTTGAGCGCTTTGCCTCTGTGGTGACTGCTGCTGGTTTCTCTCCTAGTTCTCATGATCCAGCGCTTTTTGTTCACACTTCACCTCGTGGACGCACTCTTCTCCTTCTCTATGTTGATGATATGATCATTACTGGTGATGATCCTGAGTATATTGCCTTTGTCAAGGCTCATCTTCGTGATCAGTTTCTTATGACTGATCTTGGTCCTCTTCGCTACTTTCTTGGGATTGAGGTTTCCTCCACTTCTGCTGGGTTTTCTATCTCTCAGGAAAAGTATATTCAGGATCTTCTTGCTCGGGCTGCTCTTGCGGATGAGCGCACCGTTGAGACTCCCATGGAGCTTCATGTTAAGCTTCGTCCGACGGATGGTGATCCTCTTCCCGATCCCACTCGTTATCGCCATCTTGTTGGGAGTCTTGTTTATCTTGCGGTCACCCGTCCTGATATCTCTTATCCTGTTCATATTCTGAGTCAGTTTGTCTCAGCTCCTACCACTGTTCACCATGGTCATCTCCTCCGTGTCCTTCGTTATCTTCGTGGCACGATTACTCGTCGTCTTTTCTTCCCTCGTTCTAGCTCTCTCCAGCTCCAGTGCTACTCGGATGCTACGTGGGCGAATGATCCTACGGATCGTCGTTCACTTTCTGCTTACTGTGTGTTTCTTGGTGGTTCGCTTGTTGCTTGGAAGACGAAGAAACAGGTAGCGGTTTCTCGTTTGAGTGTTGAGGCTGAGTTGCGGGCTATGGCTTCGATGACTGCTGAGGTGACCTGGTTACGGTGGTTGCTTGCAGATTTTAGGGTCTCTGTTACGACACCCACTCCACTTTTGTCAGACAGTACAGGTGCTATCAGTATTGCACGTGATCCGGTCAAGCATGAGCTGACCAAGCATATTGGTGTTGATGCTTTTTATACACGTGTTCAGGTGCAGGATCAGGTTGTTGCGCTCCATTATGTGCCTTCAGACTTGCAGTTGGCAGATTTCTTTACAAAGGCACAAACCCGCGCTCAGCATGATTTCTTACTCTCCACACTCAGTGTTGTGGATCCACCATGAGTTTGAGGGGGGGGGGGGTGTTAGAGTATACTTCTGTACTGTAGTTTTCCCATATGTTAGGGGGCTTTCTGTATATTTGCACCTGTACATGTACTATATATTCTGGCCTTTGGCCCTCTGGTAATACAAGAGATCTATTACCTTAACACTAAATACAGTACAGCTATTAGATCAAGAGTTGTGGGACCGTTTGAATTTTTTTTTGAGAAAGCCTCCAAACAGGCATCAGGAAGACAGGAAGTGTTCAAAACAAACTGCGTAAGTAGAACAGAGTGTGCCTAGGCGAAAATGAACGCACTACCTTTAAGAGAAGCCTGAGGCTGACCCCAGAACAGCTGCTTTGTTAGACAAGAGAGTATAGACCTGCATGGTCTGGAAGCCTCAGCCAACAACAATTAACTTCAGTTTGAACACTGGAACTCTGGAGTCGGAAACTCTGCCTTCAAGTTTGTTTGTACCAGCATCCTCTGTAGACTCGAGTTCCTTCCTGTAAACATGACATGATGCGAGTTCTTTTCACTTGACCAACATCATTTACAGATTTCTGGCTACAACAGACCCAGCTCGCTATACATGCCATATGTTCTCAAATCTGAACAACTAGATGAAGCCTATGAAATAGATTTTATAAATCTGATGACATACAAAAATTTATGCTAACAACTACCAGAGAACAGCTCGTCGTTATACACATTGTTACCCTCACTTATTTGGCACACATATAAGTTGTGAGTCAGACACAAGCTGTAACAGAGTATTTGACAGTTGAAACAACTAATTCGACCACTGTGCAGACTGGAAACTGCTAGGTATCGTCATAATTGTAGATTGCACATGGAAGAACTGAGAAAAGGAAGAAGCAGCCATGGACGACAGATAGTGGACGGCCAGACAAAGGCGTGGATCATGTGTCCTTGTCCCAGGGCCTTCCAACTCCCTGAAGCTAGGCTCTGGCTCGTCTGTCATTTGGTCCTTCAAGAACTGGAGAGTTTCAAGTTAACGACTTCCTTTCAGAAATTTCAGACAAAGGCGGAGTAAAAGCTGGAAGTGAAACTAGTGTTAGCACACGTACCGTTGGCCTCTCCTCATGATCTCCTCAGCTTCCTCTAACTTTGGACAATCGGATACCATCACCTCCTTTATGTTTGCAACTGCCATTTCTCCACCGATTGAAACTAGGTTGGGACATCTCATAATTACCAATTTCTCAAGTAATGGAAGTTTACTACGCCAAATGTTTGTTGGAATGGATTCCATATAACCGCATCCAAGAATCGTCAGTGACAAAAGGGATTTGAGGTTTTCTAGGATGCTAGCGACACATGCAAAGATCCCACAATAACCCAACCAGAGAGTTTGGAGAGACGATGGTAACACCAATCCATTTTGCCAGTCGAGATGTGGGCAGTTAAAAAGGACCAAATGTTTCAGAGAAGGGAAACTCCCAAACCTTTCAACTGGCAGGGTTAGTAACATGATATTGTTAACATGAATTTTCTCAATGGCAGGTAGATATTCTTGTGTGAGGATGCCATCAATGATCGATAATTTTTCACAAGAATCAATATTCAGGAATTTAAGCTTTGGGAATGCTCTGATGCTTTCATTGTCCATGCAAAGGGGAAGCTTAGTTGAGACTCCAATAGATGTAAGAGAAGAGCACTGACTAATGTTCAATTCCTGGAGAGCGGGAAGACTCCACATCTGCGGTTGGATGGAAGTGACATAGGGAGATTTTACAGTAAGTTTTGTGAGGGAGCAGCAATCGATATTGCCCAAGAGGTTCCTACAATCACCCAGATTGAGCCTTTTAAGGGATGGAGATACCAAACTTTCAAAGCAGATGTTTGGACAACCGTCCACGTCCAGTTCTTCAAGAAAGCTTAAATCTCCAAACCGTTCAGTTGGTACTGATAAGCTCTTGCACTTTCGAAGACTTATGTTCTTGATGGCTGGTACATAATCGGGATGCAGAAACCAGCTTGGGAGAGAGACACCTGGATAATTCTCCAGTAATAGAGATCTAAGACTCATAGGAGGTTGCAGAACTTGAAGCACTTCTACCGCATTGTGATGCATCATTGGAGACTCACTGATATTTGACCACTTAAGTGTCAACTTGTAAAGATACTTCTTATTCTTCAGTTCGACGTCTGCTGCCTTATCCTTACTTAGCACGTCAACATTAATTATCTCCAAATGCCCACGACATTGGTTCAGATTCTTCATTAATGTAACTCCTTGTATCTGCTCGGCTGCGTCAATGTGACACCCAGACAAAGAATAATATGAGAATCCGTGTGATACAAATCTCTGTAGATGCCTCAAGTCACCGAAGTCATCCGGCAATGTTCTTATCTTGCATGTTTGGACATCTAAAATTTGCAAATTATAGAGTCCACAGAAACTTGGAGGAATTCTCAAAGGACGACCTTCGGAGATTTTGAGGTACCGGAGATGCTTTAAGTTGCTAATGCTATCTGGTAAATCATTTGTAGAGGCACAAGACATCACGCGGATATGTAAAAGTTTAGTACACAAATGATTCATTAAAGAATTTGTTATCTTTCCTGATTTCTTCTGGCAAATCAAGGTTCGCAGCTTTGTGTGCCTACATAGGCTCAACAAGTTGGAATTCTCAAAATCGCTGCTAGGGTGTACATATATATGACGCACATTTGGAGGAACTTTATCAAAATCATTCTTGTTTCTTAAGATGAAGCAGTTGTGTTCTGAAACTTTTTGTGCCATGTCATGCAGCAAGTCATGCATTACATATCCACCACTAACCTTTTGAAAGAAGGACTGAGCTACAAGGTCTTCAAAGTACTGACAACCAATATCATGAATTCGATAATCACCCTGAGGGTCCACAAAGCCTTCTGCCACCCAAATTTCAGCTAAGGCTTCCTTTCTAAATTTGTAATCCTTGGGGTACATAGCACAAAATGAGAAGCATTGCTTCAGACGGAATGGTAAATACATGTAGCTCAACCGAGTGGCAGGCGAAATTTCAGATGCCTCTTGTGGCAAATTCCATAGTTCACTCTCAAGTATACTTTTCCAATGTGATTCATGAAGGTCCATTCTTAATATGTAACCAAAAATTCTGGCTGCTAAAGGAGAACCCTTCAACTTAGGAAGTATGCTTCTACCAATGCATTCTAACTCAGGATCATTATTAGAACTCTTGGATCCAAACACGCATAATTTGAAGAATTCCCAAAAGGCATTATCCTCTAAACCATCTAATATAAATGGTTCCATTGTCTGCACTCCCTCGGCAACCTTTGGACATCTAGTGGTGACCAACATCATACTTCCCTCCAGTGCACTTTTGAAAGGTTCACAAAAATTCCTCCAACAATACCCATTTTCCTTCAAGGCATCATCCCACATGCCATCAAGGACGATCAAGATCCTTTTATTGCTCACATGGTTAGAAAGATCATGTTGTAGACAATAAAAATTATCGGTTGTTGCCTTGATTCTAGTACATAAATGTATGACCTCTTTGGTCAAACTTTTAACATCAAAGTCATCTGAGACAGAAATCCAGATTCTCAGTTCAAAGTGAGACTCCACTTGTTTATGACTCCAAATATGTTGGGCCAAAGTAGTCTTTCCAACACCACCAGTTCCAACTATTGGCAACACAGGGAGATTGCTTGATGACGTGTTTTTTTTGTTCATTTGTTGCATGAGCATTGATGTGCTTTTTGATGTATTGAGTGGACTTGTTTCTCTCTTACGTTTCGAATCTCCATGTAAACCTAGAAATCCCAGTACCTTCTTCAACTCCTTGTCACGACCAAATATGCCTTTTTCATTTGCGAGAGAGTTGTTAGCCAACCTGATTGGTTTGTCAAAGTGTGGTGTAATTTTACATAGTACGGTCTTCTCCAGCTGACTAGAGAGAAGGTCTAGCCTTCCTTGGATATCAGTCAGTTTGTTAAAGTTATCTTGCATGACGCTATCAAAGAAGTTAATAGAAGGAGATTTTATTGCATCCCCACCCTCCAATTTACCCTTCATCTCATACCATCTAAATTCATCAAGAAGGTCATCAGCATCATAAACAACATCCATGAGATTCGGAAGGAGCATGGCCACATCTTGTTTGTGGCTATTCCATGTTGCACGGTTAATGAGATTGTACATTGCGGGAAGAGTATCCCTAAGACGTTGCAAGTCACTTAGTAACTGCAGTGAATCGTCCTCAGGGTATTGATCCCGTGATCCAATCATTCGAGGCGGCAGGGATATAATGGGACTAGTGACCCCCACGACCTTTGGTAAATCCATGGTGATCAGAGTGGTTAGGTTTTCTATCTTCCTACAACAATAGAAGTGAATTTTATAGTCAGTGTAAATAACTAGCCACTACTTTATTCAATTATATTATTCTTGTAACATTCTCCAACAAGAGAAGTTCCCAATGAAATTTGTTTCAGCAGATAATGCATCAATAAAGTTGATAGAATAACATGAATGAACTTGAAAATAAAGTAAACAAGTTGTTTATGCCGTTAGAAATATTTAAAGTGATAGTTTGTTTTGGTAGGGGTTTGTATTAACAAAAGGACTGTAAAACATAGATGCTATAATCACACACATGATCAACTAGCCAACGTGCTTATCTACTTTTAGCAAACTAATTATTATGGCCTAGGAACTAGTAAGGTTGAAAGTCTGTAAGCTTGTTGAAAACAAATATTCATAACACTGAAATTTCTAATCATATACTAACTTATTGTCATACAAGTTCATAGAAGTTGAACCAAATGCACAATAAAAAATTGACTGTGATTTGTAGTTTGTAGATGGCCTGGAAAACTGCGCGAGGTAAAATCTGTGAATGGAATAACCATTAATCTAACAATTTTAACTATATAAATTTAGCCTCTTGAGGGAGGTGGCACAATAATCATTTTTGGGTCCACTAAATTAGTAGAAATGTAGTATGAGATAGCGCTGCCATGACATGGGCCACAACCGTGTGAACCATGCCACCTAAAATATTTCAGTCATCTGATGAAAGGGACACACAAGGTTGGCCATGGTGGATAGTATCATATACATATCATGCATATGATAATTGTGTATGTTATTCCATATTGCATGGTATCATATATTAGTATCATAGTTTTATTATATTTAATGATTTGTACAACTTGAATGCAAAATTGGATGTAGTAAGATACATGTGACATTAAATTTTCTAGTTTTATGTGCTATGGTATGGAATCTACCTATGAAATCTTGTACATCATTAATTATATTGACACATCAGTTTTTCTATGCATGAAATACATTATACCACGTATAATATCCTAGGGTATGGCAAACTTGCTCACCCTACCGCCGCCTTTGCCGCCCGGCTACTTCGAGCGGAAGGCCACAGTTGCCCAAACCGTAGCCACCGCACCCTCCTCCTCCTCCAACCTCTCTCTAGTTTCTTCAATTCCTACCACCATCAACTATGTAGATAATATCTCCGATGTTAGCCCATTTATTCCTGTCACTTTAGATCTTCCCAAACACAAATTACTACCATTGGCTCCATCTCTTAGAAGTTCATCTCAGCCGCTGCAATCTTCTAGATCACGTCGCCACCAACTCTGTTCCTCGGCCCACGGATCCGTGCTGGGTCTAGGATGATCTCGCCATCATCCAGTGGATCTACCAGCGAGTGTCCACATAAATCTTCAACCGTGTCTTCCATGACGCCACCAACGCCATCGCTCTCTGGGTGGCCCTTTGCCAGATGTTTCAAGACAACGTCGATGGTTGCGTCAACACCCTTCACGCGAAGATCCGTAACACTGTCCAAGGCGACTCTCCAGTTGGTGTCTACTGCCAACAACTCAAGTCCATTGCCGATGAGCTTCAAGAACTTGGGGACCCCATCGATGATCGGCAACTCCTCAATGTTCTCATTGTCGGCCTTAGTGACCGCTTCGAGAAGCAAGCCTCCTTCATCCCAATGATGCGCCACGCCCTACCTTCGTCGAGATCCTATCTATGTTGTAGTGGGTCGACTGCGCCATTGCAAACAAGGAGTCTCGCCCCCAGGTTTTTGCGGCCATCCTGCGACCTCTTGTGTCTGCCTCTCCTGTGCCACCTCCTCCATTGGTGTAGCCCCTTCTAGAGCGCCCTAGTCCGAACTACCGCGGCACTAAACCCATGCATCGGACACCATGATCGTCATCGACTCCATCGGTCCGGCTCCCCAACTGGCGCTCCACCACCGGCTCCTGCACCCCTAGTGTCGCCCATCTAGAGCCCCCTCATGATCCGTGGATAGGGATCGTGCAGGCCTGGCCCATGCCCTAGACCACCCCTTCTCCGCTCGGTGCACCGCCGGCCTACTTCGGCGCCTAGCAGCCTGACATGCGACCTCATACTGGTGCGCCTGGGCCTCTACTTCCGCGCCTACCGACGCATGCATACCATGCAGCTCCCACATATGCTCCTTACAGTGCTCCCTACAATGCTTGCTTCTTACGGCGTCATGCCTCCATCACCATATGTAGACGGGAGTGTCTACTACCCTGCACTTCCTCCACCACTTCTGCCGACACCGCCACATCAACCCTCACTACTGTCGATGGCGACACCTCCCTCAACACCGAGCTGGGACCAAACCGCCTTTACCCAGGCCATGAACAATTTTGCTGCACAAGGAACCTCAGGTACGGATTGGATTTTTTATTATGGTGGTTCCAGTCATATGTCTGCTTCGAGTAATTTGTTATCTTCTTGCACATCTTCTCCGTACTCTTCAATTACTCTTGGTGATGGTTCCTCTATTCCAATTCATCGTGTTGGTCAAGCTCAAATTATTTCTAACACCAAACCACTTCTTCTTCGTGATGTTCTTGTTGCCCCATCTCTCATTAAAAATCTTATTTCTTTTCATCAATTTACTTGTGATAATCTTGTCTCTCACGAATTTCACCCACTTGGTTTGTCTGTGAAGGATTACCAGACAAAGCCCGAGATCGCACGCTTCAATAGCTCTGGTGATCTATATTCCCTCCATGGTTCCCCTACGTCCATGGTTGCCTCCGTTGATCTCTAGCACCGACGCCTCGGCCATCTTCATAGTGCTATCATCTCTCCTTAGTGAATTTTTCATCCCTTGTAATCGTGATACCCATAATGTTTCTATGTGTGAATCTTTTCAATTAGGAAAACATGTGCGTCTTCCTTTTAGCTCATCTAGTTCTTCTAGTACCTTTCCATTTGAACTTCTTCATTGCAATCTATGGACCTCTCCTATTGAAAGTATTTCAGGTTTCAAATATTATCTTGTTATTCGCGATAATTATACACATTATGTCTGGAGTCTTCCCTTACGCAACAAATCTGACGTGCATACGATATTTCTTAACTTTCAGCGCTATGTCTCTGTACACTTCTTTCTCCCAATTTGTTTTATTCAATATGACAATGGTCGGGAATTTGACAACTTCAAAAATCGCAACTTCTTTCTCAACACGGTGTTCTTCTTCGTTTTTCCTGCCCATATACCTCCCCCCAAAACGATAAAGCCGAGCATTCTCTTCGTACTATCAATGACATCCTTCTTACTCTCTTGCTACACGCCTCTATGCCTCCAAAGTTTTGGGCCTAAGCCCTTCGCATGGCCACCTATATTCTGAATATTTGCCCATCTAAAGCTAATCCAAACACAACCCCTTTTGTCCCTTTTTATGAGTCATCCTAACTATGAGGATCTTCGTGTCTTTGGCTGCCTCTGTTTTCCCAGTTCCTCCACCACCTCCCAAAACAAGCTTTCTCCTCGCTTAATCCCATGCGTCCACCTTGGGTTTTCTGATGAACACAAGGGCTACCATTGGCGATCTTCTTTCTGGCCACGTTCATATCTCATGTCATGTCACGTTTGCTGAAACCATATTTCCATTTTTCCAACGCGACGACCCTGCACCTCCAGCCCCTACCCAACCCTCTCCTCGCCCGCGTTTTCCCTTCTATCCCTCTGCTTAACCACCCGACAGCTCTGCTGTAGACCCCATCGTGGCAAAGAAACCTCCTGAAAACTCGCCCTCAGCAACCCAAACTCATGTCGCGGCAGACTTCTTCCCTATCGCTGATCCTACCGTGGTAGCCGAATCTCCCCCAAACTCGCCCACGGCAGACCAACCCAGCCTGGCGTCGGGTCCTTCCACTGCGCCAGAGGCCTCACTTTCTCCACCTCCACCCCCACTCCCTCCTCACACCAGCCTAATTCTCGCGCCACATAATAACCACACCATGCGTACTCAAGGAAAATCCGGGTTTCGTCTTCCTACTCAACGTCTCAACTTACATGCCGATGTCTCTATTTCTCCTATCCCGAAAACTTATAAATCCGCTCTTCTTGATCCGAACTGGGCTGCTGCAATGCAAGATGAATTCAATGCTTTACTTGAAACAATACCTAGACTCTTGTTCCTCGTCCTCCTAACACTAATGTCGTTTCTGGTAAGTGGGTTTTTGGCCAAAGTTTCACTCTGATGGAAGTCTTGCTCGCTATAAGACCCATTGGGTATGTCGTGGATATTCTCAACAACAAGTCATTGATTACAATGAAACTTTTTCTCCAGTTGTTAAGCCTAGCACTATCTGCACGGTTCTCAGCATTGATGTCTCCTCTACATGGCCTATTCACCAATTAGATGTCAAAAATGCCTTCCTTCATGGTTCAATTCAGGAAATTGTTTACTGTCAGCAACCCCTTGGCTTTAAAAATTCATCTCATCCCAATCATGTTTGCCTTCTACAAAAATTTCTCTATGGACTTAAACAAGCTCCATGAGCCTAGTTACAATGTTTTTCCTCTTTCATTCAAACCATTGGCTTTACTCCATCTCTTCCTGATACATCACTCTTTGTCTATCATCACAATTCTAATATTGCTTAATTCTTTATGTTGATGACATCATTCTCATAGCTTCCTCCCGATCCTTTCTCGATCATATTATCTCTCTTCTTCGAGCCGAATTTTCCATGACAGACATTGGCTTTCTTCATCATTTTTTGGCATTGTTGTTCGTCGTCACACCTCTGGAGTTTTTCTTTCTCAACGCTGGTACATCCTTGATCTTCTCACACATGCTGGTATGACTGATTGTCAACCTTCTCGTACTCCTGTTGACACCACCTCCAAACTCTCTTCCGATGGCGAAAGTTTTTTTAGATCCTACTCTCTATTGTAGTATAACTGGAGCTCTTCAATATCTTACTATTACCCAACCTGAAATCTTCGTTGCTATCCAACAAGCTTGTCTGTACATGCATGATCCGTGTATTCCCCACTATAATCATGTGAAACGCATTCTTCCTTACCTAAAAGGCAGACTCGATCATGGTCTTCATGTCAATACCTCCTCTCGAAATTCCTTGACAGCATACCCTGATGCAGACAGGACTGGGTGCCCAGACACTCGACGATCCATATCCAGATTTTGTGTATTTCTTGGTAACAGTTTGGTTTCTTGATCCTCTAAAAGACAGGTTACGGTCTCCTGCTCCTCTGGTGAGGCAGAGTACCGTGTTGTGGCATATGTTGTTGCTGACACTATTTGGCTATGTCAGTTATTATCGGAGCTTCATCGACCTATCCAACAGGCGACTATTGTTTATTGTGATAACATCTCTTCTGTCTACAAGTCAAGGAACCATATGCAGTATCGGCGAACAAAACACATTGAGATAGATATTCATTTTGTTCGAGAGAACGTTTCTCTCGGCCAAGTTCATGTGCTCCATGTTCCCACAACTGCACAGTTTGCATACATCTCCACCAAAGGGCTCTCTACTGCACCGTTTCAAGATATTCGTTTCAGTATCAACGTCGTCGAGCCTCCTGTTGAAACTATTTTTACACTATTAATTGTGACGCAAGAATCCCTAGCGGAACTGACTTGGCCCTCTATATAGACTCTTGTAATTGTAACAATTATTATTATTGAGTATCAATCTATTCTAGTTTACAATATTTATTATAGGTAAAGGACATAGTTGTCCTACTCCCTCTCCCTAGGGGCTAGAGTCACTCGTGCTCCTGAGCAACAGCTGACGTGGCTCTGATCTTGGGGACGTGGAAGTTGTTGAGAACAAGTGTCACAAGTGAATTCTATAATTGTTTTTAGAAAGTAGGCCAAACGACTCAATGTTAAATTAATAACGCAACGACGGTAAAATAAATATATAGTGATGAACCCGCTTATAGGAAAGAATAGCACACACACAAGAAAAAGGCCTATCGAAGGAGCTACAAATAGAAATGCGAAACAGCCGACACGATCATTACATGAGACTACGTAGAGGAGGAGCAGTCGCTGGACAGGCTGCAATACCGGGCCGGCGCTCACCCTACGCGGGCAAACCGATAGCCACCCATCGAAATGGCTACACCGACATAGGAAACGCCACGAGAGGCCGGCCACCACCAAGAATCAGCTGACACTGCTCGCAACCGAAATGCATCACCAGGAACAGCCAGACAAGAAACACCAAGAGTGCAGAATACACAACAAGCTTTGCCTAGGTGATCAGGGTGGAACCACCCAACCATCGGAGAGCCTCTCGCCGTGAGACTCCAAGGCGGCATCTTCAAGAAGAACACGACACATAAGCGCCTCTACCGCCCGATCCGAAGATCTTCGGTTTTTGACCCAGAGCACGAAGAAAGACCGAGCACCGCCACATCAACGCCTTTAGGAAGGGCGCGATGTGCACAAACGCCACCATCGAGGCCCAAAGGGCAATGGTTTCACCTGACAAAGGCACTCAGTAATCTGTGTAGGATATAGCGACCATCACAAAGCAACATGTCATCCAGATGACTCGCTAGCACCATGTCATCCACACGACCGAGGAGACCGGCCAGCACCAGAGCCTATCGCACGCCTGCCAACCAAACGGACTCCCACCGTCCAGGGCCTCCACCCCGGAACGTAAGCTGAGCACACTGTAGAGCTGAAGAAAACGACGGAAGCCACCACCGCGAGGTCCCCCAAGAACGGAGAGACGACACAGAAAGTTCCCTTCCTAGATTGACGCCTCACGACCGGAGCCCCTGGCCCGGCCCGAGATTCCTTGCCCAACCAGGAGGACCACCCAAAGCCACAAAGTCATCGCCGACCAAGCCATGGCCACATGCGCCCCGCTCCGGCAAGAACCCACACCCCGCAGACCACCATCATGCCAGCTCGTGTCGTACTCCGCCGTCGCCGCACCGAAATGCCCCCATGCCGCCTGCACGCATGCACACGGAGCTGCCACATCATCGCCAAGTAGATGTGCCCTCTGACCAGCATTGCTCCCCCATCGACCGCAGCTATCGCCACACGAGAGGGAGAAGGAGGCCCCACTGCCGCTAATGCCACCGGGGTTCTCTTAGTGACGCCCTCCGATGGAGGCGAGGGGGACTGGGAGATGTGGGGAGGGGTGTAAGAGACACGATTTAGGGTTCACCAGCGAACTGTTATTCTGATAACTGCAATTTACTAATATTGTTTACTAGCGCGTGGCCGCCCTACACAGCATGCGGACATGCTCGGTTGTCCGTGACGTGGCCGCAAGAAGTGCCACTGGCGATGTCGCACCGCTCCGTTTGCGGGTGCAACGCTCTGCCCCGTTTGCTGACACGAGTTCCATTGTTTCGCCTCCTCTGCACTGCAACGCATAATAGGAATACACTGCATGGGCAGTGCACTTCCTAGGCAGTGTCCTACGAACCAAAGCAATGCACTGTCTTTAGGCATTGCAACTAGGGGCAAAGCTCCCAGTAGGGCAACGTAGGGCAGTCATTCTACCTTGATTTTTGGCAAGAACCTTTAGATGCGCATGTTTTTTATGAACATTATGAGTGGTTATACGTTGAAAACAGACTTCATATAAGAAATTTTAAAGTCTAGAGTGAAATAAGATCTAGATATAGTCTAGTTTTAAACCAACTACTTATTTCTATTTGCAACATCTAATTCTCAATCTAATAAAAATATACTCTAAACAATGTCCTAGATGGGGTATTTAAGGAGAACTAACTCTAATTATATGATGGTTGATGTTTCTATTTTATCTTGTATATACAATTGATCTAAAATTCTACTTGACATTCTGGCCCAATTGGAGAAATGATGGTTTAGATTCCTCCCGAAAGATGTGAATTCGCAAAAATAATTTCACAATCCTAAGTATAGATGAAATGGTAATAAAATGAGTGAAAAATCATTAAAAGCGAGAAGACACTAGGTCACTATTAATTATTTTGGAGTATGTACACTTCCTAATATTCTATAGATTCTATTACAACTAATTTTGATCGTTGCTTTAATGAGTTGTCGTTACAGTTGTTTTAGAACTTCTTGTTTGACTCAAGTGACTCATTTTATAGTTTCAATGTGAATAAGATTTCTCAGCTTATGGAGATTTATCTTATTATGAGCATCAACCTATATAAGATAACCTTAAGATATTCATTATTCATATGCGGAGGATTAAAGACTTCGGAGATTATTTTAGCATTTGAATGATACATCATGCTTCATACTATCATTTATCGCTTTGAGTTGGTATTGCTTTTACTCGTAGCAACAACAACAATTGAACGGGCTTTGTCGATGGCAAAGATCATCAAGACTAAGTTGGTATTTACTTTTATTGGAGTTCGCCCTACCTCAGATTTTTTCCGTCCTCCGCCACTGATTGCAACACCGGATAGAAGGCAGCACCACTAGTGTACTTTCCTATACATTGCGACCGAAGGCAGCAGGGCGCACCCAAATATATCTGGGCATTTTTTTATTTGGGCCGGGCCAGGCTTGGGCCAGGCTTGACAAAGCCCACCCGTGCAAATCCCAGGCCTGAG
The DNA here is from genome assembly GCA_916181665.1 of Avena sativa. Lineage (NCBI taxonomy): Eukaryota > Viridiplantae > Streptophyta > Magnoliopsida > Poales > Poaceae > Avena > Avena sativa. The sequence continues at coordinate 121,626,903 of OV702291.1, read as the reverse complement.
CCCAGCCCGGCTCGGTTGTCGGGCCTGAACACTGATCCCGAGCCCGTCCCACGGTGCACATGTTTCTTTGGGTCATCGTGCCTTTACCTATTTTGCGCTTTTCTCTAGCCCGAGCCTATCCCGTGCAGCCTTTGAGCCACAGAACTGAAGCCTAGGCCCGGCCTATCGGGCTTTTTCGGGCTGGGTCGAGCTAGGCTGCCCATGCATAGGTATGGACCCAAGCCCCTAGCTAGACAAGCTGAAGCGTGGGTCTAGCCCATGTGAGTAAGGGAAGAGATATGTTGTTTTGTCTAAATATTCATGTCCAACGTAGCTCCTCAGCCCCACTCAGCCCATCAAACACTCCCACCTGCTGCATCCCAGCAACAAATGACCGCTCCTGTCTCGAGTGAGCGCAGCTGATCGATTGTTGGTTCATGGCATCAAAGCATCGCCTAGTGCCTCCCGATCGGTCCAAAATCGATCACGCCGCCGCCACTTCCTTCTCCCCTCCATCCTGTCGACATCAAGTAGTGCATCACAACCACATAGGTCGTCAAATCGCAGCAATCATGCATTTTGCTCTAGTCCTTTTGCCCCACACCAACATTTTTTCTGATAAAGGATGTTTTATTATACTCAAACATTTTACATCAAGATGATATAAACTATAGAGTCCACACCCGGCCTCGAACCAAAAAAAAAGAAAAAAAAAAGACCCCATTGAAGTAAATATAAACTCACAGCAACAACAACAACAACAACAACAACACAAGTGCGAGGGGCACCTCGACTCCTAGAAAGATTATCCAAAAACGATGTCTTAAAGAAGAAAATAGTGCACGAACATTGTCATCGTCCAGTCTAGCCAACATGGTTAGATGCTGGGTTGTCACCTGGAGAAGGTCGAAACTCCAGACAATACCTTCAACAAGGAGATGACTTGGGAGCCACCATTGCCAAGTACAACCACCAAAGTTTAGACATAGGGTTTTCACCCGAGACATGAGACATAGAACTATAAGAGCACCGCCCAAAAGAAGTCTGACAATCACCATCATCCGGCAGAGACTTCTGCTAAAGCTGCACAGATTACCAGGCACACATACGTCTTCAACGCATCCTTCTTGATCCTTGAGCATGGAGAACCTTTGGACATTGACCCTCTTGACATTTGCACCTCTGACCGGACAATGGTAGTTGTGGCTAATAGCCGTAATCGACATACCTAAGGTGCCGGTAAAAGAAGATCTTAGAGCCTTCAATTCTTGGACAACACTAGGTAGCCATATGCTTATCAAGGTTTCGCTCAACCAGAACTGCCTACACCATGGAATTCCCCAACCTCACGGGCATGGATTTGGGTGACCACAAAGCACGCGATGGCATCAGCGCAGGCACCCGGCAAGATCTTCTGGCGAGATGTGCTCGAAGCTATTGGATCACGATAAGGATTTGGTGTTGACTGGATGCTAGGGGTCCTCCCCGTCGCCGCCACCTGCCATTGGACGACCTCCACCATCGACCAGCGGGGTGGAGAACAGCGGTCACCACCAGGGCTGAGGACGGAGCAGCCATCATGGACCCAGCAGAACCGGTAACCTAGATCCCCACTAGTGGCATGGTTGATAGAGGCGAGGCAACATGGCCACAATCAGGGACAGCCGAGATGACCACCATGGTCGCTGTTGCCTCCAAGAAAACCGTTGGGGGCTATCGCCCGAGATCTCGATCTCCTCTACTCCCAAGGAAACATCCAGAGGATCCCTGTCCCTTTTGGGAGTGGGGCCCGCCGCCACCGTGGCCTACGCTAGTGGCAACAACAACAGGGAAGGTGTGACATTGGAGACCTCCAACACTCGGGGATTGCTCCCCCAGACCACCCCTAGGGACGACACGGGGTCAACCAAATAATATATCCATATAAAATTGGGGGAGAATTTCACTTCCCCGGGCTGTGCACCAACTAGGGATGCACACAACCATTAAACATGAGTTTCAGAATTTTTAAACTTGGTTAAACACCAAGTCTGGTCCTTAGGATAAATTGCATGAGTATCAGGATAGTCTGATCCTCAAGGATAAATAGGAACCTAAATTCACATCCACGAGGATTTTAACCCATGTGTTAGGTTTGTACATCCACTCCCTAATCAGTTGAGTTAGGCTCACTTCGGAAAAAAATTAGGGGGAATTTCACTTCCTCGGCCTCTGCACCAACTAGGCATGCACACAACCATTAAACATGAGTACCAGAATTTTTAAACTTGGTTAAATACCAACTCTAGTCCTTAGGATAAATTTAATGAGTACCAAGATAGCCTGATCCTCAAGTATAAATATGAACCTAAATTCGCTTCCATCAGGATTTGAACCGTGGTGTTGAGTTTGTATATCCATTACCCAACCAGTCGAGCTAGGCTCACTTCCAAAGAAGATAGTGACACACCATGGAACTGGCTAGAAAAGCTTCTAGTTGGTTGTCTACGGTTAATTAGTCTACAAGAAGAATACTTTATCTGAACTATCCTTTCTCTTCTAGTTGGTTGTCTACGGGTAATTAGTCTACAAGAAGAATACTTTATCTGAACTATCCTTTCTCTTCCTCGGCAGGTAATTTTTCTAGAAATTTGTAATTAAGATCTATATCATCTGTTTACCCACAAAAATAAAATCTGCATCTATTCTTTTGCAAATCACTTGCAATATATTAGGTTTTGGATGTAGAGATTCTACTAGAGATAAGATGGCTATACCAGTAGCAGAGCTCTAGTACCCATAAAAGAGTGCGGATTAACCTTTTGTATTTGAGTTTACTCATGTCATTTGTAATAACCATTTATAATCTATATATATGTACTACTACTTTATGTGCAGGTTTCTATATTCTTTTGAAATCTCAGCTGTCAAGTGGTTAATGGTGCCAACATACAGTGATGGATCAAATCTTCAATAATTGGTATTGATCTAGAAAGAATTCACTTTTACATGTTCGTTGGCAATTTTTAAGTTCTTTTACAAAACTAGTTTGTGCAACTTACTAAGTCCTACATTACCGTACACATGTATTGTTAAACCTAGCAAAATTTTGGACATGTATAAGTCAGCCCCCTCCTTTGTCCATTCGTGGGTCTACCACTGAAAGACAGTACAACACAAAATAGACAGGAAGTGCACCGTGCGGTGCACTACGATCGAAGGCATTACTACGCAGAATAGAACAACTGTGCATTGCCACCGCATTGTGAGATCAATAGACTATGCCTGGTGTTTTATCGTATACCAGCCACATTGATTCAAGAAAACAAGATGTGGTATGTTCTCGCATATATCTACTCCCTCCGGTCCATATTAACGTTCTCAACTTTGTCTACATTCGTATGTATCTAGTTAAGCATTTAGACTACATTCATTCGTATCTAGAAAAAAATTGAGAACACTAATATGGACCAGAGGGAGTATTAAAATGTGAGTAATGGAGATATGTCCAGATATGTATGGAATGAGTTAGAAAATGTCCCGTATATAATGGCATGCCTGCCCTTTGAGGAAAAGGGAAAATAGTACCTGCCATCCACTTGCTCTTTATGTTTTCCCCCTGAAAGTCCTGTCTTCTTTCTCTTATGCTCTTGAATCTCATTTAGCTTTTCCACAGCTGTGTGCTCCTTTTTTTCCGTGTCCTTAAAAATGCAAGCCAACAGGATTATATATCATCGATGGATGCATGGGCCACATTAGTCGGCCAATATATATACTCCCTGTAGAAGATACCTGCCCTGTAGAAGAACTTTCTGCAGTATCAACATTGTTCAGTTCATCGACAATTTCTGCTATAGTAGGCCTATCCACTCGGTCGACCTCCACACACCTTAATGCTATTTTGGTACATTTCTTAAGCTGTTGCGATGTATGCAATGACATTTTTGTACCCTTTCTTCTTTCCCAGTTTTCGTGTACCTGTAAAGTTGGAACACAATGGCAAAAGGTGATGACCATAGTGTGAAAAGTAAGCCAACGGGATTATAATATTTGTAACAAATTGATTCTTGTTTATGATACAAAATATATTCCCTACATGCTCGAGAAATCCTTGCGATGACATACGTCCACATTTGGAATAGCCCTCGAATCCTGCTATTACTCGTACAATTATAACACCCAAACTGAATACATCAAACTTTGATGTGATTTCGTGTTTCTCGATGTATTCTGGTGGCATGTATCCACTGCATGTTATATTGTCTTAGAAATCCATTTTCATAATTGCAATGAATGTATGTTGATTATTTAAATCAGTTATCAACTTACAATGTTCCCATTAATTTGCTTGTGATACAGGTTTTTGCCGAAGGGAAAAGTCTTGACAACCCAAAATCTCCAATTTTGGGGATCATGTTCTTGTCTAGTAATATATTCTCAGGTTTCAAGTCAAGATGGTAAATAGGATCTTTGTATCCATTATGAAGGTAATTTAAGCCATCGCTAACTCCTTTAATAATTTTGAAACGTGTGTGCCAATCGAGTCCGCATAATTCATCTGTGAAAGTAAACATGCAGTGCATTAGAAAGACAAAAACTTTAGGGATCTAAAAATCATGTACATAAATTTAGGGATGCCATTTCTTTAAATGCAACAAAATAGTAGAAGGTAAAGTAGATCACAATTATTACCAGAAATATGCTTGTCAAGGCTTCCACCTTCCAAGTATTCGAGGCAGAGAATTCTTTCTTCCACTTGGCCAAAAATATATTCACCATTGTACTTCAGGCGTTGATGTCCTAGATAATAGCAGTAACCTACCAGTCGTGTAATATTTGGGTGTTGGGCCCTCATAAGATTGTTAAACTCATTCCTAAATTGTGTGTCGTCAAGCCCTGGCACGTAATGAAGTTTTTTGAGAGCAATCTCTTCCCCATCGTTAAGTACTCCCTGTAAAAACAAATATATGGGTTCTTGCAAAGTAACAGTAGTACACTTGAAATTATTACAAGATGTAAGAAGGTATATATCACACGTACCCTATAAACTATTCCAAACGCACCGCGGCCAATGACGTGCTCTTCAGAAAAATCATTTGTAATTTGTTTCAATAACTCGAGTGTAAACACCCTTGTCGTGGCACCACTTGTCTGTTCTAACGTGTTCGTCATGGTTATTATTTGTATCTCCTGCTAGGATTGACTAGCTTGAAAGTATCATTTCTCTAATAGCATAGAAGAACATTCACATAGTTAAAAGAGAGATCATTTATGCATAATTTGTACGAAAAATATACATGCTGCAATACTTTGGCTTGAAAATAGTCGTATGGCTCCCCTACGATGGGTTACCAAGTTTGCTCTTTCTTAATTATGTGGAGCAACGTCCTCAAACTATTAATTTAAGTTCATGCCTTTATATTTTGTTGCTTCACCCGCGTGGCGACGTTGGAGACGGGCGGCTAGTGCGAGATGGGATTGGAGGATCTCCTCTTGGTTGAGCTCAGTTGTCCCTCTATGTGTGTCCACGCCTAGCTCCAGTGTCCACGGCTCGAGTCAGCCGGACAGCGCACCTTGTGGTGCTCTCCTTGGTCGGGATGGCGGCGTGGGCGATGTCTAGCACCATGTGGAGATCTTTGTCACATGATGGAGGCGCATGGATGAAGTGGATTTGATGAGTGGCGAGGCTTTGCGGCCTGCAGGAGCAACACCGAGGGGCGGAGAGGCTGTGAGGAAAGCGTGTTGAGGCCATGGCGGAGGGAGATTGACGGAAAAAGGGAGCGAAAAAGAAAGGGAATCGAGTGACGCGGATGCGCACGGGGCCTGGCGAGGGCGGAGCGAAGAGAGACAAGGCAAGTAGCCGACGACATCGAGCTACAGGCGGTGACACGCACGACGCGGGTGGTGCTTGGCCGTGGCGGCGCTGAAATATGGGGGTGTACTAGGGCATGGAGGCATCAGGTGGAGCACGAGTGGAGGAGAGCGTGAGGGAGAAACAAAGGGAGTAAGGGGTTGGATGGTTATATTTTGCTTTACGGGGCGGGTTGGACTATTATACAGGTTTTCCAGGTGATCCGTGGGGAGGTGATTTTTTGTGATCGCATTGTCTATTAGTTTGATGATGTAAACTAAAAATAACACTCGACAAACTCATATTTTTCTTTTTAGATTTTATCTCAATTTGGATTCAAATTTAATATATTGATTTTCCATATGTGTCCAAATATAACATACCAATAATATGGTCTAGCTTTAGAGAAAATGGATTGGTGCGATTTTGTAACATATTATCTTGTTTCTTATTTTCTTCTGTAATTTTCAATATGTGGTCAAAATTGCCACCGAACATTCGTACAAAGGGCTTGAATCTTGAAAAAATCTACATGGAATTGGATGTCGCATGACTACTTGTGTACCTTAAAATGATTTTTTGGAAAAAAAAGTAAAACATATTATCACATGCCTAGTGTTAAATTTGACGCATTTTACGTGAAATCGACGAAAATCTGTAGAAATCTGTTTAAATAGGAAAAATTAGCTACAAAGTTTAAAAAATCATAAAAGCTAAGAATTATCCATGAAATGTTGTATAATTTTACTACAAATTGGAGCTGTGTCATTTTTCACCATATTATTTGCAATTGATTCACAAAACTACCCATATTTAGCACTCAGAAAATAGGAAATGATTTTTTATGCAAACAAATAGAACTCTCGTTGCAAGACTTTACCATTATACCGAACGTGATCATATTATCACAAACTTGCAATTTATATGGCCACGAACATGGTCATTTGGCTTGAATGTCATGAATGTCCGTACATGAGTCCGTTTTGTACATGATATTTATACGATTTATCAAAATCCATGTTTATCAAATTTTCTTGCAACTATTACACATAAAAAGGATCCAATGCGTAAATGTTACATTTTTTGTTGTATTTTTTCCTTATATAGTTTTTAGTACGCAGTCAAAATTGTCGGCGGTGGGGGATCTCTCGTCTTCCCCGGCGTAGATCGGCGGCACGGGATGCCAATCCTCGTTGCGGATGGGGTGCGCGTCGGGCACCTCAGCGGCGTGGCATATCTGGCATGCGGCGACAGCGGCATGGCCGGAGGAGCAGCGACATGGCGGACGACGATCTGATGCCGCTCGTCCCTCTAGCCAAGAAAACTCCAGGGGAAACCTCAGATCCCGCGGAATCGAGCGATGGCGGTGTCATGTACATCGTTCTCCTCTTGAGGGCATCACTTTTGGAGTTCTCACCGGCTGTAGGGATCAGCGGCGGTGGTGTTGAGGTTGCGGTGGCCTCGTTTCTTCGCGTCGCTGGGCTGCGAGTGCGAGATCTGCAGCAACTTGTGGCGGGGAGGTGGTTGGTGGATCTCGCGATCCATCATCTAGTCCCAGCTGCGAGGCGGGAAGACCTAGGTGCCGGTGAAAACCTGGACAATTGGCGGGCGATGGCGGCGCTACCACGTCGTAACCTTGATGAAGGTATCGCCGGGCAACTAGTGTTGACCTCACTTGTGCTGCTCTAGGAGAAACCCTAAGATCTTCGGGTCGGGCGATGACAGTGCCGCGGTGTCGGTATCACGTTCTTTCCTGGGAGCATCGCCTGTGGAGCAGCGTTGGTAGGAAGTGGCAGGAGGGGTGGAGCGGCTAGTGCGCGGGGGGTGGTGCTTCTTGGCACCGTGGTGGTGTTGGAATTTGGGTGTGGGCCTTGGCCCATAGCCTAATACAAATTCTGAAATTCTCTTGGCCCATTCATGCCTAGCAAGGGGTGGCACCAAAGTTTAGTCCCACCTTGCTAGTTTAGAGGGAGTTGGACCAATATATATAGTGGAGTGTTTCACTACCTCCTAAAGAGAGTGAAGAGGAGTGGCATACACGCGCGCTCCTCCTCCTCCGCCGCCCGCCTCGCCACGCCTCGCCACGACGCGCGCGCGCGCCGCGGTTTGCGGAATTGTGCCGATCTTATCTTTTTGCTGCTCGGGAAAATTATTGTGCGAGTTATTTTTCTGTCAACCGTTTCCGGTTTTTCCGGAAACGTGGGCTGTTACTACTCGGACGTGGACTACGCCCCACGTCTTACCCGACCGGCGCCTATATATAGACGGCCTTAGGCTAAAACCCTAATACGAGAAAATACACATCTCTCTGCCTCCAGAACTTTGCGCCGCCGCTACACCTTCTCCATCCCCTCTTCCGGCGTGCACCGGACGACGGGACAGTAGGCCTCCGGAACCACCGCCTCTCGTGAACCTGTACGGGTGAGGGGCGATCAGGTTTTTGGGGAGCGCGTCTGCGCGACTACTGACGGCATCACGTCGACCGACCACTCCTTCCCCGACGAGGACTTCTTCCCGGACATCAGCAGCCTCTATATCGACGCCATGGCTGACGACACTGGTGTCAACCTCAACCCCAACCTGAACGCGAACCCGATTCCTCCTCCAGCACCGTACGTAATCTGTTCCTATCTAGTTCAGTTTCTGTTGCAGTTTCTTGTACTAGCTCTTGGAATAGATGTGATCTGTTTATTCTGGTTGAATATGATCTGTTCGTTTGTTCTGCTAGTATACATGATTAGATTAATTCTAGCACTTATAGTCATGATTTATTATTACTTATTTCGGATTAAATATTATGGTAATTTGCTTATATTTTCAACAATCCAAAAACCTGATTATAGGCAACTGAATTCAACTGGTTTAGTCGCGGCTACAAGGCCGCCTCCTTTTGACGGTGTCAATTATAAGAGATGGCGCACGAGAGCAGTTCTATGGTTGAAAAACCTAGGCTGCTATAGCGCCACTCTTGGCAAACCTGAGGGAGACCTTTCTCCTGTTCAGGAGGAAGCGTTTCAGAAAGTCGACACCATGTTTATGGGGGCTTTGTTCAATATTCTTGGTGACAACATTGTTGACACCTATATGTCATTTGATAATGGCAAGGATGCGTGGGATGCACTGGACGCCAAGTTTGGTGTTTCGGATGCTGGCACTGAACTGTATATCATGGAGCAATTCTATGACTACAAGATGACTGATGACCGTCCCATCGTGGATCAGGCTCATGAGATACAGTCCCTTGCCAAAGAACTCGAGCAGTTCAAGTGTAACTTACCGGACAAGTTCGTGGCCGGAGGCATTATTGCCAAGCTTCCTCCTTCTTGGAGGAACTTTGCTACCTCTCTGAAACATAAGAGACAGGAGTTTTCTGTTTCGGATCTCATCGGATCTCTTCATGTTGAAGAAAAGGCGAGAGCAAAAGATACACGTCCTCGAGGCTTTGATGGAAGTTCTAGCGCACATGTAGTGTAGAAAAACAACTTCCAGTCCCACAAGTTCAAGAATAAGAACAGGTCTGATGGCAAAGGAAAGTTTGATGGCAAAAACAAGGCCGCACAGACTACCAACTTCAAGAAGAAGACTGAGTATAAGAAGAAAGGATCCTGCCATGTCTGTGGTGATCCTAATCATTGGGCTCCTAGCTGTCCCAATCGCTTTGACAAGCGTTCAGATGTAAATAGTGGCAAGTCCGCTAATGTTGTCCTTGGTGATATTGAGATGAAGGATGCTGGGTACGGTATATTTCCCACTGTTCTTTCAGTTTGTAATTCACCTGATTGGTGGATAGACACTGGTGCAAATATACATGTATGTGCTGATATTTCCATGTTCTCTTCTTATCAGGTCGAACGGGCTGGCTCCGTGCTGATGGGAAATGGCTCACGTGCTTCTGTTCAAGGTGTTGGTACGGTGGATCTGAAGTTTACTTCGGGGAAGATCGTACAGCTGAAGAATGTGCAGCACGTTCCCTCAATCAATAAGAATCTCGTCAGCGGATCTCTTCTGTGTCGAGATGGTTTTAAGTTAGTCTTTGAGTCCAATAAAGTTGTAGTTTCTAAGTGTGGACAATTTGTTGGAAAGGGTTATGAGTGCGGAGGCTTGTTCCGCTTATCTTTGTCAGACTTATGTACTCAAGTTATTAATCATGTTTGCAATGATAGTGAGTCCAATATTTGGCATTCACGACTTTGTCATATTAATTTTGGGTGCATGACGCGGCTTGCCGATATGAATTTAATTCCGAAATTTACTACTGTCAAAAGTTCCAAGTGTCAAGTATGTGTGCAAGCTAAGCAACCTCGCAAGTCTCACAAGACTGCCGAGGTACGAGATTTGGCACCACTGGAACTAATACATTCAGATCTTTGTGAGATGAATGGTGAGTTGACAAAAGGTGGAAAGCGATATTTCATGACTTTAATTGATGATTCCACTCGATACTGTTATGTGTATCTTCTGAAATCTAAAGATGAAGCTTTTAATCACTTCAAAATCTATAAAGCTGAATCAGAAAACCAACTTGATCGAAAGATTAAGCGACTTCGGTCTGATCGTGGTGGAGAGTATTTTTCCAACGAATTTGATTCTTTTTGTGCGGAGCATGGTATTATCCATGAGAGGACGCCTCCCTACTCACCTCAGTCAAATGGGGTGGCCGAAAGAAAGAACCGTACTCTAACTGATTTGGTTAACGCCATGTTAGATACATCGGGTATATCCAAGGAATGGTGGGGGGAGGCGATAAAGACTGCGTGTCATGTCCTAAACCGTGTTCCCAAAAAGAACAAAACCATTACTCCATTTGAGGAATGGGAAAGGAAAAGGCTGAAACTCTCCTACTTACGAACTTGGGGTTGTTTGGCGAAAGTGAATGTGCCGATACCCAAGAAGCGCAAGCTTGGACCAAAAACCGTGGATTGTGTCTTTCTGGGATATGCATTTCATAGCATTGGCTATAGATTTTTGATAGTGAAATCTCAGGTATCTGACATGCATGTTGGTACAATCATGGAGTCGAATGATGCGACTTTCTTTGAAGACATCTTTCCCATGAAAGATTCGTCTAGTTCATCAAATCAGGAGATGCCTAGTTTATCTAGTCAAGAATTAATCACAATTCCTGAACCCACCATTTCGATAGAACACCCTGATAATCCTGTGGAGGATAACAGTGAAGCTCCTACCAGAAGTAAGAGACAAAGGACTGCGAAGTCCTTTGGTGATGATTTCATTGTATACCTCGTGGATGATACTCCTACTTCTATTTCAGAAGCTTATGCATCTCAAGATGCTGACTACTGGAAAGAAGCCGTTCGCAGTGAGATGGATTCCATCATAGCAAACGGAACTTGGGAAATTACTGATCGTCCTTATGGGTGCAAACCTGTAGGATGTAAGTGGGTGTTTAAGAAGAAGCTTAGACCTGATGGTACTATTGAGAAGTATAAGGCACGCCTTGTTGCCAAGGGTTATACCCAGAAAGAAGGCGAAGACTTCTTTGATACTTATTCACCTGTGGATAGATTGACCACCATTCGAGTACTGCTATCCTTGGCTGCCTCGCATGATCTTCTCGTTCATCAAATGGACGTTAAGACGGCTTTCCTAAATGGAGAGTTAGATGAGGAAATTTATATGGATCAGCCGGATGGATTCGTGATAGATGGTCAACAAGGCAAGGTGTGCAAGTTACTGAAGTCTCTGTATGGTCTTAAGCAAGCACCTAAGCAGTGGCATGAGAAGTTTGAAAGGACTTTAACTGATGAAGGCTTTATTGTAAACGAAGCTGACAAGTGTGTGTACTATCGCCATGGTGGGGGCGAGGGAGTCATCTTATGTCTGTATGTTGATGATATACTGATATTCGGGACCAATATTAATGTTATCAATGAGGTCAAAGACTTTCTATCTCGTTGTTTTGAGATGAAAGATCTAGGAGTGGTTGATGTGATATTGAACATCAAGCTGCTGAAAGATGATGATGGTGGGATAACACTGCTTCAGTCTCACTATGTGGAGAAGATCTTGAGTCGTTTTGGGTATAGCGAATGTAGATCCTCTCCTACACCATATGATCCTAGCGTGTTGGTTCGAAAGAATCAGGGAGATCCTAAGGATGCTAAAGATCAGCTGAGATATTCTCAGATTATTGGCTCGCTTATGTATTTAGCCAGCGCTACGAGGCCTGACATCTCCTTTGCTGTAAGCAAGTTAAGTCGATTTGTCTCAAATCCTGGAGATGTTCATTGCCAGGCCCTTGAAAGGGTTTTGTGTTATTTGAAAGGCACTGCGAGCTATGGGATTCACTACTCCGGGTATCCAAGGGTACTTGAAGGGTATAGTGACTCAAACTGGATTTCTGATGCTGATGAGACTAAGGCCACGAGTGATTATGTGTTTACACTTGGTGGTGGCGCTGTTTCTTGGAAGTCTTGCAAGCAGACCATCTTAACGAGGTCAACTATGGAAGCAGAACTCACAGCATTAGACACAGCCACTGTTGAAGCAGAGTGGCTTCGTGAACTCTTGATGAACTTACCTGTGGTTGAAAAACCAATACCCGCAATCCTTATGAACTGTGATAATCAAACTGTGATCATAAAAATAAACAGTTCTAAGGACAATATGAAGTCATCAAGACATGTGAAGAGGAGATTGAAATCTGTCAGGAAAATGAGAAACTCCGGAGTTATTGCATTGGATTATATCCAAACATCTAAAAATCTGGCAGATCCCTTCACAAAGGGTCTATCACGTAATGTGATAGATAATGCATCGAGGGAGATGGGTTTGAGACCCACTTTTTGAGTTGCTCACAGTGGTAACCCGCTCTATGTGATCGGAGATCCCGTGAAGTAGAGTTGGGAGACAAGCTGTTGGTCAACTGGGAGGAGAGTATCCTTATAGCATACTACCACTCCGTATAGATGCAATACTCTCCTATTCTGCATGGCAGGTTGGTATTTACCTTAATGTGTTCTGAGTGGCTTGTTTAAGCAAAGATGTTGTCCTGCAGAACATCTTTTGAAGAACACACCTATATGAGTCTGACTGTCAAACGTCGCAGTCCGTGAGAGTTGGGTGCTCTCTAATAAACTCATGAAAGGCCATGGAGTATGACGCATAAGCTCCAAACCGCGGAGAAGCTTCGCGACAGCCCTGTATCGGTCTAGACCTTATGTGAAACTAGTGCGCACCAAACTTGTAGTTCAAGGCATAGTCCACTATTCAAGTTGCAATCTAGTGTAGCATGAAGTTCTAAGTGGAAGTTCAACTTAACAGTCTCCACCTCGCACCGGTATATAAACAATGCTCTGGAACTGATTGATGTGATGTGATGATATGTGCCTATGAGAATTTGTGGGGGATTGTTGGAATTTGGGTGTGGGCCTTGGCCCATAGCCTAATACAAATTCTGAAATTCTCTTGGCCCATTCATGCCTAGCAAGGGGTGGCACCAAAGTTTAGTCCCACCTTGCTAGTTTAGAGGGAGTTGGACCAATATATATAGTGGAGTGTTTCACTATCTCCTAAAGAGAGTGAAGAGGAGTGGCATACACGCGCGCTCCTCCTCCGCCGCCCGCCTCGCCACGCCTCGCCTCGCCTCGCCTCGCCTCGTCACGACGCGCGCGCGCGCCGCGGTTTGCGGAATTGTGCCTCGGTGCCGATCTTATCTTTTTGCTGCTCGGGAAAATTATTGTGCGAGTTATTTTTCTGTCAACCGTTTCCGGTTTTTCCGGAAACGTGGGCTGTTACTACTCGGACGTGGACTACGCCCCACGTCTTACCCGACCGGCGCCTATATATAGACGGCCTTAGGCTAAAACCCTAATACGAGAAAATACACATCTCTCTGCCTCCAGAACTTTGCGCCGCCGCTACACCTTCTCCATCCCCTCTTCCGGCGTGCACCGGACGACGGGACAGTAGGCCTCCGGAACCACCGCCTCTCGTGAACCTGTACGGGTGAGGGGCGATCAGGTTTTTGGGGAGCGCGTCTGCGCGACTACTGACGGCATCACGTCGACCGACCACTCCTTCCCCGACGAGGACTTCTTCCCGGACATCAGCAGCCTCTACATCGACGCCATGGCTGACGACACTGGTGTCAACCTCAACCCCAACCTGAACGCGAACCCGATTCCTCCTCCAGCACCGTACGTAATCTGTTCCTATCTAGTTCAGTTTCTGTTGCAGTTTCTTGTACTAGCTCTTGGAATAGATGTGATCTGTTTATTCTGGTTGAATATGATCTGTTCGTTTGTTCTGCTAGTATACATGATTAGATTAATTCTAGCACTTATAGTCATGATTTATTATTACTTATTTCGGATTAAATATTATGATAATTTGCTTATATTTTCAACAGGTGGTGCCGGTGGCTGGTGTGGCGAGAGTCTGCGCATCGATCTACATGTTGACGACGGGTTGGTGGAAGATTATGAAGGCGGCAACTTCCGAAGCGGGTGCATGGGCGTCGCTCCGTGGATATGTTGTGCGGTTCTAGGGCTCCTTTTGCTTGAGTTCGAGCCGCCACAACAAGGCACTCCAGCTTCTCTTGGCGAGTGGCAGTGTGGGTCAAAAACAGGTAGATAGATGTTTTATAGATCTCGTTGGAGAGCCGGCGATATGGTTATCGTTTTTGCTCAGTGTTTTGTTTTGGTGGTTCCGGTTTGTATGATTTTGTAATGGCATTTGTCAAACATTGTGGTTGTAATAATAAATAAAGGTTGTGTGCATCGCTTGATGCAGAGGCCGGGGCTCCGCTTCCCATTTCAAAAAAAAAGTCAAAATTGTCGGCGTAACCATTTGTAACAAGGGGTTAAAAATGTCAAAACTCTAAGATTTTGTTCTCACTAATGTGCACCCCAAGAAACATCCTAGTGGGATCACCCATCGTGAATTTGCTCCCGGCTAAGCAGGCTTAACCCATAGGTTATGTTTAGGGACAAGTTTTCTTGGAAAAATGCACTTCATTGATATGACTATTCTATGAATCAGTTGAAGCCTTGAACCAGGAACAAGCCTTGCGGTAACCAAGTAAGAGTCTTAGAGTAATTTAATTATGTGGTCAGAGTGTGGAAAAAAATAGTTCACTCGAGAATAAGAAGCATGTGGCATGAATAAAAGAGACAAAAACGACTCCATCGCAGGTTATTGTACTACTTAATCTGACAAATCAATTTGCTAGCTCACCGGGCGGTCACCCCTTGATTGCGGTGCTACTTCTGCTTCCACTCCTCGCTCTCAACGTTCCTGGACCTCTCGCACTTCGCAGAAGGAAAAATAAGGACGTACACACGTAAATGCAGCTATGGGAATCAAGCAAGTGCAAATAGAGCAAGCTCACCTGGTGGCCGTCGCTCGATTGCGGTGCTGCTTTGGCTCCTCACGCGCCGATTAGATACGCAGCGGGTGATGTGTGACGATTTGAGTGCGGCGGGGTCCAGTTCTTGGTCCTCTCCACACATCAATATCGAGTTGGTCACATAAGAATACCAGACGTTTGGTCACATAAGAATATCAGATGTTCTTTTATTATGATTATTGAAGCTGTGATTTGGTAAAATGTTAAAAGAGCCAGCTGGGGTTATTGGTTCGTCAGAACGTTCTGTGGAGTCTCCCTTTGGATTATCGATCGGAAGTACTAGTTCACCTTGTCCGATACGGACTGCATAAGCAAACAACCAGCTGCCGCTCGAAAACTGTCTTGCTCATTGTTAGCGGAACCTTCCGATAGTACTTTACTTTAAATGCCAACCTGGGGGGCTGATGAATCGAGAAATTTCCGACTATGGCGTTGCCAGATATTAGAAGACTAATTACTGTAGAGAAATCTGGGTTGCCGTTGCTAGCCATGCAACTGGAGGCAACTCAAAGAACCAGAAGGGCTGAACCAGGTCATCAGGCTGGAGTCATGGCCTAATTTCATTTTTTTTGACAGCATATGCCTTTTTTGAGCTAATTAAAAAACGCTGAATGAAAGCACCTGTCTAGCCCATCCAAATTAGTTTTACTCTGGAATACTGTTTGGAATCTAAGATGGCGAGAGGGAGCTTTGACTGAAGTCAATTATGGTTTGAACATGGACAGTTCGAACGACGCTGGAACTCTGGAGTCTGAAACTCTTCTGTCCTCATATACAAAGCATCAGTCTTAACATGGGACCAATCAAATACATGCCATAATAATGCAATTTCTTGGCTTGAAAAACAGCATATACGTTTGTAGATTTCTGGGTACAATAATAGGCCCGACTCGTTGTACATGCCATATACTATATGTTCTCAAATCTGAACAAATAGATAAACACAAAGTTACGCTAATTACAACTACAGAACATCTCAGTGATATGCATGCAGTACTAAAAGAATACTTCTGTAGCTGAATAGTGTGTTACCTTCACTTATTCGGTAGCACTTTTGCTTCGGTGTCCCCCCTCCCAAAACTTTGAAGGGGTAAGGTGGTCTTTTACCATTAATTGCTGATTATTAGTTGCTAAAGCAAATTAGATTACGTGGTCCGCAAAGCTCATACACGGTATTTACTTGTAACAACTAAAACCGTTTGCCCGAAAAATACTCTTCGTCCTTTTGTCGGGTTAACCAGCACAACGGCGATGAACCGTCACACGACCTGATTCAGTGAACGTCGTGAAAACCACAGCGCATGAAGCGGGCAAGCAGAGGTCCTCGTCGCGAAATATGCCGGTCACCTTCATAGTGTGCGTAGTCGCTGAACTGTAGGTATCAGTAGTCGTGGTCGTGTCCACTCCGGCAAGACGTACACGTATAGGTAATACAATATACTAGACTAGCAAGGTGATGATTTTGGATGGACTTTGATAATCACCTCTACCAATCTCAAATCGTGCCTATACGTGTATAGTTTAGTAACTAATAATCAGTAATTAATAGTAAAAGACCATATTACCCTTTCAAAGTATGGGAAGGGGGGGACACCGAAGCGATGCATAAACGAGTTCAACCTCAGTGCAGACTGGAAACCGCAAGTTATCATCATAAATATGGATTGCACATGGAAGAACTAAGGAATTGAACTGGGAAAAGGAATCAACAGGCATGGAGAAGATGAAGGCATCGCTGGTCCTGAAGCCGTCGGCTCCTGCTCGACTGTCATTAAAATCCTCCTTGAAGACCTGGGGAGTTTCAAGTTACTTATTTTCTTTCAGAAATTTCAGATAAAAGTGGAGTAGAAGTTGGAAGGCAAACTGGCGTTAGCACACGTACCATCAGACTCTCTTCATGATCCGATCTGCTTCCCTTAACTTTGGACACCCGAGTATCCGCACCTTCTTTATTTTTGCAACTGCCATTACTCCACCGATGGAAACTAGGTTTGGACAGTAACGAATATCTAATTCCTCGTGTAATGTAAGTTTATTGCGACAAATGTTGCCTCAAATTGATGTTATACCCTGGCATCCAGCCATCTTCAGTGACACAAGGGATGAGAGGTTTTCTTGGAATCTCGAGACAAATGCAGAGAAATATATAAAACTCTCGAGACAAATGCAGAGAAATAACCCGAGAAACTTTGCACAGTTCCATTCCATTCTCTTTGATCTCTCGGGTCAGGCTAAAAGACTCGCGTGGTTCCTGTTTCTAGCACAATCCTGGGCTTTGTGGCTAACTAGGAATAAAATGACAATTGAATCTAAGTTCGTCAACCATCCTGCTGACATAATATATAAAACTCTGATTATTCTGCAGCTGTGAAGGGTGGGCGCAAAGCATCAGGACAAGGACGACCTTAGATGGATGGTGGACGAGCTCAGGAGGCTCTACGCATCGGCGATTCTACCCCCTTAGCGCTACTGACCGGCATTTGTGGGGGAGGACGTATGTTGCTCCTGTTGTTTTCGGTTGTTAACTGTTGTTATGTTTCTGTTTGGCTAAGCTGTATGCCGCAGCATGTATCCGCTACTATGTTTGAACCTTTGGGGTTTTATTAATTTAAAGCCGGGCAAGCTATGCCTGTTATCTAAAAAAAATGCAGAGAAATCCCCACAATTAATTATTCAACTCGAGAGTTTTGAGTGTCGATGGTAACACCAATCCCCTTTGCAAGTTGAGACTTGGGCAATCGGAAATCTGCACAACTTCCAGATAAGGAAAACTCTTGAACGTTTCTATTGGTACTGATGCTAAGTTCTTGCAAGAATCAAGTTAAGACTGAATCTGGACGCTGAAAATCTTTGAGGCTTCTTGTTCTAACTCCCAATGGGTAAATACATGTAGCTCAACCGTATGGCGGGCAAAATATCAGTGGCCTCTTGTTCTAACTCCCAGAGCTCACTCTCAGGTATAGTATTCCAATGTGATGATTGAGGTCCATTCTTAACGGACGTCCAAGAGTTTTGACGGCTAAAGTAGAACCCTTTAATTTAGGAAGTATGCATGTACCAGTGCGCTCTAACTTGGGACCATTGTTAGAACTCTCAGATCCGAACACGCATAATTTGAAGAAATTCCAGTAGACATCATCCTTTCGAAATGATGTCGTAGACTGAGAATTCAGATTTCAGACCATCAAACACTTTTCGTTTTAATGCTGGAGTAGCTTGCATCAGGCTACCTACAAAGTAACTACTCCCGAGTCCCGAATGACACTCAGACTGCATATGGCATATATGAGGTAACTAAAAGAAAAAGGCAGATAAAACGCTGAAATCTATATCTATACCTAATAATCTATATCTATATTTATTACCTATATATATATATAGGTAATATATATATATATATATACACCTAATAATAAAGGACGGATTGTTTCTCCCGGTCCAACTCTTTTTTGTCAGGTTTGCCCTCCCAACAAACCCAATATTACTACCAACGCCACCGGTAAGTAAAAAAAATCTGTCGAACTTACTTTTGCCGACGATCGCTAGCGTGGGCTTTATGTTGTGGCCTAATTAATATTAATAATACAACGAAATGTTTTTTCCGTATGGCCTGACCCAGCTCGCGAGTTCATCGATTGCATACTCCCAATTCCAGATCCGATAGGACCCCTGCTGCGTTTGTCGAATTAGTCCCACATTGCCCCTTCAAACGGAGATCCGCTAGTTTATATACTTTGCAGACTGTCTGGAATAACAAGCAGATCTGAAATTTGATGATGCCTGAGACTACGAGAGAGATACAGACTGCGCTAGATGCAGAACAGATCGAGCTCTTTGGGGAGGAAACTCCGGCTTAGGGAGGACAATTACTCCCAGAATCATTGCCGACGGAGAGACGAGGGATGGTGGGGGCGGGTTGATGAGGCCACCAGAAATCCCGGCAAATAATTAGATACAGGGCGGCAAAGAATCAGATATGCAGGGGATGGAGACGAGAGGTAGGAAGAGGTGCTGCCAGGTTGTGTGGACTCCTATATACACGGGTAAGCGGTTGTGAAAAGACAGAAAAAACAATGTCTCGTGCGTTTCTAACTTACTTTTTAAGCACCCGTTAGAAAAACATTGGCCCCTAAAAAAGTAGAGAAATATTGACATCGTATAGCAGGTGCAGTGGGCCCTATCATATGGACAATTTAAGAAATATATATAATCTGGGCACCCCATAAACACACAAGGTGGACAAGGGGAAGTGTGTAAGCTTGCTGCATCAATGATTTTTTTGCCTCTACAGTCTACACTATGAAGTAATATTAAATTTATTTGCATAATAAAATTGGTGTTGTTCCAAATATATGTTACGGAGTAGGGGTGCTGCATTGTTCTTGACGGTTGTTGTTCTCTTTGTAAATTTGTCTCGTAGAAAAAATCAGTATTAAAATTCTCCAAGAACTAACCTCAGGGATGACACCGTCAGCCATGGCGATGCCCGGTCTTCAACGGTGATCGTTGGCACCACATGCCCTAGAGAGAAGTTACATATACACATGCAACTGGTTTACTATTTTTCTGAATCAGTTGTGTCAAGTAAGCAAATACCGATGCACTATCCTTCGGATCATATAGAAGGAACGTCAATCAAGAACTTCATGCCATATGGAATCGATTGACCTACGAATCTAAACATATGAAAGATGCTTATTTGATTTAACGTGGCACCGTAGCAACGCACGGGCTTTGTGCTAGTATAATATATAGAAACATATATAAACATATATATAGAAACCCTATTCAGCACATAGGATGCAGAATAGTTATTTTGCACCCCCATATATTTTTATGTTCTCACGTTTAGAAATTTATGTTTTGTATACTAATAATTATATTCATATTCATAAACGTAAAAAAATCGACATTAAAATACAGTTTATGACTCATTTTAGTGTAAAAAACATAGAAAATATGCATTCTATGTCGTATTTTTATACGACATATAAACAATTTTTTTACGACATGTCTAAATTTTCTTATGTTCTTCTTGACTTCGAAAATAAGAGAAAATTGACGCGACGTAAAAAACATATACGGTTAGCAATGTGGGACTAAACTCCCCCCACTTGCCTTGCCAAGCATAAGTGGGCCCTTAGGGATTTTTAGAAATTGTTAGATGGGCCTAGAGCCCAGCCTATATTTCAACAGGAACATCATGTTTTTTGTTACTTGAGGCATACACGACTTCCTTGTGAGATGAGATACAAACTGATTCATCGTATATTATTTCTAGCTGATTTTATCTGCATATATTCCACAACCTTTGGATGCGCATCTTCTCAACCTTTTTCTTTCTAAATTATGTACTACACAGACGATTCTCAAAGTTCATGCGAGGATCAAAGTAATGTTGTAGAAAAAAATCTGGAAGATGTATGGGTCAGATGCTAGCTATTAACGTCGGTAGAATATATAGATTTTTTTTATCCCAATGCAACGCACGGGCATTTCTGTTATCTATACTTAATAATAAAGGACGGATTGTTTCTACCGGTCCAACACTTTTTTGACCCTTTTACCCTTCTACCAAACCAAGTAGCACACACGTGCCATCTCTACTTTTTTAATAATAAAGGACGGATTGTTTCTCCCGGTCCAACATTTTTTTAGACATTTTTACCCTTCTACCAAACCAAGTAGTACCCACGTGCCACCTCTAATTGAAAAAAAATCGACAAAAAATCCCAGCCGATTCGCGCTCGTGGATGGGTTTTTCCCTGCCTTACACCGGTAATTGAACAGACGGCTTGTTACGAACGAAAAAAAATCCCCTACACGCAGGATCCCTCGCGCCTTCTCCATCCAGGGAGTAGTGCCAATGTGAGAGAGCGGGTGGGGAAAAACGTCGGCAGATCAGGCTCCCTTGCCCTTGGTGGTGTTGCAAGGAAATAGGCGATGCTTTCCGCCGGTTGTGGCCCGGTGGGTGAACAAACGATGGTACTAATTCACCTCGCAGGTTGATTCGGTGGTTCAAGTATGACCAAGAGAGATTTTTTTTTTCTGCTTATTAAAAAACCCTCCTCCAACGTTCTCTCCTCCCGTGAGAAAAAGAGGCGGCGGCTAGGGTAAAAACCCTAACAGCCGCCACGATCTACTTCGTTCTCGCCGTCTGCGACCGAGCATCGACGGGTCCCCGCCTCCTCTGCTTGCCGCTCCAGCGGCGGGAGGAGGTGGGGACCTCGGACCTGCGCTTGGCGGTGTAGAAAGGTCCCTAAAGTTAGAGTTTGGTCATCCGGCATCGTCGTTATGGTAGCTATGGCGACGTTGTGCGGGACAAGAATAAGGTATACACGCCTCCTCTTCCACCTCGTCGGTGACGATCCTGCTGCTGGCGTTAAGGAGGGTGGGGATTCGTCTGGTCGCCGCTTTCATGGAGTGGTGGATCTCGTCCAGTCTACGTGTGTTCTGGATCTCGTCCAGTCTACGTGTGTTTTAGGTTTGGTGTTACAAGTTTCGGATCAATTCAAGGGTTCAATGGCGATAACTTCATCTCTGGGGCGCTGGTCCTTAGGGGCACGTGCACGAAGACTTCCCGATTGTCATCAACAATGGCATGCCGGCTCCGGTAATGGAGCGGCGACAGCGGCGCGTCGGCGGCTCGCTCTGGCGGCAGTAGTATTCGTTAGGTGGTCCAAAGATCTCGATGTAATTTTTATTATGTTTAGGATACTTTGTACTTTTTATAAACTCATGAAATAGATCCGGATCTTTTTCCAAAACAAAAAAAAATATGACCAAGAGAGAAAACAGAGGTGTAAAAGGATAAATAAAAAGGAGGCGCGTACCTCATACACCGATGCATTGATGGTAAAAAAACTCAGTGGATGGAGGGAAACCAACCGTTCCATGAACAGTCCCACACAATGCGCACAACGCCTGCCTCTGTATTTGAACGATGATGACGACGGTCGAGTATGTAATCTGGTTCTGCTGTGTCTTGGTGTCGCTTGTTTTTTTGGTTGCATGAGAGAATCAGCGCTAGAGTGTGTGGCCTGGCAGCGGATACCGGCGCCGGTTGTGCTGTTGTCACCTATTGTAAGCATAGGAGAAGCTGGTGTGCCCGATTTGCTATTTTTGCTCAACATGTGGCGTAAGGTATGTATTATGGGCACACGCCTTATTATGCTAGAGAGACTACAATATGTACTCCCTCTATTTAGAAATATAAGACGTTTTATTTTTCTGAATCGAATGAATGAACCTATGCACTAAAAAACGTCTAGATACATTATTTCACAAAGGTAAAATGGCTTATATTTCTGAATGGAGGGAGTATTTGTTACTCTTCTCTAATTTCTATATATAGAATTGCTAGTCTGACTGGGTAGTGGAGTTGTAGTAGCTAGCTAAGTAGTGTCACATATTGTTTATAATTTCAATGTACCTTAGTTCGAAAGAAAAGACAATATAATCATGTCCAAGCCATGGGTAAACAACAAATCAGCTACCATATGCAGACACAGTACTATAAGTGATATAGAAGCTTAATTGTGTGCAGTCATGTATCACGTTTGTGCATTTGTTTATCGATTTTAATTTAAACTGGAGACAATCAAAGAGCTGTTCCATATTTTGTTTGGTATTCACATCAATGATACTCAATATTTAGATTGATTTATAGTGGCCTACACAAATCACCAAATTCCTCCTCTTGTAGCGTATAAAGAATCAAAGTTAATACAAGAAGTACACAAAACACACAATTAATCATCTTGGTTTTCTATGAATTTAGGAAAAACAACACTACTTTGTAAATTCACTTCCCCTTTCCTGTTTTGTCGTTCCTCAGTTTACTGCAAGTATTTTATATTAATTCAGAATTGCTCTAGCAGTGATGTTCAAAATAAAAAATATTGAAGGAGCAAAACAAGAACAGGAGATGGCAGGCCCCGAGGAAGACATTTTTCAGGCCCAGAGGAGCCATGAAGCAAGCTGCTCCAACACTTTAAGGTCTGAATCTTAGTCACCAGCTAGCAAGACCCTTTTGTTTGATGAATTTTTTTCGTTTGTCTAAAAGAAAACCCAATGAAGTCTCCATGGCATAAAAAATATTTAATAAAAAATGAAGGAGGATGATTATATGTTTTTCGTGTTCGTGGATTTTCTCTCCCGTTGTAACGCACGGGCATTTTTCCTATCCTAGTCCTAGTAATAATAAAGGAAAGAGTGTTTATGTTCTTCGTTCGTGTTACCCATCCCTGCCACTGGTAAGACGAAAACGGTTCGATAGGAAAAAAACGCCCGCTGGCGTCTGCCTAGAGACGAACGGACGCGAGGCGCTGCTGCTCCTGCCCGTGGCGGCGCTGGCCTTCCCACCGCCACCATAGCTCCTCAGCGCGCGGCTTCTATCCGCCGTCGTGCTCTGGGTCAGCCTCCCACCGCTGGGCCTTCCGTCCTGCGCCGTTGCGGGAGGCAGAGGATGGCCGGTGCCACGAGGGAAGAATCTCGAGGCGGGATCAGGAAGGGGATTAGAGGATGGCGCAAGCGGGCTCGAGCTGGAAGGGGTTGGAAGACGCACAGGCGGGCACGATCTCGGTCTTGCGGAGAGATAGAGGATGGGAAGGGGACGGCGTTGCCAGCCAGCCGGCGGCCACGAGGGAAGGTGGGAGATGCCGGCGCTCGGAGCTACAGTAGCAGGAGACATCGCAGAGCCAAGACTCCCGCGAGAGCTTCCTCCTTGCGCGGATTTCCACGCTCGAGTGGCAGCGTTGGCGAGCCAACGCGCGGGGACGACCTCCGGTCGGCTTGCGTGCGACTGCGCTCTCTCTCTCTCCCGGCAGCACTCCGTGCGGTGAGTTGGGGAAAACTGCCTCCGTCTCGAACCACACGGAGAGAGCCTTATCTGTTGGCAATTTTTCATTTAGTCCTTCCACTTTAAATATATATATATATATGCGTAACCTGATGCTGGCTAACCAAAGTCAAATGCGAATCAAAGCGTGGTGCCGACTTGATGGATATTTTGGTTTTTGTTACGTTGGCAGTCGTATTACATAGCAGCCACTATTTAGACTGCATAAAAGAGTATATAGAGTGTTGTTTTTCTGGTGGTTGTTGTTTAATTGCAGTTTTTTTTTGAAAAAAATATATTAATATAACGGAGATATCAATTACATCCGGCCTCTGCAACAACGTATGACCTAGCGGTCTTAGGGATGCACACAACCCAGAAAAAGGAGAAGAATTATAAAAAAAAGTCCCGCTATAGAGAACTATTCCTTAAAGCAATGACACTAACATCACTAGAACAACACTAGTAGTCCAACCACTCTAATAGCAACGTCTTCAAGAAGAAAACAGTGCAAGCGCTGTCGTTGCCTGATCAAAGATCATAGGTTTTCATCCTGGAGAAAGTCTTCGCTCGCAAAATAATGCTTTTAACAAGGTCATTGTCAGACACAATCAATTAACATCAAGACATTGGATACTATCTCTCTAAAAAAAAGAACCCACCACTAATCACTCCCAAAAGCAATGTGTATATTCAGAACGGTCCAGCAATTTAGAACATGAGCTAGAATATTGCTCGTCTAAACTTGGTATAACAATCTGCTTATAGTTTTTTTATGTGTTCCGTGATTTTAAATATTGCACTGTATATAAGACAAGCCAGTCAAGGATTCATTTTTATTTGGTTTCAACTTTCAATTGACAAATAGATTTAAATATATGAAATATTTTTTATTTGACTTTTTATTAGAGCAAGTACGATAAGCTTATGTCAGCAGGCTATAAGATTTTAAATAATATATTTAAGATGAAGTGGAGGAGAGAGAAGTGGAGAGAGAAAATTAGTGGGTTCTCACGTAAGAGCTAGCTACAACACATGCTCCTATGCACTTTGTGTGAGTGTAAGCTGGGCCTTAACCAAATAAAGTAGCACTTACTTATAGCCAACTATTGTATGTGTTGGCTATTAGGTTGGCTGTAGGTGACATGGCGACGGCTTATAGCCAGCAGCTGGCTTTACTATTGAACTTGCTCTTAGAGGTTGTTGTTCATTTCACTTAATACAGCGCCGTAGCAACGTACGAGTTTTGTACTAGTCTATACCTAATAATAATAAAGGACGGATTGTTTCTCCCGATCCAACTCTTTTCTAGACCGTTTTACCCCTATTTTCTAATATAGTTACGTGGACTGCCATCGCCAAGTCAAAGATACCAGTTCTTTTTTTTACCGTCAGCCGAACCGGGTCTCTGTCCCGGAGACTGGGCTTTTCATCCATTTATTGGCTGGCCCACCGAACACGCAGGTGGCCCCTCCCTCTCGCAGAACCAAAATTGTTATTCTGTACCCATCGATGAGAGTACCAATAGTTTCACATCGCCCGTTTGTATTGCATTCCACCAGTTCATACTCGAGGTGCCTTGAATCAGCAAGCCGGTTAGGAATCATTAAGCAGCACCACCATTGGTTCATCTTTGAAATCAACCGATAGAAAGCAATTAAATCCCCATGTGATCCCAATGGGTAGAGAGGGCAAACCGCTAGACGGGGACGGGGACGGGGCCATCTCTGGCTTAGGGAGAAAGGCCCAAGGGGAATGGCAGAGTTGCAGAGGAAGGCGCTGGGCTCGGACGGTACGAGGAGGCGCGCTACAAACCTACCGCTGGAGGCCGCGGGAGCCGGAAGGGCAGGCTGCGGATGCTAAAGCCGGAAGGGCAGGCCGTGACGCCTCCGTGGGCATCTCTTATAGGCGATCTGGTCCAACTAATCTGATGGTGGCTGCTGGAGACGGGTGACCTTGTGGAGCACGCTGGCTCCGCGCGACGGCCGCATGATGATGCTATGACCGGGTGAAGTATAGAAAGGGGACGATGAGGAGCAGAGGAATGAAGAGTGGGGAGAGATGAAATAGCTCAAACTCAGGCATGGCTCTCAATCTGGCGGCCTGTGACTTTTTTTTTTTGAACGGGGGCAAAAGCTTTGCCCCAATCTATTAATTAAGGAGAAGTTGTACAAGAAAATAGAAGGTCCAAGTTATGCAAACAATTTACTCTCACGGCATGAATTCGCCCAAGCGCTTAGCCCCTGCGTTAACCCACAAACGGGCTTCACGTTTAATTCTATCTAGAACTACAAGAGGCGGCACATGCTTTTTATTGAAGACCTGATCATTGCGTTCGTTCCAAATCTCCCAAGCGATGAGAAGCGTAAGTGAAGCCATGGCTTTGTGGTTTGGTATAGGTCTATCTGTTATTATCTCCCACCAATTTCCTATAGATAGTCCCGCCCATTGAGATTGATCTAATTCGGATGCCAATCTACTCCTTTATATAAGCCCAAATACGTTTTGTGAAACGACACGAGATTAGAAGATGGTCAACCGTCTCCGTGGTTTGCTTGCAAAGCGGGCAAAGGCCGCAGTTTTGCCAACCTCTCTTGGCCAATCTATCCGCCGTCCAAATTCTATTTTGTGTGGCAAGCCAAGCGAAGAATTTTACTTTGGAAGGAGCCCAAACTTTCCAAACTAGCTTGTTCATGTTGGAGATGATGGAGCCCAAGAATTGTAACTCATAGGCCTATAACTGAATTACCGCTGCAAAGCTTATCTTATTTTTTCGTGTGGTCTGTCAGGTCTGCCAGTCTCTGTTTGCCAGCCTCTCGGAATAGCATCCAGCTGAAAGTTTCGATCCTTAGTAATTTTATTCCGATGATGCCTAAGTTAACTTCGCTGTTGAAATTCTGGGTATGGAACTAGTCTCTGAATCTGTCTTGCAAATGAGCCCTGTAGTAGACATTTTTTACTGAATGCTCCTCATTACATTTTTCATATTGTTGGCTACAGGTGGTGAAAACCTGATCAAATTTGCTTTTTTATTACTTTCTGTTCTTTTTTTAGTTTGTTATTATTACTGATGAAAAAACACAAGCTGCATACTTATAGAGAATGCACATGTTGTATTACACAAGTTGTCATATTTACTTACCACTGATTTGCACAACACACTATAGTCTACAGTAGATTTTTATACAGAGAATTTTGATGAAATTCATGTCTTAAGCTTTGGGCGTTTGATACATTTTAAAAGCTGATGAAAGGTCAGTAATCGTTTCTTTTGTGCAAAGCTCCGATCAGAAGCATTTCTCATCAAAACTGGCCTGACTTTTATATCAACAAAGAGATGGCACATTGTAAACATACAAGATGCTGGATTCAGGTAGCACAAAACTGCTAGAAAAAAGTGACGAGATGTTGTTAATTTTATACATTCGTACCTTGTAACCAGTTTTTATTGGCCTTTGCCTTATAATTTTGTTGCCACTGATTTAAAAAAAAAAACTCACTACCGGTACAACAACAACTAACTTTTTCTGTCGCAACGCGCGAGCATTTTGCTAGTATATAATAAGGACGGATTGTTTCTCCCGGTCCAATACTTTTTGAACAGATTTAGCCCTACATTTTTACAAATATTACCCACCACGCCATTCACAAGTCGGTTACCAATCTTATATTTTTTCCATAATGTGTATATGTATACCAGGAAAAGGAACATAATCCATCGGGTGCGGGTGACGAGACAAGATACCGACTAAGAATTCATACGGGACCAGCTCAAAAAAAAATTCAGACTGGATGCCCTGTGTGAGTAGCCGACGAGGTTCCTCTGGGCGGTGGACAGAAATTGGGGAGGAGATAGCCTGCTGCCAGCTACGACCATCTTCTTTCTCGCCATGGGCGCGCAATGGATCCCGGCCAGCAGACGACTGACTCCCCGGCCACGCAAACAAGAGTGCCCGGGTAAGCGCTTGTGGAATCGCCGCCGGCGCACACTGGATCGTCGGTGTAGGCGCGTGGGGACTCCCGGCCGACGCACACTGGACTGGCTCATGCGAAATTCCTTTGGGTTATTATGTTGAATGTTTTCTATCATGGGAATCAGGTGTATTTCCGCACTCTCTGCAGTTTCTAGAAATCGCTGCTCTCAGCTCTCCCTGTCCCCCATCCGCCTCTTCCAGCTTGACAATTCCGGACAAGCAGTAGCACAACGGTCAACGGAAACACGGTGGCTGGAGTGATTGGATGCAGGACGGAGGTGGCATGGAGAGCACTGGGTCGCGTGCACAAGGGCATGGTCAGGCAAGTGTGCACTGCCCCATGCGCTCGCTGTAGGTGGCCTAGCCTCCATCGACTGAAGCTACAGGACCCTTGCAGCCAAGGCATCTGTCCGCCGGGTGATATTTATGCCCGCAAGGAGCAGTTCACCGCCCTTCAGCGTTTATAGTCCTCCACACTAAGTGGATGCGATCTTCGAGGGTGCAGTGGTCATATTCGAGCCATGGATCCTCACCAGCATGGTAATCATCTTCGTTTGCGACGGAGCCAAGTGCTCCCCTCCTCGATGAACGGAACCAGTGTAGCAGCTCGCCTCCGTATACATAAATACTGGGCAGAACACTGAGATATATGTCCTGCGATGGGCACTATCTGACCCGCAAGACCTACGAAGAAAGGTTTCTTGTGGAGGATCAGAGATGATAAACAAGTCTCCTGGATGAGTGCATGACTGGTGGTTGCCTGATATATTACCTGACAAACTATTCCTCATACAGTCGCTGTTGGATGATAGTTTAGTTTCGATGTAGTCCTCTTACAACTTGGCCGATCAATTGCCAGTTTCCCGCACGGTATGGTTGTTGTTTTTTTTTGCTCGAGGGATGAGAGTATGAGACAGTGGATCACATCTTTGTATATTATGTTAATTTTATATATGAAGTTTGGAGCAGTATTAAAGATTGAACTAAACAACCAGTTCATTGAGGAGGCTGAGAAGGATCTGAATCCCGACGAGATCATCAAGCTTAAAACGGTAAGATTCTCACCACTCTTGTACGTGAATTTTATTTCAATATGAGGATTGTTTATGTCCAAAAAAAATGTTGTTACAGCAATAGCCAACCAAGAGAATATTATCACTTTGTACCACTAGAATCATTGCAAAGCACAAATCAGGCCAGAAGGATTTTTGTCGGTAGACCTTCCAGCTCGAGGAAAATAGAGGGCACGGACGCCATAGAAATTTGGGGGCAGAGTCGAGGCTGTGCACGAGAGGAGAGAGAGGGGTGTCTCTCATTGCTAGCAAGCTAAGATGAAGAGGGGGAGAAAAGCGGAGAGGGTGTTGCTGCTGGCAGCAGCGCTATGGGTCACTTCGACACGCTCAAGGTGACTTGATTTTGTGACACGGTGCAATTTTATCTAGAAAAATTACTCTGTGCATCCTTCGCAAAGTAGATTTTGTTTCATCCCGGGGCAACGCACGGGTTCGTTTCCTAGTAATAATAAAGGACGAAGTGTTTCTTCCGGTCCAACATTTTTTTAGCCTGTCCCCCCCCCCCCCCCCCACACACACCACCACCCTCCCACACCCCACCCCACCCCAAACTATGTACTACCACCTACACCACGGGTAAAATTTTAGTCGGGCGATATTATGTGTCACGCCAAACTGGTGAACGATTGAAAGGGCCGGCCCAATTTCATCTCCGGTGCGAGAGAGGCGTGTCAGGGTCAGTGAGGTCGTTGACCTCCGTCTGGAACAAGCGGCGACGAAATCACGGTAGTGTCCTCCGTCCAAGAGGAACAAGGGCACCGGGGATGCGATGTTGAAGAGAGACACAACTTGAGAAGAGCGGCCGGCTGCACGAGCTGCACCTCCCTCCCGGCACGGCTGCCCACGCCCTTGAGCGGCAACAACCTTCAGCGGGCTAGCGCCCAAGCCGAGTGCTTTGCTCTCTCCCAATAGCAGTTGGGGGCTCCATCACCGCAGAAAAATTTGTGTTTTAGTTTTACCACTTCATAACAATTACATAAAGCTCCTATGATGTCAGCTGACCAAACGCAGGTACAAGTCAAAGGGGGTGCCTGTGATTTCATCAGCTCCAAGACCAGACACGCATGTGAATTAATTCAACAGTTTCTAATTATTTGCTACAATTGCATAATCGAGAAGTGTCAAAAATCCATGCAAATCATATTTAGAAGTCAGAGTGTATAATACTATTCGTATTATATAGTGACTACTATTTAGTAAGTACAAAAGAGAAGTGCAGAGTTGAGTTTTCAAGATAAAAGAATGACCACAAGATGATGAGAGGAAGTGAAAAAAAACTCAGGTGTACTTATTATAGAAGGGATGTTGTAAAGATAGATCAAATAGAAAACTTAAATATTAAGGCGAACTGAGGTGAAATTTTGGGTCGTATATGTTTTTTGTTTAAAATTTAACATTTTATCCCATTGCAACGCACTTATATGTTTCCCAGTAAATCAAATATCCAGTTTTCTTGATAAAGTTCAAACTAGGGATGAAAACGGAGCAAAAACGGACGGAACTGAGTGGTCCGAGGGCTAACCGCTTCTACTACAATTGCCGGGGGCCTGCTGGATGACCTGGCCAGGGTCTTCCCCGGCGGCTCTTCATGCAGAAGGGGATCTTCACTTGATGTTGAACATCGGAACTCTGAAGTCTGAAACTCAGATTTATGGCTAGACTCCAACCTACATAGCACCAAGCTGTCTTGAAAGATGCAGAGCGCTTGTAGCCAAATGGCACTCAGACAGCATATGGCATACATGAGGTAATTCGAAGAAAAATTCAGGCGAACCGTTCTGAACGAAAAATTCAGACTCGGTCTGCATATTCATATCATCAGTATGAACATGATATTTTTCCCATGCTATCACCGCCTGCAGATTTGACTCCTATAATGCAACTTCCTTTTGCTTGACAAACAACGTTTTAGTATGCAGATTTGTAGCTATAATAGGCCAGAACTCGTTATATGTGGCATATATAGGTTCTCACTAAATAGATAAACTACATGAAATTTCGAGCAAAATCGACGACATACACCAAGTTACAGTAAAGCCTATGTATCACTGTCACTTATTTGACACACAATATAAACTACTATTACTCACTTCAGTGATGATAATTACAATGTCATGTATGCCTTGTAAGTTGAGATTCAGTTGAGATTCAGTCGCAAGCTGTGGCCAAGTATTTAAACTCTGTGCAGACTCTTGGAGCTGTTCGGTTGTTATCGGCATAAATATGGATTGCAGATAAAAGAAGCAGGCATGGACATTTATGTAGTAGACAGCAAGACGATCAAAGGCATGCATCAATTATTGCTGTCCCTGGGTCTTCCAACCTACAGATCCTGAAGCCATCTGCTCCAGCTCGCGTCTCATTTATTCATCCTTGAAGGCCTACAGAGTTACAAGTTAAAAGTTTCCTTTCAGAAATTACAGAGAAAAGAGTAAAAGCTTGAAAGGGAACTAGTGCTAGCACACATACCGTCGGCCTCTCCCCATGATCTGCTCTGCTTCTTTTAACTTTGGACACCTGGTTATCATAACCTCCTTTATTCTTGCAACTGCCTCTGCTCCACCGATGGAAACTAGGTTTGGAAAATCCAAGAATTTTCAATTCCTCGGGGGATGCAAGATTACTGTGCCAAATGGTGCCCGGGATTGATGTTATACCCTGGTATCCATCCTCTCTAGTGACATTAATCTCATATCACCCAGGTATCCCACCCATCCACCCATCTATAGCGACACGAGGGATGTAAGGTTTTCTAGGCATCCAGCGACACATGCAGAGAAATCCCCACAGTCAAACAACTCCAGAGTTCAGAGAGACGACGGTAACACCAAGTAGAGATATGGGTATGCACCAATAACCAAATATTTCAGAGAAGATAAACCCCCTAACCTTTCTCGTGGCAGGGACTTTAAGTTGATAGCAAACAAGATACTGATTGTCTGAATGGCGGGTAGATATTCCTGTGTGAGGCCATCAATGATCCAGGGAATTAAGCTTCGAGAACGCTCCGTTGTTGTTGGTGCCTGCACGAAGGGGGAGAATAGTGGAGAGTCCAATAAATGTGAGAAATTCACAGTGCGAAAATTTCAACTCTTGTAGAGCTGGAAGACTCCACATTTGTGGTTGGATGGACGTGACAGATTTATTTGATATAATAAAATATGTAACGGAGCAGCAATTGATATTGTCCAAGAGACTCCCACAATCACCCAGCTTGAGCTTCTTAAGGGACTGCGATGTCAAACTTTGACAGCGGATCTTTGGACAACGTCCACGTCCAGTTCTTCAAGGAAGCTCAAATCCGCAAACCTTTCAGTTGGTACTGAAACTAAGATCTTGCAGTTTCAAAGACTTATTTTCTTGATGGCCGGTACACAATCAGGATCCAGAAAATGTTCGAGGCTGGCTAAATTTCCGCACTGACTAATGTTCAGGTTCGTCAGCGACTCGAATATACAACTCATTTAAATTCATCATCTGTGCCTGGAACCAGTTTGGGTGAGAGACACCTGGATAATTCTTCAGTAACAGAGATCTGAGACTTGTAGGAGGTTGCAGAACTTGAAGCACTTCTATAGCATTGTGCTGCATGATACCTGACCACTCAAGTGCCAATAAAGATGCTTCTTACTCTTCAGCTCGGTTTCTGCTGATTGATCCTTACTTAGCATGTCAACATTACTTATCTCCAAATCCCCATGAAATTGGTTCGGATTCTAATGTAATGTAACTCTCTGTAACAGCTCGGCTGCATCAATGGGACACAGAGACGAATTATACGAGAATCCTTGTGATACAAGTCTCTGTAGATGCCTCAAGTTACAAGATGTTGTAGGCCAGTCTGCAAGTGCAATACATGATCCTGAATATCTCGCTCCTGTGGTCCACTCTGTCAAGAGTGCACAGATGAAATAGCAGATTTGGCCCACTAGAAAAAATTCACACATTCATTAACAGTACTAATGACTCCAATGGCATTTCCTAAGTCCATGCTGAGAGTCAAGAGACCTGTTTTCGTCCTGCAAGTAACCAATGGACGTAGTTAGCACTATAGAAGTAAATGTTGCTGTCAGAGTAAACAACAAGCTGGATATTGTAAGTTATTGTATTATTTTCTACAGATATGTTTCCAACAATAGAAGTTCCCAATGTTATTAGTTTCAACTCATAAATGATCATGAGCTCGGAAATAATTCAATAAAGTTTGTACGGCCTTTGCAATTATTCCAAGAGATACGTTTTGAGGAGCATGTGTATTAGGAAGAGGATAATGAGAAAACATGACATAGTCACACACATATTCAACTAACGAATGTGATTATCTTCTTGCAGCTAATTATGTCATATAAAACTGAAGATTGCCTAAAGCCTTTTGCGAAAACAATTACTTCCATAATATATAAATTTACAATTATTTTACTAACTTGTTGCCGTAGAAGTTCATGGTAAAAGTTGTATTTAAGACAGAATCAGAGTACAGGTGTACCTTGAAGTTTCAGAGAATAGCTAGCATGGGAAGGAAACAACCAGGAATAACCAAAAAAAAAATACCAGTAAGCTCACAAATATTAACTGTAAGTCTATAATTTCAGTGGCACAATAAGTCTACCAGAACAGGAGCAGCATCAGCTAAAGTATTTTTTGGCATGGGATCAACCGATCAAGGATGGGCAAAATCATGAAAGAGACAGTTATTTACCTAATCCCTCTTCTTGCCTGCTAGAGGCATCCGCCAGTTCTCTTGTAGCTCTGTTGACAACAAGCAGCAATAACTAGTGAGGCTCCAAAAATTGAGATTTAGAGGCTGTTGGAGAAGGTGCGAAAAGTGATATATGAGGTTCAGGCTGTCTGTGGAGAGAGCACCCCCAAATCCTGAAGCTAGACTCTGGCTCGTCTGCATTAATTCACCTGGGGAGTCTCGAGTTAAATATTTTCTTTCAGAAATTTCAGACAGGAGGGGTAAAAGCTGGAAAGGAAACTAGCGTTAGCACACGTACCATCGGCCTCTCCTCATGATCTGTGCTGCTTCCTCTAAGTTTGGACACCCGGATATTGTCAGCTCTTCTATTTTTGCAACTGCCTCTGCTCCACCGATCGAAACAAGGTTTGGGCAATTCTGAATTACCAATTCCTCAAGTAATACAAGATTATTCTGCCAAATGGTGCCTGGAATGGATGTCATACCAACACATCCTTCCATCTTAAGTAACACGAGGGATGTGAGGTTTTCTAGGCATCCAGGGACACATGCAGAGAAGTCCCCACAGTCAACCAACACGAGAGTACGGAGAGAGGATGGTAACACCAATCCACTTTGCCAATTGAGAAGTGGGCAGAGAGAAACCAACAGATGTTTTAGAGAAGATAAACCCCCAAACCATACACCTGACAGCGACAGTAACTCCTTACACCAGCTAACCCGAATTCTCTCAATGGTGGGTAAATATTCTTGAGTGAGGAGGCCACCAACGACTGACAATTTAGGACAATTCTCAATATTCAGAAATCTAAGCTTCGAGTATGCTCTCTTGCTGCCATTGCCCTCGCTTAGGAGAAGATTAGTGGACACCCCAATAGATGCAAGATGTTTGCACTCCCTGAAGTTCAACTCCTCTAGAGCTGGAAGACTCCATATTTCTGGTTGGATGGACATGACATAGTCAGTTGATACAGTAAATTTTGTGACAGAGCAGCACTCAATATTGACCAAGATATTCCCGCAATCACCCAGATAGAGCCGCTTAAGGGAAGGCGATACCAAAGTTTGAGAGCTGATGTTTGGACAACCGTCCAAGTTCAATTCTTCAAGGAAGCTCAAATCCCCTAATCTTTCAGTTGGTACTGATACTAAGTTCTTGCAATTGTGAAGAGTTATTTTCTTGATGGCTGGTACATAATCTGGATGCAAAAAATGCTCAAGGCTTGATAAATTTTGGCACCTACTAAAGGTCAGGTCCGTCAGAGACAGGAAAGTACCAATGCTATCATTACTGTTGTCAAGCACAGCAGGTCTCTCATTTAAGTTTATGTCATGTGGCTGAAACCAGCTTGGGAGAGAAACACCCGGATAATTCAGGAGTAACAGAGATTTGAGACTGGCAGGAGGTTGCAGAACTTGAAGCACTTCTATCGCATTATTCTGCATTATTGGAGACTCTTGTGGTTTTGGAGAGAACGGTGGAGACCAAGCCAGTGACAACCGATCAAGAAATTTCTTATTCTTCAGGTCGGCCGCTGCTGCATGGTCCTTACTCAGCATGCCGACATTACTTATCTCCAAATGTCCACGAAATTGGTTCAGATTCTTCATTAATTTAACTCCTTGTGCCTGCTCAGCTGCACTATCAATGCAACTAATAGAAACAGGACAATACGAGAAGGCTTGTGATACAAATCTCTGTAAACTTCTCAAGTTACTAAAGTCATTTGGCAGGCTTTCTATTTTGCATGTTTTGACATCCAAAATCTGCAAATTATAGAGCCGGCAGAAAGCTGAAGGAATTCTCAAACAACTAGCTGTGGAGATTTTCAGGTATCGAAGATGCTTCAAGTTGCCAATACTTTGTGGTAACTCATTTGCAGAGGTACAAGAAATCACACAAATACAGCGAAGTTTAGTACACCACTGGTCCATTAAAGAACGTGTTTGATGCCCAAGCAACATCTTGTTACAAAATAGGGTACGCAGCTTTGTGTGCTTGCATAGTCTCAACAAGTCGGAAATGGAAATGTTACTGTTAGGGGGTGTGTATATATGACGAACATTCTGTGGAACTTTATCACAGTCATTCTTATTTCTTAAGATGAAGCAATCATGTTCTGAAACCTTTTGTGCCATGTCATGCAGCAGATCATGGATTACGTATCCACCACGAGATTCCTGAAAGAAGGACCGAGCTACGAGGTCTTGGAAGTACTGGAAACCAATATCTTCAGATTCCACAAAGCCTTCTGCCACCCAAATTTCACTCAAGTCTACCTTCTGAAATATGAAATCTTTGGGGTACACAGCACAGAATGAGAAGCACCGCTTTAAGTAGAAGGGTAAATACATGTAGCTCAGACGAAGGGCAGGCAAAATGTCAGTTGCCTCTTGTGGCAACTTCCATAGTTCACTCTCAAGTATACAATTCCAATGTGATGCTTGCCGGTCCATTTTCAACATGCGTCCAAGAGTTTTGGCAGCTAAAGGAGAACCCTTCAATTTAGGAAGAATGTTTCTGCCTATGGTCTCTAGCTCAGGATCATTGTCAGAACTCTCAGAACCAAACACACATAATTTGAAGAATTTCCAAAAGACATCATCATTTAAACCCTCTAATATAACAGACTCCATTGTGCGCACTCCCTCAGCAACCTTTGGACATCTAGTGGTGATTAACATCATACTTCCCTCTTGGGCACTTAATAAAGGCGCACAAAACCTCTTCCAACATTGTCCATTTTCCTTCAAGGCATCGTCCCACATGTCATCAAGAACAATCAATAGCCTTTTATTGTTCAGATGGTTACAAAGAGCACGTTGAAGAGAATCTAAATTATCAGGTGTTGACTTATTTTCAGGACATGACTGTATAGCCTCTTTGGTTAACCTTTTCACATCAAAATCATCTGATACACAAATCCAGAATATCAGTTCAAAGTGAGACTTCACTTGCTCATTGCTGCAAACATGTTGGGCCAAAGTAGTCTTTCCAACACCACCAATTCCAACTATTGGCAAAACAGGAAGACTTGTTATTCTTGATTCATTACTAACTTGGTTTCTTGATGACGTGCTTTTTGATATGTTGACTGGACTTAATGTTCTCTTGCATTTTGAATTTGAAGGTACGCCGAGTAATCCCATCACCTCCTTTAGAGCCTTGTCACGACCAAATATTTTTGGTTCATTTCGTAGAGAGCTGGTCTCTGGCCTCACTGTTTTGTCAAAGCATTGTGACACAACACGTACCCCCATCTTCTCCAGTTGTCTGGAAATATGATCCAACCTTCCTTGGACATCAGTCAATTTGTTGAAGCGGCCTTGAATGACAGTATCAAAGAAATCAATAAATGGAGATTTGCTTGCATTCCCCTCCAATTTTACCTTCATCTCGTGCCATCTGAACTCATCAAGAAGGTCATCGGCATCATACACAGCGTCCTTGAGTTTTGGAAGGAGCACGGACACAAGATGTTCGTGGCTCTTCCATTCCGCTCCATCAATGAGATTGTACATTGAAGGAAGAGTATCCCTAAGACGTTGTAGGTCACTCTGTAAGTGAAGTACTTCATCATGAAGGTCTTGTTCTTGTGATCCGGTCCATCGAGGGCACTGAGATACATTGGCACTATTGACCCCAACAGCCTTTGGTAAATGCATGGTGACCAGATTCTGGAGATTTGTTTTTATGCTGCAAGTGGAGAAGTAATTTTTTTAGTTGGTGTAAAAAAAGCAACTATTGTATTCAACTATTTTCCTTGAATGTCTTTCAACTAATATAAATCCACCATAAATTAGTTTCAGCGGATAGTTCATAAGCAAGTTGATAGAACATCATTAATGAATAAACTTGAAAAGAAAGTAACAAAGTTGTTTATGCCCTTGAAAATATTTAAAGTGGTAGTTTGTTTTGGCAAGGGTTTGTGTTAACAAAAGGAGGGTAAACCAAACAAACCAAGTAATGTGATTATCTTCTTGCAGCTAAGTACTTTTGTAAGGCCCAACAAATTAATAAGGTTGAAAGATGTGTAAGCTTGTTGCAAAAAAAATATTCATAATATTGAAATTTCTAATCTTCTATAAACTTATTGTCATAAGAGATCATGGCCAAAGTTAAGCTGAATACACAATGAGAAAACGATTTTTATTTGTATTTGTTAGGTGGTCTGGACGACTGTATTGAACAAGTCTGAAAGAAATAAAGGATCACCCAAAGAAATACCAGTGACCTCACAATTTTAACTACTCCCTCCATTTTGTTTGTATAAGTCCTCGTGTTTTCGAGCCAAACTTTAACCCCAAATTATACAAAGAAAATATAAGTTATATGATAGAAAAGAATATCGTTCTATTTGTATTCAAAAGAAGTTTTTAGTAGTATAATTCTTGAAATATACGACCGATATTTTATTTTTAAAACCATGGCCGAAGTTTGACTCGAAAAACAAGGAGGACCTG
Organism: Avena sativa; assembly: GCA_916181665.1. NCBI lineage: Eukaryota > Viridiplantae > Streptophyta > Magnoliopsida > Poales > Poaceae > Avena > Avena sativa. The sequence goes on along the minus strand of OV702291.1, from coordinate 121,588,675 downwards.
TGCACCGGAATGGAGGGAGTACGTAACTATAGCCCATTGACCGAAGTAGCACACTAATCAGATTGGGGTCCATTGAATTAGTATAAAGGTAGTACGAAATAGTACTGCCATCAAAGAAGCCTCAACCAGGTAACCATATCACCTAAAATATTTTCGGCCATCGAATATGAAGGAATGGCCAAAATCATAGAGAACACAATTGCCCTTCCCTGGCTCTCTGCCTGGGGGCTATAGGCGCCCTTGCCCCCGTGTACCAACGTGCCTCTACTCAACCTATTTGTTCTTCCATCCAGCTCCAACAACAACAAGCAGGAGCTGACGAGTCTCCGTTATAGGGATTGTGGAAGTTGTTGGGACAAGTGTCACAACTGAAGGCCATAATTCTTCAAAAAATCAACGCCTATTTATGATGATTTATATAGAAAATTCCTTCTTAATGATATTATAGTCACTGCATCTTATTAAGAAATTTACTTTGCTTGCCAATAAATCTCCAGTGCTTGGGTTATTGATTGTTTTTGCTACAAAATTAGTCTCCACGTCATCATGCATCACCACTAAATCCCACAACTATCTTTTACCGCTTGGTACTGCAGGTTGTATGACCCGCGGATGAAATATACAAGAATATTGGATTGAGATATGTGAAAGTGTTTAGCTAAATCCTGGATCCTACGGCTAGTCTTGGTAGCCGCTAGTCCTTGTAATACCACCAGATCTGCACTAACTTTGTCCAGAGTCTTATTCTTCTCTCCGTGAGTCCAAGTACATGCTGGTCTAATCAACTAGGCCTCAGAAAGTTTTCCCATGATCTAGTTACTATGAAACCTACCCTTGTTATATTGGCAGCCTGGGATAGATGAGTCTGACTCACACCTTGTATTATCATATCACAATACTATACATCTCTGGAGTCCAACTCCAAAACTATCAGCACTCATATCTGACACAAATTCAACAAATTATTAAATATGTCCCTCACCATCCTGAAGTCATGTTGCTCAAACCTACATATATCTTAGATTTCAGGCTTCATGTTTACAACTCATCTTACCCCACAAACCTGAATGGCCCCAAATTGGTTTCCTTCATGATTTGCCAACACTATCCTGACTATTTTGTGAATCGAGCTGCAAGTCTGCAACTATACTTCTTTCCCTATATAACGGTCGGTGCCTACAACAAAGTTAGGCTCCTCTTTTAACCCTAAT